>CP099420.1:2496157-3744236 GCA_024114885.1 Septoria linicola
AAACTCCTTCATTGCGTACCCCACGTTGCGAAGAAAATCATGGCCGGGAAGAAAGCTAGGATAGTTGTCGAGAAACCAGTGTGGGAGAATGATAGGTCCAGCGACAGCATCGATTACCACGTTTACAGCTTGAATGTATGTCATGCGGAAGCCTGGTTCTGCCTTTGAGTTTTTCTCATTGTTGTTCCAGTCGATGCTCTCACCCATCCCAGCTCCAGAAAGGACATTGATCGTGATCTTCTTCATTGCGTCGAATAGCTTTCCAGTCTCGGCTCGATGACACTGCGTCTCGCCGTCGCGTAGCATCTCTGCCAACATACCTTCTGTTTGGCGTATGCTTTCGTTGAAAACAGTCTTCGAGATCCTCTCCGTGATAGTCCCCGCCACAACTCTCCTCTGTCTTGCCCAAGTATCGCCGTCTGAAGACAGAAGATTGTTACCAAATTTGGACATGAAGAGTGTAGTCAGACTGTGCTGAACAAAGTCCCGTGGCCTTTTCAAGATCTCAAAGGCAAGCTCTGGATCTCGTGTCGATATCTCATAGAGTCCAGATGTAACCATGACATAAGTCGAGTCATTGCCTTGTGGAGCAGCATACTTCTCGTAGGGTTTCAGCTTCTCCGTATGTTCGAAGGAATAGACCGTGAGTGCGAGGCGATCCCATATGTATGCTGGCAAAGCTTTCTTGAGGTGAGGACGAAGAGGGACGCTGAGTATCATCCATAAGAAGTGGTTTTGGTCCCATGGACTATGTAAGCACGTGCCGTGGGTCAGTGCTTGATTATGCGCAAAACGAAGTGAGGGAGACTCACACGCAGAAGTACGGCAGACCCGATTTTCTTGCATTCAAGAAGTTACGTATGAAGTTGTAGGCGAAAGTCGACAAGTAGAGACTGACGACAACGAGCGCGAAGGCAGTGTAGGAAGGCATCATCAATCTGGCTCAGGCGAGTTACGTGCGGCAAGGAACGTCTGTATCAGTAGTGGTATCAGAAGATGGTGTTCTTGGCCACGAGAAGGAATGCACGCAGCGCACCCGAACCGCGAGTTCGACGTAGAAAGAGGCCAGGTCACCGCAAGTGAATGACAGTAACAGAAAGGTGGTTCAGTTCTGAGGATTATGAAGCTGAGGACTCGTCGCTAAATTGAATGAGCCAGCTGAAACGGATGTTGATCCGCGTGTGTAAGCGACGTCTAGGAAGGAGCTTCAAGGATCAGTGATGCATGAACCTGGCTTATTCACCAATCATAACGCGCACATATCTGTGCAAAGGCCGATGCCACGCGAGAACACGTGCCGCCCACGCCGGAAGACTACTGCGCTGCAAACCCACATCATCTTTTCTGTGGCTCTCAAGCCTGGCCGCGCAGCACGATCGGCTGTTGCTGCAGTAGACCCGGGCTTCGATTCATGTATTTCGGGCTAGACTACTACGCCCTCCACCATCTTGAGGCTGGACGTGGGACCCGGCGCTTGTTGACCAGTTCTAGCAGTACTGCTTTTCATCTGATCATTTTCATCGCAGACGGACCGAGAGTCGTGAGCCTGATTGTTCTCGCGCCCTGCTGGTCTTGGTCGAATGTTCATCAAGGGCGTCTATGCGACACTACTCTTCAACCTCTCGGCGCGCTACGTTGGGCGGTAGAACTTCCACTAGATGGCGACTTGCTCTCCAGCACTGGATCAAGTTGTCTTCGCCTGTGGAGCAGATGACCCATGGATCATTGCGGTTCCACGAGAAATCGGAAATGCGGTTAGTGTGCCCGCCGTGCATGAACAGCATCTCTGGTGGCCCGTCCTCAGCGTCCTCAGGCGTTTGCTCAGCGCCTCCCTTTGAAAGATCCCAGAAGATGATGCGGCGATCGTCCGAGCTCGAGGCAAGAATGCCAGAATCCCACGGGTGCCAATCGACCTTGGTAATAACGTCCTTGTGGCCCTCAAGGCTGTGGATCTTGCCATGCTCCGGGAAGCGCAGGTCGAAGATACCGATAGTCTTATCCGCAGACCCAGTCGCAAAAAGCTTATCATGCTTTGGATGGAATGAAAGCGTGTTGATCGCATCCGTGTGCGCATTCTTGAACTGGATGGCAGGCTTGTCATTCGTGGACGCTCTGTTGTCCATCAGACACATGGTGAGATCGTCCGAGACCGAGCCCCAAAGGTTCTTGCCGTGCATCGGGTGATATTGCACGTCGTTCACGACCGCGGAGTGATGTGTGAATGTCCGGGCAGGGGCAACATTGATCCTGTCGCGATTGAAGTCGCGTGTCAAGTTCCACAGCCTGACTGTCTTGTCCTCGCTACCACTGACGAGCTCTCCTTCAGTGAAAGGATTCCACTCAACTGCAAAACCCTCTCCTGTGTGACCTTCCAGAATCGCTTGCGGCTTTACGATGTTTGGGTTCGGAATGGAGGAGTGCTTCGTGCGGTCCCAGATGTAGAGGTTCTTATCGGGTGCCCACGTGGCGATGATGTTGGGGTTCTGTGGCTGGTAGCGAGCCTTGTTGACTTCGCCAGGGTGTGTGATCTTCTGAACCACGGAGAAGACGATAGGTTCCTTTGCGGCGCCGTGTCCTGGCTGCTGTTAGTACTTCGACACGCTCTGTTGGAGATACAGATGACATACCCCCCAGCTCCTCACTGGCCGGGTTGTAATCGGCCATGGACATGGCAGGCGGTTGTGGCAGGTTGATGTGCGCGATCTGTAGATAGTCCTGCTGTGCGCCAGAAGTGTGCGTGCCCAAGATCATTCTGTGTTGTCGCGATGACTTTCCCGGCTCCTGCTTGACGTCTGGCAGCCATTGCGTGGTGAGGGTCGGCCAGTCAAGGGCTCGACTGTACATGATGTCGTACAGGAAGACGCTGTTCTTCTTCCATATCTTGTACTCCTCGTTGATGATTTTGTTCTGGATGGCTTCCTGGTCCTCGGCCGTGTGGGCCATTTCTGCTGAGCTGTGAGCGTATGGTCGCGCCAAGTCGGCAGTGTTGCGGTCGAGTTTGCTGCTGCCACCGTTGATGGCGGTGTTGTTGGTGTTGATGTTGGTGTGAGGCAAGGCAGACAAGGCGGCGACAGCCACAGCTTCACTCGCGTCTTCTGCGCCAATGACGGTGCCGCTTTCCGACGCTGCGTCGTGGATGTCGGCGTTGTGGAAGATGGACTTGCCCGACACCTTGACGCCTTGCAGCTCGCTGACGAGACGAGACTGGCGGCGTTTGTGGGCAGGTTTAGAAGACGACGAGGAGGCGGACATGGTCTAGCTGAGCAGCAGAGGTGAGCTTACCGTGGTCCATGGCGGGAGGAGAAACAGCTGCAGCGCTGCAGCGTGCAGAACTAAGTTAATGCCTGCACCGGCCTGCGTGCGTGTTGGTCTGTGGGTACGCTTCTTGCTCTTTGCAGGATGGATCAGTGGAGTAAAGTCGGCCCGGCTGGCATGCAGGACGCAAGAGAGCAGAGAGCAGAGGTGGTGGACAGAAGAGTGGAAGCTGGTATCGCAAGCAGCATCAGAAACACGAGCGAGATTGTGACGAGACAGAACGCGAAGAGTACGCGTGCTCAGAATGCCATGTCATGTCAGGCCGCGACGGCTGCGGCACGCTCCAGAAATGTGTGGCCCGTGCTGATGCTCTCGATGACACTGTATACAGTCTGCCTCTCTGGCGCCTCTCTTCCCTTTTCTTCTTCAAGTGACTCTGCGTCAGAACCACCGCTCCGACACCTTTTCCTTCATCTTCGTCGACCGACAATCCTCGCCGGACGAGAGACTGGCCACCGTGCGGCTCGTCTTGAGATACAGCAGCCGCCACCATGGGTGCGCAAATCATATTATGATGATGGAGACTCAGCTACTAACCGCACTTCAGGTGTTCCCAAGTTCTTTCGCTGGCTCTCCGAGCGGTATCCAGCCATTTCGCAGCTCATTGCTGAGAACCGCATCCCCGAGTTTGACAACCTCTACCTCGACATGAATGGCATCATTCACAACTGCACTCACAACAACAATGATTCCGCTACCAAGGCGCGAATGTCGGAAGATGAAATGTTCATCAAGATATTCAATTACATCGAATTTCTATTTGGCAAAATCAAGCCTCAGAAGCTGTTCTTCATGGCAATCGATGGCTGTGCGCCTCGAGCCAAGATGAACCAACAGCGCTCCCGTCGTTTCCGATCTGCTCTGGATGCCGAGAATGCGCGCAACAAGGCGGTTGCAGAAGGCCAAGAACTGCCCAAGGAGGATCCGTTCGACTCCAACTGTATCACTCCTGGCACAGTATTCATGGAGCGCTTGACACGCCAGTTGAAGTACTTCATCGCGAAAAAAGTCACAGAAGACATTGAGTGGCAGGGATGCGAAATTGTCCTATCTGGCCACGAAGTCCCTGGAGAGGGAGAGCACAAAATCATGGAGTACATTCGCCAGGCGAAGAGCCAGGCGGACTACGATCCGAATGTGCGACACTGCTTGTACGGTCTGGATGCCGACTTGATCATGTTGGGTCTGTTGTCGCACGATCCGCATTTCTGCTTGCTGCGTGAGGAGGTCACATTTGGCCGAGCGAGCAAGGTAAAGAGTCAGGAGCTCGAACACCAGAATTTCTTCCTTCTACATCTCTGCATAGTACGCGAGTACCTGGAGCTGGAATTCCAGGACATGAAAGAGCCAGGCGCGCTGGGTACCGTCACTTTCGATCTGGAACGTATCATCGACGATTTCATTCTCATGGCATTTTTTGTCGGCAACGATTTCTTGCCACATTTGCCGCATCTGCATATCAACGAAGGAGCGCTGGCGCTGATGTTTAACGTCTACAAGCGAATATTGCCACAGGCGGGTGGTTATATTAACGATGGAGGACAGATCGACCTGAAGAGACTCTCGCTTCTGATCACAGAGCTGAGTCAAATCGAGTATCGTCACTTCGAGCACGAGAATGCAGATGCAAGTTGGTTGAAGGACAAGAGCATTCAGAAAGAGGATGTTATGATCAAGAAACCAAAGAAGGGTGGGCCGGCGACCATGACCACAAAGCAGAAAGAGCTGTACAACTCCGTAAAGAAGTATGTGAACAGCAGACACGGTTCGGGAGAGGACACACCGATGGACTTCCCACCGACCTTGAAGGCTGCGGATCGCACGTTCGTCGATCAGCTGGCCCAGAGCCTACACCTGGAGAGCAAGAACATACTCGGCGACGATGGGGAACGACACATGCAGCTCAATTTCCCTGCGCGACCTGAAATGGACGATGACGACGAAGAAGACGAGGAGGCACAAAACGCCTTGTTGCGCGTCTTCAAGCAGTACGACAAAGCAAAGATCGAGGATCTTTCGCCAACGGACGTTCAGCTCCGTGCACAAGAGAAGTACGACGTCAAGTTTGCAGAGTGGAAGGACAAATACTATACGACTAAGTTCGAATGGGGTGTCAGCAACGATGAGGAGATGCGAAAGCTAACGGAGAACTACGTTCAAGGTCTGCAGTGGGTGCTGTACTACTATTACCGCGGCGTAGCGTCGTGGGGATGGTATTACCAGTACCACTACTCACCAATGATCAGTGATGTGGTGAAGGGTATGGGCGCTGACATGGACTTCAAATTGGGCCAGCCTTTCCGACCGTTCCAGCAGCTCATGGGTGTGCTGCCAGATCGCAGCAAGCAGCTGGTGCCACCAGTCTACTGGGACCTGATGACCAACCCAAATTCACCTGTCATTGACTTCTATCCTCGCGACTTCGACCTAGACATGAATGGCAAGAAGATGGAGTGGGAGGCTGTGGTCAAGATTCCATTCATTGACGAACAGCGACTCCTCAAGGCGATGGGCCCAAAAGACGCTCAGCTGTCAGAGGACGAAAAACGACGCAACGAATTTGGAGTAAGCTTAAAGTTCACATACTCGCCAGAGGTGGACTACACCTTCCCCAGCAGTTTGCCAGGGGTATTTCCGGACCTGGAACACTGTCGTGTCGTGGAGAACATCTACGAATTGCCCACTATGGATGGTCTGGAGTATTACCACGGCCTCATGGACGGAGCCAAGCTTGGTGCCGCGTCTTTGGCCGGGTTTCCAAGTCTGCGCACTTTGCCGCACACCGGCCAGCTCGGCTTCCATGGTGTTGCTGTCTTCCAGCAAGACAGCAGGAACGAGAGCATGGTCGTTACCTTGAGCGAAGGTGAAGAGGTCGGCACTATCGCACATGCAAAGCAACGACTCGGACAAGCTGTGCACATTGGCTATCCATTCCTGCACGAGGGAAGAGTGATGAGCGTTACAGATGAAATGTTCACGTACTACTTGCAGGACCCAAATCAGCCACCTTCTGAGCAGAACATCGTGCAATTGCCACACGAGGGCCGAGGCATCGAAGACTTCAAGAAGAAAGCTGATCGCATCGAGAAGCACTACAGCAAGCGTCTTGGAACTGTCATCGGAACAGTCGAAAGCCTGGTACAAATTGATCCTCTCGTCGGCCTGAGGAAGACCGACCTTGGTGCAACTGTCAAGGAATACGCGCCCCTCCAGGGCTTCGAAATCGACTATGCGACTCAAACCATTGTCGATCAAGTAATCAGCGAGGATCAGCGGTTCCTTGAGAAGGAGGCTGTTCCAATTCAAGAGGAGTTCCCACCTGGAACGCGTGCCTTTTTCCTTGGCGACATGGCCTACGGCCGGCCACTGCAAGTCACTGGCCACGTTACGGATGCGAAGGGAGGTCCAGACAAGGCCACTGTGTGGATCTCATCTCTGAAGAAACGCGAGCCCGAATTTGGTCTCGAGATCACTACTCAGGCTGAGAGGAAGAGTCCGTACACTCCATCCTATGCTGTTGCGCGTCAGCTGCAGCTTCATCCACTCGTGCTTTCGAAGCTTACCTCAGCTTTCAACGTGAACTCTTCCGGTTTGAGGCTCAATCTCGGACTGAACCTCAAGTTCGAGGCCAAGAAGCAGAAGGTACTTGGTTACAGTCGAAAGTCCGAAAATGGTTGGGAATATTCTTCAAAAGCCATTGATCTCATCAAGCAGTACATGATCAATTTCCCAGAATTCGTAGCCCGGATCGCAGCCAACCCAACGGGCGACGGATGGGAGGACACTGCCTTCTATCCAGATCCACAGGAAGCGAAAGCCAAGATGAAGGAGATCGGCCAGTGGCTCAAGAGTGTCGAGACGAAAGGTTTGGAACGTGTGCCGCTTGAAGCTGAACAACTCGATGGCGACACAGTCGCCGCAATTGAGAAGGCTGCAGATGCGAACGAAAATGCCATTAAGGAGGCCATAGAGGGCACCCAGATGGGCGGCGTTCCCCGCCACGCACTGCTCAAGCCAGCTGATGCTGATCAGCGCACTCAGCAACAGAAGTTCCGTCTTGGCCAGCGTGTTGTATACGTGCTCGACTCAGGTCGAGTACCAATTGCTATGAGGGGAACAGTTGTGGGTAAGACACGGACTACTAGGAGTACTCTGCTGGACATCCTCTTCGACTCCACCTTTATGAGTGGCACAACGCTCAACGGACGCTGCTCACCGTTCCGTGGCAGCACTGTCCCCGCCGAGGCGGTGTTGAACTTGTCAGAACGTCAAGTTGTGGCAATGTCGCAAGCTGCAAAGGACCGTGTGCAAACGCAACTGCCCTTCCACCCACTGCGTGGCGCTCACTCGAGCAACGCTGCCAGCTACGGACTGCCTGGTGGACCTCAGCTCGTCAATGCACCCACACCAGCACCAATCCGAGGCGGCTGGAACCAAGCTGCACGCGGACAACAGAATGGCTACACGCCACGTGGCGGCCGTGGACGAGGTGGAGGTCTCGGTCATCAACAACCACAACAACAGTTGCCACAGCAATACCAGACTCGGGGTCGTGGCGGTCTCAATGGAAACACGCCAGGCTTGGCTCCCCGTGGTGGTCGTGGTGGAAACAGGGGAGGCTACACTATAGTCGACAACAGCGATCCCACCGAAGGAGTTGTGCAAAACAACCCTAAGTTCCGACCTCAGAATTACAGCAACGTGCCCCCGCCAGCCAACTTGAACGAGCGAGGTGGAGGACGTGGCAGAGGCAGAGGTCGTGGACGCGGAGGACGAGGCAGAGGAGAAGCCGCAAGCAGCTAGATGGCCAAGCAATTCGGCAAGTCGATGCTCGGGTCAGAAGACGAAGGCGGCTTTCTCGTGGCGCTGCAGCCTTTTGTCGACACAATAATCCGCACAAGAGGCAGATAGATTAGAGTAGGGAACTGCACATTGCGCTGGTTGCAGTACCTGCGCCGCGCCATTCCACGCTTCCACATTCTTGTTTTCCAGCTTCGGAGCATACCTGCACTCATACATCATACTTACCTTCGCGATCGATATGCTGTCGTGACCAACGTGAAATCTCTCCCGGCTGACTCGCCCTTCGACTCTGTAACGCAAGGAGAGCTATGATACGCGTATTGTCGCAACATCACTAAAAGTGTATCGCTCACGCGGTGCGCCATCTGAATGCTTCTAAGACCATCGATCAACAACTCTCAGTGCGATGGCGAAATCGCCTCTGCTCTCGACAGATGACGCATGATTACCACGCTGTACCAGTTTACAATGACGACGTAGATGACCTGTTCTCCCGTGTGTAGCAATGCTTTCGATGAAATTTCAAGCTCTGCAAAGTTTGCAGTTGACATATTGTTTCTGATCGCCGTCACGATCAACTCGGGAAATGGCTCCGATCTGATGCTATCAGAGTGTTGGCGTCTCGGGCATTGTACGTGATTCGTCTTGGAGCTGCACCGTCGTTGCTGGTCCTCTCAACATTCGAGCAATGTGCCTGGAAAAGATGATCGACTACAGCTTCGTCGACTCGGAGAGCGAAGCCAGGCGTGGACATGCGATCTAGGCTGCCACGTGCTGTCATCGGTCTCAGATGTTGGAAACTCTGTCTTGAGCCTACCAACCGGCATCTACTTAGCATGGCAACGAGTTGCTCGACGGCCTTCGACAGGTCACATCGGGTACTGTGCCATGGTCGCGCTGTCAAATTGTGAACCGACTTCGGACGTGATGATGGCGCAGGATCGAGTCACTGCGCCTGGCCTTTGGAAGGCCATGGGCACCGCAGCTATATCAGTGGTTTCAGTATGGTTCACAAATAACACAAGTGTGGTCAGGCTGAAACCTCGCCGGACCCTTGGGTCTGAGGGACGGCGTGATGTGTGTTTCTTCAGTCGCGTGCCTGTCTCGTGCACTAACCCGCGACGAGGCTTGCAGAAGCGACGTATGGAGGGTCTCACAGCTTGGCGACCCCTTAGGGTGACAGTGAGAGCTCTCAGACGGGACGGCTAGGTGCATAGATGCGATGCAATGCAGCTAGCTTGTCAGCCAATCCTCTGTTCTTCCGGCGTGGCTTCGTTGCCGACACGATGGAGAAAAGAAAATCTTTCACCTTTTCGTAAGCTGTACGCGCAGTGCAGCCGTCTCTTCGATCTACTGCATGCAATGCCTCTGCCAATAGACTGGAGGGCATTGTTGGTGTTGAAAGCTCAGACTGACCAGCTGCCTATAGCAGACTCTTGGGCATCCTTAGTGCTTGCCCACCATGGAAGGTGGCATAATACTCGAGATCTTGCTGCAACTCTGGCAGCTGGGCGACGCTTGAAGATCTGACCGCTCACCACAAGGTCTGCAGAGTGCGATCGCATGACAGGCGACCTGCGAGACAGCGCAGACTTGCCTAGGCACAGCTGCGACACTGTAGCTGTCATGGAAACCACTACATTGAGCTCTGAGCAAAAGCAGCCGTGATGTCGACTCTGGAGTTGGACGCAGTGTTCATTGCGTGTCGTGGTTGTTGGCCACAACCTTGGGGAGCGTCGGCTCTATTTGCGGAACGAAGAGGAACACGGGTCACTGGAGCGCCCGTGTCCCGGCGAGGATGATTACATACTACTTGAGATCGTAGAGATGCGATCGCGACTGACACGAAGATGGTGGTAGCACAACCTTTTTAGCCGGAGCAAGAAGGAGCGAACGGATTGCAGTAGCCAGACGCAGTCTGCAACTTTCGGCTTGCCGCATGATCGATTCTCTTCCTCGACTTCCGGCGTTGGGTGACAGCTCGGAAGGTTTACGCTGGTTCAAGGCCTCCAACCGCAGCATACCACGGCGATGATATTCACGTTACATGAGATGACCATAGTGGTGCGCTGACATTTCCCTCGCCGAGCAGCCATTCTCTTGTCGCGCAGTAGTTCTGGTTGAGCTTCATTCTGGCCGGTCAATTTCCAAGGCTGAACCTGCGGCAAAAGGCGGCGGTACCATCCCGCCTTCCACGTTGGCGCAAATCATCCGAATGTGTAACCTCTTGGAGAAGTCAAGATGCTGATCAAGTGAGACACGCGCAGCCTAGTGGACCACGTGCGACTGAGGGACCTTCATCCAAGATGTGCCTGAATTCCAGCGCGCATGTACACTGGTATGGTTACATCTGCTGTCTGAGCAATCAACATCGGCAGCTGGCAAGTTGTCAATCCGTTGAAGGTCAATCAGTTGTCTCCCCGCGGTCAGGTAAACTGTATCTCGTCGTCATTCGGAGCACACGGTTCAATTGGCAGGGTAGGGTGTGCCGAGAGGCTTCTCGAAGGCCAGTGGAAGGGCAAGCTGAGTTTAGACTTTCGAGCCCTGCTGTAACTGGCAACGTGTATGCTTTTTGGTGAGAGCAAAGTCAGCGCGCGCAGCTTTCCATCGCGGTGCTTCCAAGAAGTGGTTTCCCGCCTTGTGAAGTCGCCAGTGCCTTTCTGCGATAGGACGATGCCCGATGACAGGTTGGTGCTCGGCACATCGGTCGCGGTGTGGCACGACTACTGAAGTCGCCATCAGTGTCCGTGTCCGGCACGGCTGCTTGCCTGATCCTCGTGTTTCAGGGATCGCTCAGGGTGCCGGCCTCTATTTCTGAGACAACGCCCGCTTCACATATGCAGCGTCCACCATATGCAAGTGTCTGCCGAGTTCAACTCGAAACATCGTTAGATGGCTGAAGGCTCCTGCATAGTTCCAGGAGAAATGGGCGTGAAATTTCTCCTGGCACCAGAAGAGCTCGAGCAGGTTCCACCTGGCAGTTGCACAGCAAAGGAACGCGCTAGGGCGCTAAGGTAGGCAGGGAGCTTATCATTCTTTGAGTTCACTACTCGATTGCTATTCGTGCACCCCAAAACACACCAGAATTCTGCCGTCGCTACGGTGTGAGACAAGCATCGCTCAGCAAGCCGTCGATGGTAGTCTTGGAGCCGGCATACGGAGCATGAGGCTCATGCACCCTTCGCCGAGTGTACATAGTACTACTGTACCCTCGCGGAGCTGGAGGGACATGTAAAGTGCATCACCGCCCGCATGAGAGCTTGACACCGGCCTCCGAGCACTTTTCTTCCACCACCACCAGCTATTGCTAGCATTACTGTGTACTGTTACACCAGTGGTTCTCCGGAAGACGCCTTCACGCACCTGCAGCATTCCTTGGGCACAATCTCGCGACGTGCTCGTGGAACCATCAACGCGGCCATTGATTGCCGCCGTCACGCCTGTCAGCCTGGGTGTCCTGAACGAAGGCGTCCCATTGGAACGGAGCTATCAAGGAGATACCTACCTCCTCGACCACGGCGCAACACCGTTTGCAATCATCCACTCTACCTCACGCATCTAGTTTGGAGACCGTCACGAAACCGCTCGATCATCACGGCCAGCTTCCGAACATTCACACAGCCGGACGCCGACTCGTCCCAGCGTTGATCCCAGCAATCAGCCCTGCATTCCCACTGCAGACTGCTCGGTCCTTGATATCGAGGCTTGCAGCGTCATTATCGTGTGCAACCCTGCTGCTACTTAGAAGTCCGACTCGTTTCGCTCCAAGGGCTATCACACATTGCAGCAACATTGTTCTCAAACACCTCCTCATTTGAACAGCCATGGCTCAGACGGATAGTATGAGATGTATGGATGACTTCCTGATTAATCCCACCATTTCTTCGGAGCACGAAATGCAACAATCAAATGTGCCTTCGACCAAGCAGCACTACATGAATGCCAAAGGTAAAGGCAAGGCGTCGCTCTACAATGAGATGGCCTTTGATTTCTGGCCAACCTACACATCCGATGAAGAGGCAACATCACCATTGGACGACGATAGTGCTAGCCAGTACTCCGTATCAAGTGATTTCTCTGTACCAGAGGTATTGGAGGCATCCTCTCACAACGTCGAGCCGCAATGCCAACGGGCTCAGACTGTTGTCATCCAGTCTGCAGGTCCAGCGAGAATGGTGTCAATGCCGAAGACCGTTGTTACCACCAGGCAGAGCCTGTATGTTGTGGCTACTAGTGAGCACAAGCGGCCATCGATCACGATACCGCAACGGAAGAGCTCGATCGCGAAGCCGAGAAGTGCGAGAACCAGCCAGGACACGACGAACTCGTCTAGCCGAAACAACTCACTGTCTTCGGCAGCTCCTCAATCACCTGTGTCCACCGCCCCAAGCTCGGTATACGATGATGCTGAAGAGGAGAACACGACTGTCCAGGACAAGCGCGTATCTCGGCACATCGATCTTATGCAGGCGGCACGAGCTATCAGCCCAACGTCGCCGGTATCACCAATGCTACCAAGAGCTTCGACACTCAGCAGTCTGCCTGCTCCTTCGATACGGCGAAAGAGCAAATTTACGTACGGCTTCACCCTGAACCGTATGGGTAAGACTTTCGTTCGACGCGAATCGAATATCGAGGACACGGAAAGTACGAAAGAGCCCGAGCCGGTCAATGTCACACGCAACGTGACACAACCTAAGCGCTACAGCAGCGGGCGGCCTAAACTCGTCGCCCGAGCGGCGAACGAGCGTGCACCAACAATCGTTCTGCCTCCGTTCCCGGACGAGTAGCTTGTGTCACTGGTATGACCAGGTGACAAGGGCATCAGCGCAACGCACCATATCACTATCGCAGCAGAGTAATTCCGGCTGCTGCTTGTTGTTGGCTTGCGTTCTTGATACCATTTTCGATGATTTACAGCGAGGAGTTGGGGAGTTTTCCTTGATGTTTTATGGATTTTGAAGATACCACGTCGAGATGACACAGGCGTTTGATCAAAGGAATCTGACGATTCACAGTCGGCATGAACTGACGCTACGCTCGCTAAGGATTAAAACCTTTGCTGGGAGCAATGAAGACAAGGCTACCTGTGTCTCTGCAAGAATGAATGTAATACTAGACACATGATCACTATTACAGCATCTCACGAAGGAATGAACGATACAATGATTCAAAACTGAGGCACTTTTCGTCCAACTACTTCTCACAAGGCATTGGCGCAACGCGCTATGTCGACCTTGCCCGCGATCCAAATTATGAGCGAGATTGAGAACACCACTCCTCATACCAATGATCGTTGGAACGACGGGACCACCTCCTCCCACGCCGCCAAACACCGTCTTTGACGATGAACGAAGTAACAGCGAACAACCTCCATGAAACTAGCCTTCAGCCTCCGCACGACCAGGATCAAGATGGTAAGACATGGGGCATCCCAGCGAACCTACAAGCACCAGCATGAATCGATCTGACAACGCCGATGATGAGATGACGCAAGTCCGCTACGATCCCCTAATCTAGACAAAGTGCCTTGGAGAACCTCCGGCGAGACTTCGTAGTCTTGGTCGGTGGATTGCAGAGCAGGATATGTCGACACACGTACGCCTTGTGCGGGTTTGAGAGTTGGTCGTTACACAATCTGCTGCTGTTGCTGACGTGTGATTGACAGATCATTGGTCGAGTCAATCGAGTCGCGATTTGATGTCACCCATGACTAAGTAGGTCATTGTGGGCACAAAAGATGAATGCTCCGAAACGTGCATCTTGCTATGTCTTCTGTGGAGAATCTCGGCAGATTCGAGCACCACCGGCAGCTATCATTGCAAGAAGCTGCTATCGCTCCACACCACCGTCGGCGAAATGATAGGTAGTCGAAAGAGGTGGAGGATCGTCGACGGAGAATTCGTTCAGCGCGTGTCCGGTGCAACTAACTGTCGTCGCGCTGGATCGTTCAGATGCTTGGCAATCGATCCTGGTCAGACTAACCGGCGGTATGTGATCGATGTACATGATTATGTGAAGAGATCATGTCATCGTAGTCGTCATTCTGCCGAGTTTGCGCCAAGTAAAGGCTTCGCATGTACACAATGTGCTTGTAGATCGTCATCAGTGTCCGTCGACCATCGCAGACCTTCCAATGTGTCTGCTTGGACAGTCCTAGGCGTGCGCAGATCTTTCGTGGTTGAAGCACTGGTAGAGCAAGCCACCAATGGAGGGGATACACCCGCAGACTTCGAAGCAGCCTCATGAGCGGCCCAACATGCCATAAGGCACTGCCCTCAATACGACTTCACCATACATCGTGCAGTGACCAGTGTTGCTATGCGAGAAGTGGTCCACGACTCGGGGACGTCCAGTCGTTGGCGGTCTGCCTGTAGGATCTCACTTTTTGCCCTTCTTCTTACCTCCTTCCTCGACCACAAACCCTCCTTTGACAATTGCGTCTCTTGCAGCTTGATTGATCAGGCGGAACCGATCAGGGCCGAGTTTTACGCCGCCATACCATCTACTAACAACGACCATGACATTCCAGACTCCCATAAGCTCCAGGAGATGCAACAATCTGCCGCCAGCCGCATCCTCGCCATCATCATCACAGTCTTGGAACTGCACTCCATTGTCTCCGCGTATTCTCCAAGCTGTGATGTTATGCGTAGCTTTAGCGACTTTCTTATCAGTGGCGAGCAGATGTGCCAGGAAGGATTTGGCTTCCTCAACACTTGATACCACTGCAGCACGAGCTATGAAGACAGATTTCTTCTCGCTTACCACATCTGATTCTGCCCAAGGTGGCGGGCTGCCTAGTTCCTCGAAAGGCTGTTGATGAAAGGAGTCAGAACAGCTGTTCCATTCTTCCTGGTGGGATGTATCTTGCTGACCGTGCGCTTCAAGAGCTTGTTGTTCCGCGTTCTTTGAGCTTTGGTCCAGGCCGAGCTGCTGAAGTCTCTGGTCGGATTCTTCGATGAGGTCGAAGATACAAGGTGCTCCAGGCGTGTAGATTTCGGCCAAGATTGTGCGCACGAGGTCGACAATGGAAGTGCCTTCACCCTTCGCAGCGTCGTGGCCGATGTGCTGCGTGCCAAGAATAGAGGGAGGCGCATCTGGATAGTCTTGGGGAAACTCGATTCGCAGGGAGACGTTTGGCGGAGACGGCAGAGACAAAGAGTATAGACCAGGACCCTCGTTCAGTGATTTGATGGTCTCGTCCCCATATATGGCATTGATGGAGTTCACTTCGTCAAGTAGTTCTTCTGACATGTTTGGGGTGACGGCAGGATCATATCTTGTTGGAATCCATCCTACGTCTCGGCTAGCATGTAGGGGATATAGATATGTCTAGCGTATAATATGCGAAATGGTATGTGCAGTTTCCAGCCAGCCAGCAAGGTGAAGGCGTTTGTGAAGCCGCACGAGTCATGGTAGTTCTACCGAACGTCGCCCGCCTTTCACAGATTTCTTGAACTTCACAACGACGACACACGCTCGAACATCACTACCGCACAGCGACATGTCGCGCACGTCGATCCTTGGCTCTTTGCCGAAGCCAAAGTACAGCGGCGAGGATGAGGAGCTGCCAACGCATACGCAGCAGAAGGGCCCCAAGGTCGTGGCCGCGCGCGATCTCGAATCATCGCAATTGACCGTGAAGCGGAGCGGACCACCACCATATCAGCAGCGATCAGGATGGCGACCCCGGAACGCAGAAGACTTTGGCGATGGAGGATCGTTTCCTGAGATTCCTGTTGCGCAGTATCCTCTGGATATGGGCAGGAAGAACGTGCCGTCGAGCTCGAATGCCCTGGCGCTGCAGGTCGACAAGGATGGCAAGGTCAAATACGATGCACTGGCCAGGCGAGGACACAGCGAGAGCCGAATTGTGCACGCCAGCTTCAAGGACTTGATCCCTCTACGACAGCGAGCCGACGCAGGCGATATTGACCTGTCCAAGCCGAGCGACGAGGAGGTCGAAGCCACCAAGCAGCGCACGCAACTTGCACTGCAAGGTTTGGTCAGCGGGACATTGGCAGCACAGAAGCCCAAGAATGTAAAAGGCACGACCAGACCGGAGCCGACTTTCGTGCGGTACACGCCAGCCGACCAGATGGGCGACAAGAGCAAGAAGCAGGATCGCATCATGAAAATCGTGCAGCGGCAGCAAGACCCTATGGAACCGCCGAAGCACAAGATCAAGAAAGTTCCTCGTGGCCCTCCGTCTCCGCCTCCGCCAGTCATGCACTCCCCGCCGCGCAAGTTGACTGCTGAAGATCAGGAAAACTGGAAGATCCCACCGCCTGTATCGAACTGGAAGAACTCAAAGGGTTATACTGTTCCATTGGATAAGCGTCTAGCCGCCGACGGAAGGGGCTTGCAGGACGTCACAATCAATGACAAGTTTGCACAATTCGCGGAAGGTCTGCACGTGGCTGATCGTCACGCCCGGGAAGAGGTCCAGCAGAGAGCGAAGATGCAGCAGAGGCTGGCCGAGAAGGAGAAGGAGGCTAAAGAGGACAACTTGCGCCAGCTTGCGATGAAAGCGCGTGCGGACAAGGAGGCCGCCATGGCACAGAGGCGCGGGTCAGACCGCGGGAGATCACGAAGTAGATCTGTCGACGGTCGGTCTTCACGCTCCTCATACTCCTCCCAAAGCCGGAGCCGCAGCAGGAGTCGAAGTGGTGGCCGAGACGTGGGCGAGAAGGAGCGACGGGCACGTGAGCAAGCAAGAGCTGAGCGGAAGCGGGAGGCACAAAGAGAGCTTAGACAGAAGAATATGGGTCATGAGCGCAGGATACAGATGATGGCAAGAAAGCAGAATCGAGACATTAGTGAGAAGGTTGCTCTGGGTCTGGCGAAGCCGACTCAAAACAAAGAAGCCATGTACGACTCACGGCTGTTCAACCAGAGCTCAGGCATGGCTGCTGGGTTCAATGAGGACCAGGCCTACGACAAACCTCTCTTCGCAAGTCGTGATGCACTCAATTCGATCTATCAATCGCAAACAGGAGACGACGACGGCGAAGATGATGGAGAGACGCTAGACAAGATCCAAGGCACGAAACGCTTCGACAGTCTAGGTCGTGCGCCAAAGGAGGGTTTCAAGGGCACAGACACAGTGGAAAAGCGAACTGGACCAGTACAATTTGAGCGTGATCGAGGAGACGACCCCTTCGGCGTGGAAGCGATGATTGCAGAAGCTTCAGACAAGGCCAACAAACGCTCGGCAGAGGACGACGGTGGCGGCAGAAGCAAGAAGGCTAGAGTGGACGATGAGTAGCTTTCAAGACTTAGGTAGTTGAAATGGATTAGGTTCCCTGAATACCACTGTTGTGGCTGTCAGAGCTCCATCGCGTTACCTCTCGTGAAGATGTTGCTGCGCAACATTGAATATTGGCCGCAAACAATCTGCATCGTGATAGAGAGGTCTGTCCTCGACGGCACGCTTCACTGATGCGGTATTTGAGGAAGACGGGCTTCTCTTCACTCGGGGGACCATTTGCTCGCTGTTGCACTCGCATAATGCACTAATGCACCTTCACAGCACCTAGCTCTTAAGCATCCCACCTGCACCCATGATGGAAACAAGGCAGGCTAGCAGTATTTGGCTCTATTCCGTCTGCATAAACAACAGAAGACCACACTGTCGACATGCCTCCCTTCACGCCGCTTCCTCGTAAGCTCGAGAACCGCTTTCGAGCCAGAATGGGCTCTTCAGTAACGGCAGCATCACCACTTGACCAAGTGCAGAGTATTTGGATGGAGACTGCTTCTGTCACAGCACCAGCAAGTGAAACGCTTCACCAGCGCTACAGCACCAGCTCTGCTGTCCTCGTTGGCACTGCTCCGGCTGCACCTGAGGTATGGCCGGACCACTTTCCAGATCTTCCACCAGCCGCAGTCTGGATCTTGGCAGGCGGACTCAGCTTCTTGTTTGTTGGCGCCATATGCCTGCTAATGATCAACTTCTACCCGCATCATCCTCGAGGACATCGGGTGAAGGCACAGCGTGGTTACACGGAGGTCGCACAAGAAGATTTTGAACTCGACTCGTACTGCGCAAGTCGTGTGCCTATCACACCTGATTGGCAAATGGGAAGGCCGCATCATGCGCAGACTGGTGTGGACAGCTCACCACGCGTGGATGAATTTGCATCGATGCTGCGAAAGAGGAGACCAACGACTCTGAGCATTGACACAACGGCGCAGTACAAAGGACTGGGGATTGCTGTGCAGGGCGGGAAAGCGAAGACAGCTCATGCGCCTCCACCGCCACGACGCTCATCCAGCGAAGATACTGTACCGTCGAGGTCCTGCAGTACTGCGTCAAGCTCCTCATCTAGCAGTCTCCGAGCGCCTCCCCACGCGTGGACCCCTCTTCCTAGCCCACTCATCAAAGGTCATCACGGACGCACGAGACCCAGAGCAAAGAAGTCGACGCTCGAACCTCGCCGTCAGAAACCGTCCATTGAGCTTGAGCTCGTGGAGACCTTTTGTCCACGACCAGGCCGAGATTCGGACCAGCAGCGCTCAGGCAAAGATGCTGGAACAGCCCGAAGGGCAAATGCCGCGACAGAGCAAGTCGCCTCTGCTTCACAGTACCAGTCATCTCGATTTCTAGATCTTGACACTCATCAGCAACACATGTCTGAACTCGAAGCCGGCACTTTCTTGGATGTTCGCCATGCCACAGGGTGGCCGAACCACTCTCTACCTGAAGACCCTCCTCCAGAGACCCCGTATGTCACACCAGAGGAAAGCCCACGCCCAAGCCGCACTAGCTCCACACTTAACTTGCTACTGCAAAAGGGTGAAGATGCTGTCGACTACACCGCGAGAAAGCTGACGAGAATGGTCTACGATCAGGTGAACAAGAACGACCTGGAAGAAGGATTGCTCTTGCCAATCCGGAGGTGCGAGACGGAGGGGATCGCAAAGTGCGAGGTTTGTTGTAAGACCTGATCATCTGGGCAGATCGAGAGGTGTGGCAGACAAATATCCCAGGTGATCGTGGCACCTTGTTTGATATCCCCAAGGGGGAACAATTGTTCTATTTGCTTTGAGTCGCGAACACAGTTGGCTGGACGGAGTTGCTGATTTGCTTTTCAAGCGAGACGCCGTTAATGACTAGTCCGCAGAAGCAGCATACAACTTCTGGTAGTAGTTGCTGTGCTGCAAGACTACGGAGCACGGGGGAACTTTTCGTCTGCCGCCATAGCATGCCAAATTCTTTCTCCACCTGCCCAGCGTGTCCCACTCGACTCTAAACCTTTCAATGGCCCTGGACATATATTCCGCTTACTTCCTCTTTCTGGACGCAATGCAATGTATACAGAGGTCAATTCTCCCAGCTGTTTTGAAGAACACGCCGACTGCCCAAGCACTTCTGGCTTGAACCATTTTGCTTATGACCCAGCGGCGTCACCTCCATTCGCCGGCGTATTCTCAATGCCGAAGAACCTCAACATATCATCCCTTTGAAACATCTGCGCAGCCTCGATAGCGTTCGGCTGTCCAGCAGCCAGATCTGATCCATTCTCTGCCAGAAACTTGACTACATCGCCATAGCCCTTGAAGACAGCTCCAGCTACGATACTCTGTCCTCGATCGTTCAGACCATCAATCTCTGCTCCTTTCTCTACAAGCATCTTGACTGTTGTGAGATTGCCATGATATGCGGCAAGCATGAGAAGCGTATCGCCTTTGTGATTTGTGAGATTCACCGGTATGCCCGCAGAGACGTATTGTGAGAGAGAAGAAGTATCGCCATGGCGTGCGAAGTCGAAGAGCTTCGTAGCGAGCTCGATCGCTTCGGGTGGGAGCTGGGGTTTGGAAGAGGGCTGTGACGTGGCAGTGGGTGGCACAGTCGGGGGCTGCTGGTCTTGTTGTTGAGGTAGGCCCATGGTGTTATGCTAGAATTACAATGTCAACGAGCGATGGGGCTAACTTAACCTGTGCAGCTCTTCCGGTAATATGCCTTCGCGGACATCTCTGGTGAGGTCATCCGATGGCCACTGGAGGGACCATTCGCCACTGTCACTGTAAGCATATCCTACCTAGCCGATAGCCCTTCTATGTCTCATGCATGCAGAGCTCATTAATCTCTTTCTCAAGCTGTTACAAGGTAGAACACTTTTGCTCAACAGCAGGCGATGTAATTACATCGACAAATACAAAAGAAAGTCGCCCTACACATGGCAACAGAAGTCCCCCAAGCCAGCTAAAATTGATGGAACATTGATGGAAGCTGAAGCGAAACTTTAATGAGCACAAACTTCACTCACAACGCACCGTGCACGGACCAACCAAAAATCTCAACACATGCTGCTATACCACAACAACACGGTATACAACGACAACCACAACGACGCAAACGAGAAGGGGCTCAACTCGGAATTGAACCAAGGACCTCTTGCATACGAGATTGTGACAACCCAAAGCACTGCGCAGTTGTTAGGCCATGATCGTATCGATCTGGGGGCTGGAGATGCTTACAGAATCATACCACTAGACCATTAAGCCATGCTTCATGCTTGGAGAGATTTTTGGCTTTATATGAAGACTTCTGTTGGACACGTGCAGCCCGTTGGGACAAGACAACGTTCTGTGATAAGTGTCTTGTCAAAAGACTATGCGTACCATTTACGCTGCACAGAAAGCGCACCGCTTGCTGCAGTCTCGGCTGACCTCTTGCTATGTCATTCGTCTGAGCTGTAAGGCTACTGACACGTTTCGTATAATGGCAAGGCTAGGCATAATTGACGCAAGAGATTCATACATGCACATGATCACGTCGCGAACAGAGGTTACAAAGGCAGTAACTAAGCAATTGATATATTACTGGCGCTAGTTCGTTCAACGACTAACATTTGCACGAGCAAATGTTCGGCTTCATGGCCTACCTTATGGGGCCTGGAAGTATTTGTACCATGCACTCAATTCATTTCTCCATGAATACCATGGTGCATCATCGTCTAGAGGCTCGGGTTTAGACTGCTACAGCAAAGGTCAGATCAAGCACTGAGTATCACCATCTGCAGAACTTACCATTCCATGCTCCGCAGCGTACGTGTCGAGACACAGCCCATCACATACGCAGTCTCGCCAAGCAGTACCCAACAGCAGAAGGAAGCTCTCGCCCTCCGCACCCATCTCTACTGGCTCTTTCGACTTGTGATCCAGTGGGTTGGCAGCTGGCCTAGCGAAACCATCTCCATCCACACGAGACACAACTGCACGCCTCTTTGCATCTACCCAGTCAAGGTATTTTCGTTGACCGAAGATCTCAGAGTTGAGTAGTGCCATGCGGTATACAGTAGCAGCTAGAAGCGATGTTCCAGACGTCTCACCAGCATACTCATTGTCTCCGAGATAGTTTCGTAAAAGGCCAGAATCGTCATTGTCTGTAGCAATCACGGCGTCCAATATATCTTGAATCCACGAGTCCAAATCTTGCCGGTCCTGTGCCAAAACAGCGTCATCTGCCCGCCAAGTGGTAATCGTCGCCCGCACTCTAGCCATGCCATATGCTGCCCACGCATTACCTGTGCTCCAGAATCCAGGATCGTCACGATCGGCTGAGCCAACAATGTGCTTCCATAATCCGACCTTGCCTCTCAGTACACTTCTGTAGAGACCAATCTGCGTGATAGCCTCGTGAACCAGAGCTGTATCATTACCCGCCACTCCTGAATACGCGAGAAATGGTGGGAACATGGCAATCGCATCTGACCAAAGTTCTGCATTTTCCATACGATGGCTGATTGCGCCATTGGCATAACGAGGTGCGGTTTTAAGCAGTAGATCTTTCTGCCTGTCGGCAGCAACCCGATAGTCTTTACTATTCCACGATCTCTGACCGAGCATCAAAGCGGCCACACCAAGCGCAGCTGGGTCAGAGACGGCGCCATCATCTTCGTCAAATAAAGATGTGTCCAGCACCTTGATCTTTTTCTGTGCATAAATCGATGCTTCATCCAGTCGCAAGCCTAATGTGGGCAACTTGCCTCCAGGAAATGGTTCTCGGCCAAAGACTGATCTGTCTGGGTCAAATATTTGCATTGTTGCCTCGTGGGCATAGCCGATCTCCCAGCTGTGCTTCGAATGCTCTTGTGCTTGGGCCAGGGCAGCATTAATCGGAAAGCTGAAATTGAAGGTCGCCACGCAATTCTCATAATTCGTGGTGTCTAAGCCTGGTTTATGCACGAAACGAAGTATCAGGAGTGCTATCGCCACAGCTGCCACAGCTATATATGCTGGTAGCCATTTCGTCTGTTTTGACCAAGTTCCTGGATCAGCCCAAGTCTGTGGTCGTACGTCAGGGCCTTGCGCCTGTGTGTCTGGTACTATTGGCTTGCGTTGACGGATTTCTGCCATTACGGCGATGGTGTAAGGTTGCTACATTGTACATGGCGATGAAAAGCCCGGAAAGAGAGATCTCTGCACGTGGTTGTTCAGATGTGATCCAATCAGGCCAAGCAAATAGGAATATCCTTGGCACAAGAAATGGGCCTTCATCGCTATAGCGTGTCGTTGGCTGCAATCTACTCAACTCTAGCGTAGCTCAGCTGTCTGTTCTCGCAGTAGCGTGCGAGAGCCATACATGAATTGAAAAACAAATGGGACTTGCTTGCCACACTGTACCTCCGGCAATCTGAAGTTTCCTTATCGAGAATCGAGATGCCTAGGGGAATACAACGTGTGTGGAGATCAATCAAGTCAGCATTGACCTGTCTATCTGTAAGGCGCGTACTATCCCCTTCAAGCTCCAAACACCTTCACCCTATCCTCCAGAGGAGCATAAGTTCGTGGCCGCTTTCTCACCAGGCCGTTGACTGGCTTTCCAAACACGAGCTGTGACTTCAGCTTCCATGTTGCAGGCAGATCCCACTTCTTCGTGACCTCCTTCTCGAAATCATCAATGAAATTGAAGTGTTGTAGGTTGCACCCTAACCCCTCGAGCTCTAGCGCAGTCCACGCAATGAACTGGTGCATTCCGGACGAGTGATCTCCCCACTGGGGCACCAAATTACTGAACAGCGGATTCTTTGCTGCCAGTCCATCTAATGCTTCCTGGTCTTCAAGCCACAAGACAGTGCCGTATGCACCACTGAATCCAGAAATCATTTTGCCTAGCATCTTCTCATAAGCTTCTGGGTGCACGGCCTGGGAGACCTTGTCCGCGATTGACCAGAGAGCGTCGTGGTCATCCTTGAGAAGTATCACGGCTCTGGCACTTTGGACATTGAATGATGATGGGGCGTGCTTGACTGCTGTAGAGATGATTTCTTGTATGCGGCTGTCTAGGATGGGCGACTCTTTGGAGAGTTCGTAGCAAGAGAGACGAGTCTCTGCTGCAGCAAAGAGACCTTGAGTTGTTGCTTGCGTCTTGGCCATGATGTGTGGTCGTTGGTTAGGAGAGGCGGTCTTTGTCTGTGCAACAAAGAAGAGGTCAAGCTTCTCCAATGCTGGAGCTGTAGCTATGGCGCCATCGGGATGACGCTGCCCGTGAAGATCAATCGAACTCGCGCTTCATGCTCGGTCACGAGACTGATTGAAGGGCATGAAGCCAGCAGTGGAACAGATCTTCATGCCGGCGTAAGAGAAATCACCTACGTGGGGAGCAGAGATCGTGAAAGGGTCGGTGTATGCTGTCATGTAATTGAAGCTGCAATGCAGCGCAGCAGACACAGTGCATCACTACTGCACCTCTGAGGATGCGCATATGGCTTTACAGATGAACACCGCCCCCCAAAGGCTGCACAAGTATTGAGTGTCAACCAGCGTGAGAAGGTCAGCGAGAGGTCCTGGCTTCGATCTTGGCGTCGCGGCAGGTCGACTTCGAAAGCAGAGCTTGAGAGGAACCACATCATGCGATACGGACAAACACCGAGGCCCGGGATGATGATACATGCCGCTCAATCATAGACGCCGCCATGCACCAAGCTCGTGACGGCACGCCTTGCCATGGCATGCCTCAACGCAGACGGGCAACGATGTGAAGCTGGAGAAGAGCCCGCAAAGTACGCGACTTCCAGTCAGAACATGCGTTGAAGAGGACGCTGCGTTTCTATATCGCCCCATCGAATGAACACCGACTATCTTACGCCTCCGATTCTGGCACGAACGCGAACACTTTGATTTCCATGCTCTCTCGCGGCTCAGCATCTGCACAAGCTGGATCGACTAAAGCGCTGTGCGCTACACACATACCACCATGCGCAGCGTGCTTGCTGTCATACTGCACAAAGACGAGAGGCTCAGATGGCTTCTGCTCGTGCAGATGATACCACTGATGTTGCGCCGAGTGCTTGACGGCTCCTAGCTCGTGCCAGCCATGAGACAGGATCATTCTGTTAGCGATCCAATCCTGCTTGTAATCCACGGATTTCCAATCGCAGACTGCAAGGGGATCTCTCCGGATGGTCTTGAGTGGTCGCCAGACATTGATGATCATGACGCGATGGCTCTGAAGACGTTCTCGTTCTGATGCATCGCTGACGACGTTGAGGAGATGTTGCTCCGCTCCAGCTGGAGTGAAGTCAGAATGGACGCTCAACGCTGGGGCTTTGTTGTCTGCTCGTTTGTTATCGTCCTCTGCCTTCACAATCGTCTTGGTAGCTCCAATTCTGCACGCCACTGTCAGCACTCCTCTTCATGCTCACAGATGCGCAAGACTGACACTCTCTTCACCAGTGCCTCAGTGGCAGGCAACAGGATCTCCGCTATCTTGGCTTCAGAGTCTGCGTCTTCGAGGGCATTTATCTCGTCGTCAACATATTCAAAGCCACTCTCGGCAAGACTGAAGTCGTGTCTGCGGCTACGAAGATTGACTATGGTTGTAGGGTACGCGACTCTGCCTCTTTCGAACTCCTCAAAGTGCTCCTCGGCGCCTGGCTTGGTAAAATCTGTCACCCAAACGTCACCTGGGACTGGCTTTGCGTAGTTCAATTCTGTCTGAACAGATCCCGGGGCAATGGTGGCTGGCATATCTGCTTGATGGCTGTAAGGGAGGACTTCTGTGAGGTGTATAATATCAAGAAGCAGAAGCTATGTGCCATACAAGCCAGCTCATATATGTCACAGGGCACGCTCAGTACACCGCAAAGCAACTATGACGACCGACCTGAGCCCGAGATGTAGCAGACTACTTCGCACGCATTCGCAGCGACACACGAAGGAGCAGCATCTTGGCCGCGCAACTGTTCCACACTGAGAAGCTCGTATCTGCAGATCGGAAACCGAGGTTGCACTGCCTACCGTTCGCGCGAAATGCATCCTCTAGTACTCCATGTTCCGGACGACGTTCATGGCACACAAGTAATGTCGCACGGCTGCAGCTAGCCTCGAATTGTGCACGAACCTGATGAGCTCGCACTCCCTCGCATTCGGGCGCCAAGTCTACTGCTCCATCTGACCCCGGACTTCGACCCGTTTGGCCCTTGAATGGCACTGGCATCAACTGATCGATCACTTGGAATGCGTGCATAAGGGTACATCGCTTGCGCTCAACTACCAATGTGGGCATGCCGACATGATCTACGAGCACCAAAAGCGGAGAAGTGATCTTGAATGCGAATAGTGGCATTTCATCATTGGCTATTCCTACCATCGGACATACCCTCGACAAGGCAAATTGATGGTCCAAAGGAGGCTCACTTGG
Source organism: Septoria linicola (assembly GCA_024114885.1). NCBI lineage: Eukaryota > Fungi > Ascomycota > Dothideomycetes > Mycosphaerellales > Mycosphaerellaceae > Septoria > Septoria linicola. The sequence continues at coordinate 2,521,929 of CP099420.1, forward strand.
AGGAGTATCGCAGGTTATACTCGGCGGGCTTGTCGTCAAAACAACCTGCTGAATTGCGACGACGTTGTTCTCTCCCAATGCGTGGAAAACAGTGTGGAGTTTTGCGAGTATGTTGACTATCTCTAAGCTACTTTGACTTTCGATCAGATCTCGACTTCCTCCACCCGCGCAAGCAACACATCTCCTCACACCATGTTTCGTGGGGAATTCATCCTATGCAGTTCAGTACTCTCTCCATCGACCTGCTTCTGGGCCACATCTCGCTGGGCATCCTGAGACCGGTATCGATCTAAGTGTTCGTATCTCGCTTGAGAGCGCTCAACGTTGCGAAGCTTTCCTGGCAGGTAGAAAAGCGCCCATGCTCCCATGACTACCACCATCTGGTATCCATCAAAGGCATAGCCTGGCCACTCGTTGTTCTGCAGGAAACCCACACCCAATTCAGTCAACCTCATTAGGTTTCTGCCGGACCCGATGATCGAAATTGCCAGGCCGAAGAGCTGCGACCAGCGCTTGAAGTTCTGAAATCTCTCTCTTACCGCCGTGATACTGCTGCCAGCAGAGGAAGTGGCGGCCAGATCGATGCGCCCGGCTCTTTTGACTGCGCGACCCACGCGGATGGTAATGGTCGTATTCTCGGCCAGTATGAACCCCCAGAGGACCATTTGGATCACAAAGGCGGCCACTTTCAGCTTGCTTCCAGTTTCCGCGATACCGCGCGATTGCGCTACCGACATCTCTATGCCGCCTGCAGCTTGAATGACCAGACAAGCAACGTTGATGAAGAGGTAGATGGCTTTCTGAAACTTGAGCGGTACCCAGGAAAAGTCGCCGGCGCTCAGTGCTCGGATGTAGCTCGAATGGACCAAGGTGACAGTGAACATCAAAAGCGATGGTCCCAGCAGCAGGAGGACATTCTGCGCCGCATATGCTGCTTTACTGCAGACGTTCTGTGCCGAGTATGCACGAGCCACATAGCCTGTCGTCTGGCACAGTCCCCCGAGGATCATAAAGATGTCTTCCCAAGTTCTCGTCGTTACCATTCGCAGCACATGCACTCCACTGAGCACTGCGAAAAGGCCAATGCCAACCGATGCCAGGACTATGCTTGGCTCGTAAGGATAAGGTGATCGACACGATTCTTCGAGGGAAGCCATGGTCACGAAGAATAGTTGTTTGAAAGTGATGGAAGAAGGAGTGTTGAAGTTTTGCAGAGCTGATCGATAGTTAGGTTGAAACGCGGAAGTGCCTGCTTTTGCTGGTTGTGCTGACCATACTAGCCCTGGAGATACTGGCCAGACCTTATAAGGCAGTAAGTGTCCAAGCTTGTGTCAGCATTGCTTGCTCCTGTACGATGATGAGCATGAGGAAGTTATGCTTCAGCCTCCGGTGTCTGTCATACAGAGGCTGTGTGCACCCAGAAAAAGCACCACAACCTTGCTTGGAGCGCATACTCTAGCTTGTGCTTGCGCAAGAATGGGATACACAGGCCTAGCATGCGACGGCAGAGGGTGTAATGCTCGGCAAGTGTGATCTATGGTGGTCCTCGTACGAAGAGGGAATGACAAGCTTCTCAAGACGACGATCTGAAACCTTGTTTGTTGGGAATTTACCGTTTCCGATATCCTGCCACTCTGGGGTCGCATTGAATGCGAGGTTGATGATCATTTACTGGAACGTCCTGCAGTTGAGGCTGAGGCCGCTTGACTATCTGTAGGGCCCACTAGTTGTGCTTCTGTGCTGCCTCGTCAACATGTTCGTGTGCGAGGGCGCCGAATGCGAGGTTCAGCAATTTCGGTCACACTACGTACTGTCACGCTGCTAGTCTGCAGGTTGCAAGAACGACCAACTCGGTATCTTGGAGCCTGGATTAATGCTCGGACTGAGCAACGTTCTCCATGAAATATGCAAAAGTGATGTACTGTCATTGCGCAAGTGAAAGGCGAACCCTTGATAACGATCAGCGCTGATTGTAGCACCAGTTTTCCAGTTGCACTGCAATTGGGTCTCGGATGAACCTCTATCCATGACAGTCTTCTGAGCGCGCCGTGAGAACAGGATAGATGTTCAAGTCCTTCGAGTCGAAGGAACGCTGTACTGCTCATAGAAGTTGAATCTTGAATATTGTCATTCAATGACCTAGATTCAGATTCAATTCAATTGCTGAATTGAATCGCAATATTCACTCTAAATATTCAATGATCATCTATATACGTAGTAGTAATAACTTATTCTATAGCGCTATCTACTATAATCTCGGTAATACCTAACTTCTACTAACTTTTAGTATATTTAGACTAAGTTATAGTAGTACCGCCGAGCTACGAGCGTATCTATTAAAAGTAGAGAGCTTTAGCTACTATATAATATTAAGGAGGGTATAGCGTAGTAAAGAAGAATAAGGGATTAATCTTAAACTGTCTTATATATATAGTATAGTAGTAATATACTAGGAACTAAATATAAAGTTAATTAAGTTAGTTATCTAAGAAGAGAAGAAGGAGAAGTAAGATATACCTTTTACTAAGCCTTAGCTAGATACCTTAGGTACCTAGAACTATGCCTAAATATCTATATCTAACCTAACTATCTAGAATATATTCTTAATAGTATCTATAGAATAGTACGCCTAGCGCTACTAAACGTACGCTCGGACTTAGCGCTTATTAGTAATATAGATAGTATATCAATAGCTATCTATAAGAGTATAGGCTAAGTTTAGCGCTAAGTAGATTAGTACTACTATTCCTATTGAATCTTGAATATTCATAATATTCAGGGGCTGAAGCATTCAAATTCATTCAACGATTGAATGAATTGAATCCCCTGAATAGCTATTCATCATTCAACTTCTATGGTACTGCTACGAAGGCACAATCTATCCTCACACTACCAGGCCCTGCTTCTTCCTTAAGCGCTCTCCGAAGACTCCGAAAAGCACAGGTATGGGAGCCAAACCAAGCGCCAGAAAGCCCAGCAACGAGTTGCCCCATCCTGACCCAAGAGCAGCGTAGACTTCGAGGCCACACAGCGGCAGTAATGCTCCCAACAGGCTTCGTAGCACAGTGTTCGCAGCAATTGCACTGGCTGCGTGCACAGTGTAAGTGTCCACCAGATACGCTTGAATGCAAAACAGGACAACAATCATGCCGAAGCCTGTAATTGCAGTGCCAATTTGTGGTAGGATCCAATGCACCTGGGCGTGTGCTCCCCATCCATACACGAAAAGTCCCACTGGTATAGACAAGCTTCCTGGAAGCACGATATACCTAGAGGTGGAGGACATATACCGAGACCACGAAAGTGGACAAGATGTTCGATGAGGAATCGAAGTCCGCCATTACCTCTGGAACTCCAGGCGCGAACATCGAATACGCCAGAGGCCTGCTTCATGGTCAGTCTGCTGATCTTGATCGAGGCTGACCTTACTTACGTCAAGAACGACACGAATGAGACCATGGCAATGATCGATATTTTGCGCAGGCTGGTCCAGTTCATTGGGTTTGTTGGATCTTCATTGATAGGCTCGTCCCAGTACACCTCGTAGCCATCGCTGGATGGCGAAGATCTTTCGTCGATTGAAACCTTTTCGACATCGTGATTGACATGGTGAGCAGCATGTGTTTGCAGTTCCCGGTCACCTTCCGCTTCACATTCCAAGTTATCTCTTGATGCATTCATCTTGCCAAAGTCCGTGGAGGGTTCGCGTGGGCAAGTCACTCGGTAGCGCAACGTCTGCAAGTGTCTTGTAAACTGCTATGCGGCTTGTGATATGCAGGAGAAGTGTTCGGCAAAGGCTATCTGCAAGCTGAAGGCGACGTGAGACTTATTGCAATTCTACAGCAAGACAATGTCTACAGTAGCATAGTCAGATTGTCGGCATCGACAAGCGCCGTGCACTTCTGTAAAGCAATGATCCAGTATCGCTACCGGTGCGAAGACCTCGCCAAGGGGTACGAGCGACCATTGCATCGGCCTCAGCTCATTCCGCTTGGATATGCAATGGCGTACAACTTGGCAACACGCAGCAACCAGCCGCACGAGGAGTTTGCGGCTTCGTGCAGGAAGCGGATGAGATGTTGACGCTATATGCGTAACCCAGCCTCGCATTCGGCGCGAGGCGGCACTCTGCGAGCCTTGAAACCTAACTTAGCCGAAGTGAAGTAGATCGCAGAAGCTATTCTCGAACACTACAACGTCGCGCTAGTAGCACTGCCGTCAGTCTGACCTTGCAAGATCGAAGTCAGGTTGGGAAAGCTGATTTCATCTGGACGCGTTTCTCCTCGCAATCACTTCCAGATTTCACTTCGGCAGTGCTGCAGCCGATCCTACTTGGCCAGATGTCGCCTAGAAAAAGTCAAAGATGTTGCCTAACGCAAGACTTCTTACCTGTGGAACGGTGCAGGTCCCTCAATTGATATTGATGGCAGTTGGTGATGTCGATGTCAGATTGTGCTTGCCAAGGTTGTCACGTGCGCTGACAGAAGATCAACGAGCCAGCGTTTCCCGAAGTTGTCTTGCTGTAGATACACCCAATCTCACACAGGTCGCGTTTGATACCTCAGGACGTCTTGCTCAACTCGACAAAACAAGTTTCGTACGCGAACGACGGGAAGCATCTCAGGGACGGTGCCCTGGGAGAGACTGACTGGCGACAACGTTCGCAGAAGCGTGCCTGAGCGCGTATATGCGATCACAGCATGCCTGGCATCACGACGCAGTCGAAGAACAAGGACAACAAGCCACGAAAGATTCGAAAGGTCAAGACAAGACATCATGGTGGGTGGAGGTCGCAATGCACCTGCACAATTATGTTGTTCCAGTCGCCATTGGCATTCTACAACGTGGACCCGCCCAGACAGAACTGACATTGTAGACTCGCTCCACTATCCGACGCTCCTGTCAACAAGAGATGCTTTGTAGGAGTGAAAATGCACGTGGGTCAGACCGAGGGACCTGGCCAGTGGCAGACACATTTCGGTGCCTAGCACACGACGAGCTGATAGGAGACATTTCTCCGGCTATGCAGTGGACCAGTATATCCATTACAAGCACGCCGCTGCTGATAACTGCCAGTAAAAGCGGATCTGAGCATGTGCTCGTACTCCTCGTACGCGCATAGCTTGATTGATTCAACGACCGAGGCTCCTCTCCGACCTTGCGCAAAGGATGGGTCGTTTCAACAGCTACCAAGTGACGAGACTTGCTCCCAAGTATCTTGAAAAGAGTAACAGCATTGCACAAGACGACTCGCATCTGCATACGCGTCATTCGAATGACTATCATTGGTGCCAATTGTGCTTGGCCCATTCCGAGTCAAGAGTCTTGCAGTGTGGGGAACCCTGGGCAAACAACTACTTCCGGCATGGCTGCCACGTGCTTGCATACTGCTTGCGTATCTAGCTGTCGATTCAAAGTAAAGACGAGGTAGCTTTGCCATGCTCTTGGGCCCCTCAAATGCTGTCGCTTCCGAGGAGCTGCTCTCGTTTACCAGGCGAGCCAACAGAGTCCCTTTCCAGCTTGGTACTTGGTATGTATAGCTCATCCGACTCGTTTACGGCGACATTCACGCTTCTCTCACTACATCTCTTACTCCACTCTCTACACGTTGGCTACGACCGTCGGGCTCCATATTGATTGCATGTGTGACCTGCCAATGGTCAATAGCAATCAACATGGCGGAGGAACTAAAGACTCAAGTCTCGTATGACGATCCAGAACGTTCGAGCAACGACAATGCTAGCGAGCCCGAGAAGAACGAATTGAAAACCCATCGCACAATATCGAGAGTCCCTGGCAACCCTAACTACTTCGAGGTGGATGGTCTACGCACCGAAGGCGACGACCAAGATCACCTGACGGAAAACAAGGTATGGACTGTGAATTTATGAGCGCAGAACGCTGCTGATCGGTAATTAGAAGAATGCGTCCTTCATTCTGACGATCCTCGGCTGTGCAATGGCACTTTCAGCATCGCAAATAACATCACTCTTGTACTTGACAGTTGGTACAGCCATAGCTGTCGATCTGGACACGCCTCTATTCGCCTGGATGTTGACAGCTTCCAATCTCGCAGCTGGAGCGCTAGCTCCATTTGTCGGACCTCTTGCAGATCTGATCGGACGTCGCGCTATTTTCTTGTACGGAGGCTTCGGACTCAGCCTCATAGGATCCATCTTGTGTGCAGCCACACCAGACGCAATTGGCTTCATAGCAGGACAAGTACTGATTGGCCTGGGAAACGTGATTCAGGATCTGTTGAGTTTGGCTGTCGTGGCAGAAAGCGTTCCCACCGCGAAGAGGCCTGTCTATACTGCTCTCATGCTGCTGATGATTATTCCATGGGCTCCTGGTACGCTCTATGCCAATCTGCTTCTGGACAGAAGCTGGAGATGGATAGGACTGGTCTTGTCCATCTGGAATGTGATCGGCTTCGTCGTTCTCTACATTGGCTATCGACCGCCGCCTCGACCAAATTCACGAGGCCTGACTACTCGCGAAAGGCTCAAGAGGATCGATTTCGTCGGCGGGTTTCTCATCATGACAGGCGTCTTGCTCATCATGGTTGGGCTGAACGTCGGTGGCAGAGAATATCCCTGGGACTCAGCCAGGACACTGGCGCCGCTGGTCCTGGGCTTTGTCATTACTTTTGGAGGCTCTGCATATGAGTACTTTCTTGCTCCGTTCCCACTTTTTCCGCGACGAATTGTCCATGCGCCTCGACCATTCTACAGCATGATTTGTGTCATTTTCGGCGCAGGTATCAATTGTAAGTGCAGCGGTCATTCTAAACCAGCTAGCCTGGACTGCACTCTCATCTAAAGCACTGCTGACCCCCGCGCGTGATTGTTCCAGACATCTGCATGGTCGTATTCTGGCCAATTCAAGCTCGCGCAGTCTTTCAAGCCGACAATGTGCAGACTGGATTATGGACCATCCCTGTGGGAATCTGCATTCTGGGCGGAGCCATCATCTCTGCCCTTTTGCTTCATGCATTCAACAAGCATGTCAATTGGATTATGTTTGGTTTCTGCGTAGCTCAAACTATAGGTATGCTTCATGCATCAGCGGCCCGAAAGATATCTGCTAACCACATCCCCAGGATGCTCGACTCTAGTCCTCATCGACCCCAACAATATCAGCACTGCATGGGGCCCTCTTGTTATCGCGCTCATCTCTGTCGGTGGCGTGCTGGTGCCCAACCAAGTCATCATCACAATCATCACTCCCGACGACCTGCTCGGCTCAGTCACGGCTCTCACAGTCGGTCTCCGGGCTCAAGTCCAAGCCATAGGGCTGGCCATCTTCTACAACCAATTCTCCAGCAAAGTCACGGAATTAGCCACTGCAAGGCTGACTACAGCATTCTTGGACAGCGGCGCCGCTGCCGAATTCCTCCAAGCCGGTCTTGGCATTGAAGACATCCAGGCAATTGGAGCAACGATGATGAATTCGCTTACAGCGATGCCATATCGACAGTTCGCGGCCATGTACCCACCTTTATCGACCCAAGGTGGCTATAATGAGATCTTACCAACTGTCGTTGGTGTCTTTTCGGAAGCCTTCGAGCATATCTACTACATCACGATCGCGTTTGGGGTGTTTGCATGTATTGCTGCGCTGTGCATGGGCAATGTGCACAAGTACATGGACAACCATGTTGCAGTGAAGATGGGTTAGCAGGCTGGCAAGGTGGACAGCTACGGAAAATATTCGCATACTGCTTTCTGTGGGAGGAATGGTATATCCCTCACTTTAGCAACGGCGACCCACGATCTCAATCTACATCCAGACCATAGTCTATATTCAAGCTTGTTTTGTTCGGCACTGCACACCATGGTAAACATCGCAATACACGTCACCATTGTAAAGAGCATCGGCATCAATCCATAGAAGAAGAAGAAGAAGAAGAAGAAGAAGAAGAAGAAGAAGAAGAGGAATCGAAGAAGTAAATTGAAACCAGTAAAAAGTGATCAAAGGGACAGAAGTCCGAGACATGTAGAGATCAATAACCGTCGTTGCGGTGCAACAGTGTTGTTTCCATCTACGCCTCGACAGGCTGCTTGCCTCCACTACTGATCAGATCCAAAAAGCCCTGCTTGCTCATCTCGTTGACCCTCTCTTCCCTCTTCTGCATGCCCACGACGCCCTCTCCTGCTACTTTCTTCCTTTCCTCTTCCGCGCTGATCTGGGCTTTCCGCACCGCATTGAACATGTAAACAACACCTCGTTGCGCAATCTTCTTCAATCTCTTCTCCTCTTCCAAGATTGCACCAGTATCCACATTTGCAGTCTTCAGTCCCAGCACATCCTTGACTCTGCCCTTTTCTGCTGCGGCGCGTTTCTCGGCTCGGATTTGTGCGCGGGCTTTGGATTCGAGCTTTTCGTCGAGGAGAGTCTTGTTGGCTTCCACGGCAGACTTTGATCGAGACAGGACAGGATCCGAGCGCTTGGCGGTGGAGAGTTTTGTGTCGAGGATTTTGGAAATGCTGGTCGCGAATGCTGTGGGGTTGTTGCGCTTCTTTCTCGCTCGGGTGGCGGATGATGCTTGTGATGTTGCTATTGAGCCTTCGTCTTCTGATGCGGAGTTCGAGTCGTCTGCTGAAGAATCCGCCTCGAGATCGGGTTCATCGTCGTCGTCCAGATTGTCTGCGGAGCTCTCGTCGACTTGCATGTTGAGCGCTGTGTTGGTCTCCAAATCGCCGACTTGGACTCCTTCACTGTCATCGTCGTCATCGCTATCCTCACTGTCGCTTTTTTGTTGAGGCAGCGTCGCCTTGGAAATCTGCTCGGGTGCCGCTTTCTTTAGGATGGGCTTTGGTCGAGGCACACTTTTCTTCTCTCGCCGTGACGTGGTATTTCTCCCTGGCACTCGCTCGCCCAGTGGGAGGGAGTTGCCACCGGTGATTTCGACTTCTTCCACCTTTGCGACCCGCTTGGGCATGTTCTTGGGCGCATCCGATGCTCTTTTCGTGTCGACGACCTCATCGCCGTCCGAGTCGCTGTAGTAGTCGTCCTGCTTCTTGACGCGCTTGACCTTCTTCTTGGGCCGTCGCTCGCCCGCCTCGTTCTTCCACGCTCTCTTTTGTGCTGCCGGTGCCGGTGCCATGGTCAAGTCTGTCAGTTGTGGTTGTTTTGTCGCGGAACAGTTTAACTAACTAACTTAGAGGCCCCAGGTGAAATATTCCGAGCGGAAGCATTCCGCCCTCTACACATCCATCTCCTTCCACTCCGACGACGCGTGATTGAACACTTTGAGTATCACTTTCTGTGGCGAGCGACATGGCCTCCATCTGCACGCGCTGCGCACTGCGCATCCAACGCGCATCGCAAAGAGAAGGATCGATCATCCCTGCCTCCTCCCGCGCCTTCTCACAATCGACTTCCTCCTCCCGCGAATTCCCGATGTTTGAATACTCGACCAACGACGACCTCAATGATGCCCTGGCCAACTTCCGCAACAAGCATCTCGTGCCGGCCTTTCTCAACCGCCGCGAGCAGAAACTCATCTTCTCGCCCAAGCAGAAAGATTACCTCAAGGAGAACCCGCAAACCATCGAGCTCGGCGGCGAGGAAATCGAGCTGCAATGGATCGACCGCCTGACTGACCGACCTGCGCGCAAAAAGCTGGTCAAGGATGCGCTGAATCAAATCTTCCAAACCAAAGACGGCAAAGCATGGGAGAATGTCGGGAAGCTGATGATTGCCAATCAGACGTTGAAGAAGCCGCTCGAGGAGAAGCTGCAGGCCAAGATTGTCCGCAAGGCTTTCACCCAAGGAAGGAGCTCACACATCTTGACGATATTACAACAGGTGGAAAAGACGGGCATGACGCTGAAGAGCCCCTGCGTGCTGCACACGCTCGTACAAGGCTTCCGGGACATGGCCATGAAGAGCAATTGGGAGAAGACGCACGTCGAGAAAGCACTGAAGGATATGAATCTGGTGACCCTCATGCTGGAGAGTGAGCAACATGGAAACACGGGCGCACTGAGGAAGGGTGATCCGAGGAGGAGTCCGGAAGTGCTCGGCGTCATGCTCGAGCTGGCTGCCGTGTACGCCTTCAAGCACGCCGATGCAAAGGACGTGAATGGCATCGTGCAGAGGTACGCTGACCGACTGCTGAGCTGTATGAGCGAAGAGCACGTATCTCCTCCGGAAGATGCATTGTATTTGTGCAAGACAGGACCACAGACGGCATTCCAGCAGGCCATTCCTGTCTTGCATGGCGTTTTCGTGGCGAACAAAGTCTTGGGCGAGAAGATGCCACAGGGCGAAAAGGCACGACAAGTCATCGCCAACTACGAGTCACGTCTGTCCAGCCTGGCATCCGAGCTGGAAAGCAGAGCTCCAGAAAAGGGAACATATGACTATACTGCACTCGAGGCGTGGAGGAGAATGATTCGAGAGTAGATCATGAAACGAGACCGTGGAGCCAATTGTGTACCATGACCGAGTTCTGTAAAGCGATAGAAGACGAGAATCTGGCACCTCGTGGCCAATACGCAATACCACTGTGACCACAATAAGATTCCGAGAGCACAGAAGCAATGGTGAGCCGAGCTATGTTCAGCCGTGGCTGCTTCGGTCGAGTCCCATCTCCTATTCCTAGCCACGTCTACGCCTAGCAGACACAACATACGTAATGTCGCCCTGACATGTTTGGTTGCGTGGTGTTGAAGTTCATGTCTCTTGGACGTTCTCTGCACCTAGAATAGGATCCAGGAGGTCTGCGAAATTGCGAGTAAAAGTCCCTTTGTGCTTTCCAATGTAGCTTGATATCCTGCAGACTGTCGATAGACTACCAGAGCAGCAGTAAACAAGATGCTGATGCTAAGCATGATTACAAGTAGATTTTTCGTCGAGCTGTCAATGGCATAGTGTGAAGGAAGTTACTGAAGGGCAGCAAGCGCTGACATGGTCAGCTCGCCAAGCTGATACCAGCTGCAGGATCCCCCCTCATACGATGATAACTGCATCGAATCGTCCATTGACACTGTCCATGCTGTATCGGCCAAGCTATTCAAGACTGGGCATCATCCCTTGGCACGAGAAGTGAATATGCTCTTGTGTTGCACTCCTACTCGATGATGGTACAACTCTCGAACTCGATCTGCAAACCTCTTGTAAGTCTCGAGGGCCATCATATCAAGCCATATCGTTGTTCTCACATGTAAAGCGAGCACGTTCGGACACAGATAACAATGGTTCCTGCCAAGTTGTGATAGCTCGCTGCCCCACTCCGCATTCGGAGGATCCGCTACCAATCGGGCAGTTGAGCACCGAGGTTGCGACGATTGTGCATGGCAGCTCTTGTCTGTGTGCACCTCCAGGCTGTGAAGAGAAGAGTCAATCGATCAGTCGCATGTAGCGTATAAACTGCAAAGCATTGCAGAAGCTCCGCAAGTACTTGAACAGCTACTGGTCGTCCTCCAGGCCGACCATCTTCAGTGTATCAGCCCATAATTGCTTCTCCTTGGATTCATCGTAAGCCCACGGCGCATATCCGTCATCTCCGACTGTCATGGGTTGTCCTTCATGCGCAAAGGGCTTTTCTTCGACACAGTTGCTCAAGTACTTGCCACCTTTATATTTCCACTCCTCACTCAGTGCAGCATACACCGAAGTCGCTGCACCTTGTTGAGGACTTTTCATGTAACAGATTACTGCTTCGTTACCTTCGTAGCCCTTCATGTCTTCGGCAACGTGAACCTGCAAACCGGTGGCGATGCCTCCAGGGTGCAGTGAACTGCTATGCAAGTTTCTGGACCCGTATCGGCGTTCTAGCTCGTTCGAGAAATAAATGTTGGCGGTCTTGGCTTGACCGTAAGATCTCCAATTATTATATGATCCTGGCTCGGAGAAGTTGTAATCGTGGAAACGTACTTCAGCCGATCGGTGGCCAAAGCTGGAGACAGAGACAACTCGCGAGGGAAAGTCGGATGTAGCTGAGTTGAGCAAAGCTTCTTTGAGAAGCTGGAACAGATAGAAGTGACCTATAACAGGGTAGCAAGAGTCAGTGACCAACACATACTGGTATCAGGAGGACATGCGACGCACCGACGTGATTCGTGCCGAATTGGGTCTCGAAGCCGTCCTTGGTCTTTCCTTCAGGTGTAGCCATTACTCCAGCATTGTTAATGAGTCCGTTGATGGTCTTCGTTTGGCTTAGAATGTCTTGAGCGCCTTTCTTGACGGAAGAGAGATCGTCCAAGGTCATGTTGATGAGTGTGATCTTGCCGCCCTTTGTCTCTGCCGTGATATCGTCCGCGACTTTCTGGCCTTCAAAAGATCAGCTTCGACTCAAGTCTCGTGGATGTGTTAGTATTGCTCACCTTTTGGCACATCTCGGACCGTCCCGAAGACGTGAGCTCCAGTTGCATACAAAGCTCTCAGAGTCTCAATCCCGATTCCGCTGCTGACTCCTGTCACCACGAATACTTTGTCTGTTAGTTTACCTAAAAGACCTTCGTCTTTCACAATTTGGAGAGCGGTGGGTCGAGCATCACCAGCACCCTTCGAGTTCTTGTGTGCCTCGGCGTACCGAGACATGTTTCGAGATGGATGTGATTGAACTGTGTGGCGTGAGGTTCGAAGTGAAAGCTGAGAAACAACAGATAGTCGAGAGGTGGAGGCATGTTCAGACTTCATTCCGCTGGCGTGAGCCCAGATATGCAGTCATGCGCTCATCTTCATTGATGCCCTACAATGGCTTGCAAGGGGAGTAGCCTTCGAGGTCTATGCTGCATAATCTGCTGTCTAGACAGCATGTGTTATGTCAGTGGCTGAGTACGAATAGTGCAAGATGTGGACAGGAAGAACAAATGCTGACTGAAATGGTCGGACATTGCGGCCGCACCGTTGCCAAGACGTTTCTTCCGGATAAACCTCCTAAATTCGACTTCACGATTCCGTGATACATGCGCTGCAAGTGGTAATTTGCCCTACAATGGAGTGCGACGATCGTCTCCACTCGATATACGGCCGGGGGACATGATGGACTCAGACAGTCTGTGCCATCTTCCTTTGGGACGCGTTCGCTGACATGAACGGAGTGCCGGCGAGATGTCATCCGTTGGCGATTCTATTATTGTTAGTCAGACTCATGAGCTTGGCATGTCCTCCCACGTGGACGTCTCCTCTTCGACGAATGTCTTCCACATCAACCTTCCTTTACATACTTCTTTGAAGTGAGGGCTCCTGGGCTTTCTTCCCCACCAAGAAGTGGTCCGCTTGAACTGCATCGACGAGCACGAGCTGCCACCACTCGCGAATCTATACGATATCTTCGGCGTTTTCGGTGTGTTCACAGCGTTCGCCTCGGGATATACCACCCCAGCATCCCAGGTAATTGCCAATAGAAGAGGCGGTAGAACCACGGTCACAGTCTTGACTCAGTGATCAAGAGCGTGACGAACAGCATAGGCATGGCGAGCTTTCATCTATGCTGTGGTGTCATAGTCCGGCCGAAATGGCCTCTGGACACTGAGCAAGACGTTTGCACCCGTTTGAGCAGCAAGTTAGGCCTAATGGCACAGCGTGGCCTAGAAGTGGCTCGAGGACCAAGCGAATCTGGATTCTGCACTTCGCCAAGCTTCAGCATGCTGCATGCGACTGTTTCTGCGGCCACGTGGTGATCATGTTAGCATCTTCAGGATCTTGGCGTGAGCTAAAAAGACACTATGGCCGACTCACCTCATGTTCTGGCTCGGAACTTGGACAGCATGGGCTTAGGCCTGCATTTGAATGCGGAGTGTCCAGCCTAGGTGCTGTGCCTGATATCACAAGCCTACTCAGCGGTGTTCTGCTATGGCGGCTGATCCATTCGCAAAGTCAATTGTACAGGTTCATCCGTATGCCAAGGATACTTAGCAGAGATGAAGTGGGCTTGGATTCGCCGTGACATGAGCTTGCTCCTTGGAAGCCACGCTAGGGTCTATCTTAGCGGCAACCGGTGAGTTCATCATCGTGGTGAGATTTAATCTTCAACCCTTGACCGAGACCACCACTATGAACGTGCTCACTAGCCCAAGGTGCCGAGATCCACCAAGGTGAGCACCCGCATCAACACCGCGCATCTCTGCCGTGCAATATAAGTCCCTGTCGATTCTTCGTTCCATTCGCGATAGCAATCAGAAGCAATCACTTGGCATACTCTCCACAGCCATCTACGACCGAACACAACAGCAAGCCTCGTCCAACAACTTCTAGCATATCAAGCATGGCTTGGTGGGCTATCGCAACCCTTGGATGCACCTTCTTCTGCGATAGTCTGATCAAGGGCCTCAAGGGTATTAGTCGCATAGCTGGCCGCGATTTGGCGCCTGGCACATCGAACGACCGCTTCGCGATCTTCTACTCCGATGTACCAAACTCCCTCAACTTGACGGGTCTGGATGTCGAGACGAACGGCGTCGTAGACAACACGACCGCAGTATTCAAGTTCCCTGATGGAACCCAGCAGGTTGGCAACTTGACCGGCCATGCCGTATGTGCACCTATACGATAAATACGCTTGATCACATCGCTAACACATGTGTACAGACCCACCTTCCCCAGGGCATTGGGTTTGGAAACTTCAGCTTTGACGGAGCTGCCGGACAGTGGATCACAGTGGACTTCACTGAGGGTTCAAAGGACGTGGCAGAGTTCTTCAGCTGGCTCTTGGTGGCCACGCAAGATGGAAATGTCACAGCTGAGGAGTTCAAGCAGGCTGTAGACATCATCCAGCAAGAGGCTACCAGCCCGTAGGTCTGCTGTCACGTCTCGAGTTTGGCTTGATATATTGGGAGTTGGTCTGAATTCGAAGTTGATCCTTGGCTAAGGATGGGTCGTCTTTGTCACTACGAATGAGTGTGTGTTATCTTCTGCTCCTGCGAGAGCTATTCGTAGATATTCATGGAATGTTGTCCCTGCTGAAGCTTGTGATTCTGCGCGTTGAATGCCTGAGGCTTCCGAGCTTTCGCCCTTTTCCGCCCTTGAAACCAACTCCACTTCCTAGTCCTTCCATAGACATACTTTGGAGCAGCACTTATCTCTGTCAGCATAGATGCTGTTCGAGGTCGAAGGCGAGTCTGGGATATACGCTTCTACAATTGTCCAAGAGTAGAGTGTATAGTTCCGCGAAACGGCAGCACCAAACTGAGGCAGGCGCCAAAGCTACTCATGCTATCCTTTGGCAATCTAAGCAAACTACTGACATGGTCATAGAGCGACGGCCATTCTGCCAAGAATTGGAGGACTAATTGATGCATTCGAGTTATAGTGACGCGGGGGCGGGACCTTAGATGAGATAGCGAAGCGTGGAAAGCGTCTGATCTCGACGACTGTTCTCATGGCAGAGACAGGTACATTGCCGAGGCCAGCTATGTAGTGAGAATGATTGATGACGATATGTAACATGCTTTTGGGACCCAGTCTGTCGCGGCTAACTCGAGTGTAGATCCCACGTGCCCATATCGTTGGACAGATGATTTATTACGACACCCGCCGGATTTTCAAATACACAAATGTGGCCATCTCCTCTATTCAGAAACAATGCTTTGTCGACGCCAGCTTGCAATGTGCACCTCGGTACACACCTGTTATTGGTATTGATCTTGCCACAATTCGATCCTGGTCATGAGAATATCGGCCGACATGTGGAGGATACAGCAACCGTCCGAACCTTGAACATAATCGCATCGTAGATCTCAAAGTCAAATTGCATTTTCCCAGCTAAGACTAAGACTGGAGGAGAAGAAAGCAGCACGATGTTGTCACCAATATAAAGCGGAGCACCACTCCGGCTGGACAGTGATCTTGGCAGATCAAAACCTGCTTTAAGCGAAAGTTACCAGGGTCTGGAATTGGTAGAGCAGAGGCAACATTTTGCGGAGACCATGATGCCACCTCTTGCACACAAGAGCAACCGCGGTTCTTTGCAAGATGACGCGAAGTGGTGACCGTTGCCCAAAACGCCACAGCATATGCACCAGCACATTCCGTTGAGAGGCTGCGCCACAGCATTTCTGTGAGTCGAGAACGGCTCAAGCCACCAGTCATATCATGCACACGTAGGAGTGGCACCTTTGTGAACCCGTTTCTCAAGACACGAGTTACGATGACATGACGCGAAGGCAGCTCGTCATCATCTCCAGCAAAGCATAAATGTAGCCTCATGGTAAGGACAATTTCGAATTCATATTCAAGCCACAAACTCCAGGTCTTTGTACACTCTATCAACTGCCAGCACTTTGATATCACAGCACTTAGTCAACATGGACGCAGCATCAAACGCAATTGGAAAGTTCCTGTAAGTGTCGATGCCACTCACGTTGAACACTCTGTCTGACATAGTCCCAGTAACAAGGCCGGGGACAAAGACACCACAGTCGAGCAGGAAGTCGCGCCAGCTGTCGAGCATGACACCATTACCAGGGAGCATGAGACAAGGGAGCAGAAGGTGGTCGACAAGGAGAAGCACGTAGACCACTACCACACGACTGTACAACCTTTGACAGACAAGGAAGTCGAAGAAACCAAACACGACCACGAGCAAGCGCCCACAGAGTACCGCCAGATCAACAAAGATACCAAAGGGGATGATGTGAAGGCACAAGCCGCAGCCGAGCGGGAAAAGTTCGCGGACAAGACCGAAGAGGGCGTCACACACGAGAAGAAGGTCAACGTGGGAGAGGTCGTTGGCGAGCAGGTTCACCACCACTTGCACGAGACCATCCAGCCTGTGATTGAAAAGGGTAAGCCTGGTCCACGACCTGCACTCTACATGGCGACTAATTTGCTACAGAAATCGTCAAGCCTTCTGTGACGCACAAGACTGTCCCAGTGAAGGAGGTCATCCAGGAGCAGTCACAAAACCACGGCGTTACAAAGAAGGAAGCTATTTCAGTAGACGAGTTCCAGCACCGTCTCGATGGTGAGAAGAAGACTGAGCACAAGGTTGCTGGCGAACTGCCTACCGAGAAATAGATGTTGTCGAAGCATTTTGTATTTGTACCTTGACGATACCAAATCCTCAGCTAGCTACGGCTGAGTAGAGCCTCCAACGAATTGATTGTAAATTGTATCACCATCATTGTCCGGCGTTATTTAAAAAGCTGCCAGTCCTTATATCCTCCGCAGTAATCTTTGGGTAGTCCACTGAAGATCAGGAAACATACTCGCCATTACTGTTTTGCTTGAACGCAGGGAGCAGAGCTTTGAAGGAGCGCTAACCAATTGATCGATCTTATGCGCGCAGTATGGCCGATGCCAAGGCTGGTATTGTCCATCACTGCGGTCGACGATTCTCAAATGCATATCACACTCTTTTGCGCTGCGAGTGCAAAACGTGGGTCTATTGGATAGACATATATCTTTGTATCGTCTAGAGTAGTGTGCTAGGGTCGAAAAGTGAGCAGATATCACGTGCACAAGCGCTGAATAGCAGAAGAGATGAGGGATAAAGACTCTTCCGGCCTTCTCTGCCGCGAGAGACCCTCACCTCAATCGCCATGGCCCACATGGGTCTAAACTGCACCCCGCAGCAGTCACGAGAGTCGCGCCAGTCTTTGCTGATTTGCTCATTCGCCAATGGCCAGAATGCCTTTTGTCTGACGACGCCTGAGCCGCTCGTTCTGCCGGCGTCGCAGCGTGGTACGCTGGCCGACTGAACTGCCGTCGATGTTGGCGCCAGGTCCCTGCAGAGAAGAGAGTCAAAGGTATTTGAGTATGACCATTCGCCACGGTAGGTCGTTGTGACATAGCATTTCCTACACTTCCATCACGCTTGCTGTCGATATACTGCACAAGAGAATCATCTACCACAATCCCTTCTCAACCGAGACCTCGATCTAGCACATTGCCCAGCATAGCAATTATGTCTGACTACCAGCAAGCACCTGGGGCGAACGAATCGAAGCCATCTGGCTCTGCCTCTGGCCGTCAGTACGATCCAAACTTCACACAGCATGTCATCGACACATGCGGCCCAAAGACGAGCCCTCGCATGAAGCTCATTTTCTCCTCGCTCGCCAAACACATCCATGACTTCGCACGAGAAGTTGATCTTACTCCCGAAGAATGGCTAGCAGGCGTCAAGTTCTTGAATGAAACTGGCAAGATCTGGGCAGAGAGCGGAGGCAAGAGAAACGAGATGCACAGACTATCAGATATCATTGGCCTGGAGTCACTGGTCACAGAAATTGCCAACTATGTCCAGATCGACGACCCGAGCTATGTGCCAACATCGGCTGCAATCCTGGGTCCTTTCTGGTCACCAAACGCACCATGGAGAGAACTCGGCGGCTCAATCATTCAGGATGAGCCAAAGGACGGTGTCGTGACTTACATGCACGGCATCATCCGTGATATGAAGACAAAGAAGCCAATGCCAGACGTCACATTCGACATGTGGCAAGCGAGCAGCAACGGCAAATACGACTTCCAGGATCCAGACAACCAGAGCGACAACAACCTTCGTGGCAAGTTCAAGACGGACGAGAATGGCGAGTACAGACTGTACTGCCTTCGACCTACTGCATACTCCCTTCCTCAAGATGGTCCATCATGGGAGCTTCTTACTGCCATCGACCGTCACCCAATGCGTCCAGCTCACATTCAGTAAGTTCGATGAATCATGCATCACCTTTCCCCAGTCGCTGACCACCTTCTAGCTTGATGATCACGAAACCTGGTTACAAGCCTTGCATCACTCAGATCTACCCCAAGGACGACCCATGGCTCGAGACCGACACTGTCTTCGCTGTCAAGGACGATCTTGTTGTCGACTTCGCTCCTATCAAGGATCTGCCTGCGAACATGCCTCCTAACGCTGGCAAAGGTGGTCCGGCCACGAGAGAACTGGAGCTGGATATTGTGCTGGCGCCGCTTGGCGAGGCACTCAGCAGCGCTCAGCCAGTCGTGCATGAGTGAAAGGAATCTGTACAGGACCTTGATGCATTTACGAAGGCGTATGACTGGAAGACGCGAGGCATTTTTGTCACTTTGGCGATATGAGCATTCTATGACACCAGACTTTTGAGAAGGACTCTTTTTGTTCTCAGAACCCTTGTACTACTGACATTGTGGGCGCAATCTATTCACAGAGGCTCATACTTTGGAAAGCTCTGTGTCCTCTTGCCCTGCATGAGTAACGCCTTAGCCTCGCTGCGGAGCTTCATCCTCGTCCTTCGGCTATTCTCCATCCCCACGGGACTGATGGAGAAGAAAAGATTTCAAGGACGCAGACAGTCTAGGCCATGCCTCACTCGCATATGCTATTCGCCCACCAAGTCTTCGTCTTTCGCATCATTCCTGGCGTTCATCGACTGCCAAAAGTCCCCCGGGTGTCTGATTTAAGAACTCGTTGGGGAAGCTCACTTTGCAAACAACTCTCAGAAGCCAGTCAACTTACACAGCAAACCTGCTCTCCGCGATCCACTTGCGCTTGCGAACACGATGCATAACAGCCGCCGAACGGGAAAGATCCTCGGTTAATGCGTTTCTGTCCGACTTCATAGCATGTTCCGCAGATCTCTCCTCTGACGACGAGTTCTTATGGTACTGGGGCTGGAGCTGGGAAGGCAAGAGCCGATGATGCTGTTGCTGCCGCTAGGAGCAGGCCAACGATGGAAAGGTGCATGTCTGGAGGAGGAAGACTTCTGTTCGCAGAACTGTCAGGGTGCTAATGAGTGAATGGGAATTATGAATTCTGGAGAAATATGTTGCCTATTTTATCTGACTCTCGTGTCGTTCAATACTTGGAGAGCCGAGAAGACATAGACATTACTCTGCTCATCGTTTAGACGATTCGGACTCGGGGCTGGGGCAAATTTCCATCCCGAAATGTCCGAATTTCTTGGCCTGGCTTATGGTGTCTAGCTGCACGTGTATTCACAAAGCGCGAGATTGACCCATTTGGTTCATTGTGTACGTGCCTGTTGAAGTATGGTCCACGGTCAACCGCAACATCCACAAGTCTTCGTCAACCACACGGTCCTTGCAGCTACGGCCGCACGGATGACTGATGATACTGTAACAACAATGCACGTTGCGATTGTCCTTCGATTCCATGATGCTTTGTCCGGGCTTTTGCGGTCAGCATAGATTTTGAAATTATTCGTCGTCTCCATCCGGGCCTCCTATTCCTCCATGTTTATTGTGCATATGTGCATAGCACACGGCAGGCTGCTCGAACGTTCACAAATATACCCAGCAAATATGAGCACCACAATCGCATGTGACGTGGTTGCAGCCGTCAATCTTCTCAACCACAATATGGCACTTGGGGCAAACTTTCACGCGTTGTCGATTGTCTCGCTTGTACTGCTCGAATTGTTCATTGATCTTATGCTCCGCGCAAGTCTTGGGCCAGTGTACGGTGCCACAGGCAGTGCAGATTGGTTGCACACATCTGTCGCAAGTCTTGATCTCCAGGACGTCGGGCGCGGATGGGCGATAGATGTATCCGCAATCAGGTGTAGGACAGCACCGGAATTCGTTTGGTCTCCTGCGAACAAAGGATTCCAACGAGGTTTGAAGGACTTGCTCGAATGTAGAATGTGGTAGTATGTCTTGAAGAGCCTCGAGCGACAGCGGAGAGCGGCAGCGATCCTCGTCGCCCTTGCACGTGATGAAGAAGTCTGTGTGCGTAGAGTCAGCGGCTAGGCACAGGCTCTTGAAGCATTCCTTGCAGTACGTGTGGCCGCATTGCGTATGGACAGGATCGACAGCCTCCTTCATGCAGATGGTGCAGTCCTCAGCAGCGGGGTCTGGCTTAACAAGACCAGGACCTGCCGATGACAGACATGCTAGTACAGCATCCCGAGAATAGCTTGAGCCGGGCACGAGTATTCGTTCTGCCATGACGTCTAACGACACGCTTGCGGGTGAAGCAATCGTGTCAAGGGATGGTGTACCACCGCGACATGCCCACGCAAACCCCTCAGTAGTGAGATCGATTGCATGGCAAGGTGCTGTACCATCGCGAAGGGCGGCAAAAACAGCAGCATGCACGCGCTCGTTTAAGCCATGACCCCACCGACCGATCCACCGAAGTTCCCGTTGTGCGCAATCTGCCTGCATCAGCACACCATGTTGCTTCTCAATCTCTAGCAGCTTTCTCCTAGCGGCAGCTAGATCAGACAGCTTGTGGCACCAGCATGGCTCGCCCCCTTCTTCGATCAGAGTTCCTCGTAGAGTCTCCTCCACATCGTCCATAGCCTTAGCTATTTGAGGATCTCCGTTCAATTCGATTACTTTGATAATAGTGAAACGCCCGGGCCGCTGCAGGATCTGGATAGCTTTCGTGCCAGGACCAGAATGATTTCATTCGGTGGCGGGCATCTTGTCTCAGTGTGTCTACGATATATCGGAATGTTTCCGTTGGCACTCTGATCGTTGTCGTGCTTTGCAAGTGAAGATGAAGCTCGTCACCGTCAAGAAAGCCATGTGTCGTGTCATGAAGGGTTTGAACCGCACGTCGGGCATCACACTCTTTCGCGTATCGGATGCGAAGTTGAGCGTGCCGGCCATTGCCACCGTCTCGATCTCGGGTGATGTGGAATGTCCCGAACTGTGTAAGCAGGGATTTGATGTAGACTGGAATCATCTCGTGCTGGACTTGACCCTCCTCATCTGATCATTCGGTCATATCAATCACTTGCGGTCGATCATATTCAGCACTGATGGCAGCCTCGACATCTGTCTTGGTCACACCACTAGGCACAGTGAGCAGTCGTACTTCCCATGGTGTTGCCCGTTGTACAACATCTTCGAAGACTTCGATGTGTCTTTCCTATGCGGGGAGGCCGGCATTGTCGATGTACTTCAGTCGACATCCTACAAACCTTGATCACGTACACGGCACCTTTGAACTTGCCGTGGACTCGCTGGGCAGCCGACTTCAGAGAAAAGTAGAGCCTTATGGGGAGTGCTGGATTTCTCCACAGGACTTCGACTCGACCACCATCTGCCTGGCGTGTAGACCGACTAAGCGACTCTTTGCTGAGTGTGCACATGGCAGAAGTGACGGCGGACGTTCGCATAGAAGTCTTCTGAATCTGCTCGCACAATTGAGATGCTGTGGGCGGATCGTCGAGCTCCACGTAAGCACTCAGACTATCGCCTCGGTGTGTGAGCGTAACTGAAGGACGCAGAGCTTGACTCAAGTGACGCTCGATGAGGCTGGTAACAGATGACTCCGTAGTGGTCAAAGGCAGGTTGTCGATCCTCACTGTTGTCTTCTCCGTGGTCAAGGAAACGCTTCGCACAGCAACACCAGATCCGAAGCGCACCAGAGCGCCTTTGATCACACGGATGCTTGTGTACTCGTGATCATTGCTGTGTCTCGATTGCTCGTTGTGGAGAAACGGGCACGCGTCTCCCTTGAGGCATGAGCCCCGCAAGAAATACTTACATACTCGCTTGATAGTATCATGTTGCGAGTTGGAGGCCAAATGCGGAGCTTGTTGAGTAGCGTGCGAGAAGGCACATTTGTCTCCATTTCGACATCTACCTTGCTGGTGGAAGATGCAATACTTGACTGCCATAGTTGTAGAACGAGGATGGAAGACTCGCGCTTGCGGCGGATCAAGCCTCGCAGAGTCGTTTCGGTGTTTAGAGGCTTGAATGGAGAACTGTCGCGAATTCTATAGATACTTCTTCGTATAGTCCACACGGTCTTGTGATTTCTGACTCTTTCTTACTCTGCTGTGAAATAGATCCACAATTATCATTCTATCCATGGCTGGCTGCATTGTTGTCAGTAGCCTGATAAATCTCGGTAGCACAACGTCACAAAAAGTGACCACGCTCATCTCGCTCTTTGTCGTTGTGGCGGATCTGTTGCATATGCAACAGCCCGTCTTCTCGATTGTACTTGTACGCTCCGATGATGCATGTAGTCAAGGCACAATCGCCATTCGAGACGGTTGCGTATCGTGGATAAGCGTTTCGCCCGCTTCAGAGACTCTGTTTGCAGCATGGTCGTATCCTGTTGTCAATGTCTCTTTGAGCAGGTGGAGGCCTGGGTGAACTCCCATGTCACGCGCGCTAGACTAGTGTCGGGATGTCGGCAAGAACGCCAAAGTGACGCGCCACGTCAACGCTAAATTTATGGTGGGGCGCGTCAACCTAAGATGCACATCGACTTTGACATCTTGCCACGGAATAAATGCGACGGATCACAGACGACCAGTTCCCATGGCGTCGCTGGCAGAGAGTAGCTTGGGCAGCGTACCGATCGAAGAGATCCGCGCCGCCCAGCAGCGATTGAACAATGTAAGTGGCGAGACTCCATCTTTACTTCCCGCAAGGTCAAGGCGACGGCAATTGACGCAATTAATCCTAGTACAAGCAATCTAGTCACGACACGCAGGACCCGACCAGCGAGCATGTACAGCAGCAGCATGCACATGAGGGTGACGAGCAGTCCAATGCTACAATTCGAAGCGAGAGCAACAGCAAAGGCTCCACTGTGCCCGAATCGATCGAACAAAGCACTCGAGTCCCATTTGACTCGCTTCCACGTACGAGGAAGATGTTGCTCAACGCGTCCAAGAGCGCGCCACGAGAGATGCTGGCTCTGATTGGGGACGAACGAGTGGCGATCCCAAAAGCCATGTCCTTCTCACAGTACGAAGGTGGTGATACACAGCCATGGGATTCGCAGGATGTTGTCGAAAGCAGCAAGTCAATGATTAGGCTGGGCCAGACCACACCACAGAAGACGAGATCAGCGTCTGACTCGACACCGAACACATACAACTCTGGTATGGACACCGATCAGTCCATTCCTATCGTCTTGGGAATCGACAACATGTCGCCGCCCACTTCCCAAGCACGTCGCGACTTTATGGGAAATGACACGCAGATGCACGACCTCAGTCGGCAAGATACCTCGCCTACAACATCGCAACTAGAGCGCGGTTTTCTTCGCGACGAGACGCAACCTCGAACGCAGCTCGGTCTCAAGGACGTCCCTGCTACGCCTGCCATGGCCGGGAACAAGCACAGTCGAGAAGGTGAACTGTTAACATCTGCGTCCACAGTGGCAAAGACGCCTCACAATTACACGCAGTTATTCGGAGGTGGAGACAAGCTGCCTGTCATGTCCAACACTCAGCTCTTCGACATCACTGACAGTTCACCCGCCATACTACCCCCGCAGACCGTAGTCCATTCGGACCCAATACAGTCGCGTCCATCACCAAACATGAATGGCTCAACCACGCACTCTTCACCGCCATTCACTTCGCCGATAATCCATGCGCGGCCCAGCATTTCATCATCGAGGGCACCGGGAGACCCGATGACAAAGTACAGACTATTGGCCGAATCGCAAAAGGATTCAGCAGAGCGAGCCATGAGGAAGCAAGGCGACAACACAATTCAGATCGATGACCCAGATGAGAGTCTAGATTTCAGGACGATCCGCGGGGAGAGCAAGGCGGATGGCCTGTCGAATTACAAAACTCCTTTCAAAAGAAGCCCCCGGCCCAGCTCCACGAACGGAGTCATTGAGCTATCGGACACGGTCAGAACCCCCATCACAGAAAGACAGTGGAACAGATTTGTAGAGCACGCAGTTGGAGAGGACCCGGCGGCTGATGAAGACGACGAGCAGCCCCTGGACGAGACACAGGACTTACCGCAAGTCGAATTTAGTGAGCGAGATGAGATTCCCGAGCCTATCGACCAGGACGACAACGAGCAGAACGATGCTGAAATCGAGGAAGGTGACGGAAATGACGAGTACGATGAGTTTGGACAGACACTTCGCAGCCAGAGCAATTTCGAGGTTCAGTGTGAGGATGATGCAGTAGTAAACGGCAGCTCAGAGGTACTTGATCGCGAGGACCCCAGACTTGGAGATAGCCGTGGCGAGGCGATGGAAGAAGCAATGGAAGTTACGCATCAATCGCCTGAGAGCACGCAAGTGTCAGCCATTGCAGACTCGCAGCCGACTGCACAACAATCAGAGATTCGGTCAGCATCCCAGCAAGCGGTTCAGTATTCCCCATACATACGCGGATCTCAGCATCGTGGCAAGACGAGCCAAGAACTGGCATTGTTGTACGTGCCGCAGGCCAGTAATCAGAGCCGGGTATTGGCTTCACAACTTCACGCCGAGGAGAATGCCGAAACAGATGTCAGTGGGGATAAGATCCCAAGTAGTCCTCCAGTAGCCCGTCATGGCAGTGGAACTATACCCGAAGACTCTGCAGAAGCATCGATCGTTAGGCGCGACCTGCTCAAGCGGTTCCAGAGCGATGTAGATCGCGGAGAAGACCGCGAGGTCCCGGAGAGTGACACGGTCGAGCATCTTGGGTCAAAAGTGGTAGCTCAGCAAGATGACAGTGTGCCACTCTACTCTACTGCACGAACTCACGTGTCGGCCTCTGCACAGTCACCTGCAAAGCTATCCTTGGCTAGGACACCACTAAGATCACCTGGCAACCGGCGCAGAAGATCAGCGGAGCAATCCTCTTTCTATAAGCCATTTGCAGACTTCAGAAGCCCATCGCTGGTCGCAGAAGACAGCTTCGACAATGCTTTGAATCAGCATGTGATAGCAGTGGCGGATGATATATTCGGCCCTGATGACCCAGAGATGCAGAAGCTCATGTCCGATGACACCCCAGACATGCCCAGGACAAAACGTATGAAGCGAAGTCATCCATTTCGAGATCTCGGCCGTGGCATTTCGCAGGAAGAGGAGCATATGGATGCTGTTCCTGAACAGAATCGCGGAGTCGTCGCTGTGCAGAGGAGCACTATCAGCGACACATCAGGCACTACTTCCAGTATGGCGGTGGGAACGGTCCATCCTCACCACGAAGAACAGGACTCGAGCGACCCTGCCTTTATGGATGGTGAAGCTGCTATTTCTGCGCACGAACAGCGTGAGACACCTCCACCAGCATTGAAGGACAGTCCGAACAAGGCGAATCAAATGCTTGCGGTGCTGACCGACGATGAAGAAGACAAGGCCCGAGAGACCACGGCAGAAAGTGTGCGGCTGCGCGAAGAGGCTGGACGTGCTGCTGTGTCCCAGCTTGTTGCATCCCGAGCGATAGTGCCCAGTAAGAGGCTGAAGCAGACGACATACGCTCGCGGGTCGAGGCGCAGATTCAGCAAAGCTGGGTCCACAGCAGCAGGCAAACTTCGCAAGCTACGAGCTCTAGCCACTGATGCCGTCGACAGCGGCGACGATGGTCATGTTATGACCGAGGGTGAAGACGACACAGCTATCGCAGCTGTTACCCACGATACAGTCGCCACGCCTGCGGAAGATGCCATTTCGAGCACGGAGCAGCAGCCACAAGCGCCTCAGAGCTCGGGAGATGAAGAGGTCGCCGACTTCGCGACGGAAAACGTCGATGCTCTGGCAGTGGACGCTGCAACTGATGCGATGGCCGGCGACCGCGTCTGGGCATTCTTCAGAGGCACGCCGCACTACTTTTACACGGCCACCTGGCTTGGATCTTCTCCAGATGGCATGACCTACAAGATCAGATTCGACGATCAGACGGTAACGAACATTGAGACATATCATGTCCGACGCCTCGAATTGCGCATTGGCGATACTGTCAAGGTTGACGAGGCCGACAAGCGCAAAAAGAATTGGGTTGTTGTAGGCTTCGGACCTGCAGCCACGACTGACGAGGAACGTGCCCTGGGGACTGACGTTTTTGGCCACACCCATGTCAAGGTCCAGCTCAAGGGCAACAGGGAGAGTTTGTCAAACTCAAGGTCTTCGAACGTCGATGCTGACGAGGTTCACACGGTATTGGTTAATTATCTCTACTTGACAACCACAATGTGGCCTCACTACAAGAATCGTGCATTTGAGCCGCCCACGAAAGCCATCCTTGCGCGACCAGAGACTCCAAGCAGTGGTGGCGCATCAGCGGCAGGAACGCCCGCATCGCGCTCTCGCCGCGCTCCAGGCCCTTCAGCTAAAAGCAAGACCGGCAGAACCTCTCACCTTCGGGAGACTTCCGTTGCATCATCATCGAGTGCTTCGCCATCTGCCATCTTCAGTGGCATGGCTTTTGCGATCTCATACGTCTCGACGGGTGAAGAGAAGAAGGAGATCACCCAGCTGATACAACGCAATGGTGGCACAATCCTGGAGGATGGTTTTGAGGAGTTGTTCGATCTGCCAGATATCGGTACAGCTGATGTGCTGTCTCCTTCCAAGAAGTCGCCACGCAAGCAAGCCCATAATTCCAAAGCCGCCGGCCTCAAGCTGAGCGCCAAATACAAGGACCTCAAGTTTGCCGCACTCATCGCAGATCGCCACAGTCGACGAGCAAAGTACATGCAGGCTCTGGCGTTAGGTCTACCCACCCTGTCCGGACGCTGGGTCGTGCATTCGTTAGACGAGAGCAAGAATCCGAGCAGCGACAACATTGTCCCATTACCCTGGAACAAATACCTGCTCCCGGCTGGCGAGAGTACTTTCCTGAACGCAATACGATCGCGGAATCTGGCGCCATACGACGCGACTTCTGCCTCCCTAGTTACGACAGTTGCAAACCGTGCTTGTCTGCTAAATGAAGAGGGCCTGATTCTCGTTGCGCCAAAAACGGGAACAGTCAACTGGGAGAAGCGCAAGACATTTGCGTTTCTGACCATGGCTTGTGGCGCGAGCCAAGTCAAGCGTGTCAACGATGTTCAGGAGGCGAAAAAGCTGACGCTTGATAACCCTGACATGTGGAAGTGGGTATATGTCGATACCTCCGTTGCGGAGGCAGAGAAGATACTCTTTGGCAAAGGCACGAGTGCCACTGGCAAGAAGAGGAAGAGAGCGAGCGAGGTGACTGGTCCTGCGAACGATGGGGAGAAGATGTCGGCGACTGATGGTGTTGTCAAAATCGTGAACGATGAGTTTGTCATCCAGAGCCTGATTCTCGAGGCTCTGGTAGAGTAGGAGAGGAGGGTTCTGCGGAGCACGAGATGTGCATCAAATGTGCTACGACACGTGGCGGCTGGTGTATGGTTCGGATGGAGTTGCTCGCCACAAAAGGCTAGAGCTGGCATTTGCTCATGATACCCATTGCGCTGCGAAATGCAGCGAATTGCTACAATATAAATGTATGATACAAACGCTCTCTGAGGCACGCATGCGTCCACCTCTTGTGCTGCCTGGACATCCTTGTGCAAGCGTCCTGAGCCGACTTATTGACGACAACTGTAGATGCCTAGCCGGAGTGTGACAACATTGCGCCGCGCGATGATGAGGTAGGTGCTCAGAAGCTTGGCTTTGGCATGTGGTCTTACAGGACGCCTTTCATGGCATAGAAGCTCATTCTTCTTGTAGTAGTCTCAGCTTCAGCACACTCTTCACCGCAAGCCCAACGGAGCCAATACCCTCTCCCTTGCCGTCTTCGCTGCCACCTCTCCTCCTCTTTGCATCGCCAAAGCTCCAATGATCGCGTAGATTGTCTGTGCCATCACTGCATCTATCCCCGACTGCTTCAAGTTCTCCGCGTTTCGTGGCTTCCACCTCACAACTCTATCCAGACCATACTGGCTCGCTAATGCAGACAGTCTGCTTTTGTGTAACGTGGAGGCTTTGTTGAATTGGGAAATGTTCTCAAGATTCTCAAGAGCTGTGTGCTGGAAGACTTCGCTCGCAGGACCAGGGGGCGAAGATGTCGGCGAAGGTGCGGAGAGGAGAGCAAGGGAAGTCTGGAGATCGAGGATGCGTTTCCCAAGGTACGCGAGGCGATCATTGAAGCCTTGCGCGCCATGCTCGTGGGATTTGTGAGTCGTTGCTAGCCACTATTTGTCCCGCATGAGCAGTATTCCGGCATCATGAGCACGTCGCCACATACCTTCGTTTGCTCATCTAGCAGCTCTCTGCCTCGTAACTGATTCCCGCCTACTCGTCCCAGGAAGCTGTCATAGGCTGCATTGAGCTTCTCTGGGTCGCTGTTGACGCGCCATGAGATGGACTGTTCGATACGCGGACGCAGATGAATAGGCTGTCGTAGTCGTTCAGGTGTCTTCATCCACCGCGGAAGTTCTGATTTATCTTCGGGAACGCTGTCATTGATCTTGCCCGGTGCAGTGACAGAAAATTGTCGCGCCGTTTGAGGCTTTGTTGCATGTCGCAGTGCGCGCGCACAGCTTGAGCACACGAACGCGGGCCGAGATGGATTCATGCTGGAAGAGTGGACGGTGCGGTATGCTGGCAGATGTATTGGTAGCATGAGAGAAGGTCGTGTCGGTGGTGGTCGGCGGAGATTGCTGCCCGAATGCGCGCCGAGTTTGGTCCAGGGGAAAGGCGCACATCGCGTCGCGTCGATCATTCGGAGCTGGATATTGTTCTTCATTGAGCATTCTTGTTAGTTATAATACAGCATTGCAGGCCAGCCATCGCTTGTATATCAAGCCTTCTTGACTATCGGGACCCTTGGGTAGTCGCCAGCTTATCACGTAGCCAGTGTTCTGGAACATGGCATCAATAGCGATTAATGGATCGTCCAAAGATGACAAGGCTGAGACCAGATCCTTGAAAGATGAGCTCAAAGATGCACTACCCACAGGCTTCAAATGCAAGACACGATACCTGCACTCACCTCCGAAGCCATGTGATCCGCTGTTCTCGGCCATGCCTGGTCAAGAACAAGAAAAGACGCGACTGGCAAGCCATTTCTTGACGGTCAGCGTCGACGCTGCAACTCTATCCACTCCGGGAAACGGAGATGTGATCAATATGGCTATCGAAGTATTAGTCTACACGACGAAACGGCTCACCACGATCTTCGTCAGCAAGGTCGACTCTACATCATACGTTCGTCGGATGAGACCCTCGCCCATTAAGACTACTGTCACGACGTTTTTGCGATGGCTAGCTGAGAAGGAACGACGCAAGCGGCCGAACCGGAAAATCGTCATCTCACTTTTTGCCAGAGCTCAAAGTCAGTACCTCTTTCCAGGCTCCTCTGACGACAAGGGCAAGCATGTTTTGGACGACCGACAATTGATCAAATGGTGGGCCAGAGTCCTCGACCCCATAATTCCCCGTACGTCGAGACAATCGGCAGGCGAGGATGAGGACGTCCACTATCAGGGCTATTTGACAGTGCCTGGATACGCGAAGACCGAGTTGAGGTCATTCATGCCACAGCCCTCGCATTGCTCCACACAATCAAGATGGCTACCAGGCCATCCATTGATAGAGCTAGGTCGAGCACGCGGTATACCAGAGCATGCACCTCCCCGATGCCTTCTGCCTCGATTTCCAGATGATCCGAAAGCAAGATTTATCTCGGATCTGGATGACGAGATTGGCGTTTCACAGGACTCCCAAATCACAACGAGCCCATCGAAGGTTAAGAGCGCTCGATGGAAGTCGCTGATGAATCTTGATCAGTTCTGGGAGCAGATGGAGTTCAGGCAGGAGTGCTCTTCCGGAAGGGTCGTGGGCTTTCTTTGGTTGGTCATTGCTCCTAACAGGGACGATGACGATGATGTTTTCGGTAGCGATATCATGAGTGCTACGAACGCAGACAGCCAGGATTCCACAGCGTCTCTCGGTGCACCGTTCACTAGCGATTCAATCTTGGCGCCTGACACAACTCCGACGAGCGGCAGTCCCAAGAAGAGGAAACGCAAAGCACTGTCCGGTGTAATCATCCCTCGCTTGCCAAAGATCAAATCTACACAATCAAGCTTGCTAGACATGCAAGCGCAGCTCGACGCAGCAGCAGGTGATGGCGTCCTTGTCAGTGCGG
This sequence comes from Septoria linicola, assembly GCA_024114885.1. Lineage (NCBI taxonomy): Eukaryota > Fungi > Ascomycota > Dothideomycetes > Mycosphaerellales > Mycosphaerellaceae > Septoria > Septoria linicola. The sequence goes on from CP099420.1 coordinate 2,552,660, forward strand.
AAGGCTATGATAAAGCCATGTCTACTATGCTGCATTTGGACTTTTCCACCCTGGACGCAGCAATATGGTCAACCACGAAGTGGATCGATGATGTGAAGGGAATTGCCGGGCTCAACGGTGCCTTCGCGGCAGATGTTTCTGGAACAGCGAAAGCGGAAGCTGTCGTAGCCGTATCGGCAAACGGCGGCGTCGGCGTCAACGATATGAGCGGTATGGTCAGGAAGAAGAGGAAAGACGGTGATACCGCTATCACGGCTGAGCCAGCCCAAGCAACACAGCCGACTGTCAATGTACTGAGTAGTAACATGGTCAGAAAGAAACCCAGGCCGCCGGCATCTTGAGCGACGGGCTCAAGGCGTGCTTTGGCAGTTGAAAGAAAGCTAGCTTTGATCAGGGAACTCAGCACCTGTATACAGTACAAATTTGAAGCACCTGGTGACCAATCTAATCGAGTAGAGCAGCAGCATCGTCTCTCGCACATGACGCACAGGGGAATGCTCGAAATTGTATGCTGAACTGTGACATCTACTCTAGTCTATGGCTCGGGCTGCTCCGCCTCTTCCACAGGAGCGACAACCTCACCACAAATGGCATTACCCACAGTCGAGAGCAACCCATCATCACTGGTATCCTCAGGATCATCATCAGGTTGCAGCACAGCCCACTGATTCGCAGCCTGACCTGTCCCGCACTCCCTCGCACCATAAATCTCACAGGCTCCGCCATTATCTTGCTCTGGTGAATCATCGCCGTCGCCGCCAGCATCAGCTTGTGGTGGGCGGAATAAAAACACTTGAGGCGAGCGCACCAAGTCTCCAGCGTTTCCACGCGCGAGCATGGCCGCATTACAGCATTGGTATGCGTTCTCCTTGACTGTGACGGCTTCGAGGAATGCACGGCCTTCGGGTAGTTCGTCAACGCCGGCGATAGGTCGGCCGGTAGCGAGGTTGGCGTAGTTGGCTGTGGCAAGGCAGACTTCAAAGACAGTCGTCGTGCCTGCGATGTTGGTCGATGTGGAGGTTGTTGCTACGGTGGTCACGGAAATGCTCTGAAGAAAGACGCATATTAGTTTTGTGGGCTTGCAAGGAAGTGTTGTCTTGTTTGGACTCACAGTAGCCATGGACTTTCTCGTCTTAGTGGTCAACACAGTTTCCTGGGCTTGTGGGCAGACGGTCGTGGTCACGACTTTGGTCGTCTATTCGCGCATACGTGTCAGCAAAGTTTCGCCTGCTCACTCTGGGGAGCCTGTGTCTTACCTTTACTGTGCTGGTCTCTGCATAAGACGCCTGCTTCGTCTTGGTCACGGTTTTGTGCTTGACCACGCACTGCTTGCTAGGAGTGTACACGTTGCACTGCACTATCTTGGGATACTGCTTCTGCTTCTTGGCGGCACGCTTGTGGGGCAGATTGAGCGATCTCCGTGCCATTGTGTTGTTGGTGAAGGTCGACCCTGGCAAAGACGACTGGACTGGTATAAATTCAGCAGGCGCGGGCACAATAGTATGATGTCCCTGAGATCAGAACGTAGGTGAAGTGAACCTCCTGGATCAAGCAGGTCGCTCAATCGTGGAGTCTTCAAAAATTGCCGGGAGTCGAAGGCAGTATGCCGTCCTTGCCGTTCCATGACCGGAGCAGAATAGTGAATATGCATTCAGCTTTGTACACTTGCAAGCGCGCATATCTGGCTGGTTCATTCATTGTGAATCATGTGTTATGATCAGCCCATTGCTACCAGAACTTGCTCTAGTCAGCACGCCAGAGGCCTCGCCAAAGCATACAGCGGCTTTTCATGGACGACATTGTGTTCCCGGACAGCCTGTGCAGGCAGATCCTATGACTAGGGAGGTCGAGATCAGTTCGATTTCTTGGCAAGCGCCATGGCTGTAATGGGAGGAACGGACGGATAGCGAACTTATAAATTGGATGCGAGGATACTCAATGTTATAACTGTAGTCTACCAATGTAAGGAATTGGTGTGGAGTGATGTTGGATGGTACCGGGTGGTGCGAATGTTGTGCGTGTGAGGTCGAAACAAGACGGATGTGTCAAGGCGAGGTGGACTCCTTGTGTCTTGGCGCTGGCATTTCCGCGTCGTGACAGGATATCAGGCCATCGTACTTGCATCGAACTAGTGCTATCCCGAGTGGCGTCGTTTCTGGACCGCTCCAGATCAAGCACGATCTGTGGACCAATGTACATACATCTTAGGCGCAACGGGGCTGCCGAACTAATGATGAGCTCTTTCGCGAAAGCCATGAGGCCATGCTGCACTGGCGCCACCACGCGGTGCAGAAGGAGCAGACCAGAACAACCTCGAAGCAACACAATAAGCAAGACATTTTCGCACTGCGTCCTACTATCACACTCTCGATTCCAGGTACTGTAAGCGGCGATCGATAAAACAGCCTTTACATGCTGCATACCCTGTAGGAAAGCATTACTTGCAAGCACGTAGAACTGTTGCTATGCAGCACGCACCTGAGTTATCTGCTTCCTGCCACCCTGCGAGGCCCTGCAGCGCTAGGCTCCGCAAATGTGCATGTGTAGCGAGCAGGCGGGCAATGTCGACCTGTGCAAGCTACGAATCAGATATCAGTGCGGCTCAAGCTGCTTCAGACCTGGTCTCTGGTAGAGGCCGAAGCATATGGCGGCCATGTGTGAGCTAGATCGCATCGACGCGAGACTGGCGGTGGGACCATTCATCTTCCAGCGACTCGATGCAGCAAATGGACGGAATGTTCTTCTCACAAGCGTAGGAGATGGTGAGCAGTACATGCCACTCCAAATCCTCTGTGGCATTACTGTTAACCCAGTACTCTAAAGTACTGGAGCTATAGTATGGCCAGCGACTGCTCAATTACTGGTTGAAGCTGCTGCATGCGGCATCGCCGAGATCATGCGTGAGTCTCCTTGAGAGTTCTCGACCAATATGAGCATGGAAGCGTATGAAGCCGCGTGAGCTATATCAGCGTCCTACCTGCTGACGGCCTTCCTTCCTACGTGCAGTCCATTTTTGCTCCAATGTTGCCGCATCTTCTCCTGGGGCTCCTCGCCTCGGGCTCATGCTACGCTACCCCAGTCAACTTTGATATCAGTTGACGAGATGGCAACGCAAACTCACCAGAACTTCCCAGACTGAAGCCTGTTGTTCGATGGGATCGCAACTTGGAGGAATGGAGTGATCTGGTGCCTCAGACTGCGCAGCAACTGTACTTTGGCTCGGACAACCCAATGGAGAGGCATCAATTTGCCGACCTCACCGCAAACTTTACCGGCAGAGCCGTCGTCCTACAGCACTCTGCCTTTATCACAAAGGTGAAGTGCGCCCCGAAGTCTATCGAGGTTACACTTGCAAACGACGCGGCATACTCCATGATCGAGACTGAGTGGCAAGCGGTGGACGACTTCATGCTGGTCACTAATTCCGATTCATGTGGCTACCTCTCCGAACAGTTCAGCTTTTGGGATGTCAAGACTCTCAAGTTCTCACCACAGACTTTGACAGTGCAGGTGTCCGTCGATCGGGGCTCGACATTGGCAGTGTACTTAGTCACGTCAACTTGTCCTGGGGCACGTGGCAGCCTGGCCCACCCCTTCGCCATTCGCGCCGCCCGACTTCGAGACATCGTCTGGTGCGTCGTTGCGAGTGGTATGAGCCCTGGAATTGTGTTGCGGAGGGGATCCAGTACGTTGCTGAAAAGTCGTACCAGGCTCTCAGTGAAGGCGCGCAGCTGGCTCTTCAATATCATCCAGGCATTGTTGTTACGAAGCTCATCGCTGGCAAGGCTTTGGAGTTTTGGCAGCCGGATATGAAGCTGTCCATCCCTATCGACGTCCGCTTTCCGGAGAAGAAGATCGATGCAAGTGCGCCAGCTCCTTCGAAATGGAAGAATCCAGGCGTGCTGAAGAAGATCAACAAAGGCGAAACCATCAAAAACACCAAGATCGAGGGCTCGGTAGGACTGTACTGCGTCGACTGCCATCTGGCAGGAAAGATAAACGTGGAGGGCCGTGCCGAGTTTACCAGTGATGGAGGAATATCAGCTCTGTACGCCGGAGCTGATGCTGATTTCCAAGGTCAATTTGCCATAGGATTGGCGGCGGAGGTACGTTACTGCTGCCGGGAACATTTAGACTGCATGGACTGACACGATCACGAATACAGGTCAAGATCGACTATGAAGAAAAGATTGACATTTTCGAGGCGGCCATTCCTTATTGCGGCTTCGTCGTCGACAATGTCATCAGTGTCGGCGCTACTGTGGACCTCAAAGCACAATTCGAAGCACATCTCCATGCGACGGGTGATATTGTTGTCGGTGTAAAGTTGGACTCGTGCAAGTTCAATACCCGTGGGCCGTCTTGACTTCCTTGACGTAACAAAGAGCATCAAGCCGACCATCGACCCCGTTTGGACGCCTTTCCTTGATGCCTCTGCCAAAATCACGGTGGAGGCGGGCGTCAGCTTCCCTGTAGCTATTGGCCTCAGTGTGACGATTCCAATTCTGAAAGACAAGGGCAAATTCAAGGTGCAGCTTGTGGAGCAGCCTGGCGTAAACGCTATGGCTGAGTATAAGACTAGCACACCGACACAGCCCGACCCGACTGATCCAGATGGAGAGGGCAACCCAGACGAGGAGGGATCAGACCAGGGCGGCGATGGCAATAACGAAGGTGACTCAGAACACGAAGGGCAAGACGACGGACAGAACAATCGAAGGGCCTTGATACTCGTGCGAGAAGGAGAGCCAGAATGCGACAATGGCATCAAATGGAGCGTGAAGTGTAAGTCAATGCGTCCCGTTCTCGTATACTTCCATCAGACTAACCAGTAACATAGTCAACAATAAGGTCTACGCTGAAGCGCTATTCGCGTCAAGCTCTAAGGACTTTGAATTGCACACGTACTCCAAGGAAGTCGCTGGAGGCTGCTTCAAAGTCGGCGGCTTAAAGACTCGTGCTCAGACATGGGACCCAACCGACTTTGATACAGTCAATGATGTCGACGACGAGTACAACGCAGCCGAGAACGCGGAAGACATCAAACTTCTGGACGGGGCCATTGCCGCCGTGCAAGCTGCCAAATTGGACTACAGTGACTATCCGGATGATGTGGACTTTCTCGTGATCCAGGACTTCAGCAAGCAGTTTCAGATTCTACAGGACAAAGATGGCTACCTCCAGCCAGGACTAGCTACCACTCGGCCAGTCCCTGGCTCCATTTGGGCTGAGAAGGACGGCTCGGTCTGGGCAGACTACCACCACCGGGAACTAAAGTTCGATCCCAAGTCGATGAAGGCTAACGGCTGGAGCAACATCCAACTGGGCCCCATAGGTGCCAAGTCTAGTGATGCAGAGTCCATCCTGTTGGTCCCCGCCAAGACAGGTATACCTGCAAAACCCTACATCTATCTGGCGGAGGTAAGCACACTCAGACTTCTGACGATCGCAGCACTGTCACTAACGCATTGACAGGACTTCAAGCGCAACGTATACGTTTTGTTGACGTGCCAGTACACCACAGGTGGCGGCCGCATCTTCCTCGCCCGGAACCCTTCAATGGCAGCCAAGACGCTGCAACTGGCGAATACTAGAACAACAGGCGGTCGGGTGAAAGGATGCGTCGCACAACAGTGGATAGTCAAGCCAGAAGATGTTGACGTTTGGGGAGGGCGATGATGATGACGATGTTGAGAATGATTGAAACGCTGTTCGATATGACTTGAAGGATAACGACCGCCATGATAACGTAGTCAGCTTGATACCCATTATGGCATAGAGATTTTGAGTGCGAAATGGAAAGTCGCCTTTTGCACAACGTCTGCATCATCAAGCACTCTGAAAGGCCTGGCGTTACTGCCATGTCCATTCTTGGCCCCTGAGCGTGACGGATAAGCCGTATCTCAGGTAATCGAAGGAGCACACATCATTCAACGCTCTACGCTTCTCAGCCCTGAGCTAGGCAAGATCTCACTCCGCTCGATTGCCTACCTTGAAGACACATAGAAGGGCAAGATGCATACACTGGGGTGGGGGAAAATCACCTAGTCTGGAGTATGATAACGTACAGCTCTCCCGCTTCCGAAATCCGGGCTCGTGACTGCCACCTGGGCTACACGCAGCGACCGAGAACAGCACTTTATTTGCTCTGAGAGCCCAGCTCCTTCACCCCACGGAGTGACCATCGTCACTGTCTACCATTGCCACATCTGCGGCATCTGCTCCATTGTGGCCACCCATGTGTCCGTGTGCCACGTCGTCCATCTCCGGATCACCACTGGGTCCATCCTCCATATCGACTTCAACACCCTCGTCTGGATGCAGAGGCACGAGTTCAACCTGGACGTCTGATTCCTCGTCTTCATACTCGGACAGATCGTCCAACTGTCCGTCCCAAGGGTCCACATCTGCCATTCGATCTTCCTCTGTTTCAGCCTGGGAGTCTTCATCTTCCACAGGCTCCGGTTGAGGCTGGATCTTCTTGCGGTAGAAGTAGAGCTTGCCTGTTGCCCAGCAAATGTATGGGTCTGTCATGATTCTCCAGATTTCGAGTCCTTTCTTGGCAGTTTTGGTACTTGGTCGCAGGTCCCAGATTCTTTGCGCGTTATTAGAGAGAACTGTGCAACGCCGCATGATCTGAGGTGTCGACTTCATAGGCTGAGGGCGTTCGAAGCCAGTGGGACTATAATTGAGGAAACCGCCCAAGATCCGGATGAAGGAGGGCACGAAGTCTCCATGTTGGATAGGTGACATGTCACCGTTTTCGTCAGGTTTTGCTGGCCCAGCACATATGATCTCCATCATAGCATGCTTCCGACGCCATTTGTACCTCCTCGTCCAGCGGGTCTGTATCCAGCAGTCTAGTAGATACTGGATGTCGGAATTGGTCTGGTTGAGGCTTTGCATCAGAGCGTAGGCGTTGATGTGGTGATCAAGCCCATCGATGATCCTAGGGTGAAGATCAAAGTCAGCGGTCTCCCCGTCCTGTACGCGATGCTAGCTCGTTTTCCAAACATACCACTGATACTCGTCGTTCTCGCCATGGCTCTTTCCATTGAAATAGATGTGCACAAGTGCCCTACCACTTGTGCCAACCCACTTTGTCCTCTGACGGCTCCAGAAGTCGTCCCAGTCCTGCTGAGTAGAGCCGTTGCGAAAGTAGACCGCAACACACCTTGCTACAGTGCGCTTCTGGAAAAAGTTGTACATTAGTCGGCTTCGCTTGTCGTGGAGTCGAATTCGCAGATCGGCATCAGCCCCTGGCACTCTTGCAGACCGATTGAAATTGATGCAGTAGAAGAAGTGGGCAGAGTAGGCTTCGACGGAGCCCTCTTCCCAGTCGGTGCTATGATCACCTGTATTACACTGTCAGTTTTCGTGCCATCAAGGCGCTGTCGGGGGTCGCCTACGGTTCGGTCCAATGAAGTCCTCATCACCTGGGCGCGGAACTTCAGAGACCACGCTGACGCTACTGCTGTTCTCATCATCAGATTGATCGTCGCTGTTATCTGCTGGGAGGGGGATAGGAGAGTTTGAAGCCGGTGTGGCGAAGCGGTCTGGCGAAGACGCTACAGACATGATTGCTGGATGAGTGTGGAGTACAGAAAGTGAGTGATTGTGGTGAATGGCTGAATACGTAGGTGAATATTGATGATGTTGTCCTTACGCCTAAGATCGTTGGGTAGAAGTTGGAGCAAGAGATATGTCGCAGACAACGAGGGAGCTTCTTCAAGTGAGAGACCATTGGTGGCAGCGTCCATTGTGAAGTGAAGCCTAAGCTCCCTTCGCCACACGCGAAATGAGGTTGCGCTTGTTGGTGTGAAAGTACTAAAGTGATGCGTATAGTGCCAACGCGCGACGTTGTGATGGTGGTGCTTGCCCAGTCGTCCTGAGCTCATCCACTCATAGTGAAGGGGTCGGCCCTGTATTCAAGTTAGCAGAAATCTGGCGCGCCGCGAAAGGATAGAGGGGCACATTTGAAAATTTCTACAACTTTTCAAACGCTATCAGTAACACTATGGTACACATCCACCCAGCACCGTCCATTTACACAGGCGCACCAAGGCCGTGCCGTACGCCATCCATGCAACAGTACAGTGTCTCAGCCTTTTCCTTCAGAGTGGAGATTAAAATGCTTCTTTCTTTCTGTGCAGTGCAGATATGATGACAAGCACGAAGTGTAGTATAGTCTTTTTGTACAATCCGGAGAGCAGTTCCAGTCAGGGCATGGGTATCATGGCTCGCACTCATATATCATGAGAGATCGGGTATAAAACGTGGTCGGTCAAGATGGGCTTGGCGAGGTGCTTAGAACATGCCGCCGCCCATGCCACCCATGCCGCCCATACCTCCAGGCATGCCACCAGCTGGGCCCTTGTCTTCAGGTGCTTCGACGATGGCAACTTCGGTGGTTCCCAGAAGCGATGCAACACCGGATGCATCAGAAAGACCAGTGCGAACAACCTTGAATGGATCCAGGATACCGGCAGCAATCATGTCAGTGTACTCACCCTTGGCGCTGTCGAAGCCCTTGTTGAAGTCCTTTCCGAACTCGTCCATGAGCTTGCCAACGACCACGGAGCCTTCAAGGCCAGCGTTCTCAACGATCGATCGTGCTGGGCGAGTGATGGCGTTCTTGACAATAGATACACCAAGCTGCTGGTCAAAGTTGGTAGTCTTGACATCGGCAAGGGCGTTAGCAGCAGCCTTGAGAAGGGCAGTACCACCACCTGGCAGGATACCCTCTTCAACAGCGGCACGAGTGGCGTTCAGAGCATCGACCATGCGGTCCTTCTTCTCGCCGACCTCGACTTCGGAAGCACCACCGACCTTGATGACGGCAACACCACCGGAGAGCTTAGCAAGACGCTCCTGGAGCTTCTCCTTCTCGTAGTCGCTGGTGGTTGGGTCCGCCATGACGCCGCGGATCTGCTCGCAACGGTTGGTGACCATGTCCTTGCTGCCATCGCCGTTCAGGATGACGGTGTCCTCCTTGGTGATGGTGATGGAGCCGGTAGAGCCGAGCAAGTCTGGGGTGGCTTTCTCAAGCTTGATGTCCAGCTCATCAGTGAAGACAGTACCGTTGGTGAGGACAGCAAGATCGCCAAGGATGCTCTTGCGGTTGTCACCGAAGCCAGGAGCCTTGACGGCAGCGACCTGGAGTTGTCCACGGAGCTTGTTCAAGATGCAGACGGCAAGAGCCTCTCCATCGATATCCTCGGCAATGATGACGAGAGGTCGGCGCTGCTGCTGGGATGCCTCGAGGGCAGGCACGATGTCCTGGACGGCAGAGATCTTCTTCTCGGAGAGGAGGATCAATGGCTTCTCGAACTCGACCTTCTGCGACTTGGTGTCGGTGATGAAGTATGGCGAGATGAAACCACGGTCGAACTTCATGCCCTCAGTAATCTCCAGCTCATCTTCGATCGTCTTGCCCTCCTTGACCGTAATGACGCCCTCCTTGCCCACTCTCTCCATGGCAGTTGCAAGCAGACCGCCAATGTGTGTGTCGCCGTTGGCAGAGATGGTCGCAACCTGCTTGATCTCCTCGGAAGTGGTGATGTCGCGCTTGTTCGACTGGAGGTAGCTGATGACCGACTCAACGGCGGCCTGGGTGCCTCGGCGGAGGTCCATTGGGTTGCAGCCAGCAGCCACGTTCTTCACCGTCTCGGAGAAGATGGCGTGGGCGAGCACGGTGGCGGTGGTGGTTCCATCGCCAGCAACCTCGTTCGTCTTGCTGGCCACGTCCTGCAACAGCTTTGCGCCCAAGTTCTCGAACTTGTCCTTGAGCTGAATTGCCTTTGCCACAGTGACACCATCTGCGCAATCATGTTAGTGTGTGCCGATGCAATGCATGTAGCCATGCATTATTGATGATGAAACTGGACTCGACGGACCTTTTGTGATTTTGGGCGAGCCGTAGCTGGACTCGATCAGCACATTGCGGCCCTTGGGTCCCAATGTCGTTGCCACAGCCTTTGCAAGCGTCTCAACACCACTCAGCAGAGCAGCTCGGGCCTCGACGCCAAACTTCAATTCCTTGTGGGCAAATCGCTGCTGTGTCAGTGAGCCCGGTCGTATTCTGCTCTGGCGAGCCACCGCTCGGGGTGTGGATGATAGAACGCGCTGCATAGTGGAGAGTCAGAGTCGCGAGAGAAGGAGACCAGATGGGATACAGGAGCAACAACCACGCCGGAACTCCAGATGTTGATGATGGCAGGAAAGATGGAAGTGGATCGAAGCACCTCGCAACTCTTCTGTCAAACATTCGAGAGCTCTGTCCATATCAGGCATAGTTTGCGGAAAGACCTCGCTGAAGCCCTGATTGGTCGGCAATAAGCTTACGGCCACCACAACTTCAGTAAGTTAACTTAGTACTGCGAGCCTTTGCCTTGACAGCAACATGAAATCAATATCATCGGGTCGAGGCGAAGAGGCACACAAATCCATGTCCAGTGCGCTCCAGACGATCATATTGACGTACACAGATCAAATGCGCTCGAGAAACGCCAAGCACGACTCACATCAACTCCTTCCGATCCTGGCTGGCTCTCTTCACCTGCGGAGGGCATTCCGTTCTCTCAGCCTCTACTCGTCCCAGAACATTGCATAACTGCCCATGCCCATCCGCCCACTCTGCACAGCTGATAGTATCCTCACTCTCCGCGAGCTGTATCATCACAGCTTCAGGTCTCGTCATCACTGTCACATTGATCAAATACTCTCCATGACCAGGTCCTGCTCTTCCAAACCGGACAGATTGCACACTTGATGTGTCTCTGCCTGGTCGTGGTCAACGTGCGTCTGCGTCACGATGAAGCCATTGGATAATCACTTGCAACTGAGGCAACCAGTCCGCTTTCTTGGCCCAGTGCTTGTACGGAGCCGCCTGCGGGGTGCTACATCGTCCATAGCTCCATGCTTTGCATAGACGATGCACTATTATGCGAAGGGATGCTGAGAAGGATGCTCAGATATAGATGCTTTGAGGTTCCCGTGCGGAGTGCATACACGACCTAGACCCCGAGTGAGGCGTTCGAGCCAACTTTGTGTTTGTACACGCTAGACCCAACGAGGTAATATTACATACGATAGCCGGGGCTCGGTGCTGCGACATGGCATGTCTACCGCCGTCCGTGGAGATCGAAGGCAATGTGATCGTGCCGACAGTCGATAGCTCGAGCAGATCGACGCACGGTCGTCTTCGAGCTGCATATGTACTGTCGAAGGTGCATGCATGTTGAGACAATGAGCTTTGAGTACGCTCAAGCGACACGGGTCTTCGTCAATTGACAGCTGTCTCGCCGACCGTAAAACCAGTCACTCGTGCTGAGGCAGATTCCGTTAACGAGAAAGACGTTCCTGGATTGATTGACTTCTGCAGTAGACGAATCGAATCGGCAATGCAGGTCTTCGACCAATTGCCAGTCCGCGACATCTGGATACCGTGAGCTGGCTAGAACATGAACTACTCTCCATTCCCAACAGGTCGCGCCGAGCCAAAGCTTACGACATCCTTCGATGGAAAACACTAGACGATGCCAATATCGACGAAGCAGCGTCCTTCTCACTGACCGCAGCAGACAGAGTGTTTACATCAATACTGGTCGGAGGCGCAGTACCGTACAGCCGCCCGACTAACTTTCCACATGGTGTTCGGCGGAGAGACCGGTCTTCACACAGCATGCTGGGCATGGGAAGTGGAGCCTGAAATCGATAGACTTGATCGGACATACTGTTGAGATGAACCTGTCCAACAAGGATGTAGTCGACTCTATTCAGATAGTCATTTGCACAGCCCGGCTACAAATCGGTATATGATCTTCATGAGTGGGGCCTTCGTTCTTTCTGCTCAGACCAGTATTCATGTTTCGTGAATCGTATGTGCGTTGTCGTCCAGGATGCGCCGTTGCTCGCTTTTCAACGTCCTCGCCTGTGACACTGGATCCTCCAGAGTACTCTCACGAACTCGTGCGACAGCGAGATTCCTCCGTGAAAGTCATATCGCGTAGCCATGTCAGACCACGACATGGTTTATCTTAATCCAGTCACTCGTTGCATGACCTCCCAGGTCTCCGTTTTCGAACTTCGGATGTTCGCCGCATCAGGTATCGAATTGCCACTTCTGCAGACCACCGCGATGCGTATCAGCCTTTGGCGCAGCTCTCGATGCCATCTTCACTGGAGCCGTCTTGGAGTACTCTTGTGCCAGGCTCGCACAGACTTTCTTGTGTTTCTTGGCATGGGATTTCTTGCAATCCCGGGAGCAATATGATACGCTGTGACACATTGTGCAGGGCTTGAGGATTGATGTATCTTCATCAGACGAGGTCTCCGCTTTACTGCAGTTGCCGCAGAGGGCTGTAACAGTTGATGTTGTGGGCTCTGAGCTATATGATCAGTGGTAGGTTCGTCTCGAGTATGTAGAATTGCGGACCTGATGGAGAAGAGGCGCTCGCCTCGCCTTCTTGCGGAGTGTTGACAGGGCCTTCATTTGATTCAGACATCTTGCTCAATATTTTGGCCGTGGGAGAAGACTCTTCTTCCCGGTTCGTTGTCAATGGCAAATGGGTCTTTTCAAAACCTACGGTAGGTGATATCGACGTCGTGGACAGATTTCAGCTAGCGAGTCAGCGGCGGCGTCCGCTTCACCGACCACGATCAAGGTGATTGCGGATGACATATCTGCCGTGCTAGCAGCACGAGCTATCTTTCCCAGCTCCACTCTCACTGCTTTCCCTTCACGCTTCTCGTCATATCTGCACAATTCAAACCAGCGAGAAGTCGAAAAGAAGCAGCTTCTTACGCTGTACTGCCCACAGCAAGAATGCAAGCATGAAGTACCTCGAAGCTTCACCTCCACCTCGACAATGCCTCGAGTCTACCCTCCCCTCGAAGGCCGCCAACCCGCCGTCAACATCTCGCCCTCCCTAGTCGAGTCGGTCGCAGGCTTCACCGCAGGCGTAGTCTCCACTCTGGTCGTACACCCATTCGACGTCGTCAAAACCCGCCTCCAGATCGAACAGAATGAGCAGCAAAATGCCCAACGCAGCTCTCGTCGCGGCGCTTCGTGGCGCGTCATTCGCCAGATCGCAGCGGAGGCCGTGCATGGTCGATCGCCTGATATGCCCAAAGCATACCGCGGAGCAATGACGCAGAGTGGAGAGACTGTACGGGCATTCTATCGTGGGCTTATGCCAAATATGATTGGTAACTCGGTCAGCTGGGCGCTATATTTCATGTGGTATGGTAACATCAAAGACTTGGTGCGGGCGGCGCGGCAGAGCAACACGGGGAGTTCGCAATTGAATAGCTCGGACTATTTTCTCGCAAGCGGAATTAGTGGGATCTTGACTGCAGTATTCACGAATCCGATCTGGGTGATCAAGACGAGGATGTTGAGTACAGCGAGGAATGCCCCGGGAGCATACAAGAGCATTGCGTCTGGGACGGCAAGTCTGTACAAAAGTGAGGGAGTGAGGGGCTTCTATCGCGGACTGTTGCCGAGCTTGTTTGGAGTCAGCCACGGGGCGATCCAATTCATGGCATACGAGCAGCTGAAGAACAGATGGGCGGTACACAGGAAAGGCGGGAAAGATGGCTTGACAAATTTGGACTATCTGCAGCTATCCGCTGTGAGTAAGATGTTCGCGGGCAGCATCACGTATCCGTACCAGGTGGTGAGGGCGAGATTACAGACATATGATGCTCCGAAGAAGTACAATGGGGCATGGGATGTGGTGACGAAAGTGTTCAAGCACGAAGGCCTCCCAGGATTTTACAAAGGATTGGGACCGAACTTGGTGAGAGTATTGCCAAGCACATGCGTGACATTCTTGGTGTATGAGAACGTTAAGTTCTACCTGCCGCGTATGTGGGTCGACGAGGCAGCTGAGGTGGATATATGAGGTTGGGCCTCGAAGATAGGCTTGAGCGAGGGAGTACGGAGGGCAAGGAGTAAGATTCGAACGCCTGCAGAGGATCGGAACGGACTGAGAGCACATGGTCTTGGTACGAACATTGAGCATACTGAATGCACTGACAAATGGATACGCATAGCAAAACGAAAGGTTGAAAAAGCATTGCATATAGCGTTAGGGGGAGAGCGTCAAATCTTGCATGGCGTTTGGCGCAAGCTCGACTGAAGTGCTCAGCGAGCAGAACTCGAAATGAAGTTATGATCAAGTTGTTCCCTTGTGTCTCTGCTGCACAGTCCTTCTGTCTGTCTACACTCATCGTACATCCTGCCAGTGTGGCTTCTTCGTTGGATGTCGTGGTGCTGTTTCGTAGTGGTGCCATTCTAGCGTTCGGGATCCGTCTCTGTCTCTCAGGGTGCCTATGGCATCTCCTGATACTGTGCACTCTCGCTCTAGCAGCATCTTCGCTGCATCGGATCTCTGCTGACGTGCCGTGGTTGTCCTTCCTGTTCTGCTCGTCTTATACAAAACCTTGCGTGCTGCTTATAGTTTGCTCATCGCTTCGTGATTCATCGTATCCTGTCGTGTCTCATGCTGTCCGCTTGCCAAGCCTGCCGGATCCTCTCCAATCGTCCGTCAAGTCAACCACCATCCGATCATCGTCGCCTGCCAAGATCTGTCCTGTCGTTACTTCGTCCTCATCCCCGAGCTCACGTAGCTTGCTCTCGACACGGACTAGTAGACCTTGTGCTCCCCATGTTCCCAGATCGCCGTTCAACTTCTGGAGTACTGCGGCCTTTGTTCTTGCATCTCTGGCCCTCTCATGGTCGGGAAGGTCGTACGTCTCGTTGAACATGCGGATGCGTTCGTCCCAGTCGGCATCGCCCTTGTCGCGGATCGTGTGAAGAAGGTGGGTGAACTCTTCTGTGGTCCACTTGCGGGAGCGGACGCTTGGGCGAGCTCTTCTAGCCGCCGGAGTCTTGTGCATCTCCGTTAGAATTTGCGCTGCATATCTCTCTTCTGGTGCCATCTGGTGGCTTGGTTGGCGCACGTCGTTTCTCAGAGACAGCAAAGTCTCTGCTGCCTCAGCTTCCCGCTGAGTTGGTGGAGGAGGGAGGCCCAGCCCCTTCCTTCCCAAGCTAGTATATATGCTATATACTAGTTCTCGTTGCCGCCGCCCACCTGCCGCTGGGAAGGCGTTGTCGCCACTTACCTGGGTTGGCAGGTCGCCCGCATCTCTGCAGGCGGCCTGCCAGTCGTATAGTTGGCCAGTGGCCTGGCTGCTGGGTGCGAGCTTCGCCATCTCGCGGAGGTAAGGGTTCAGGGTGGGAGCACCCATCATGGTGGTCTAGGAGGAAGAATCGGTTAGCGGACTCTCTGAAATTTGCCCATGTTGTGAGTCCGAGTGCCTGGGCATCAGGTGCCGTGGTCTTAGCTCCAGAGCAGAGAAGATGTCGAAGAACATTGCCGCGCTCTGTTTTGACATCTCGCGGCCATCTTCGCTGTGCTTGCTCTCGGTGCCGTGGTACTATACTCTGAGCAGAGAGGTCGGACAAAATACCGATCTACTCTCGTCGATAGCTCTACGCTCAAAGCTCGACTCTAGGCGTATCAGGCGCCTTGGAGTTCAAACAATGACCGGAGAGGTTGACAGTAAGAAAGGTACACTCTCCAGGTTCGTCCTCCACCGTCATCTTAACTGCCCGCGCTCTTGAAGCCATGACCTTGGTTTTATAGATGGAGAGAAGAGAGACTGAAGCGCTGCGCTCTCCCACACATGTTCATGCCGCCGTCTCAATTGACCTTGCCCCGGTCCCTCGCCATTCGGGCAGTATGCTGAGATATAAGGGAGACCGCAAGATAGTCACTTGTACTTACTTTGATTTTATGCCGGGCGCGCTCGCCGGTGAGCTCTGTCAATCTCTGCGCGATGTTGGCCATCTTATCCGAATTTGTGAAGATTGTCGACAAACAAAATCAAGAATGCCCGAGTAGAGATGCTTTATTTTGGAAGGGGCCGAAGTGCGTAGACGCAGCCAAGCATCGTGTTGTTTGTGCGTATGCACGTTAATCAAGCGTTTCTTTGTGGCGAGAAGTGAAAGTCGCGCCGTGCATGAGACTCCAGGTTGCTCGAAGAGGCGCCCAGCCCAACATCGCTACTGCCAGAGGATCGGAGAAGCCACCATGGTCGCAGTGTCGCCATCAAGGACGTAGTCTTGGGCACACATTGAGTGGAGTAGTTTCGCTTCAAATCATGCGTTCATTGCACGGTTATGGTATCGTTCTCATCTGCTTCGTGCGCCAGACGCCTCCGGCTCATGCTGTTATGTACATGTTTCGTGCTGGATCTCGCGAAGGGGGAGCAGCTCTTGATCTCAGTCCACACCTCGCACTCATCTTCACTTCACTCTATCGCTTCCTCATCTCGGCCTCAGCTTCCTGCTCAGTGGTCCCATGGATGCCTCATGCCGAGGAGTACAGGCAGATCGTAGCGCGCGCGGTAGAACAACTGCCAACATGTCAGCTTCCCGTCACGGCGGCATTGCTGCTTCTCTGAAGACGCACAAAGAACCACATTGAGGCTCCTAGCCCGACAGCGGCGAATCTGTATAGTGGTCGCACGGGGTGAATGTGAATTGGGTGTCCTCCGTGTCCGCCAGCTGGGCCGTGTCCGCCTGCTCTGAAGATGGGTGAAGCTGGTGCGAGTCAGTGATTGGCCACACGATCGCAGTCTGCCAGTACTCACGTCTCATGTTGGGCGTTGCTGGACGTTCAATGGAGCTTGTGAACGCTCTCAATGTCTTGCTGAAGTCGCAACGCAACGCAAGTCGTCGTCCTTGGGTCACCACGCATGGAAGTCTCGGCAGGATCAGCCGAAGCGGCCCCACTTTCGCTTCGCTTCGCTTCCCCTTCCCTGCGATCTGAAGTGCAGCGATGATCGCGCGTTGGAACATCTTCTTCCACCCAAGCCAAAACTGACATCTTTCCCATTCACCACCCGGGCCCGGCTCCAGGCACGATTGACGACATCTCACGACAACTGTATCTACTGCCAGAGCATCACTTTGGGCTTCATGCGGGCGATCGACATTGACACTACTTGCGAGACATTCCAGATGCGAGGCGAGACTGTGAACGGGAAAGGCGCTGTCGCGACGAATACAGCAGTCGCGTCAATTACTTGAAACAAATCGGCCGAGATCGCTGTGGACTGCACATCACAACACACAGCTACGCGCGGCTGCGCCGACGACAGGATGTCTCAAGTTGCTTCTCCAAGTGCTGCCGGCATGACGGATCCCACAGAGCGACGCTTTCGAGGGAGCGCAAAGATAGCAGAATATGAAATTATGAAAGAGAAGCTGGGGGAAGGCACGTTCGGAGTGGTCAGCAAGGCCAAGTCCAAACGAACAGGCGCAATTGTCGCGCTCAAGAAGATTTTGATGCATAACGAGAAAGAAGGCTTTCCCATTACAGCTTTGCGAGAAGTGAAGCTACTGAAAATGCTGAGCCACCCGAACATCTTGCGCCTGGAGGAGATGGCAGTTGAGCGGCAGCAAGGTAGGCAGGTCATCGGTATGATTGGAGACTATGCGCTGATGTAGACCGCAGGCGATGACAAAGGAAAGAGCGGCAAGAAGCGCGCGACACTCTACATGGTCACACCATACATGGACCACGATCTCAGCGGCATGCTCACAAATCCGGACATTCGCTTCACAGATGCGCAGGTCAAGTGTTATATGCTGCAGTTGCTCGAAGGCTTGCGATACTTGCACGATGTGAGTGTTGTATCTTGCACTCAGAAACGCGCACATGCTGACGCGTGCTCAGTCACATATTTTACATCGTGATATGAAAGCAGCCAACATTCTCATATCCAACAAGGGAATACTGCAAATAGCCGACTTTGGACTGGCCCGACATTACGAAGGAGATACGCCCGTCCCTGGTCATGGCAACGGCAGAGCCACGAGGGACTATACCAGCCTAGTCGTTACGCGATGGTACCGGCCACCTGAGCTTCTGCTTACCTTGAAAAGATACACGCCCGCGATCGACATGTGGGGCGTTGGGTGAGTATCGCATATTGCTTTCAATGTTTCAGCAGCTAACCCAGCCCAGTTGTGTGTTTGCAGAGATGTTTGAGCGAAAGCCAATCCTGGAGGGACGATCTGACGTAGATCAGTGTGTCAAAATATTTAAGCTTTTGGGTTCGCCAACCCAAGAAACTATGCCTGGGTGGAGCGAGCTGCCAGGATGCGAGGGCACGAATACGTGGGAGAAGCAGCGAGGAGACATCGACAAACGGTTCGCGCGGGTTGGGCCGGAAGGACTCGATCTGCTGAAGTCGATGCTTTGTCTGGACTGGAGGAGACGGATCAATGCTATCGATGCTCTGCAACACAAATACTTCAAAGTGGCGCCGCTACCTCTGAAGCCAGAGGACATACCGCGATATGAAGATAGCCACGAGCTTGACTCTCGACGGCGTGGCAAGCAGGAAAATCAGCGTGCTCTGCCGCCAGCTCCAGCAGGTGGTACTGTCGGCATGGGCCCAGATGAATGGGGTCACGGGCCACCCAATGGATCTTATCAGAACGGGTACAACGACCGAGGAGGGCGTGGCTATGGCCGAGATCGAGGACCACCTGGCGCGTATCCACCACCGCGATATGACGATCGAAGACCACCTCCGCTGCCGGCGGGTGGAAGGCAGCCAGCATTTCGAGAGCGTGACGGCCGTGATAGGCCTCCTCCATCTTCGAACGGGCACGCATTGCCACCAAGACCCGTCGATCTACCACCCAGGCCGCCAGTGGGCATACCAGAGCGAGCGGCGATACCAGATAGTCGACCGCCACCTTCTTCAGGCCCGCCACCTGGGCGACGGGACCTTGGACCCAATGTTGACACCTACATACCCTCCTATCAGGGGGGAGGCCGCCCGTATGACAATCGGCCACCACCGCGCGACGACTATGATCGTCCTCCACGCCGCGACAGCCGCGACCGAGAACCAGGTTATAGAGAGTCGGATGGTCCTCGCTATCGAGATCCGGATGCCCCTCCTCCACGACAATATCGGGATGCGGACGCACCGCGATCGGACTTACGAGACGACCCGTATCGAGACCGAGACAGAAGGAGAGATTATCCTCCCAGTGACTCACGGCGCACAAGAAGTCGTAGTCCGGATAGAGAGAGGCGAGAGCGCACGGAGAGACTGCAGCACAGAGAAAGAGAGCTTTATCGGCGATGATGTCGACCGGCATGATTATTGACTTAGCGGTTTAGCGTACGATTTCTAATCTGAAGCGCTGAACAACATCAGCCAAATTGTTTGCCTCGAATATGTGGCGTCTGACGTCTGCTCAGCAAAGTCGCCAGATCGAATAAACAATTTCTCGTTTCACTGACACCTGCTAGTGCTTGATCCACCTCCCCACAAGTCAGCCATTTCTCATGAACCGAGCACGAAAACATTGATCAGCATCCCCGCGATAGCATCCCCGCGATAACACTGCAACATCCCCAAGACTGACGCGCATGATCTCCATTTACAGAACGTCGACCCAGATCGACGCAGCCAGTAGCGATGCCGACATCGCCTGGTCGTCCACCTCGAGCAAAACAGCTTGATACAGCAACTCATTCGCATCTGCCGTTTGTGCTGTCTTCGCTGCCAGCCAGAGAAGACAATAATTGAGACTAAGCGCGGCGGCGAAGATGTATTTGTTCTCGGCCAGATGAATAAATAGGGCAACATCTGGTGAGTTTCCGCGCATGACGAGCAGAGTCCAGAGAGAGAGGTGTAGATCGGAGGGCCTACTAATGAGGCGAATGTTGCTTGCATGAGCCAGACGCTGAAGATGGTAAGGGTGAAGTTGAGTTTGGTGCGGAGGATGGAGAGTGTTGAGGGGTGGTCGAAGAGCAAGAAAGAGATGAGATTCCAGGAGGCAGAGCTGTCGCGGTCTCGAGCCCTTCTGACGGCTTTTGCTGCTTTTCTGCGGGACTTCTTGCTCATCTTGTGCTTCCTTCTTCTTACGTTTCGTGCAGGAGGGCGGCGTAGTGCTATGTCTCCTGAAGCGTTTGCTGATCTGTGATCAGAATGGACTAAGTTAGGTCTTTGTTGTCGTTTCTAGCACTTCATCGGCGCTACCATTTTTGTGAGCCTGCACATAGATCAGTATTCTATGAGTACAGATCTATGGTGTACTCAGGATGTATTTAGTCGTGAACAAGGGCGTTCGCTCACCCTTCAATTGAAGAACAGATGTCATGCATTGGAGTGGCGGATGTACATAAATATCATCATAACCAATGCTTCGCTAATGCTACATATTTAGTTCAACTTGATCGTGCCATGTGGCAGTGAAGCCGCGGACCAGGTGACTTCGGAGGATGCCTCCTCTTCTTCGGTAGATACAGCAGGCGCCGGCTCAGGCGACACAGCTTGCTCCTCCTTCTCGGATGTGGCCTTCTCCCAAGCAGCATTGAAGTCGCTCTTGGCTGAAGCAGCTAGTGCTGTTTCGTCGTCCGCGCCGTGACTGAGGACGAGAACATCGCTATCCTCGAGCATGCTATCAGCCGTCGTCCTCAACGTCTCGCCAAGGTCGCCAGGTGAGAAGGAGCTGCTTGTTCCAGTGGATACGTCTGGCGCTCTTCTCCTGGTCGTGCGGTTCTCCTCATCTTGAACGACCTCGTACTCGAAGTTGCTTGAGTATATAACTGCAGCGAAGGCACCGAGGTCGCTGACTTGATCCACGGCTGCAAGATACTCGTTGCCGAGAGGCTCTTGCGCTGCTACGCCAGCCATGGTCTCCAGTTCTCCACTGCCCGCTCCAATGACGTGTGCTTGCTTGCAGAAGATTGGAAGCACATGTGCCACTTTGCATTTGTGTTCCTCTATTTCCACGATACGTGGTGCTTCTCTGCCTGGCGGTGCCTGCTTGAAAGCCTCGGTGGCGATGCGGTAGTCCACCAGGTGGGAGAACGATGCATCAAGCAGTCGTGTCAAGACATATGAGAATGTCGGCGAGTCGATCAGATCAGATGTCTCATCCAGCAGCCTTCGCAGCGAGTCTGTGATAAGCTCCTCGCCCGCCTCGTTCAAGGGGTCGGAGTCCCTTCGTGAAGGAGACTCATCGTCATCGGGAGACCCAGATTGGCGTATCACGAATTCCTCATCCTCTTGTGCAGGCAGAAGATACTCTAGCCACTTTTGGCCGCGTCGCTCTTCTTCGGTGGCACCTTCAATTTTCCTTCGCACTTGCATGATGAGATCTGCCAAGCGCTCCAAAGTGACGTCTTCACGAATGTTAACGGGACCGAACACTTCCTTGACCGCTGCCATTACACGTTCCATAATCTGCTTGCTGCCACGGTGAAGCAGCCACCAACTGAATGTGAGGTACTTCCGGTTCGTCTCGAAGTCATTGCCATAAACATTATCATAATTGTCATCGTCCCGATTCTCGAGCGATATCGTGGAGGACTGTGTGGCTGGTGGCGGGGATGCGAGCGCTACCACAGATGACAGGTATGTCCGTCGGCCTAGCAGGTTGAGCTGGATGCGAGTGAGCAGCGTCAGCAGACACATGGTGTATAGTAGCGTCAGAGCTCTCGTGATAGATTGGATCTTCATGTCCTGCCACAGCTGTCCCTTGCTACGCTTTGGTTTGGCTGGAGCTCCGCCGGGCACGTCGAGCGTGCTCTGTGCCATCTGGCTGGCGTGAACATAGCTGCTGCTTTGCAGACTTGCCAGGCTTTTGCCATCATCGTCAACAGCACTCGAGGGCGCCGACGGGAACTCGGATGATGCTGCTTCGGAGCCCCCTAATCGCCGTAGTCGCTCTTTGCGTTCCTGCTGCAGTTGCTCGGTAATTTCCTCGACCGGCAGTGCATTGACGATATCGTCGCGAAGGGTCGGTAGTAATGCAAGCACCGTATACGTGCAGTCCTCTTGGTTCTGCTCGAATCGTCGTCGCAGACTGTCCACACAATTAGCCCTGGTTCACTTTCCACAGCTTGTCTGCCGCATTTCCTCGCGTACTTTTCCTTTGCAACTCTCTCCTCGCTCATGCGCTGACGCGCCTCCTGGATCTTGCTAAGCACATATTGGCCGGCGAGATAGCCCGCACCCAGTACTCCAGCACCAATGACAAGATTCGTTCTATTCCGCCGAAACCATCGACGAGTTGCCGCAATCATTCTATACGCTGCATCAGGACGGCCACGGCCACGATTTCCGACACACTCCTCGATATGCTTATGGGACTACGAGCGAGTGGCGTCGCGAGAAAAGTTCACTTTCCGTCCAGCGAGAGGCGTCGGTGTTGTGTTCGTTGCGAGATGTCGCCGGCGATAGCACGCGATACATGTATATGACGATTCTAGCAAGGTTCGTGGCTCGAGATGCGGAGGGCAGAGCCGAGGCACACTGTCAACCTCTACTCACCATCCAACGAGCATCTGACAACGGCCTACTCACACCTCTAAGTTACTCGTGCGAGCAAAGACATAAGGTGATGTGTAGTAAGCCAGCACAATCTCTTGACTCAGCTCGTCAGAATAGACATGGCGCTAGAATATGGCACTCAGCTCGAATCCTTCGCTGCTTGCCAGCTTAAGTACATGAATGGTCGGACCTGCTCACACAGCTCAGGTATTCCGACAAGTCCATTACCTTTGCCATGACAGACCAATCTTCGAAGTGGTCCGCCACGGCCCAGGCTTATTCAAGCAAGATTGTGGAAGTCACATCTCAAGGTGGTCAAGCTTTGCTTGAGCTCATCAACACCATCGACCCGCCCAAGGGCACCTCAGTGGTCCTGGATTCAGGTGCTGGAACTGGGGTATTGACCAGTCTTCTTGCAGATCGGTATCCGGGCGTCCAAACAACAGCGGCTGACTATGCGCCTGCTATGCTTGAGATTCTCAAGCAGAAGAAGGTCCCAAACGTCCAAACGATCGTTGTTGATGCGGGCAAGGATCACGTTGCGCAAGGCCTCGAGGCTGATAGCTATTCACACGCTCTTAGCACGTTCATGGTCCAGTTCATACCTGGTGATGACGGCCCTCAGACTGCCATCAGAGAGATGTTTCGCGTTCTCAAGCCTGGCGGCATCATCGGCATAGCCATATGGAGCAAGAACCTCATTGGTGAGCCCTGGGATGTAGCATGCAAGAAGCTGGATCCAGAGTACACACCCAGTGATCTTCCATTTGCAAGGACCATGAAGAGCCTGGAAGATCTCGAGATGGCGTACGTTGATGCTGGTTTCGTTGACGTTAGTTCCCGCGAGACGGAAATGTACCTGGAGTTCGAAAGTGGAAAGGCCTTTGCGGACTACTTTCTGGACTCGAAGAATCCGCCCTTCATCAGTATACAACGCGCATGGAGGGGAGATGTAGAAGACGTTAGAGACGAGCTAGCGAGAGTCACGACTGAACATTATGGAGATGGCAAGATCTACATGGTTGCTGCGTGCAGCGTTGGGAGAAAGCCGGCGTGAGTGTAACATAGCTTAGAAGTGGACAAAGTGGCAATGCCGAACACCAGTAGCAGAATTCAGAGCTGATTGACCGTACCGTCTGTCGACGATACCCTACACCCATCAAGATATTTTAACAGAATCGATTGCCTGTAGCACGAGCCATTGACTTTCTGTCCCAGGGTTTTATCACGCATCTTCACATGCACGATGCACGTCTACTTCGCATATGTTCATGACCATGCCACACAATTGACTACTGAACACTTGAACTTCTCACAATGTCAAGACAGAATCCATCAGGTATTCCCGAAGACGACATCATCAATCCCAAACTTAACGTATCCTGCCTCGACTTTCTCCTCATCGAACTCGTCCCACTGGCGCAACGCATAACAGACCAACTCCATGCCCGCGACCAAGCGCTCATAGAAGAATTTCGGCGGAGCAAGATTTTCAACAGCAGTAATACGAGCAGTTCGAACAACGATGCCGCGCCTTCAACGACGAACCTCGGTGCAGCCCAACCCACGCCAGCTGTAGCAACGACAGGAAGCACAGGGAAAGGCGCAGCAACAGAGACAACCAGTGCGGTGGGCACATCGGTAATAGGGGGTGCACCACGACTAGACAATGAAGAGACACGTGAAGCAGTATTCTGGCGATTAGACGGGCTAGGATATCGTGTAGGACAAGGGCTGGTTGAGCGGTAGGTATGCCTCCACTCCATGCTCTACCTCTGGCATGTCGAATCAGAAACTGACAGAGGATTCTTCCGCGATATTACAGATTCAGCATCGGCAAGCCACGGCCTCAATCACCCTTGGACGCTATAAAATTCATCTGCAAAGATCTTTGGACACTGCTCTTCCGAAAACAGATCGACAACCTCAAAACCAACCACCGAGGAGTCTTTGTGCTCACAGACGCGCGGTTTCAGCCTATAAGTCGCATGTCCGTTGATCGAAGGGCAGGGCCAAAAGCTGGAGAAGATGCCCTCAGGAGAGCGCAGTCGGTGAGTCCACTCGGGCTGGTCAACGAAATATGCTGGCCACTGAGCACTAACATCATTTGTAACAGTACCTCTACTTTCCCTGCGGTGTCATCAGAGGTGCTCTGCAAGGCCTCGGGATCGAAGCCACTGTTACAGCGGAAACTATAGAAATACCTGCTGCGACGTTCCAAATCAAGATGAAGGGCGCCAAGGCATGAAACACATGCAGCGAATGACCAGAAGTTCGACACTCGCGATGTTGTTATTGCAACGTGCTAGTGCTTCAAACGAGCGACTGCGAAATAGCGAACGTCTAGCATTCGCACAGAGACTGATTGAATCAGCACCAAGGTCACGAAGCAGTACAGAGCAGACACGTTGAAAGCAGATCAAGAGACGATGTCAGAAGGCAGCTTTTGGTCTCGTTCAGTATGCACTCCTGTATCGCTATGTAGTCGCTGGAGTGTCGTGTCTCATGCTATCGTATCTGCGGCACCGGGCCATTGGATCTTGGAAAGCTTATGACCTGGAAGCAACAATCAGCATACGCTCTGTGTACCGCGATTCGGCGACCTTGTACTCACTTCTGTGGTGGGTTGTGGACGAAGTCGATACCCTTCTCAATGTTGCCCTTTAGGCCCTCGTAGCACTTCTCGAGCAACTTCTTCTCGTATGCGTTGGCCTCCTTGACGATGTTGACAGCCTTCTGGGCACCGTCCTTGCCAAGCTCGACTGGCACGGAGAAGAATTCTAGGCCAGTCTCCTTCACAATCTCGTCACCGCCGTCGACACCTGGGAGGTAGACGAAGGTTGGCTCGACAACGCCGGACTCGCCCTTGAGGGCCTTGATCACCTTCTCAGCGAAGCGGAAGCCGGCGTATGCCATGGAAAGAGTTGCGGAGCCAGCACCATCCTTGGCCTTGACGACCTCATCACCACCGAACTGGACGCCTTTACGCGATGTCAGCACTTCGATCAATCACCAATCTCGATGCTCTGGACATCAACTTACGGTGTGTCAGGGCATCCAGCTTGTCTTCTGGGATGTTCACGGCTGGCTTGGCTTGAGAAAAGAGAGGGACGATGGTCTCGCCAGAGTGGCCACCGATGACTGGGATGACTGTCTTGGCTGGGTCCTTGGTGCCTGTGAGGGCCTGCACGAAGGTCTCGGAGCGGACCACATCGAGAGTGGTGACACCAAAGAGCTTCTTTGGGTTGAACTTGCCCGCCTTCTTCAGAACCTCGGCGGCGATGGGCACAGTGCTGTTGACTGGGTTGGAGATGATGAGAATGAACGCATCTGGGCAGTTGTCGGCGATGCCTTGAACGAGACCCTGGACGATGCCGGCGTTGATCTTGAACAGATCATCACGGGTCATACCGGGCTTGCCTGCGAAATCATGTTGTGAGCATTGCAGTCGCAATCTTCATCCCTCGGCTCTTCAGCTGAAAGGCCCTCTTCGCATCCACACACGGAGCATTTCCATCTTCCTTTGCAGCGTGGAGCTCGCCAACGCCATGTTACACTAGCTCATATCCATTGACCCGACTTCTTCCGCTCGCCCAAGTGATGAGGCATTGTAGTAGGTGTGTACTTACGTGGGATACCAGCTGGGATGACAACAATGTCAGCGCCCTGGAAGGCCTTCTTGATGCCCTCTCCATTGTCTGGGAGGTAGCCGTCGATCGTGGCGATCGAGGAAATGTGTGACAGATCGGCAGTGACACCTGGAGTGTTCACAACATCGTAGAGCGAAAGGTGGTCGATGAGAGGCGATGCCTTGAGGAGCAGTGACAATGGCTGTCCGATACCACCAGAGGCACCAGCGACAACTGGATAGTTTTGTGTTAGCACGTGTGTACCAAATTGTCACTTCCACCACGTCGATTGTAATGGATGGCGACTCATTCGCTGAGATGCGGGGCAACGCGACTTACCTGCTTTGACCATGATTGTGGTGTTTGTTGTGTTATTGAGTGTTGAGTGTTGAGGAAAGTGGTAGAGCGCGTGTGAATCGAGGACTTTTGTTTTGTGCAGGTGAGTCTGTCAGTGGAAGTTGTCAAGGCGGAAGTTGTTCTTCAATAATCAAAGATGAAGCTCTTGGAAGTCAAGCTCGCTGGCTAGCGGGGTACATCCCTGTCGGTTTCACAATGTGAGGCAGGCGCGCGCCTCATTAACAGCTTGCCCATTAATTGCTTTTCACTTGGCAGTATGGCATTATCACTTCACCGTGCTGCATTGTGTCGTATTGTGATGTCGAAGCTATTTACCAAGACGTTACAT
Source organism: Septoria linicola (assembly GCA_024114885.1). Lineage (NCBI taxonomy): Eukaryota > Fungi > Ascomycota > Dothideomycetes > Mycosphaerellales > Mycosphaerellaceae > Septoria > Septoria linicola. Next base: position 2,579,351 of record CP099420.1, read on the forward strand.
AGAAGATGAATACTCACTCCGCTCGTGCTGTCGAACGTGATCAACGTGAGGCACCCTGCCATCTCTTGCCCTTCTTCAACTGCGTGTCAGCGCGTCGGCTCTGGCACTCTACGAATCGACGCTGAGGTTGCCAGTGGATCGCTCAATCCAACCGCCTCAAGAACTCGAGCCTAAGCGTCACTGTGCCCAAGCGGCAATGTCTCATGCGGCCTCTCAACACTCTCAACAACCTCTTCGGACCCTGGGTGCCAGCGAAGATTTCTAACCATTCGTGCCACCAAAGTCCTGCTCGCCGTCCGCGTCCTGCTCATCGCCGCCCTGCTGATTCGATTGGAATTGCTGCCCCATTTGAGGATGTGGAGGCTGTTGTTGTGGAGGGTACATCTAGAGCTAGAATTAGTTAATGGTCTATCATTGCTTGCGATTGTGCTCGACTCACATTCTGCGGAGGCATGCCTTGCATTTGACCCATGGGATATGCCTGTGGTTGACCGCCATACATGTTGGGATCAAACATTTGCTGCCCTCCATACTGCGGCTGCTGCTGTGGCGGAGGGTACGCGCCCATCTGTTGCTGATATTGTTGCGGCGGCATGTGCTGTGGATCCACGCCGCCAAAGTCTGGTTGGCCACCAAGTTGTTGTTGCTCTATGGGCTGTCCAGGAGCTTGTGAGGGGTCAGGAACCTGGTACGTGCCAGCCTGGTTGTATTCAGGTCGTCTCTTATGCGCAGGTTGGGCGTCCTCCCGGGGCACAATATCGATGAGGAAGTCAAACATGTCGCTTTTGGCCAGTGCTGAAGCGATATCGCTGCGCTGCAACGTCCTGCGCTTGTTCTCTTCGGCGTGAATCCACGCGCGCATCGTGAGCTCTGTGATGAATATGTCGCAGCCCTTTGCGAACAGTATTGGCGCCTCGGCACTGATCATCTTGACTTCAGGATCGGCCTTCATGACTTTCTTGATCCGGGCGAGTGGTAATTGATGGAGCTTGTAATCGTGCTCTTCGGTCTCGAGCTTGGTCACTTGGTTCTGCCAGTAGGTATTGAGGATATCACGATACGGTCCTTGCAGGCCTTGCGACACCTGGTGAAACTGTTAGGACTCGCGTCATGGGAACACGATATCAGATGCAATCTCGTCTTACATTCTGCCAGTGTCCTGTGAACGTCTCGGGAGGTGGTGCATGGCCAGCGGCCGCAATGGCAGCGCTAGCTCCATAGTGTCCCCCATGTGCTGAATCGTACAGAGGCGCACCATTCTTGCCATCGTACCTCTTGGGTGCAGCCGCAGGAGGTTGTTGTTGCTGTGGTGGAACACCGCCGTACTGCATCTCGACTTGTTCGCGAGCGCGATGCGCCAACAGCTATCTATGCTCAAAACGCGCCTCGCTCTTTACAGAACCGTGCCGCGCGATAGCGGCGTCGCTCTGCAATGTCTCGCGACACAAAGGCGACGCTTCGTGTAGCTAGGTCGCGTCGCGTATAAGTTGTCGCAGTGGTTGACTGTGTCGTAGTATGATCTCTGTCGTCTCAACCATTAGCCGCTATCGATACACGATCGCAACATCGCGCCGCTGCGGCATGTCATGTCGTGCAATAACATGCGAGCTTCTGCGACGGAGCTGACGCGATGCGACGGCGATATCGCAGTTGTCGTCTTTGCTTCGGCCATGACGGCGTAAACAGTCAACATTACTGCCCTAGGAAACCAGACAACTCACCAGCCAGTGACAGTTCGCGATCCAGGTCCTTGAGGTCTTGTTTAATTGGGTGAAGGACGACCAATAAGACAATGTGAGGAGATGGCGGAAGTCTTTACGGATCACGGATCGCTTGGCAAGATCATGCGCCGGCAACTTGAGAACTTGTTTGGTTCTGCTATTCGCTCCGGTGTGCTGGGTGTGCTGGGTGCTAGGTTTTCCACACAGCGGTTGCGCGCAGTGTGTGATGAGTTTGTGAGAGTCAAACAAGGTGCGAGGCGGTGTAAGTCTGAGAGGTCGTAGAACTGCGCATTCGGCTCTTTCGACCTGCATGTGTACCAACCACTCCTTCGTGGAGTCTGCCATGACGCAAAACTCTATACTACGGTCGTCTACTTTTCTACCCACGCTTTCGCGCGTGGCAGAGCAAGATCGTGCATCAATACATGGGGCTGCAACGCGCCATGGGGAAGACGGGAGGACAATTGACGCTGCATGCTGATGAGCTGGCATTCCCTGGCGACTCTGGACAGACCGCGTCTGGCGGGTCGGAACAGGTGAGCTCCCATCGAATCCCACTGTGCGCTGGCAGACTCATCGAGTAGCTCCGAATGTGACTGGCAGCTTGTCTGCATTTCCTTCGCAGCCGCACGATGCGAACAGCTGCCCGAAGCCGTCAGTTGGTGTGGTGGCAATCTATAAATGCAGTTCAGCAGCACGAGGCTGGGAGCAGTCCGTCAATTGAGTCTGAAGTGCTACGCTATTTGGTATCCTGGCTCTGCAATACTCCTCGTATACACCCTGAGAACTAGCCTTGTGCTACTCTACCATGCGCCTCACATCTGTACTCGCCATGCAGGTCCACACAACTTCGCATCGTCTTTTGGGTAGACCTGCTGTGGAACATTGGTGATGAACATGCAGTGCAAGTCGCTATGATGCTTATATGCAGTCTCATCGATGACTGCACTCAAGCTCGGGGCCGTTGTACCGCTTGTGTTCCATCAATTGTCATTTCCTCACTTGTCCTCTTCCTTGGCCTCCACTGCAGGAAGCCGCTTTTGCACATCGGCCCACGACTCCTTGCCCTTGATCATCTTGTGAATAGCATCGACGAGGTCGTCCAGACTGGCTCGAACTTGCTTCGTCGAGTCACGATCACGCAACGTAAATGTGTTGTCGTCCAAGCTCTCGTAATCGACAGTGATGCCGAAAGGAATACCAGCTTCATCGTTCCGAGAGTAACGCTTGCCGATGCTGACACCGCTTTGGTCGAGCTCATACGAGATAGCTTCCTCATCTAGGCGCTCCTCGAGAGCCTGCACTGTTGGTGTGAGGCGAGTATCCTTCTGCAGTGGCACGACAAGAACCTTGGTTGGTGCGACAGATGGCTTGAACGACATGACAGCACGAGCGGCATCACCCTCCCTTGTCCACCACACGTGTTCAAGTAAGCTGTACAAGATTCTGCCAATACCAAACGATGGTTCGATGACATTAGGGATGAACTCGCGTGTAGTCTTTGTCGTTGTCTCTTGCTCAATCTTCACGAGCTCGTTATCGAGCTCAACTTTACCAACTTCAGCCACGTCGACTTCGACTTTGCCTTGATCCTTCAAGGTGATGCTGAGCTTCTCCCTTAGCTCTTGGGAAAGGCTGTCGAGCGCAGATTGCACCTTTGCAACATCCTTCTTGAATCGCGAACCGGCGCTCTTCTTGTTCAATTGCGCAACCCACTCTGTGGACTTGATAGCCTCCGGCAGTGCCTCCCGAATCTGGAGGTTTGTGCCAGTAGCCTTTTGATGTACGCTCAGGTCAAAGGCACTGCGGTCTGCGCATCCAACACATTCGGTCCAGCCATAGGAGTTCAAGAGCTCACAATCCCAGCAGTCAGCGGCGTAGTGAGCCATTTCGTTCTCCATGTGCTGCCTGAAGCGCAATTTGCTCATATCGATACCGATCTTCTGCATGAATTGCATGATGCGGACGAGGAAGTATCCAAGAGTCTCGTTGTCGATCACCTTCTTCTCGACAGCTTCGCCAACAGTCATCTCTGTGGGCGTCGAGCCGCCAGACTGCTGTACATCCCGCGCTAGAAGTGGCAGCTTAATGTCGCGAACACGATCGAACTTTGGATGTTTCTTGCCGCCCTCTGGATCGACGAAGTGCTCGATTTCTGCCATCAAGAACTCACGCACTCGCAGGAGACCGGATCGAGGAGACAGCTCGTTTCGGAAAGAGTAACCAATGCAGGCAGATGCGAAAGGCAATCGACCACCGCTAATCTCGACAAGCTTAGGGAACGCCAGAAACTGTGCCTGAGCGGTTTCTGGACGAAGGAAGGCGGGCTCTTTGCCAGAAGCTCCGATCTCAGTCTGAAACATCAAGTTGACCGGCACAGGAGGCTCGACTTCATTGCCGGTGGTTGGGTTGCGAATATCATGCTTCTTGACGATGTTGGCAAAATCTTCCTGTTGGCAGTCATCCAAAGTGGCAAGAAGATGCTCGTACTCCTTGATCACTTCATCATCTAACTTCACAGCTGTCTTTGCAACCTTTGAGGCCTTCTTCTTCTTCTTGGGATCATCCACTTCGTCAACCTTTTGGCCGCGAGCCTCCTTGTCGCCTCGCAGACGCGTCTCGATCACATCCTTGATCAAGTGGTCCGTTCGCAAGATTTCACCATTCTTAGGATCCTTGCACATGAAATCTGCGAACTTGTCGACGTGGCCCGAAGTTTTGAGTACTTTGTAGGGGGTGAGCATTGAAGTCTTCAATGAGATCATCTTCTCGCTGCGGATGAAGTGGTCTCTCCAGATGTTGAGAATCTCATATTCGAGCGGCTCGGCGATACCATAGTCGAAGAGACCTTTCGTAGCGCCATATGGCTCAAAGGATTGCCAGTAAAAGTTCTTCCGCTTGTTCCAAGATTCGAATGTCTCTCTCTCAAAGACTTGACCTTTCGAGGTCTTGTAGTCCGTAGTCATGATGGGCGACTTCTTTCGCACCTGAACTTGAAATCTTTGTCGTGTTATGGAAGTTGAGAATTGGCGTGGTTTGAACCTGAAGAGCATTCAGAGCATTAGTCGAAAACCCTTATCGACCTTTTCAGCTCTGGAATTCTGCAGGTGCGAGTCGTGGTGCTCAATGTCGTCTCTCACGTTGTATTGACTGTGTCTGATGGGAAACGAGCGCAAGGGATGTGACATATGGTTCTGACTCCGTTTGATGAAATGTGTGAAAGAGCGTGGCTGAAAGCTGTGGCGCAGCAGCTGCAGGCCTGGAAATTTTGATGGCAATCGATCGGAATGCGACATTCGACACAACACATTCGGCTAAACGAAAATGGCTGGCTTCAATCCAACAAAGATTGGCAATAAGCTGAAGAGAAATGAGCAGCACTTGAAGGCGAAGAAGGAAAAGGAAAATGCGAAACGAGACGACAGACTTCGCCGACGGAGACACGAAGACAAGAATCCACATCTGCGAGATCAACGACGAGCGAAGAACGTGCCTGCAACGATAGACGCGAAGCGAACGTGGGATGAGATAGACTCGGGTGACGAAGACGACGCTGGCCTGGGCAAGGCCTTCGATATCCTCGATCCCAAGCGGAGGAAGCTCGAGAGTGTCGCAGATCAATCAGAGCTGTTGCCGGAGGCGGCGAAAGAGGACGCAGATGTGCCAGATGCCGATGCAGAGGATGTGCTACCAAGTGAAGATGAGGATCACGACAGCATGCTCGACTCGGACTCAGAGGGCGAACAGAGCGGTGACGAAGAGGAAAATGAAGACGGCGTATCGAGCAAACCTACGAAACGAGCACCCAGCGAAGCGCCGAGTATAGCACCGTCTGCGGCAACAGGAGTCACAGATCTCACAGTCCGACCAGAAGCACTCAAAGCAAAATTTCCGAGCCTTTTCGAAGACAGCGATCGAGATCCGAAAGTCCTCATAACCACGTCTATCAACTCCACGCTACACCACGAGGCACAGCTGCTTACTGGGCTCTTTCCCAACAGCAAATACATACGAAGGACGGCGCACTTCCACTCATACAAGTACAGCGTGCGGGAAATATGCGCATACGCATCTGATGCTGAGCGAGCCTATACCCATGTCGTGGTACTGAACGAGGACCTGAAGAAACCGAAAGGCATAGATATCGTGCACTTGCCAAACGGTCCCATGTTCCATTTTAGCATCTCCAAGTGGATACCAGGGAACAAGCTGCCTGGGCATGGTAATCCCACATTTCACTACCCGGAGCTGATCCTGAATGGTTTCCGAACGCCGCTCGGATTGCTCACTGCGCATCTCTTCAAGTCGCTCTTCCCGAGTCGGCCGGAGATCCAAGGACGCCAAGTATTGACATTGCACAATCAGCGCGACTACATCTTCCTGAGGCGGCATAGATACGTCTTCCGTGACAAGAGAGGGACTGAGAAGCCAATTCAAGGCGCGGATGGGAAACCAATGAAGGGCGCAGAAGACATTCGTGTCGGGCTACAAGAGCTTGGACCAAGGTTTACGATGAAGCTCAGGCGAGTGGACAAAGGCATCCAGAAAGCGAGTGGGCAGGAGTGGCAGTGGAAAGCTGGTGATGAGAAAGTACGGACTCGGTTCAGCTTGTGATTCAGGAGAGACCTTCGGCCGGAGTGTGTTGGCCCATCACTTTGCCGATGTGTTGCATTGGGTTGGCAGCTCACATATGGCTCCATCTTACGCATCATCGACTGTGCGGCGAGCACATATGCACTATACATGCATTTCACCTCACCGATTACGCTTCCCTCTGCGATCATGGGGATGGACAACCGAAAGTTCCAGCGGTAGAAACCGATCTGGACATTCAGCCTGCATCGAACTAGTAATTGTAGCAGTGCATGTAATTTATGCCCACTTCTCGGTCTTCTCGGCACTGCCGATGGAGCCAGCTGCTGTACACTTATTTTTCCCAAAGCCAGTGCCTTTCTTTGGAGAGGGAATCATACTCGCTCCCACCAAAGGTCATTTTGAGTTGTCGTTGCAATAGTGACAACCATCTCCGCATCAGCCTCGAGCGTAACGAGACCGCATACGATGATAGCGCCTTAGCCACCTCCCATGCCAACTCATGTTGGAACCAGGAAGGCCGACGTCCCATGAAGACGTCAACTGCGTGCGGCTGTTGTGGGTAGAAAGAAGAAGGAAGCACAAGAGTCCTCGAGCTCCTTTTTGACATCGAGCGCCCGGAATGGCGGCACGGCGTCACATGTCTTCAGAGTACCAGAGTGAATGCAGTCGAGTGCTCACATATCGGGTGAGTACAGCAGGATTCACCCGCCTGTATACAATTCGACGTTAGTTCCTAGATGAATTTGACAACTGTAAATCAGACTATGCGTAGATGAGATGGCAACGAGAAGGAGACTTTTGTCAAGCAGATATTCCAAGGTTTCAACTCTGCTGTGATCAATCCCTAGCTAATCTCTGCTCCTATTCGGAGTCCATCGCTTGATAACAAATTCCCTAACCTTATAGCTTCTCAAGAGTGCTCCTATGTCTTTCTCTTGGTCTCCCTGAGCTGGTGCAGGCACATTCACATAGACCATGACGAGCGTCTTTAACGCTTGACTCTGTACTCTGTTTACACAATGTGTCCACCACCAATCGTGGCTTTCTCTGATTCTTCTTTCACGCTTTCCTTGCTCCGTACTCCAATAAGCTGCAGTGTATGCAGGTATGATTATGACGGCAAATTCTGCGTGGCTGAAAACCGGGCCACGGTAGTATAAGAGGTAGTCGACGCTGAATTTGACACCTTGCCGTACTACCCATCCAAGGGAGCGGAAGTGGTGGTATACGACATAACTAAGAAGGAATTGGTCGTCAGGCCGTACATTATGCTGGTCGATCGATCTTGACGTGGGGAAGAAGCCATGGGCTGAGCAGGTCTGAAGGAGGTCCCAGCCGCTGTATGAATGATTTTGTTTGATGTTATTTGCAGAGTCAGGACGGATCTCGAGTGCGCCGAGTCCGTAGGAGAGGAAAAACGCTTCTTCGAGCGTGAGCTGAAGATGTTCTTGATTGTCAAAATCCGGAATGGGTTCTTCTTCATCATCGTCATCCAGTCCAATATCCGATGGTTGTGGCGGAAGCAGCGTCACAGCAGGATCCGGCGCAGTCGTCTGTAGTGGTCGTGGAGTGGCTTCTACGGCGATGTGCTCATTGCCTGACTCAATTTCTGTGCCCTCAGTTTCGAGCACACTCGGGTCCAGCTTGCCTTCTTCGACAAGTCTCTGCCTCTCGATCTTCTCTGCCTCGGCTCGAGCACGTTCCAACTTGAACAATCTTCGCTTCTCGCGTCTCGCATTCGTGTTCTCCTCTGCTGTCCCGCCGCCACCTGCGCGTTTCGCGAGTAAACGAGCTTTCTCGCGATCTAGCCAACTCATCTCACTTCGACTGAGAGTACCTTTGCCGAAAAAGCCCATCTCCCAAAGAGCCCGCGCATGCTTTGGATCTGTGACATGTACTGATCGTGTCTCGGGCGAGAAGTAACCTATGTATGGCTGAGGAAGCTGCGAAACCGGTTTATCGAAGAGTTGCGACAGATATGCGTACGCGAGTCTCAGGAGTGAGATGGGATTTGTAGGATGAAAAGCTGGGAGAGGATGGACTTCAAGAGGAAGCGGCCTGCTATGGATCAAATTCCAGTTTGGCCTCTTTTTCTTTGGTGGCCGCTTGGTGGGAGTTTGTTCGAGCACAGGTGCATCGGTCTTGATTTGTGCATTTTCTGCTGGGTCTGATTGAGGTAGATGACCGTTCGCAGAATCAGGTGTAGTCATGGCTCTGGTCTGGGAAGTTCTCTCCAAAGAATATTTCCTTGATATGCGAATTCCAAAAATGGCGTCGTAGTGAGTCTTGCTATGACTGAATTTTCATGGTCGGTAGCCTTAGTGCTGCGACTTGCCTTGAATTACTAGCAATAGTTCTGTTACCAAGATCTCAGAAGATTGCTAGTCTGCGACAATGACTAGGGTGAGTTCTTCAATAGTGATGGAGTCTGGAGTCTTGAGTTGAGTCTTTCACATGCTAGCAGAAAGTGAAGTGGGTCTTCTCGGCAAGCAGCCGAAAGCTTCTCTTCTCCAGACAAGCATCATCGGGAACACTTACTTTCAATATAATCATGTCTGCAGCGAGGTGGTCACTCAGACTGCCACGAGCAGTAAGTGCTCTTCCGCTAACGACTGAAGGTCGAGCAGGTGTCACTAGAGTGCAGCAGAGAAGATGGATTCGCAAACCGCCACCACGAAATCGACCGTGGGCGAGCATTCCAAAGAAGGATGGCGATGAGATTAGCAGACGCGAAGATGGCAGTCTGGAAGAGCGAGCGAGCAATATCCAACGACAGCAACATGGAGAGACTCAGTCTGCTCCAGAAGCACAACAGTCTGAGCAAGCGCCCAACCAAACGACTCCAGGACGAAACACACAACTCGCGGCCACTCTCGCCGAAGCAGACACTTCTGATCTGGTGACGGAAGTGCGAATACCAGACGATCCGTATGGCGTACTACCTCCAGACCATCCGGCGACCGCCATCCTTTCGAACAGCTCGCTGGTAATACAACGCCAGATCGAGCTCATGAACATTATGATCGGGTTCGAGCAGGCGAATCGCTACATCATCATGGACGGTCAAGGGCAGACCATCGGATACATTGCAGAGCAGGACCATGGTATGGGTAGCGCGTTCAAGAGACAGATGTTCGCGACTCATCGAAGCTTCACTACACATATCTTTGACAAAGATGAACGAGAAGTTTTGAGGATACATCGACCCTTTGCATGGATCAACAGCCGTATCAGAATCTATGATCCCGTGCCGGAAGGAGGCTATGCTGCGAGAGAACTGTCAACAAGCACAGCTTTGCAAGGAACAAGTGCTAGCTCCGCCATAAACCAAAGCTCCGTGGCCCAGATATCTCCACTAAAGCTAGAAGAAATGCGTGTCATTGGTGAGACCAAGCAGATATGGGCTGCGCTGAGGAGGAAATATGCCATGGCCACGTTCCGGCCAAGCGAGGATCCCTCCGACCCCTACAGCGTGCCTCGAATCGAATTTGGTGAGCAAGCCAACTCGGACACGAAAGCGGTGACTGTCACGGAAAGCAAGACCAACGAAAAGGCCATCGAAGCCGGTATGCGACAGTTTGCCCATGTCGATGAACCATTTCTTTCTTGGGACTTTACATTGCGCAACGAATCGGAACAAACGATTGGAAGCGTCAATCGCAACTTCGTTGGCTTCGCGCGAGAAATATTCACCGATACTGGTGTATATGCCTTGCGAATGGACAGCGCAGCTCAACAGTCACTCCTCCAGGACCAAGCCGGTCATGAAATTGCCCAATACGAACGTGAAGCTACGGCAATGACACTTGACCAGCGAGCCGTCATGCTCGCTACAGCAGTGTGCATAGACTTTGATTACTTCTCCAGACACTCTGGAGGCACCGGAATCATGCCGATGTGGTTACCTTTCGGCATGGGAGGCACAGCTGCGGAAGGTGGAGCTGCAGCTGGCGGTGCTGTTGGAGCCGCAGAGGGCGCTGGAGCCGTCGAAGGTGCTGCAGGAGCTGCTGGTCGTGCTGGAGGAGCCATGGGTGCAGGTGAAGGCGCCATAGCTGGAGCTGGATCTATGGCGGGCTATGAAGCCATGCAGCGTGGCGTGCATGGGCCCAGGGGCGGCGATGATGCCAGCCCGACTGCGAACGAACCATTCGCTGGCGAGGCTCAGAATACCATGCAGGACAACGCCCCCAGTGGTGATAATGACGTCTGGGGTGAAAGTCAAGACCCTTGGGGACGAGGAGGACCAGGAGATGGGCCGCCTCCGCCAAGCGCTGGCGGAGAAGGCGATGGAGAGGGAGGCGGAGGTTTGTTTGATGCCTTGAGCGATTTCTTTGGCGACGACTGATGTAAATACTATATGACACGACGAATTTCCGCTCTGAAGGCCGAACTGGTAGGAAAGTGGGATCTGAATGTAATAACAAGAATATACCTTTCAAGCAAGGGTGGACATCAAAATGATCGCAAGCAGCAGCGATTGCCAAAACGTTGAACTTTGTGACGAAGAGTACGCGGTAGGAAGTACTAAACATATTCATACAAAGCTCATTGCTAGTCTGTTACAGCTACAGTGAGAGCAATGAAAGCCAAGACACCACCAACTCCGCGCTGAAATGATCATTCTTTTCCTTCTCGTCACCTTGTGAATGTGATACGTGATACCAGATACCATATGCAGAGCTCGACCACGGCCTATGAGGCCCGCGATTAGACTCTACGCACCCGTCGAGAACCATGTCTGGGCCAAGGGTCGCGCGGCTAGCGCGATGGACCGAAGCCTTGGAATGCAGCGCCGAGTCCGTGAGCATAGATGTTCTGCTGCTGTCCTGGAGTCTGCGCGTTCAAGGCCGCGTGCGTTGTTGTCGGCGTACTCGGATTGCCAGGCGTGAAGTTGGGAGCGCTACCACCAAGTCCGGTCAACCCAGTGCCATTTGTCTGGCCTGGAGTGCTCTGAGCAGCGAAGAACTCCTCTCGGTATTGCTGTGAAGCGGGCGCTGCGACACCATGGAGACCATATATTTGATCTGCCAACTCTTCCTCCAGGCCTCCTCCAAAGACTTTGGATCGCAATGCCCAGAACACTGATCCCGTGAGCCAGGCATCACTTCCTGCTGTATGAGCAACTCCGACTCGCTGACAGCCTAGCTCGTCGGCTAGATCATTCAGTCCAGACTTCCCCCCAAGGCGATCTACAATCTGCTGACCAGCCTCGGAAAGCTGTCCATTCGCCCGTTTTCGTTGCGCATGTCTCAGGAGGTATTTGATATCCCACAGTTTAGGAAAGAAGATCTTGATCAGATCGAAGAAAGCCGTTTGTTCCATAGGTAAAGCATCATTGGTGAGCAGCTTGGTCAAGTAGCCAAAGTCGTAGCCCGAGTGGAAGCTCAGCCAGTGTACGTCCTCGTTGTAGCACAAGCCCGAGGTTGTAAGGAGGGCGCCAAAAGCTTCATGATTAATACCCTGGGTGGCATGCAGAGCAAAGTTCAGACCCGCTGATTGCAGAAGTGAGATGGACGATTCGGCGTACATATCCTCCTCCAGGTTGAATTGAAAGTTGAAGACCCAGGTACAAGGGATGTTCTGGTTTGCGAGAGGGTGGTTGTAGCCCTGGAACTTGCCCGCTCGTTGCGACAAAGTCGAGTCTTGTTGCGGCGGCAGCTCTCCATCCTCGTTGTAGAGTGTAATCCCAATCTGGATGGGCTTCAAGATATCCACATTGCATCTAAGCGTCTGATAGTGATATTCCGCCTTATTGCCCACAAAATTTCCAATTGGTCGGGCCACAATACCAGGAAACTCGGCATCCATTGCAACGAAGGGGTACTTCTGGCACAGCTGCCGGAGCATGTGCATCTCCGGCTCCAAGTTGTGCTTCCAGACCTCTCTAATGCGCGCCGCCTGTCCAGTCTTGGGCAAACCCATGCCCTCAACCTGACTGCCTTCTTGCATCGCAGCACCTCTTGCAAAGCCCGCCTGAGCAGCTGCTGAGCCCAATCCCTGACCCATTGAGACTCCGTTGAAGGTTGTTGACCCTCCAGTCGCGCTGAAGGCTGAGGCGCCGAGTCCAGCATATGGAGCATTGGGATTGAAGGGCGATATGCCACCATTAAGGGCGCTGTTGCTAAAAGACTGGTAACTGGCCATGTGTGCAGACTGCGATTGTGATTGATAGTGTTGGTGCTGTTGGTTGAGGTTGACGAATGGGTTCGATGGCTGCGACATGTGCATCCGGCCTACTGCGGGTGGCATCTTGTCGGTCGTCCTGCTGAATGGAATGCGATATCGTTGTTGCTGTTTGGCCTCAACGCGAGAAGCAATTGCTGTCGCTGTCGCAGTCGCATGTGAGAGAGGCAGGTCCAGCTCTATGTTAGTTAAGTTAACTTAGTGCTTCACCGGCTTGGCGTTGCCGACCATCGCAACCTCCACCCATTGGACCTCACACCAACACGCTCCAGACATCTACGCAAACAGCGACAATGGCGCCCAAATCCAACATCACCGGCTTCGACCCTCAAAAGTTTGCTGCAGCTGCCGGACAACCGAAGAACGACCCATGGGCACGAGCGTACGTGGGCGCGGACGGCACGAAGCGCACAGGACATGGAGTACTGACACCTCTGCAGTGAAGCATGGAGATATACCGGCCCTTTCACGCGAGGGAATCGCTTTAAGGGATCCTTCCCAGGCCTTGGAATTGCGACCGTAGCATTTGCTGGCTACCTTGTATACGAGCAGGTGTTTTTGACATCATCACACGGACACGGCGAAGGACATGGAGAAGGGCACCATTAGGAGGAAGTGGAGAAGAATCGAATGTGAGAGGAGAGCCAGGAAGTGTGTACAAAGGTGCGCCTTTCCAGCAAAGGCGTTTTATGGGCGGGCATGATTCGATACCAGTACAGAAAGAGACGCATGGAGCTGGCCCGGAGGAAGCGGCATACTGCAGTGCTGAGTGTGGGCTACTTGACGTAGTAAGGCGTGTATGCCATCCGAGCTGCATCTTTAGCCCTGCCAATGCGCAGACGTGGCCAGATCAGGTGCAGTCGCATGATATTCCACAGGCTAAATCAAGCCAACAGCGCAGCTCCCGGCTCTTTTCAATTCGCTCAAAGTACTCACCCAAGAGGCGGTATGTCACTTAGTCGATGCAATAAAGTGATTCTTGTATTCCACGCGGCAGACTATGCGACATACCATTCCACTAACGGAGGCCTTCAATCATAGGTGTCAGCAACACATGTTACTACTTCACCACAGGTGCTGACGAACCTTCAACAAAATCATAGCCGACGGAGTCTCAGATATCTCAGTACAAGACTCCAATTTGTGTTTTTGAAGCATTGAGCAACGAGTTTGGTCTCAGCTCTACAATGGTCTTCCCAGCCACCGCTGCAAGCCGTCATTCACGAACAAGTATAAACGCGCCTTGAGCATTCTCTGGCAGCCATGCGACTCTGTCTAAAACCTAGCACTTTCCAAAGCTCGCGTCAGACATATCCCTTCATGCGTGGTGTGATCTTTGCTGACCGGAAGCTCAATATTCGAGGCTGTCATTACCTCTGCCACTAGCTGCCAGGTATCAGACAGTGGTCACCTCATGTACAGCAATAGTGGACATCACAGAGAGAGTGGAGAAATCCGAAAGCTGACCGTGGGAAATCGTTGTTCGTATGCGAGGCCAAGTGTTGACTTAGGTACAAACTTAGTGGTGGCGATAGTTGAGCGATGAAAAGGACACAGCTCCACACCGTCCATCCACTCTCTCTCCCCCGGCCATATTACATGCTCCTGTCCAGCCTTCTGCCCCGAAACTCATCCTGTGATCGATGCTCGTCTCTCGTTCCCTAAAAGAAACCTTCACAAACTGCACCTCTCCCATAGCAACAATCTGACCAGCAGAAGCAAAGTGCCCCGTCAAAGTTAAGAACTGCCCTTGTAAGGAAAGAGAAAGAAGGACTCCGCCACCCACCCAGCTCCCAGCCCACTGGATTTTGATATGCTCGCGTCTCAAGTCACTCAACGCTTTACTGTTGATGAACCCATGCAGCCATCCATACTTGCTTTGATGATGATCCGCGGACGCCTCGCTAATGTCATCACCAACAACCTCTCCAGCGCCGACGCTAACAAGCCCTTTTGCAGCCGAATCCCATATGTTGTCGATTTTGAATTTGATACACAATCTGATGCTCTTCCTCTTCTTTTCACGCTACGCCAACCGCCAAGCCGCTGCCGCCAGTCTCAAACGCGAGTGATAACTTACTGAGGAGATTTGGCGCCGCTAGCACCGTTGCGGCGATTGTCGCCTTCGTTGATGCCGAGCTGGCCCATGCCAGTGGACAGGAAAGAGAATGGATCTGCTGCACCGTCATTGCCGTAGCCACCAGGTTGGCCGTATGCACCGTTTGAGTATGCGCCCGCACCAGTCTGGGCGCTACCACTACCTTGGTTAAAAGCCTGTTCGGTGCGGCTGTCAAAGCCGCCTTGCGAGGGAACGCCGCCATTGCTGCCCATCTGACCATAGCCGCCGGCCATGTATGGGCTTGGAGCAGTCATACCTGATGGCAGGTTGTACGAAGAAGGCGGACCAAACGACTGGCCACTGAAACCTGCCGGTGGACCCTGCATGGCACCGTATGCGTTGGAGTCGAACGATTGCTGGCTTGCTCCGCCGTAACTGCCACTCGGTGGCTGCATCGGAACTTGTGGTGGGTACTGGCCCGGATGGCCTTGCTGTCCTGGGAAGCTAGTCATGCCGCTCTCAGCAATGACAGCAGCATTGTTTCGCGATGCGCCGCATCGTAAGCATGAAACGTTCTTGGCGAAGTTGTGGTAACCACATCCTTCATTTCCGCATTTCCAGTCACCGGCGCGGAATGGGACAATACCGCCACGGCCGCTGGATCCGCCCATGCCGCCCATACCGCCATAGCCGCCGCCGCCGTGCATGTGGCCGCCTCCCATCATGCCGGGGTGACCAAACTGTGCACCGCCGTAAGGCCCAGCTTGCATGCCGTAAGGCTGGCTGTATGGATCTGGTCCGCTAGCGCCCATAGCAGGAAACGAACAGCGGAAGCATGCTGTGCGTCGTTGGAAGTTTGAAAATCCACAGCTGGGGCAGGTCCAGTCTCCAGGTCGTGGGCGGTTCTTCGATGGAGGGAAAGGGGTGAGAAGTGGTGGACCTCCAGGTGGTTGCGAGTGAGCTGCACGGTCAAGCACCCTGCTGGACGATGGCGCGACCTCAATAGCGCGGTCATTGAGCGCGCGTCCGTTCATGCTGAGACTCTCAGCTGCCTGTGGTCGTCTGTAATTAGTACTAGTCTTCGGTGGCATTGGCGTGTTGCACACGCAAGGGACGTGACATGTTGGTGCCTCGTCATTGAGACACGGCAATGTGATGGGGCTGTCTAGCGCGGCGTTGAAGTAGGCCATGAAGAGGCGAAGTGGCGCCGTTCTTGGAGTGACGTGAGATGGCGAAAGCGCTTCCGCGCTACTCTTGATGATGGTGTGTCGTAAGGATGGTCGGTGGATATGCTCTTCTTCAACGCCAACAATATCGATGTTGATGTAGTGAGGTGAAACACGAAGCGATGTGAAGCCAGCAAGCAATTTTCATGCGGCGCACGGTCCAGAATGATCGTCACTTACGCCAAAACGGTCGCGAAACCTCACATGGGATTGCACGTATGGAGAATGGAACGAAATGAACATACCTCTTCGTGACTGCCGAAAACAACGAATCCGCTCCCGCTTGGCTTGCCGCCCTCAGGAGTCCGCAGCGTCCAAAAGGCGATAGGTCGACCGCCGTATTGCGTGAACCAACTTTCCAGCTCACTCTGCGTTGTATCGTGAGGAAGTCCACTCAGGTGCAGCACCTTGCTGCGCTCGCCGAGGAAGGCACGAACGTCACTGCGCGCGTCGATTGGTCTCGCAAGGATCTCCGGGTTGCCTTGAGGATTGGTCGCCGAGGGACGCGACTTCTTGAGCAGAGAGTTGAGACACCGCGTAAGTGTCAGAGACTCCTCAAGCGCTCGGCGTGGTGACGATGGCGCGAGGGCTTGCAGGTGGAATGGCAGGCCTCCTGTGACCTTGCCTGACGAGCGCACTTCCTCAACCTCCAGACCTGCACAGATGCTAGATAGACTCGACGAGCTAAAGGCAAGAGTTTCTGGATGGTGTGATTGGAAGGTCTGGTACTCTTGACGAAGGCCAAACAGAACAGGATGTTGGAGATAAGCTGGCAAGACGACGTTCTTGTCGCGGGCCTCGCGAGGCAGCTGGACACGCAAGTCCCAGGGAGTGAGGGTCACGAATGCAAAGGTTGGTGCTGCGCTGGGGCCGGCGTCCTTGGGAACAAGATGTTCTTGGGCGAACTGGTCGAAGGTGGTGATGGCGTCTCGGAAGGTACCAGCGCTCTTCACATGTTCCCAGGTGAGCGTCGTGAGAGATGTACATAGAGGTGTAATAGGAGTGTTGACCGGGCGAACGAGCACGGACTGGCGGTGCAACTGCGATAGGAGGTTTTATTAGCGACTGGTCCAAGCTGTCTATATTGGCAGTGTTTCGTTTCACAGACGCCTTCGGCAGCCCGTGCCATGCTCCATCATATGCATCCCAACAGCATGAGTGCCGAGAGAGCAGTTCACGTACCTCTCGCTCGGGATTCTGAGCATCCACGACCACCCATCCGATCTCGATGACCTCGGCACTGTCCTTGGTGACATAGACGCCATGCTCGTCACACGTGGTAGCAATGTGGATGACACAGTACTTTTCGTAGGACGTCTGCGCGGGCTGCTGCTGCTGCTGCTGCTGCTGATATGGAGCCGACGCGGATTGGGAAGCTCTGCTCTCGGGCATGTATGGAGCTTGACCGGAAGCTGGGCCGCCAGCGTTTGACGCGGGTGTCGGGTACCCGTGTTGTGTCGGTGTTGCCATGTTGTGCCTTTTGATAATTGTCTCTCGCTGATGTCTTCTCCTGTTCTCCTAGCCGTCTCGGCGTCTTTCGAGTAATTGATGATGGTGATGGCGATGATTCAGCTATGATCTGTATCCCAGACTACCCGGTACGCCGAACGCCTTGCGGATCGAGGCGAGAAGGAAGGGAGGAGCGTGTGTCGAATGTAGAGGTGGAGCTGTGGGAAGAGGAGGGAGGTCCCGATGGAGCTTGCTTCCTTAATGATACAAACAGCCTGCAAATTGATGGCAAGATTTGATGGTACAATAATGCAGCAGAACTACACACGAACGAAAGAGCTCGATGCCGCTGCCAATGCTCGCTGCCAGTGCCGGTGGACGCTTCGCCTCGGGCGGGTAAAGGGTGGAAAGCAGGAGCTTGATGAGATTGATGTTTTCAGCTAAGTTAGCGCCGCATGGGTTGTCACATAACATGTCGATCATCCAACTAAATAATCTCGAGGCCAGCAGCAGCAGCATTCAACGATAACAATAAAAGTGAATTCGCCCTGCAGCCACTGCAGTATGCTCACATTGCCAGTCGTGCTGCTGTACAACGTCTGGCATCATAGCAGGACTAGCGAGGCACCGCCCTCAGAGCTCTCCGATTTCTACCACCAACGTCCCCTGCAAGAACAGCGGCAATGAAACATGATACCCACATCTTTTAGATGAACGCTCACGCGGCAACGTTACGGCAAGGATGGGCCGCACGCGTGGTTCTATCTGACCTCATCTTCCGCTCCTTCCGTCACTCAAACAGAGACGATATATCTAGGCGAGACAGCACCCACGAATAGCACAGCCTGTGCACTTTCGCCATGAACGACTCCTACACATGCGTATGCAGCTGTCCGCTCGGCTTGTTTACCACGAACGTCCAAGTTCTAGTCACACAACGAGTCCCACAGCCCACGAGCTCAGCACACGAGCCGGAAGGACGGTTCCACGCGTCCTGCAGCTCGAACCTATGAGCACAGCTGCATAAGATCATTTCGAGGTGCGTGGCCGGCGCAGCATGGCCCAATCTTGGCTGAGTCCGCTGCAGCCTACCATCAGCTGGACAAAGTCGAGAGACACGCTCCTGTGCTGAGTGGCAGACAGTCGTGTCTGCTGTACAGCGCTCTCAGAACGCAGCCACTTACTGTGTCCCATACCTGGGCTCTCAGGCCATTCCGTCTATCGCTGCATCGCCGAATCTCTTACTGTACAAGCCTAGTGCTTTGACAGGGAAATAGTGCTTGTAGCATGGGTAAGATACGTTAAGCAAGTTAGCAATAGTCACGGATCGTGGGTTCCAAAATAGTCACTTACTCATGCTACAGCGAAAGGTTAGCGACGCCACGCTGTAGGACACTGAGATGGAAATACTTACCAGCTCTTGTTGAATACTCCCTCAATACCTTCCTGCAACCATGCGCCGTCTGGCTGCTGCCTGCGCATCAGAAGCTTGATCGCGCGTTCGATTGGCTCCTGATTCGGATACTCAGCCTCTAGCAGAGCGATGATGACCTGTCAACAATCAGTCACACGCCACCAGTAGTGACGCACAATTCCCGGACTCACCCAAGCTGTTTGTACTACTTGCGACCCATCCGGGTGCCGACACCAGGTGGCAGTCTCACAGCTTCGGTACGACTCGCCCCAACCGCCATCTGGCTCTTGGCGATCGAGAAAGAATTGACAGGCTCGCCTCACCCGCTCGCTGTTTTCATAGGTCTCGCCCTGTGTCTTCAGACTCTCGATCGCGAACCAGCCTGCATAGGTGAAGCAGATGCTCCAGCTTCCGTACCAAGATCCATCTGCAGCTTGATTACCTCGAATCCAGTCCACAGCACGAGAAACGAATCTCTTGATCTCCGAGGCGCGATAATCTGGATAGTGCTTTCGGAAGCGCTCGAGCGCAGTGATACATGCAGTCGTACACTCTGGGTATTGGTACTCGACCATGATGCGTCCAAAGACTTCAGCTGCATTTAGATATTCCAGTTTGGTGCTGCCTCGCATAGGCTCGTACGAACTGCACGATCCATCACTATTTTGCATGGTGAGTAAGATATCGATTGCCCACTTAATTCGCTGTTCAGAGAACAAGGCTGGAAACAGTGCTTTTCCTGGATTTTTCGGGTCCGGAGTGTTTTGCAACATCATGATGGCTTTTATCGCCTCGGCGGTGCAATCAGATACGGTGTAACCTTGGGAACGATTGCTGAAACCCCATGCTCCACGACGTGGATGTCGATAGCATGCTTCTGGAGCTGTTGCTTGCGTAGGAGGATCCGAGTAAGCAGGAGAGTCTTCATAGCCGACGACATGATCGATGAATTGCGAGTCTTCGAGGAATTCCAGCCCTTTGAGCAGAAGTTCGTGGTACTCTGGCTTGGTCCCAAGGCCTGCATCAACGACTGCTTGTATCGCGAACGCGGTGTCCCAATTCTGCACGCCATTGGTGCCATTCATCATCATGCCATCCTTGGACACGAAGAGGTAGTCATGTAAGCGCTCTCGGTGCCTCCTCACTGACTTTGCATCTCGACCCTCCTTGATGAAGCAGCAAAGCGTGTTCATTGACGCATTGACCGGTCCAAGATCGCCATAATCAGTATTCTCGTCTTCCCTTTGCACAAGGAACCATACCCAGTCCTCGGCCCTCTTGATGAGGGCGTCGTATCGAATGAAAGGTATCCATATCCAGACCAAGAGCCAATTGATAAGATTGAGTACCCACGTCTTGGGGTGGTAGTCATCTCTATCACTGATTGAGTTGCGGTGACTAGCAAAAGAAACCTCGTCGTGCGGCATTGTGAAGAGCTCCTGTCGCAATTCTCTGATCAAAGAGTCCGACTCAGCTCGAGGATATGTCCACTGCTTCGACCAGACATAACTCATTGACAGGAATACCATTCGCATGTGGATCCACCATCGCCACGGAGATATAGGAACCCAGTCTGGCAGCAACCATAGCTCGGGTGGAACAGGATTGACAATCTCCCATTTCATAACACCAAGTACAGAAAGCCAGAACTTTGCCCAATGAGGGCCATATACGGCACCTCCCAGATCGTGGAGACACCGACGTGCTTTTTGCATGCGTGGTTCGTCAGCAGGCACACCTAGCAATCGTAAAGTAACGTAGTTCATGGCAGTGCCAAACACAGATGAGTCGCCTTCGATGTGTAGACCCCAGCCTCCATCGCCACCGTTCTTTGGGCCAATGTTTTGCATGTTGAAGATATATCGCACAATCTCGATTTGCTCAGGTTGTGTCAACGGCATATCCGTGACATAACACGTAATGACAAGACCAGGAAGCAGAAACATAGGTCCGCCATACTCGCAGGCCCAATTTCCTGGCTCCAGCTGTAGTTTCGAGAAGAACTTGAGTCCATTTTCGGCTGCTTGCAATGGTGTCTTCGCCTTGGGCAAGTCTGGCAGACCCTGGAAAGCTTGTCAGCATTGAGTAAAGCAAACTCAAGGGTGTGCCCCTACAGTATCCAAGCCTAAGTAATACTTGTCCGCGACAGTCTGCGGCCAGGCTCTCAACTCTTCGTCAGTCTGTAGATAGTGCCACGTTTGACGTCCTCTGTCGTCTTTCAGTCGCCATCGTGTATAGTCTGTGCCTGATAATGCAGATTTGATAATGCCATTGGCATTACCATCGGCTTGCTTTGCCGGTTGGGCTGCGGTCCTGTCTCGAATGGCCATGGTCGTCTCTACTGTTGTAGTAGCATGGACAAGTAGAAGTCAACGAATGGAGATAGCGACGATGGTCAATTGACGAGGCCTCGTACGATATTGCTCAGGAGCCACGATTAGTGGCGACCGGCATGCAGGTACAGCCCGAGGCTGCCGTGAGAGCCGATCTGGCGGCACCAACCTTATCTATCTTCACGTGCTGTGCTTGGCAAGAAAAAGTGAGAAGATGACGGAGTTCTCGTTTTGGTTGTCAACTACCATCGCAGCCAATGTCCAACATGCATTCCGCCGCCCCTCCAGCACTTACGCCTGACGAGGTAGACGATCTGCTCTATTTCACACGAGCCAACGAAGTGCCAGACTTGCAGCAGGCGATCACGGAATTGGCGCAGAAGTACACGTGTACTGCGAAGGAAGTGCTTGAAGCCGCCGTGGACGCAGAGAACGGCAATACAGTGCTACACTTCTGTTCTGCAAATGGTCTGTCAGACTTGCTCTCAAACTTGCTGTCGCAGTTAGGCGCAGCAGAAGCTTCATCCGCCGGCTTTGTCAATCATGGCAACAAGGAAGGAAATACTCCTTTGCACTGGGCTGCATACAACGGACATCTGGCAGTGGTGAAGTCGTTGATCGCCGCAGGCGCCGACATGTGGCAGAAGAATGCAGCTGGGCATTTGGCAATGTTCGAGGCAGAGCGAGCTGATAAGAACGATGTGGTGCAATACCTGCTCGAGGCTGGCGGGAAAGAGGTCGAGCGGGCAGGAGAGGAGGGACAGCCGTCGGAGGATGATGTGGTGGAGGTGCAAGAAGGCGAAGCTGGCAGCAGTGCGCAGGCGACAGCAGGAGACGTAGACATGGAGAATGCACCTTGAGGGAACTTGGCAGAGACGACGAACTGGAGATGATCTTCCGTTCTACTGTTTCATAGAGCCTGGACCGTATGCATACAAGGCCATTGCATTCGAAAATTCGGACAAGGAAGTGCATTCAACGGCGAAGACGGTTGTCCACGCACTTGCAGGACATGACCTGCGGCGCCGTTCCAACCCCGACCAGCCACTGAAAACCTAAGTGGCACTGGCTTCAAGCACACAGGAGCGCCATCAGAGTTCTATAGCTGATGAGCGCAAGGTGTCTACCACATTCCATTTGCTCGAGAATCTCTGAGCCCAGACAGAAGGTATGGCACCCTGTGATCAGGCCGGACCAGCACGACGCCCAATTCTATCTGCGGAACTGCGATCGTAGCTTTCTTCGAGTCCGTTTGGCAATGACAGGCTTTCTGTGCGGGCTGGTCTGCCCCAAAGTCCTTGCTCGACACTGGCAATCGCCTCGAAAATTGCAGCAGAGCTTTCGATGGAGGTTTCGTCCCACGCAGCAGCGATCGAGCCTGTATGGCTCTTAGCCAGGACTCAAACAATTGTGGAATCAATCAGCACATATCAATCGATCACACAGCAATGATCATTTTGCCCAATGACCAAGACATGTCCTTGTGAAGTAATTACCTTGGGACCACGCATGATTTCGTGGTTGAACGCAGTCTGGTATAACACAGCATTCATGATTTGTTCAATCTACCTAGAGTGGGTATCGTCTACACAAGCAGCAAACGCCGTCGCTAATCTCACATGCACCTTAATTCATGCCATCGATGCGCAAAGTCTACCTCTTCTCATCTACGAAGTAGTAACCCGCACGCCATACAATTGCAGCCTCGCCACAACTCGCCTCCGACACATTGGACAGCTGTCCACCTGAGCTGCACAGTCACGGCAAGCGACGACGTGGCCGCAATCGTAGAACGCTGTGCTGATGGGATTGTCGTAGCAGATCTGGCAAGTGCTCTTATCCTCGTCTGTGACTGTGCCACGAAGAATGAACTCGCCATGCTTTCTTCCTTCTCGAAAATTGCCTTCGAAGACGTTGCCAGTGGATTTCTCTATGAGCTTGCCTTTGCCATGCATCTGAGAATCTTCCCAGGTGCCCTCATAGATGTCGCCAGTGGACGACAAGATGATTTTGCCCCATCCATTCTTCTCGCCATCGCGGAACTCTCCGATGTACTCATCGCCATTGAGCTCAATCAGATGGCCTGTACCGTGATATTCTGTTCCCGACCATTCGCCTTCGTAGAATGGTCGACCGAGCCAATCTCGAATGCCTTTTCCGCTGATCTCGATGTTTTCAGGTACTTCGTAATTGGAACTCTCGTCTGTGTCTCGCATGACTATGTCCCCGTCGCCGTCTCTGAGCTCTGGTGGTTCGGGTGTGGCGGCCTCGACAGTAGCAGTGATGCGTGCCGTCAGCTCAGAAATGCGAGCTGCCGCTTCACCATTCGCGAGAGCAGGTTGGGAGTCGACAATTGGACGATCTGCAAAACGATGTTCATCCCACTCATGTACTGCAGAGTTTGGAGGATCTGCGAGAGCGAGTGCATAGGCAGAGCGAAGCTTCTCTGGAAGCCAGCTCTCAACCTGTACGTCAGACGGCTGCACTCGCACATCATTGCGCGCATACATCACAGCGCAAGTAACCTCTCCATCTGGATTGTGAAACTCATCGAACGGCGAGTCGTAACCGTCACCAGGCGCCCGATCTTGTCCTTCCATCGTTCTGCCACCCGAGTGCTTGTCACGAGCTTGTTTCTCGGTCAGCCTGGTGACGCGACCATCGTGGTATGCATACCACCCTTGACGAATGCCGTGTGGGCGGACGTAAGTGTTGTACCGGGACGACTGTAGGTGTCCGCAGTGGGTGACGAAGGCAAAAAGAGTGTACTTTTGTCCGGATACCTCGAGGTCATCAGAAACGTCAACTCGATTGGTCACTTTCTTCCACTTGCGCGTCTCTTTGTCATGGTACTGTCTTGTCAGCTCGAGCGTAAGCAGCTGAGGAGTGCTCAGAGGTGTGGTGTGCTTGTTGACTGCTTCCTGGACCGAAGCATGCGTCTTGGTATCAAGTCGATTGGGGCCACAGGCAAAATTTCGCTCGGGATGAAACTCGCCCACAAGGCCATTAAACCTGCGTGCGGTCTCGGTGTCCTCTACACTTTCACGCTGCAAGCACTCTCTCAGGCGATATAGTGTCTCCATGGCGTCAGTTGGTAGTGTTTCGCCACGTTGACCGAAATGAGGAGATCGCCGTCTCGTGAACATCTTGAACAGGATGTGCTGGAAATATGAGCGGAAGTAGCCATTCATACGCAGACCCTTGACGAACTCGCGGAATGGCGAGAAATGTAGTAGCGGAATAGTGGCGGCAAGATATGACAACGACTGGGTGAAAGGTCGAAGGCCAGTGATTGCAGTAGTGTCATCAGCGCTCTTCTCGCTGTTGTCCCACAAGCAGCCCGTTGGATCATTCATGACACGGATGTACGCGCGGAATGACAACTTGTCGTCGGTCAGTAGAGCCTTGCGCATGCCGTGCTGGCGTAGAGCGATCTGCGGTCGTGGGAATCTGGTGAAGTATTTCCAGCCAATGTCGGCTGACTTCTTGTGGAATTGAAATGCTTCTGTGCGGTGATTGTATACTCGCGGCTCGGAGGGGTTGTATAGCACTACCGAGAGCTGGGCAGCCACAGAACGACGCTTCTTGACCTTCGGTTGACAGTCAAGAAACGGCAGTGGTGGTCGCACGAAATCTTCAGTCTCTGCGAAATCGGGTGACTGCATGGTGACATTCTCGAGGTAGACTGACGGATATTCGGATCGGCGTCCACGGGGGTAGAACTTGATCTGCCAGTCGTAGCCACCAATGTGGACAACTTGTGAATGCATGACCTCCGCAGAGACTGGCTCTTGTGCTGTGCCATTGAAGGACGGTATCTGCCAGTCGATAGTGGCAGTCTCGACGACCGTTATCTCTGGGTCCTTGACGTCGGGAAATGTCATTTGATGCCAGTAATCCTCGTCAAGTGCGCTGTGCTCTTCTCGTGCTTCAATGTACTTGAGCTCGTCTTCACATGGCAATTTGTTCTCGGCGGCGTCCTGCTCCAGTGGTTGCCAATTTCGACTGGTCGATGTGTCACTAGCACCATCGTCGCCGCCATCATGATCACCAGTCTCTTGTTCATTGTCATCATCTTCACTGTCTGACTGATCTGAATCTGCTCCACCGGCTTGATCGCCATTCGGCACATCGATATGGTTGTTGGCGCCAGGTGGAGGCGGAACTCCAGCTTCTGCCCACAAATTGGCGAAAGCGTCGTCGTTGACGAGAGGTCCAACTGGATGGGTCGGCGTGGCAAGTTCTGGTGGAAGTGGAAAGCCGTTGTTGACGGGCGGCGTATTGGTGGAGAGGTGTGGTAGCGGTGGAGGAGGAGACCGGCGTGCGGACACAGGCCCAGAGTGCTGTTGTTCCATCGTGAAGTCGAGGTCGATGCGAGGTGAGTGAAGATCAAGTACTGGTAGTGAGATAGTGAGGTAGTGGTCAGGTAGCTTTGGTGACTGCTTTGCAGTTGTAAACAGTGTTTGAAGTTGGTGGAAGTGGGATGGAAAGAAGTTTGTGGTCTGGTGAAGGCAGAGACGACTGTTTCTCGGATGGCGGGGATCTTTTGACAATTGCTTGCGTACAATAGCAGCCTCGCTCGCAGCTTTCTATTGTCGCAGCTCTCGCAACTGTCACATGCGAGCTGTATGCCGGCAGATCGCGCCTGTTTCGGTTCAGCGTTGATGCTTTGGCTGGCTGCGCACGACTCGAAGAAACGTGAACTCGAGGTCGGTGTGGAGAATGCGTTTAGCTGCGTTCTTCAAGAGCTCTGTCGCCAACCTTCACTTGTCAAAGCGGTATAGCACGCAGGCAGCTGTTGCTGATGGATGGTGCTAAAATGTCAGGGTCCCGCTCGGCAAGTGGGGCAAGCTTTATTTTGGCAGAGTCCGTGTTCGGCTATTCACCATACAATAGGAAAAGGACAATAGTAGAAGAGAAGGCATTTAGAGCACACTGATACATACCTAGCATGAGCCTCAGAGGCGGCCCCAGGATGAGCCTCGATGACTGTGCTGGCTAGAGCGGCTCTGTCGAGGCGTGACCACGTCAAAGGTGCAGAGACGCTTATGCACGTCGGCCTGGGGCTCGCGAAAGGGTGCCTTGCTTAAGCGCGATTTGGCGATGGACTTCGAGGCCGATCACTCGTTGCCTCACGACGGCCTGCTGGCGGCCTCTTCAATCTTGGCAAAAGTGGCGGCGACAATAAGAGGAAATGCGATTGTGGCCTCTGCATATACCTGCGAACTGTCAGCGAGAGTGTCAACTTCCGGACTGGACATTTTACCTTCACGCTGGCTGCATCGGCTTTGATCTTGCCCCAGCTGATGGCTTCGTCCGGCCTGGCTCCGGCATCCGATCCGTCGAACTCCTGACCTGTATTGACATACACAGCACTCTCGGCACCATTTCGCATGAGATTGGCATTGGCGATATGGTGCTTCACAACACCACCTCCGAGAATGATCATGCCGGTGCGCTTGGCGCGGACTGCCATTGTGTTTATCTTTCGAATATCTTCCACAATGTCAATCCGAAGCTGTTCCGGTGAGGATTTGAACGTGTGGAAGTAGAGCATATCGCCGAGACTGCCATCTGTGAGAGCAGGGCAGAAGACTGGAATGTCATTCTTGTACGCCCAATAGTACACTGATCGCTCATCATTGATCTCTTTCCCAAGCCGAGCAATGACTTTGCTGGGCGTCCAGTGCAAAGGCTCCTCGGTCTTCTTGGAGTGCTCCTGTTCTTCGAGCATAGTGTTCAAGATGGGCATTACCCAGTCTTCAAAGTGACAGTAATTATCATTGGGAACCAGCAGATTTCCTATTCGATTCATGCCTTTTGCACGCAATGTGGCTCCGGACTGCTCGAAGGATCCGAGGTATGTGCTACCCAGACATTTGATGAAGTCTTCTTCAACGCCGCCAGCAGTGGTCACGATCGCTGAGACATGCTTGTGTTGTACAAGCCATCTTAACGTGTCGCGTAAGCCGGAAGAAATCAGGTTGGATGTGTAGCCGAGGAAGATGGTCGTCTTCTCGCCAGTCTCTGCATCACGCCAGGTTCGCTATGAGAAGAGTCAACGGATTTGACAAAATGTAGTGACAAGCGAGGAGTGAGAAGCACTGCATACCATGCCATTGATTATATCGACTGCCTGTCCTATTGACGTGGCTTGGAACCCCACATTTGCTAGATTTTCAACCAGCTCGGCGGCCGTGATATTGCGATCCGCGAATGCATCAAAATCTAGGCCCTTGACTGGCACAGCGCTCTCTGGAACAGGATCTGAGGGCTTGAGGACTGCATTAGCAGCACCTGCAGGTGCGTCGCTACGAGAAGCCTCGCCGTTGGAAGCCATGATCAAAAGATGTTTTTGTCGTTGCTGGAATTCATTTTCAAATTGTCGTCTCAAAAGTCTAGAACCTAAATGAACTAGTTAGCTCGACCCACGATATCGCCAAGGCAATCCATGTACTCATGGGCACGTGTCAACAGAAACAACCCTTGCGTGCTGCAGCGGTTCGGTCCACGCAATGTGGCGCCCGATTCGTGATGTCTCGCCCTGGTACTGAGGAACACAGTCCGCGCAGATAATGTTCCTGCCCTTGCAGCTCGACTAGAATCGAGTCTGCGAGTGATGGGTGGACTGCAACAGACGTGGTGCAAAATCAGATTCGGGGACAAGTGCTTCACACTTCATTACGACATTGCACAGGGCTTTAGAGTTTCTTGATCCTTGCTGCGCCAGTACAGCCCGGTGTCGCTTCCAGGCGGGAGTCTCTCCATCGTGTGGACGTGCATTTCTGGTGCAGCCCAGCATCGAGAATCATCAGAATACTGAGCACAGTAGCGTGTCTCACATCAAATGACCACGAGATGTCATGGAGAACAGCAACGTTGCATGACTGGTGCATTCGCGCGATGGTGTTCCTGTATTCTACCCAAAGTACTGGCTACCATTTAATGCCCTGGGTCTGAAACGCTATTCGGCAGCCGCAAAGAAGCTTGCCCTCAGTCGGTAAGCTAGTGGGGACTGGGATGATGAGCCGGACCTCGTCCAGCGATGAATCTGTTCACCAACACCTCCAACATCGAACTCGCAATACCTTCTCATTGGATTCAGGACGCGCCAAGTCGACGGTCAGGAGAATCAGCGCACTCTGTTAAGTTTCTTTGCGAGTTTCTGGCATTTGTTTGGCAGGCGCCAGGCAGATCTTCGACCGGGAGTCTTGGGGACTACCGCGTGCATTACAGGAGCAAAACCAGTCCTCTCGGCGGCGAGAGGCCTTCAGGCGCGTCATTCATCTTCACTTTGGAGCCATCAGTCTGTCTGGCCTTACTTGCAGTATCCCGAGAATACTGCAACCATTCACCCTCCGTGTGTTCTTTCGCCTTCAGCTGCTGGCCGTTTTTCTCCACCAGGACACACGCCTGCAGAAGAGTTCAAGCCGGGGCCAGCGATCCGCTACGCTACCCGCGTTTGTGGCTTGACTCGCCCGAGCGCTTGCGCCTGCACTTCAAGATCGAGTGCATGTTGAACACCAATCTACAAACAACCATATTCTCGCGAAAGGTCGCATGCAACCAGGTCGGCGTGCCTCAGCATTGCGTGACTCGGTTCGCAGCAGCCATCTTCAACATTAACCACAACCACTGGCCAATGAGGTATTCGACGTGAGTACGCCAAGATCCGAACACAGCCACGGGAGCTTCGCTCCAAAGACCTCTACCTGAATGTCTTACAGAGGAGGCTCAAACTATAGAGGGCCAGCAGACAGATCGCGTTCACCGGCGCGATTCGGAGACCGACGAGGATCAAGCGCAAATGTATTTGATGCTCGACATGCTGGATCCAATGTGATGCGAAATGGATCCGACGCGCCACGCGGGCCTAGATCGCAATTTGATGGTCCTCCACGAGGCCCTCCATCTGTCGGGCAACAATCTGGGAGCATTGCTAGACCTTCACTCCGCGATGCACCGCCTCTGGGAAGTGGAGCACGGCCTTTCAGAGAGCGTGATTACCCAGAACGAAGAGAGCGATCGCCGCCACCACGCGAACGCTCTCCGCCAAGGAAATTCAACGAACAAAGGGAATTTCCGTTACGCGATATCGATGTTCGAAGCGCACGTAGGTCTTCTCGAGACGGACCACCATCGGCAGGATCAACATACTCGGACAATGTGCCCTTTTCAAGCTCCTCCTACAGAGGTGGAGGTGGCTTTAGAGGCCGCGGACGTGGTGACTTTGAGTTTCGCGGTGGTGGTCGAGGCGGCCGCAGAGTAGGGGACGAACGTGGCGGTGATCTATTCCCAGCTCGCAGAGAGCGTAGTCCGCCATCGCGATTTGGTCGTGACTTGTCCCGAGACGGCAGAGAGCCTGACCGGAGAGATGACAGAAGGTTCGAGCGCAGGGACGATGAAAGAAGACCAGAGTGGGCTGACAGAGAGAGAGAACGGGAGCGGGGAGAGATGGATCGAGTCCGGAGAGAGCCTCCTCCTGCTAGGTTGGAGAGTCGGATGTCTAGTGACATTGTGCCCAATGCGAACGCAACCTACTCGGCCACTGCAGCACCACCGATCAACCCGGAACGATTGGCCATCATCGAAAGCTCCGGCGTCGACACTGGATTGCGGCGTCCCTCAGCGGCAACTCCAATGCCAGCCCCGACTTCGCGACGTGAGCCACCTCCACCAGAGCAGCCGGCATATCTCAATGGGCGTGCCGATGCAGCAGCACAACGCTATGGCTCGCGGGGTTCCTCGCCCCCGACTCAAGCTCCACCTGTGCCTGCGTTTAGCTTCTCTGTTGCGCCAATGTCTGCCGGCACCCAAGCTGCACAGGTCCCAAAAGCCATAGCAGAAGTTCGTCCTACAGCCCTCCAGGATGTTTCACCCAACGCAGAGTCCGCTCAAGCCACAGCAGAAGAACGACCGGCCCCGCCTATGCATGCGCCTACTGCACCCAAAGCTGCTCCTGTTGCGCCCAAAGCGCACCATCCTAGCCCGCCTCCAACGGCTCCTCGAGCGCCTCGTGCCCTTGAGATTGATGCCATCATTCCTCCTAGCAACAGATTGCATGGGGTGCGATCTCTAGAGAACATGCCTCCACAGAGTCGTCCTGATACACATCAGTCACACCCCACTGCTTCTGTGCCAACCTCTCCTGGCACGACACGGCATGCCATGCCCAATCTTGGACACCCCGTATCGTCTCTGCCACCACAAGCACCACGATTCGACATTGCCGCTCCGACTGGGCCCAAAGCAGTTCGTGCCCCTATGGGTCAAGCTTCAGTCTCGCCCAGGCCTCCCTTTACCTCCCCTCGATCAGACATCGGTGCATTCCAGCCTACGGCACTGCCTCAGCGAACTGGCACACCGCCACCTATGGCGCCATCAGGACCTCGCCGTCAGTCTTTCAGCGTGTCGCCTAAGGTAGCAGCTTCAAGCGTCCCCACTGCGCCCAAGGCCGCGCGAGGCGTTGCGCCTATGATGCCGCGAATGGCCCAAGGTCAAGGGTCAATGCCTGTGATGAATCGGCCGACCGAGCGACCTCCGTTCGCACCGTCTGGGCCAAGAAGTCAGCTGCAATGGAATCAATGGCGGCGTGCTCCACCCACCGGCCCTTCTACCTATGGCGATAAGCTGAATATTGCTATACCCGCAAAGCGTGACTCGAATGGCGACGAAAAGGACAAGCAGGAGCAGAGTTGTTTAGACAACCAGTTCCAGCTAACCTCAAGACACATCAATCGTGATGAACACGAAAGGGAACTCCCTGAGTCAGAAATCAAACCGACGTCGGCGCAGGAGGACCGCATGAGCATTGACCAGCCTGCGAAACGGAAATCGTCGCTGTCTCATAGTCAGACCACTACACGAGCTTCATTTTTCGGCGGCACTCTGCCGCGGTCAGAGGAGAACATCATTGATACGAGCGATGAAGAGGACGACGAGCTCGATGAGGATGAGGATGCGACTCTGCTCGAAGCAAAGCATGCGCGAAGGGAGAGAGAGCTCCGCGCCAAGCTACAAGATCTGAGCGCAGCCAAGTTCCGTGCGACGTCTCCTCTGGAGTCGATAGCGAGATTGGGTCGGCTTTCTGTACGTGACCTGGAGCGCGTTGGCGAACAACACAAACGAGATCGTATGGACGTCGATGATGTTGGTACTGCAGCGGCTCAGACGGATATGCCTCCCACCACGCACTCATCCGGCAGTGAAGAAGGGCCGGAGGTTGCGACTCCTCGGGCAGCCGTTGACGTCGACGTCGCTATCAAGGATGCTGAGGACGAAGAACACACAGTTCGCGTACCACGTAGACACAGCCCAGAGCCAGTCTCCCTACCGTATCTGCTGAAAGGCAATGAGATCGTGTCGCTGCAAGAGTCGGGCGTATTCCAGGACACACTGCAAGAGATCGAAGACGAAGACGCTGAGTTCGAAGCCGTCCTCGGGGACGAAATTCAGTTTGAGCGAGAAAGTAAGGACGACGCTGCGATTGCATTTGCCGAAGCGTACTTGCTGTGGCGGCAAGAGTACGAAGAGCTCGAGAAAGTGCGTGAGGAGCAAGAAAAGCTCGAGCGTCAGCTCTCAACCGAGCCAGGCCCTGTTCTTGACATCCCAATGATGCCTCCAATGAATCCGATCCTCGAAGGTAGGAGGTTACATAAGAACAGCAGCGAATATGAGATCGAGCGGGTGATCAGAGAGTCGGAGGAAACCGCCCGGATCGAGCAAGAGAAGATGGATCGTGCTGCCAAGAAAGACCAGGCTGATATGGAGAAGGAGGCGAGGCTCCCGGACCAAGAGACGGAGGAGGAGTTCGCTCTGGACTCGTTCGTGAATACGAACAGACTACGAGATCCGGCCAAACTGCTCCGAGTATTTTCATATGAGCCTCCTCCGGACACATTCACTGAGCGCGAACAAGACATTTTCATCGCGGCATTTAAGGAGTCGCCGAAGAAATGGGGAGAAATTGCGTCCCTGCTCGAGGGTCGTACTTACAAGGATTGCATTCACCACTACTATGCCAACAAGTGGGATGGAAGATTCAGAGACAATCGAACCAAGCGATTCAAGGGTGGGCGTGGTGGCAAG
This sequence comes from Septoria linicola, assembly GCA_024114885.1. Taxonomy (NCBI): domain Eukaryota; kingdom Fungi; phylum Ascomycota; class Dothideomycetes; order Mycosphaerellales; family Mycosphaerellaceae; genus Septoria; species Septoria linicola. The sequence continues at coordinate 2,611,420 of CP099420.1, forward strand.
AGAGGCGGCAAGACTACAAGACCGTCTCGAGGCACTGCAGCCATGGCTGACTTGAATCGAGGCGAGGACGTGACTCAAGCCAATGATACTAGCACTGGCAGGCCTAAGAGGGCTGCCGCTCCTACTACCTTTGGCGAGAAAGAGGTCGAGGCCAAGAGTTTGCTGGCGAACCCATCTCCTGCTAAGAAAGCTGGACCGGGATCGAAGCAGGAAGGCAATGGAGAGGAGAAGCCGGCTAAGAAGCAACGTCGTGCTGCCGGTGAAGGCAAGCCCGGGAGAAAGGGCAAATCACAACTGGCCACCTTGGCCGCCGCAGCTCCTGGACAGTCACCTCACAAGCAGCAGCCACCACAACCCAAAGAAGAGTTCATGAGGATCGGTGGACCCAGTCTAGATGATGCTAGTCTGCTGGCACATCTCCAAAGTGGGCGTCCTCATGGCATGCAGCACGACGGACATCTGATTTTCAATCAAGAAGGCATGCATCCACACATGATTCCTGATGAAGGCGATCTCGGCAGAGCTCCGATACAATCTGCGAAGCAGAGTGCGTCCAGCTATTGGTCTGTGCCAGAACAGACGGACTTTGCTAAATACATTGCGCACTTTGGAACCGATTTTGCTGCTATCGCAAATCACATGGGAACGAAGACGCAGACAATGATCAAGAACCACTACCAGCGCCAAGTTGACGGAGGCCGCAGCGATCTCGCGGAGCAGGCAGACGTAGCTGACCAGCGGAGAGCACGTGGCGAAGACATGGGCCCGCCACCCACGCCAACGCCCATCACCAAGAGAAAGTACGATAATCCTTCTGGCAATACGCCGCGAGCATTGGCTCCGCAGACAGACCCCATGGATATCGATGAGCCCGCATCGCTCGCTCGCCCAGCCATGATGCAAGCTTCTCCGCCACAGCTCCAGACCAAGCCGCGTTACACAGGCTCGGCACATGGAACGCCCGTTCAGAGTCACCGAGCTGTTCCAAGTCCGTTACCTCCTGTGTCCACACCAGCAGCCTCATTGACGTCAGCTCTGCCCATAGGTCGAGCAGGCCTCCAGCATCCCCTTGGCTCTCGCTTTGGTCTACTCGCGGAGAATCGACCAGAGGCGCGCCCCAACATGCAGCCCACTTCGATGTTCCGACCAGGTCCAGAGCCGACACCTGTGCCTCCCCGGAGTCAGCCACCTCCTGCACACCTTACTCGCACCCTTTCGGGTGCGCCACATCCTGAGTTCTTACGGAATATGGAGCAGAATTTGGAGGCCGAACGAAGCAGGGCATTGCAGCTGCAAGCTCAAAACGAACACGAAGCGCGCATGGAGCACGTGCAACCACGTCAGCATCCGGGCATACCACACACGCATGGATCGCCTTTGAACATGCATTTGCCTGTTAGTGCATCTGCAATGCCGTCGCAAGAGCGACGACGAGAGTATGAGGAGCGTGTGGGCACTCCTTCGCGAGGAGGCTTCCCTGCGGGCATCAGTAGCAGGCCGAATCTTGTCAACCCCAATCCATCCGCTGGGTCGGGTCCGCAATTTGGTATGTCAGCAATGGCCGCTCTGAGCCGACCGCCCTATAATCCCTCGTCTGGCAAGCTCGAGTCTGTCCGGCCGGGCTCTGCAAGTATTCCGACTGCAGCACAGCAGCCGCCTGTTTCCGCGCATACACCTACGCCCGGTCAGGCTCCGACTCCGGCACCCGAGCCACCAAAGAAGTCCAACCTCATGTCGATTCTTAACTCGGAGCCGGAGGAGGTTAAGCCTTCAAAGCGGGACAGCTTACCATCTGCTAGCACTACACGAGTCGCATCGCCTGCGCCGCCTTTCAGTTCTGCTGCTACTCCACAGCCCATATCAAACATGCCAACGCCAAGGAGAGAGACATTTGGACAATCTGCAGCACCACATACACAATTCCACCGAGGCCCTTTTGGTCAGTCTATGTCAACACCAGGCCAAACACCTGCTGTGCTTAAGCAGGAAACACCGAGCACGAGCGCGTCAGCAATGGCGCAAGCGCCCAAGCAAGAATGGCACCCTCGAATGTCACAAGGCTCTCAGCCCAGCCCGCCAGCGCCTGCTCCTCTCGACCGCGATCCCAGAGACATTCGATCGGGTTATCCATTTCCTCCACACAGAGCCATGTTCTCGAACTTCAATCCACCGAGTCGCGCAAACCCCTCTCCGCCACCAAACATGCTCGGCCACTCACGAACACCTTCACTCACCCAAGGGGGTCAGCCGCAGCGGGAACAGCAGCGTTCGGTTCTCGGAGCTGGTCCTCCGACTACACAAGCATCGCTGCACGCCAATGCCTATTCGCGACCAGAACAATCGACGCCTTTCTCTCAGGCGCCACCTCAAGCGGCCAATCGTGCACATCACTCCCACAATACTTCCATCACTCAGACACCTTCGATTCTGGATCGCTACGGTAACCAGACTTACATGCCCCACCGTGATGATGAAGCCAGGGCCTACCAACAGCAGCAACAGCGTCTTGCGGACCAGGAAAGAGCAAATGCAATACAGCGCGAGCGCGAAGCTTATCATCGGGCTGAAGCTGAACAGCATGAGCTTCGACAGCGAGACGTGTACTCACAGCGAAACTCACAGCTACACCATCAGCCTTTGCAATCATTTGGTGGAGGCCCATTCGGTGGTGCGCGACAATCACTGGGCGGCATGAGCATGCGAGAACTGTCAGCTCGGGAAGCTGAAGCTGCCATGCAGGATCAGCAGCATCGAGAGCGTCTAGAGCACGAGCGCAGGCGACTTGGCGAACAGGCGCCGCCCTTTGGGCGAGACCGTGAAGCACCAGTGGATCGGTATGGACCAAGGCCGCTAGACGAACGACAAGCACCTCTCTTCAGGAGGCAGACGCCGCAGAGCGGTGGATACGGGTTTCCGCCGCCGTCTTCGAATAGACGATAGATGACGCTCGTGTGTATGAACATTTTGCCAAATTTCTGAATCCCCTGACAGCGATGGGAAAGTGTATACACATAGCAGATAGCATAGCGAGGTAGACTCAACAATGGGATCATCACGTCTCATTAACAGCAGTGCGTGCTCCACTCAGAACAGAACATATCACTCGGTATCATGCGGAGAGGCACGCTCTGAGTACTGCAAGTATCGAGGTGGCGTTTGCCTTGTTCACTCCTTCACGGCTAATTCTGTCCCAGATGAACTATCGTCCGCGCTTTGCAAATGAACCAACAAGATCGGAGTAGGATACTTGGCACACTCATGTGCTTGAAGCTCGCCTCACATGTGGTTAAATCTTGGTTCTTGCATTGCTTTACCAACTCAGCAAGCCTGAAGCGATCTCAGGCTTGATGAATAAATTCACAGCCAAAAGAAATAGTGCCAGATCTGGTGTGAGGGAAGCTCACACTGTGTGACTTATATGGTCGTTTTCCAAATATGTACACCTGACTGAGGTGCCATATCTCCAGACCACTATGAAATTTTACCGATAGTATCTCAGAGAGCGAGGCCGGGCCACTCGTGATCTTTGTGTGTGGACTTTCAGCAGCTCCATTGTACTCTACAAGAAGTTCTGAGTTGGCTGGCGAGTTGATCATCAGAGGCGCTGGGCAAGGCCTGAGAATGTGAGCCGACACCGTCTTGAGATCTCGTGTGAATCGAATACACAATTTGACTCCTGTGAGGGTTATGTTCTCTGGAAATGCTACGTTGGCTGTGGCGCGGAGCATCCAGACAGCAACAACCGCAGTTGAGTACGAGTGAAGTGACGCTTAACGTCTCCTTCACCAGGCTGCATGAAGTTTGTTTCAACGAGTGCATCACATTCACGCTCTCGTCTTATTCTTTACTATGGAATCTTCTGACAGAATGGTCTCGACTCACCTTCAGTGCTCTGTAAGAGTAGGACCTATTTGCTGAACAATCTTCTGTGAGGGTTGCTCAATTACATGTTTCACTCACTTGATACTCTCCGCTCGACTCGTGCCTGCCGTGCCGCCGAGTGTTCAGACGAATAAGATCTCAAAGTCGAAAATAATGTGAGAGTGAAGCAATATTCGCGTCAAGCAGGCTCAACTCACGTTTGCCTTCACTCACTTGACCAATAAGCGGCTAGGTGTCTGATCAGAGCAATGCCATGGAAACCTCACTTCACCTTACTTGGCTCATATAAGATGCCCAAGATCTTGCTTGAACTTCCTCCCACACTATAGCATTGACAACCACCACACTACTGCCAACATGCCTATGACTTGGAACGCAGAGGCAGAGGCCAAGCTATACGCGCTCATCCTCCAGGTGTGCGATGTGAAGCCCACAGAAGCTCAGAGAGCCGAGATTGCTTCTCGAATGAGCCCAGGTAGGTGGCCGCTCGTGTCCTCGAGCCATTTCAATGTTGACCTCTTCATCAGACTGCACAGCCAAAGCAATCAGTCACAAGATCGCAGCTATTCGCAAAGGCCTGAACGTAACGCTAGGTAGCGCTTCGACTCCAGCAAAGAGAGCACCTGCATCCAAGAAAAAAGCTGTGACGGGGACCAAAGTGACAAAGGAGGCGACGCCAGGTAGTGGCGACGATGAAGAGACTTTCCTGACGCCACCTGCAAGTGCTGCGAAGAAGAACGATAAGAAGCGTAAGCTCGAAGAGGGCGGAGACGGACTGGCCGACGGCAAGGAGATCGCAGTAGGCGAGGACGTTGGCCAAGGCTTCAGGCGCAAGAAGGTCCAAGTGAAGAACGAGGACAGCGACGAGGAGCTACTTTGAGGAGGCTTCCCGTTCAAAACGAGCATGAGCGGTAGCTACGTGAGCGAGAAGTGCAGCAAATGAAGAAGGAGTCTTGACACGATTGATCTGGCTGGTCCAGAATGCCGTCAAGCTCTCTTTTCTGGGGCAGCCTTGGAGCCCAGAGCATGAATTGGGGAGAAGCGGCTTGTACATTAGCGGTTGAAATGATACGAGATGACAGAGCATGCTTGATCACGTCTTGAACGCAGAAGAAATGCCCTTTTCCAACCCGCTGGTCAAGGAACTGTCAGCGATTTATGGAATTATAGACAAAGCAATTGCCAAGAGACGACGAACGAGCCTTGTCGACTTGTACCTCGTAGCTTGCCTCCCAGAAATAGATGCCCTCTCAGTAGCATGGAAGCTGTGGCGACCAGTAAGCAAGATTGATGCCAGGCACGATACTTTCGGCTGCTGTAACTTGCAGGCTGTTTGCGTGTCCTCCACAGCCGGGCTGTCGGATGTCGGAATCATAGCATCATGCCTACACACACGTTGATCGCGCAAACACGCGTGGTATCAGCGTGTTTGTACAAGCTCGAAGCCAGCGGTATAGCTGCATGTGAGGGTGTGACGGGAGGTCCACGAAGAGAAAAGCAGAAGCGGCAGCTCGAGGACGTTTGACGCCTGACCAGATTAGTGCCGTCTTCCGCCGATGACGGCAGATACAGGGGCCGCTCCTGCCAGCCAGCTGATCAGCCGTGGATACAGGCAGGTGTCAAACTTCGTGCTGGCCGACGGTCTGCGCGCGTCGCACGAGGGAGAGCGTTTGCATGGTGCTCGAGTGCGTGGACAGACCGAGTTGCACGGGCGTGACGAAGAAGTGGAGGAGACGAGCAATCGAAAGCACTTGGGAGGGAACGACGGGTGTTTGAGACTAACTAGTTAGATGGCGCGCAACGGCTCAGTCCGAACCAACTTAACTAGTTCTAGTTAGTCTGGAGTCCCTGAATGGGAGTGCATGTCGCGAGATGGCTGTTTTGTAGCGCGGCGTTTCGAGTTCCGACCGCTGCTGGAGAAGGGGGAGAGGACCACCGCATATCTTTGGATTCCACCCCAAACACCTGCATCTTCCGCCCACCACCGCTGCCACCGCCGCCATGTCTCACGAGTATGCGGTCGGCACGCGCTGCTGGCAGCCTGATGCCGCTGAAGGCTGGGTCGCCAGTACGGTCAAGAACAAAACCATCGACGGGGACCAGGTCGTTCTGGTGTTTGCCTTTGACGAGCGAGATGGCACGCCGACGCCAGAGGTACGAGAAGCTGCTGGAGAGCGGGAGAGCGAAGTGATACTTGACTAACATTTCATCACACAGGACAAGCGGATCGAAACCAATCTGGACGAGCTGTCCAAAGATGCCATGAGCTCGACACTTCCACCGCTCATGAACCCGGCCATGCTCGAGGCCAGCGACGATCTCACCAACTTGTCACATCTGAACGAGCCTGCCGTGCTGCAGGCCATCAAGCTGCGATATGCGCAAAAGGAAATCTACACGTACTCCGGTATCGTGCTGATCGCTACGAACCCCTTCGCGCGTGTCGATTCGCTTTACGTACCGGGCATGGTGCAAGTATATGCTGGGAAACATCGAGCATCCCAAGCGCCGCATCTGTTCGCCATAGCAGAAGAGTCGTTTGCGGACATGCTGCGCAACGAGAAGAACCAGACCATTGTGGTATCTGGAGAATCGGGAGCAGGTAAGACAGTCAGTGCAAAGTACATTATGCGATACTTCGCGACACGAGAACCTCCCGACCAGCCTGGCACACGCAGTCGTGGCCGTGCAGACACCATGAGCGAGACCGAAGAGCAGATCCTCGCGACGAATCCGATCATGGAAGCCTTCGGTAACGCCAAAACGACGCGAAACGACAACTCCTCTCGTTTCGGCAAATACATCGAGATCATGTTCAACAAGCAGACAGACATCATCGGCGCACGGATACGAACGTACCTTCTCGAGCGATCAAGACTGGTATTTCAACCGCTTAAGGAGCGGAATTACCACATCTTCTACCAACTAGTGGCGGGAGCGACAGAGGAAGAGCGAGAACAGCTTGGTTTGATACCGGTAGAGCACTTCGACTACCTGAACCAGGGCGGAGCTCCACAGATTGAGGGCGTGGACGATGCGAAGGATTTCAAAGAGACACGACAATCGCTCGACAGGCTTGGCGTGTCGAAAGAGGTGCAAGGCTCGTTGTGGAAGATTTTGGCTGCGCTTCTGCACATTGGCAACATTAAGATCACTGCCACCAGATCAGACTCGCAGCTGGCCTCTTCGGAACCATCTCTGGCGAAGGCGTGTCAGCTCCTGGGAATCGACGCTGAGGAGTTTGCAAAATGGACAGTCAAGAAGCAGCTGGTAACTCGCGGAGAGAAGATCATGTCGAATTTGACAGCACAGCAGGCGACCGTGGTCCGGGACTCCGTGGCCAAGTACATCTATTCATCGTTGTTCGACTGGCTTGTGGAGACCATGAACGGCTTCCTCGCTCCTGAGCAGGTTGTTGAGCAGGTCTCCTCCTTCATCGGTGTCTTGGATATCTACGGATTTGAGCACTTCGCCAAGAACAGCTTTGAGCAGTTCTGTATCAACTATGCCAACGAAAAGCTGCAGCAGGAGTTCAATCAGCACGTGTTCAAGCTGGAACAAGAAGAATACCTGCGAGAACAGATCGACTGGAAGTTCATTGACTTCAGCGATAACCAGCCATGTATCGATTTGATCGAGGGCAAGCTTGGAATCCTCGCTCTCTTGGACGAGGAGAGCAGGTTACCAATGGGATCTGATGAGTCTTTCGTGAACAAGCTTCACCACAACTTTTCACAAGACAAGCACAAGTTCTATAAAAAGCCAAGGTTCGGTAAGAGCGCCTTTACAGTGTGCCATTATGCGATCGACGTGACCTACGAAAGCGACGGATTTATCGAAAAGAACAGAGACACCGTGCCAGATGAGCATCTCGAAGTGCTGAGGAACAGCTCAAACACATTCCTGGTGGAAGTTCTGGAATCGAGCGCGACAGTGCGGGAGCGTGACACTGCTGCGATCAATCCAGGCAAAGCAAATGGCGTCGGTGGAGCTCGGAAGGGCGCTGCGTCTGCCAGGAAGCCAACCTTGGGAGGAATCTTCAAGAGCTCCTTGATTCAGCTGATGGAGACCATCAATAACACTGAGGTTCACTACATCCGCTGTATCAAGCCCAATGAGAGCAAAGAGGCCTGGAAGTTCGAAGGACCAATGGTTTTGAGCCAGCTCCGAGCTTGCGGTGTGCTGGAAACTGTCCGTATAAGCTGTGCCGGATATCCAACACGATGGACCTACGAAGAATTTGCCCTGCGATACTACATGCTTATTCCTTCTGCGCAATGGACGACAGAGATTCGAGATATGGCCAATGCCATCTTAAAGAAGGCTTTGGGAGAAGGCAAGAACGACAAGACTGACAAGTACCAGCTTGGTCTCACCAAGATCTTCTTCCGTGCCGGTATGCTTGCCTTCCTCGAGAATCTGCGCACAAACAGATTGAACGACGCCGCAATCATGATCCAGAAGAATCTTCGTGCTAAGTACTATCGCCGCCGCTACCTCGAATCGATCGACAGCATCAAAGCATTTCAGGCCCGAGCAAGAGCAAATATGGCACGGAGCAAAGTCGAAGAGATCCGGCGCAGTCACAGCGCGACCACGATCCAGCGGGTTTGGAGAGGGCAAAAGGAACGGAAACAGTACGTACAGCAGCGCAACAATATCATCCACTTCGAAGCGGCGGCAAAGGGTTGGCTATGCAGAAAGATGATACTGGACAAGAAGTTCTCCGATGCTGCACGTATCATTCAACGGAGTTGGCGAAGTCACAGACAGCTCAAGGGCTGGCGCGACTACCGCCGCAAAGTCACACTCGTGCAGAGCTTGTGGCGTGGTAAGACTGCCCGAAAGACATACAAAGGCCTTCGAGAGGAGGCCAGAGACCTCAAACAAATATCCTACAAGCTCGAGAACAAGGTCATCGAGCTCACGCAGAATCTGGGCACGATGCGAAAAGAGAACAAGGTGCTCAAGGGCCAAGTCGAGAACTTGGAGAGCCAAGTCAAGAGCTCGAGAGAGAAGTACAACGCTCTGGAGCATAGGACGAACGATCTGCAGAGGGAGGCTAATCAGGCTGGTATAACATCCGCGAAGTTGGAGCAGATGGAGGCGGACATGACCCGTCTACAATCCAGCTATGAAGAGAGCACCACCAACATGCGACGTCTGCAAGACGAGGAGAAGAGTCTCCGGGAGAACTTGCGCGTCACTACACAAGAGCTCGAATCGGCCCGCGCAGCAAAGACTGCGAGCGAAGGCGAGAAGCTCGGGTTACGCCAGCAGCTTGCAGAACTGCAGGATCAGCTCGAACTCGCCAAAAGAGCGGTACCCGTCAGCAACGGCGAGCTCACAAACGGCGCCTCTGCAGGCGCTGCGAGTGGCCTCATCAACCTGGTCGCATCGAAGAAGCCGAAGAGGAGGAGTGCCGGTCCGGAAACGATACAGACCGATCGCTTCAGCGCAGCTTATAATCCGCGGCCAGTCTCGATGGCGTTTGGTGCGACGGCTGGTGGGCATACACAAAACCTTTCTGGCTCCACGTTCAACCCTGGGTTGGAGAACGTGGAGATGGAGCTGGAGAACTTGCTTGCAGATGAGGATGGCCTCAATGATGAGGTTACGATGGGTCTCATCAGAAACCTGAAGATTCCTGCACCTGGCAGCAGCCCACCGCCAACAGACAAGGAAGTGCTATTCCCAGCATATCTCATCAACTTGGTCACCAGCGAGATGTGGAACAACGGCTTCGTCAAGGAGTCTGAGCGCTTCCTGGCAAACGTCATGCAGTCCATCCAGCAAGAAGTCATGCAGCACGATGGCGATGAAGCTGTAAATCCAGGTGCTTTCTGGTTGTCAAACGTGCACGAAATGCTGTCCTTTGTGTTCCTGGCTGAGGACTGGTACGAAGCTCAAAAGACCGACAACTTCGAGTACGACCGTCTGCTGGAGATTGTCAAGCACGATCTTGAGAGCTTGGAATTCAACATCTACCACACATGGATGAAGGTGCTCAAGAAGAAGCTGCACAAGATGATCGTGCCTGCCATCATTGAGTCGCAGTCTCTGCCGGGATTCGTCACGAATGAGAACAATCGCTTCCTTGGCAAGCTATTGCAATCCTCTAACACACCAGCGTACAGCATGGATAACTTGCTCAGCCTCCTCAACAATGTGTTCAAGGCCATGAAGGCATTCTATCTGGAGGACAGCATCATAACACAGACAGTGACGGAACTGCTGCGGCTTGTTGGTGTCACCGCGTTCAATGACTTGCTCATGAGAAGGAACTTCCTATCGTGGAAGCGTGGTCTGCAGATCAACTACAATATCACCAGGATAGAGGAATGGTGTAAGAGCCACGACATGCCTGAGGGTACTTTGCAGCTTGAGCACTTGATGCAGGCGACGAAACTGTTGCAGCTCAAGAAGGCCACCCTGAATGATATCGAGATCATTCAGGATATCTGCTGGATGTAAGTACCAGACCTCAATTTGCGATCGCGTGACCAACACTGACTGATCTTCTAGGCTTTCACCCAACCAAATACAGAAGCTTCTCAACCAGTACCTTGTTGCCGATTACGAACAGCCCATCAATGGCGAGATCATGAAGGCTGTTGCATCCCGCGTGACCGACCCCAAGTCAGACGTTCTGCTTCTTCAGGCTGTCGACATGGAAGACTCCGGTCCCTACGAGATTGCCGAGCCTCGCGTAATCACAGCGCTCGAGACCTACACGCCTAGTTGGCTACAGACGCCGCGCTTGAAGCGTCTAGCAGAGATCGTGTCAGCACAAGCAGTGATGCAGCAGCAACTGGACGCGAATGCCATGGGTAAGGTTGTGGAAGAAGATGGACTGGATCTACATGAAGGACAATGGCCAGTGCCAAATGGACACTTGGGCAACGGACACGGCATGAACGGCGTTGACAAACACGGTCGCGCGAACGCTGGTCTAGGTGTGCAATATCCTGTTGATCAGGATGGTATGAGCGACGATGGTGCGGACTACAGGTAGAATCTGGAGTCGAACGAGGACTTGCTCAAGGAAGAAGAACAAGAAGGAGCGCTGCCAAAAACGCCGCCGCCATATTATAATCATCATCATGCTGCCTCGTGCGGGATAAAGAAGCGCTTGAGGAGGACGACGCTTGGGCTGTACTGAGTAATGAACCGGCATCATAATCATTCTTGGGCGTTGTTCTGATAGATGGCGTGTAGCGTGTACTACCACTGCTTACCTGTCGTAGTAGGTGTCTTGGACGAAGGACCGGCGTTTTCTCTTGCCAGATAGTTGCAAGACACGGAGGTTTGGCAGACGAAGCATAGTGAATTGTACAACTTGACCAATGTGTTCATTTAATCATGCTGGCTTCTTTGACTGATGTCCATGGCGATCTGACTCGCACCTGCCTACTTGCGTGTTGATCTTCCCGAGCTCGCTGCAAGAGGAAGCTCCCAAACTCGAATTGCGAATACAGCACGTGTATGACATGGATGCATACTACTTCTCATTTGCTGACAGCCTACGAAAGCCTCGGAACACTGTTAGCGAACAACACATGCTGCAGGACTGCCTCTAGTCGCTGTATACCCGTGACCAGTCGGAAATGGACTTTGATATGTTCCACATACAGAACGTAGACGAGAGGGATTGATCTACGTGTTCGGAAGTGTTGGTCCTGACGATCACGACATGCAGGATCTTGGTAATTATGGCGATACATTCTAACTACATGCTTTCCTATATATTATTCTGAGCTTCCTCCTGTATTCAATAATCAAAATGCCTTGTGCTGGAAGTCAGATGGTCGTCGAATTGGTTCGCTTGCCATGCCCCTCCTCACGCTATGTTCTCTTTCCAGCTCATGCCATTCCGTTCCGAATGTTATCGTACTTGGAATTCGGATAATCCAAGACATTCTGCACTCCATCGAGTGTTTTGAGCCCATCAGTCGTGAGCTTCACAAGTCCTCTTCCCGCCGTTGAGTTGTTGTCTCCATTCGCTTCCCACCACATTGCGCCACCAAGGTTCTTGTCGATGATGTATTGCACTTTCTGCTGTGCGAGAGCAGGCGTGTCATAGGAAACCATGACTTTGGTACTTGCGTCGTAAGACCATGAAGCTCCAATCACAGGGTCGTAGTACTCTGTTGCGCCGGGTTGTGGAAGGTCTTTGTAGTCGAAGACACCTTGCTCCCAGCTTCCTGTGCCTACTCCAGAGAAGGGTGTTCCAGGTCCTTGCGTGGCTGTGAAAGCGCGGCCGTATAACGGCAGGCCGAGGATGAGCTTTCGGGATGAGATGCCATTGTCGATGTACCAGCTCACGGCAGCATTAGTGGAGAACGACGTGCTGTTAGTGTTGAGAGTATCTTTGAATAGATTGGCCTGGTGACCTGCATTGGTGTCCCACGATCCGGCGTAGTCGTAGGCCATCAAGTTCCAGAAATCGAGAACAGCATCCATGCCGGCGATGTCGAGCTTCTCATAGTTCTGAGGCCCTGCGGCTGTGGCGACTGTGAGTAGAAAGTGAGGCTTGGAGGGCAAAGTGGCGGCGTATGCATCAAGTGCCTGGCGGACTGCTTCAAGGAGGAGAACAGCGTTCTTCGCTTCTACCGCATCCACGGGATACTCCCAATCCACGTCAATGCCATCGAAGCCGAGATCTTTGAGCAATTCTACAGACGAATCGGCGAACTTTTGGCGACCTGCTGCAGTGGAAGCGGGTTTCTGTGATCGATGTTAGATGCTGTGCGCGGAATGTGGGATGTGATGACTGACTGGAAAGTTGGCACTGTAAGTCCAGCCACCAATACTGAGAAGCGTCTTCATGTACCGATTCTGCTTTTTCAAAAGATAAAGCTGCTTGATGCAACCATAGGCATTGGTGCCGTTATCGTTCCAGCTATCTTCAGGATAGTGCTTTTCCAGGTCCGCGTATGTGTCTGAAAGGTAGACCTCTCCAGTCTCAGGCCGCACATTTGCAAAAGAATACAGAACGTGAGTAAGCTTGTCGGCTGGTAGATCGGCAGGCTGAAAGTTTCTCCCATAGACGTCCCAATTCGGAAAGTACATCACAGTCTTGTATGGCGTCTTGCCTTGGAAATTTGGTGTGTGCTTGGATGGCGACACAGAGGTCGGAAGCGCGTCAGCAATGACTGTGTTGTAGACTGTGACTGTAGCAGCATATTCTGTTGCTGCACGAGCATCTGGACTAGGTGCCTGGTTGTCGTGGGATATTGGTGTCGAAGTGGCGATGGATGCAAGCATCGCCGTGATGGCCGTCAAACGCAGTTGCATGCTGGACAATTGCCCTCTCGTCATGGTGAGTCTGCAGAGTACCAGCACGATCCAGCTGAGGGGTGTTTCGATTGATATACAATTAATTCACACCTGGCACCTGATGCCTGAAGCCATAGAGACCTGCTTACCCAGGGTGTAATTGGGCGCAGGAGGTCTCCCCCCCCCCCATCTTCGACTCTGGATCACATTTTCTATTATCCAGCCCACGTAGTACTGGACCCAAGAACAAACAATTTGCATGATCCGTGGATTGTGGTGGTCGTCAGGTGCAACTCCGTTCTAGAAGTACTCAAATTCCGAGACGGTGCCAACTTGCATGATGGGGACGGGAACCCGCGTTCGTGCGACCGTATCTTGTGTAACGTCCTCTCCACAGTCGTGCTCTTCGATTCTTGATGCGCAGCATCACGGATATCTGCATTTCGTTGGCGAGTCGGTCCTTGGTCCGGACCGTTGTCAATGTATGGTACCGCACTTCTCAAGCCGAAATGGCTATCGCCGAGCAAAACCGATCGTTGTTGCGACGATGAATTATTAGTGTGCCAGAAGAGCATGTCCCGTGCTGAGGACAAACCGGTTGACAAGATGGCACAAGGGATGTTGTTGCTGTCAGTGTGGCTGCCGAGACACTGCCGGCGGCCGTCAATTGTCATTCCACGACCTGCCTTGCGCACATGAGGCACGTAAAGGCCTCTGGCACTGCCTTACAGCCAACCTGTTGTTATATAAAACAATGGTTGAGACATTGCTACGCGTATGACCGCTCGATACAGTTTGCAATGCATTCTCACGATGCAGATGGACTGGTCCAGTAACCCGGTCTCTGCTGTCCGCGATGCAGGCACAAGCTGAAACTGCGCAAGGAAGCATGTCGCGTACCCGGCTCTGGGTCTTACGAGGTCGGGTAGTGGCAGGAGTGATACATGAGCATGGTCTTGGTAACGTGAGCATGGTCTTGGTAACGTGAGCATGGCCTTTTCTGTACGGGCCTGCTCAGACCATATGGACGCATGTGAGTCGGCCTGCTGCAGGAGCGGATAACCTCGTGAGCGTGAACCTGCTCCATATTTGGAGATATCGCTATCATCGGAACGAACACTTGAGAGAAGTGCTGAGATACTCATGGACGGATGCCTGCATCTCGCAAGCTTGACCTTCGCACGCAACGAGGCACTTGTGACGAGTTCGTAGCTCTGTACTGTACTGACTGCAGTCCACGGTCTCCATCTCGATTGTAGGCACTTTGACAATCGACCCGTCGTGGGAGTCGGCATCCTTTTGGGCAGTGGCTAGGTCCCCGAATGTTCTAAACCTGATCAGGTGCATTGTGCTCACCAGTACACCTGGTCAGGTCCCAACAGCCGCCGATGCTCCCGCATCAGCAGCAGCACTGATGCCACCGCCGCTCGTACCAGTCCTCAAGATCTGCCAGATCCTTAGTCCAGAAGAGACAGCCATAATCTCGAAAGCTTCACCCATTTCACGAGTGCTTCCACTGCCCATGAACTCGAATCTCACAAGCTTGTTCTTGCTCCATTTCATGTTGTCAGCCCATACCGCTACGACTTCTTTACCATCGGAGGTCTCGCCTAGATCTCTGTCTGCACGCTTACCACCTTTACTGCTCGAGGCTTCTATATCGTTCGGCATGGCAGCTGACAAGGTTCCATCGTCTGAGTCCAGACGGACCAGCTTCCAGCCCCAGGCATACTTATTGACTGTAAGTTGTTGAACCTAGAAGTAGCGGACATATGTCAGCGACTGTCTTAGACATGACGGGTGATGTTCACTGAAATTCTTACTTCCTTGCCGTGAGACTGTCGCCAGCAAAATCGCTCTGGTACGATCTTTTCCCCGTGGAGGACTGGCGCTGTGAAAGTGTAACTCGCACTTTGGAAACTCAGCTTAGTACGCAGTTCCTCAACTATCTCGTGGCCTGGAAGAGAGATCATGTTATGGATACTCATGTATCGTTTACTGCCCATTTCAGCCAAGACTGGTGAGCTGCCATCGGGCCCATGGTGCAAGACAAACTTTGTGCCTTTCCAACCCGAGTTGAGCACGACAGCGAAGAGTGGATGAGAGAAATGTTCGCCGAGAGTCCAGATGGTACAACGCCAGGATGTCTTCTTATGATATAGATTGAAACGTGCCGGAAAACGGACTGACCCTGGTAGTCCATCATATGCAGGTGCTTGATCTTTGCCTGCGACTTCGGTGTATGATGGCGGGAGCTTGTCGTCCGAGTCGATGCTCGAGAAGCTGCTTCGACGGGACGATGGAGCCTGTGAGAGATTGTCGCTGGGCGACAGATCAGTCTTGAGGTCGGACATTGTCACCAAAGAGTGCAGCGCTGTGCTCAAACCTGCTAGCCATGAATGCTGCCAGGCAGAGGCACAGCTCTGTCGCGGCTAAACGAGGTTGACGGCCACTGTCGATCGTTCCTTCCGGGAGAGAATGCTAACAAGCCTTGGCAGGTTCATTGTCGTTCGTGTTTGGACACGTCTTCTCACCAACAATGCAGCAATGATGCCCGTTTCGTGATCGATAGCTCGAGATGTTGACTGAAGAGATCGTCTTCAGTGATCTGTACCCCGCAATCAAGCGTGCTCCGACTATGGTTCTGAGCAAAGAACGCGTCTACACCGAGATGGAGTTGTTCTGTGCAGCAGTCGCCACGAAACACACATCAGACTGAGCAAATTGACTATTCTCTTGAAGGTACAAGCACAGTGGTCTCACTACGACAATGATTTTATCCCGACAAGAATCTCTGGACTGCTCAAATGGGGCCCACCGAGGTCCGTTTGATTCGCGAGACACACGCCACAAACACGCGGGAACGGAGTAAACGGAGTTGAATCCTGTCGCGGTCATGTCGGCGTCTTCCATGATTACATGATCATCGACTGATAAGACGTGCGCACGAGAGGAGTTGCCGCCCCATCGATACTCCCAAGTTGTGATATCCAGATCGTAGGCAGCGTCTTTACTTTCGTTGGCAACTTCATCATTCTCATTGCAAACCTATTCCGCGATGGCAAATCCTAGTCGAAATGGTGCTGGCATCATGGATTCTCGGCCTAAGCCCAAAGACCTCTCACACCACCTCAGCAGAGTGACCAGGGCACGCGATGCCAGCTCCATCAAAGCATTCTACAAATACTTCCAGATTCCGGGCATTGGACAATTGGCAGGAGGCCTACCGAACAACTACTATTTCCCCTTCGACACTCTCGAAGCCAAAGTTGCTCGGCCAGATCGATGGCAACCAACGCCAAATAAACCCATTGATCCCCCGGACGCAGATGAGGCTCTAGCAGGCCTGTCCTTGAACGATCAGGAACGGTCACGCGTGCAAAATAGTCCCTTGAACCAACCACAAGATGCGATTATCGTTCCGCACACATCCAAGCAGCCCAATCCAGTCAAGAAAATCGATTTGAGCTCTGCATTGCAGTATGGCACGGCTCAAGGTTACCCACCGCTGTACTACTTCATTCGCGAGTTCACGCAGAAGAACCTGCATCCCAATGCGCCGTACAAGGGAGGTCCTGAGGTGATCCTGACCTGTGGAAACACCGATGGGTGGTCGAAGGTGCTATCAGCGTTTTCGAATGAATGGAGCGAAGAGAAGGATTGGATAAGAGACCGCGAAGGGCTACTGGTCGAAGACTTTGCATACATGAATGCTATTCAAACTGCGCGGCCGAGAGGCTTGACAATCACACCAATAGCCATTGATGATGAGGGTCTCATTGCCGAGGGCCCAGGTGGTATGCGCGATGTGCTAGAGAATTGGGACCACAAAAGAGGCAAGAGGCCGCACTTGTTGTACACCGTGACGTGAGTATCATCGGCCTGCCCGGGAGTTGTGATACTGACCAGAAATAGCATGGGCCAAAATCCGACGTCTGGTGTACTTTCACTCGCGCGACGACGAGAACTCTACGCGATTGCTAGCAAGTACGATGTCTTGATTGTAGAAGATGATCCGTACTGGTACCTGCAGTTTCCTTCAGCGACGGCAGTGAATACCACGACTACGACCAATTCATCGAACACTTCTTTCAATCCTGAGCAGGCCATGTTCGCGAATGCTGAGCCGGTTCCAGAAGGATGGCAGTCGAGCGGATACTCATTCCTCGACTCTCTCGTGCCATCTTTCATCAACATTGACACAGACGGTCGTGTCATTCGTCTAGACACCTTCAGCAAGACTGTCGCCCCAGGCTGCAGATTGGGCTGGCTCACGGCACAGCCCGCTTTCGTTGAGCGTCTGCTCCGTGTCACAGAGGCTAGCACACAGCAGCCCTCAGGCTTTGTGCAATCTATGATTGCCGAACTCGTGCTCGGTCCTGATCACGAGGGCTTGAAGAAGAACGTGAAGGACGGTGGCAAAGGCGGACTTACCGATGGTCAAGGTTGGAAGGCTGATGGCTGGGTCCGCTGGCTTGAAGGACTGCGCGGCAATTACGAGAGGCGTATGAATACGATGAGCAGGATTCTTGATGCCTCAAAGTATCAAGTCAAGGCTGGTCGACGACAAAGTCTGGTGCAGCACGAGGACGATGAGGACGAGGACGAATGGAGTGTTGTTGAGAAGACGCAACTCTACTCCTTCGACTGGCCTGTCGGTGGCATGTTCGTGTGGCTGAAGGTTCTCTTCGAGTCTCATCCGCTATACAAGGAGTACAAGAAGCGCGGCGAGGCTGAAAGACTGGGCAAGGCACTGTGGATATTCTGGACGACTGATCCGTACAAGGTCCTCGTCGCACCCGGGACTATGTTCTCACCCACGCCAGAGATTGCGGCCGACCGCGGCTGGAAGCACTTCAGATTGTGCTTTGCTGCGATTAATGAGGATCAACTTGGTGGCGTAACACAGCGTGTCGCAGACGGTGTGAACGGCTTCTGGAGGATTAAAGATCGCAAGACTTTGGAGAAGCTGCTTGAGGAGGAAGCAGATGAGGAGATGATCATGAGCCAGGAAGGTTTGATCAACGTTAGCGCCACGCCCGCGGGTTGCTAATTGCTGGCATGGTGACGATCACTAGGATATGCGCAGCTGGATTATATGAAGTGACGAGCAACGAAGTATCGATTCTATCCACAATCCTCATCATGTCTTCGTAGGTGGCCTCGGTGGTGTGTTGGCTGAAGAAGGTCCCAAGACTTTCGTTCTCATCTCTTCCTGGTCCTGCCTACTTAACACGACCGCATCACACGTCTCGCACCACCTCCCGTCATGCTTCTCTACACCATCTCCCAAGTATAAAGCGACACAGTCAGTGTCTCTGGTGCCCTAGTTTGAAGCCCCGCCCTGCACCTCCACAAGTCTAGAGCATATTCCCAGAGCGACTTTTGCCGTGGCGATGATCACTGCCAAAACGGCGCGGCAGCATGAAGAGAAGAAACCACTCAAAAGACCAATGGTTCGGCCATGGCACTAGCGACTCGAAGTGTCCGATGTGTATGAGGTAGGTGGCAGAATATATATTGTCCCTTGTCCCCAGCATGTAGAGAACTCGCGACACCGTACAGCTATTCCCAAGAAACGCCGAATGACCATGTCCAAATCATTGCTCTGCGTCTCAGCGCTGGTCGCGCTCGCTACTACGCAAGCGACCTTCGTAAAAGGCGACCCTGCGCGCTTCACGTACACATATATGAAGACACCGCTCTCGGGGCCATGTGATGTCTCGGAAGGCACTGATGGCCTGATCTATGTACAGGAACTATTGGCGAACAAGATCGCAAGAGTCAATCAGAATACTGGAGATGTGAAAGAGTTCGACATTCCTTTCACTCTAGGGACTACTCCCAATATCACTCTGCCATTGCCCAGTGGCGCGAGAGCAGCTTTCTTGTCTTGTGCTATCCGTAATGGATTTGATGGCAAGATGTATTTCAGCAATGGGAACAGGAACCAGCTGGTGCAATTTGATGCGAAGACAGAACAAGTCAGGGTGTTCACACCATCTAGTAAGTCATTACGTTCATGATCACTGGTAAGAAGTGTGCTGACTTCCGCTTGTCCAGATCTCTTGCAAACGATTGGCAATCTTCAGCCTTTGAACGATTTGACGACAGCTCCAGATGGAGTCTATTTTACACAGACTACGATGAATAGCATTGCCAAATTTGACTACAAGACACAAAAGTTTACGTTCTTTCCGATTCCGACTCTGCTCGCTCTACCACTTGGCATCTACTATGCTCAGGATGGCGGCATTTGGTTCTTGGAGTTTGCCAGTAGGTCAAGTGCGGGCAAAACGCTCCTCGATATTGCTAACATGTATGACAGTGAATAAGGTCGGCCGTCTGGATCGACAGACAGGACGAATTAAGGAATATCAGATTCCTCTTGCTGGAGCGGGACCTGTCGTGATTCGCGGCGAGACACTTGACCCCAACGGCGACTATCTCCTGTGGTTTCCCTCAGTAATCGGTGGAGCGCTATGCTCTATCAACCAAAGGACAGGAGAAATATTGGTCTATCCCGAAAATGTTGCATCAAATGCTGAACAAGTCGCGCAAGACTACTCTGGAAATCTTTGGATTTCCCACGTAGTGCAAAACACGCTAGGTGTCTTCAACCCGAAGTACAAGAACTTTACAGAGGTGATCATGCCTGGCACTATTGTACCTGGTCCTGTGGGACTCCCTGTGTATGGAGGAACCGGAATCTATTGCAAACCAGTGGGAAATCCATTCACCAGAGGGACAGGCAATGCAATCTGGTTCACGCAATTGACGGCAAACCGACTCGTAAGATATGATCTCGATGGCTTGGTGTACTAGTCCCTCGCCACTCAATTCCCAGATCCGTGGGTCAAGCTGCACGACATGGAGGTCGACACTGCCTATGGTTGCCCTCGCGATGCTCAGAAGAATGCGGTACACTATGTGCGGCGCACATGCACACACAAGCGGCCCAGCATCAATGCAGCACGCCCGAAGCTGAGAAGACTTTTGCACATGCGTATGCTGGCCGTGCACTGTCGATGAATTGTGCTGGCTGAGCAGACGTACCTGTTTGCCTGTCATTTCGACCAAGCCTAGTAACTGCTCTGCCTAGCCAATAAAGAACCTTACTCAACGAGGCACAGCAGGCCGTTTGCGACTGCATACAGCGCTGACAAGCTCTATTTGGCCGAAGTTCCGAATCCTTCAGTGTAGCAAACCATCAGCTTGAGCCGGCTATCGCTCCTGACCTGCAACAATGGTTCCCCACTGGTATCAGCCTCAAGCAAGCTCGCGGCACAGCAAACGACCCACAATCTGGCGGCATGCCAACGGGTTTGAGGGCGGACCAGTGCAGATTTGATGCCGCCTGTTGCTGCAGATGGCAAGCACTTTTGACGTGCCGAGATTGTGATTGGTGGATGACAAAGTGACCTCGTGCGAGGCCTCGTCCAACTCCGACGCTATTCGCCACTCCAGCAGACTAATGCACTTGAATGTGACTCTTCAACAAGGCAACACTATTGCGTGTGTGCATTGCCATATCAGCTTGTGTGGCGGTGTCGTGGCGTCCTATAAGACTAGCTTCCATGCTCTTCTATGTATGAATATGCGACTTGAGGCAGCTTCACTTTGTCTAATCTGTTTGCTATTGTAGATTTGCATCAAGCACTGTTGTACTTCTTGAAGCACAGATACTGGCAAAAGCGCATTCCTTTTCGACAACGCTGTGATCGCCTGTCATGGATTTGCGCAGACTTTCTAGTCTAATGCCCTCTCATGGGCCGATATCAAACACCACAGATCCGTTGTCAATCACGGAGCTACCACCCAACATTCTTGAAGCACTGATTCCAGGCTATGGCCTGATCTCTCGCTACGTGTATGCTACCTTCGGTTTCGATCCATCGATATTTGTATCGATTGGACTTGTGGCGCTGGCGGTGATGAAAGGAGGCCAGTATCTCTCTGCTCTTTTCGAGAAGTGGTTCCGCAAACTGTTCATGTCGTCCGTCTACATTGACGAGCACGATGACTTGTTCGGTATGGTAATGGGCTGGCTGGCAGAGAACCAGCGCTTCGGATCTAAGCGTTCGTTGCGCGCGAAAACGCAGACAGGCTCGAAAGTTGATGATGGAGCTGATGATACAGCGGGCGACGCTCTTGACGAGAGAGGCATCTTCGACTATACAAAGTGGAGCGCCAGGTTACCTCCTCGGTTCGAGCCATACTATGGACAGAATTACATCTTCCACAAAGGAACCGTGTACCTCTTCAAGAGGTCACAGAAGCAGAACACGTCTCGCATCCAGGTGACGTTCAGTGGAGGCGCCGAGGATGATCTGCTACAGTTAGACTGCATTGGACGCAGCACACAGCCGATCAAGGATCTACTTAGAACCATCAAGATCTGGTCACTGAATCGTCAGCGCAACACAACTACAATCAGACACCCAACTCCAAAGGACAGAGCCCGGTTTGGTGGATCCTGGACCAAGACAACATCTAGACCCTCCAGACCCATGGACACGGTCATTCTTGATGCTGAGCAGAAGTCGATGATTGTGCGAGATATGAACGAATATTTGCATCCGGCAAGTCCGCGTTGGTATGCTACTCGAGGTATTCCATATCGTCGTGGATATCTGTTTCACGGTCCGCCAGGCACTGGCAAAACATCGTTGTCTTTCGCATTGGCGGGCATCTTTGGGCTCGAAATCTATGCCATCAGTCTGCAGGAGCCCACACTTACCGAGGGTGATTTGCTGCAGCTCTTCAATGGCCTGCCGAGGAGATGTATTGTCCTGCTAGAAGATGTCGATGCAGCCGGCCTGTTGCGAGATAACCAAAGTGATGACAAGGACAAGTCGAAGGCAAAGAAGGACGAGAAGAAGGACGGTAAAGGAGCAACCGATGCCACCAAAGAAAAGGCCAAGAAGGAGGAAGACTACACCCTTAAGGATCTTGCTCGTGAGCTGAAGGCAATCAGTGCTCCAGCACAGCGGGGAGGCCGACAAGGCGCGGCTCAGCAGAACAATGGCGCTGGACCAAATCGAGCTCCTGGTACTGGCATATCGCTTTCTGGTCTACTCAACGCCATCGATGGCGTAGCAAGTGCGGAAGGGAGAGTTCTGATCATGACGACGAATCATCCTGAAAAGCTTGATGCTGCTCTTGTGCGTCCTGGCAGAGTTGATCGAAAGGTGGCATTCCAGCTCGCCATGAAAGACCAAATCAGCGAGCTTTTTGTCAGAATGTACGCCGCAAGTGATCAGGTGCCTGACATTGAGCTCAAGTTGGATAATCGTCTTGGAAATGGCCATGCGAAAGCAATCAGCAACGGCAAGCCCACAGTCAACGGACACAGCAACGGTCATGCGGTCGCTCGACCGGACAACCAGCTATCCGCGATCTCTGAATTTGAGCTGGAAGAGCTCGCGATCGAGTTCGCTGAGCATGTTCCAGATAACACGTTCACGCCTGCAGAAATCCAAAACCATTTAATGAAGTACAAAAAAGAGCCTCGCACGGCCGTGGAGCTGGCGACGCAGTGGACGGAGGATTTGCTGGCCGAGAAGGACAAAGAGGCAAGTGCTAGAGAGACAGCTGGGGATGAAGAGGATGATGGATTGTAGTAGAACAGTAACTTAGTGGAGTTTCGTACAGGTCCGAGGCGCATACTGAGAGACAGAGCATCCTTGCCAGTTCGTCGGGTGGTTTAGGGCATGAAAAAGAGGCGCACTTGACTGGTTCGTTTCGTTCGGCTCGAGCGCATCCCGGATCGGTGAGATCTAACATAAGCATCAATAGAGTTTGCAAGCTGTCCAGCTTCGTCTCATCTTGCCATAAATCACTTTGCGACAGATCTCTTGCTTCCACGTTGTGTGTGACATTCAAGAATGCATGTGCGCGGGTCCGCACCGCGGACACTGAGCTGTGAAGCGCACATGTTGGTCGCGTTGTCATTGTCGGAATGATGGCTAACCGAGCGAGCGCCAACGACCAGGATTCAACACCATGTCGATCATGACCCTAAGGCGAGACAAACCTTCGCGGCTATGGGGCCTTCCAACGAACAGCGCTACGCTGCTGATGTGCAGTCAGCTGTGGGCAAGTATATATATATATATCGTTGGCCCCGTGTATCGCGCGCCATGTTGCCCTCGCCATTCATGCTTAAGCACCTAAGACTCGACCTCCCCGAAATACCAAGACCCAAACCTCCGAGGCCAGTGTCCGCAACTGTCAACGTGCAGATTTGATGTTTGGGGGCGTGTGCCAAGAGTGACGACTGCGCATTTCGTCTCAACAGAGCGCCTGGCCCTTCGACTTGTGAAAACTAGACGGGAACATAACTATGGCTGTTTTGTCTCTCGATACCGCCACTGGACATCCATACTCACTGGCTCTTGGCTCTTTCGTGGTTCTAGCCAGTCTTGTGCTCTACCTTTTCCACAAGCCGACATTTCCAAGAAATGCCCCAAAACTTGTGGACGACACGATTCCGCTGATCGGTGCTCTCCACTTCTTCACGCAAAGATGGGACTTCTGGGAACGGGCGAGGAACCGCTCAACCACCGGAAATTTCAGCTTCTATGCCGGACAGCACCCAGTCGTGGGAGTTACAGGGCAGAAGCAGGAAGAGCGTAAAGTCTTCTTTGAAGACAAACGATTGGCGTTCTCCGAAGGATATGCCACTCTTCTAGCTGGAGCACCCGAGGTCAAGAGAGATAATAAGCTACTGGCCGAGAACAACAACGACTCTGCCTTTACAATATACTTCCAGAAGCGTCTCATTGCCTTGCTCAAAGGCAATCAGCTCCGCAATGGTCTGCCACAATTACTCAAGGACGCGCGAATGCTTCTAAATGGCCTTGCTGCGCAGCCGGAAAAGATCACGGATCCATTTGATTCGATATATCGCATGGTTTTTCAGTTCACAATGCGGACAGTGGCCTGCAGTGAAATTGCAGACGATCAGCCATTGCTGGCAAAAGTTCTTGGCCTCTTTGAATCGATTGAAAGCTGTGCGACGCACACTGGCATTATGTACCCATGGGTCCCTTTGCCTTCCAAGATGAAGCGGACCATCGCAGGCGCGCAGCTCTATGGCATTTTCAAGAAGATCGTGGACGATCGAAACAAGACTGGACGCAAGGAGGACGATGCTTTGCAGTACCTTATGGACCAAGGCGATAACATCGTCGACATCATCACCTTTGTGCTTGGAGCACTTTTTGCCGGACAACTGAACAGTGGAATTAACGCTAGCTGGATCTTGTGCTACCTTGCCAACAACGCAGAGTGGATGAGTCGTGTACGAAAGGAAGTTGAGGAAGTTGCAGACAAGTATTGTGCAAACAAGGATATTCCTCTCAAGGAGCGTCTCATGGAAGTCCCAATCGAGGCTTGGGAAGGAGAATTCCCTATGATCGACTACTGCCTGAAAGACACGATTCGCTTGCAAATGTTCGGCACTGCCTTCCGCAAGAACCTGTCGAATGCAGAGGTCGTGATCAACAAGCAGACTGGCGAAGTGATACCTCCCGGATACTTCGCAGCTTTGGGCGTGGGAGACATTCACTGGAACCCCGAAATCTACACGAATCCTGATGAGTGGGATCCAGCTAGATATCTGCCGGACAGAGCGGAGGATAAGAAGGAAGTATATGCATGGATGGGCTGGGTATGTCTGGTCTATGAACTATGCTTGAGGTCTGATGCTAACCTATTACAGGGTCTCGCTCGCCACCCTTGCCTGGGCGTGCGCTTCGCCAAGTTGGAGAACAACATGATTGTCGCATTCTTCCTGGCATACTTCGACAACATCCAGCTCGCTGACAAGTTCGGCAACCTGAAAGCAGAGACGTCGCCTGTCGACCGCAATGGCCACACAGCGCACAAGCCGCACGAACCGATGTACCTCAAATATCAGTTACGGCAAGACTAGAGTTTATAGACAGGTCCCTCAAGCGGGCCTAATCATGAACAAATTGCGATACAAAGTCGCCTTCACCCTCTCATTGTCAATCAATGTATCCACACGACCTGCCTCTCGAAATCCGGCTCGCTCGTAGAGTGGCACAGCATCAGGTGATGCCTCGAGGAAGCACTCTGTACCTTCTGCATCTGCCTTGTCAAGCCCATACTTCATCATCAGCGACCCGGCACCTCTCCCTTGATAAGCAGGAGCCGTGGCGAGAATCTCGAGATCTACACCATGGTCAGACACACATCTAGCGCAC
This sequence comes from Septoria linicola, assembly GCA_024114885.1. Lineage (NCBI taxonomy): Eukaryota > Fungi > Ascomycota > Dothideomycetes > Mycosphaerellales > Mycosphaerellaceae > Septoria > Septoria linicola. The sequence continues at coordinate 2,636,814 of CP099420.1, forward strand.
CAACACAACTGTCACTCACACCAATGTCCTCTCTTCCCCATCAAATCCCTGTGCGCCCTTGCCCAAGCTCCAAACGTCTCATCACACAGCTCGGCATCAGCTTCGGCAGGCCACTCTGGTAGACTGACATCCGGCTCAATACCAGGCTCTGGTTCTTGCCACTTGGCGAAACCTGCGATCTCGCCACTTTCCTCTAACACGGCTTTGAGCCACTGGGCCCCGGGCTCGTGCAGCTCATCCTTGATCATGTTCTCCCACCAGGCGCGTATGTCGGGTGTCCGGGGCCAGCATCCGAGGGAATGTGCATTCTGAAATGCTGCGAAGTAGATCGTGACGCATTGCGGTACGTCTAACTCTTGCAAAGGAAGCAGCGTGAAGGCCATGTCCGCGCGGCTATGCGATGCTAGTCGAAGAACGTTGAGCAAGCCATGTGGAATATAGCTCATGGCTGACACGGTGTCCAAGAGCAGCATAGTATCAGTGGAGCTGACTAATCGTCAAGTGTGGTGCTCCACATGTGGTTCTCATTCTGCTTTGACCTTCACTTGTTTCGCAATGCATCTTGTGATCGTCGTGTAGCATCTCTGACAGCTTTCTCAATATCGGAATACAGCCGATCCTGTTCGAAGCGCAATTCATCGACACTTCGTGTTGATTCGATAGGCACATAATTGGCTTTAGTACTTTGAAACCGCTCACGCCTCTGCTGCAGGGCGAGCTCAGCCGCGCGGGCTTCCTTCTCACAGTCTCGTGTCGACACCTTCGTCTCGGTCTTGTACTGGGATTTGGGCTTTTTGGGTGAGGACTTGGTGTCTGGTTTGGTGTTACGAGGCCTTTGTTGGTGGCTACTGCCTCTCCAGAACGACTTGATAGACCATTTTCCGTCTGCTGTATCCACTTTGCTCGAAGGCCGTCGATCATGCACACTGTCCCGACGTAGACGTGATCCGGAACGAGAGCGGGAGCAGGATTCGGAACTGCGATGCCAATGAGCGTTGGAGACGTGATGCAAGACTTTGTCTCCAGTGCTGGTCTCTAGTAGTGCATTGACGCCCTCTCCGCCGAGCTCAAGAAAGTCATCGTTGACAGGCATGTTGTTGCTTGGTCAAATGCTTGGCACAAATTGGCTTCTCTGACGAAACTGTCGTGGGATGATCCCTGTCGAAAACAACGGTAGCGATAGTCGTGCCTGACTGCTGCGCGGAGAGGTGTCGGCAAATATATGTTCGCTTGTCTACCATCAATCAACAGCTCTTAAACAGGAACTGCACTCTATCGAAATCAGGATTGTCGTCGCTCGAGGTGGGCATGATGACACAGTCAGGACTCAAAAAGTTGGCTGAGAGGCTCGCTTGCGACGCATGCAAAGCCACCCATAAACGCCACAGGAAAAGTTGGGGCGCTTCTTCACGAAAAGCAACGATAGCACCAGAGCGGAACATCGCGAAGAAAAATGCACTTTCACATCGATTGTGGTTGTGACGAATGGGTGTCGTGCCGTGTTCGCTCAATGCTACAGCACCTGACAATCTCGAGGTGTTCCGTGTGTGCATAATCCGTATCTTCAGCCATGCGTTCTTCGAAGTGAGATAGCGGCATCGAGAACCGCGATGAGGACTTGTACCGATCTTGGTTCCTGATGGTTACATGATACTGCCCCAAGCCCGTCAGACCGCCATTCTCGCAGAAGGAGTCTGTCAAGACACTGGCGGATCGAGCAGTCCTTGGAAGCGAATTTGCGACTCTCTGGTGTCTCCGCGTACAGCCAGCTCGTATGCGTCGATGACTGGTGCTAGGGAGCGCGTTCGCCTGCCTACCGCGCTCATCTTGCCTAAAACTTGTATCCTCTCGGATCGCGGCCAGAAGTTCCACATACCGGGGATGTGCTAAGTTGTGTCTGCCGTTGACCGGGAGTCAGTACTGTTTTAGATTTCTCGTGGAGCTTCTGCCAGAGGGCGTACTTACAGCGTGTCTGCAAATTCCTGGGACTCCCTAAGGACTCGATAGCTTCGAACGTATCTTTCTGTCCCCAGGTCTAGTAGAACACACAAGTCTCTCATACGGAGAATCCATATATGAGCCAGATCTAGCGGCAGCAAGCGGAAGACCTCTTGTATGGCCAGCTGATGGCGATAGCGTATTCGACCCAGAACACTATTGGCTACTTCCTTCAGATTCTGCTCGCCATGCCAAGCATCGTTGTAATGAGACAAAATCGGCAGCATCGTGATAGGAGCCAATCTCTCCAGCCCGATGTGGATTATTCTCTCTTTGATCGCACGATTTGCAGCAATAGCAGCTGGCCGGAGATGATATAGAGGCCGACCATCTGGAGCACGGAGATGCGCAACGTGTACCTCAAGTTCTTCTGGCAGGATGCCTAGGAGCGAGTACCACGGATCAATCGGCAGTCTACTTCGAGAAAACGTTCGAAGCGTCTTGAGTTCGTTCTGGACCTTGAGCATGCGCTGGTACTCCGTGCTGCTAGCGATTGGCGCATTCTCCCGACGCCTTCTCTCTGCTTCCATGGCCTCTTCTCTTCGAGCGTTCTCAAGTTGCCTCCGTGCCTCGTCTTCTATTCGTTGTCGTTCGTTCCGGATCAGTTGTTGCTCGTCTCGGACTCTCTGAGCCTCGCGATTTGCCGCAGCTCTCTCCTCGGCGGCCTCATAGCGCCTGATGGCAGCATCAGTATCATGGATGGCGCTACGAGAACATGCGAAGCCGAATCTCGGGAAAGGGCTCCCGGTTTGCCAATGTCTGCTGAAATGTGTCGCCTCGGTTCCACAGATGAAGCAAAACTCAGTGCGGCATAGTCGACACTTCATGTGGTTACAGCCATCCCGCAGAGCTATCTTGACCTGACACGTTTCTTTTGGACACTCCTGGTAGTCCCTACCGCGTATCAGGCCTCTGAAGGGATCTTCGTCCGCATCGAGCTCACACTTGTGAGCGCGCCGTCTAGAAAGTACTTTCGAGCATTTAGTGCAGATCTCGGCTACGCACTTAGTACATTGTACTATTCTTCCTTTGTGTTGTGCGACATCTCTAGTCTGGCCATACACGTCCAGGATGCTGCCATCGAGATTACTCGATCCGTCGTAGAGTGCGAGGGACTGCTGTGCTGCGATCTGGTTTACGAATGTCAGCTCTGCGACAAATGCTGGGTCTGCACGCAATTGGCGGCATTCCAATATGCGGCCAAATGACTGCGAAAGTGAAGCTTCGAGATCTTGGAGCTTTGTTGCTGATGGCAAATCTGCGATCACCACGACATGCGGTGGTGGGATCGTAGTCCGAAGCGCTGTCTTACTGCCGATAAATGTACCACAGCAGTGAGTGTCCTGAGATGAAGGTCTCGCACCGGGAGCGGGGCCTCGTACTGGTGGCGTTTGCACTTTTCCCGTGCAGTACAGCCTGTCTTGAACCCCAGTGCGATATTCTGGAAGTTTTGCATTCCACCTCGCAAGTAGGTCTGGAGTTACGTGGTCAAGGTAATCTTCAATGGTCAGCTCATGCCCGCCCCAGGTTACTGGATAATTTGTTTCGTTTGCAAGTGCCTCCTCGAATTGTGGCAAGATGCCGCTCTTGTAGCACTTGACGCATAAGTTGCTATCTTGTATGACGACTGGACATCTATGTGATCCTCGCAACAGCATACACAATTGAATATCATCCGCTGTGCTTTTGCCGCCAGCGCAGTTTTGCTGGAACTTGACTTGGCCATTGGCATTTTCGAGCGGCCCGAATCGAGTGTAGATAGCGCTCCAAGTGTGTGAAGCTGGAGCGAGTTGTGGTAATGCAGCGAATCGGCACAGATGCAGAAGGCTTACACAAGTCCACGCAGACCCGCGGCCACATCAAAGTCTAATCGCGGTGGTGGGAAGCGATTAATCACAGAAAATCGTCCTCGTCCTCGTCAACGTCGTTGTTCGTCGTGCGTGTTGTGTGTACCACAGTGGTCGGCTGCGAGGACACTTCTAATACTTCACGCCAAGTTGTCATCGGTGAATTCGAGACAGCGACAACAAATCACATGTCTTGCAACCAAACTTTTCTCAGACTCAGTAAGACTTTGTCTCCCAGTGCACTTCGAAATCGCGTGCTGTGTGATTCCTAAGCTTCCAGCCTTGCACCTTGACGTTGTCCCACTCGAGAGCCTCGCAGCTCAATGTGCCCTGGAATTTCTCGCAATTGTTGCTTGCGAAGACTAGATAGCCTTTGTCAGTCATAACGGCCTCGCTGACCGGGACTTGATCGCCAAGCCTGTCGCCGCCCTCAGACGGCGGACTCTGCCTACGATCAGACAACGCAGCCAGTATTTGGCCCTGCCACTTCATCCAGAACTTCGGGCTGCGGAAGCTGTTTTTCTCAAATTCCTTATAGCTACGCTCCTCGCGGTCCTCAGCCTCCACGCCGGTATGCTCTTCTTCCTCTGCATCTCCCTCTCCTGCCTCCTCTTTCGCCCCCTCTCCTGCCAAGCTGTCGTCGAGACTTTGCCTCTCAATGCCTACTTCCGCATCAACGCCCGCATTCTCAGTGTCACTCTCGACCTCCTCTTGAAATTCGAAGCTACGCACAACCGCCTTCATGGTCTTTCTGCTCCCCGTCAGAAGCACAGTGCCGTGAAGTACTTCAGGCAAGAAAAGTTCTCCCACCAAAGCATTGCCCGCTTCGTTCAAATGGTAGACCTCCAGCTTGCCAATACCGGTACTACTGCCATTTTCTTTGACCAGCTTGCCGGCAGCATGGCATTTGACTTCGTAGGTTCCCAACGTCTTCTGCACATCGAAGCCACCATTGCTCTTTCCGCCCTTCCCTCGACCATGTTTGCCGACCCGATTGTGCAGATGCCTGTTGGTAAGTGCTGCTTCCTGCCAGTCATCCATGCTGTCCGTTGTGTAGACTTCGATACATAATAGAGATGTCGGAGACTGATGTCAAGGTGTTATGAAACACCTCAATGGCACACGCGTCATTGATACTTCTCCTCGCTAACTACCTCCTAGAGTGGTCGTCGTGATGCCTGGCAGCATGATATTGCCACGACAGGTACATCTTGTACCTACCTCGCTGAACCGCGAATGATCTTCAAAGGTGATCATATCAGAACGAATTGATACCTTGAGCATTGATGCGACAACAAGATGACAAGAGCAGACCGCGGTTCAATGAAACTTGGTTGAGCTTCTTCGATCTTGGCAGACTGGACTTGGGACGTGCCTGGTCCCGAACTCAAGACGTCTTCTGCCTCCAGCATCGTTCTTGTGATTACGCCCTGTCCTTTCATGTTGGTCATATGTCCTCCAATAAGTCATCATCTTCACTGCCTCTCGAAGGAAGTCGTCCTGCAAGACACCTTGGTGCAACACCGTAATGGACAAACTCTGTCCAATGATCACCCCACGTGCTGCTCCCATGCCTGATCGGAACAGTGCTCAATGTGGGAAGCTTGCGACCGCAGGGTTGAGCGCATGGTAGAAAGCAGTCGAGACACTCGCGTGGCTTAAGTTAGAGGATCTATTGCTCCCGTGATAGAAATCGGTGCCGTTCGGGCTGTGTAGCAAAGCAGCAACAGCTTGACCGGCGTGTACTGTAGGTTCTACTGTAGGCACTACATCCAGCTCACGATCACGCAGTCGACATTAAAGCTGTCTGGGAGCCCATACTACCTTCGTCCGAGCTTGTCCGCTGAGAACGAGCACCAAAGGCTTGATAGTATGCCATCGGACTCTTCCCCTTTACTGAGCATCGTACCTAGGAATTGATCTGGACTGCGGCCTGTGTCTGGTCAATGAACTGACCAGACACTGCTCTGGAAAGCGCATAGTGAAGCGTACTCGGTAGCCTCGGACCACGATCATAGTCCTAGACATCTGTGAGCCGAACACTCGCCGACTATGGCATTCCAGCCACTGTCTGTCGGCGACATCCTTATGCTGTCGCAGACAGCGTGGAAGATTGGCAGAGCATTCAATAATGGGAAGAATAACGCGCCTGCCGAGTTTGCAGAAGTGGAAAGAGAGTCGAACAGCCTCAGTGAATCTCTCAAATTGGTTGCTGAAACATTGCATGAAGACAATAGCATTCTATCTCTCGCAGATATTAAAACGAAGGAGGCGGTGAACACAATCCTCGAGTCTGCACACAAGACGCTCGAAGACCTCGAGAGCTTTGTAGATCGATATCAGGTCATAAAGAAGATGGACACGGGCCATGGCGGATTTGTCGTCGAGCGAAGCTGGAGCTCTGTGGTGCTCGCAAACTACCGCACGTTTAAATGGACTACCGAAGGCGGCGACATTCAGGCGCTGCGGAACATGCTACAAATGCATGTGGACTGCATAAATTTGACGATGCAGGCCCTGCAGTCTCGGTCGCTGGCGAGACTGGAGAAGACGGTTGTCCCCATGGCGGAGAATGTGGCGTCTATCCACGATTCGCTCACTGGAGACCTAGGTCCAAAAATTAACGATGTCCATGAGGTGATTATGGCGATCGTGAGCAGCACGCCCTCTCTCGAGGCCAGAAGCCGTAAGATCGAGTCGGGTCATATCCGAGATAGCGCAAGCACATCCAGCTCCTCTGTTTCAGACAGACCTTTGAGCTGTGCCGAGGGAAGATTGCTGGAGGCGCCTCAGCCGACTGCGAAACACGATCGGACTTCACTTGGTCAGAATCGCAAAATGGGAAAGGCGCCTGTGCGCTCTAGCGCAACGGCTAGACTGGCTTCAAACGAAGAATTTCTTGACTTCGGCGAGGAACACCAGGCCCGAACTGTGGAGTGGGATTGCGTGGCAGGCTCTCCAGAGAAGGAGAGAGGCAACATTAGCGACAGCAAAGCTTTGTGCGCTTCGCCAAGAGATAGTGCATACGCAGGGGAGGAGTCATCTCGGCGAGCATCGTGGCGCAGGGAGTCTGCGACTTTGCCCGCGCTCTTTAAGACTGTAGGAGATGACCATTCGGCTTCTGTTGGTAGTAGTCCTGATCTCGAAGACGAGATAGAAGACTTCGCGCCCCCATTGCCGCTGAAAAGTACCAGGAGACGGCCGCCGCCTCCACCTCCTGTGAGAACTCCGCCGGAGCCCCGAATGCACTCCCAGCTTCTGCCTCCGCCTGCCATGGATGCTTACGAGGGCCCTCATCCGGTAGCAACGCCCTCCACAATACTTTCGGCTCTGCAAAGGACGAGAAGTGACGTCGATGAACGAACACAGTTAGCAAGATTCGCGGTGAAAATCCCGCACCGGCAGACAATCCAGCTGGAAGCACACGGCAAGAATGACGGACAGAAGTTCGAGAAGCAACTCTTGCGCAATGCTGCCATTCTGTGCGATGTGCGTGGCCGTCTTGTCGAGTTCGCTCATATAAACGCAGAAATCACAGACGAGCGTTATAAAATCGAAATGAAAGAAGCTTGCAAAGAATGTAGGATCTGTGTTATCAGGAAAAGAGAGAATCGCGAGCATGGAGGCACCAGAGTTGTTACTTCTGTTTGGAGTCTAGCAGATGATCACGAAAGTCGTCTGCAGCAGAAGCTATCCGAGTTCCAAGAGACTGTGCCTTACTGCTCGTGCTTCGAGCCTGAGAAAGTCTCCCTCCAAGCGACTGATGAAGCTGAGATCTCGCTCAAGTTCCATACAGAAGAGTGGGGAGCTATGTTGAAAGACGAGAAGAAGACAAACTGGGTGAACTACTACTTCGCTACCGAAGCAGATGCTGTCAGTTTCCAGTCCGCCGTCTTTGGCCGGACGCTCCTAGGCTCTTTCCGCACCACGAAAACTACAGTGATCCATGAAGGCCTCAAAGGAGCTTTCGCGTTCGAAGAGCAGTTCGCTAACATCGAAATGCTGCGTCTCTGGGAAGAGGATGGTGTCGAGACTCCTGGTGCAGCAGGTGGCGTCATGGCATTGATGCATATTTCCAGTAATTTTGGCGAAGGCTGGGCACGATGGTGGATAAACAATAGCCGCCAGCACGTCCGAATCAAAGAGGACGGTAGCAAGCATGCCCGTGTGAAGGGCATAGACGTCACAGTGGTCAGGCCAGGCGCAACAGCTCGGCAAGCACAGCGTGCGAGGAGTGCAAGCTTGGGCATCGCAGCGCCGCATTCCAAAGCAGCGGAAAAGGATGCAGTACTGAAGAGGGTCAACGGAGTGAAGATAGAGTTCAAAGAGCAGCAGGAGAGGATCCGATTTGTGAAGGCTGCAAAGGAGGCACAAGGGCGTTCGATGCCGTTACCGGAGTGTAAGTTTGCCCTCGAAGGCAGACCCCAAGGAAATATTTGAGAAAGCGCTGACCTAGATCGATGGCGAAAGTGTAGTATGACTTTGCGAAGCATTATTGGGCTTCTCGATGTCGGCCTTGGTCGTGCACAGGCTGCAGGCGAGCTATTGCTTGATCGAAGCTGCCTTGAGTGCAGGAAACGTGGTCGAAGACAGGGATGAACTCCAGTAGAAAGCGAGAAACCCGTTGTGCGATCCAGTCCTCTCCTCCGTTTCTGGAAGCTTGTGCCTGCAGCTCGAATTCAAGATTTCAAGCGCGCATATGCGAGAGCTAGGAACATGTTTCCACACTCGCGTTCAACCCACAGCACAATAATCCTTGGATGTAGCGACTTCTCTGTTCGCACCGCTGAGGATGTCTGTTCCGGGAGAGCCGCCTCGCGCACCACAATCCGGTCGAGAATGGTGCACTTGCTGTCTGGAGGAAACGCTGGACGACCAGATTACCAAGATCCATGGAAACGCGATCTGCTTCGAATGCTTCAGCACCGGAATTCGACCCCAGTTCGAAGCAGCGCTGTTGAGCGAAGCGGCATGGCCGGTGCTGTGGTCTGGACAGGTGATTGAGCCTTACAAACACACAGCATTACTGCCTCCGGACTTCTGTGGCCAATGGACCGAGAAACTGAAGGAATACGGGACGCCAGTGACTCAGCGGATCTACCGTCATGGTTTCTTAGCTGACGAACAGTGTGGCAGGTTCATCAAAGCGAAACCGGATGTCATTGAAGATTGCAACTGCACAGCCAAATGCTTCGTGGCCGAGTGCCGGACATGCTGGACGCAGGTATGCACATCATGCTCTGGAGTGGCGACGAACTTTACGGTGCACATTTGCCAGTCTGAAGGCAAGGACGACTTTGAAGGACTCCAGCGTGGAGTCGACTACCAAAAATGCCCCAACACAGATTGCAGGGTAAAGCTAGCTCTACGAGACGGTTACAACCACATGCAGTGCAAATACTGCCAATGGTCTTTGTGCTTCCGTTGTGGAGGAAAAGTGGAAGAGGGTGAAGCGCACTGGACCAAACCTAATCCGTGTCCAAGATGGGGCGCTCCAAATGACCCGCGTGCCGAGTGGGACGGAGATGACGATGAAGAGGAAGAAGACGAGGAAGATGGAGAAGAAGACGGAGAAGACGGAGAAGACGACAGAGAGGCTAACGAAGAGGCCCAACGTTTCACCGCCAACACCAGAGAAGGGCGGCTACTGCAAACCGATCGAGATATCCTGCCCAGCATGTTGTCGACCTTGCGTGAGGAACACTCAGCCGAACAAGGATCTTTAATTCACGAGCTTCGGCCATTTCTGCTCTGCCTGCACAGGGCTATTGGCATACATACCGCACACCTACGCGCCCGACTTTTCGGAACTGAGGCCGAGCCTACGAACGATCCAGTCGAGCGAGCGAGCACTGCATGCAGGGGTTTTGGGGTGGATTACGCGCGAAGGCCACTACTTGACACAAGTACCGGGACTGGCCGGTGTTGTAGCTGGCTACGTTGATGCATGGGACAGTTTTGAGGCTCGCTTATTGCTTTCACGATCCTCTGGAGGCAGGCTGAGATCTGAGCATCGGTCCGCACTCGTACGCGCGCGAGGTCGCATGTACGATCTGAGGGACGCTGGCTATGAGAGTGACTGGCTGGAGTTGGGCATCAAGTGTTGCGAAACGCTGTGGATTGGTATCAATGTCCACGTTCGTCGCTTCCGGATGTCTCGACAGTCAGAAATGCTCAGTGAGACACTGGAAGGCATATTTCACCGCTGTTATGTTGGTGTCATTGCAGCTCTGAGAGCTTCGGTGAGCAACGGGGCAGACGAATACGCAGAGGAAATTAGCCATATCCTAATGCCTGTCATTGAGGCTTACGAGAAGGCAATGGATCTCCAGGCACGCGGAGAATGGAATGAATGAGGCTCATAGATCGAAGCACCCTCATGATTGAGTATCTCGTCGGCACGTTGGCCTCTTCTACAGCAGTCTAGGCATTGAGACCTGGACGGGGTTTGGCTTATTTGGGCACACTCAAGTGCTTCCGCGACCACTTGGTGTTCGATCCTGGAATCAGGTCAGAAACAGGAGCTTTGTGTGGAGGTACTGAAGCAGTACCTCCACTGAATGTAGATAAAGCCATTGTCATTGCACTGACATCCACGAATTTGATTGAATTGATGCACTTGTACTTGTCCTGTCCGTGTGGATGGACGGAGGGTACGTTTCTCCGATCCTTGCAAAACGCCATGCCGAGCGCATACACGTGCTCCGTGCCATTGGCCAAAAGTCAATACAAACGATTCGTCATCTCGCGGCAGGAACAACAACACTGCGGGCCTAGCAGCAAAAGTAGCGTAGTGGCAGTCAAAGGAATAACAATAAGTTGACGAGAGTGCCCGGCATGTTGTCAAGTTCAGTGTTCTCCATTCACCGCTTTTCGCAGAAATGTTTTCGTCCACCTTGGCCCTCTGGGCGACAACAGCCAGCTTAACATTTGCGCAGTCCGACATTCCACTTTCAGAGCCACTCCAGAAGATTCTTGCCGGCGCTCAGAAGGGCGACCATTACACGTATCCGACGGACTTGACGCAAGAGATCATTCCTAAAGCGATCCATTCTCACAATGATTACTGGCGGCCCATTCCTTTCTACTCCGCCCTCAGTGTAGGCGCAATCTCTGTAGAAGCAGATGTCTGGCTTATCAATGGCACTCTCCATGTCGGACATGAGGTGTCAGCTCTGACGGAGTTCCGGACTTTCGACAGTCTGTACATTCAACCTATTCTGGACGTTTTGAGGAAACAGAACCCGAATTCGAGTTATGTGACTGAGCTGCCCACGAAGAATGGAGTATATGATACCAGCTCGGGCCAGACATTGTACTTGTTCGTCGATATTAAGACGGATGGAGAGGAGGCCTGGCCAGCCGTGGTGGAAGCACTCTCGCCTCTCCGTGATGCTGGGTACTTGACTACATTTAATGGGACGGGAACGACCTCGGGGCCTGTGACGGTTGTAGGCACAGGAAATACGCCACTTGATCAGGTGGTGAAGCAGAGTCCGAGGGATATCTTCTATGATGCTCCACTGCCGACGTTGAACTCCACTTTCAGCAACATCACATCTGATGTGTCGAAGATTGCATCCACGGCGTTCAGCGGGCAGTTCGGTATGGTGAGAAATGGGACGCTGAACGCGACGAGTCAAGCGTTGTTGCAACGCCAGATTGCAGTCGCGCATGGCAAGGGTATTGGTGTCAGATACTGGGACCAACCGAACTGGCCTGTGTCGAACAGAGATGCGATCTGGAGACTATTGTGGGCCGCAGGTGTGGACCTGATCAATGCTGATGATCTGGAAGGTGCAGCCAACCTGTAGATTCTTGAATTTGGCGCATTTCACGTGGGTGCATTTCCTCACCACGGGTTGATATATCGTAATGGACCGGGTTGTGCTTCGGAGAGCCTAGCGACAGAGTCTTGAATAGTCCTTCCTACTTCTTCAACAGTGCGCCCAGCATCAATCGTGACAATGTCTTCTGCCTCGTCTGGATGAGTTCTCATTTCTGCGAACAGACTTCGGACGCGATCCTGCATCTCCTGCTTCTCATATCTCTCTGAGCCAAAGCCGCCTCGCTTTGCAGCATCTTCAGCAGAGATGTCAAGAAACAAGCACAAGTCAGGACGCGGTAAGCCGACCTCAGGATGGCGACACCAGGCCAGGTCCATAGTTGGATTCTGCTTGGCGGCAGAGTAGACACAGCCAGAGTAGTAATATCGGTCAACCACAACTGTAGTTCCTGCTTGCAAATGTCGTTTGATGTCCTCTGCTGCTTCCCACCGATTGGCGGAAAACAAGAGATGGATAGCGTGATCTTCTTGATTCGAAGAGCCCACGAGATAGTTGTTGATCATCTGTCCAATAACGGTGCCTCTGTTTGGGAAGCGCATGTATTCCACTTTTTGTCCTTGAGCGATGAGATGGTCGACTAAGCGGGCACATTGGGTGCTCTTGCCTGATCTGTCCAGGCCCTCAAAGACAATGAGGTGTCCTCGCTGGGATGCCATGTCGTTCCCGTCAGTCTTTGGCGAGGGCATGTGGTGTAACTAAGTTAGACAGATGTAGACTCGCAGACAGAAGTTGAGGACGCGTTGAGATTCCTTGGCGCGTCTGGAGCTCCACTCGCTCGCTGGGCTCTCGAAAATCTTCTCTCAGCACACGATTTTTTGATTCTTGTCAGCCAGGACATCGACCATGCGGCTAGGATGAACGGCCACGCAAATGGTCATTTCAATGGTCATGACGCCAACGGCAATGGCAAGCTGGACAATCAGCTGCCAGAGGAAGAAATGTTCCACATTCTCCGATCGACAGGCACAGCGGCCACGGGCACAGCAGCTCGTTTAGGCCGACTTGCATTGCCGCGTCGCAGAATCTTGGAGACACCGCATTATCTCGCCAACACCAGTCGCGGCGTCGTGCCACACATCACACAAGACACGTTTGTGCGCGACACCGACATCAACGGCGTCTATGTGGCCCTCGAAGATTGTGAGTGCTCTACTTCCTGTGCATGACAGGACCATCCACTGACCAGCATGCTCACAGTGTGGTGATAGTCATCGAGAAGGGCCCCAAAGACGTGCCACCGATCTACAAATTCCGATCTCCTGATGGCGCCTCACCGCTGCGGAGATTCATCGCCGCGCCTGATGACGGTCTGCTGGTTCTGGGTGCTCGTCGAGCCTCACCAGTTGCCGCACCGGAAGCCACGTCGAACACCAACAAGACTGTCTCAATTTGCACGGCTGTTGGCTTCCGAGCGCTCAAGGCAGATGACTACGCAGAAAAGGCAGAAAGTCTGCGGGCAGACATCCTGGTCGGCCTCGGTGACATCCCATACGAACGCGCGCTGGGTAGCAAGAGAATTGAGAAGGCTACAGATCGGAACATCTCGTGGCTCGAGGAACATGTTTTCATGCGCCGGTCTGAGGACATGTCTGCAAGGGCGAAGCTTTTTGCATCGCTCCTGCCTGTCTCTTGTGCAAAGCAGCAGTACTACGTGGATGAGCTTGTGGGCCAGTTCGCTGATCACATCTCTGGTCTGGCTCTCTACGACCTTGACACGGTGGAAGACCTGCCAGAGCAACTTGACCATCTGCCCCGGCTGAGCTTTGCTTCTCCGAAGACGCCGCGGGATGTTCTCTACCAGATACGCCTTGGTCTTGACATATTCGTCATACCGTTTGTAGGCGCTGCGACGGACGCGGGTATAGCTCTCGATTTCACGTTTGGCAACCCTTCTCCAGGCACCACGAACGGCGACGAGCATCTTGACGTTCGGCGGCAACAGCCCGAACCCCTACCACTGGGCATCGATATGTGGTCGGAAGAGCATGCCATTGATCTGTCACCACTAGCGCATGGTTGCCAGTGCTATGCATGCACAAATCATCACCGAGCGTATTTACAGCATCTGCTCGCAGCGAAGGAGATGCTTGGCTGGGTCCTGCTGCAAATTCACAATCACCATGTCATGGACCTGTTCTTTGCGAGCATTCGACAAAGTATCGCGAGCGGCACTCTGGACCGCGATATCAACAGCTTCGAGCAGAAGTACGACAGTCTACTGCCTGCGAAGACTGGTCAAGGACCAAGGTACAGATATCTGGGTCATGCCGCGAAACTAATGGCTGACGGAGAACACAGAATCCGAGGCTATCAGTTCAAATCCGAAGGCCCTGGCGAGGTCAAAAAGAACTCAAAGAGCCATTTACCCTTTAAAATGCTCGATGATGGCCAAGAAAAGCTCGCCGAGGCTACATTGCCAGATCCGCAGGTCAACGCAGAAGAATTGCAGGCGCAAGGCTTCGCCGAGAAGGAAAGCTAGGAGCTCCCTCTCTTGCGATACACGCCGCATCAAAAGCGATGAAACCACTCAAGGCCAATGTGCTGCCACTAGGTTCTCTGTCCTGCATTGCAGATGAGACTTTTCAGGTGCTATACAGAGCCAGGGAACAAGAGGCTCGCAGCCACTCACGCATGCCATTGGATGCTCCACTTGGTAGGTCTATCCTCATTCTCATCCTACCTTCACGCTCCGAGATGACAGACACTCGTATACCCAGCTCACTCCGATGGCAAATGCCAACTTCATGAGTAGAGAAACGCGCAGATCACGACTGATTTAGCTTGCACAATCACCTTCAGCATTGATGTACCTGATGATGAGAACATAAGCTAACGTGCAGACAGTCAGTACCACCATATTCGTTCAGTTCGAATAATTTAGTCTTGTCAGAGCAGGATGGCAACAAGGAGGATATGAGGCTGCATTCTTCCGGACGTCAACAGTACCAGATACAATTTGCAAGAACCTTAATTCATGCCATGTGGCGATATCTTAACTGTCTACGCCTGTTGTGATCTCTTTTGCTTCCCAAGCCTATCTTAGTCGCTGATTGGTCGTACCTGCTTCCGCTCTACCGAAACTGGCCTCCCGAAGCTTGTGACTTCGTACCGAGCACTATATCATTGCTTGGAAAAGGATTCCAGCACGTAGTAGCAATATCCCAAGATGGAGGTGAAAGAGATACTGAACCACGGCCTCACACTCGCTCAGGCGGACGAGCTGTTGGACAAAGTTGTTGAATTCCCAGAAATTGACGCCAAATTCGAGCGCGTGCGACCAATTACCGATTTCCGCAAAGATGACTACGAGGCAAGGGTATGTAAGTACGAGTCCATATACATGTTTCCGAGTCAAAGGAGAGATTCGCTCATGACAGTGCTACAGTATACATCTGCCGCCGGCTCCCATCATCATCATCATCTGATGATGAATCTCAAGACAACGCAAAAGCTTCCCAAGAGGAGCTCTTCATCCTGAAATGCAAAGTCCAAGCACCCTCCGTGCTCGCTGGCGGTCTCAAAGATCCTGTTGCCGGCCCGAGCGAGCATACGACCGCTGAACTGCAAGCTCTTGAGAGATTCGGCAGCGAGAAAGCTGAAGGTTTGCCGCATCTCATCGCGTGGAAGAAGACTGCGCAGATGGGTGCGGGGTGGCCTATGCCTGGCGGGTACGCGGTTTATGTGGTGATGACTATGATGCCGGGTCTGCATTTGATGGATCTAGGCTACTGGGGAATTGAAGAGAGTGAGAGGGAGGAGATTCGGGAGAAATTCTTGGGTGTTATCCAGTATGTTTTCTTTTCCCGTTGTCTGTCCCCTGGACTTGCTTCGCAGAGACGAGTCGGAATGTGCATCTTGCTGACGAGATAATTCTCTTGCAGGTCTGTATGGCGAATGGGCTTCGAGCCTTACGATACCGCCTTGAGGAACATCTTATGGGAAAGGGAGACGAAGACATTGTGCGTAGACAAGATCCATCCAGTAGGCTCCCACAAGTTGTTCCTCCTTACTGATCATGACACAGGTCCATCGTTGATTTCGAGCACTGGCATCCAACAACTACCGATCCCATCAACATGCACAGTCAGCAAGAAATGCAAAGGTGGGGGCTAGTGAAGCGTCCAGCTTCGACGACGCATTGGGAAGAGTGGTTCCTATCTGAAGGACTTACGCGGAAGAGATGAATCGCTACGCCGTTGTGAATATAGTCCATCATGGTGGTGTGATGGCGTGGGCATTATTGAACTTATCCAGACTCACTCACTCATTGACGTGATATCACAATCAAGTGTATATTGCCTAAATCCTGCTTACGGTCCTGCTGGAGAATCTTGTCGCGTTAATGCAAGTTGCAATCAGTATGATATGACGTCGGAATTTCACGATGAGCTGGTGGCAACGAGTTGAACACTGGTGTGAATGAAGTGAAGCTGTCATGATATTGACCATTTGTGCGCTGTCTGTGATCGCGCTGCATAGCTGTATCTGATACGGTTCTTCCATCTGTCGATTCATTGTCGAAGTGCTGGACCTTCGCTATGGTAAATCGCTATTGTATCATGAGATCATCCGTCCAACGCCAGTCCCAGATGCGTATTGCTATAATACACCGCTCGCTAATAAATCTCGAAGAAACAATTTGTGGGGTTGAGCGTCCGACCGCTATGATGAAGTCGAGCTCATGGAGTCGGTACTCGACTCTGTGGAAAGCGAGGCCATCTCAGCGGATGCAGCTGTTGATCGTCTTCGTGATGAGGCAGTGGCCATCTCGAATTGTTGTTTGGTGTGTTGATGCATAAGTCTGGACGTTTTGTTAGTAAAATGTGTCGACTTGGCTCGCGCGTGTTTCTGACCTCTGATATGAGCATCGTGCATTGTCTGGGTTGGACAGATCAAATTGCTGAGCGAAGTGGTCCTCAGCGTGTGATGGGTCGACAAAGCCGTTGACCTGGTATTGAGAGGAAGACATTGTCGTTGGAGTGTTGGATGGTGTGAGTTGACGAGTCTGTTGACGAATGTCGAAAGTGCTGTACGTTGGATGCAAAAATGGTGAATGTTGGCGAAGAGTAGTGCTCTTTGGTGAACACTCTGCTTTGTATATGAGCCTCAAGAGCAAGGTACACAAGTTCCCAGTCATTGGAGGAACGGTATAGCGGGGACCCTGCGTCAGAGAACCATCTCAGACATCCTTAGCTCGATGTATGGCGTAAGCGAGCTCTAGCCCACTGGTTGAGAGCCGCACAGATAGTTCCTGCTCGGCGGGCACCTCACCTCACCTCCTGAGAAGTGACGAGCTGAGGAAGACGAAACCGAGCACACAACCCTCCCGATGTGCAAAGCTGTTGTGATTGGTACGATACAGGCAACGAGCGGGAATGTCCTCCCATCGTGAGTTCCAAAGAGGCATGGTGATGTTACGCAGTGCAGATCTTATGACGATGCTTGCGGAGAAATCGGACCCTGAGAAGTGCGGCTCTGTAACGGTTTTTCGTGGAACAGTTCTCTCGGAGCCCCATGACAACGTGAAATTTTAGCTGCGTGTAGTCTCAGATGGTATGCTTTCTGTGGGTTGACCGAGACCCACCTGAGTACCGCTTCTCCCCTGATGAGCTCCTCAAGTGCTTGCCTCGCGTCAGTGTTGAATGTCCAGTCGCTTCGTGACTTGGATACTGCACTGTTCCGCAGAGATGCGCCATGACAACAGGATCTACGGTAATGGTAGCAGCTCGTTCAAGCTCTGTGGTGCAGACGTGAAGTCAGAGTGGGTCAACGTCGGCCTCCACTGACGTGAGCACCAGCGAGGCGGTAATGTCGCTGCGGGAATTCCCAGACATGACCACATATCTCTTGGCAGGAATTGTGATGTGATGCTCATCGAAGAACATGCTAATGCGCCAACCACATTGATTGACGACTACACCTTGTTCGGGCCACTTCTTCACAGCTGCTTCTAGCAACTGAACTGAGGAAAGCTGCATCATCCTCGCATTCGCCACGTGACGTTTGCTCATTAATCACTATCGAGTTGTACTAAATATGCCATCCACCTTTCGTGACGCAGATCATGCCGTTGAAGTGGTCTCAGCACCACATGCCACCGCCCGATCCTGCGAAAAGGGCATCGACCGTCATCAATGCATCACACCACACAATAAAGGTCAAGGAACCAGCTCGGTGGCCACCACTGCAAGCAGCAACGTTGAATCATGATTAATGTCCCGCCGCCGCCTCGCATACTAGCGCCGTCACCCGGGGTGCATGGGAAGCACAATATCCAGAGCCCCCGCGCGAGCCATCCACAACGACATCACACAGCATTGTGTTGAGATGCGGCAATATCGAGCAACTTTGTCGGGGAGCCACGAAACGGTAGGTGACAGCATATCCTCGTACGCGAGCAGCTGAATCCTAGTGCTAGCCCGCAGGCCTGCACATAGCATCGCGTGCTCTGTCGTAAGTGTTTCCGAACCGTAACTTGCCCTGAACCTTTCTCGTGAACGGTCGTGTCTCGGTCGTCAATGAAGTGGCCACACTTCACCTCCCTCTGCTTCGGTTGCCTACAAGCATAAGGTCTCCTTAGCACCACGAGGTCATGGACCCGGACATCGCAATCGACTATGATGACCGTGCCGGTGACGTCGAATAACACCTGCCTCCCGTTTTCGCGGGCGTCTGTCTCCGTCGCAAGCGTTACCGCTACCACAGCTAGCGGATCGCCGCGCAGGACCTATGGGTGAGCCGAAGATGATTGTACCCGCGTTTCGTCGTGTGAACGCATAGGTCCACATTATATACCTGTGACCCGATGTTCTGATCTCGTCCTTGACCTCGATCCGTAAGAAGTCGCGTTTGATCCTGACATAGCCAGCATTCCTACTGTTGCTTTCGCTGCTCCATCTCCAGCTGTATACAATCAAGATTTCGGCATGACAATCTAGGGATGTGATGCGTAGTGGCGTAAGCTGGCCTGACGAAACCTCGTCGGACAGAGATCGATAGGCGATGACGGACTTGCTGCTCACTGACTACTGCTTCCTTAGCGTCCAAGTGACATGGCAAACTGGAGTTCCATTGCCGTGATTCAGAGTTTCAGATTTCACCTTTGACTCCAGGATGAAAGCCCATAATTGATTCTAGCAGTTGCTACTGTGGCTAGGACTTCTTGCAATTCCTGTTCCCGGACGCAGATGAAGCGCCACTGAACGGCTTGTGCAGTTGATGAGAGACACACACACGTGGACCGATCCTGATGCGCTATGCCCTACGCACTTTGCCGGTTCGAATTTCCTGGTGTTCGGTCATGAACAGCATTATGTCGTCCGTGCAACCTCGACATCAGAATAATCACAGCAGCCTACTGCACACCTGTTCTCCGCCGGCTGCGTTTCTCTTAGCATGTTGTGGAGGACACTTCTGGCAGGTTTGCGAGTCACTGCGCGTGTGACCCATGTGCAACCAGTCTGGACCAACAACCGTACATAGACTGCCAGCACCATGGGCTCATCAATCTTGGTTGGTTCCTGTTCGTCTTTGGTATATTCTTGTCGAGGCAGAGGAAGTGGTCCTCGCTTTGACTGGGGTCGTGGAAAAAGTGACTAACTAGTCCTATTGTCGCCGATATTAGCCGTTCTTTGATGCAATTCCGAACTTCAATCACTACCCACTCTCCATGACCATGAGATATCTGCTCAACACCACACCCACCAGACATCTCGTGCTTGTCCATCGTGACCATGGATAAGCTCACCGACAAGATCGCGGCCTTGCCACCGGACGCCACTTATTTCTCCCTCGAGTTCTTCCCGCCGAAAACGCAGCAGGGTTTTGCCAACCTCAATGCACGTCTGTCGCGCATGGCGCATTCGCTGCGCCCGCTCTTTGTCAATGTGACTTGGGGAGCGGGTGGCAGCACATCTGCCAAATCGCTGGCTCTGGCAGAGGTCACCCAGCGTGAACTCGGCTTGACAACATGTCTACACCTTACATGTACGAACATGTCAAGAAAGCTGATAGACGAAGCCCTGGAACAGGCAAAGGTGCTTGGTATTAGGAACATCTTAGCGCTGCGCGGAGATCCGCCCAGGAGTGATGAATACAGAGATGACAGCCTGCTGGACGCTGGCGAAGACGACAGTAACAAAGAGTTCACGTGGGCTGTAGATCTCGTGCGATACATCCGCAAGCAGTACGGCGATTACTTTTGCATTGGTGTAGCGGGATATCCAGAGGGACACTCAGACCAGTCTCATCCAGAGCACCAGTCTGCTGAACACGACCTTCCGTATCTTGTCGAGAAGACGCAGGCTGGCGCGGATTTCATAATGACCCAATTGTTCTACGATGTGGAGGCTTACCATAGCTATGAGAAACGCTTGCGAGGGCATAAGTCTGGTCTTTTCAAGAAGATTCCAATCATACCTGGTCTTATGCCGGTGCAAAGTTACCAGATCCTTCGACGCACCACGAAGCTCAGCCACGCCTCACTACCGCACGAGTTGCTCAAGCGATTCGAGGCAGTCAAAGGCGATGATGAGGCTGTGAAGAGAGTAGGTCTCGATGTTCTCAGTGAGATTGTGGAAAGCATGAAGCACTCTGAATTCACCGGTCCTCGAGGATTCCACTTCTACACCCTGAATCTGGAAAAGGTAGTGGCACAGATCCTGGAGCGCAACAATCTTATTCCACCCAGTACACCTACCATTGAGGTGAATCTCCACGATCAGGCCGTGGCTGTCGAGGAAGCAGATGATTTCGTGCTCGTGGAGGATGCCAGGAAAAAGCAGAATCGTAGGAAATCATCAATGGCCAACTCCGATCCTCGCAATCGAGTCATCATATCGCACACACGTGCATCCAGCACGAGTAGTAATCGACAGTCCTCGGTCTACGAGGCATTCGACGATGAAGCGGGGGTGCCGAAAGAGAAGATCAACAGTCGCGCAAACACTCTCGCTATATCAGAGGGCGAGGGTGCGTTGGGTCGAGAAGCAACATGGGACGAGTTTCCGAACGGAAGGTGGGGAGATGCAAGATCTCCTGCATATGGCCAGATCGATGGCTATGGAGTCAGCCTGCATGTGAGTGTTCCTGAGGCGAGAAGACTATGGGGCGAGCCAAAGTCCATTCAGGACATCTCGAAGTCCTTCACCCGGCACCTTGAAGGCGACATTGACACCATGCCGTGGTCTGAAGAGAGTCTACAGCCCGAGACCTTGACTATCAAGCACGAGCTGCTCAAGCTTATCAACAAAGGCTGGTGGACTGTAGCTTCGCAGCCAGCTGTCAATGGTGTACGATCCACAGACCCTGTGTTTGGATGGGGTCCCAAAAATGGCTTCGTCTTCCAAAAGCCTTTCGTAGAGTTCTTCATTCCGAACGATGAATGGCAGAAGCTGCAATCTACATTGATCGAACATCCTCAGATCACATACTTCGCTGGCAACGCGAAGAACGACTTTGCCAGCAACAATGCTGAGTCGGTCAACCCAGTGACATGGGGCACTTTCACTGGTAAAGAGATCATCACTCCTACGATAATTGAAGCAGTGTCCTTCAAGGCTTGGTGCGAAGAGGCGTTTGGGATCTGGAACGAGTGGCAACGAGTGTACAAGTCCGGCTCCGAAAGTAGTAGGCTTCTCGAACGCATTCGCAAGGACTACTGGCTTGTCAGTGTTATACATCATGGCTTTTTGGAAGAGGGCGCATTGTGGAGCGATCTGCTTGGCGAGACCACGAATGGAGCATGAAGCCATGAGTCTACGCATAATCATGAGGTGTATTTTCCTATCTAGCATGTGTACAGACGACCAACTTCTTCACATTGCTATAGTTTTGCTGATCTTTTTCACGTGCGGTACCTTGCAGCTTCCCTGCAGAATAAGGTTGCGGACTCCAGTCCGTGCGACGTCAGAGCATTTCTGACGAGAGTTGTCCATGTCGACGATGACTACCGACGTCCTCACACATTCGCCAGTTCACATTCATCAGCATCAGACCTGAGCCTTGACAACCTTTTCAGAAAAGGCTCTGATATACTGCGGGACGAAGACTTGTTCGCGTTGACGGGAAAACTCTGACGCGTGGCGCGTCCATCACACGCACAATGTTTCCACCGTCTGGCAGCTACAGCATAGACATTGAGGCCATCTCTGGGATATGTGGCTCTATATCGATCGCGTGCTGGGTGGTCGTTTTCTCTCCTCAGATCATCGAAAACTTCCGGCGATCTTCTGCTGAGGGACTCAGTGTCGAATTCATCATCATATGGCTGGCAGGCGACATCTTCAACATTCTTGGCGCTGTCCTGCAGAATGTCCTTGCAACAATGCTGATTCTGGCCATATACTACACTCTTGCTGATATTGTACTGCTTGGGCAATACTTCTATTACACTGGGTTCAGGCTACGCGACCCGAAGCCCGTCAAAGCGGCCAGCACAGAGGACGGCGCTGCTTCTGAGCGCTCGCCATTGATCGCAAATGGCCACGCCAATGGGCATGCAAACTCAGCGACAAGACCGGCAAATGCGGCGGATGTCGAGACACGCGCCCGCTCCAGCTCTGCCTTCAGAGACCGACTGGCTAGTCTGGACTATACTCACTCCTCACCTGCTGTTCCCATCCACACCCAACCAAAGAATTCCAAAGACGCCGATGCACTAAAGCCACATCAGCCAAGAACGCTGCTGCAGTCTGTTCTTTTCAACGGCACTGCCATCTTGCTTGTGGTGCTCGCTGGCATCGCTGGCTACTACCTTACACCCGCTACCCCAGAAGAGAAGCGCGGACATGCCGCGGAGGACCAGGCGGACAGTCTGGAGTTCAGTACGTTCGGTCAGATCTTTGGCTACATCTGCGCTGTCTTGTATCTCGGCAGCCGTGTTCCGCAGTTGTTGTTGAACTACCGTAGGAAGTCAACGGAAGGTCTTAACGCGCTGTTCTTCCTGTTTGCGTGCATTGGAAACCTCACTTTTGTTTGCTCAATCTTCGCCTTTGAGCCAATTTGCAGTCGTCACCGACATGGACACTGGCAGGAAAGCCACTGCAAGCCGGGTGAAGCCAAAGCCATTTACGCTCGATACATTCTCGTGAACTTGAGCTGGCTCATCGGCAGTCTCGGCACGCTCTTTCTAGACTTTGCGGTCTTTGTTCAATTCTGGATCTATCGCGATGACGGTACCATTGCTGTCGCGGACGAAGACCGGGGAAGGGATAGCAGTACACGTTGAGCACTTACGGAGTCTGGCGAGAACCATGTGTCAGCGTCAGCGATGCCTCGAGCATTAGGTGTAAGTCTCGTATACCGAAGCAAAGCATAGCACGAGAACCACCGGCTGGACTGGCAAGCATGGGCGAAATTCCCTGTCTGTTGCATATCTTGTTGACCAACAAACGGAGCGGGACTACCTCGAACATCGGTCTCCAGCCTTCTCGTGGGTGTACGAAATACGCATCCGGAATGTGTCCCATGTCATGCTAGTTTCTGGACGGCATACCATTCGTCTAGGCCGGCATCGCAAATTCCAATGCCAGCGACGCCGGCTTCGTCTGACCGCGACACAGAGCCGAAAGTCTCGTATACAGCGGGACCCTGGGCCGTACCTGTTCACATTCCAGCATTGAAGAGAGGGTTACACTGCACCGATACAGCTGGTCTGATCCGAGGAATGCAGACTTTCGGTCATGTTACTCGGCTTACCGAGCCACCCGACCTCACGCTTCTCGGCACCACATACGCGATGCGCAAGTGTCAGGCTAGAAGCGCGAAGAACATTCATTGTAATCAGCGCTGACTGACAAGATTCAATAGTCTCGATACGATCAAGAAGCAAGTTTCCAAATCAGTATCATACCCTTGTCACTCCAGTCCAGCCATGAATTCCAGCTCACATCTCGTGAGGACCATATCAATCTGACTGTACACGCGCTGACATTCCTGGCGTAGCTCACGATGATGATGTGCAGCACCAAGCTGAGACATGGTCGTCGCAGGAATTGTTGGCCGTGGTCGGTGCGCTCCCAGTGCTGGGGCTAATCTCATGGAAACGCCGCTCGTTGCTAATGGTTGTGTAGCATTGGATAGAGCACGGATGTTGGTTGATCGCTGGCCTGCAACGCTCCAAATCCCTTGCTCACTGTGATGAACGGCACAGATGCGATGTTGTCTCTGGACCCAAGTGCTGCAGCTGTCATCTTGAGTGATTTCACAGCTCCATGCCAGTCAGTGCTATCATCACAAACAAATCTTACAGACCAACACGTTCATAATGCTCATGTCGCGAGGGAAACACAGGCCAGCAACCATCGACACGCATCGCCATCGCAACCACTCTGAGCATTCGAGCGTTGCCGTGCCGTTGCCATCACATCCATCATGCCTTCGGGCTCGACTTGCACAAGACTTGGCCAATCAGTGGCCGGGCAGATCTTCTGGCCTCTCCTACTTTCAGTAGGCTTCACTCGGGCTCAAGGTCCCGGGCTGGGACTCGAGGCAGGAGTCTCGCTCAGTCTTGGACTTGGTTCACCCAGTATACCGAGTTGGTTTCCTCCCTGGGCAGGGTCTTGCCAGCTGGCTAACGTAGTGTAGCGTGTCTCAACGCAGTCACAGTGACTGTATTCCCGCCCGATTACACGGGCATATATGCCAGCCTCACCACACCGGGAATATCTTGGACCACGATACCCCCATTGACAATATCGACGCCTGGTGAGGGGAGCATTACAAGCGGTCTCTCACTAACAGCCTCTTCCGGCGCATCTATCTCTCTTCCTGGATTGCCTTTGACATCAACTACCAATGAAGCAGCTTCGTCTTCACTGTTGCCCGAAGTTGACGGCGCAGTGCCGACTACCCTGCCAGGAGAATTATCCTCGTTACTATCCGCGATCGGCAGTTCTCTATCTACAAATCTTCCTGGCGATGTGACATCGCGCATCTCTAACATCGGCGGAGCCCTTCCCACAACAATTTCTGACGCCTCACTGCCTGGACTACCTCTGACTACTGCGCCACCACTCATACCGTCTTTGGTTCAAGATGTTGTCTCTGCGATTGTGCCTACATCGCAGCTTCCGACACAGACTCCGGTTTCATTCTCTTGCCCTGAGAACAACGGCCAGGTGATCATCGACAACGGACTACCATATATATTGACTTGCAACGGCGCATCGACGGGCAACGTCTTCGGGACAGAGCTTGCTGCAGAGTCATTTAATGACTGTTTCGCCGAGTGTGATCAAGCTAGCGTGACTGGACTGGCGAACTTCTGTACTGGCTTCTACTACGTCGGAACACCAGATGGCGATGGACCGGGGACTTGCTACCTGCAGAACAGTGTGGCTCAGACCTTCCGCTCCGCGAGAGGCTACGTCTCGGCGGCCAGGCTTCTGAACTATATCGTAGGAGGACTTGAACCAATTCCCCTGCTGGACGACACGAGCAGTATACTCGTGTCGATTCCAAGTGGACTGACGGTCCCTACTGGCTTACCGACGATTGCAATACCGTCTTTGTCGTTGAGCCTGCCTTCACTCCCTGCCAGTCTTCCGCTGACCACAGCGCTGCCAATCAGTGATTTGACAAGTCTCGTACCTGGACTGACATCGCTTTTGCCTCCAATAATCGCCACTCCGACAACTAGCGATTGTGGACTGCTTGGCCTGAACTGCGTTGGCGCTCCTGGATCGCCTACCATCAATCCTCTGACAAATCTTGTCCCTGGCTTGACCTCGCTGATAGGTGAAGTCCTGCCCACCGAGTTGCCGGTTACTAGTGTTCTGGCACCGCTGCCCAGTGCACTTTCGTCGGTACTAGCAGGTCTTGAGTGCGACGTTGCCGCATTGTTATCTGCTGTTGGCCTCGAAGGTGGCAGCCCCGTGGTTTCTTCGATCCTCGCCGGACCTACCCAAAGCATTTGTCCTCTGTTATCCGGCCTGCCCTCTGCCGCTCTGCCCACTCTGAGTATTCCGCTGTCGAGTGGTCCAGCTTTTACGACAGCACTTGATCCGATATCCGATTCCCTCTCTTCTATACTGGCCGGCCTTCCATGCAACGTCAATGGTCTTCTGACGAACCTCGGCCTCTCAAGTAGCGATGCTGTCATATCTTCCATACTTGCTGGTCCAACAGGAAACATCTGCTCTTTGTTGTCGGCCTTCCCGACAGCTTATCCTTCGTCAATTCCAAGTCTTGAACAATCGACGAATCTGCCGTTGACTACAGCCCTGGTACCAATCCCAAGTGCTTTATCGTCAATCATAGCTGGTCTGCCCTGCGACGTCGCCTCATTACACGCTGGTCTATCGGGCAGTAATCCTATTGCATCGTCAATACTGGCAGGACCGCCATCCGACATCTGCTCGCTACTGTCCAGCTTATCTAGTGGGCTTCCTTCTGTTACTCCGCCCACCCTTAGCGTTTCGCTGCCGTCCGGCTTTCCTCTGACGACTGAGCTTGCTCTTCCATCCGATTTGCCAGTCTCTTCGCTACCATCAGACCTCAGCAACCCAGCTGTCACTCTCCCAAGCGTCGCTTTGCCTACAATAACTGGATCCGCGCTGCCTAGTGCTCTCTCAAGCATTCCATCTTCGTTGAGCTTGCCGACAGACGTGTCTCTGTCTATCTCGTCTCTGGCACTGCCTACGCCTCCGAGCTCATTGACACTCTCTGGATTGCCTATACCAAGCGGCTCACTCTCATTGAGCTTATCTGTAGATTTCTCGATCTCTGTTCCCTCATTGGCACTGCCAACAGTCTCGAGCCTATCGTCAAGGTCGGATGTACAACTCCCAAGCATTTTCTCGACACTATCTTCGCCATCGATAGCGCTTCCAACAGTCTCAGCTTCGCTTCCAAGCCTCTCCCTTCCATCGTCGCTGTCCGCACCTACAGTACCGCTACCGACAATTTCGGCTTCGATCACCAGCCTCTCGCTACCACTCAGCGCCTCCTCCATCAGCGTCGCATTGCCATCAGTTTCTCAACTCATCACAGGCGGTGGCGGCAACCCTCTCACAGACCTGCCATTGAGCAGCAGTCCCGCAGCGTCACGCCCGACAACATCAACGACAGTCTCATCTTTGGTCCTGCCAACATCGACCAATTTCCCAGTCATCTCCTGTCCCTCCGATCAAGGACTGACCTACGTCTCCTCCTCCGGCCAAGCCTTCAACATCCAATGTAACAGAAACTACCCACTCTCCACCTCCCTCGGCACTTCAACCCAGCCAAATCTCTACTCCTGCGCAAACAGCTGCGGCACCGTTCCAGGCTGCGCAGGCGTGACCTTTGATTCTAGCACCTCGACATGCTTCTACAAACCAAACACGCTAGGCCAACCTACCGATGCTGGATTGCAGGAGCCAACGTTCAGTGCAGCAATACCCGTGAATCTGGACTGTCCAAATGGAGATGGAGCGTACTATACGGATTATCTAGGCGCGAGCTATCAGATTATGTGTAATGTGACGTTTCCATCAAGCGCGAATATCACGACCGGATTGGATATCGATGCAAATGCTGGAGTTTCACTGGAAGTACGGGACGAAGCAGCACATCATCTTGAGACGAGACAGTTCGCCGTCCCGACTCCACAGATTCCGCCGATCATTGTCTGCAGTAACCGATGTTCGAGAATGCCTGGATGTATCGCTGTCACTGAACAGACAGATCAGTGTGTCTTCATTTCGGACTTGGGAGTCTCGGCAACTGGATCGAGCATCGCAGATACGGTTGTTTTGGTTGGAAGGAGAATCGTTGACCCTTCTACTGGAGCGAGGAGTATGTCTCTGGTGTCCAATGCCAACCCTACTCGAGTGAGTTCTAGACCAGCCTCGGGCATTGGCAATACACCTTTGAATACTGCTACGAGTACAATTGGACTGCTGCCTTCGATTTCGATCCCACCCATCATCGCCTCTCCGACAACAACGAGCGATTGCGGACTTCTTGGTCTCAATTGTGTTAGCGGGCAACAGCCGGCAGCAACGCCAACTACCAGTGACTGCGGTCTATTGGGGCTCAATTGCGTGGGCGGCAATGCAGGAAGCTCGCGACCCGCATCACCAGCGACAAGCGGCAGCGCGACCAGCCCAGCAGTCCTTCCAGGTGCACCTAGCCCACTTCCCAATAGTGGGACTGCGCAAACTACAGCAACAAGCAGCGACTGCGGACTCCTTGGTCTCAACTGTGTAGGCGGCAACGCTGGCAGTCCCATTCCAACACCAGTTTCTGCCAGTGGAGGTAGTACAGTACCCTTGGGCGCCACTTCCACAACGACTAGTAGCTCCACGTCCACAGATTGCGGACTTCTTGGCCTGAATTGCATCGGTGGCAATGCGGGCGGCGCGAGTCCGACAAGTGTCTCAAGTGTAGGCGCGATCACCACTTCAAGCCTGCTCACGTCGTCGCCTCTAACTTCCTCGTCGACTGGTACCATTCAGACTGTCGTCGTGTCTCCAGTCCCGGCTTCGAGTAGCACTAGAGACTGCGGCCTCCTCGGTCTCGGCTGTGTCATTGGCGGTGGAGGATCGAACACTGCCTCTTCTTCGATGAGCACAATTACCACGAGGACAACAAGCTACTCCCAGATCACCGCCATTATACCGGTAACCACGATCACTACGACTTCGACAGTCTCGTACTGCAACGTCGGTCCCAACAACTTCACTTCGTGCACCTCTTCCGTGGTCGTGTCGGCCGCGACAAGGCCGTCCAGCTCGAGCAGTTCCTCGTCTAGCCCAACGACCACGACCAGGAATTGTGGTCTCCTTGGTCTCAACTGTACGTAGTGACAGCACTCGCGGTTGATGTAGATGTTGTATAGCTGTCGGTATGGTGGATTTGAACTTTTGATTGCACTTTACCAGCGCGGCGTTGGAGGATACATGCTGTTTCATGTTCCGATTTTGGTAGTTAGTTCCTTGGTGATGCCCTCGAAGAGTGGTTGCAATGAGCAAGCAATATATTTATCAACAAGCAAGCCTTCAGTGCTTCCTTCAGCCTCAATCTCACTTCCTTTTGCCTGCATGTCGCGCCCTTCGATTACTGTGCCTTGAGGATAGCTTGGACGCTTGCCTTCCTCGATGAGACGAATGAACATGGGATCGATGGGCACGCTCCCGAGGAAGTCGACGTTGAACTCCTGCGCCATCGCTTGCCCGCCACCCTTGGAGAAAACGTTGGTGCATTCTGAGCAGTTTGGGCAGACGAAGCCTGCCATGTTCTCGACAACTCCCAATATCTTGACATTGACTTTCCGACAGAAATTGATCTCCTTTTTGACATCGCTGACACTGATAGCCTGCGGAGTGGTGACGATGACTGCACCAGCAAGTTGTTCTGTCGTCGCTGACTTGAGCAGAGTCTCTACGAGAGAGATGTGCTCATCGCTGGTTCCAGGTGGAGTGTCGATGAGCAAGTAGTCCAGGTTGCCCCACTGTACGTCTGTCAGGAATTGCCTGATCATGGCAGTCTTCTTGGGACCTCGCCACACCACCGCATCTCCTCTGTTCGCGAGCAGGAACCCCAGCGACATGGCACTGAGTGATCCCATAGTCTGTCCTCCATGACGATTCGTTTGCACTGTGTCTGCAGTTCGTGCTTCGTGGATCGGTACAGGCAGCCATCCACCTGGCGCCTGGGTGACTTTGGAATCCTCAATGCCAAAGAAGCGCGGAATCGAAGGGCCTGTGAGGTCGACATCGAGGACTCCAACAGAATGGCCCTGCAGCGAGAGTGAGAGGGCGAGTTGGGTGGTGACACTGGATTTGCCCACGCCGCCTTTGCCCGACAGCACGAGCACAATGTGCTTGATCTCACCCAGCGACATCTCTGCAGATTGGTGTGCAGAAAGCAGAGATGTCTGTCTACGAGAGAAATGTTTCTGAACGTCCTGTTCTGCTTAGAAATGAGAGCATCGTCACAGGCGTAGCCGCCGCCGATGACGGAAGCCAGCATCCACCATCACCACATCTTCCTTCGAGTTGATCGCTGCTTCTAATGACGCCTGTTTGAATGTTGGGCAGGCTCATCGTTGCGAGCAGTCGAATCCAATAAATTAGAGTTGCCCACATAAAACTGGTAGAATGCACGATACCTGGTACAGATGGCAGGTCATCTTTTTTGGAAATTATCATCTTCAACAAAGTGTTAATCCAGTAAAATCAAACAATCACGCGCAAACCGCTGCCGATTACCACGAAACCTCGCAAGCAATATGAAGACATCTCGAAGAGCTCTAGTAGCTCACCGTAGGACTGGACACCACCGACTCACGACATCACCGTCGTCCCAGTAGTTTCATTCGCATAACCCTAAGCGGTCCAGAATTACGTCCACTGCACTTCCCGTGCGCCTGTGAAGTCACTAAGTTACGCCAAAGTCATTCCAAACACACAGGTCTCATATCTCGTCTATCATACTCCTCGCGCTATCAGCTACCCACCCGCACTATTCCTCAAAGGATGTAGGTGCCCTGTCCTCCCTCTCGCCTCCGATGCTGCAGGACTCGCCTGTCTACTCAATCTCCCACCTTTCATCGGGCTTCCCATTCTCGGGCTTCTCGGCACAGAACTCTGCCTCGTGCCCATCCTCCCCCTTCCCTCTTTCAAGGAGCTGATCTGTTCATCCTTGTTTTTCATCGCCAATTTCAAATTCTCCATGGTCTGCTTTAGCTTCTTGTTCTCTTGCTCTAGCTGCTTGTTATGTCCCTGGAACGAGACCTCTCTCGCGCGTGCCTGTTCACCCTTGGCGATGTGTGTGGCATGAGACAGGCGATTCTCAAGCTCGGTGTTGTTCTGTGCGAGCTCGCGAGCCCGGTTGGATGAGTCTTGGTACATGGAGCGAGTCCAGTCGAGGTCCTTTTCAGTAGCAGCGGCTTTCTTGATTGCCTTCTCTTGTTCGGCCTTGGCCTGTTCAGCTAGCACACGAAGCTCCTGAAGTTCCCTTACTTCAGGTACAGCGTGGTCGAGCAGTCTACGATTGGCATCGGCAAGGGCTTCCTTGAGTTGCGTCCGTTCCGTGCGAAGGGCTGCATTGTTTGCTTCGGCACCAGCCATTCGAGACACTGCTGTCTGCGCAGTCAAGATCGCAGCATCACGTTCCTTTTTGACATCGACTAGCTCTTTCCGTTGATCTTCGTGTCTGTATTGGAGAGCTTCAAGCGCGCGGATGTGCTCGTCGAGCCGGTGTTGGACCCCCTGTAAAAGCTCTCGCAGCCTCTGCTCGGTAGCAGTAGCGATTTCCCTTGAGGAATTGGCCTCGGCATTGGATTGCGTGCCTTTCGCAAGGGAGTCGCTGATGTGTGTGATGTCCATGTCGAGCGGGTTGATGGTGCCTGGGAATTGTGTTCCCAATGACGGAGCTGGCGACAGTCGAGCTCGTTTACTACTTGTACTCTCATCCACCTCTTGCATCTCATCGAGAGTCCGCTTGGCACTATGCGAATCTGGCTGTATATCAGTCTCGGTCTGGCTGTCCAGCTCCTCGAGTTGGCTCAAGCCCGCAATCGGCCAGTCTGCGCTAGTGTCTTCCATGTAGTCGGCGATCGCTGAGGCTGCCTCGACAAGAGGCGCCTGTGTGCTTTCGAGTCGACCTGCTTCCCACCTAAGCTCATTCGTAGCTTTGACAAGTAGCTTGATGCGGGCCTGAGGAGACATGTCTGCCTGTAAGCAGCTTTCTACATGTTCAATCGTTCGCGGAACCACCAGTGTGAGGAGCATTGCCCATTTGATGCCATCAGTGCCCGTTTGCTTCCGCACAGCGCGTATCAAAGGGTGCTGACAATCTGTAGAAGAGTCCATCGCCACAACCACATCTGCGGGCTCGACATTCTGTGGACCACCGTCCAAGTCAACAATCGACACCTTGAGACCAAGATTGGATGGACTTAGATCCGGGTCGATGCTTAAGGGTTGCGCCCATCTCTTCACCGGAACGTTTATTCCTGCCAGAAATTTGTGCAACATGTCTGGAATCCTTAGACCATGCGCTACGATTGCAATGTGAAGATTCTGATCTGCGAGGTTACTGATAAACTCGTTCAAGAAGCAGAACTTGGCACTGCACTTGATGTCCCATCGCGCTTGTATGTCACTCTCGGCGGTTTGGGATAATGTCTCTGGGTTGATGAGATCCGGATGCATAGCAATGTTTCGAAGGCCTTGCAAGAACTTTGATGCTCGTGTCAGAAGATCATCATCTATGGTTTGGGCCGCTAGAACCTCTCCGACCAATGCTCGTTCATAGTAGATACTGTTCTGGTATTGGTCGCGCTGATGAGCCGAGGGCGCTACTGGCACAACGTGAACACCTGCCAGTTCGGGATCTTCGTTGGCAGTCTGCGGTTCCGGGACACTTGTTGGGGCGTCATTTTGGTGTGCCTCAACTTCACCACTGTTACCGTCGTGCGCCTGTGGTAGCAGCGTCTCATACCTTTCAGAAGTCGTCATCTCTTCTCTGCTAATTGGAGCTATAGCTTCTACTGCAGGTACTGTCGAAGGCGACCTTTCGTGCGCTAACAGGGGAGAACCGAGCCGCGCAGCTTGTGCAACCGCGACTTCCGCAATTAAGTTCGGCGGGAGTGCAGATGCTGGCGCACCATTGCCAATATGCCCGTTGACAATGCTGTTAGTAGTGCTCGGTACTGGAGTAGCAGATTGTCGTTTAGCGGCTCGTTCATCTCTGATCCGCTTCATCTTCTCCGCCAACGTTTCGCGCCTCTCCAGAGACGACTCCATGATGGACTCGTGCGCACTAGAGGAGAGTGAGATAGGTCGTGGAGCGCTTTCACCAATGGCCAGGGAGTGCGTAGGTATTGATGGGAACGGTGTCGAGTCGGGAAGCCGTGACGATACGATACTTGGTGATCGAGCTGGGCTCTCAGTGGGAATGAATAACGCCCGACTACCAGGAGTGTACGTGAAATCAGCTGGCGATTCGAGCTTTTGTGGCGTGAATGGTCGCGGCACTTGCGTCTGGAACGGGAAACTGGACTGCGATGGTCCGTAGTAATGGATTGTCCGAGGTTGTGAAAGACCTTGACTCAGTGTAAGCCCAGCAGGAGTGTCAATCTGAGAGGCAACTTGTTGTTGCGTTGATGCACTAACAGTGGTCACCTGAGATGGTCTCACAAGCTGGCTGGGATCGACTGTGACAACCGATGATGGTGGAGGACGTTGGCCGGCGGGTGGAGGCTCGTAGT
This sequence comes from Septoria linicola, assembly GCA_024114885.1. Classification (NCBI taxonomy): domain Eukaryota; kingdom Fungi; phylum Ascomycota; class Dothideomycetes; order Mycosphaerellales; family Mycosphaerellaceae; genus Septoria; species Septoria linicola. Next base: position 2,669,705 of record CP099420.1, read on the forward strand.
CCGCCTCGTGTACAGATGATTCAAGGTTCAAGGAAGTAGATTGACCGCTTTGCTCCTCAGTGCTTGAGATGACGATGACCTTCCTTTGTCCAGATGTCTGGGAGGTGGTGGAAGTGTTCGTACTAGTCTGTGTCTGATCAGGTGCTGTATCAGAGATGAGTCTCACAGCTACAGGGCTAGCCTGCTCTGCGCCCTGGGCGACGGGATCGATGTGTCTATCGCCCGAGATGTCGTCGTCCAGAGGGCTTGCGTGATTGTCCGACTGTGCTGATCCTACAGTAGCTACGAGTGGATCTTGTGTAGGTTGTGGCACAGGTTCCCTGGATTGCTCTTCTACTGGGAAGGGGCGAGAAGCCTCCAACTGCTGACCTAACTCGGCTGCAAGCTGATTCGCGGCGCCTTGTGAGATCTCTTCTTCGAGTGTCTGTAGGAGCGAAGTCGGATCTGCACGCTGAGTTGGTGAGAAGCCTCTAAAGGACGATTCTTCAACAAGTTCTTGACTCTGCGATTCAGGAATCACGAGACTAGTACTGTTGGTGCTTTTCTGTGTCGAAGGTCCTGGCGCACTGGCCGACAGTGCTCGTTCAGATCCTAATTCGTCGGCAGTACTCCGCAGAACCGCAAGTGCTGATGAGTTTGGCGCCGCCGACACAAAGGAGGGGACAGATTGAGAGCGCTCAGCTCCGTCTTTGCTTGCTGGCCTAGAGCCAAACTTCTGATACTGCCCAGCAAGATAGCTGGATGGCGGACTGGAGTGAGCGACGAATCCTTTCTCAGTTGGCGCCTGTCGACTTGTTGCGAAAAGAGGGCTTCCAAGGCTCACTTCGTTGACCGGTGACTGCTGAGTTTCACCAATTTCAGGTTCGGGCTCACTTGCGACAAGCTGCTTCTCAGATTCCGATACAGTCGCGTTATTCGAGGACCTCTGATCAGGCTGCTGCTCTGGAGCAGTAGTAGTTTCCTCTGGAGCAGGAGATGAGCTCTGGATCACCTTCCGGGTACGACCTTTCCTGCTAGGCACAGGTGGCGCGCTATCACTATTTGAAGCTGTCATGTGTCAGCTGGCGTTGTCAGTGAAGACACGGTACATGGGTTGGACCTACCAACAAGTGCGGGGAGTGGATTGCTTCGTGCAGTCTTCTTTCTCTCCCAGTCGTCGATGGCAAGTTGATTAGCGTTGGCCTTGGGCTCCCAAGTTGGCTCGTAGTTTTCTCCAGTATCAGAATCGGGCTCCCAATCGATATGATACTTGGTCTTGTCTTCGCCAATGATCGATCGGACTTTGTAATCTTTCTCGTAATTGATCTTGCCGTGGGAGTGTGCACCTTTGGCGCGCTTCTTTAGTCGTTCACGCGGTCGTCCAGAGTCTTCGGGTATACTGCGCTTCCTGCCGCGTTTACCAGCCATTCTGGCCGCGCGGAATGATGTGAACGCTTAATGTAAGGACTGCCATGATTCTCAGTTGTGATGTCGAGGCGACTCGGCGCGTGGAAGCATGTGCTGTAGCATCAGATGCGGAAGGGGACGACGTACAAGTTCGCGATAGCCGATATCTTGGCGTGGAACTTCGCGTGGTTTCTCGTGGACACGGAAATGCACACATTGGTTCGTCGCTGTAGTCAATGCTTCTACGGTATCTGAGAATCGACACGAACTGACGAAAGAAAGCTTTCCGGACATGTTCCAAGTGGCAGAATCAAGTAGTGTCATGATGCAAGTGAAGTGAGCACAGCAGGTGACAGAACAGGCATTCACTGCAAGAACTAGGTTGTGTGAATGTGATGCGTTCATTTCGCTTTTATACACACTACTATGCATGACTTCAATGCCTGATCGAGCTCGCCCGAGCCCATATAGCCTTTGCAATGACTGTCGCATTGCAGGCCTTGCTACTCCTCAACTCCACGCTGTGCCATGTCTTGGGCCGTACATCTGTCGTAGTACTGATGCCATTCTACATGTTGCTGATTTGCACAATCGATCACAACTTAGAGGTTCAGTTCTGGTTCTCCTCCTCATTCTTCTTCTTCTGCTCCTCCACACGCTTGCGCTCCAGCTCTTTGACCATCTCTGGTGGGCTGTCTTCGATGAGGTTTGATCCCTCGCCTTCATTGATACCAGTCCACTTGGGCAGACCATCCGGAATGTCCATCACGCGCTCATTGTAGAACATGTGCAGTCTCGGCCTATCAGACGTTAGTTGAAATCCTACATTCACGTCTAGAACCTGAAAACTTACTTGAAGTTGGCCTTCTCCTGATCATTCTTGAAGTGGATCAGACTTGGGAACAGCAAGACCATGTTGCGTCCCTCGTCCATGATCGGACTGTAGCAGTGCTTGCAGCGCACCTTGCACGGAAGCTTGTGCTCCTTGGACTTTGAGGTGGGGTCGTACCATTCCATATCGTGGTGGCCGTTCTTGAAATTGATGTCGTCCTTGTGGAAGATAGCAGCCCATTGGAATGGAGCAGCGTGCTGAGTCTGGCAAGTCGTGCAATGGCAGAGCTTGCTGTCAAGTGGCGTCTTTCTGCTCAGCTCATACTGCACAGCGCCACAGTGGCACGATGCCTCGTAGATGTGCTCGAAGTGCTCGTTCTTGTCGTGGATTCTGTATGGTGCACGCTTCTTCCACTCCTCCAGCCCGGACTCATCCTTGTCCGGCTGAGGACCCTCGTGCTTCTGCTTGACCTCGTTGGACATGTTGGGCGTCCCGGAGAATGACCTCTTCATGAACTGTGTCGACGTGTAGTTTGATGTGATGAAGGCAGCACGCGAGATAGTGTTGGTGTGTTTGGGGGTTGTGGTGAATGCTCGTTGCACTGGACGAGCGATTCTGATCTTCATGAGGAATGTATGAAACGAGCGATCGTTTCGCTCGCACAGAAGCCATGGCTGGCTGCACTTTCATAACAGTGATGCAAGACTCTGTCATCACATCAATGATCCACTGATTCTTTGGGCAATCACGCTAGACACCTTCATCCCTGCAAAAGAAGCTTCAAGCGAAATCTGGAGTACAGATTTGCTCAGATTGAATTCGCGATCTGCCGCCTCTGACGACGCGACTTTTCTCCCACCAGACTCTCCGCCTGAACAGCCTCTATAGCACACTGTGATCAACCCTTCAATTGGCAGCGCGCCTTTAGCCCCTGTCCTGACAAGAAGTCGGGGATATGGAAGAATAGTGGTCAAATCTACAGTTTTCAATAAACACATCTACCTGCTTTTTTGCCACTGCGATGCTTCTCCAAGAAGTGCAGCATGGATGACACTAGCATCCACAAATTGAGGTACCACTTTTTACCCGGCAGTCAACATACTAGCGCCATGCCTTGGCAACAGAGCGCCTCCTTTAACGTCCATTGCCATTGTAAGCCAACAAATCAGGACTTCCAGAGCCTGCGTTGGCGATGACATTGCGCGTAGACAAACCTTGAATGCGCTGGCAAAGAGCCGCAGGGGATCTCGTACCCTCAAGAGCGATCAGATAAGCTGCAAGACCCGCAACATGTGGGCAAGCCATGCTTGTACCACTGATCGTTCGTGTAGCAGTGTTGCTTCCAATCCAAGTCGACGGCACATCCGTACCTGGAGCAAAGATATCAACGATGCTGCCAAAGTTCGAGAATGACGACCGGTTGTCATTGATGTCCGTTGCTCCGACTGTGCAAGCGGTAGGTTCAGAGGCAGGCGAGTAATTAGCCGCATTTTGGTTGTTATTGCCAGCTGCTACTGCGACGAAGACTCCAGCACGCACAGCTTCGGCCACTGCGTCGTTGCTGATTTGGCTGAAGGTGCCTCCAAGAGACATGGAGAATACACTTCTGCTGATGCCACGTCGACGAGCGTCGTTCAGTGCCCAGTCGAGGCCTTGCAATGTCGAAGAGCTGGTTCCGCGGCCTGCATTGGAAAGAGTCTTCACGCCGATGATGGTGGTTCGCTTAGCCTGTTGCTTGTTAGTAAGGGCCGTGCCATATCATTCGAAGCTACTCACGACACCATACACATTGCCACCGACAGTTCCCGAGCAATGCGTGCCGTGACCATTGCCATCTGCGATGCTCTCACCGGAGATGAAGTTGGCTCCTTGGATAGCACGTCCGCCGAAGTCGTTGTGACCAGAGTTCACGCCCGTATCAATGACATACACAAAGGTGCCTTGACCAGCAGTGTTGTCGTAAACATAGCCGCTTGTGCCACGCGAGCGAGAGGAGATTCTGGACAGACCCCATGTGGAAGAAGACTGTGAGACGAGCGCACGATCTTGGAGTTGTCCGGCTGGAGCAGATGCCTCAACAATGTAGTCTGGCTCGATCCTCTTGAGTGCTCCGAGCGTGCTGAGCAGGCTCACAACCGCATCATCGCCATCGAAGGAGAACCCTCGGCTGCCTCCAATGCTGAAAGTGCTTGTTGGCTCAATGCCAGTTAAGGTGCGTACAGTATCAAGCACGACGGATAGGATGGCATTGTCCTCGAGCTGGACGACCCACGAGCCGGGTACTGATGCAGAGGTAACACTCCTTTCGATGACAGCAGGAAGGGCAAGCACAGCTGGCAAAGCCAGGAGGATAGCTCTGAAAGATTTCATGGCGATGAAGGTAGATGTGTGTGTCTGTTGCCTCGAGCGAAAGGGATTGACTCTGTATCTGCCATTGAGTGCCCGGAAGAGTGGCCTACTTATGCATCAGCTGCTTTGAGCCCACTCAGTGAGTTCTGTATCACGTCACACAGAGCCATTGGTTGTGTTCTTGCTAAGCCGAAAGCATAAACGTCCCTTGCATGCACCCACACAAGGCGCATCTTTCAAGGTCGGACAGAAAACGCTCTTGCGCAACGATCCAAGGCATGGCCGATGTCTTGAGCCGACACTATGTCAAAGGGCTATTCCCAGTCCGTGTCAACGTGCGCGATTGTTCGCAGACAGCCGTTTGTTTGCGCAGACCTCCTTCCTGTCCAGGGTATACGCGCATCCATCGGCGAGTTCCTGACAGGCTTATCCGAAGCTGATGTGCCCGACATGCATCGGTAGCAAAGGATCGTCAACATATGAGCCGCTTGTAGGAGGAGTCAAGGTATGCAAAGTCAGCTCAAGCCCGCCACTCTTGCTCGATATCTTGTGGGTACTCTGTGGCAAGCCGTTGCTCTATCATAGCCAGTAGCGCCTTCAAGAGCACACGAACACCTGCTGTGTCAAGTTAGCAACTAGCTTGGCGATCGAATGCGAAGCAACTGCCTAGAGCTGCACACACGGAGGGCCAGGTGATGCCAAGTAGCGTTCTGCGTTGAAACAAACAAGCTTGCATGCGGTGTAGTAAGGCGGTCTCCTCGCCAGCCTTTGTTGCACCGAGGTGATCTAGAAGCTAAGATCTTAGGCCAATGCCCAGGTGAGGCTATGCATAGCGCGCATGTGGCGCGATTCATATCATCAATTATTCATTGTGAGTCTGGCTCGTCTCATTGCGACAGGGCACGACTTGTGTACGGGGTAGTCGCACGTTCGCTGAAAGGGGCCTGCAACGTGCTGTACATCTCAGTCGTACGACGGGGCATCGTCACGACAATGCGTGCTGGTTGATGGTCGTGCGAGTCGAGCCAGCTCTATCGCCAAGAGATGCCGCCCTTGTTGGAAATATGCGATCGCACGAGCCAAGTCGTCGCGGCAGTCTTGTCGTGCTGATTGTCGAGCCTGGGAGTCAAGATATTGTGAGATTGCCTGCCAATTCTGGTGAAGCTCGAGGAGGGGTCGATAAGCTGGTGGGCGCTACACCATTAAAGGTTAGATGATGTGCGCTCGCGTGGGAGTCTCGTGCCTCGTGTCTTCCTGATAGTTTGAGCGACGATCAGAATAGAGTCGAGCTTTGCGCGGATTCCAGTTCGTGAGGACCGATGCCATGCTCACAGTGGCTGATCTCGCGATTCCATGTGTTACGATATATGGAATATTCGAAGCTCCGCCCAGATGGTAAGTAGAAAGTCATCAGATCGTTCCATATTGGTTCTATAGGCGGTCGTCATATGTTGTGTGTTTTATACATATCATTTCACTTAGTCGGCTCACTCGTCCCATCCTCCATGGGAATCCACTTGTTCATTTCATCCCATTGTCCGGCCTTTGTATAGTCCGCCGTTCTGCTGCCAGACATGAACGCAAATCTGAAGTACTCCGGCAAGACCTGTTGCGTCGTCGACACATCGCTGTCGCTTTCAATCTTGCCAGGGTCGTCCTGGCCAAAGCCCGGGTTCGCAGGTGTCACGCCTGGCTGCTCGCGTCCAAGTTGATGCCGTGTCCATGTCCAGCTATAATTGCCGGTACCAACAAGTCCATTGCCATCCCAATACGCTTGGTCGTCTTGGTAGCCACGAAAGCGCTCGACATCATTCACAAGGACTGATATGCCGTCATAAGTAGCGCCGAGCTTCTGATCGAAGATAGGCAGAGAACCAAGATTGAAAGTGATGTTCTTAGCACCAATTTCGAGCACATTGGTAGCAGGTAGTAAGCTGCCTGTTGCAGAGCCTTTGAGTATATCGGCAGGTAGCTCAACGATCGAGGCAAAGCCCCAACGCGCCACGCCATTGATAAACAAGCCTAGTAGAAGTCCCTGGTATACCAAACTTGGCCGATTCTGGAAGCTAGTCCCAGGCAGGAAAATCAATCCAAGTATGTAGTGGTGTATCCTTAGATTGAGTCCAGGTATTGCTAGGAATATGAGTAGGGTGAGAACAAATCCACCATAGATTGCCAGGTAGCGTGGCATACGACCTTCGACTCGAAATGCCCAAGCCTGACCTAACGCAATGAACAAGATTGCGAGTACGATTGTGATTAATGCTGGTACTGCACCAGGCTGCGCTTTCAGATCATGTGGCGTGAGTCGCTGGATCGGGATCCTGTCGAACGTGTAATTATTCAGAGCACCGACCCAAGCTGGTCCTAGCCACAGGACAGTCTTCTCAATCTGGGCCGTTAGACCTGTCAAGCTTCTCTTGCTCGTAAAGCGATACGTGACGTATGCACAGAAGCAAGCTGGGAGAAAGCGACCGAATGCAATACTCAACAGACCATAGTACGTTGTATTTGCTGGAGGATCCGAGACCAGCCCAACATGGAAGAACAACGCTACGAATATGCTCCAGAAATGGACTGCTGGGTCAGTAGTGAACAGCGATACAAGGATCGTGAAGATCAATGTGGGAGCTATCGCAGGCCAACGCAAGTCCTTACATTGCGTTCTGGTGCTAGACAGGAAGCCAAAGGTGTGCGGAAAGTAGCTGTCAAAGCCAGTGCTCAGGATGCCGTTGCGCTTCACGGCAGGGAAGGATGCCTGCTCGCCGGTGAGCGTGAGCACACCACAGCCACCTTCAATGTCCTTTATAAAGCCTGCGTGCACGGCTGAAGCGCAGATGAAACTGTCACCACGATAGATGGCGTTGTTCACAATCTCATCCTCGAACCCAGTTTGCTCGCGCTTGGGGCCGCCAATTACCAGAGATGAGAATTCCACGAAATGATCGCCCACAGCATGATTGGGAACCTGTTGCTTGTGACAGTCTGCAGGGCAACGGAATGCCAGACTGGCATTCGAGAACGGTCGGCACATGTTCCCGTTCAAGCCGCAATTGTTGCCATCTCCCCAGTACCTCGCAGCGCAGCTCAATCTTACTGGAGTACCGTAGCCAGGAATTTGCGCAGCAAACGAGGACTTGTACAATATCAACGAGAAGACGAGCAGCCACGAGGCGATCGCTGCCACCAGCAACCAAAAGCGCTGTATGCGTTTCGACGCATATCGATCGAGCAGGTTGATAGGCACATGTTGAACACTCGGGAACAGCGGTTTGATGTGATATATTCGTGGCGGCTGAGGACCTTTGACCCAGGTCACCGTCGATGCCCACGCATGCTTCACGGGCTTGGGAACGCGATCCGCGAGTTTGTTCTGCCACGATGGTCGAGCTCGAGCTGGCGACGGGTCGAACTCGTTGTTGGGAGATCCGCGTCGCAGCGGCGCATCGGGCCCAATAGTATCGTCATCTTCGGTGTCGGACGGCGAGTCGCGGTAGCGGTCGTTGTGGGTGGTGTAGCCATTGCTCGAGCTCGAAAGCTGAGCTTCATCGTCGTCGGTGGCAGGTGCCATCGCTACTTCCGCCGACTAAGTTAATCTCCGGAGTGTATCAGGTCTTCCTTGCCTGTGCCTCTCCCGCCAGTCTATCGATACACAGCCATGTTAACAGAATCGTCCGGTATTCGCGATCGTGGGCTCTGAGAACTACAATCACGATGAAGAGAGGAAACACATGGAACGCGATCCACCTGCTCCACTCGGCATGCACAAGTTCTTAGCACAGGGCCGAACAAACACCCGTCATCCGAGCGGGCTTCTACATCGTCACGATGGTATGCTGAATTTCAGTCGAAGACTACAAGACTCACTCGCAGTCTCTTCTCAAAATGACTTTCGCATTGGGGGTATTACAAGAAAAAGATGTCGCGCCCTTGACTAACCCATCTACGCTAATAATGATGCTCCGCCAATACTTGGCTGCTACTAGGCTGCTACAAGACTGCCACAAGAAATGGAAGGCCTGCCACAAGGCCGAGCACTCCATTCGCAAGTCTGTTGACTATCGCGCCACCTGTCTGTTCCGCCGCCGCAGAAGTCTGCGTCCCAGAGCTTCCCATTGATGCACTGGAACGAGACGATGCTGCTGTCGCAGGACTCTGCGCTCCAGCTCCTCCGGTTGTGCTGGACCCAGTAGCTTCGGCATCATCTCCACCCTGTGCTCCAGAACTTGCACCAGAACCTGAGGCCTGAGACGATCCAGCAGCAGCAGTACTTGGCGCAGCAGAAGCCACAGCCGGGCTGCCTCCCTCAGTTATGGTTGAAGTTACGGTCTCGGTAACGCTGCCGCCCGGAGCTGTAAGACTGATAGTCGTGGTTCGCACGGCAGTAACGACACCGCCTTTCAGCGTTGGAGTCGCATTCCCAGTAAAGGTCTCCACTGCGCCGTCGATGGCTGTGTACACTCGAGAGATGGCATTTCCTCTGCCTCCAGTCTCGTCATGGTAGTCGCCTAATCACGAAGCAGTATTAGTCATGCGATCTAAAAAGCAGATACAATCCCTCAACTCACCATTATCGGGGTTCAAACATAGAAGAGTCGTCACGGCTGTGTCCGAGTAGATCAAGCACAATTCAGTTGCGGTGCACTCGAGGCTGCCGCTGCTGCTGTCCGTCTGACGCTTGACTTTGACAGCCGAGCAGTCTCTTGGAGTGTCGGACACAGCGTTGAGTGCTATGCAGTTCGCTTGAGCCTGACCTGCAATACATGCTGCATCGCCCTTGCAGTCATCGTCGGCCTCGCCCTGGAAAGTGTCAGGCCATGGGATGGCCACCTCGTTCGTGCAAGGTGTCGCATTCGAGACCGAGCTGAGCAGCACAATCGTCGCAGCAACGAGCAACGAGCTGTTATTGATTGTCTTCATTGTGTAATAGATGGATGAGTATGGATAGTAATGTTAGCCCGCCTCGCTGGAGAGGGCAGAGGAAGAGCTGGGTCTTTATCAGGTCTCATCCTACGCTCGATCATCTCATCTCAGCTCGCATTCGAGAACGCACGAGCTGATGCCGGGGAGTAAAAGATATCCCATCTGGACGTCTTGGCTGATTCTAGAGCGATTTAAGCATGATCTCGTGTTGCACAACGGGTAGCATGTCTCAAGCCACGAACCAGAAATATGCCACGCGTGTGACGAATGTGGATACGACCTGCTATCGCGCACCCGCGAGGCTGGAGTGGTATGGACGGGGATAAAGACCCGTGGTTCACAGCGGAAGCTGGTGGTCACCGGTACATGGATGTCAATGACTCAAAGCTAGTCTGTGAAGTGAGTGGTGCACTGCAGTAAGAAGCTTTGCCTCAGTGCAACCTGACGAATCCTGCACTGACGCGCCACTAGTCGACATAATGATCAGATCGTGGCCGGGAATGCGTGAAGAAATTGCGGGCTGTGCAGCTATTGCAGCGTGATTAGCAGCTTTTGCTGCGTGTATTATCCGGTAGCGTACTGTACAACTGCCCGTATCCTGTCGTGGTATGGCCTGTCCCTCGGTCTTTCAGTCAAATAATGAGATGGACATCGTCCTGTCTCTGGTATCGCAAACGATGTCAAGCGCTAAACAACCTGGGAACGCCTCGCTCAAAAACATAGCCACTTTCCGTCTCTTGTGCTACCTCACACCTGATACGTTTATACCATCCAATTCGATACCACGTCTTTTGCTTCCTCACTCGCACGAAGACATGCTATGCCTGCTGTAATGATGCTCCAAGACCGGCTTGACTCTGCTGATTGCCGGTAACTGCGTCGCCATCGTCTTCGCTTTCTGCGGCAATATCAATGCCCGGGTCTGGAACCACAAAATCCAGACTCATGAAGCCAGTCGTTCGCGGCGTGATGAGCTTGACCTCTCTTCCCTCCTTCTCTCGTTCCGTGTTCCAACGTTCGACGTATCTCTCCAATTCCTTCTCTCCGCCTTTTGCACCTGTGAAGCCCAGGTCGTCCCAGAAATAACCTGTCGCGGCCCCGAGTATCGCATCAATCCATGCGCGGGAAGTGTATGGGCTGAAAGCTCGCAGCAGGATAGAGTTGACCTGTTGGATCAGATCTCGGAACTCCTCGTCTGAGACCAAAGGATCGAGGATCTCGGGGTAGAGGTTCGCATACTGGGGGTACAGATCTCCTGCAACAAGATAGTCTCTCTTCACGCGTATCACCCGAGTCTCTTGCGCTTCGCGAGATTTCGGCATGCAGTGCGGATTGGGATGAGGAAAGCAAGGATGCTGCGGGCCCCATTCGAAGTCGCTGTCCTCTTCTCCCTCGACCATACTCTCGCCGTCATCTCCACCTGCCACTTCTTCTGTATTCCGTCGTGCGTGTCGTGAACTGTGTACACTAGGGGCACTCGATCGCGGCTGGACTGGCTGAGCCGCTAGATCTCCATACAGATTGCGCTCGGGATTCTTGTTAAGCTTCGGCGTGGGAGGCACATCTCCGCCTTCGCGCAGTCCCAGACTCGTCCTGGAGGCATTCCGCGACTTGCTGGCTCGTGAGTGGCCGGACTTTCCTGACTTGCCAGACCGAAACGACTTATGTGACGGGCGGCGGTTCAAGGGAAGAGAAGCTCGTCGTTCGCTGCGAGCGTCGCTGGTGTCCTTGGGCGGCGGAGGCGGCGGAATGGTTGTGCTGTTGCTGGCTTGAGTGGTGTTTGATGTGACGGGAGCGGCAGCTGGCGGCGGAGAAGCAGCGTCGGAGCGCTGGGCCTCGCTCACCCCGGCGATCTTGTGGAGAGCGTCCATTGTATGGGATAAAGGTACTGGTATGCTATAGCAATTGCATTGCGTGTTGTGGTTGTGTAGAGTGACTGTCGAGCGACACCTCCCAAGTGAAATGCAATCTAGACTACAAATGGAGCTAGATTGAGATCGGCATTTGACAAGGGGCAGTCCTCTCCTTCGAAGCACACTTCACCTCGTAATTTAACCTCCACCTCTCCAGCACGACCTCTTTTTTGCTCTGATTCATATCTCACTCCATCTTCTCGTGACGGTCAGCGTCGCTAGTCGCAACGTATGCTACGAAGAATAATAGGCAGAGCAGCAACATCGAGACCAACGCCAATCCACATTGCGTGCCATTGCAGGTTGCACGATCATTAGCAGCTTGCCGCGCTCGTGTTGCACGATGCTCGCGATGTGTGCTGACACCTGCTGAAGAGGCGCAGTAGAAGCTGCACGCACCGTAACATCGAGGGGTGACCTCGACTTGGCACGCTGGACATGAGATCATCCCAAGCTCCTCATTCTCATCATCGAAGTCCTGCTCAATATCTGTGGATCGGAGCGATGTCTCAGATCTTTGCGCCCGAAGCCCGAATACTCTGCGAAACCAGCATGCTCGACGATGTTGTTCATACTCTGGCGGCCCTGGCTCAACGTCGCGATATTGAGGAAGTGAGCCGGTACTTCTCCCTGGACTCGGCAGAGGATCATCAGCTTCGTCGTCCGCGAAGCGTTGACTATCATCGTCGCTATAAGACTCTGCGTCGATCGCCGACGATTCCAGCGCTACAACTAAAGAATGATCATGTTCCGGACTGTGTTGTGGCAGAACTGCCTGACGACCGGGCCACTGGCTTGGCGACATAGTTCTCGTGCTTCGCAATGGCGATGAAGTTATCTTCAGATGTCGTGTGACAGGTTTGAGTCAGATTGGAGAGGACAATTGTGTTTGCGCAAGACCGCTGACAGTATTTCGCGACTGTAAAAAGTAGTGCGCGGCAGTCACTGGGAGTAGGCACTTATCATCTTGGTAGCGCAAAACCTACTGATACAGGTCAGATCTCTGATGATCACATCTATGGATATGGCCAACACTCTGGCAAGTCCTGCACAGAGTCTAATGGAATGGACAAGTAATACCACGCGGCTGACTTCTTCGCCATTTCTAAATGTCTAGGGGAGATAACTGCACGTGGCTGCTTTACCGGCAACAATGCTCGGCGAATAATGCGCCATGCAATAAGTTGAGCCAAACCACCAAGCCGGTGACAACTACGCCTACCACCCACGCACCCGCCATGGCCATCGTGGGAATCCGCCAGATCGAGCTGTCAGGACGAAGGCGGTAAAAGAACATCCGACAAGCCGTTCCCTCCTCCGCCACGCTTCTCGCGTTGACTCGCGTCATTTGTCGTCGTCAGTAACCATACGCAGAGCATACCATTTGGGTACTCAGCAGCGCATGCTTGGGGCTCCTTGTCCGGCATGCGACTGCTATGCTCGTAGTTCATGTCCCAGTGGTATCTCACGACTCATCGATCATCCGAACGATGCCCCATGATAACAGAGCGATGACTGCGACAAAAAAGCAGATGAGAACGACACACACCCAGTCCACCGATCTGAAGGAGGATCGAGTTGCCGTCACTGAAACAATGTGCTGCGTCGCCGAATCCTGCAATAGATCCTGCCCTTCCTGCGGCTCAGCCTCACGAATGAGGCGGTCGATCACCATCCTGTCCACTGCCTCTCTGGCACGATTCTGACGACTCACGCGAACAGTGTTGTATGATGGCCGGATCTGCCCGCGGATTACGGAGTCCCAGACCTCGTTGTAAGTTGGAGGCTCATCGTAAGCAGGCGGGAAATCCAGCTCGTCAAGTCGGGCGCGAGCTCTGTATGCTGGTGGTGGCTCCGTGGGAATCTGGTCTGCTGGAAGCGAGAGCACCGGTCTTGTACTGTGCGAAGATGTCCGTAGTGGCGTGGAGTGGGCTCGTTGACGCGACATATAGAAGGCACGCGCGCTCTGGTCTTGTTCGAAAATCGATCGCAAGGAAGGTCGCATTGCTGACAGCGGTCGCTGGTGAGGATTTGATACAGGGCGAGCCCGCTCCGGGAGCTCGTCCTGAACCGCTGGAGCGGCATGGAGTCGCAGCGTTGAAGACATGATGAAGCCACGCCTGCCGGCAAAGAGTCGTCGGCGTGACCTTGAGCTCGCTGGAATGTCGACGAGTATTTGCGCACGCATTCGCATGAGATTTGCGAAATGGCCATTCTTGGGCAGCGCAGCACGACGCCCGGCGCAGAACAGTCAAAGTTCTCGAAAGCAATGGTAAGCTTCGCTGATACCTTCGGTAGCTGGATTGTGTGAGTGGAGCGCGCCTTATAACGACCACTTACCACAAGCTGATACTAAAGTTCGACTCCCAGGTCTAATCTCCGAAAGCCAGCTTGTCGAAAGAAGTGTCTTTTTCCTTGTTCATTCTCACAACTGTCTTTTCACGCCAAGCTCGATTGTACCTTACACCGGACTGACCTTCCACACAGCTTTCGAGACCAGCATCGGCACGACATTCCCCACGATATGGATACAGAATTCCGAGCGCTGCCACCTGCAACGCCAAGGCTTGCGCCCACCACAGTGTCAGATCATGGCATAGAGCTAGAAGACATCCCACCCTTTCCCCGTCATAGCAGCGCGAACACCGGACACCGAGCAACACCTTGCGCAGGAGCAGTCTCAGTCCCCCAATCCTTCCCGACAGCCCTGCGACCGCCCGCAGCGACGAGCGAAGATGGAGAACATGGGGCCGTAGCGTTGGGGATCAGGCCGATGACACAAGCAATGATCGAAGATATCGACATCTATGTCGAGCGGGAAGTCGAACGAGCTGAGGGATGCGATCGGCTGTGGCGGGAAGGCCTCATAATGTCATTTCTAATGGGCTGCGCTGCTCTAGCGTTCATTATGAGCAGAAAAGAGGACTTTGTGCATTGATGAAGAGCAGAGGCGAATCACTTGCGGCGCCGGCGATTTGTTCGTATCAGCAGACCACTTCTTGTAAGCAGCACCCGGCCCCAGTCAATGGAGCACTCCCAGCCTGACGTATCCTCCCGCCATAAGCCATGCACGCCCGTTCCGCCCACCAGATCCTCTGAACACGACAGACCCTCCACGAAGCAACCAGCTAGTGCGCCCATTGACTATCCTTCAACCGATCGCCCTCCTGCACTCCATCGAGCGAGCCGCTCATCTCCCGCACAATGAAGCCTCCTCCATGAGCGGGCCAGTCCCAGTTCCGCGGTCCAGCTCTCGAAATTCCTGACGGAAGACGCTGTCGCTCCGGTGTGAACTGGAAATCCTTCGCGGTCGGCCTCAAGCGCGGCTCTGAGCGCGGCTGAGGGGAGAACTCGAATGTACTAGCCGTTGGTCTCAGACGTGCTTGAGGTGTCGGCTCGTGCATTTGAGAAATGCTGTCGTAGTCTGTGTTCCTGAGCACGCGACGGATGAAAGGGTTTGAGTCGCTCAACTCTGGTTTGTCTTCTGGTGAGACTGCTGCTTGATGAATTACTGTGCGGTCATCGGAGAGGTTCTCTGTCTCCTCGATCGCGACGAGTTTCTTGGTGGAGGTGGCAAGCTGTGGAAATTTGATCTTGAAATCGAAGAGGAAGTCGTTGTATCGGACGGCGAGGTAGATCCAGGCGGCTGCGATGCCAGAGACCAGAAATGTGGCGACGAGGAGGGAGTATGGTGATGAAAGAGCTTCGAGATAGTTGGTCAAGATTGGGATTGGAAGGATGATCTTCAGGACGCTGCTGAGGAAGGCGCCGACGTGACCAAGAAGGAGACAGAGCGAGGCAAGGCCAATGAGTGCGATGAGCATGAATGTGAGCGCGAAAGGAAGTGCTAGTAGCGCAAGCGCGCCAATACCAATCCTGTGGTCGTACATGATCCTGATGTTAGGGACAGTCGCGATTGTCGGCGAAGACGACTTTGCTCAAGTAGGATGGTCGAGTTGAAAGTTTCAATTGAGGAACTGCAGCGCGCTCGCTAACACATGCAGCTAACGGCCGATTTCCTGCAGCCCTCACCACCCGGCTCATCACCTAAGTTCCGCTCTTTCCAGCTCCAACCACCTGCGTGTATTTCAGAGCCAGACAGTCATCCATTCCAGCTCTCCTCTGCTCACTACCTGATACGGTGCCGAAATAGTGCGGCCTCGCGGTAAAGACGAACCATCGGCGCCTGTGCGCCAGGAGCGTCCCAGATCAGCTCAACTCCGTGACCTCGATCGAGGAGTGCCACAATTCGGTTATATTCCCTTTGGCCACAGTCAGCCATGCACAAGTGATTTGGAAGACTGACTTACTCGTTATCGTCCCAGCAACTGTCCAGCCACCCAAGCAAGAATCCAACGCAGGCAGTAAAGAGCAGTGACAGTCCAGTCTTCACCAAGTCCCAATTCTGGCCGAACAAGAGTAATAGAGCCACTGTGAATAAGAGATAGCGGATTGCTCGACGGATCTTGCGATTCTTCCAAGCATCAGATCGCTGCCGAAAGATCATGGGGCATGAGAGTCTCCCAAGAGTGGCGAACATAGCGGCCAATGTGAAGAAGGGGGCGAAGCTGCCAAAGATTTCCTTTTTGATGCCATATTCTGTTGTTTCGTCCAGCCAGACACCCATTGCTGCGTCGAAGAAACCGAAAGCTGGCACAAGCCCGGCTGCCTGAGCGAAGGTCGCGAAAAGGACGGAAAATGAGTGGCGGGCCATTTTGAGTGCCCGATGCTCATTGAGAGCGTGCTCAAGTGGAAAGTGATCTTCTGTCAAGCGGCCGAAGGACTTCTACGCTAAAGTGTTTTAGACTTTTGTGACGTGCATGTAAGGGAAGCTTGGATGGAGCACTACTTCCGGAGCCACTTTTCACATCTGACCCAGGCTGAAGAGGCAAAATCGATCGGTGTTGCAGCGTTTGTCCTTCACTGTATTCAAGCTTTCATGTTCACATCGGCTTGAAGTGCCACTTGCATTGACCACGCATATTCTCGAGGTTCATACAGTCAAGCAAATCGGGTATCCTCGCGGTGCATTCCCAGAACACCTCCAGCGCCACGCTAAATTCGACGTTCCAAGTCAGAGCATCACGAAGCTGGACGCCATCCTAGCGGATTTGGTATCGGTCGGCCAGCGCCCTCTGCCTCATCTTGCGCAACTCGCTTGGAGTCCTTTCGCATTCTCTTGTCTGCTTGGACGAAGATCTCATGCGTGTGCTCCCAGACAATTTTCTCAATGCCTATCTCGCGATATTTCTGGAGTACACTTTCATCTCCTGTCGATTTTCCATCCCAGTCCAAAAGGTATGCACCCCCGCCCACTTCACCATCGATCGCACGCATGGCCGACAGCCCTTCAGGTATTGGTATGCCGACACCGCCTTGGCGCGAGGGGTAGCATTGGCTAGTAATCTGGAACAGATGTCGTTCGCCAGATTCTCGTACATTCAGTATCCATGGTGTCATGACCGCGTACATGACCTTGACGGCGAGTCGCACTGGCCCACTGAGCTCATTGGCGATGCCTGACTTGACCGTTCCGGGGTAAGAATGGCTGAAAGATGTGCCAGGATAGTGCTTTGCGAGTTCACCGATGAAGAAATCAGTCATGACCACACAATGCGCGAGGCATGCATGCAGCGTGAAATTGTGTTTGAGGTCGAGATCATCGACTCGAACGTCGCCTTCGGAGCCAGCGGCCAGGACAGTGATCACTCGCGATAATTCGTTGTTCTGTGATGCTTTCTCCAGGCAGGGCATGAGGTTCTCGATGCATCTCATTCGAGAATAATAGTTCACTGCCATCTTGCGGTCGATGCCCTCCACAGTCTCGTTCCGGCCCCTGGATGCTTGTTAGCAGGACGCGAACATGTTGGAGACAAGCATGTCAGACCTCAATGTCATATAGCCGGCTGTCAGAAACAGGCAATTGATCTTTGGCTCACGCTGTTGTAAATCTTTGCAAAGCTCATCGACGTTCTTGAGAGTACTGATGTCGCGCTGTATGAAGATGGCCTGGCCTTCCGGGTTCATTTCGTGCAATTCATTGCATATTGCATTGCCTTGGGTATCGTTCCTGTTGATCGAGTCGATCAGCCAAACAGCATTCTGCATTGTTGGACGATCTTGAAACCTCACCTTCCGATGATGTACGCTCTTGGCTTTGTAGTCCTGAGGAAAAGCTCTTTGGCAGTGCTCTCCCCGATGCCGCCAGTGCCACCGACGAAAACCGCGACAAGTTCATGAATATCCTTGCACTTCGCATTCGATTCGCGTATGGTATCTATACGAACCATCTCGATGTTCGCACCTGCAAGAATTAGTAAGTGCTTGGGAAATGTGTGTGGAAAGTCTCGGCTTGCCATATAAAAGAGATTCCATCTGAGAGATAGTGCAGTAGTGCACCTCTTTCGGCAAAGTGATCGGCCGGGTCTTCATGCAACGTAGCTATGACAAGGGTGGGATTTGACTGGCTATTGCCACATCAACATGTGCATATCTTCGAATCTGCTGGGAGGCTTCTGTCGCTTTCTGTGCTCATCTAAATGACTATGGCAAGATCTGACTTGTGAGTGCGCTTCCACTTAGAATCCCTGTCGATGCAGCGGCTACTCGGTCAACAGCTCAGCAGGACTGCTGGAATGGCATATCTCAAGAAAGAAGTGAAGTCTAAGAAGTTCCCGGACGAGCGCCACACGTGTGTAGTGCAAAATTTGACTCGAAGCCAGCAAGTGCGCTGCAAACAATCGCAAGCAGCAACGAGTGCCGTACCTGCCGGTTTTGTAGGAAATGGCAGGCCAACCAGGACACATGGCAATCGCATATCCTTGCGGATCTCTCGACTAATTCAGTTGAACACTAATGGCCCTTTTCGTGGTCTGCAGAGGAGGACGATGCCCGCCTCCGACCAGTTAGGCGTATAATAGAGTTTCGAACGAGGAGGACTGCGCCGCGAAACACGAAAATCACACGTCCTATCAGCCGACGTCATTTTCATCTGAAGATCGACTCCCCAAGCTTCTCGTGGCTGCCCATCACTCAATTGTGGAAGCTCACGTTGGGCGAACCCACTATGCTGCACAATGACAGTCCGGACATCTACGGCAGGCTATCGATCTTGATTATACGTGGCACAAGATGGAGCTCAGTTCAAGGTGCTGTAATTTTTCGGACGCAGCGCCGAAGCCGACGACCCACAGCTCGATACGACATCTGTACAAGGCATTACAGACCTCTAGTCTATGATCTAGTGTTCCTTGAGCTTCCTTGTAGCAATTGCAGCCATGACCGAGCTCAGACTACCAATGAATAAGCATACCCCAATGCCGCTGAGTCCTTCTGTGGGATGCACATCATCTGGATGAGCATCTTTGGCTAATTCCGGACTCTTCCCTGGTTCCAAAATTGAAAAGACGACCCAACTGATGGCTGTGCCTACAAACTGCGGCAGTGTTGTGTAGATATTCAAAATGCCCAGGTAGATGCCGCTCAGCTCTCCTGTGGCTGAGTGCGTGGCCCCGACTGATGACTGTGAAGAGTGTCGCAGGTGTAGAGGCTCTTCGAGCTCGTAGTCATTCGATGAGCGTCGACTGGAAGGTGTACGACTTAATGGGGTCCGACCATTGCGAGCCCCCATTGTGGGGAGTGTACTGCTGAGCCTGTTGATCTCCACGCCGATGAGAGTAGTGCAGGCAAGACCAGCAATTGCACTTGGAACTCCTGCCACGGCCATTAGGAACGTGGCGAAGCCGACGGATTTTACAAGAGGTGCGAAGAACAGACAGCTGCTGAACATCAGACACCCAAATGTCCATACGTTCAGCAGACTCGGCTTGTTGAGTGGCACTTTTTCGGCGACTCCTTCAAGCCCTTTGGGTGGTCGAGGTGTGAAGGTTTGTGCCTTCTCGTCTTCGCCGGGGCTTGTCACAAGCCATGGCAGCACTATTGCTGTAACAAAGCCAATGGAGGAGTGGATTATCAAGGCTGTACTGCCGACCCGGCCTACCTGACTTAGAGCGTCGTCTGTTGTTGGCGGTGTTCCGTGCAAGCCGTGTCGAAGGTCTTTTACTCGTTAAAAATGCACTCCTCACTCGAGCTCGCGAATAGACTTACAAATCTCGCCTACCCACGTACTGCCGTAAAACTGGTCCAGATGGTCAGCTTAAAGACACTCTACTGGATCACACCCAGAGCCTCGACCTACCATGAGTGGAAACCAGCCTATCCATGCCCAAAACTGTACATTGCAAATGTACTGAATGCGTTGCGGAACATACAGAGCTCGGCTGTAGATCTGTTTGATAATACCAATCAGAGTCTGATCGGTGCCCGTCGTCTTGCTTCCGTCCGAGACAAGGACTCTCTCTGTGACCGCCCAGCAGTTGACACTAAATGTCAAGACCATCATGAAAGCTGCGAAGGCGCAGACTTTCTTGAATTGGGTGTCTCCAAACACGGGTGGCAGCCAGTAATTCAAGTCCAGAGCACCAAAGCCAAAGACCAGAATATGGCCCAGCCCGACCATTCGCGTCACCCAGGCCGCTCCTATCTGTTGCTTCTCCACTGGCAGTGCATCGACGACCAGCGCTCGGCATGTAGCCTGGGCGATATTGATCACGAAATCGAGTATATAGATGTCCACAATTGCGACGGTAATGGTTGCGCTCCGTCTCTGGTCGCTTGTTAGCTAGGCTTCGTTTGAGCTGGCCCTACCTCAACCGCCATGACTTACCCTCTCTTCAACGTCTGCTCCTGTGCCGGGCACAAACCAGGCCACAATCTCCTTCGCCCAGCCCAACACCAGTAGGCAGATCGCAACGGCGACTGTTCCTCCAACCATAAAGGGTCTCCTTCTTCCATATTTGCTTGTGCTCTTATCACTGATCATGCCAATGATGGGCTGCATGATCAAGCCGGACAATGGCCCAGCAATCCACACCAAGCTCATTCCACCTTTTGACAGTCCCAACGCAAGCAGATAGGGCGTGGCGTATGTCTGCTCTGTACCCCAACAGAATTGCAGTCCTATTAGCGAGAAGGTTAGGAGGAAAAGGCGCATGGACTCCGTGCCGCCACGGATTCGAGGCTGGCCGGTCCATGATGTGGGAGGGTCGGCCACGGCCATGGTCGAGGTAGTAGACGAAGAGTTAGAGAGGAGGTATAGAGTTGCCGAGAAGTGAGGGAACTTCGTTCGTATCTCCCTGTTATTCAGAACCGCACATGCGCGCCGCAGTTATCGCGAGCATCAGCACCATTCCTTACTGATGGTAGCTCAAGGGCGATCACATTCGTGTAATGTTGGTTGGCTTTGTCTTTTCAATCGCACCACATATGCCGTCGCTAGGGCGTCCAGTCGTGCGCCCAAATAGACGCTGAAGTCGCTGTCTGAGTACAATGTTACGGGACTTGAAGTGAACAAATGTACGTTGCATTGGATGGAGCAAAGGATTCGGGGGCGGCGGGTATTTGCACGCGTGTTCGGCAAGGGTCTGGTGCTTAACTTTCGCGATCACACGTGCCGATAATGTTCAGAAATGAGAAACTCGTTAGATCATTGTATCGTACTCTAGGCTTCTAGGCATGAGTTGGGTCACAAATTCCGTCAATCTGTGCACAATTCGCGCTCCTGGGGTATCATGAATCAAACCTCCCAATGACTGCGAAGTCCCACCTTCGTCTACTCCATATCCATGTATGATGATGTCGAAGTCCCTCCTCTAGCTTGGGAACAGCCTATCCAAAATCTGGACAAACACTCTTCCTACCATTGTCGCTGCTGCAACAGGGCCGAAGATTGACAGGAACTCTACGGGATTCCTCAGCTGCACCGATGTATTAATGTATGGGTTTTTGAAGCTGTCTTGAGGCCCGTCTTCGATTGTGACGGCTTCCTTGTCAGCCGGGAACTTGCCAGTCTGCATGAACACATCCAATAGGGCGTCTTTTTCGCGCCATCGTTGAATGACCCACTCGTACATAGCATCTTTGTCCTCAAGTGGCAGTTCTGAGATTTTGAATCTTCTCCAATGCATATTCACACTCTTAGGTGTGCGACCTTGGAAGTAGACTGATCGTAGCCCAAAGATCTCAGCTCCATATCGTCCTGGTGGCACGCCCTCGTATCCTATCGTGACATCGTACAGGTATTCGACACTTCCTTCCAGCTCCTGCAAGCAGAATTGCAGACCGGTACTGCGCGGCAGAACTTGATGCCTCATGTCATCCCGACCTGAATTGTCGGCAAACTTTTTGGACTGAGCTCTCGTGTCCGCTGACAGATTTGTGCCTTCAGGAAAGATCAATAGCCACATAGGATCGAGTTGTGCTTTCCCACTCTGTCCAGCCATCGGGCCTGAATGTCTAGTCTTGAGCTTTTGTAACCTATAACGAAGCCTCTGCTGATCCGTGGCCCACTTCCGGCTCATGAAGATGAACCCGAAGAGCTGCATTCCAGGTCCGATAGCTGGCACCCATTTCAACGAATCCTTCAAAATGATGTAGATGTGTCCATGCATCGGCAATGCATTGGTATATGCTGTCCACCACAGATACAACCAGTCCGTGTATAGTTGATGATTGGTCATAAGTACCGCGCGATCCCCAAAGTCCGTCTGTACCATGCCATTTGCGTCTTGCTTCAGCAGGCCTGCAACGCTCTTGTCTCCAGATATCCGCACCACGGTAGGACTCCAGAACTGTGTCATGCTAGTGCACAGGATCCCAAAGAATTGCTTGGTGAGGGCCATCCAAGCGTAAAACCAGTCCCTATCTATGAAATAAAGCGGTGCGCCCAACATCTGTGCTCCGTGAATACCGCAGCACGACAGGAAGAAGTAAATGCCAAAGGCAATAATTCGCAAGGTCTGCATGACAACGCCATGCTTAAGCGGCGGAATTATGCCATCGGGATCGTGCTCGAACGCGCTGCTCTCTTCAATAGTCGACGATGTGGTCTGGGAAGCAGCCTTTCGCTGCTTGAGTCCACTCATGATTGTAGGTATACTCGAGGAAGTCGGATCGTCCGGCATGTAGTATCGAAGGTAGTGGTAGCCGCTTTGTCTGAGATATTGCGTTCGGCGTCTCCGCTCGGTGCTGGTAATTACTAGCACATGTCTTGCGAGGGATCAGCCGACAAGTCGACTCGGAGGCAGTCATGCTCTTATTTATGGAAGGTTTACAGTCAGCAGCAGCAATGACGCCTTAGCTTCTTCTTGGCGCGCTTGTGCCAGTGGGTCATGGCCATGGCCACGGTCAGGACAGTCCTTGCATAATATCAACCACATTGCCAAAGGAACATCTTGCGCTGCTGCTGAACGGTCGAAAGGTGATTGTAACGCCGAGGATGGGAGCATGAGAGGTACTTTGCGATGTTGGCGAAGCATTCGGGCGCCAACACGATGCTTTTCTACATCTGCAGTCCGATGCGAGGTTCGCAGTATCACTGAACTTCCGGATCGTGTGTATCCTCGCTTCCAGGAAACCAAAAGCCACGATCTGTTGGCACTGGAGTGGCCATCGCCACCGCGAAATGTTCTGCTTGTCCGGAAGGACGACAATGCAGAATGCCACAACGCGGCAATCGAGTACGCAAACCACATACACGAGGTCTGTCCCGGCACGTCTATCATTCTCGAATCGTACTTAGCACATCAAGTTCATGAGCAATTGCCATTTCCGATATATGCCTCTAACGGCGAAGGTAACCCTGCCTATGAGAAGAAAGTCGATCTGACTTCAACCTTCGGTGGCGATGGCACCATCCTGCACGCAGCCTCGCTCTTCGCTACAGCCACGAGTGTACCGCCAGTACTATCGTTCAGCATGGGCACTCTAGGCTTTCTAGGGGAATGGAAATTTGCCGAATACAAGCGAGCCTTTCGAGAAATGTACATGTCTGGTGCTCCTTCAACCCTGCCATTGAAGAGCACAGATGAACCGGAGCAGAAGGAGAGATCTGATGCATGGACTGAGGCGCGCGGCAAGTCGATGGGCGCATCCCGAAGCTCAAGAATTCTGCTCCGAAACAGACTCCGTATTGGCATCTTCGATTCGGAGGGTAGGCGCCTGCCTCACGAGCCGCCATTTGCTCATGCAGATAACAAGTGTGAAGACATCTTTGCATTAAACGAAGTCCTGCTTCATCGTGGCGCTCTTCCTCATCTGGCGCACATTACGATACTCATTGGATCTCCTCCTCATCAGAAGACATTGACGACAGCCATAGCCGACGGATTCCTGGTGTCTACGCCTACCGGCTCTACAGCTTACAGCTTATCAAGCGGGGGCTCCATAGTACACCCGCTGGTATCCTCCATCTTGTTGACGCCAATTTGCCCTCGTTCACTCTCGTTTCGACCTTTGGTGCTGCCGGCAAACACTCCAATCACACTGCGCATTGAAAAGCAGAACCGTGGTAAAGAGATTGAGGTCTCTGTCGACGGTGTACGACGACAGGAAGGGCTACGCTCTGGCATGGAAGTCAGAGTAGTGGGCGAAGAAGTGCGATCAGCGGGTGCGCCAGGGGCTAGAGATTGGCTGCGAGGTGTGCCTAGCATCGTAAGATCTGGAGGTGCAGGTGATGGACAGGATCACTGGGTAGGCGGTCTAAACTCTTTGCTGAAGTTCAACTATCCATTCGGAGAAGATGGCTAGGTCGAGAGTATACGATGCAGATAGTTGTTAGATCCGCTATGTTGCTGCCTTAATCGGTGCAAACAATCCTCTCAGTCGCAGGAAACCATTCGTATTCTGTGGACAACATGAGAGCGCTCACTCAATCGACACTATCCGCAAAAGCTCATTGTGGCTTCTGTGGACGTGTGGATGTAGTCCAGAAATAGCCTCGCCTATACGGCACTAGTTAGTCCACGCGAGCAGGCGGCGATCTTGTTCACCTTCGAACTCCTGTCGGTCGACCACTTTGCTCACCATTCCCAGGTCATCTCTAACTAATCCCAAGTAATCAAGAAACAGGCCGCCATACCAGACCAAGAGCTTGTAGGGTTCCAGCATCAAGTTTCCGATTTCCCCAAGAACACAACGGATCTGGTCCCACACAACATCAACTCCATCGACCAGAAAACATACACTTCACAAGACACGCATACAACCACAATGCCAGCACTAAAACAAGATGGCCCACGCCTCAACTCGCCCTGGCTCACCCGCCGCGTCGGAATCATGATAGCCCTCCTCTCCATCCTGCTCATCTCCCTCTTCTACCTCGAAATCTCACGCCACGGCCGCGCAAACATCAACCTCGACTTGGACCAGACCCCCCTCACAGGCGGCAGCTCTCCAGACGGCCTTATACCCGACACAGACCTCCCCGCAGAAGCAGCAGGAGAGCCCGACTGTAAAGTCGGCGACTTATACGGATCCTGCTTCAACGACGTGCGCTTCTTCCAATGCACACCCGACGGACCTCTCCCGCATCCTTGCCCTGCGGGTCAAAAGTTCTTTTGTACGGGAGATGGCAAGGGAGAATGTGATTCGAGGCATTCTGCGCTGGGGAAGGGGTTTGAGATGGTTTGTCATGGGAAAGAGGAATTGGGGGCTTGTAAGAAGAGTGATTGATCAGCTAGAGCTGAGAGGTCGATCTTGGGGTGACGCACAGTATTCAACGACATGGCTTTACAGTGGCATGATTGTGTAATTTGTGTAGTGCTTAATTGATCACAGACTGTTTGATATTTACGCGTGCCGGTGGTATTTTGACTCTGACGCTGGCTTGAATGTTGACTTGCTCAGTTACAGTCATTGCGCGATCAAAACGTGTTGAGTGGCAAAGTATATCATTGCATGTCGTCAAATGCTTCAATTCTGTCGAAATGCTACTGCCATGCTGGACCGCGCTCAAAAACATCAGAAAGCAAGGGTATCTTAACAGTCAACGAAAGTGTCCGAATGACAGCGATTTTTATCGCTTAGCATCCGCCTCCTCCTCCGCCACAACCACCACCACCGCCGCCGCCACCGCCACATCCTCCTCCTCCTCCTCCTCCTCCTCCTGAAGAGCCTCCTCCGCAGCCTCCCGCACTTGCTCCGCCAGCACATCCTCCTGAACCGGCACCAGCACATCCACCAGCAGCGACACTGCCACCGCAAGTCCCGGAGCAACAATTGCCAGCAGCACCTGTCATCTTATTAGTTGTCGTTCTACTAGTATTATAACCATCGATCAAAACTCACCAGCTCCAACAGCCATGCATCCTGGGGTAACAGGATAGTAACCAGCACTGTACGGCACGAACCCGACATAAGGGCTATATGCTGGGATGTACACCGGGTATCCGTAAGCACTGCTGTAGTAGTAATCATCTCTCTTTGGTTCCTTCTTGCCCTTTTTCCTCGCTCTCGCACAAGCCTTCTCGTAACACTTCTCGAGTTCGTCAGCATGCTTCTTCGCAAGCAAAGAATACGCGAGATCATCTGAAGGGCGCACGGCGTTGTGTGCGGAAATGTGCACATTCTTGGATGGGTCAGAGTTGTGGGCCTCGAGAGCATCGGAGGCCTGAGCAGAGGAAGTGTTGAAGAGACGAGAAGTAGCTGAAGTGTGAGACTCGCGGATCGCCTCGCAATACCAGCACGTGCATTCGGAGTAAGGCTGTCCTGTGAGCTTCTGATACGCCTTACTAGTCCAAGCGAAAGCGTCGTTCAGTTTAGTCTCAGCAACTTTGTCGTCGTGGTCGATGAACTGCCTGCACAGCTTGACGGTATACTCCATGTATCGCGATGGATTGAGCTGATGCGTGTGCCAGGCTAGGTCCACGTCCAGTGTAGGTACCGCCATGCGTGTCGTGTTCTGGGCCATGATCAACATGAAGTTCTGATACTTCCAGATCAAGCGGTCCATTGTGTTAGGAAGGGCAGGCGAGTGCAGCCAATCGATGTTGTGCATCTTCTCCACGAAGCTTCCTTGACGTATCACGGCTCCAACCAGATCCAGGGCAAACGGCGAAGAGTTGCCCCAGTATCGAGACATCATCTTGCGGATGGCGATGCGCTCGGTGCGTAGCAATTTACCCAGCCGGCTTGCTCGGACCTTTCGCATGAAGTTCTTGTCTGCGATAGCAACCTCAATCTCGAGTCGAATCTCGTCAAAACGGGACCATTGCCGAAGTTGCTTATCATTGAACATGTCGTTCTTTCCCAACTTGATCATTTCGTTCGGAAACCTGCTGATCGGCTCTGTTGAGTGATCCTTTTGCCCATGCGCCTTGAAAGGAATGCCTTGGATGCCTAGAATAGTACCGCTCATTGGCACATCTTCCCTCTGGAGAAGTTTCACATCGTCAGCGAATTTGCCAATGCTCAGTCGATCATGCGTGATGTCCCTGTAGCAGACTTTACAGCTGTGGCGAAGATCCTTGTCACAGTATCCTGAGCCACTGGATAACATGTCGTCTACCGCTGACTCTAGGACATCGGGGAAATTGATGATCGTGGGAACCTCAGTCCTGGTGCAGGTGGTCCACGGGATATTGTTCGTAGTGAAGCATTCTGGGCACTCTGTGGCTCTGGTGCTGTAGCTTGTCATCGCCCATGGGAGACCAGTCATGTTAGTGAATGAATTCTCCGCGTCTGGTGTGGCCTCGAACGCGAAGGTTTCAGAGTTGATCGATTGTGCGATAGCCTCCCAAGGCATCGATGAGTGCCAGAGGTCCATTCTGCTGAACCGAGTGCAATCTTCCAGATAGCATCTCGGGTTCAGCTGATACGCATGCCATACCATGAGAACGTCGATAGGTGGCAAATCAGAAGCGCTAAAGATCGACCCCTTCGTGGTGGCGGTATCGCACAGAGTTCCTTGACGTCCCTCAGTCTCGATTGTCGTCCTATCAGCCCATGGTCTGCCGGGAAACAGAGCGGTCAACCACGCTTCAAAGCGATCGACTGCTTGTTGCACGTAGATGGCCCATCGCTTCTCGCCAAGCTTGGCCAGGAGCACTGATGTGTTGTCGTTGTTGGCAGCAAACTTCTGCCCCGTGATGATTGAGTCTTTGATTCCATATAAGCCATCTTGAGCAGCGATGGACTTCCTGAGCCGGTAGAAGCATTCGAGTACCTTGAGATGAGCAATACACTCTCCTCTGGTTGGGAAGCCGTCGCCCGTCTTGGAGATCCTCAGATTGCTGAAGCCAGCCGTTACGTCTGGTGGGGACAAGGTATTCTCATGATCGTAGCTATCTTGCTCTTCGTAAGTTGGAGGTGCATCGCGTGTTGACGATGATGAGGATGTTTTGCGCTCTGCTTCTGCCAACGCTTCTTTTTCCTTGTCGGCAGAGGAGAATAGTTTCGATAATCTGTTAGGCATCGTGTTTGTGGGTCTGGAAACACGACTAGCGCATGCTCTGTTGAGTGTAATGAGAGGAGTGGAAGCTATGTTGAGTGTGTACACTGTGAGGTCTCATAAGTGTGGAAAGCGCAAGTGGAGGAACTCCAGCCGCACAGCATCTTGGAGAGGCTTAGCCCACGATCGTCGCACAAGAGGAAGTCCGACTCGCAAGCGAACAGCCTTCGATTGGCGCTCTCCCACATCATCCGCAGCAAAGTACATGGCTGCGGCGCAGGTGAAAAGCTGTGCCAGACCGCAGGCATCCTTCGTCGCTTTGATCGACTGCTGATTTGCTAGGGGTAGCTTCTAGCGTCCTTCTCCCGCTCCTTCTACCGCACTAGGCGAGGCTTAGACTTGCTGCTGTCACATGGTCGATCTGCTGGGCTCCCGTGCCTGACAAGAGTAGACTTTGAGGCCGCACTTGCATAGACATACGAGAGATGGCTTTCGTGGAGATTAAGCCGGTACAATCGGATTGCAGGGCCCGACAGCTTGCGAGAAGGTGGCTCGTTCATGAGCTTTCTCCACGGACTGATGCTAGGTATGGCTCACGGCACTTCGCCAGACTTGGGCACGACCATCGGTGGATCTCTGGAGCATATCTGTGTGCATGTCAGTAACGTCGCTTGAAGTTTGAGTGACCACAGCCCTTCGCTACGGGCATGTCAATGGTTTCGGCAGGTGATGCAAATGTTCGACCTCGGCGTAACGAGTCTGCTTTCGTCTATTCATAGCTTATGGCATTGTCTGATCATGAGAGTGGCTCCGATTGTGACTGACACTCGGGCGTTCCCAGCCATGCTTGACAGCTTAATTTGGGCTCTCAGCCGCATCGTGTCTAACGGCGCAGTCTTTGTGCTCCCTGAGACGAGTTGACCTCCAGACAAGCTCTGATCACTAGGCCTCTGCGAAGGTCACATCATGGGGACCATCGCAGCCTTCATCGAGACTCTGCGCTTGTGCTCACATGATGCTCATGCTCAAAGCTGTTTGCCCATGAACTTTCTCTTCTGGAAGCTCAGCCACCACTATATGCACTGTTAGTCTCATCTCCAATCTCCCACAGACGGTACAGCTCGTGCGGCCTACTCACCTTACTCGGCGGCCCATTTGGATCTGGATATACGCGGTTCAGCAACCTGACCGCCAACTCTTGCCTCATCTGCATAATGTACTGCCGCAGCACCTCGGCCTCGTTTCTGTCTCTCGGAGGCTCAAACATCTGGTTCAGCGGGAAGCCTGCGTCACCTGGGATCGCAAACTGTGTCTCCAGAGCAGAATTCATGACGCTCTTTTCTGCTTCTCTCCTCGTTTGTCCCGGCTTGATTTTTGATAGCGCTTCTGACAGATATAGAATGCCATAGATCAAGACTCGGTCTGCTGGGCCCTTGATCTCGAAGTTGCGGAAGAAGGTGTTTGCGCGGAATAGTGACAGCACTTCGTCTAGAGGGTCATAAGACTCGTGTGATGGCTCGAGATCAAGGTCGCTGGTGCCGACTGGTAGACCTGGCAGTTGCTGTGCAGGTCCTCGAGTGCGTGTTCGGAGAGGCAGCAGAGCGAAGTTGCCTATGAGCTGCTGGTTAGGTTCGTCCAGGAAGACGGAGTGATACGCCGGCATTGTGACGGTTGTGTAGCTTCAATCCCGTGTACGACTCTCTTCCCCTGATCCAGTGTGTTCTTCAATGGTCCTTGTCGATGTTGTTGTCATAGAAGTAGCAGCAGGCAGATGCGTAAGACAATGCGTGGGGCCTTGTCGACACAGAACAGCGATCAGGCGCGGAACGAAAGAAGCTCGGGGACAGACGACGACCATGTGTGTGTGCATCACATCACTCTCACACTGCTCAACGAACGCCATCCAGTGCGACAGCCTACAACTCTACACATTGACGCTCACGATACACACCCTCCATACTCTCCACATCGCCGCGACTGACTGAGCGCATCGCCTCAAGCAGACCTCACATCCACACGCTCACCCGCCAGGCGCCCGACCGACAGCAAAGATGAAGCCCGTAGTCTCAGCCTTCAACGCATGGACATGGTGCGCGCATACCCTTCCAACACAGCACATCGCCCTCAGCCACTAACATGATGTCAACAGCATCGTCATCTCCATATTCGGCATCGTAATCCTCAGCACAATCGGCAGCATGTTCGCCACAAATCACCACAGCTTGATGGGCGCCACGGATGATCCCAAAGACGGCAAAGCTGTTGCGACGGCGGTGTTTGGTGCAGTGGTGGTATACGCGGTATGTCATCCAGTCTTCCCGACCATCAAGCAGAGACTTGGAGTCAAGATGGGAATGCAGGTTCAGCAGCTGACAAGCACAGATCTTCCTCTTGTTCTGCGCATGTCAAGCGTTTATCCACAAGCGACAATCTCGACAAGGAGAGATAGCGCTGCGGTAGAGGGATTGCCGCTGTATTTGTTGGATTGGGATGCGACGAATAGAAGAGGAGGAACAAGAGGAGGGCTGGCTATATCTGTGGAGGAATGGAACTGCGCGAAAGGGAAAAGACGACCGGGGCATGAACATACGGCGTTGGATCAAAGACGGGCGACATAGAACCATGCAGGCAGGCACGCAGGATATTGCATTTCGAATTGAGCGACTTATCAAGTACTTCAATATCCTTCACTTCCGTGCAATCTTATATAGTGAGAGACCACGAATCTTGTGACCATGATGAGAGGCATGTCAAAAGGCGTGAAATGAAGCAGAGCCGCCAGGACAGTTGATCAAATGAACACTCATGGGACGAAAGGGTGGAAGCCAGAGTGAAGTACCGACATCAATGTATCCGATGCTCTAAGGATTGAGCTGTCACTGTCAACTAACGACTCGTCAGTGCGCAGGTTCGTCGCGGATGCCAATCGCTCAGCACACATCGAAGACAGCTCAAACTCGCTGAAGAGAATGAAACCTGAGCAAATTCAAACATTCAGACACACGTCTCGTGTTTTACATTATTTCATTCAAGCCTTGGTCCGATCTCTTTCTCGAGGACGGCTCTCATGGGAGCATTATAGCGCTGGTCTAGGTAGTACGTAATACACCGGGCCGCTACAATCTCCATCGTAGCAGGCCAAGACAGAAACGAAGTTGTATCATCCTCTTTCCACCTCCCCAGACGCGCCGGCACTTGCGCTATGCTCGCTTGCTAGCTCACTCGGCTTTCTGCCTTGACGGAGTGACGGCGTACTTTGATCCAGCCTACTTGCTGATATGCCGATTCTGACAATCTGGCCTCGCACTGCAGGCAATAGGCTGACTATCCAGAACGGTATCGGGCACATAGCAACAGAAGCGGCATGACGGAGTGGAGAGGTGGCTGTAGGCTAGCCAACAAAGCCGGAAATAGCAGCTCAGGCCGTAAGGTGGATCGTCTGGTGGTCGTTCGTGCCAAAGCTCTTAGCACAGCTCGGGCACTTTCTGTTGCGATTCGAGATGAGATCCTTGACACAGTTGCTGCAGAACACGTGACCGCATGTCTTGAGAACAGTATTGCGAATGTTTGCAGAACAGACTGGACAGATGGCGACTTTCTGTTGTAGTTATTAGCATGAGTTGAGAAACAAAAGATAGGACAGCCACTTACCCGCCAGTCGTCCGAGTCTGTCGCATTGACCGCAGCCCTACTCTTGCGAAGCGTGTCGTATTGCTTCTTGGTGTCGTCAAGTCGCGCTTTGCACTTCTCCAGATCTTCCTCGGCTTGGCGTTTCGCTTTGGCCGTTCCGAGCACTTCCTTGTCTTTGGCTGCCACAAGCGTCTTTAGCTCCTCGCTGCCCTTCTTAAGACCATCGTTGACGAAAGACACTTCCTTCAGCTTTTGCTCGTTGGTACGGTATTGTTGCTCCAGCTTGTTCAACGCCTCTTTCGAATCCGCCAGTTGACGCTCGTAATTACTGCACACCTCTTTGGCCTTTGCTGCTTCCTCCTTGAGTTGTGTCACAATTTCACTGGATCGAGCGTTCTGCGATTTGGCTGTCCGAAGTTGCGCTTCTTGTGTGTCCTTCGCCTTCATGGCTCCGAAATATTTGTGGTCCGCCTTTGCTTTCTCAGCAGACAAACGTGAAAGCTGGTCCTCCCAATTCGCAATGTCTTCGATTTTCTTGTTCGCAGTGGTTTGCAACTTCCTCCATGCAGCCTCCAAAGATGGCAGCTCGTTGGATAATAGCGAATACTGATTCGTCAATGTCTGCACTTTCACCTTTAATGCTTCCGTGTCCATGCTTTCTAGATCTAAGCCAGCTGCCTCAGCCTCGCCAATCTGCAACTCCAGCCGTTGCACCTGTGACTCCAAAGCTGCTATCCTCGAGTCTTTGGCTTCAGCCACCTCTTTTGCCAGTGCCAACGAAGACTTTGGCACATCGTCTGACGACTTCAAAATCGCTAGTTCTGAGCTTAATTGATCACGAGCGTGCCGAATGCGAGCCAAATCAGTCTCTGCTCTTGCGTTTGCAGCCTCGACTTCTGCGACATGACTCCTGGTCTCGTCTTCGATTTGGGTGCGAGTCGCTGCTCGCTCGGCTTGGAGCTTTTGTGTCTCCTCTCGCAACTGCTTGTTGAATGCCTCGAGATCATTGACGCGCTTGACTACGTCCTCGTACATGGATTTGATGACCTTGTAATGTGAGGTGTCCATGTAATCATCGTCCGAGAGACTGGCAAGCTTCGTCCTGGCAGCACTGAGCTCGTTAGTCAGCCTTTCGTTTTCGGCCTCGATCTCCTCGACTTGAGCTTTTTGCTTTTCTGCAATGGCAATCGCTTCTTTACGTAGAGCTTCGGCCTCTGCAGTATCAACTCCATTTTCTAGCTCGCCATTTGTCTCGCCGTGCTCCCGTTTTGGTGTCGCGGCAGCTTTTGAAGTCGTGGGTGACACGCCATCACCGTTACTACCCATGATGGCCTGCCTTTCCAGCTTCTGCACTTGGCTACTCTTGGCGCGGTCCAGCTTCCTCTCCGCAGTCATGTATCGACCCATGGCCGCTTCAAGACGCTCATACATGGATTCCTTCTCGTCAATGGCCTTTTTGAGCTCCACGGCATGCTCCTTTTCCCGCAAGAGCAGGTCCGCGAGCCGCCTCTGGAGATCCTCTTCTGTTGGAGGTGTGGCCGTGGATACTTTGGAGAACAAGTCCTGAATGGCGCTTTTGATGTTGGCTGACCGGGCTTTCAGATGTGCAGAGAAGCTCTCGACATCGTCAAAATTCAAGGCCTTGTTGTAGATCTCTTCTCCTACGCTTTTCTCAGTATGGGAAATTCTCACGTGACAGATAAGGCTGGTGTCATACCGATGGCAGATGTTGCGCTGGGCGGCGGGGTGGGCAGCTCATCACCGACCCGAATGCGGATCTCGTCGAGAAGTTGAGCCCACCAAGCATCGAGTATTCGCAGATGGTCATCGTGGTATCTCGCCTTTCTCTGCAGCTCGGCAAGCTGCTCCTCGGCGTCTCTCTTTAGGCGCTTATACTCTTTCAATTGTCGAATGAGAGCATCTTTTTGGTAGTCCTGCGTGTACAGAGTCAGCTCATTTTCATGGCGTGGAATGTGCGCCGAGTCTCGACGAACCTCGACCTGTTTCTCCTTGTCTTCGTCCATTCGCATCGTGGCGCCATGCTCGTCCTTGAGGCGCTTGCGACTGGGCGCAAGATCCTCGACATCGTTGATGAGCGACCGCTTCCGGTCCTCCATCTCGATCTTGGACAGAGATGGGAACGCAGGTAAGGCAGCCTTGGTGGCGGTCATTTGAGGAAATCAGACTCCGGGAGTGGTGGTGGTAGTGCTGGCCATGTGCGCACGTGAGTAGTTGAGCGCAGTTTAACACGACATGCGTGTATTGCAGAGACCAGTCGCAGAGAGCAGGCGTGGAAGATGTTGTCGACGGCGGGGAATGCGTCGAGAGCGTGTGTTTCCAAGTGCAGGATTTGTTTCGAGGGAAAGGAGACTGAGAGCGCCAGCCAGTCAAGTCCGTCAAAGCCAACGCCAGCCAGCCGGCCAACAAGAAGCGACTCGCGGCATGCAAAGTGCGGGCCGGAATCCCACGTTTGGCTTTGGCTCTCGTCTGCTGTAGCCAACACTTACACATATCTCACATCCCTCATGGAAGCTCGATAACACTCCGACAGTAGTGTGTGCTAGCCCATAGCACATCCATAACACACTCATTACCATGGTGCTGTTCACGTCTGCCGCGCCTGGCAAAAAGGCCGCGCCGAAAGCTGCACCGCGACGAAGACCACAGCCCACTCAGCCTGCGCCATCAGCCCAAGGACCCAGTCAGGCCGCCACCAACCCGCTGCCCACACCGGAGCCTACACAACCTGCTGCAGTCGAGGACTCGCCAGTTCCCCAGGCAGCACCAGAGTCTGCAAAGCCGAGTGACGCGCCTGCCTCGGAGCCAGTACGCGAGCCCGAAGTCGAGCAGGCGCGATCGGAAGCAATACAGGAAGCGCAAATCCGACATGCTTCACCGACGCCTGCGCCCGCGACGGAGAAGTCGACCGCACCTGCACCGACAGCAATACAGGTCCCCGAGACTGCCCCAACGATATCGGAAGAGCCACAGGCCGAGACTGAGACTGCTCCAGCTGTCACGCGACAAACAGCACCACAATCAGAACAGCCGAGAAATGTCGAAGTCAGCACTGAGCCAGCCATTGCAGGCGCACAGCAACATTTAGAGGACTATTATGTATCTCGAGAGCCCGCTGTCGAGACCGCAGTAGCCACTTCTTCTGAGCAAGCACGACCTGTAGAGGCACCGAAGTCGCGAAAGTCTTCTCGTCGCATTAGCACTGCGCAGGTCCTCGAAGCAGCATCTGAGGGCGCTGCTGCACCAAAGGCAAAGGCTGCCGCGAAACGAAAAGCGGAAGCGGCGACTGACACCACCTCGGAGACCTCACGTCCTGCGAAGCGCAGTAGACGTACTCGTCTGACCAACTTTCCCACCCCTCCCCCGGCCGATACTCAGGACGAGACCGCAACCACTGAAGGGGCCATTGATGCGGTCCAGGGTGCATCCCCAGCCCCTGCACGCCGAAGACAGCCCATTCGGAAAGCGGCCGGACCTAAACGCAAGCCAAATGCCAAGAGTGCTGAGACGATAGTCGACTCAGACGACGAGAACGAGGCAGTTCAGGACGATGACACGCCAGCAGCCGAGGAAGAATTGGAAGCTGAAGAGGAAATCCAGCCACCTCGTAAGCGGCAGAAGAAAGTGAGGATAGAGGCACAGCCCAAGAAGCCCAAGAGCCGGAAGCGCAGGATACCAAAGCCTGTGGTAGAGGGCGAGGAGCTAGAGGAGCCAGAAGAGGAGAATGAATCTGACCCAGAAGCCCACGAGATCGACCCCGAAACTCTGTCTATGTGGGATCTCAGTCACGATAAATACTACGGCAAGATGTCCAAGAGGGGCAAAGCAATGGAAGCCATAAACTGGGAGGCGGAGAGGGAGAAGCGACGTGCAGCAGCAGATTTGATTGCAAGTGGTGGGACGCAGGCGCCTGCTGATGGCACAGCAAGTAATGCGGCAGATGGAGGAGCAGAGGGTGTCGTGCAATCTACCGAAGGACCAAATGGCACTGCAGGGTCTCCGAGCGAGAACGCGGAGCAGACTGAGCTGGTCGAGCAGACGGACAATGCTGAGCAGACAGAGGCGACCGGTGACGCCCGAAATGCCACCGAGGCTGAGATTGAACCTGATGCTGGTGGTGGTGCCAACGATATTGATTTTATGCTGGACGATGACGGCAACATTATAGCAGATGCGACTACGCTTGTCGTTGATCGACAAGCCGACGCAATAGCTGCTGCCGGGATAGATCGACCAGTGGAGGAGATCAATGACTTGACGGCACTCAACAACCGAACGACCTGGATCAACGAGAATCGTCGTGACACTACAGATCGAGTGCCACTGTGGAAGTGGAAGAGTGACCCTTGGTCGGAAGAAGAAACTGATGAATTCTACGACGCTCTACGCATGTTCGGTACTGACTTCCTGATCATCAGCAAGATGTTTCCGCCGAAGACGCGACGAATGATCAAAGCAAAGTTCGTGCGCGAAGAGAAGCTGGATCCCGACCGCGTGACCAGGGCTCTCAATGGCCAAGAGACTCGGAAGCTCGATCTGGACTATTATGCTCAGAAGACCTCTCGAGAAATTTCCATTTTCACCAAGTACACCAGCCTCAAAGATGCTACGGACAAGATCCAGCAAGAGACGCAAGACCGACACGCTGAGCTTGCCACCGCAGCCGCCCAAGAAGAGCAGCGTGCAGCTGAAAAGCGCATCGAAGAATCGCTGCAGAAGAACAAACAAGGCAAGAAGAGTCGAAAGTCCAAGAAGCCTCAAATGGGAGGAATGGGTGGCTTTGGAGGCGGCGGCGGTCCGGACGATGACTGAGACCTCAAAAAAAGCTATGCTGTATCGTCGCATGGCAAGTCAACACTCGCGATCTTGGTCTCTTGCTTGTCTGGACTGGAGTGCCTGGTGCTGTCCAACGCCAAGACGTTACGATCCGGGACCGCTTCATGGCGGGACGCTGTAGTCCGCTTACCTCTACTCACCTTCGTGCACTTGCGCCTCGAGCGCCTCGAGCGGATTGAGTCACGCAGAGTTCTGCTGATCAATCGACACACTGCAGCGAAAGTATTCCGGTAGTCTGCGGATGGACGCGGACTGTCTGGCTTGTTTCACACGAGCAGTTGCGGCCGGCGCCGTGTCTCTGCTCTTGAGTGCTGGAAGACGTGCTTGATGCAGAATTGGCCTAAGATGAGACTTTCCTCGCCACGAATGACAACGTTGCCTGACTCGATGTCTTGAGCAACAATATCGAACATGTATTGCTTCGGCTCCACGACTCGATATATTGCACGTTCATGCAAGCTCAGGTAGGACGAATTTGAGGCGACAGTATCTCATAACGATCACGTAAAGCACCGGTATTGCTGAACCTTTGGAAGACCAGATCGCGAGACTTTATCCGACGATCAGACCGTCAGCACAAGCGCTGTGTCAAGTCAGATAAGATGTCTTGCGCATGTTTGATTTGCAGCTTGTAGCGTCATTGACGGTGGTCCACATCTAGAAAGGCACTGAGACAGTTCAGATCTGGTCTGCGCTGAGATCACGTCGCATTTAACATCTAAGGTAGGCGAGAGGACCAATGTTGATGGTCAAGCAGGCCTTCGACAACACTCTCTGGATTCATTCTTTACTTGACTGCTGGTCAGTTTTCCACACCTACGGTATCTTAATCAAATCTCTACACTGTCCCGACAATACCTCATCCATCCCTCATCACCGACCATGCCTCCTTCAAGCATGTACACGAACAACCACTACGCAGACTGTGATGGCATTGAGAACAGATCCGAGCCGTATTTTCCGCCACAGCTACCCGCGAATATTCGCCCGCCGACTACTGGCGACTTGGAAAACATCGATTATGATTTGCGCTCCGAGAACTATGCTGAGTCGGTCATCTCAGACGTCGAAGATGGCTGGCTGGCTGTGCACGAGCACTCTTGGGCATTTACAGAGCGTAGGTATTGGCAAGAGGCCGTACGATGTCGCGTCAAAGATTGCCCGACGCCTGGGCGATGGTATCGCAGATTTGTCTTCAGGTGTAAGACGAAGAACTGCGGTGCGGGGACTGCTTGCGAGGGCTGCGTTCGTGGTGGTCTTGTTCAGTGACCGCAGCGATGGTGGAAGGAGGGACAGAAAAGTGGCAAGATAAAGTAGTTCATCTGGCTGGTCCAGCGCTACCACCTAATCTAATTACTTCTCCGTGCAATGTCTTCATCGCTGCTTCGAAGACTACTATGTACCATCCCGTCTCCAGTGTCAGGTCTCTTGTGAGCACCTTTCCCCACGATGCAAGTACTATGCCACAGCCTCTCAAGCTACGCCACGTCTGAACCCCAGCTCCACCAAATGGCCAAACCCTCTGCCACTGACTAAAACTTCTCTCACATGGTAATTGTTGGGGGTCACGAGTGAGACACTTCCTGCCAACGCATACCGAGCCTCTCCAGACCGCCAAGACCCGATCCTTGCCGGCTTGGATCCGCAAACTGGAGCCTAGCTTGCATGCTCTTTGCGGTGTGCAGGATGACTCTTTCGGTTCTGTTGCCGGGGTTTCTGCCACTTGTTGGCGTTTGATATCTATCGCATCGCGTCGGTGTCCGAGGCCAGGTTTAGATGGATGATTGATTCATTCTGCTGAGATCGCATACAGGATTATAACCGATCCACGCATATTGTCGCAGTTGTAGTAGCGGTTTGCCGTGAACAGGGTTGCTCCAGTCAAGTGTGTTGACGATCGCTGTGCAAGCGATCTGTGTGCGACGTTCGATGTTCGCCATTTTCACGATTGTAATCTTCTTCTGCTGCAAGCTGGCCAGCTCTCTCTCAAATCAGAGACCGGATCTCTGGTCACTTGCAGTGTTTCTGCAGTTCCAGTTCAGGTGCATCTCCGCGAAGCTTGAATGTCGTCAAAATCAGGAAACGAGACATATCCATCGCGCTTGACTTTACAGTCCTCCCAGCTGGTTCTACGTCCTGCGTCGACACCTGGCGACGGCAAGGGACTCGTTGATGGGCTTTTGCGACCACCGGGTGACGTCGAGCGTGACGCGACACTTGCTAGCACCAGAGACGCGTTGGCCGGAAGATATCCTTGTTGGTCACGCTTTACGCTGTAGGATTCTTGCCGACTCAGATGAGGTGGTGCGCTTGACTTTTTCAATGCCGATTGAGATATCTTGACGGCCATGATTTGTTCTTGGTGATGGATCTCCTGGTCTGTGTGGCGGATAGAACTATATTTATTGGCCTTGAGGTATGGATGATACTCGTAATACACGTCGATAGTGAGAAGATGAATGTCACATCGATCAGTTGTGGAGGCGATTGTAGAGTATATAGAGGTGATTGGAAGGCTGCTGGGAACGAACGTAGGATACTCCCTTCTATAAGCAGAGAATGGGTGCGAGCCAGGCCGATACGTAGCCATGTCACTGTTCCGTTACTGGCCCTTACGCCTGCATGACGCCACGATCAAGAACAAATCGGCTTCGCTTGCGCGTGTGGGCTTTGGGCTTCCTGGCAGTAGGTCAAGCTCTGCGTGTTCAAGGATCCGGCCATGGACTCCCGTCGAGCCTCTTCATAAGCTACCCGTAGTCCGGTCGCGTGAGAACTTTGTAGGGAACGCTGCAGCCGTGAGCTTGCGAGATGCAGAAAGAGGGAAAGCTCAGTAACCCAAGTGGAGCTGTCGAATGGCGAGACTCTTGTTGTTACTCACCACGGAACACCTATGCCTGTCTGCCAGTCAGAGAAGCCGATACAACGCGCGCTGACACGCACGCTTCAATTCTTGGATCCAAGTGGCACAAATCGCACCGTGGTAGCTGCATGAGGCACTGCACGGCACGGCTAGGGGACTCCGAAGCGTCCGCTATGTGGGAATAGAGTTGGGCTCTCAGCTCATCGTGCTGCAGCTGTAGCAGCGTGAAGACCTGCTGCTTTGGCCCCAAGAAGGCGTGATGAGATGCGGGCAAAGATGCGGTCGGGGCAATGACTGCCGGTGATTGATCAGGAACGCATGCAGCTAACGGACACGTAAGCATGGGCTGATGCATGTGCGTTGGAGCCGTCTGCTGGGGAGTGTCGGGAGAACAGGTTTAGTGTATTGGACTATGGCTGTACAAGTAGGTGGCCGTAGTATCCGACAGGTAGTACGTTTGTGGTCGTTGTTGCGATGCGTTGCTGCCAGATCGCAGATTGAGGAGAGACAGATAGCTCTTGACGTGTACACCGACTCTGCTGTTTCTGAAGCGAAAGCCGCTTGCCAACCACGCACGTGCGATTCGTTATCGAGCACGCTCACCGAGGAGTCACGAATTTGCTTGCCGATTGCCAGCAGCACTGGCAAGTTGGGTGATCGTAGGAGCTGGCATGAAAGGACCTTGTCTATCGACGGAGCACGCGCCGCAAGAAAGAGAAGCAGGAAATGGGGTAGGCACGACAAGGACTTTCTCGCTTGTTTGATTGTGTTGTCAGTCGGTGACCGGCCATGTTCCATTTGGCGTGTCCTCACTCTCGCAATAATCACATGTGCAACAGCGCCATCAGTACATGTGGGACCCTCGGAAGATGTGACTGTTTGTGGCAGTTGATAGACAGTGCCATCCTCATATCTGCAGCTCAAAGTATGAAGCTTCTTATCACTGATCATCTAGGTCTTCGGTTCCGGCACATCTACTGTACAGCGCTTGGCTCTTGTCAAAGGTCTAGCACAAATGATCTACATGCCTGCAGGCTTGATATCTGTGTTCACTTATTGCGTTGCTCGTTGCTCGAGCCGCCCCAGGCGTTGGGAGCTGGATCTCGCAGGACTGTCAAGCTCAATGCTACAGCGCATCTGTCAGCTTACTGCATTCCGGTCGTGCTCGTTGATGGTGGTGACACTTACATCGACATCCTCCCATGCGCGACCTTTGACGTTGTCAAGCTCCTCGACTGTCATGATCTTTCCTGTTGTGACTGGAGCAAATGTCAGTACTGTGTCGTCAAAAGGTCATTCCACCAACTCACAGTATCCAGCATGAATCTTAGCGTCAATCTCAACTCTGCTGTCCTCGGGTATCATCTCGTCTGGAATCGGAACTCTCTCGTGAATTGGAATACCCTGGTCCACAATCGCATCATGCTTCATGTTCGACATCGAGAGCATTCGATCAATCTTGGTAATGCCCAGCCAGTGCAGGATATCCGGCATCAGTGCTTGGAAGCGCATATCTTTCACGCCCGCTATGTTTTCTGTCCGCTTGAAGTACTCACTAGCCTTATCCGAACCACGTTTGCGAGCGTTGTAAACGAGGTACTTTGTGACCTCCCCGAGAGCACGCCCTTCCTTTCGGAAATAGATGACAACGCCGCTGCCGCCTCTCTGCGCCTCCTTGACCGCTTCTTCGATTCCAAAGATCAGATAAGGCCGACCTATGTCATGTTAGCTGAAGCCTGTAGCCAATCCGCCCATCAAAACTTACACGTGCAGATGTCAGAGCCGAAGACGTCAGATCCATTGCACTCGTCGTGTACACGCAGGGCTAGCTTTGAGTTCGGGTCGCTCATCTTCTTTGGGTCACCAAAGCAATAGACAGTCAGGCCTCCAATTGGAGGAAGAAACAGTTTGATATCATTCCTTGTAATCAGCTCAGGGTAGCTACCGCCAGTGTGCTCAAAAAGGGATCGACGAAGGGTGCCCTCGTCGATGCCGAAACGTTCCGCTACACCGGGTAGGTACCAGACAGGCTCTACAGCGAACTTGGTGACATTCAATTCGCCTGACGCATTGAGACAGATTTTGCCATCGGGTACCAGGCGGCCTTTGCGGACGCTTTCTTCAAGCTCAGGTAGAATCATATGTGCTTTCGTCACTGCTATCGTTGGACGGATCTCCACGTTCTCGTTCTTGATGTAGTCTCCATACAGCCAAGGAGACAGATGGCCCCACGGATCCATCGCAACAATCTTCTTGGGATCATACCATGTCGGGAATGGTCCGATTGTTGCAGCTGGTTCAGTATTGGTAAAATCGGGCTTGTGCTCGGTGTCCATTTGCTTGCTTGCCACTGCGAGTGCATAGTATATGCTGTACGACCCTCCATGAGCTCCAATGGCGTTCCGTCTCCGGATCGTCGAAGGATTGCGCGAGACTACTACTGGACCACGTTTAGCAGTGTCCCGAGAGCCCCACTCCATTGGCAATGGGTCTACTCCTGCTTGGCCGGGATAAGAAGT
Organism: Septoria linicola; assembly: GCA_024114885.1. Classification (NCBI taxonomy): domain Eukaryota; kingdom Fungi; phylum Ascomycota; class Dothideomycetes; order Mycosphaerellales; family Mycosphaerellaceae; genus Septoria; species Septoria linicola. Next base: position 2,711,256 of record CP099420.1, read on the forward strand.
CAAAATGATTTTCGATGTCGTCAGGCTTCCACGTCTGGGAGGAGGAGATGAGGATGCTAGCTCTGACGAAGTGCCGTTGGTCTCCTTGACCTGACCATCGCTCGAGCCGATGCTGTCTCGCTTCTGGTGGCTTCGAGGAATGAGCTTCGGGCTGGTAGGACCTAGTCGAGGACTCGGATATCGAGCATCATGGGCAATGCCATCTTGGGCTTGCTTGACACCGGCCAAGGCGTTTACGCGTCCATTGATGGACTCCACGGTAGAGCTCAAAGAATCGTGGTTTTGCTGCAGGCCAGTCTGTCCTCGTTCAAGCGTAGTGAGCTTGCTGAGGATTATGTCAAGCTTCTCAGCTAGATCAGATGAAGGTGCACTCATTATCGAACCCAGTGGCAGGAGCGGTCAAGCTTCATGCGAGGGCTGCCTAGATAGTTGAGTAGAGGACAGAGTGAGCAAGATGGCAGTGGAAGCACGAGACGTGAACACGCGAAGAAGTGAGATTGATGCTGGGCACACAAAGATGGCTGATGTCTCAAATAGCAATGGCAATTGTAGACAGGTGGAGCAGAGTTGGCAAACAGCACGCAGTGCGGGCGATGGACAGGATAGGCCAAAGGAAGATAACGGTTCGCGGGTTTCGTGGGCAGGTCGTCGCAGCTCGCCGTGATGCCCCTCTTGTTGTCACGACGGCACATGACCACAAGGCTGAGAGTGAGCCGGATCACAGAGTGCTCCAAGCTCCACTTTACTTTCTGCATGCGGCGTCATTCCTGTCCGTTGTTCCCAAAATCCATTCGTCGCGACGTTGCTTTCGCATACAACAACAATCGAACGATCAGCAGCAACAAACCAACAGCAATATGGTGAGTGCGAGCGGACGTACGCGCGCATATAGTGCGTCAGTGCTGACTAGCGACAGGGCAAACGCAAAGCAGCAAAGCGTGAGGGACCGAAGAAGAAGGTATGGCATCGCGTCGTCGGCCATTACGGTGCTAGGCTGACACTTGACACAGCGCGAAGCACTCGCGACTTCCTTCAAATGCGTCTTCTGCAACCACGAAACGTCGGTCAGCGTTAAGATCGACAAGAAAATCGGCGTGGGCAACTTGAGCTGTAAATCATGCGGCCAGAGCTTCCAGACCAGCACAAACTGTATGCGCATCTTCTTGCAAACCAGGGGGTTTGGCGCAATCATGCTGACCACGACGTGCAGACCTCAGCTCCGCTGTCGACGTATACTCGGACTGGATCGACGCGTGCGAAGCTGTCGCCAAAAAGGAGACCGCGACCGATGGACCGCCTTCCTCTATGCGACAGTCGCAAACCGTAGGCGCATCGCGCGCCGGCCTGGCGCCGGGAGAGCGAATGACAGATGAAGATGCTGGGTTCATAGACGATGATGATGCAGATGCTGAGGAAGACTACGGTGCTGATTGAAGTGCTACAGTGTCTCGCGGCTCGCCATAGCAAGGACGCCTGGTGCAACTCCATCGCGTAACAGAAGACCTCTGGTCGAGATGTCACAAGTCTCTTCTGTGACGCGCAAGGCAGACCGTGAGCTTTTACAGCACTCTCTGAACATGATGATGGATAGCGACTCGGACGAAGAAGGACAGGGATCAGATCCCCAGAGATAGTTTCGGCCCCAAGAAAGATCGGCAGGCCAAATTCCGGGCAACGTCGCAATCTGGAGTGACTTCCGCACATTTCTATCAGGTGAGGTGGAACGAAGGAATTCAAGCGTGCGTATCGGTGCCGGGTCTACCGCGACAACCATTATTCACGCAATGCGTTGCATGACATCCTTCACTTGATAGTATCGTGGCTCACATGAGCAACGCGCACAAAGCGAGGAGACGAGACAAAGGAGATATGAAATTCAAGGTTACAATGAATCCGAAACTTACTGTGTACCAAGACTGAGGTACGTAGTATCGTGCGCTCTCAACTGCATTTTCAGAAAGACTCGTGCCTGCCAAAGTCGATGGCGCTTGCTTCGACATTGTCTGCGCCTTCACTACTGAAGTCGTGACAACACGTCTGATCACTTCGCAGCACTTCACCCGCCTGGACACACGCCGCGTGCACTGCTTCACTCAGTGATGTTCGACGGGCCATATTTCAAGATCATCACTACAATCACTCACTAAGTATTACCAAGATTCTGTAGAAAGGTGAACAGCCAGCTTTCAATGAAGCCTCCGTCCGAGACGATGGAAGGACAACCACACGTGCCAATTCGCAAAGGCACTGGCGAGCGTCCTGGCACACCGGGAACAGAGACTTCAGAGGCACCTAGTTTGATTCGCTGTTTTCCGCAAGAACCGAGATACCTTGACAGAAACTACGACAGAACTGGAGGCAGCGAAGCAGCAGCATGGCGGCATCAATTTCTCAAGGTCATAGAAAGCCACACCAGCGAGATGACTATCGACGAGCGGACTGAATTCTTCGAGGCATGCATTACGCGCAACAAGGATCGCTACATCCAGACCTTTGCAGCATACTATGGCCAGCATCCAGAGCATATTCCTGACCGGCCGGGTGGCGTCAAGAGCACCAAACAGGAGCAAGATGGCATGCGTGAGAGTCCCGAGATCGAATCGAGGCAGGAAAAGCTGTTCAAGACAGCATGGACGACGACGAATGCCGCAGCTAGCCCGTTCGAACAGAAACGCAATTTCATTCCTGACACTGTCGCTGGTCCGAAAGGTGAAGTCAACCCACAGGTGGAACCGCCGACATGCAAGCACTGTACCGCAGAAGCGCGCAAGGAGAGATGGCGCAGTCCGTTGGTCACCTTGGGTAGAATGTTCGGCACAAAGACGAAGGCTAGGCCGACATCTCAATACAATCACATGCAGCAGCACGATGGGGCCACATCAACAGCTAGCATTTCGCTCTCTTCCACGGCGGCAGCTAGCAGCTCCAAATCGTCACTCAAACATACTCCATTACCTCGAGGTAGACATCACGACATTGCACCGACTGAGCCGGCACAGCATGTCGAGCAGCAAGCATAGGAGCGGCGAAGATGGAGTGCCATGCCCAACGACTCGATCCTGCAGACTCTTGATGCTCCGATGCGACGCCAGAGATGCGTGGACCGGTCGGCACACCTTAGCATTCAAACTCCACGCAAGGTGAACAATACAAATTACAGCAAGGCCGCTTGCGATAGAGGTTCCCTTGGGATGAACACAGCCCAGAGTTAAGATTACTGGACACCGCATGTTGAGGCGGGATTTGGCGAGTCCGTGATCTGCAAGAGTTCTTAGATGTGTAGAGGGAAGGGATGTCGTGGAAGTTGACAGGACCGATTCGGACGAAGCACTCCCTGCAATCAAGATACCAAAGACGGAGCTATAGGAGACATCCGAAGCGACTTCGAGTTACAGGACTAATTGGGATGCTAGGTAAAACACTGCATTGGAAGCAATCTGATCCGCTCGCCAGCCTCAAGGGGCCTCGCCACTACTTCTTAATCAACCCAGCCTTTCTGGCTATCTCCTGCGCCTCTCGTTCTTTATCTTGAGCACTTTTTGCCGGCCGGCCGGCTTGATACGGGTCATCAGTGGAGCTTTGCCAGCGATTCATAGGGTACGTTAAGCCTTTGGACCTGCTGTGATCGCTTCCACTTGCCCCAAGGGAGCCGTCTGTGCTAGCATTCGAGGCTGTGGACCACTGTGACGACCCTTTCTTGGAGGGGTTTGCTGATGAAGCAGAACGCTGGGCCATTGTTCTGTTCGCTGAGCAGCACGCAAAGCAGACCAGATGTTGCTACACTTATAGCCCTGCGCTATAGCACGATCGCGACCTCTCACGAGATCGTAAGGCGAGGGACGCGATCTATTGAGAAGCCATGTCATAGATCTGGCGCCGGACATCTTCATCGCACTGCGATTGAGCAAACATTCTATCCTTCCAGCGCCGTTGCGAATTGCTGTACATCAGTCGCCCTGGACCAGAGTGCGTCGTGTGAATAACATACGATATGCGATATGCGACTTGTTCTTCACATCTAGATGAATAATTCATCCGGTTCTGCCGTCCCCAGACTGCGCCTGGAAAAGCTACACGAGAATAGCTCACCAGGCCTTGGCAACGTGGACGATTGATGAAGCTGAGCGGATTGAAACCTACGGCTGGACGATGCGTCGACTGAATGTACAACATCAGCGCGCCCCAAAACTGATGGCTACTAATGCCATAGGCTTAGCAACGTACTTCATCAGTGAGCATGCCCGGCTATGTGAGCATACGTAAGCACATGGCAGAGCTTCGGAAGCTATGCACTAGGTCGTCTCGGGTTACGAAGAGAAAGGAGATTGTTTGAGCAGAACAAGTATAGAAAACATACATGAGTTCCTGATCGAGAACTCTTGTCATTTCGATTTGGCAACGATGAGAGGTTTCTCCGCAGTCCTTGCTGCCTGCAGTCATGTCTTCATGTACCATGCAGTGGCATCTGAGGAGTCCTGTCCAGATCAGGGTTCTCGTGCCCGCTGTTCGCAGCCCATACAACGGAAAGCCTGGTGAGAGACTGCCGTGAGGCGAAGCTTCGTCTAAGCTAATTCATTCTTCTGTAGGCACACTTTGAGCCATCAGGACAAACAAGCATACCTCGATGCTGAAACTTGCCTGATGAACGTCGCTGCACCCACAAATGAACGTCTACCAGTCGCCACAAGCCTCTTCCAAGCACTGCAAGAGCAGCATCAACTGCAGTATGATTCCATCCACGAGATCGGAGGTTTTCTGCCATATCACCGATACATGACCTGGGCTCACGAGCACCTCCTCCGTACCAAATGCAACTACACTGGCGCTCAGCCCTGGTGGGACGAAGAGCGCGATGCGTCTCACTTTGCTAATTCGAGCTTATTCGAGCCTCATTTTGGCTTTGGAGGTCGTGCGAGTGGCTGTGTTGTCGATGGTCCATTTGCCAATTATACTCTTCTCATTGGGCCGGGCAAGAACAACACAGTACACTGCCTCGAACGTGGGATCGACGATGTAGCGAGCCAAGCTTCTTCGTCTTATTGGCTTGAGTTTGTGAAGAATGCGACTACCTTCGAAGAGGCCTGGGATCGAATAGAGTTCTACCCACATTCTGCCGGGCATAGCGGTGTTGGTAGAGAGGTAAGTGGCTATCAAACACATTCCAAGCCAGAAGCACGAGTCTAACATTGCTTCACACAGATGTTGAACCCAATCTCTAGCCCTGGCGATCCGCTGTTCTACCTCCACCACGCGTTTATCGACAAGCTATGGTGGGACTGGCAAACCGCTGATGAGGAGAAGAGACTCTATGCCATCGGAGGACCCAACGTCAAAGATCCGAATCGCCCAGCACCAATTCCAGAGGGAGGAATGCCCAGCCAAGATGATGCATCACTTGCACTCCACCGTAAACGTGGCATTGAAGGTCACCATCATGCTCGAAGGCACAGTGTTGGTACACGTGCGCCTGGCGACTGGCCGATGTCACTGCTGAGGATGTCATGGATGTGCGGAATGAGCTATTGTGTTACGAGTACATCTGAGCAGTCAAGGTGTTCAACATGACCACGAAATGTCTCATAATTGCAATCAGGATTCAGGCAACGCGACTTTCTTCGAGATCTTCACATATACTGTCCAGCTTTCACAGATCTACGCCGCCGTGGCTGTACGAATCATGCAATAGACGTCCAATAACCTGAATTAGTCTAGCGTTAAGACTTCACCCTATTGAGGAAGTATGCAAGCCAGCCGCCCTTCCATCTGCCACAAAAAATGTACATTGGTCAATAACGATATGCGCGGTGCTTCCGTTCGGAAGCTGCGACGCGGCAGAGCTCGTCACCTTTGAAACTCGACGACACAGATAGTGAACGTTTCAAAACATACCAGCAGAAACTAATTCTTTCAGGGATCTCGTTGGAAGCCTTCAGACCGAAGAAGTGCACGTCTATAAGCGTGTAGCTGGCTGGTGAAGATGTGCGCCGTGCTAGTCTGTTCGCTCGTGCTCCTGGCTTCAACAGCTCTGGGCAATGGATCGAGTATCTATTCACCTTGTCAGTCATCCGTAAAGGGATATATGATAGTGACCACTAACATACAACCAGCGGCGACCCCTACACGGTAACAGGATACAATCAGTCGCTACAGCCTCAGCCGTCCACAAGCAATCCACTTGGCAACCCTGCGTACCCTGGCGGTAAGAACCCAATACCTCACACTCACGAAGAGTTGGCCTCGGGATTAGTCACTGACTGCGTTCAGCCCGCCTTTCTGGAGGAGACATCTGGCTCGACTACGTGGTCGGCAGAACGCTTCGCAACCTCACGCCGACCTACAACTTCGCCACAGGAGCGAATCCAGTAATCTTCTCTCGCGCGCAGTTCGGCCCAACGTACACCGTCGTGGGCCCAGTGCGAGACTTCCGCGAACAGCAAGCACAGTTTGAGCTTCTGCACAGAAGCATCCGCAGACCACGCTGGAACTCCACGAACAGCCTCTTCATCAGCTGGTTCGGTATCAACGATGTCGCAGTGCAACTCTTCCAGAACCGCAACTACACCACTATCACGTCCATACTTGGACCTGACATCAACGACTACTTTGGACTGATTGATCGGCAGTACAGACTTGGTGCGAGGAGGTTCCTCACTATCCGGTCCCTCGTGAGCCGCCTTTTTATAGTCCAGCCCAACTTGCACACGCTAATGGAAATACGTAGCAATCCATCGCGCCCCCGTCTTTGGCTACGGCAATGCGAGCAACACCGCAGATGTCCAAGGACAAATCGCAATCGCAACGACAGAAACAAAGTATCCGCAACGACGGATCTTGATGTATTTGGGGCAGAGCGCGGCGAGGTCCATGCCTGCCGAGACGCAGTTGAGGACCATGCAGAGAGCGAGCTGGCTGCAGAGGAAGCCGAGGCCGGCGAAGAATGTTCCAGCGCGAGAGACGGGCGTGAGACAGGTTTGTTGGATGTGGAGGAGTTCGAAGGGGCTCCAGAGGTAGACGCCATAGATTTCTGCAGTGGCTGAGGTGATGAGGAGCGCGCAAACGACGGTCACGCAGATTGCGATGGGTGCCATGACGAGTTGGCCGGCGAGAGCAGCGTTGGGAGTTTTTGCGTAACGTGTCCAGTCGGATTGTCCTAGGCAGCCGGATGCTTGGGAGCCGATGATTGACTGCAGGCCGTAGAGTGCTGCCCATGATAGTGCAGGGCCTTTCGCTGTGGGTGGCGTGTGTAGAAGTGTCCCGGGTCCATTATTTGTAGCGATCGCCCAGCCGAGTATGCCGAACATTGTGCATGTTATCATAACGAAAGTGACCTAGACGTAGTCAAGTCAGCCCAAGACACAACATGATGATATTTTGAAGCTCACTCTGAATGGCATCTGCAGCCTCTCCGGGGCCACCATAAAGCAAGGCAGGAAAATGACCAGAAACAAGAAGAAGGCAATCAAGCTCGCTGTGTCGACATTCGCACTTTCCGGCAACGTGTCTCGCAAGGCAACCCACTTCTCACCTACCAGTGCTCCCAGTATGATCTTCATAGCCTGCCCACCCCGGTACATTTGGATCCCCAGCCACACCACAGCCGTCACTATCCTATTGAGCACGGGCCAGAATCCTCCTCTCATGCCCCAACTCGCTCGACACAAGACAGTGAAGCCAAGATACTGATGGCTACCCGGCCAACCTGCTAGTACAGCGATGATAGCGGAAATGAGAGCGACTCCGACCATGACGCCCGTGGCTTGTGACACGGAAAGGCCCAGTGCAAGGAGAGATGAGCCAGATGTCCAAGCTGTGGTGTTGATGCCCGCAATAAACCAGTATCCAGCGTAGCCTTACCATGTCCAAGTCCGGCGGGAAGAAGGGATGGGAATGAGGTCGCGGTTGCACCAGAAAGTGTTGTGGTATTCGGCGCCGCGGTCGATGGGGCATTCGAGACGTTTTGACCAATGCGTTGGAGGCTTAATTTCTGTAGACATTGCTGACACTGATGGAGGCTGGAACTGGTTCAAGCACGCTCAGTGACTTGCTGCAGCCGAGAGTGATGGCGGGGGTGTGTCTGACCTCAGGATTTCATACGCGAGTGCGTGAGTGAATGATGCGTTCTAATATCAATAGTATGACTTCCCTTGGCCTATCTGCAGTCGATGTTTCGCCTATGCTGTGCATTGAGATCGACACGTCATGTGTTTTGCCAAGTCAAGCATGTCCTAGCTATTCAACGCCTCGCTCGATCAGTTGAGCAGAAGAATTGTGTTTGCAGTCAGCGCTGCTAAGCCTTTGTAATGCTTCTGATCGGAGTGTCGATCATGTACCTCAGCTGGAGGGCGGATCGACGGCAGGGCTGAAAACCTTCGTGTGGAAGGATGCAACCCCGAGCATAACCCTGCTGTAGCTTGATGTAAGTTCTGCCTATCTTAAGCTGTCCTACTGAATCACACTTGAATTCCAGCAACGAAGGTGATCTTTTTCTTTCATGTCTGTCACAGCCTTCGTCAACATTGTCGCAAGATTAGTCGCTAGCCTTGTTCTTGCACAAAGGCTCAAGATGGGCTCAATCGCACATGGGCCAGGTGCTCCACCTTGGACAATTCCAGTAATCGACTTTGCGAGGTGGAGACAGACCACAAACCTGGAGGAAGGAGCTGCAGTCGCCAAAGATCTCATCTCAGCATGTCAGACCATTGGCTTTGTGTACATCATCAACCACGGACTTCCACAAGATCTCCTTGACGAAGCATTCAACACCTCAAAGAGACTTTTCGATCTGCCTCTGCCGAAGAAGATGTTAGCTCCTCACCCAGACGGTTCAGATATCCATCGTGGCTACTCTTATCCTGGTCTCGAGAAAGTGTCGCCGTACTCGGTGGCGACGTCGCAGAAGGCGAGAGGTTGCGCGAGGTGGTTGACGTGAAGGAGTCTTACGAAGTTGGTTCGGAAGAGAACACACTCCAGCCGAATGTCTGACTTCCAGAATTAACGCTGCCGGAGTTTCGTGAGTTCACAACCTCGTTCTACTGGTCCTGTAACACAGTCGCATACGAGATTCTACGTTGTATTGCGGCAGGACTCGAGTCACCAGATCCGGACTTCTTTCCCGGCTACTGTTCGGGGCACAACAACCAGTTGCGACTACTGCATTATCCTCCTGTTCCAGCTTCCGATCTCGAGACGGGGAAGAGCGCCCGGATCTCGAGCCATAGCGATTGGGGGATCATAACGCTCTTGTTCCAAGACGATTGCGGAGGCCTCGAAGTGGAGCATCCTCATAAGCCGGGAGTGTTCGTTAGTGCAACTCCAATGCCGGGCGCTTGCGTGATGAACGTGGGAGACCTGTTGATGCGTTGGACGAATGACACCTTGAAGTCGACTCTACATAGAGTTACGCTTCCGCCGATGTCAAGGCGATACTGTACAGCTGCAGCGGGTGCAGAAAGGATGACCAGGGCTCGTTACTCAATTTCTTACTTCGTGAGTGCAGATCCAGATGCAGTGATAGAGTGTTTGTCGCAATGCATAAGTCTGGACAGGCCAGCGAAGTACGAGCCTGTAACGCAACTTCAATATGGTAAGATGAGAGCAAAGGTCCAGTATCGCTCTTCGCAATAGTGGTCCTTAGCTCGAATTCGGATAGACAGCAGGCAACGTACAAGAACCGGTGGCAGCGCGTGCTTAGAAAGCTCCCGATATGCGGAACCATCTCCAGACGGTCGACGGCTTGAAGGACAGCCAGTCGCGCTTAGTTTGCCTTAGCTGTCGTCTCACCCGCTAGAGACAGGTGCAGTTGTAGCCACTTGAATATTACTCTGTGAATGTTCTGCTCATGATGACGGCTACACATTATTGGACGTAGCCTGACAGGCGACTTCATCCCTCTCGCAGCAACCACGTCTGCCTTTCTTGATCATTGCTGTAAGCCTCGTCTGCAGTATCTTCCTGCTGGGTAGCAGGCGAGAAACCACATCTAGTCAAGCATGTCACGCTTGCATCGTTCTTGGTATTGACCTTGGCAAAGAGTGCCTGCCCTGGATGCTGCTCCTGATACCATATGCAAAAAGCTCTGGTAGCTTCCTGGGCGTAGCCTTTGCCCCAGTAATCAGGGTGAAGGGAGAAGCCAATTTCTCGAGGCCGGAAAGTGCCAACCAGACCGATTAGATCAGAAGAAGGCAGGACGGTGATAGCATGGATCATCGTGGGCTCTGTGAAATTTGAGGTATTGACCAGCACAAGTAGATCGTCAAGCATTTGCTCTGAGCGCTGCAACGTCTTATTTGGTCCCTGTTTTCTGTTGGTCCGTCAGTGACATATGTGATTCTGTCAGGAGTATCAAGCGTGCTCATACGTCCACTTCGTCACTTGAGGATCAGATTGAAGTCTATGAAAGTCTTCCAGATCAGCCTCGGTCACAGGCCGGAGCAGTAGCCGGTCAGTGGTGATGTTCATGGCTATAGTGGTGATTCAACGCAGCATTCCGCGGCCGCGTTGATGGCATGCAGTCCTCGGCGGAGAATGATGCTCTCAGTTCTAAGCACGTCCTGGGCAAGCTGAAGCCGCCCTAGTTAGTCTGGCTCTAGATCTGGCTGGTTACAAGTTCAGGACAGAAGGGCGAAGCTGGGGACAAGGACGAGGAAGTAGGGGGCACCATAGCGGCTCGCGTGTCATTAACGAGCTCCGCTGCCGTCAACAACACGTCCCAAACGAGCCCCTGCCACCGTCTCCCATCAAGATGAACAGACTCTTCCGGCCATTGCTGGCTGGTCGTCAGGGATTGAGAGCGAGAGCGAGAGCGAGGCCTGGACACTGGCAGAGTCGGTTCGCGTCCAGCAAAAGCAGTGCCCCCTCGATTGCCACGACGAAAGAAACAGCACGCGTAGCACGCATTGAATCTCGACTTCCCAAGTTCCTGCGAAGATATGTCGAGCCACTTCGGAACGCTCCCATCTCGCATATTTCGGCCTTCTTGATCCTGCACGAGATTACTGCAGTGGTGCCGCTGTTCGCGTTGACAGCCGCCTTCCACTACACCAACTGGCTGCCACCCTTCATCAGCGAAGGCAAGTGGGTCAGCGATGGAATTGAGAAGTTTGGACGATACATGCGCAAGAAGGGCTGGCTGAGCAGCGAGACACGCGTGGGCAGATGGTTTGGCAGAGGCGAGACGGGCACCAGAATCGTCGTTGAGTTGGCCACGGCATATGCTGTTACCAAGGCTTTGCTGCCATTTCGCCTCATTCTGAGTGTATGGGGCACGCCATGGTTTGCAACGTGGACTGTCTTGCCCATCACGAATCGCCTGGCAAGACTGTTCAAGAGCAAGAAGGCTGCTACTGCTGCTGCCCCGACTCCCGCACTAGGAACTGGTGCCACTGCGGCAGGAGCTGTCCCCAAGAAGTGAAGACAGGAAGGAAGCACTTGACAACTCTACTCTCACCACTCTCTGGACATAACGCCCTCGCTACACTCTGCACATACGAGACTGCCTTTCACACGGCCACTCATACGGAAACGACATTCCTCTCTGCTGGATCCCGAAAACTCCGACTCTGTCGACAGCCGGGAACGCCGGAAGTACTGCTAAGGTTCAAACCCCTCGGCACCAGCTTTACGTTCATAAGTTCCACAAAGACCTGCTGACTACGGATCCTCTGGTGCACGCGTCTCGCTCAGGTTATAGGCTCGAATCAAAAGCAGAGTGCTCCGTGGTGGACCTACAGCCAAGGTCTGGGTTCGACTCCTGATTTGAGATTGAGCGCGTGTCTTTTTGCATTTTCGCTCACAAATGGCTTTCTGATCGACACTGCGCCTTCCTGCGCTTCTTGTTACTTCTTCGACATTGCTGGAGACAACATGCTCACACTCAGCTGCATGTATCCACGGCTCTCGTCACGCTCGTACATTTGATGAGCTATCTGCGTGAGGCGCACGCGCAACTCAGGAAGCTGATGCAGGATGCGATTCGAGAACTGTCGCAATCTGACTCTTATGCATCTTGAACTGCAGACATGGCGTTTCAGGTCGCTGCGCTCGACTCGCACCGTTTGGCACCTTCCTCAAGGCTCGGAGAAATTAGCCAAGCTGGTAACAACGCAGCCAACGAATGTTGGCTGTCCGATTCCTTTCAGGAACAGTTTGCGAAGCAAGCTTCGAAGCATGCGCTGCTATGTGTTACTCGCACGTAGCCTGATGCGCACTGCCCATTCACCAAGCTTGTGTTATCGATATGTCAATGTTGTCAAGGAGACTGCGGAATCAGAAGAGCTGTAACAGCGTACAACACTGAAATTTTTCAATAGCACACAGGATCATCGATAGCGATTACGTCTATCAATACCTCTGCGACGTAACAACCATGGGGACGCTCGTCGCTATTACTGAGCCTACTTTGAAGCTACGAATTGGCGTGGCCGTGCCAGCGAAAGCGCACCTGACTTTTGTTGGAGCTGCCTTCTGGCTTCGAGAGGTTGTATACGCAGCAACATCATAGCATGCGCGACTCTCTTACGCGTGCGTGGCCTGACGCAAGGTATATACTCGCTGCCTCACATTTTGCTCGATTCTTGCCATGCTGGCACCGCTTGCACGGCTAACGTGTTCGCCACCTGCTGAGGTCAAAACTTTGAACTGCAGAGCCCACGTCATAGTCAGACAAATGACAGATACTTCGCATTGCGTCCATATGGTTGAGCCTAGCTGTTGTGCTTCTAGAACTCATGTTCCGCGGAGGGCCGGTCACTGGCGACATTGCACGTCATAGCCCGATGGCTCGTATGTCAGCCCTGTGACATACTGGAGCCAAATTCCACCACAGCTCAATCGATCAAGACACAAAACATATCCTCTGCTTTTCACACACCATTCAATGCGACCAACTCCATCATTACTTACTAGTGCAGCATCTTCAACAATTGACATCTTAAACATCTTAATATGGCCAGTGAAACCAAGTTCGAAGGTAGTTCTTGTCCAACTCAACAGAATCTCGTGCACTTCTGACAGAGATCAGGCTGGGTCGGCCTCGATGCGGACAGCGTCAATGGCAACATGAAATGGCAGACCTACGAAGCCAAGACATGGGAAGAAAGCGATGTCGACATTGAAATCTCCCACTGTGGTGTCTGCGGATCAGACTTGCACACTCTGCGATCTGGTTGGGGCGAGACTCCGTACCCAGCTGTCGTCGGACACGAGGTACATCACTACCAGCCATCAACCTGCGCATAACATCACTTAACGCCAGACTTTAGATCGTAGGCAAAGCCATCCGCGTCGGCAAATCCGCCATGACCGCCTCTGGCAAGCCTATCAAGGAGGGCGATCGCATCGGCGTCGGCGCCCAATGCAAGTCCTGTTTGAAACCAGACTGCGAGCAATGCGCCGAAGGAATCGAGAACCACTGCCCCAATGACATGGTTGGAACGTACGGAGCCAAGTACAAGAACGGCGAGACTGCACAGGGCGGGTATGCGAAGTACTGGCGTGGAAACTCGCATTTCGTGTTCCATATTCCCGAGAAGGTGCCTAGTGAGATGGCGGCGCCGATGTTATGTGGTGGTAAGCTTTCACTGGACATCACTCCTCATATTTTAAGACAATTGCTGACTTGTGTTCGCTACTCTACAGGCGTGACTACCTACAGTCCTTTGAAGCAGAATGGTTGTGGACCAGGCAAGAGGGTTGGTGTCGTTGGTATCGGAGGTGCGTAGTATCGTTTTGCTTCGACGTTTATTGCTAGCGCATGCTGACTGAGTCCTACTGCTCAGGTCTTGGCCACTTCGGTCTCCTCTGGGCAAGTACTCCATATCATCCCCATTGCATCACTGTACATAATGCTAATCCTTGTCCCGTTTAGGCCAAAGCCCTTGGCGCCGATAAAGTCGTCGCCATCTCCCGTGGCCGCAGTAAAGAAGAAGACGCCCGCAAACTCGGCGCAGACGACTTCATCGCCACCTCGGAAGAAGGCTGGGAGACCAAACACGCTGGCTCCCTCGATCTGATCATCTCCTCCGTCTCCTCTCCCAAGATGCCTCTCGAAGGCTACCTCAGCCTCCTCGCATTCCAAGGCCGATACATCCAACTTGGCATTCCAGAGAATCCTCTTCCCAACTTCAGTGCAGCAGCTCTGGTCATGAAGCGCGCGACAATGGGTGGAAGTTTGATCGGAGCTCCTCATGAGATTGAGGAGATGTTGCAGTTGGCTGCGGATAAGGACGTCAAGGCCTGGATTCAGACGAGGCCGATGGGAGATGCGAATCAGGTGATTCAGGACTTTGAGGCTGGGAAGCCGAGATATAGGTTCTGCTTGACCAACTAGATGATGAGAGAAACGATAGATGCGGTTGAACTGTAGATTACATATGCTAGACTCGAACGTGTAGAACTGACGAATGCCAGATATGGCTTGGATGATTTCAGCAATATGCACACATTGATAAGTGCGAATGAGCAGCATATGTCTCTGTGATCGAATACTTCCTAGCACTCCGCACGACTCGTCCTTCATCATACAGAGAGCGACAACGTAACGCATACCATACTATGTCTATCGCGTCCCACAACCACACACATATCTTCGACCCATGCCATCACCTGACCATACCTTCATGCACGTCAACACAGTGACATGGACTAGCTTTCCATCTAGCAGGGAGACGAGCGAAGCGAGGCTTCGTCTCGCTTGGCTTCACACACGAGCTGGGGAGTATACAAGGGGGCAAAAAGGGAGGCGGTGAAGTAGAAACAAGGTTGTGCAGGCATTGAGATTGATACATTGCCTCTTGTCTCAGGGCGGCAGGTCACGGATATGGTGAGATCCACAATGTTGTGCAGGAGACCGGGCTTCGCGCCGTTGCAGAATCGGTGTGTGCGCCGGTGCTGAGCTGGTGCGAGGATCGGTATCGCGCTTCGCGGGAGAGGTTCGGGAGATTGGGTTGAGTTTTGGAATGAGGATCTAGGGGTGTGGCGTGAGTAGGAGGCATAGATTGTGGGATTGGTGTGTTTTGTAGGTAGTGGGCGACTGGAGGTGATGTGGAAGGTGTGAACAGGGAGAGTGGAAGGACATCTCCGCGACATGATCTGGCGGGATGGAGCGCTGCTTCTGCCAATCGTAGTCGTTTCTTGCATGCAGACTATTCATTTTCTAACGAAGCCATAATACAACCACAAAGTCCAGCGTGTCGCCGCATTGCAAGCACCTAGATTCCCCCAAAGTGGACGCCGAACGCCAGACATCTCTTCTCAATGGACCGGCCTTTTCGCCACTAGTCGTTGCTGGAACAGCCTCTGCATCCACAGCTGACGCACTGAATCTCCTGGTCCTCCTTCAACTGCTCTCTTGGCACGCGACAGATGCAGGTACTGTTGAAGTTGGTCTCCTTGGTCTGTATGCACCTCAAGCAGCAAAGCTTCTCGTAGCCCTGCTTCTTCCACTTGGCAATGAGGTTGGCATCGGCGTAGTTGTTCTTCAGCAGCCAATCATACAGTTTCTTGGAGATGGCTTCTTTATCGTAGTAGAGATCATAGATGTATCTCGAGCCTGCGAGCTGAATTGTCAGTATGTGCAGGTGGTCGAGCCACATAGAGCGTGAGGTCAAGATGGGACAATGACTCACTTTTGTGGCTCGCGTCGGGGGCGAGCATGGTTTCAAGTAGCATATGATAGTCGTTTTGGAAGTGCGAAAGTACGCAGAGCATGTCACGTTGGGAAGGGGAAATACATACGTTGATGGGTGATCTGAAAGACCGGCCAGAGCATTTCATGCTTCTTTTTGCCTTCGTGGCTGGCGTTTTCGGCATCTTTCATCTTGTTCTGGAACTCGAGCAGAGTATCCTCGATGTCTTCGAAGCCCTCTGGCGGCGGCTTGCGATTCTTGGCTGTGCGTATGGCAGGCATAGTGGCGGAATATGTGCTATCAGATCTGGTTCAATACCTGTCGCTCCGGAACTTTGCCGTGATGGATCAGAGACGCGGTCGGCTGTGCGTGAGACAGAGCCCGCGGTTGATGTCACTGGTTATTATGCTGTTGATGGCGGCTGGAGAAGTGAGAGCGAAGAAAGCACATGTGAAGAGGCTGACGGCAACAGCCGATTGGTCAATCTGAGTCGCGCTTTCCATCGCGATGAGCTCTTGTGAGCTATTCTAAGCTGTTTCTCGCCCGTCGACACTTCCTGCCACTCCATCAACGACGACATGGCGGACACGGACACTCGACGCGACTATCGCGACGGCGGTGGCAGAGACCGAGGCCACGGCGGGGGCGGTGGAGGAGGTCGATTCAACAAGCGCAAGCGACGAGGTAAGATTCTCCTGAGCAATGCGCAAACACGTTCATCAGATTTGTGGTATCGATATGATCGCTAACGACGACTACGCGCAGACGACGACGACTACGATCAAGGCTTCCGCAACCAGCGACAACGCCAAGAACCTCCTCCAGGCACGAGAATTAGGAAAGGACTGCTGGAAATCGGGGAGGATCTGCTGCGTCTGCCACATGAGGTCGCTGCGAATGTGGCCAAATTGGCTGCCGACAACTACGATGATGAATACGTCAAGGATACCTTCCGCGTCGCATCGCTGAAATTGGTCCTGGAGCAGCCTTTCAAGATTCCGTTCATCGCGGCTGTGGTGCTCTATGCGAATGGAGAACGATCCGAGATGGCAGAAGATCTGATCAAGCACGTTTCGCAGGAGCTGCAGGGTGCGATGGATGCTGGCAGACTAAAGGACGTCAAGCTCCTCCTACGCTTCCTGGCCTGCCTTGGACCACTCTTTGAGCAGGATGGCATGCTGGCCGTTCTGGACGAGCTGTTCGACAAGGCTGCAGATCTGCAGACTGCGTCGACTGAGGATGCTGTCGGAATTGAGCTGTGCAAGATCATTCTGCTTACCATTCCGTACCTCATTGCCGCAAGCACAGACGCCTCATTGCCGCAGAAAGTGGGCGAGCTTCTTGAGAAGACGGAGATCATCGCTTCTACGGCGCATACGCTGGAAGCGCTTGTTGACCCATACCCGCAGCAAGAGGGTCAGGAGAGAGCCATGGCGTGCCAAAGCTTGGTCTCCCTCCTGCAGACCCAGCTGAACGACGAAGCCAGTAACGGCTGGAAGCTCTTCTGCATTCCCAGAGTTTACGATGCGAGCTACAAAGTCGCAGCTGTCAAGGCAGAAAATGGAGACGGAGAAAGCGAAATGAATGGAGAAGAAGAAGTCAAGGAACCCGTCAAGCACAGCTTCCCATCAGTGACGGTGCCTTCGACCATCAGCGCAGGATCCAAGATACTTCTACCAGAAGTCTACTTCTCACTATTTGCCGACCAAGAGATCGAGTCAGTGCCCACGACAGCCAACATCGCATCCTCACTCCTACGTGACGCGATCACCGATACCATCAACATCCTCGACTTCAACCGTAATGCAGTCGCAAAGTTTCTCAACGAAATCGACTGCTACTGGGCCAAGGATACCTTCGTCAAGCGCTCCACGACATTCGACAAGCTGCGAGACTTGCCCGAGGGCAGACCAACCTGGAAGCCTGAAGATGTCGCGATTGACGCAATCTTCTCCCAAATCTTCCAATTGCCGACACCCGAACACCGTCTCGTGTACTATCACTCCTTGATCACAGAGTCTTGCAAGATCTCCCCTGGTGCCATAGCTCCAAGCTTGGGACGCGCGATTCGTTTCCTATTCCGGAACATTGATCAGATGGACATGGAGTTGTCGTATCGATTCATGGACTGGTTTGCCCATCATCTCAGCAACTTTGAGTTCCGTTGGAAGTGGACAGAGTGGTAAGTCAATTCTAAAGTCAAAGCTCGCTCATGTTTCAAAAGCCGACATATTGACATCAAATGACCAGGGTGCCGGATGTGGAACTTCCTGACCTCGACCCGAAGAAGGCATTCATCAACGGCGTTCTTGACAAGGAGATCCGCCTGTCGTTCGCGAAACGCATTCGCGCAACGCTCCCGGAGCCTTATCACAAGCTTATTCCAGCCAGCAAGGAGAAGGACATCCCAGACTTTAAGTTTGCCGATGACCAGACTCCTTACGCCAAAGAAGGCCGCGAAGTTTTGGCCTTGTTGAAGAAGAAAGCCTCCGAGGATGAAATCCAAAAGGTCCTGGACTCGGTACATGAACAGGCTACTGCCCTGGGAGCCGCCGACCCACTTGTCGCCTCGACTGACATCTACATGACTTCCATCCTCAGCATTGGATCCAAGTCATTGTCACATGTGTTATCGACCATCGATCGCTGCAAAGAACGTCTGCTGAGTATCGGTCAAGGTTCCGAGTCAGCAAGACGACAAGTCATCGGCTCTGTCGTTGACTTTTGGTCGGACCATCCCGGCACTGCTGTGAACATAGTCGATAAGCTATTGAACTACACCATCATCACGCCGATGAGCGTGATCTCATGGGCGCTGATAGATCGCATGGATCGTGGGCGAGCGCTTGCAAGCAGCCAGATCTACGAGATGGTGAGCATCACAATGTTCAAGGTCACGAATCGCGTCAGGCAGGTCCTTCGCGAGAGGAACAATACCAATCTGGACTTCTCGAGTAGGAAGCAGATCGACGAGGCTCTGCCCAACGAGCGACAAGCTATGCGAGACTTGTTCGCTGCCATCGAAGATGCTGTCGCTGCTGTGGCCAGCGGTGCCCAGGACGAGATGATTGAACGTTTCGATGGCGACAGTGCCGAACAGCAGCTCATCAGACTCTGGGGCAATCGCTGGGCTAGAGTGTGGAGGCGCAAGGCTGCTGTCGAGGAGGCAGTCGTCGGCGAAGCAGTCATCGGAGCACTGGAGGAGCCGGCTGTCATTGAGCAACCGGACGTGATGGAGGACTTTGATCAGGTGTCTTAGCAAGACTTTGATCACGTCCACTGATCTGCGACCTCTTCACCTCCTGCGTCCGGCGTTACTTTGCTCATGTCGAGAGAGTCTCGCCTTCGGCCAGACTTCTTGATGATGATGTAGAAAACAGCACCATAGTCCCGAATTATGGCAATTGTATACCAGTCAACTACGTCCTGTGCACAACTACCATGAATTGCGACGTCGAAGGGTGCTGCTGTGAAGTAGTTGATCTGCTTTCCACCTTGCGCCTTCATTCAGCAGCGCGGCGATCTTCTTCTCTTTGACGCTCACTCTGAAATCTGATCATAGCGTCATATTCTGCTACCGTATCCGACGCCATCTCAACTTAGTTTGCCCTCATGTACATACACCTCGAGCTTAGCTCAGCCTAGCTTATCAACTGCAGTACACTTTACAACTCTGCTCTGCGTCGGGTCGCTCCTCACATGGTAAGTTCTATTTGGTTGCTCTCGGACAATTCTTTGGCTTTGCCATGTGTGTAAAATCTTGGTGTATTTTGCGGTTCCGTGGAGTGGCAGCTTCGTGAAGCCCGGCTTGAGTGGGAACTATTGTTTGGTGAAAGTCTGCTTGACTTCAGGTTTGGCAGAAAGGATTTCTGTTGGTGTGCTGTTGATATTCGAGGGACTGAACGACGAGAAACGGAGGAACTGATGAGCTTGTTTTGAATTGGAAGTCAGGTGGGGAAGCGAGACCCTTCACGCTATGGAAGATCTCACTCTAGAAATGAATGGTTCGTTGGTCGTTCGGCACGCTCGTTCTTCACAGAGTCTTCACTGTAAGTGTTGAGACTCAAAGGCATGGCGATTCGAGCTGCGCTTAGGGGCGTGGCGAGGTGAACAAGTCTACTTGGAGCCGCTTCGTTGAAGGTAACAATTCCAGAATGCTTCACTGCCGTCTTTCGTACGGCCAGACCGACAGTCGTTTGCTCGAGAAAATACTATACATAGCTAGAGACACTTGCTTACCGAACTCCGCTTAGTACACCAACAGTCGCAGGTCGGGTTCAAAGGATTCTTCAACGTTCAATGGCCAGGACCAAGGGACTCGCTGTGGCAGCCATGATGTACGATCCAGACACAATCTGGATTCTGCAAAGTGCGCGCATACAGGTCAGTAGTGGTTCTCCGAGGTGGGCTTCAGCCGGTGCTCGAAACGTCAAACGTCGCGTCTTCTCGGCGGAGTCCACTGCGCTGCACTTCAGATGTAATCAGTATCGCTAAAGTTCAATGTGGGCAAGATGATCTCGAGATCATGCCATGGTTGATCCTGCTCCTCTGGTCGTGT
This sequence comes from Septoria linicola, assembly GCA_024114885.1. Lineage (NCBI taxonomy): Eukaryota > Fungi > Ascomycota > Dothideomycetes > Mycosphaerellales > Mycosphaerellaceae > Septoria > Septoria linicola. The sequence continues at coordinate 2,731,437 of CP099420.1, forward strand.
CGCGGCTTAGTTCTTTCCGCCACTGTTTCCCCAGTCACCAGAAGTCGTCTACAATACCGCACGGCTTGTTGGTGTTGCACTGCATGACAGGCCAGCACGAGCACGCCACGCGATTGTGCTCTGTCTAGGATATCGTGGCCCGTTACTCATATCCTACCTGCGATGGCTGAGCCTGTCATCACTTGCCAGGCTTTGCTTGCTCAGGCTAATTCTGGGGCCTGGGGGCTACGACTGGACGTTCGTCACCCAGTCGCGGCCGAAATCGGTCAGTGGACGTGCTGGTAGTCTCTCGATTTGTAGGCCCTGCATGTAATGTACTGCGGAGAACCATGGATAGCATGGCTGGCGGGCAGCGCAAGCCTAGTTGTGTGGACGGGATCAATACCGCAGTCCATTCTGCTGTAGATTGCGGCCGCCTAGCACAGTGTTGTCGTCCAATTCTTCCCGAGAGCTCTGTGGCACGTGGACCCGAAACTCTGACCTGGGTGCAGGAGTCTGCGACTGTGGCTTATCTCGCACCCAGCAGGAGATACTGTCGATCAAAAAAGTGCTCGGTCCGATAAGCTGGTGAAGTCCAACAGTGCCCATCTCAGGACTCAGGAGTATCACATCGGCTAGTCGCCTTGGATACTGATATCCTGGGCGCAGATCTCCACAGCCACCGTGAGTAAGTGCCAGTCATTGACAAGCGACGTCCAAGGAGGTAGGCGAGTACCTTGGAGAACCCAGCCAAGGCTAGCAGGCTGCGCAACTCAAGCACTGCCACTGCGAGATACGCTCGAGATCGCTCAACCTTCACACACGTCAACTTGATCATGGCTGGACCTCACCTCGTGAGATGCTAGTTGCGGCACACCGCCAACTGAACTACTGCAGTGTTTATTGCATTCAGTCTCCAAGCTATGCATGCAGCCTGCTGTGTCGTGACGTCCACCATCTTTCCTCGAGCGACCCTGCCAATGCGGTGAGCAAGTGAGCACAGGTGGTGGTCATCCACCAGGCGTCTTTTGTGCCGCTATTGGCATTTCGGATTGCGTATTTGCTTCTGCAGGCCACAGGCAGAGGACACCGTGCTTTGTTGGACTCATCAGGGCAGGAGCAGTACTGTACATCCAGACCCGATCCTGGAAGATTTGGACTCTACAGTATGATGATTATTTCAATATTGCATGTAAAGCGTTATCCTGTCCAGCAGGCAGGGAATGCACGACTAGGAGCTCTAGTCAAACTCACACCTGGAGCTCACCCACGTCTGCAAGGCCTCCTCCCAGTAGTGTCAGTGCTGCTAGCAAGGTCTCAGCTTGTTGCGTGCGACTGGAGAACCCCGCGATTCGTGTTCTTCCCAACAAGGTAGCGCAAAATGCCGAGGTGGATCACAGAAAGACCTGATGGCGGAAGTAGTGGTTGTGAAGAATTTCGACCACGAAAAGCCATCGCTCACGACTTGCAAGATCGTGCGCACAAGAATGATTGAGCGACGATGGTTCGGGAAAGCCCCTGCTTATTTGTCGTTAGCCTTCAGACTTCGACGGACGGTCGACATGGGTGCGTGACCAGCACAACGCACACTTTCGCGACAAGACGTCAGCTGTCCTTTCACACAATCTAGACGGCGATTTCCAGTGGCGCAGAGGAAGCAGAAGCTACGATTAGGGCAGACGCCCGAGCGGTGAACAGTGTGCAGTCGCCATGCTGCGAAGGGCAGCACTGCTACTGGCCGGTGGCCAATGCCTCCATCGACAGATCATCGACAGAGTGGAGAGAAGCGCGGCGGAATTTCTCGTATTGGCAAATGCGAATGGGATGCTTTGAGTTCGTTGAAGCACTCGGTTCTGGAGCCTATCTGTCATTTCGCGCCATGTGGCTCCACTACTTTAATCCAGTCAAGCTGGAAAGTCTGTTGACGGCTTTTGGAAACGAGAGTTTGAAGACACGAAACGCTTTCTTGACGTCCTGTCTGTTTCATCGTTGCACAGAGTTCAGTATAGACATTCGTCTGCTCTCAATCGACTCTATCTCCTCAAGGTCTAGGAAAGCGCAAGGCCCTTGGCATGACAGGATACCACAGGTTGATAAAGCGTATCTCGAAACGTGAATGGCGTCAATGTGTTTCGATCAACAAAAGGTGTTGCGCCGCCCGCGAAATTGTGCACTGCATTAGGAAAGCCGCTTTTAAGCTCGTGCCCGGCTTCCTCGTGTGATAGATTTTGCTATCGTCAGCACGCCGTTGCGAAATGTTACGACATCCACAAGCTCGGAATACCAAGAACCTTATATTCCCAATTCTGACTCTTGCTTCATCCACAGGGTGACTTTACACAATTTGACGTTCAGATATCCTGCCGAATGGCTATCAGCAGCGTGTCCAGCTCAAAATCGAGCCGCTGTCGTTCACGCTGACCAGATACAAACTCTGTTGTGGAGATAGTCGTTGTACCGCGTAGCCAGTCAACTTCCGTCAATGGCGAGCTGATCAATGTGTAGTGACAAGTACGCGAACTGGCATCGTACTCCATGCCCTCTCGTCCCGACTCCTTTCGAACATAGAGACTGCGAACATACCTCAAGGTGTCCGTTCCGCGAGAGCTCTCGTGACCTTTGACCTGGGACTAATTGGCACAATGTGAACTGACGCTGCACTTGACAAGTGTTCAACGTAGGATCTTTCACGGAGATTCAGATGTACGCGCGGTGCTTGCTCAAAATGTCAGTTCCTGCTTCGCTCTTCGTTCACCTATACCATGCCCGACTCTAGCGAAAGCGTAGCTGGAGTTTTTGGTACCAGAGCCAAAATGTCATCCTCACATGTCGTGGTCGGCTCTGTGGAGCCGCCGATTGAGACACTACTGCAACAGGGCCGACGTGAAACGATAGTGGCAATGACCTGAATTCTGAATTGCAACCCTGGGGTTTCCGAAACGTGGACGTCTGCTGGTTGACCCGATTTAAGCGCTGTGTGCGCATTCGCCTGGAGCTGTGTTCGACTCGCTCCGCATTGGTGTGTCTCGAGGATGGCATGATATAGCAGCAGAGCTATAGTGGCAGCAACAGCTACTTCGAAGCGGACCGTCCACCGCATGATGCTGCAGGATGCCGCAGATGATCGGCAGTCAAAGTCTCTTGCGGCTTCGCTGTTGTCTGGTATCATGACTCGTCAGCTTTTGTTACCCAGACCGAGGAGATCCTGCAAGTCTTCATATTTCTCTCAGCGAGAGAAGCATCACGGTTACGGACATGCATGGGAGGCAGCGCTACCCTACTGATGCAGTGAGGAGTAAGGTTCGTGTTTCGACCTGGAATGGAGTCATGCTGCGAATGTTGTAGTCATGAACGACACCACTGTTACCAAGCTTGTGGTAACAGAAGTCGTTGAGATTAAGATTCTGTCATGCAAAGATCAACGACTCGGCTCGCCGAGTGCACAACAGTGGTTGATGCAAAATGCTGCGGTATCAGGCCTGCTCGGCGAACACCGCCATGTCTGGACGTCCAACGTCTTGTGCTGCTACCGCGGTTGTGTAGAGTCGAATCCGGACGTTCGCTGACACTAACTGGCATGGCTGTCAGCTTTGCATCTCAATGGCCGCGAAAATCTGGTGCATCTGGAACCGCGACGATGCAGTGCTGTTGACTATCAGCAACGTATCAGTTGCGCACTAAAGCTGTTGACCCAGTCGCGAAGAGCGACCTATAACTCACCCTCATCAGTGAAAATTACTGGCTGCTGCATTGATGGTTGATCGATCACTGTGGACGTGCATGTTACGCCGTGGTAACAGCTGTGGAGCTATGTCGCCAGCACTCCCTCTGTGTGGCCATTGCCAAGTCAGTGCATGACACGACGTAAACAAATGCTCTTTGGCGCACCGAGCCACGTCATGCAGATGACCTCTACTCAGCGGCGCCTGTACCAAGACAGGTCGTGCCCCTCCTTCCTTTTCTGGCGGCGTGTCCACCACATATCTCCCAGGTTGTGAACACTTTGTTTCTTCGCAGGCGATGTGAGTCGTTGCGATTTCGAGTGAAACCAGAGCCTGTGTATCGAGTGCTACCTGATCGATGTATGCGGGTGTCGGCTTGCATCCTGGTCAGGCTGTGAAGGACCTTGAAAATGATCGTCGGCAACTACCGCGATTTCCATTGACCGATCGTGCAGATCCACATACGCCCTCGGCACCGCTGTGGAGCATTCCTGCCCGAGCAGCAGCAGTAATCTGTCATCACCGCGCCCGCGCAGTCCATGTCGCTTTCGAGGCAAGTTGCATGCATATTATTGCAATAAGTTGGAACACTTCAGTAGATCAATAGCTGTGGTAGTACAAACCGCTGTCGGCAGCTGCCTTTGAGTTTGCACCGCTCCAAGGATTGCAGCAGAGAGTGTGAGCCAATTCCACAGAGAGTGCAAAGTCAATCTGACAGGGCCGACGTGTCCTGGGGTTTGACCTGGTAGCTGGCGTAAAGGCTGGACCATGACACGGGAGACGACGTTCGGCCACTTTTTTGCAGGACGCTCCTCCTAGTCATGCTAACCGGATGTCGCTGCTCGTGTATTCCTCCCTGTCGAGTAGCTGACCGTATTTGGTGCTCTTGCCTGCAACGGCTACCCTCGATGTGCCGCTAGGAGAAGCATGCCGCTGAACATATTACTGGCTGCTGGCAAGGCACCTTGCGTTCCATCCCAACAGATCGCGTCGGAATCGATGAGCATGAATGCTAGCTAAAATCTCGCTGTGCCGACGAATAAAGACACAGTCATTGGATACATGATGAGATATGACAGAAGGGTTTGAGATTCAAAGACCAGACCAGACTGATCGCCCAGCCAAGTCGGATTGGGGCAGGCTTGGTCGCAGTGATTCAACACGGGGTCTCTGAGTGATCGACTGCACATTCGGATGACCGGTCGCAAGCGCGCATGCAATGTCGAACTCTGCCTGCGGTAGCAATCTTCACATAATTATGAATGCTGTTGTGACATTTCTTGTTCTTCTGAAGCATCCAACTTGCAGCAAGCGTAGGCTGGTGCCGCTGATTTAGGCTCTGATATGAACGATCGACTGCCATGGCATTACTGTCGCGCATACCATTGCTCATAGAAGTAGTAGGCCTGCAGCTCACATCTACTAGGCGCTATTGGCCGTAGGCCCCCGAACTGAAGCCGGTCTGCTTCTCATTCCCGTGGTGCTGGGATGCGTAGTGCTCTCAGCGGGTCGTGCCTTCCGGATCTGCAGGGAGTGTGACATATGGTCAATAGTCCTGGAGCGCCAGAGGGGTGCGATCATGAGAGGCGCGGGATCTGTTGCAGAGAGCCTTCTTAAGCCGTTTCTTGTTATTATTCCCAGCTTAGGCTGCTTTGCGCATCCTGGTCGTTTGTGCATCGCTCACACTGACTGGTGGAGACACTGGATCGTCTTGTTGTGATCCTGCATCGGCAGCCTGTGACCTCGTACCACGTTAGTCCTGTCCCGTACCTCAAGCCCAACGCACTAGTCCGGTGCAAGCACTTGTGCTTCTGCAGCTTCTGCGAAGCGCTATTGGATTCGCATCGCCGCGGCACTCTGCCTGCTAAGAGCTGGCCTCGCGCGCCAGAGCGCTGCTCACAATCGTCTTTAGCGCGACCAGGACCCAGTGCCGTTGGTGCAGCTGTGCCGCATCACGACTTTTTGCTCTTTCTACTGCTGCTGCTGCTGCGGCTACCAAATGGTCATCAGTCATCAGCGAGCCCTTGGGCCAGCGGTTCCCAGTGGATCAAGCGTGACAGCCTAACGCAGTCGTAAACCTGGACAGGACAGGACTGGCCCGGCCGCTGCTCGACGTGCCTTGCCTGCAAGCGTGCAGCGACAGCGAATCCCAACCCGACCGTTGCTTACATTGAACTCTATCGTTGTGAGCCGACCAAGTGTGAACTCTGTTGCTCTTATGCTTAACTGTGGGGAAGGACAGTCTTGATGCTGCTGTGGTCGTGCGAGTTGTTGCTGTCTGTCGTCTTTTGCAGAGCCTTTTCTTCTCAGTTTGAGTCTCGCGAGGCAAATTGCCGTGGCTTCCAACAAGGTTGGATGCAAAGCTGCGACCTGATCTGCTCAAACCGCATCTGCCATCCGCCGCCAGCGATCCCGCTTCCCTCCCACGCCTGGCTGGCCGGCTGGCTCGCTCGCTCGCATTGGCACTACGAAGCGGCGCACGACCTTAACAGACTGCTGTCTCTGACGCACACCCGCGCGCGCCGTTGCAGCAGCTTGGTCAAACGGCTCGACTCCGACACGACTTGTGCGCGCCCTGAGCTTAACTACTAGACCCGACTACCACCAGCTCATCCCTCCACTAATTGCACTCCTAACTGCGCCTGCTGGTGTCCCGCGAATTTTAATATTAAATTCGCCCTTCAGTGCGCCATCAACCTTGAGCGTGTCTGGTTAACCTTCGGCATCCGTTCAGGTACATAACATCTTCTGCAAACCTACCTCCGCAGCAGATCATACACGACGGGCTGCTTTTTGCGTTTTTCTGTGCTGCGCTAGCAACTGCGACTACCACACACTGCTGGCTGCTTCTTGCACGCGCGCCGAGGAACTTGTGCGACTGAAAGTACGACCTCCGCCTGCTCTGTTGACACTACTGCTGGCCTCCAGAGCTAACGCGCTTAATAGATTACCTCAGCGTTGCTCGCGCATTCTTATTTCGACACTTGATCACTCAGAGTGTCGGCACGCACGAGTACACTTTGCGTCTGATTGTGCTGCCGCTGTCAACCGACAATAACAACATACTTCAAGGACGGTACACTTGGGAACACTGATCGTCCTTGCAACACAGTCATTCTGCTGGACCGGCCAACAACGCTGAATACTTCCCGTTGAGTCCAGCATACACTCCCACCATGAGCGGAGGTGGAGCGGGACCATTGGTCCCTACCTTCCATGGCTTCGTGCACAACAGTATGGATGGTCTCGTCCTGTTTGAGGCGTGTCTCTCCGGAAAGCTTCACCATGTTCCTCGACGACCACACGATCGCGAACGGAGCTCGCTGATTAAAAGCGGCAGTATTTTCATCTATGAAGAGAATGCCAGTGGCATCAAACGATGGACTGATGGCGTCGCCTGGAGTCCCAGTCGTATCCTTGGAAACTTCTTGATCTACCGTGAACTCGAGAAACCCTTCCCACCTGGAGAGAAGAAGCGCGCCATGAAACGGAAAAGGACCAGTATGCCAGGCGAGCCTTATCCTCGACGAGATTCTGACGGCACAGATGAGCAGCAGCAGCAGCTCAACACTCCTCTCACACCACCAACCCCCAATGTTGGTGGGGAAGTAAAGCCAGAGATTCCATCATCCGACCAGGACAAAGAATTGGAGCGAAGCCTCATCGGCAGCCTTGTGGATAGCTATGGCTTCCGTCCAGATGGATTAGTGAAGAAGACCATGAGCATCTCCGTCAATGGCATATCTCACCACATGGTGTCCTACTACAAAGTGGACGATGTGAAGGAAAACCGTCTGCCTCGACCTTTATCTGATGGGCGACTGCAAAATATCTCGGTACGACCTGAGCTGTACCTCAAACAAAACTTCCGTGCACCAGTGGAGGAGACTGAACACTACGCAATCGACGGCCATATGAACGCACACCCACAAATGATGTACTCATCAGTAGGAGGCTACGGAGTTGCTCCCGGCCAGTACTTCGGTCGTCAATATCCTGGTATGTATGGCATGACAACGTCCACCGGTGCTGGCATGTACGGCAGCGTGAGCGGAACGTCATGGCCTCCTCAACAGGCATCTGCACCCCCCATGCCATACGGCAATCATTACGGTAGCCAGAGCTACGGAAGCTACTATAAAGGTCCTGAGCAGGCCAACGGGTCAGCTGTGAAGTCTGAAAGCCAGCAGCCCACCTCACAAGCAATGTCGTATGGCAATCAGTACGCTCCCTCGTACCCGAGCATGCAGAGGAATGGATCTCAATCCACACCTAGCGGCATGATGCAGTCGTCGTACCAGACTCCAGGGCAACCAGCCTCTTCTACCTTTGGTGGCATACCTCAGAGCAATGGCCGCTCATCATACGCCAACAGCCCTTCAACGAATGGTCCCCCGTCCCAGATGTATGGTAATCCTGCGTCGCAACCCTACGCAGTTCGCTCGCCAACACAGAGCTACGGCGTGCAAAGTGCTCCCCAGAGTGCTATCAGTCAGTCACCACATCCATCGGCCAAGAGTCCACAATCTGCTCATCCAGGGACTCCAGCAACTTCCATCAATACAGACCCGAGCGCGCAGATGCACAACCCATATCGGACCCCCTCTTACGCAGCACCTCAATCAGCACACCCAGGGAGTGACATGAATGGGCTAGGGATTAGCAACACATCGAGCTACCCACCACCTTCACACAATGGATCAGGCTATAGCTACGGATCAACTGCTCCCACTGCGCAAGTAGCCGGTCCATACCCAACTTAGGCGCTTGTTAACCAAGGATCGCCTTTGAGGCGGTAATGACATTACCGCAGTTGTGTCGTGAAGATTCTGACACGACGAGCGCGCCGCCGGCACGGTACCTGCCAGCAGGTAAGACGGAGTTCACGAGCAATCATGAGATACGTGTTTGCAAGCGATCAAAATGTGGATGTGCGATCGCTATATGTAATTGTATTATCTAAGGGAGGAATGCAGCGTTGCGCTTTTGCTACGGTGGTCACGATACCACGACAACGCTATTGCTACGAGAGCTTTTGAGATAGCCGTAATACCAAGTCAGAGACTGTGAAGATAGAAAGTTTGAATTGGCTTCACCTTCGCGGCTTTCCTTTCTCCTCTCGATTGCAAGGCCCTCGCATCGATCAACGCACTTGCAAAGGCGTGGAGTCAATTGATCCATCCCTCCCACAGTTTCAAAGAGTCTTTCGTTCCTGCATCAGATGCTACCACCAGGTTGGTTACTTTATTCTTACCTGTATAACTACCTGTATAGCACTGACCAGCTATAAGCTACAACCAGAAAGTCGATTCAAACTCAGTGGTGACGTTCCTATTCTCAGGCGGATTCAGTCTTTCGCTTACCTGCATGCCCGGAAGTAAGATAGAGTGATCCTGCCAAGATTGTTTGCCATACCCTGCTTGCAGATCTGCGTTCGACAAGGAGAGGGAAATGCTGTTGGGCTCGAGGCCGATCTTCACAAATCGCGCAGAAATCATGGACGAATGATCATTGCGGTTTTTCATGCCAACGCATTACTCCTGTCGCCGATACGACATCTCGTACCAAAGTACGTACAGTCGGCAGACCTGCGACTCCGCCAGCGTAACAATAACAGCACAGCAGCCGGCGCGCGTCGTCGGACAACCGGCTTGCCGCACTGGGCAGCAACCAGGATTGGTGGCAAATACTCGCTTTCCTTCTCTGACACGTGATACTCTCCAGAACACAACACATTATCTTCATTTCTGATATGGCCCACTGACGATGGCAAAAGTGTTCTCCCACCGGCTTCGCGTGACTCCGCAGCATGTGAGAAATACTCTGCCTCTAGCGACTCAGGGCGACGCCGCTGGATTGGCGCTCTCGCCTACTGTGTGGCATTTCTGGCATCATCAGGGGAGAGCTCTCAACACGAGAGGCTCAGCCCGCCACAGCCCTCGGCGAACACATTACTTCGGCCAGACCACACTCAGCCAGTACGTACAGCCACCTCAATTGGCAATTCCAGTCGCTGACAGACTGTCAAACAGTGTATCAGCGATTGCCTCGCATTATTCACGCCTACGCTCCTTCTCCGACGATTTGAAGCCTACGCGGCAGCCTGCTGGTCGCCCAGAACACACTAACGAGCCAAGTAGCGTAAGTCGCTCCTCCTTCACCTTGCCCTTCCCATGGTCACTGGTCATGCGATCTAGTCTGTCGTGGTGTCTCAGCACATCAGCGCAAAGACCGTCTTATTTGTCACATCGGGACGTTCGGCACACATCGGATGTGCGGTTCTTGAACTCCCAGTTCAGCTTTGACCGCCTCACTGCTGCTCTTGACGTGTCGCGATGCGAATCACACTATTCTGGCACGACAGTACGCATCTGGCCCAAAAGCTGCACGTAATACCACAGCACCGCATGTCGGCGCTAGAACGACCTGCATATCGCAAGTTTCAATGCAGTGGCGTCTAGCACACACTTGCTCGGCCCGGCAAATGCGCTTCCATCGGATCTGCAAAAGGTCGATCCAAAACAGATGGAACAATATGCGCATCCACTCTGCGAGCATACCGGCTCGCAACTTGACTGCTTTCAGGATGCTGTGCGCTCGATCTGATGCGGGTACGCTTCTGCAGCTTCGGTGTACTATTGCCTGACGCAAGATCTAGAGCATGTCTGTCGTATCTGTGGTGTGCTCATGCGGGACATAGCCATGATCGGAGCAAGACTAATGATTGTGCTCACCGCAGAAGTCCACCCAAAGTGCTGCGGAGCAGCCCGTTGCGAGAGGTCTCGAAGCTGCGCGGGAGCGCACCCAAGCTGTCAGAGAGAAGGTCCGATCATCTTTGACTGGACTCACACCGCACGAGAACATTTACAACCTGCCCAACTTCTTGACAGTGACCAGATTGGTGGCCGCACCGACTACTGCATATTTGCTACTGCACGACCACAATGCGCTCGCTTTGGGCCTCTTTGCGTATGCTGGTATCACAGACCTCGTAGATGGCTGGCTCGCCCGGAAATGGAAGCTCCAGACCGTGGCAGGCAGCGTGATGGATCCTATGGCTGATAAGGCCTTGATGATCATCCTCACAGTTACACTCGCTGTCAAGGGCGCCATACCACGTAAGGCAACTGCGTTTTCCCCACTTCTGGTCACTTCAAAGTTCCGCGGCGAATACTGACTTTGCGGAACAGTTTACCTAGCGACATTAATCCTTGGCAGAGATGCGTCCCTCGCGTCGGCAGCGCTGTACTATCGTTATGCATCTTTGCCCGCGCCAAAGACATTCCTTCGATATTGGGATTTCTCGCTCCCATCTGCCGAGGTGCATCCCACAACTGTGTCGAAGTACAACACGTTCTTACAATTGATACTCATTGGATCCACCCTGGCGCTACCGGTTGTGGTAGCTGGTCCCCAAGAAACGCAGCTACTTCAACAGCTCGGAGTCAGTGCCGGTCAATTGCATAACGCCATGACTTATTTCCAATGGCTTGTAGCCGGAACCACAGCCTGGAGTGGTCTCAGCTATGCATATCTGAAGAACGTCGTTACGATATTGGGACCGAACGAGGCTCTCAAAGCCAAGCAGGGTGCTCGAGGACGTGCTATCATCAGCTTGACTTTTGGAAGCTGCGTCCTCGCTGCGTCATGGCTAGCTTTGAACGTCGACGCTCCTGCGCGGGAGACCGAGAATCTGCAGAAAGCGCGTATACTAGACCAGGCTCAATAGGCGATGCATACTACGTGCATTGCGAATAGTCAGCCTCGTTGAGGTGATGTAGGGTTGATGTGCACCGTTCGGTACGCTAGATTCTGCTGCACCAGAAGATTGAACATGAGAAATTATCGCTTGTTACTGAAGATGTGTCCAAGCAGGGCAGCAAGAAAGAAACCCACACTCGCCGGCGCCCTGCTACTGTGCTGCGCCTCAGGCGAAGGAGCTGTCTGATCCGTACGCAGATGCAACGTTGAGCCGGCGATCCGCAAACGGCGCGCGCAAGCGAGCAGACCATTTCGCCCATAACGGCAATGATGGGCATAAGGACTGTGAGACCTTGCGAGAATTACGAGTCTCGCTCAGATCACAGATCATCGCTTCAATGCAACGCGAAGCGCAATCCAGCACATCCAATATCGGTGTGTATCACCGACACCGCTCTTAGTCGCAACAGCCGTTTGTACACATCTCCGGAGTGCTCCCCGCGAATGAGCTTGTATGTGCAACGCTGGCGAAACGCGGCAACGGCGTGCCCACTCTCAGCACAGCACCACCACTCCAATGCCATCCATTTACCCAAAAGGTCCATGTGCTGACACTAATATTTCCAATACTACTACCACCAAGCCAGGAATAGCTAAGATCGACGACTTGCTGACTTTGTTGGTCTCTCCCTGTATGCGATCAGCTGAGACTACTTGTCTCTCCCACTTCTTCCCTGTGCTTTCTCTGCATGGCTTGCATGTGTTTACAAGGAACATGGGATGTGGCATGTTCCGAGCTTTGAAGTGTAGGGCAGGGCAGGATTGCCCTGGATGAGAGCTCGCCCTCGTTCTCCGAATATGCGACGGCATTTGACAGCTAGGAAGCAAGGCATTCGAGGCGATGTTGTGCTTGTTCCGCGTGTGCCACGTCGATGCGGCCGTCGCATCTCTAGCTCAGTGACGAGCTGACGTTAGCTACCAAGATACCTTGGAAGAAAGAGCCATGGAATGTTGGAATGTGTCAAGGGCGGTGCTGTTGGCTGTTCAGCAAGATGCAAGGCTTAGGTGCAGTCCACTGCACTTGAGTCGCGACCCGACACCACGCCGACACAACTAGGAGAATGGATCATCGATGCACTGAACAACACATATACCTGTGTCACTAGCTCGAGCTGAAGGACAGATACTAGCAGACACGACATTTGGCAGCGAAAAAGCCAGCCGAAGCGATCATGGAACAAGACATGCCCATGATTGTCACCCGAGGTAGGGACTGGAAGAGCAGTAGTAACTAGCCAAGGTTACAGTTGCACTCAAGCGCAACTGGTGATGTGCTAGTCTGTCGAAAGGTGAAGTCAAGTTGACTTTCGACCAGCAAAAGCCTGTGTGACGACAAGATGCATTGACACGAAACTCACATTGAGAGCGGACAAGCTTTTTGGATTTGGAAGTATATCTCTCGCCCTCCCTCTCCAGAGCATAGGTTAGAGAGAACTGCTGTGCTTTGACAGAGCTGCTGTCTCTGAGCTCGTGTGGTATGGTCAAGGTCAGCAGCTATCGAAGCAGGCTCCTCGGCTGCCTTTGTCCTGATCGTCATGACCCACGCTGTGAGGAAATAGCTTCAGGTGAATGATGACTGTCAGCATCAGTTGCGCTGAGATGCCCTCAGCTGTCCTTTCGTAGTTGCGAGATTGGTGTAGGAGTAGAGCGCTGTATGTGCTCGAAGTCTTTCGCTGACAAGGACTGCTCCACCTTATTGTACGTAGTCTACCTGTCTCTACTGTCACTTTCCGAACTGGAGGCTCGCGTTGTCCATCGTTTTGGGAAGAGCCATCTGTGCGAGTGGCTTGCGAGCCCTTTTCCAGAGCATAGGCAAGCGCGTCGATGACTTGCAGTGCCGCCGCTGAGAGCACCATGCACATTGGAATATGAAATGGCGAACCCGTACTCGAGACCACTGCGAAGATGTTCAATGTCCAACTTTCACTTTCCTTGTTCGTCTTCACCTACTCCATCCTTGCGCCCCGCTGCTTTCTGAGCCCTCACTTGACACTGCCCGCCCATCTCACATCGCTCATCATCTGCTGCCAAACTACCGTGCATCCACGGATGTCCTTCGACCTCACGCGGCTCATCTGTTATGTCACAGCCAGCCCCTACGACGAGGCTCGTGGCCAGCTCCTTCTCATTTGGGTTCGAGTCTTTGCTGGTTCCAGTGTCTTTGATTAGGGCTTCGAGTCGCTCGTCTTCACTTCTTGCGTCATTCATGGCTTCAGCCTCGAGTTGAGCAGTGTGTCTGCTTACGGCTTGGTCGGACTCGAAGAGTGAGATGTCGAAGGCGAAACCCATGATTGCGAATAGGTCGTGCTTGGGTGTCGCCATGCTTTAAAACTTATGTGGGTTTGGGGTCGTGCCTGTGATCTGAGTTGATGGCCAGGAGACGTTTCTGAACGTGGTCGTGCTGCGGTCTCTGTCTTGTGAGGTCCCTTGAATTGCTTCCACTTGGAACTGCAGAAAGCAGTCGAGAGTAGTGTTTGTAAGTCTGTTGAAGACAACGTCGCAACTTGTCAGGTGAGACCTATTATTGTCGTTGTGCTTATTGTCAGTGAAAAGGTCTCGACTTGTGAGTCACCCTGTGTGAGATGTTGTCTGTTGTTAGCGAATACAGAGCTAACGCGACGTGCAGCGGCGGCAGCAAATTGCCTCTTGTGAGACTAGCGAGCAATCCGAAGACACTGCTCCGTGCTTGCTGTCGACAAGCTGCTTGCGAAGACAAAGTACTAGGCTCTCGACTGAAATTTCAACATCTATAATGTCATCAGTAGCAGAAGGCGGAACTGCGCAAGGGTATCTCGTGCAAGCGCTATATACATTGTGCAGCTCGTGAGCAAAAGTACGGTCCGCCAGCGTGTAATGTAGTCATTGAGTTCCTCACGCGCTTTTCACCGCGCCACCAGCTATTTGTCCTTGATCTTGTGACAAATCTTCGGTAACCTTTGTAGTTTGCTTGTTCGACTTTGATCGCTCGGCTCCTGGGGGCCGCGACGCGGTGGCTGGGCTGGCATCTGGGTCTACAATCGTGGCTACGGCGACCGGAGGCAAGGATGCAACAGGTGGAGGTGGTATAGCAGGTATTGAAGATTGAGCCGATGCCGAGGCTGCGCTTGCTATAGTACCTAGAGCAGATTGCGGAACGGCCGTCGTTGTAGTTGGTTGCTCGGGAGCGTTTGTCGGGTCTGCAGCACCAGCAGGCGCGCTGCCTGCAGTTGAGGATGCGTCTTGCTTAGGTGTGCTTCCGGATGCTTTCGTTGCTGGGCTTTCATCAGGATCTGCTGTAGGTGTTGGCGCAGCTGGAGCAGGATTTGATGTCGTGTCCTGCGCAGGGACTGGAGCCGAAGCTGGAGGAGCAGGTGCTGGAGGCGCTGGCAGAGCAGGTTGTTCTGGGCGACTTCTGAGACCAGAGTTGGCAGTATCACTATTGATCCCAGCGCCCCCATAGTAATCAGGGTCGTTGATGGTATTGGTCTTAACAGCACGGTCGTAGAGCCTCGTTAGCCGCGCCACTTCACTTCGCACTGTCACAGCTTCATCTGTGTCAATCGCATCGTAGCCATGAATGCCTTGACTGATGCCTCGCCACATCGTAGCAGAATTCTCGATCTCATCTACCACGCGGTCCAGGTCATCGCGGAACATTCGAGCACGCATTGGCTGTCCACGCGACTTCAAGAAGGCTACCAGTCCCGCAATAATCGTGTTCAATGCTCCGAAAACTGTAATGAGCCAGCCAGGCGCGTTGCTCGCTCCCATTCCCGTCAAAGAAGCGCCAAGCACAACTTGAGACAGAAGTAACGTATTCGTCAACGCAGATGTGAATGCATACATCCTGCCTTGTGCTTTACGGTGCTCTGATGCGCGATGATAGAGCGAGTCCTTCGGTGGATAATAGGTCTTCTTCGCAGGGTGGTCGGTGGGACGATTCCCGACGAGATAGCAGAATTGCTTATAAGAGTCTGGCAGTGGCTCGGCTTGTGGTTGTATTGGAAATTGTTGCGGTGGGAATGATCCTGGGAATTGGAGGAGAGGTGCACTCTCATCCGTGCTGTCACGCATATTTGGGACTGTCTTGCCGTGGATTCAGCTCACAAATTTGCGTTGTACCCTCCAGAGCCTACGCGCGCACCGCTTCTGCAGTATCTCACCCACAGCCCTTCCACGATCCGGCGAAAATGTGTTAGAAGTCACGGAGACGAGCAAAGACGATGCTGATGTTAGCAGAAACGCACGTGCAGCGCCACCAATGGGTTCGTGATAAGAAGCACGGATCTACTACCATTCTCGACCAAGTCAATTGCTGCTCGTCGTGGGGACTTTCTGCTGCTGCTGAGCTGCTCATGATGAACACGACTCTTTCAGCAGCCCAAACATACTGCTCTCCATGCTATGGATGTGGTCGGATGGGCTGTCTTGTAGAGCAATACCTTGCTCATGTCTTGATAGAGTTGCGGGACGACTTTTACTTCCTGGCCGAGCACCTTCCCGAACACGAGAGTCGCGGTTTCCAACTGCGAATCCACGCGACATCAAACACCAAATATGCGAAACGCGATCTGAATTGAGATATCACTCTCTACACGACACGAAGGGGTCGAAGTGCAGTCAAATGCGCCAGGAGCACAGAACGACCTGGGTGGTGACCAGGGTGGCCCCAGGAATTGAGCGTCACAGCTCGTCAGACATCACGCTCCCAATCGTGCTAATCGACGCTGTATAAGAGGAGGCCTATCGAGGCATGAAAGCATGTCTTCTGATAATCGACTGTTCAGGAGCCCGCCAATATGTATCGACCATTTTGCGCTTCAATGCCCGGCGTTGCTGGAACAATATCGACACCTTCGAGAAAGAGCTTGGAAGTGCTGAAGAAGAAGTACTAGAATCATCCATCATGTCCTGCTGACAACGACGACGGACATGCAGATCGCTAGTGGTATGCAATCGATGGCGCGATGGCGATATCCATGCACATTGCAAGACTAGATACCCGGACGCCTCAACCAGTAAACGCTACATGCCAGACACGGCTATCGTCGCGACACTACTGTTCTTCAGAAAGGTTGGGCACAAGTGCATTTGACACCCTGCCA
The DNA here is from genome assembly GCA_024114885.1 of Septoria linicola. Lineage (NCBI taxonomy): Eukaryota > Fungi > Ascomycota > Dothideomycetes > Mycosphaerellales > Mycosphaerellaceae > Septoria > Septoria linicola. Next base: position 2,747,983 of record CP099420.1, read on the forward strand.
TTCCTTACAAGGTTACAGCATGCGTACATCGCGGTCATTAAAGCGCGCGAGCAGGAAATCTGCCCAGAAAGTGAGACATTTTGCAGCGATGGACCGCGCAGCGCTGGGCAACAACCAGCACAGCGCAATCACTGCTGTGTATTGACTAAATAGCTGATAGATGATCACATTGGGAGCAGATATAGGACCGCTCTCGAGCGCCCACCTCCGCGGACCTACACAGTCGGGCATCAAAATCGCATGCCAGTACATGAGAGACTGTGCGGACAGCTGTAGGTGGCCGACCACAGCCCGATGAACCTAGATGGGAATGGAGCTGCGGCCTATGATCTTCCAAGTCACCTAGCGATCTGCCTAAGGTCGCGCCTCATCAAAAGCACGCGCCGGATTTGTCGCCGCCCGCTGTACAGCCTCCGGGCTTATGTTGGAAACTGACATGGACCTCGTAGGACGAGACTCGGCCGTACGTCCACGTATCTGACTATGAGCTCTCGCCGGAGCACTTTTGCGTGGACTGCATTGCGTAATAACGAGACCAGACAATCAGAGCACGTGCAGTCAAAGAGCTCGCGCCTGCACTTTGATCCCGCGCTACAGCCGAAAGCGATTTCGAGTGGCATAAGACCAGACAAAGGTACAGCAGTAGCACTGAGCCGAAAGTGCCCGGCCTGAGAAGGTCTAGGGCAAGCGTCCGTCTGGGCCTATTTGAACATGGTCAGTGACTCCTCGATCTGGTTGTGAGACCCGCACTTCAGCAGGCCTCCTCCACTTCTGGAAGGCAATGAGCGGGTCTCGCTTAGCCGCCTTACTGGCTCGACTGGCGAAGCGCCTTCCATTATGTACTTCTGCCGTAATGTTGACGAGCTGGGGGCAGGACATCTCGGCATACCGAGCGCTGCAGTACGCAACAGCCTTCGCTGCTGCATCTGAAGAAGGGCGGCGCTGAACAAGCTCGATGCATAGCCGAAGCGTCATGCCTCGAAGCACATCATGCCGGACCCAACGCAAGCTGGAGCGGCACCCGAAGACCTCCTGGGAATCCCAATCAAGGCACCATCACCGAGCAGAACACAAAGCACGACACAAATGATAGTAGCGATGCGCAAAGTACTGAAGGCACTGAGATGACAAGCGATGCCGACGAGGCGAAGTCATGTTCTTCGGACAGCACCGTGCTATGCGAAGACAAGCATACTTCCATGGCACTACTCATACCGGCGGCATATTTGACAATCTTCGCGGTGGCCAGCGTCGCTGGCCCTCAGATGGCTAGAGAGGTCGAGGTAGCCGCCGCCACGAACATGGAGCTAACCGTCGAGGCAATTGCACATACAGAGAGCGAAGCATCACAGCGTGGCTGACATGGGAAACGACAGTCATTGCCACAGATCCTCGAGCGAGACTGACGCCGGTCGTCGCGAAAGGGGCTCGGCGCACATATCACCGGAATCCATCCTGATCAGGACGTAGCTGTCAGCACAAAAAGAGAGCCGTTGCAGGTGGTATACCTCGAGACTGCCTGGGAAGGGAGAATGAGAGCTGAGCACGGGGTGGAAACGCGATGAGTCTTCAGTCGGAGGGAGCGACAACGTTGGGAGCAAAGGGAGAGCCCAGTACAATCTGAGGCATTGCGAGCAGTTCTCATGATTGCAGTCCGTGGCGTTGGTCAGATGGATCATCTATGAGTGACGACAAGCACAAAGGCTCTTGTTCTCCTCTTGGCTTGTGCGAGTCGACTGCTTGCTATATATTCTACGCAGCAGATACAATGCTTTACCCTTCCTTTTTGCCGTGCATGTTAGATCGTCGGTTTGTGTTACTCAAAATGTATTCGTCACATGACCTTGCGGCGACGCCATGCATGCCCGAAGCCGCTCTCCACAATCTCGACATGGGAATGATAGCATACTCACTCGACCATTGCACATCTCCACACCATGGCCACTCCATCATATGCCCGCTCATTAACGAGTGCAGTCAAGCGGCTCAAGGTGAGAGCGAGCAAGATGGAAGCGCGACCGCATACTCACCAGAACATCCAGCTCTCCTCTTCATCGACTCCCGCAGCAGCAGCAGCAGCAGCAGCAGCAGCAACACAAACCCGCCAAATCCAACACTCACCCTCGCGACCCGCACAACCACTCTCTCCCAACCTCGAGCGCGAACTCTCCCAGATCCGCCTCCCCAAAGCCGTGCAAGCCACCTACCTCGCACCGCTCTACCGCTCGCCGCCTCCCCTCAAGTCGCACGAAAGCCGAGACACCGTCTGCCAACTCCAGCTCCGCTCCTACAATGTCCGCAACCTCGAAGTCTTCGCCGACTTCGCCCTGCGCGCAGCCTACTTCCTCAACCTCTCCGCCATCGGGCCCTTTGCTCTCCCGCGCAAGACAGAACGCTGGACCGTCCCGCGGAGTAATTTCGTGCACAAGAAGAGTCAAGAAAACTTTGAGCGCATCACCATGCGTCGTGAGATTAAGATTCGCGATGGCGATGCGGAGGTTGTGAGTGTGTGGTTGGCGTTTTTGCGGAAACATCAGTATTACGGGGTGGGCATGAAGGCGAATGTGTGGGAGTATGGCGGGTTGGAGGCACCGAAGGAGATGGACGAGGAGGCAAAGAGGGTAGTGGATTTGTTAGGGAAGGAGAAAGTCACGGCGCCCGTGCAAGGGGTAGGGCAGGGGAGGTTGGCGGAGAAGATGATTCAGGAGCCGTTCAAGGCGGCGTGGGGGGCATATGCGCCGAGTGTGGGTGCAGAGAGTGTGCCGAGTGGGAATGAGAGGGTGCAGAAGGTCAAGGTTGATGGAGGGGTTGTGCAGGACGGCAAGAAAGAGGGTAGGAGGAGAGCGAAGGCGTAGGAGTGTTGTGGTATGAAGCGATCATAATGAATACAGAGACATATGGTTCCAGCGAAACCCGGCCTCTCTTTGCTGCAGGATGGCCCGTACACCAAGGCTCCCTAACGTCAGATCCCGAACAGTGGTTATGAGGTGCAGACTTCACCCCAAAATTGAGGGGAGGAGGAGAGCGGAGACGTAGGAATGTTAAGATTTGATGAGATGAAGAAGATATCAAAGCTAGCGTTCAAGTCGCCAGAACCCAGTCCCAGCCTTGCTGCCATCGAATCTCTACAGCCTTTTCGCACCCCGGAGTTGAGTCTCATCGAGCCACAGGCACTCTTTTGCTTGCTGTCTCTTATGAGGTGTGCTATTGGTGCACACCTTGGATTTTCGTGGGAAACACTTTAGTGGGTTCAACTCCGACGCGCGAACACGCTGTATATCGTCTAACTCGACACGGCTATCCGGGCACAGAACACATTCACCAATACATGCGATGTCTGGAAGTGGGCTATGCATACGTGCAGCCCGGGTGAAAACTGTCGTGAATAGCTCTTCTAAAGCTATCCCAGGCATCCCAAATCGCGTCCGCCCACGTGAGCTCGGTATTCAGAAGCCAGGCGGAGAGGCGCAAAGAATGTAAGCTGCACACGCATATCACTACAAACCGAGAACAGTGACAAAGCTTCACTCGGAGCAATATGTAGTGCGTTCCCGGACAAAGCGCGACCGAGACTGCTGCTGCAGGCACGCGTAGTGCATAGCAATCGCGAAGAGTGGTCGTGATGTGTGCAAACTTCACTCCAAAAGTCGAGGACACGCCCGCCTGGCCAATCAGCGTTGCTGCTTTGTGTTTGCTCGATGTTTCTACAGCGCAAGTCACCTGTGAATGGCTCTGAAAAATTGAGGACAAGCGTGAAAGTTCACAAGGCGACCAGTCACTATGGGAACAAAGCTCTCTCTACACAGCATAAATATAACGCTGTCGATCACTCATTGAACCCCCTTCTGCAAAGGCGATTTCCCAGAGTGCTTCCACGCGACCTCCAACTGCTTCAACGAGAGTATCGCTTACTCCGTGAACCATTTTGACCTCGGCACTCTTCTCCGCATTTGCTCAAGGTCTGAGCCGCTCGATGTCAGGACCATCAAACCCAGGCGGCTCGCCGTCGAAGGGGAAGTCGGCAAAAGCGAAGAACACTCCCAAGAGCGAGGAAGAAAAGAGGGTTCAGCCACTGATCAAGGATCTCAAACCGAAGATGGATTTGAAATTCATGGTTCGTGAGAACCACTTGTATCAGAGAGGCTACTCGAAAATGCTCCACACCCTCGAACCATATCACGCACGACCTGCTGGTGAAGAGTTCAAACTTCGTTCAGCCTCTAAGCCCCGAAAGCACAAGGACGTCTCTGATTACGTTCAAGACGTCATACTCAACGCAGTAATTCGTGAACACGAGGTAGCTGCGCTCGCATTGTCCGGCAAGCAAGATGGATTCGCAGACGAGAACAAACAACATTTCACCATTCTCCTGCAACCAACAATCACCGTGGCAATCAATCCCCGCTCGGACGACCAGAGCCGTTTGCCACCCATCAGAGATGATGAACCCGCGTTGCAACAGTTGAAAGACTTTGCCATGGAAGTGAGAAGTGCCAGCACGCAGATTGATGGCCTCAACCAGGCAAGCGATGTGGTCCAATTCGTCCTCGATCGTTTCAGGGAGTGTCGGAAGCACAGGAGCAAAGACTATCTGTTCTCTCAGCACATGTCTTTCTTCCTCCACCTGCTTCGGCAATGTCACTTGGCCACTGATAAACAGGAACTCGAAATGGCCGTCCAGAGACTAAGAGAATACGTCTTCGTTACCAGCTACGGTAAGATGGTCCGGCGTCTTAATCTCGGCAAAGGCGAGCGGAAGCTTTACGATATCCTTGTGAAGGACCTCGATACCTTCGCCGATGCAGAACACGACCTGCCAGTGTCAAGCACGTTCCGGAAGCCACCAAATCCAAAACAGGCACAGATCATACGCAAGATACTGCTGAACGCTCAGGGAGGAGAGGGCTTCACGAAGGAAGCTGTGGAAGCATGCCTTCAGAGTCCTCTGTACGACGCCCATGGCAGGAACAGATTTCATTTCATGCTCCGCTTGCTCCTGAAGCGAGTGAACACCACTCTCCAGAAGCTTCGAGACATCATAACTGCCTTCAAGAAAGCCCAAGACAGCGATGGTGAGCCAGATCGTGCTGAAATTGCGACTGACGTCGCACAAGCTGTGGGCAACCTTCGCAACCTCCAGGTCTTCTTGCACAGTTTCGACGACATTATGATCCCACACTTGACCTGGGTCGCTCAAGTGTCTGGGGTTGACCGAGAAGGCCTTTCACCTGACTGGAGCAGACCATCCTCCGCTTTGCCAACAACTCCGCAGCCAGCTCAGCCACCGGCGCCGACCCCATCTCCCTCAGCCAGCACGGTGAATGTCGGTTCCACGGACGATGACGAGGAAGCAGAGCTGAATTACATCGCGCTCAAGTATGGCGAGCCGCAGAATCGTTGGGCCGCCGTGGCTCACAAGTACCTCAAGCTCATCTGCCTCCACGAAATTTCGTTGAGAGGTGCCACACGTTTCGATCCAGCTAAGAAGAATTCTGTCCAGAGGCGTCAGTCAGAATTGGTGCTCAACGCACAGGTCAGCGTTGTGGAAGTCCGCTATCAGACTCCAGATAAGTCTAGAGCGTCCATCAAGGATTGTCTCAAAGTGCTGCATGAGAAGGAGCCAGAACTGAAGATTGACTTTTTGGAAACCTGGTTCTCTCAGGTTCCATCCGACGAGAAGGATGCTCTTACCAAGACTCATGGCTTCGATGGTGTCATCCACTGCGAGTCAATCCTTATGAGCTTCATGGCTGCTATCCGTGACGAGGAGCTACTGCAATACATCACAGCAGACTGGCTTGTCAAGAATGACGGTTTCGCAGTCGAGAAGAGCTTACTTGAGATGTTCGTAGACTGGCTGCCACTTATGCACGTTTCCAAGCGATGCTGCCCTCCATGCTGGAAACTCTTGCAACTCATGGAGGCTCAACCTCACTTCTTTAAGGCTCACAAAGTCGAGGAGGGGCCAGTCAAGATGGAAGCGCTGGGCCAACACAGTGTGTGGACTTCGGTCGCTCTCCCAGCCTGGTGCCCAAAGCAACTTGCAGAAGGTGTCCTTCGCTTCCACGAAGACGAAACCATCAAGAGACTGTTGAAAATTCAAGAAGACGCCGCGCAGTGCAAACACATTTTGAGCGACCCGACCACCGCTGGCTCCCCAATGACTGATGATGAGATGTCGGACGACGGGATGGTGGATGTTGAGCCAACTGATGACGAGCCATCAGCGCCCACAGAAGAAGTCATTCAGAATCGAATGGCGGCCTCACCACTTCCTCACGGCCAGTCGTATTCTCCCTTCGGTGGCTCAAGCAGCTCAGGTTCTTCGGCACTGAATACGCCCACCCGGGTCATGACCGGTCCAGATGCCTCAGGTCTACCAGACCGCTCTCGCAGACTCTTCACGCCAACCCCGGACGCCTCCTCCTCTTCCCAGTATCTCGATGTTCCCGAGGCTGGTCCATCTATGCGAGTTAAGCATCGTCGCGCCGAGAATGATACCTGGGACGCGGAGAACGAGCTCCCAGACAAGTCAACACGCTATGCGGGCCATGGAGAAGAGCAGTACGAGGGGAGAAGTGAGGGTAAAGGCAAGGGTGACAAGCCGGGTAAGAAAGGTTACTGAAGGGGAAAGCATATGCAGAACTTCGAGAAAGGCATTGGGACGGGGTCGTGGCTTTGGAGTGGTGATGGCGTACAGGCATGATCGCATTTCTCTTTTTGATTGTGGTCTTATGGCACTTCAATGTGTCTGGATGAGAATGGTCGCATGGTCGCATCGATGCGCAGCATCGGGAGCTGGGAGTGCGAGACTACAGCCCTGCGACACAGTCAGCGCAGGCTGCGATACTTGCATATCTGGCTTTGTACAGACGATGGCGTGTCTTTGGCTTGCATTTCTGCATTGAACAAGGATGATCGCAGATAACTGGTCGATAGACAGATGGCAGTCTCCTTGAGTCGCCAATGGAAAGCTCTTACAAAACCATCAAATGATGTCGTTCTCCTCGCAAGGTTCTTGCGTCTCTCGTACCATCGAAAATCAAAGTCAGTCAAGAATACACCAAGCATACTCATTCAGCTTCGCAGCCCATGAGCTGCACATTTTTAAAAATTGCACGAGTACTTGGGCGCCTCGTGGTCAGCTGAACCGGTACGGAGCCTGCTCAGAACTTTTCCGAGGTCCTGCTGCACGACTTCGTTGATACACTCCACGACAGCAGCAAACAGAGAGAGGGAAGAGTGTCGCAGTCTTCATCCTCATCATCATCATCATGGTGCTGCGTGCCTCAGGCACGCAGCACCATAGCCGTGACTGCGCCATGGTAGGATTCAAAGCATGACCATCCAATCCTCCAGTAACAGCACGCTTGACGTCAACAGGATATGAGGCCTAGCTGCGAAGTGTCGGTATCGAATAGACTAACGCCTGACGGAAGGAAGTTCATTGGTGTCCTAATGAGATCGTCATGCACCAAGCCTTGCACTATGCGCAGCAAGATTCTGCCGCGCCACAGGGCTGAAGAAGATTGCATCCGCAGGAGCTGCGCAGCACGAGACTTGTGGGTGATGGACTGCAGTTTGTGGGCAGTGGGAAGAGTGTATAAGTGGACGGAATCAAACAGGCATGAGTATGGAGTAGAGAATTCAACTGCTTTGAAATTATATAAACCTACCTTTCACTCTGTCGAACGACGATACTTCATCACAGTGCAACCAACGGCAAAAGCCTTTCTGACAAGCAGGACCGTTTCACATATCATCATCATCACAATGGGCTGCGCATCATCAACGCCCTCGCGAGGGCCAAACAGCAGGTCAGTCTAGGTACTCAGCCTTACGGAAGACGCGAGTTTCACTGACGGAGGTCCAGGTTCGCCAGCAAAGGCTCATACGGATATTATGATGGGAGCGGAGCATATGTAGCAACGTAGGTCCTGCCCTTGTCTGACGATGATCGACAAGACAAGCTAACAAGTTCTTAAAGCTCGGCTGGATTCGGCGGGCATCACGGCGGACATCATGGAGGAGGCGGATTCTTCGGAGGAGGCGATGGCGGTGCAGGAGCTAGCAGTGGTGGTGGAGGCGGCTGTGGCGGTGGAGGAGGCGGCGGTGGAGGAGGATGCTAGATGAGCGACGTTTGAGCGTGTTTTTGCTGCCAGTTCTGAAATCGAATTTCCATGATGGCATCTCTCACCACGTGCCATGATGACTGCTCAACTTCTGATCAGAGCTTACTCGACATTCATCCTGGTGTTCTCTTTGACAATGCTTCGTTGCCCATGCTGCATCTCCAGAACGAATGTCTGCGTACAAATGGTGCACGTGCTAGAACGCAGTGCGAAGCCCGCACACTGACGGACGAATGTGCTGTGGTCCTGGAGTCCAAACAATAATCCAGCAGCCATGATGCTCGTCTTGAGAGTGCTAAGCCTGGTGAGCACAAGAGGAGTGTAAAGTGTATCAGGCTCCCAAGATCTTGTCTGACGACACTATTATGTGGCAGCTGAGGATCTAGCATCACGACATCTCGCCCGTGAATCGTCGACAGTGTGCCTATAGCACAGTCTCACATACTGCATCGGGTAAAATAGATCCAAGTATAGAGTGCCTTTGTCGCCAAGAAGACAATAGAGTTGAGCTGACACTCGGCTTGTTGTAGGGAAAATGGCAACTTTAATTGCGTGAGATCCAATGATGAGGCGTCGAGGTGCCAGGACAATGCTTGAGAGGCTTTGGGAGAAGTTCGCAAACCAGTTCAAGCCCTTGGAGTGTTTCACAGCCACGAGGAGCTCCGTGAACCAACATCTCTTGGCAGCCTTAGCTGTAAGCTCGCCATAGCTACTCGATCGTGAAGCTGCCTTATTCTCCACGCTCGGCAGGCAAATGTGCACTCTCGGCGCCGCAGTTCTAGCTTTGTCACACTTGTAATCCCAGAGCTCTCGCTGTTGCGCTGTCATCCGCGCTGTCTTGTCTCCAAGATCTAGCATGAATGCATCCAGTCTTTGATGAGAAATCGCATGCAGCGCCGAGATGCCAATGTTAAGCAGCCTCACATTAGAGAGACACCTGGTCGATCAGTCCGTCCAAGTCCAATACTGTGCGGAGATGCAGAGATATATAAGTCTCGAGGGATGTCGACTCTAGAGCATCATCAACAACACAACATCCAGCTCCATACCAACAAGATCAGATTCTCTCGAGCAAAACTTGCAATTCAACTCTCCTCGCAATCATGCAGATCAAGTACATCGCATCCGGCCTGATCGCCATGGCCATCAGCGGCGCACTGGCCGTTCCAGTAGCAGCACCAGAGGTACGAGAAACATGAAATGTCACTCCGAGTCCAACTGATAAATCGCAGCCTGCCGCTCTCCCAGAGCCAGTCGAACAAGCAACCCAAGACTGGGACGACTGGCGTGACCACGACTGGCACGATGACAAGGTCAAAGCTCGCGACCTCGATGCGTTGGACCTCGATCGTCGTGCAGCATTCATGGAAGGAGTTGAGGCAGCCAATGGCAGACTTGCTCGTCGTGCTGAGCAGGCGGAGCAGGCGGAGCAAGCTGAGCAGTGGCGCTGGCAACCTAATGCGTGGCAGTGGAACAACTGGAACAACCGTGCATTCGTCAACAATCGGCAGTGGGGCTGGCAAGGACGAAACTGGAACAACCGTTTCGGCAACGGCTGGTGGTGAGCTGAGGATTCACCCTGTTCAATGTGAGAACTGCGGCCAGGTTAGATGGTGGAGGACAGGACCTGATCAGATTGTCATGCGGTTACGACTTGTATGATAACGCTCTTTACGATTGAATGAAGAAAGTCCTTGGAGGTAGCCACGTCTTGCCATTGCGTTGGTCACTCTTGCTTTGCAGTGGCATCACCTTACGTTCTATGCCAGAGACCAGCACAGAATAGAGATCGGACAACCGCGCAAGTTCCTGTGATGACAATAGTGCCCCAGTCCTCTGGCCGTAGGCTTGATATGGATAGACGACCTTGTAACGAGAGAGCGAACCACACGCTGTAGAGCAGGGCAAGGTCGTAAAGCAATTATCCGCCTTGCATGACCTTCCAGATCCAGATTTCGTTCGTTTGCCGGAGCAGAAAGATGTCCAAGACCGCACACATGAGAAGAGCACCGCCAAGCTGTTGCTGGAAGAAAGTCTGTGAGGGATCGTAAGGAGATATGGCTGCTGGTACGAATGCGTCAGTGACGACTGCAGGTGTGAAAAACATCATGTAGCTAGCGTGCAGCGCTATCATAGGATCCAGGACGGTGAAGAAGAGGCGGTAGAAGGTGGGAATGGTGGTCTGCGGATGCGCCATCTTCAGTGTCTCTAATGAAATTGTGTCCGTACACTGCTCTGTCATAGAACGGACCAGTCGATGTAGCTGACTGTCAAATCTCACGCGTAGCCGTTGTCGTGGGACACAGCCAACGTGCGTGCAAGAACGAATGGCAGCGTATGCTCGTTGTTTCTACTGTGGTAGGCCTCTCTGAACAATCGAACAGTTTTCGCCAGTGACTACGCCTTCGCTGGCCTAGTTGCCGTCGTGTAGTAGTAGAAGGTCTCGTGAAAGACTGCCACCCATTCTTGGATGGTCTGTAGCCGCAAGGGTGGAGGAACAAGGAAGTGACCCTGCTTGTAGCTGGGGAGCACCACTGTGTCAATCTCGCATGTCGTGCTGTCAGGATGTGGACGCGTCGAAGTTGATCAAGAGCAGAAGGCAAAGTTGGTGGGAGGCACGGCTTAAGATTGCCCCGATTCTCGACCATTGCCCCGACGGCTTCATCTCTTGTCTTCGCTCTCACCTGTATCCCGAATCTACACTGCTTTGGTCATCAACTTCGACTGAAAGGTATCAGTGGGTGCCAACGAACGCCTTAATGCATCATAGAGTTCCAGAATGCCAGAACACTAGAAGGTAGGCGCACGTCTATATGTAGTCGTGTCGCGGCTCCCCAACAGGTTTCCTAAATCTACATAACTGTAACGCACAGCAAGACAGACATTTCAGCAGACAGCATGGCCACTACAGTACCAACACTTCGCAAGCTCGTTGTGACGGGCGCCACTGGAAAGCAAGGCGGCGCACTCATTGAAGCTTTGCTCGCACGACCATCGCCAGCTTTCGAGATCTACGCCATCACGCGGAACAAGAACAGTGCCTCCTCGCAGCGGCTTGCCTCATCTCCGAATGTACACGTTATTGAAGGAGACTTTGCAGATCCTCCAGCGATATTCTCTCAGATCAAGAACCCATGGGGCGTCTTCAGCGTGACCATGCCCACCAACGCAAAGAAAGAGGAATTTCAAGGCAAAGCCATGACAGCAGCTGCTCTTGCAGCGGGCGCGCAGCATATCGTCTTTACGGCAACTGATCGCGGTGGAGAGACTGTCTCCGATGTAGAGCCGACACCAATTCCTCACTTTGCTTCGAAGTACAAAATCGAGCAGGATATAATATCTCGAACCAGAGAGAATGATGCTGCTACGTACACGTTTCTGCGACCTGTAGCCTTCTTCGAAAACATGCCCGCCGACTTTATTGGACGAGCGTTCATAGCAGCGTGGCGATTAAATGGCCTTGATTCCAAGCTCCAGCTTGTTAGCACAAAAGATATTGGACGCGTGGCAGCCGATGCCTTCCTCAACGCAGACTCCGCGGAGTACAAGAACACTGCTATCTCTCTTGCTGGGGACGAGCTCACGCTTCGCGAACTCCTGGAGACATTCCAGTCCGCGACTGGGAAACCTATGCCGGAGACGTATGGGTTTGTGGCTAGAGCGCTGAAGTGGTTGCTGCATGAGCAATTGGGCATCATGTTCGACTGGTTCAGAAGCTCAGGCTTCGGTGTTGATGTGCCGGCGCTGAGAAAGCGCTATCCCTACATAAAGGACTTCCGCGCCTGGTTGGACACCGATAGTGCTTGGAAGAAGACATAGCTCAGTAGCTGTTGTAGCTGATCGCACGAGTCTGCCTATTGTACGTGTGGTTTCTCAAAACACTGCCTTCTTCATCATATAGTTTCAGATCCGAGCTCTTCTATTCATATCATCCTGGGTATCGTTACACTCTCATTCCTGACGCCAGTCCTAGTACAACTCACGCCCGCTCAAAGCAATCCCTTTCTCGCCAATTCAATCTTTCTTTGCGCCTCGCCAGCCTTGAAGCCTCCTTTGCTGACACATGCCATACTGCCCTCGCCGAACTCCACTTTCTCTTCCGTCTTCGGAAAGGCGCACGGGCAGTGGTGTGGGAAGTGGACGCAGGAAAGGGTGTGAGGGCAGAGATATTTGTCGCAGCGAGCTATACTGGTTAGCATGGTGCTCGCATGAGTCTGTACTAAGACCGGTCATAACATGGCATAGCATACCACCATCGTAGTTCTGCTGATACCAATCGCTGTCGGAAGCCATGTTCTGTGGTTCTTGCTGTTGTTGCTGATTGAACATGTTGCCAAAGTTGAAGAATTGCGCCATTGTTGGGCTTATGAGGAGCAAAACTGCCCCGATGATCGTTGAGAACTGCATCTTGTCGCGTGCTTGGTTGATGAGTGAGTGAATACTTGAATTGTCGTGGCATAGTACATAGCTGTCCAGAAACGAGATCCTAAGGCAAGAACGCATAGCCGGGGAAGCCAAGCATTTTGGTTGGCCGAAGCTCGAGATTTCTCCAAGAAGAACTGATAGCTTCACTTTTTGCGACAACACGAATACCGACAACTACGAACACTCTACACACCAGCAATACCGATCAGTCAAATCTGCAAACATGCATCTCATGTACACTCTCGACTCGAATGGCAAGCGTGCCTACACGCTGAAGAAGGTGGTCGGCAGCGAAGTCACAAAATCTGCACACCCAGCAAGATTCTCGCCTGATGACAAGTACTCGAGGTGAGACATAGAAATTGCCTGCATGGCTTTGAACGCAGCTGATAGAAATTGTAGACACCGAGTAACCTTGAAGAAGAGATATGGTCTTCTCTTGACCCAGCAGAGTAAGTCACAACATGCCATGGCCCGCAGAGTAATGCGCTAATTGTGCACAGAGGATAAGACTGTGCTCGGCCAGTAAAGGGACGAAGGATAGTATCTGCATATCATGGGTTTAGCGATGGAGTCAGGCGTTTGGAGGCAGACGGAAAGGCGGGAAAAAGCTAGGACATAGCAGACTGAACCATTTTCGCGAGCCATTTCGCGCCACTTCGAGTCCTCCCACTGCGTCGCGACGCATCGAAATTCCTCACTGTGCCGCGAACTCGAAATCGAAAGCAACGGAGGCGCCTGTTTCTGTGCCGCTAGGATGGGATCACTGGTGAAGCGAGACCTCACACAACGGAGTCGCTGCTTCAAGTCCTTCCAGTGTGCTCACTTCATCTCTCATGGAACTTCTCTGTGAGGACAAGCTAATTAATGTGAGCTATTGCTAGTTACACCCGAAGTTGGTATGAGCACTTGCGTGCGCGAAGACTGATCTAAATATCCACGAAAAGAATTTGCGGCCTATCTATTCCGAATTGCTACTGACAGTGCCCTCTACGACGCCAAAGCACTCACTCAACAGATCCGCCTACGGCCCGAGCATGGAAATCTCCCCGATGAGCAAGCTTTCTGCTGAGCTGCGGAACGAAATCTACAGATTGGCCCTCACGACCAACAAGCAGCTGACCATCTGCTCCTCCAAACTCCACGATGGGCGCCAGAAGAAGCCGACTGCCACTCAACCTCCCCTCACGAAAGTCTGCAAGCAAAGCCGTCGTGAGAGTCTTCAGATGTTCTACAATCTCAACACTTTCATCATCAGTGTCTCCGGCGCTCCCCGCGGCAGCCGAGATCTCCGGGCGGACTTCCTTCGTCAGACGATGGAAGTAGCACTGTGGATGAGATGCACGGAACAGGCGAGTCACCAAGCTATTTCGATGCTGAAATTAGTGGTTTATATGCCATGGGAAACTGGAAGGCGCGAGGGAGACTGGTCGAGCTTCGTGAGAGCATTTGATCGTTATGGCTATCGCATGCCTAAGCTGGTCGCTACAGTGCATTTGAAGAGCCAATTGGCCCTGCTAGAACTTGTTCTCAGCGAGTCCGGATTTGAGGAGTTCAAGGAGAGGCAGAAGCAGAAAGCGAAGGATTTCTTTAGTGGTATGGGTTTGGAGGTCAAGACGACGTTCAAATTCATTTGAGACGAGTTGAAGTGGCTGTCTACGAAGAGAGAAGATTGTCGATTCGAAAATATCGACGGACTTCTGATTATGATATCCATGTTGCTAGAGCTTCACAGATTGCTCTTGTAACACGATCTACGAGCCAAACAGCCATCTGGTTTCTGTTCAGTGTCCGCTCGTCTAGCTTCTGGTGTACATCTCGCATGTGTCTCTTTGCAAAGACTCCAGAGAGCACATATACTTGCCAGTGATTCCCTTCGAAAGACGTCCTTGAAGTCGCAAATGCACGTTGTCGGATAGTGAATACGTTCCTGCAGAAGTGGAGCCATTGGGCGGCCAGGGTCCAATGCGCATTAGTTAGCCCGAAACTCTCACACAATATGTAACCCGAGCTGCCATCGTTCGATTTTGTTTAGCACTGTCATATGCAGCTACATCTCGCTGCTTTTGCTAATACACATCGTGCCATTGGCTCGCGAAACTTATTCCGCACGTTTCTGCGACCTCATAAATCGCTCATACCGCGTTTAAAACCCAATCAACGTCACATCTCGATTGCAAGAACGGAAACCCCACGACCGCCCACCAAAATGCCTGCGACGTTGAAGGAATTCGAGAGTGTGTTTCCTAAGCTTGTGGAGGACCTGAAGGAGGAATGCCAGCAATACAAGCTGCCTGAGCAGGCTCTTACCTGGTTTGAGAAGGTATGACAATCGAAACATTGGGTTCAAGCTGCGTTGCGCTGCGAAGAAATCCGGCTTCGAGCTTTCGATCCCGAAATCATAATGCATCGCTCGACCTCGGCGCAGCGTAAGAATGAGTCTGACATTACGCTCAATAGTCTCTATACCACAACACTCTAGGTGGTAAATGCAATCGCGGCCTTTCAGTCATCGACACAACGCAACTCCTCCTCGGCCGCAAGCTCACCGACGATGAGTTCTTCCGCACTGCCCTACTGGGCTGGTTCATCGAGCTTCTTCAGGCTTTCTTCCTCGTATCAGACGATATCATGGACAGTTCGAAGACTCGCCGTGGCAACCCATGCTGGTACCTCATGCCAAACGTGGGAATGATTGCGATCAACGATGCGTTCATGCTGGAGAGCTCAATATACCTGCTCCTGAAGAAGTACTTTAAGAAGGAGAAGTACTATGTGGATGTCATTGAGCTGTTTCACGATGTTACATTCCAGACAGAGCTTGGGCAGACATGCGATCTGTTGACCGCACCGGAGGACCATGTCGATCTGGACAACTTCTCGCTCGAGAAGTACACATTCATCGTCATCTACAAGACAGCTTATTACAGCTTCTACTTGCCTGTGGCTTTGGCACTGCATTTTGCTGGCTTCGCCACGGAGAAGAACTTGAAGACTGCTGAGGACATTCTGATCCCAATGGGAGAGTACTTCCAGGTGCAGGACGACTACCTTGACAACTTCGCCGACCCAGCCACCCTCGGCAAGATTGGCACCGATATCCAGGACAACAAGTGCTCATGGCTTGTCAACCAGGCATTGAAGAAAGCCACGCCGGAGCAGAGGAAGGTGCTAGAAGAGAACTACGGACAAAAGGACGTCAAGAAGGAGGCTGCTGTGAAAGAGCTTTTCAACGAGCTCGAGCTGGAGAGCGTGTACCAGAAGTACGAAGAGGAGCGCGTAGCAGACATTCGACAAAAGATCCAGGCGATCGACGAGAGCGAAGGACTAAAGAAGGAGGTATTTGACGAATTTTTGAGGAAAATCTACAAGCGAAGCAAGTAGACGTCTAGAACTTTGCATTTCAGTAGTTTGAAGCCACTGCGTAGATTAATTGAGAACCAAGTTGCAGGATAAAGCTCCCCTGCTATAAAATAAAATAAATTGAAATAAAATAATGAGTATCCTCAAATGTATGCGCCTGCCGTCTTCAACACCGTGCTTGCCTGAGGCGCTAACACGCACGCGACTTCCCAGCCCACTCGTGACGCGTTTTGTTTGGATTTCACTACCACGTCGAGACATCAACCAGGATGGTCGGTCTCGAACTGCTACTACTCTCTTCGCACTACATGGCGATCTGAGAAGTCAAGACGGACTGATTTGGTCGCAGGACGGTAAGGACAGGAACGATGCTATCAAGCGAACAGGAAGCAGAGCTGGTGGCACAGCTGCAGCAAGCAATTGTCGCCTGCAATGAACGCTGTCTGTACTTTGCTGCGGCGTGGTCGTCGGAGCTCTTGAACTCATTCGGCCACACTATAGACGATGAAGGCGACGGGTCTGACACAGAAATTGATGAAGACGCTTCTTTGCCAAACATACAAACCACGAATCGCGATCCGAGAGAAGCACGGCGTGAGGCAAAAGAACTGCCTCGATATTTATTGGCCAAATCTTTCTTTGACTGCCGGGAATTCGATCGATGTGCAGCAGTATTCCTCCCCAGTCAAATGCCTCACGCCACCCCTTCATACGAGGCTGTCACCCCCTCTGGCGTTCGGGCCACGCCAATAAAGGAGACTCGCATGCCACTTGGCTCGACCAAAAGTCGCACACAGAAGCTCAAGCGAGCGCCGCCGCCTCCAGCGCCCAAGAATCTCAGCCAGAAGTCCTTATTCCTTGCACTCTATGCTCGATACTTATCCGGTGAAAAACGAAAGCAGGAGGAGTCGGAGACTATTCTCGGTCCTCACGACGGGCCTTCGACCGCGAACAAGGCAGTTTCCGACATCGCAGCCATCCTTGAAGAATACTTCAATTCTCGCGGAGGACTACAGGACCTCACGAACTCCGACGGCTGGCTAGACTACCTCTACGGTATCATCTTGATCAAGTCCAAGTCCGAGAGACTGGCCACGCAGTGGCTCTTGAGAAGCGTCAATCTTAACCCATGGAACTGGTCTGCGTGGCTAGAGCTCGCCTCGCTCATCGAAGGGCCCGAACAACTCGATGACACTTTCAAGGCTAGCCTACCCAAGAATATCATGACTTTCATCTTCATAGTGTACTGCAGTCAAGAGCTCTTTCAGCAGGATCAGCAAGTGTTCGATACTTTGGCGAATATGATGAGCATATTTCCCCATTCTGCATTCCTTATACAGCAAAAGGCGCTTCTGCTGTACCATGCGCGAGAGTATGACACTGCAACGTCGCTGTTCGAAGATCTGCTTCGTCGCTTCCCGCACCGTCTGGAGGCGATGGAAATCTACAGCAATCTTCTTTACGTTCTGCAGAACAGACCTAAGCTTGCTACTTTGGCAGCAATGGCAAGCGATACGGATAAGTTCAGGCCAGAGACGAATTGCATACTGGGCAATTACTATAGTTTGATCGGCGAGCACGAGAAAGCGGTACTGCACTTCCGGCGTGCGATTTCACTTGATCGCAATTGTCAGACCGCATGGACACTGATGGGCCACGAGTATATCGAGCTGAAAAACACCCAAGCCGCCATTGAGTCGTATCGCCGGGCAGTGGATACGAATCGCAAAGACTACCGAGCCTGGTATGGTCTTGGTCAAGGCTATGAGATGCTCGAGTCTCACAGCTACAGTCTCTTCTACTACCATCGTGCTGCGGCTCTCTACCCACTGGACCCGAAGATGTGGGCCGCCGTTGGACAAGCGTACAATAAATGCCACAAGTACAGCAATGCGATTCAAGCCTACAAACGAGCACTTATCGCTGGTGCGCAGATGGATCCAACTGCAAGCTTTGGAAGTGCGAACGCAGATCCGCTGGCTCAGGCAGTGGGCGGTGCGTTAGATCCGCAGATCTTGTGGGAGATTGCATGCTTGTACGAACAACAGAGCGACTGGGAGGAAGCTTCAGCCTATATGGAGCTCACACTTGCACAAGAGGAAGGCGCTGAAGAGGGTGACGAAGGACTCGGAGTAACGCAAATCACAAGCCGTGCACGACTATGGCTGGCGAGATGGAGCCATACTTGTGGCGACTGGCAGCGTACCCTGGACTTGTCGAACGAGCTGTGTCAAGACGGAGTTGAAGTGGAGGAGGCGAAAAGCTTGATCAAGGATGTGCGAGCTCGAATGCAAGAAATGGAAGAAGAAGGCGGAGTGTCGCGTTTCAGCAGAGCTTCAGAAGAACTCTGATACGCATGAAAAGCACTCGCGACATAACTAAGCTCAGCAGTTCCGTGTCTTCTCTGATATTGCAGGGAACAGCAGATCGGGTAAGCATGCACGCACCAACAACAAACTGCTGACATAAGCTTGCATGAAGCACAAAGAGAACACACTTTGCACCTGCATTATAATCCCACAATTTACCAAAAAATGGCACAACCTTTCGATCTTTCCTTCGGCCTTGAGGGCACTCATGTGCTGATCACGGGAGGCTGTGGCCTGATCGGGCGAGTCGTCGTAGAAGCTTTTCTAGCTGCGGGCGCCAATGTCTCTGTTCTGGATCTCCCGGAAGCTATAGCAAATCGTCAACATTATGGTGGGAAACACGATTCAATCCTCTTCGTGCCAGTGGATATATCGCAGGCCGAGTCAGTGAACAGCGCGTTCGCGAAAGCTGAGAATGGATTCGGCGCAGTAGAGTGCTGTGTTGCGCTGGCCAGCATGGATTTGAGCAGCTTGCCTCAAACAGAGAGCATTTGCGACATGGATCCGAAAGTAATCATACACCGCGCCTATGTTGATGCCTGACACTGACGGCATTCGTAGATATGGCAAAATGTGTTCGACATCAACATCAACGGCACTTTCCTCACCGCTCAACGCTGGCTACGAGGAATCAGATCAGCGCTCACAGATCCCATTGCTGCCTCAAACCTCCGCAACGTCAATCTCATACTCATGGGCTCCGAATCCGGAAAGTTCGGTGTTCGTACGATGGCCGCCTACTCAGCTGGCAAAGCCGCCGTTCAATACGGACTCCTTCAATCTCTGGCAAAGGATGCGCCTAAGATCTATCTCAAGGCCCGTGTAAATGGTGTGGCCCCTGGCGCTGTCAATACAGCCCGCTTCAAGGAGGAGTGTGAAAGGTATGGTAAGCAATGGGAGTATGAAGAATGCGAGGCTACTGTCGGACTTGCCAAGCCTGTGCCAGTGGAGCATGTGGCAAGAACATTCTTGTTTTTGGCCTCCGAAAGGTTTAGCGGCACAATGCACAGTCAACTATTGCACGTTGACAGTGGCAAGACGGGGAGCCTCGTCTGGCAGCCTGGAGAGGTGGAAGCTACGCGTCCTTGAAAGATCGCAGGTGAAGCAGAATAGAAGGCTGAGGAATGAATTGACTTCATGAGGTTTTTCCCGAGTCGCTCAGCCTCGTGACTGCCATCATTTGTCAAGCACTGACAGCCTCGACTACAGTCTGTCTTATGCATATGGGAAGCGGGTTGTGGGCGGAAAGCAAGGGCTGGACGAATGAGATCCCGAAGTCTCCCAGGATATCGATTGAAGTCTAAGCAATCCGCTTCCCGTATGCATATGACAGACTGTAGCGTCGCTGCATGATCGAAGTTGGAGCGCAAGCAACAACACGAGGAATTTGCCTCGTCTCGTGGCTGCAAGGCATACAGTACTTCCCGCACTGGTTCAAAAATCACCTCACATCGCACTTTGCCAACCTGATGCGAGTCCCCAATTCCCACTGTGGGCATGATGGCGCGCTTTGTGCCACAGTCTGCGTGATCGCATGCTTACAGACTGGCAAACAACGCGAAGCGGAAGATTCGGTCATACCCTAGATCGGACCAGCCTACCTGGCTTTCGCAATTACGGCCAGTTGCACGCCTGTCTAACCAAATCCTAGTCTGGCCATCTAACATATTCCACAAAGTCTCTACTAATACTGACAGATTTGAGAAGCGCATGTGCGTTCGCGACCGCTCTTGAGCTACAGAAGACCTTCTTCGTGCGTACACGGCCAGAAAGCATGTTCAGGACCGGTCTTCAGTCACGCGTGACATTGAAATAGAGCACGAGAATGGTGCTAGTGTAGCGCGTTCTGACGCATTGGCAGTCCAGTAGCTGCTGACTATGTCTCGGTTGTCAACAGATCCGCCCGTACGAGCACGTTTTCCACCGGATCGCACTCCACAAGGTGAAGCGAGACAGGCCATCGGTTGCACCACGTTGGTCGAGACTCCCAGCATGTAAACCAGGCTGCGAGAATCCGGGTATCCGTTACACGAGCGCCCAATGTGCACTAGCATACACGATTTAAGATATAAACGAGACAATCGCTCATGGAGATGCAGTGACTTTGGCAAGACATCGCACTTACTCTGCAGTCAACCGGAATCATGTACAGCAGAGGACTCGCTCTAGCTCTCGGCTGTGCCGCTCTAGCTCACGCTACGCCTTAGAAGCCTCACACTACTGTCGACAATGTCGAAGCTCAAGAGCTCACTTACGACGTTGCCGTGATTGGAGGCGGCGCTAGTGGTGCCTACGCTGCTGCCAGACTGCAGCAAGAAGGCATCAAAGTGGTTGTCATTGAGCAAGAAGACAGACTTGGTGGTATGAGATGAGCATGCACTATGCTAGCCGAGTACGTGCTAACAGTTCATAGGCCATGTCAACACATATCACGATCCGACTTCGAACGGAACATACGATCATGGCGTTCAGGTCTTCTCGAATCTTTCAGTTGTCACCGATTTCTTCGGTCACTACGACATCCCATTGGTAGCTGCAGGTGCACTTGGCGGCAGCTCACAGACGGTCGATTTTGCGAGTGGAACTGTCATACCCACTGTGCAGAATGTTACCGCCCTCGCACAAGGTATCCTTGGTTATGGTGCTGAGGTGGCCAAGTACCCGACAATCAACACCAAGTGGGACATCCCCAAGCCTGTGCCCGAGGACTTTACCCTTCAATTGGGCGACTTCATCACGAATTATGGCCTCCAGAGCTGGGCGTACATCGCATACACGTACCAGCAAGGTCTCGGTAACATACTCGCACAATCGACGCTGTACGTACTTCGCTACTTCGATGCACAACAAGTGCAAGACATCGCTGGCCAAGCTTTCCTCGTCAACGGCTTGCAGAACAACCAGGCGTTATATGACCGCGTGCAGGCCGAGCTTGGAGACAATGTCCTGCTCAACACGAAACCTACCAAGATCGAGCGCAAGGACGATTCGGTGAAGATTACTGCCAAGTGCAGCCACAACAAGTACCAGATCACGGCGAAGAAGCTCTTGGTCTCCACCCCTCCTACTGCTGAGAAGCTCTCCTTCCCGGATCTGTCCCCAGATGAGAAGGCCATCTTTGGTCAATTCAACGGAAGCTACTACTGGAACAGCATCGTCCTCAACTCTGGCCTGCCCGGCAACACCACATACACCAACATCGCGCCTGAGAATCCATTAGCCATTCCCGCAGTGCCAGGCCTCTACACCATCAACGCGACTCCCTTCCCAGGCGTCACCGCTCCTCTAAATGGCTCAGACCGTGACCTCCCAGAAACCCAAGTCAAAGCTGAGATCGTCGCGGCTATCAAGCGTATCAGAAAGGGCCTGAACATCACTGTCGACACGGAGCCTGTGTTTGCAGAATTCAATGCTCACAGTCCTTTCCATCTGACTGTGTCCAACGACGCCATCAAGAGTGGTTTCTACGATGATCTGGAAGCTTTGCAGGGACAAAAGAATACTTGGTATACTGGTGGAACTTGGAATAAGCCTGCTACGAGTGCGTTGTGGAACTTCACGGAGTATGAAATCCTGCCTAAGCTATTGGCCGAGCTGAAGTGAGATGGCGTGGTAGAGCCATAGAACACTACGTAACTCATGAAAGACCTTCATCGTTGTCGTGGTCTGTCGGCTACACATTCCCTCTTCTGAGTCTCCTCTCATGATCGTTACGATCATGTTTCAGTTCTGCCAAGCTGCCGGGTTCTAACACGAGGGATTTGAGCTCAACTTCTCTCCGATATCTTATAGCGTGCCCACTTGGACCGAGACAGTAAACGTTGGCGTGGCTGGTACTGTCGATGTCGAATCACTGTGATCAACGTAATCGCGATCATGATAGCACAGAACGATCGAAAGGCGGCTCAAGTCTCAGTATACAAATCTTGAGCTACACACTTGTCTTTTCGAATGTGATTGTGATACCACGTACAGAGCAGTGATGCCCGGAAATACACAAAGTATATTGGGGGCTGATAACAGATGGCTAGCAATGATAGCTAGCGAGCAAGCAGCCTCGGTGTCTTCCGTACCTGAGCACATGAAACACACTGATCAGACTTGCGGCTTTGGACCACGCAATGATGGTATCATGCTTGCGATCGCACGTTAAGCGGGTTCAACCCCGCCATAGAAAGCACTTATCTGATGCGGCTCAGTGCCAAATTAAAGGTCAAGCTCATCATGACAAGCTTAAAGCTCTCAAGCTCGACGGCTCTGTCGATCTTCCACGGGCATTTCTGAGATCTCAATCTGATAAGAGCCTGACACCCCGGGACTTCACGAGGTGCAGACGATGATAACCATGTGGCTGACACAAACTGTGGATCTAATCTCACTTTCGGCGTGCAGAAGGACTATCTTGTTTCATAGTGCGTGGCCTGTCTCAGAGACGATCGCGAGAGCATCATGGTGTCGTGTAATATCTCTGGTGCCTCGGACGCCATTCTCTCCGGCAATCATGGCAGGAAATGTGGTGGGTATGTAGCTCCAAGATCTTTCTCCGGCGCAGAACACTTCTGTCAACGCTATTGCCGCAGCACACAATCGCGCGTTGCTGATCTGCGTAAACGTCCTCGAAGCACTGCTTGAGAACTCTGCCCGCATAGATCGAAAGAGGAAGGAACGAATCATCATTGCGCCGTTGGAAGGCGTGATCAGCAACGACGAACCGCAGATTGTCTGGCGTGCAATGTGTTGAAGCCACGGTAAAGCGCTTTGCTGAAGGCCGGCGTGCGCAATCTCTGATATATCTCGCGATAGCCTCCGCTCGTGGCTATGTAGGATATCGATCGACAGACATTCCACGTCGAAAACATGGCTCAAGCAGGTCCCGCAGATCCAGCGTTGGCACACCGTGTGCTCGAAGCACATGGCATCTTGGCGTCAGTCGCATGGGCGGCGATCATGCCGCTCGGTGCAATCCTCATACGACTTATTCCTTCTGGCAAAGCATGGCTGGTGCATGGAGCAGTGATGGGTGTTGGGTTAGCAATGTTCACTGCCGCCTTCGGTCTAGGTCTGTGGGACATGTCGCAGTACCACTCCACAGTAAGCACTTCGAAGCCTAGCATATTCTTGATGCATCGCTCACACTATCCCAGATCAGCAAGTTCGCACATACAATCATTGGGACTGTCATGTTTGCCTTCGCATGGCTGCAGCCATTCCTCAGCGTAGCTCACCACTACATATACCAACGAACAAGCAAGCGCGCCTTGATCTCGGCAGTCCATGTCTATTTTGGCCGGTTACTGATCATTACGGGTATGATCAATGGCGGCATCGGGCTGGCAACGGCGAAGCAAAGTACGCGGGCCGAGAACATCATCTATGGCACTCTGGTCGGTGTGATATGGGTCGTCTACACGCTGTTGAGCCTTGGCTTCGAAGTCAAGCGAGGCAACAAGGCTCAGTGGGCGCTGCAGAGGGTCAGTAGTACTCGCAGCAGTGGAAGCTCAGGTAGCTACGATCATGTCCGCGGTTCGGTCGGAAAGTCGGAAATGTCATAAATATCGATGTGGAGGTAGAAGACATACATTTAGAAGATCCATTACAGCTTCTTATGGCCATCAATAGTCAGTAGGTCGCCCTCAGCATTCGCAAATATTGGGTCGTGGCCACAATTTCTCACAAGTCCTTCGTAATGCATCTTGTCCTTGAGCTTTCACTGTGGTTATCAACTTGCACGACGTTCAGCATTGATGTCCTGTGGGATCGTGTCGTAAACACGGTCGAGAGCGGTAATGTGTATTAGCGAAGGGAGCTCTACAGCCCATATACCCTGCAGCACTGTCACAGACCCGGCAGTCCCATAACTGTCGCTATTGCAGCTGCACATTGTCATGAAAATGTGAGGATGTTTTGAGGTCATTGTCGCCTGTTTCTCAAGCGTTCCTTCTCCATATGTTTGCCAAATCGTCCCACACCTTCCCACTTCTCATCCTCCAGCACAAAACCACCGGCACTCCAACCCTCACAGCCGGCGAGCGGCGAGCTCCACCAGCAACATCCACGCCCAGGCAAAGAGCCCAAGCAAAGAATCCACCCAGCACAAACATCCCAGTCACACTCAATCGCACTCCCACTCTCTCCTTTCGTTCTGTACTTCTATGGAAATCCTCCACCACGTGGCCGGACTCTACCATTCCTTCAGCCACATTAAGCACACTCTCGGCACAGCACACGACGAAATGGCAAGTTCAAGTTTCGAGCGGGCGACAGAGACGGTGGAGTTTTTGCGCCACAAGCTGCCTGAACATCTTGCTCGGCCACGAGTTGCGATTGTCTGTGGGAGTGGTCTGGGCGGATTGGCAAAGACGGTCAACCCTGGCACTGAGGAATGGCAGTACAAAGATGTGCCCAACTTTCCATTGAGTACAGGTGAGTCTGCTCAACGACTAATGAAGGTGGTAATAGCAGTGGGAATGATGAACAAGAGATCTGAGATGGATTTGTATTGATTATTTGTGTGACTAGTGCCTGGCCACGAAGGCAAGCTTGTCTTTGGTACTATGGGACCACAAGGGAATGAAGTCCCTGTTGTACTCCTCGTTGGAAGAGCGCAGTCAGTAGCCACCCTATATAGCCCCGTTATTCCAAACGCTCGCTCATCCCTGTTTTAGTTTCTACGAAGGCCACTCCATGGAGGATGCTTCCTTCGCCACTCGAGTATGCAAAGTGCTCGGCGTGGAGACAATCCTCCTCACGAACGCTGCGGGCGGACTGAATCCTGAATACAGTGTCGGTGACCTTGTTCTGCTCAACGACCATCTCAACCTGGCTGGGCTCGTGGGCTTCCACCCACTCCGCGGAGCCAATGAGGAAGAGTTTGGCGTCCGTTTCCCACCTCTCAGCGATGCGTATGACATCCATCTGAGACAGCTGGCCCACAAAAGCTGGTTCTCGCTACGGCAAGAAAGTCCCAGCCAACGCAGAATGCATGAGGGCGTCTATGCTTTTGTGGCCGGGCCGACATACGAGACACGCGCAGAGTGCCGAATGCTGCGGAACCTCGGTGCTGATGTGGTGGGCATGTCGACTGTCCCTGAGATTGTAACAGCCAGGCACTCGGGAATGAGAGTGCTTGCATTCAGCCTAGTTACGAACAAGAGTGTGCTCGAGCCGACCGTTCGGGCGGACCACCCAGAGCTGCAAGGTTTGAGCAGAGAAGAGCTGGACCGACAGCTGGGCCAAGGTGCCGCAAACCACGAGGAAGTGCTCGAGGCTGGTCGAGAGGCAGCGCTGGACATGCAGAGCCTTGTACTGCGCATTGTTACGGCTTTGTAACGCGCAAGCATAGCATGGTCGGGCCTCCCAAGATGGTAGAGGTAGCGCAGAATAGATGAGGAACCTCCTTCAGCCAGAGCCTTTCTTGATGCCACCACTCCGCTTCTCCTTGAGAGCTTTATAGAATGCCTTCTTTCCACTGGTTTTCTTGTCCTGTATTTGGCCATACTTGTTCTTGAAGCGACCGGTCTCGTGCTCGCCAGCCAGGACCTCCTCAGCAAACGTCCTCTTACGCTTCTTGTTCTCGATACGACCACTAAAGAACTCTGTTGCCCCCTCCTTAATCGTACCGACTTGACTGTACTCGGGCGCCTTCATCTTTCCATTGTCCTTTTTGTAGTGGCGATGAGGATCGAGCACATTTCGCATTTTTATGAGCTGGAGGTCGCGTTTGAGCTCGGGAGTAAGCTCAGTTTTGGGCAGATTATACCAGTCGCTGCCGGCAGTGGCCTTCTTCTTCTATTGACCCATCAGTACATGTTGGACTTTGCTCAGTGTCAAAACGTGTAAGATGAGTGGTAGGGCTCAGAGTAACTATGATTGAAAAGCTCTCAGTAGTGCAGAAGGACAACCAAGACGGCGCCCGGACTCTGCTCAAGAAAGAAATTTGGGAATATTTTCCTCATTGCCGTGAATCTGTGCAAGGATGACAGTAAAGCGTACCTCTTCTGCAGCCTTTTTGGCGGCGACTGGGTCTTCGACTTTCCTGATCTGCTGTCTGCGGTATTTCTCCTCGACCAGACGGGAAGAATTGACAGTGGCGACGTGGCCGTTGACCGAGAAGTATGGCTTTGGCAGATCTCCAGTCTCGAGCTTCGGAAACGTGATGCCTTTGGATTCGTTCTGCTTCGTTAGCTGCATGTCTTTCGCCTGCGCTTGTAAACGTGCTGTGGCGGCAGCGAGCTCTTGCTGGATCTGCTCGTCCGTCAGGTCATCTTCGGAACCTGAGTCAGCCTTTGGCGGCTGTTTAGTTGCGGTAGCCATAGTTGCAGCAATTGCGACAGCACTACATTTGGTCGTGTGTAGAGAAAGAAGCTACTCTCGGAGCATCGCCGCAGAAAAAGACCTTTCGCTTCATGCCAAGCCTCGGGAATTAACCGGTGTCTGTTCTGTTTCTTCGCTCCCTCCTCTAGAACTACCTTCTTCACTGCACACCGCTGCTCATATGAGTCTCTCTATGCTCCAATCGTCAGCAGTCTGAATGGCATATGGCTGTCACGCGCCGTCGAGGCCCTGGAAGCAGCCCGACCCAAGGCCAGGTCCCAGCGCCATCTCTTTGCTAGGCCAAGCCCATGCATTGCACGAGAGCAAGCTCGAGGCTCTTGCGGAAATGTCGAGATGCGGTGCTCAGCGCCAAAAAGCATCGCACATGCAAGGGACGCACCTTCAAAGCATTCGTAATATCTAGACTGGTTTCTTGAGGGTCTAGGAGGCAGTCTGATGTTGCAAGCGTGGATGGCAATGCGCCAGAAGCATCGTGCAAGCACGGAAGCAATCCAGGCACCGCATCTATACTCCTGCGGGCTTGATTGTCAGAGTGCCAGACATTCAAGGTCATCCTGTCGACACCGGCTCTGGCTGGAAGCTACACCAACGAGCGGATTGTCCATCTTTGCGCAACAGCACTTTGGCTGCCTCTAGTCTGCAGCTATCGAGCTTTGTGTGTCCATTATTACAGGATGGTAACTCCTCACCATTCTGCTCGTTGTTCCGATGGCAGTCATGCGCTGTCAACCTTAGAAGCGAGATTGTGCAATGTCTAGTTAGGTTAGCCTGACGCTGAATGGATTTGAGTTCATTGACACTACCTGCTCCTTGAGAACTTACACTCCTTGGCAGGTACGATGCGAGGAACAACTTTTTCCAACACTCGCGGGATGTCGCTCATCTCCGACTTGGAACGGCATTCGCTCTCTCGCTGCGATCCTTGAGGAATAGAGCATGAAAGGCCTGCTTGAAACCATTGTAGATATGCACCGGAAGCCGGAAAGCACAGCTGCGAAATGGAGCCTCATTGATCGATCGTCCTCCAAGGCTATGTATCGTAGGGCACGAGTCGACGGCTGCGATAGTATGCCACCCTTGCTGATCTCGACTTGTAGAAAGACGTGATCATTATTCCACCTGTCTGAGCATCTTGCCTTTCTCAGATCAGCCTCCAATTTGGCATATTGAAACACTCGTTCATCGCAGTCACCTTCTCCCAAATAATGTAGCCTTGTAATCATAATGCGCCTCCACAGGTTTGTCGACTTTGCACTTCTGGTTTCGGCGCTGGCAGTCCCAGCACAGCAGCATAAGCATGAGGATACCCATCAGGTTAGGGACGATGCACACAGCCACAAGCACACCAAACAAAAGAGACAATACATCGCCGACCCATACCAGCAAGGCATTTACGACTATATTGTAGTTGGTAGTGGCCCAGGGGGTGGACCGCTAGCATGTCGACTCGCTCGTGCCGGCTTCAACACACTCCTTATTGAAGCTGGCACTGATACGAGCGGGTATGTGGATACACAGATCCCTTCCTACCACCCGCGAGCCTCAGAGCTACCTAGGCAACTCTGGGTACATTTGATCAACTTGTCTCGTTGGCCTTCACGCGCTGACACTGCGTCGCACAGCAATATTTCGTGAAACGCTACGCCGATCCAGCCCTTCAGCTACGCGATCCCAAATTCACCTACAAGACACCTGACCTGCCCATATATGGTGGAGCAGAATACACGGGTCAGCCACCGCCTCGTCCAGGCGGATGGACATATCTACTACCGAACGGTCGATACTATGTCGGCTTCAACCCTCCCCCAGGAGCTGAGCCACTTGGTCTGTTGTATGCTCGTGGTTCAGCGCTGGGAGGTAGCACGCAGATGTCTGCCATGGCAATGGTGACACCTCATGAAGAAGACTGGACAAATATTGGGCTTGCGACAGGCAATCTGTCCGGGTGGGACCCGGATGTCATGAGGAGTTACTTTGTCAAACTCGAGAGGTGTCGATACCTGATCCAGAGTGTCGTTGGACATGGCTTCAATGGGTGGCTGGACCGTAAGCGGACAATGAAACAACTCTAGATCCATTTGTGATGAGTATACCAGCTAACAATCGATTACAGCTTTGACACTAGTCCTTCGCGACCTCAAGCTCCTCAGTTTGATCATTGCGACAGCTACCGCGCTTGGAAAGGTCAGTGCAACACCAGTCACACGAATGACATCTTCTGACGTCTCTTGAAAGACTGCGGGTTTCATCGGAGAGGCACTCGCGACCTTGACGGGACTTGCGCACATCTTTGCCGCCGACCTCAATGCACCTGGCCCGACGAGAGATCAGGATACCGACGTCTGGCAGGTGCCTGCCTCCGTTGATCCAACGCCTGGAACACGCAGTGGTAAGCGGATCACGAAGCTCGTTTCAATCAGGAATGATCTGATATCCCTTAGGTGTGGTCAATTTCATCCACGAGACAGTACAGCGTGGTCACCCTCTCACAGTCCAGCTTGACACGTTCGTGACCAAGATTCTCATCGATAACAATGGGTACGCGCCGCGTGCATTCGGTGTAGCGTACGAGTACGGGCCCAACCTGCAGTATACCTCACCGTTGGCGACAGGAGCGCACGGCGTACCGGGCTACGTCTTTGCTCGGAGGGAAGTCATCATTTCTTGTGGAGCATACGAAACTCCCAGTGAGTGTGTCAGTGCTCCAATGCACCGAGACTTTACACTGACTCACCTGTGTTGCAGAGCTGTTGAAGCTGAGTGGTATCGGCCCCGCGCAAGAATTGGCGCAATGGGGAATACCCATTGTCCGAGACTTGCCTGGAGTCGGATTGAACATGCAGGACAGGTACGAGATTGGGTCCGTGGGAGTAGCGACAACGCCTTTCAAAGCCTTCGCGCCTTGCACGTACAGCTACACGCTACCGGATCCATGCTTGGACGAATTCCAGCGAGGCACCACGGAGGTAAATAACTTGATAGGTCGAAGCATTACTCAACACCAACTGACGTTGTACAGGTTGAACGCGGGCCATACACAAGTAATGGACTGGTAGGTCTTATGCAAATCAGTCGCGTGCTGAACGCCACTAATGCTTGACCAGGCACTCGGAACCACCTTCAGATCGTCTGTCGCCGACGATCTGATTCCAGACATTTTCATCGTTGCCGTGCCTGCTTACTTTGCAGGGTACTACCCAGGATATGCGCGTGCTGCCGTGCTTGATGCCATTCACTGGACTTTCGTCGTTCTGAAGATGAAGACCCGGAATAATGCAGGCACAGTCACCCTTCGTTCTCTGGATCCACTCGATCAGCCCGAGATCAATTTCAACAACTTCGCGATCGGAGGCGATCTCGATGTACAGGCTGTAGCAGAGGGCGTTCAGCGCGCACGGGATATCTACAATTTGGTCATACCGCTGGATGGAAGCCTGACGGAGGAAGTGCCTGGACCAGCCTATCTATTTGGGTAAGCCAGGCGACCCTTGCGCAGGCACGTGAACAGACACTGACCCCCTTTACAGACCTCTGCTCAATTCGTTCATTAGGGATTACGCGTGGGGCCACCACGTCTGCTGCACAGCCAAGATCGGGAACTACGCCGATCCGTTCGCCGTGGTGGACGATGCATTCCGTGTCTTCGGCATCGACGGTCTGCGAATCGTGGACAATTCCGTCTGGCCCAGAATCCCAGCTTACTATCCCACGGTCCCATTGTACATGATGAGCGAGAAGGCGGCAGATGTGATACTAGGACAGCCACCCCAAGTGATCGGCCTCGATGCCTTCAACAGCTTCGACGCTGGTGGGATAGGCGGCACGCTCGGAGGCGCCATCATTGGGACAGTAGCAGGATTAGGGAACCCAGATGTAGGCCCGGCTGGCATCCTGGGACAATTAGGCGGACTGCTTGGTGCGACGCCAGGTTTCGTGAGTTTACGACACTTTGCTTTGATGTATTGTGGTATGTGCTAACTCGTGTTCGCAGGGCGGCAACCCTCCTGCCAAACTCAAGCGCTGGATTGACAGAACGTCCGCCTATTTCAAAAGGGCATGATCGTAGCTGCAGGCGAGGACGAAATTGGCTCTCAGCACATTGGGCTACAATGGCAGATACATCATTAGTCTCGAGCATTGATCAGGGGTTTCCGCTGGGCATTATGGGCAGGATTTCTTGTCATACAGTAACACAACATCCATTAACGCTCACTTCGTTGTTCTGTTTCTGTATCTCAATGCAGCTCAAACCACCGTGTTTCCCTCTCAAGACGGCCCTCTGTTCGAAGTTTCCGGTAGTGCTCGCCCTGCGAGATTATCAGTCAACTTACTCCCTAGGCAGGCTCTGACAACTTGTGCCTTGCTAGCAGTGGATGTGCACTTTCGGCACTTACTTGCGGCACAGCAATCTGCAGCGGCGGATGGATTGAGACTGAAAGTACTCACATGCATGATACCATTAACGTACGCCGTACCAACTAAGGTGAAATGTTTCTCTTGCGGACGGAGTATAAAGGGCACAGGTCCTCCATTGAGTATACAAACGTTCTCACGAGGTTGAACATCGAGCGATCCCATTCCTAGCCCGCCATTCTCTGTTATGAACATCCTTCGGTTTGATCTTCGCATTCCAAGCCACCGAACAAGATCTTGTACCTCGGGCGGTAGATCGCCCCAATGCACACCATTGGAGCGCATGTACAGTTCGTAGTTGCTGATGAGGCCGGGAACGTCCCGTGCGTCTTCCTCATGCTTTCAGCACCCACACATAACTGTCTTGGACAACGCGTCCATCGAGAAGCGTGAACAAAGCGTTTGATGGCAATCCCATAGCCACTTATCGGATCGCAGCTCGTTCCTAGTGCTCAGACACTCACTCACACAGCCAAAGCTAAGGCCCTTAACAGTCAAGACAGTTGACAGATCTTCCCGACTTGCACATGTTTCGAACGGCATCCCACCAGTAGCACTACCATGAGCCACAATCCTTATTGGAGCGCCTCGACGAGTGTCGTAGACCCAATGATATCTAGGGACCCAAGAAGGCCAATTTGGACTTCCTTCGTCGGAAGCTCCTCCTGGAACCAATACCTGTGCGAAATCTAGAATGTCCAGAGAACGGGTTGGCGACAAGTAAGTCATGATAGCTGCCTTTGTTGCCTTCGCAAAAACTGTAGGCAAGTCCTCATTGTAATTGGGGACAATCTCGAATGGAGCATGCGTGTCTTGAGACTTGCTCTGCAGAAGACCGAGCACGCCGTATACCTTATCATGAGGGAGCGTCGTGGACAGACGCATGCTAATGCCTAAGAGATGTGTCATAGTCGTCTGAATCTGGGGATTATTAGACAAACGCCACATGTGAGCAGCACTGTCCATGCCTGGAAGCGTTCCAGTAAGACCTCTCCAAAGGGCAACGTGGGCCTGGAGCCATTGTGCTGCAAGACTGATCTCTTCCCACGACCGGTGAAATGACCCCTCAGAACGCTGTCAACGCCGTGGCTAGCATGACCTCTTGTACAACCCAGAGGCGCGAAAACCAGGCCACAGAGAAGAACCTAATAGGTACGTATTGTTCAATCTGTGGTGCGATATGTGTCCAGCCTTCAAAATCTGGTGGACGATTCGATTGTGGAGTTCCCCGGGGATTCAAGAGAATTTGCGTGGGTGGACCACGTCGCATGGATGACTCATGGCAGTGAGCTACCAAGATATCAATGGAACGGAAAGCCGCGTTGGCCATGCCGTTGTCATCTCCAAGCCAGATTAGCACGCAAGGAGCGGCCCTATAAACATCCCGCATGATGGCCACCTGGTGACCCCTTTCCACCGAGTCAGCTTGATCGATGCATACAGCATCAAGCCACACAGTGCGACGCATTTGCTTGAAGCAAAGCTGATTGAGCACTACTTCTGCTGCCTTGGGGATCTCGAACACTGCGCCGTCGAGGAGGATTTGGCTTCGCCCACTGGCCCCCCCCCCCCCCCCCCACCCCCCCAAACCCATGATATTGCTTCATATAATGGCTTCGTTCTGGGTTGTTCAGGTACGGAGGCACTTTGAGCATTTCCCACTCCTGTAGCGCTGTTGATGGCCAAGGTTTTAGGTGAAGCATCTTCAAAAGGGACTGTCTGTAGACGACATTGCGCTCGTTCTTGTGGGTCTAATTGGTCTTCGACGTGTAAGATTCTGATCTCTTTCTTCGCTGGGTCAAGAGGCTTATAAATGCTTGTATGCGTGAAATCGTCCATTTCTATTCCAAAAGGCCTTTCCCCAAGTCCTGGTTGTAATTCGCGACAAATGTCCAGAACACAAATTTGCATCGGGAGTACCTCGAAGCTGTATGCGTTGGAGCGGGCTGAGCACATAGATACTACATGACAGCTGCGCCATGGCCGCCCGTAAAGGATGCCACCACATCCGCCACGTCGCTAGTGCTGTGAAACATCAGCTTATTGTCACTGTATTGGACGAATCACTCACAGCGCAATTACGAGGCGTTGTACGCGGCCAGCACTTCTGCGTTGATTATTACGATGAGGCTGAGCAGGTGGAAGGCACGTACGGCTGTGACTTCGCGAGCTGCTTTGCACCTAGAGTACAATAACGCCACAACTCCATGCTCCTGCCTAGTCGTCCAAACCAACACCATTTGGATATGGCCGGCGTATGACACCATAACATTGAATTTGCCTACTTTGCCGTCCCGATATTCCAGTCCTATGCTACTCTACTCCATGGTATCTCAATGCGACTCTCTTCTGCGCAAACACTGTGCAGACGTGCCCAACAACGCCAAAGTGCCCGAACTCGTGTGTAGTGTCCAAGCAATACCTCCTCCAACAACCGTCGTTCCAAAACATGTTTCGCTTGAACGCCCAAAAGCAACAGATTACAACAATCTCGCACTCTCCCTTCCATCATGCTCACCCAATTCGGATGAAGTGCTCTGTCTTCCTATCATTCCATCGCCGTCGACAAACAGAACCGAGTTACCATCAAGCAATGAATCCCTTCTACTCTTTGCGGACTCGTGACATTGTGTCGTTAGGTCCCGCTGGACATGCATGCTTCTATGTCCAGCCCCATCTAGACCCGAATCGCTGGCGACACTCCCGTCACTCATCGCTCCTATGCACACCTAGTGGTGCGGATGATGTTTACCGTTCGTCTGCTGCGCGTTTCCATCCTGCCCCTGACCGCCAAGGTATCGTTCCATGAACTGCACGTAATCGTACTTTGGTAGATCCCGATCCTCCTTAAGGTCCGGTCCATTGTGCAACGGCATGCTGTCCATCAGCTCCTTGACGACTTCTTCAGGTATCAGACTGTGCGTCAGGTCCAACTCTGTAACATAAGGCTTCCCATCTGCAACTTCTCGGAAAGACTCAAATACTTGCTCTGCGGTGTTCTGATCTTCTGTTACATCGACCATGAAGCGGATGAACTGTTCGAAGCTGACGCTTCCGCCTCGGCCTGCGACTTCCAGAAAGCGTTCGTGCATTTCCGTTTCATCGTACACAAGGCCTAGCGACGCCAGAGCAGCAGAGAATTCAAGTTCCTGGAGACTATTGGAGAGATCGCGATCGAAGTGGCGGAAGACCGATTCAAACTCCTCAAGCTGGATCGGCGTGAGATTCGTCATGTTCCTGGCGACCATTTGGTTATCCAAGAAAGCCAGTTTCTTCTGTACCGAACTTCTCACCAGGCTGAGCTCGTAAGCTAATTCGTCATATGTATAGGTCGTGTAGTCGTTCTCCTCGATGTTTGCTTCCACGCATTGATTATCCAAGCTTGCGATGATATCAAGATACTGGTCCAGCGGAGGTAAATTCTTCGAGATTTGCGAGGTGTGTTCCAGCTGGTCCTCGACATCGCCTTCCAAACCGGATATACTAACACTAATGGTCTTGAGCGCCAGAGCAAAGTCATTAGCCTTGTCTGCAAAGGAGCGCCGAAGGTTGTTCTTGATGTCACGTATCGTGTTGTTGATGACTTGCGATCGTGTTCGCTCAGCCTCCATTAGGACATTCCACGCGTCGTCCAGTGCTTCCAAGCTCAGCTCCGCGGGAGGCTGATAAGGTCGCAGCCGGTATGTGTTCAGCTTCGTCTTGATGTTGCCTAACATGCCTGCGAGCTCGCTCTTCTCTGCCACCCACTCGCGCTTGCCCTTCTGCTTGTAGGATGTGAAGCGCCGACTCTGCTCTTTCGCATCTGCATATGTACCATCAAACTTTGCCTTCTCCCAATCCTCTCGTTGCCTCGCGATCGATGCCAATAGTGCTCGCATCCTGCGCTCATAGTTGTTTTGCATCTCCCACGCACCCTGCATGTTGCTCACAAACTTCTCAACCCTTCTCCCGGCATTCTCGACCTTCTCCATCTGTGAGAAAGCGTGGAACCAGTAGGCGATGTATGTCATCAGAGACCTCTCATCTGGCTTTGCAACGTCTGCAACATCTTCCACATCGAGAAGTTCCGGTATTCCGATTTCCTTGGTCGCAATGTCGAACGCCAGCTTCATGTTTCCCTTGTGATCGCTCTTGTCCAATTGGTCGTAATCGATGAGGTCCGGCCGGTGAATGTCCAACAGCGCACAGAATGCCAATCCATCGTTCCAACTGCTCGAAAAGTCCCTCACTTCCACCTCGTCATAGCACGCCGTCTTCCTCTGACACCACAGCAGCAGTCCTTCCCTCGCGCTCAGGCCCTGATCATTGATGTCGCTAATGGTGAAGCGCAAGATCAACGTCCAGATCAGGCCAAGAATGATCTTCCTATTGCCGTCCACGACGTCCTCGGCTCCGATATTCGTTAACTGAATCTTCTTCGATTTGACAAAGTCCAGTGCAATGTTGACATTCTCGAACCGCTGGACTCGGAGTTTCGGGCGGGCAGCATATCGACCAAGTGATTCCTGCGACAAGATTTCGAGGAGATGGATCAGGATGACGCCGTCGCTGAGGTCACTGACGAGGTTATCGAGGTGTAAGTCGCGAGCTTTGAGTTTGTTGTTGAGCCTATTCGCAAAGCATGTATCAGTCCCGTCATCAGAAGTCTAAGTGTGTATGTGTAGACTGACCATTTTCCAAACGTCTTTTCCTGGACTTTCACCCTGGAGAGAGACAGACTGTCAGCACTGCTATCATATCTCGTACGGCAAGTGCCCTCGTATTGTTGTCTCACCAAGATTGCTCAAGCACAGCCATTTCTCCCGGCTACACTGATGGGCATAATGCGCTGTTGCGCGTTTCAGAGATGGAATCTCGGCCAACAGCAAGACTTGACGTGCGCGTAGAGAAGACTGTCGAGAATATGGATACTTTGGTCGTGAAGAGTCCAACGGTTTGTGAATGATGTCGTTTAAAGCAGGAGAGACCCTTTCACAAGTGACAACACAACGTCCCCTCCGCGACTGCCGCCAAGCCGCTCAGCTGTACCCTGCTCGCGTACCACTCTTTCGACCGCCCTGAAACTCAATACTACTCATGTCGACCTTTCGTGGGAACATCATGGCAAGAAAACTGAGCGAAATGGTAACGTCACGGCAGCTTTGCTAAACGACTAATTGTAGCAATACGATCACAGCTAATGCATACAAAAGCCTGCCTCTGCGGGATATCTCGAAAAGCCTCCAAAGAACATCTAGAACGAGCGCCGTCGCTCACAAGTACACTTTTGTACCCAAGGAAATATCGTTCCCAAGGAATGTCCGGCTCTTTCCCCTCATTCTGTCCCCTCATTTCAATCGTATCGCAACTGGTCTCCCGTCCGGTCAACCATTTACCCTAGATATCCACGTAAATCATCACACATGTCCTCCTCTTCGCTTTTCATCAGATCATCAAAATATCAAAGCTCAAATCCATCCTCCTTCCTGGTCATCTCCAGGTAAACTCTGAATCGCCATTCGGCTGGGCGTACTCGATCTACCTCGTTGTACGACTCTTCCACTTTGAAACAGTAACGCTCGGTCTCCAGGTGTTGCAGGTCTCCTCATGAGAATTCCATCACTGGTAGCCCGTTCAGCATTGGCTGGTCGCTCTTCGACTCCAGCGAAGAGCTTGTGCTCGTCTCTGCCATCAGGACTGTGGGGCACGCTCTCCAAGGTCCGAAACGAAGCACTCGCCACACTCTTCCTCACACTTGACCGCTTCCTGCTGTTGTGACTGTGAAGCAGGTCCGGAATACTAGATGTCGATGCCGAAGACCAGCGAATTGAGTCCGACGCCGATGTGGTTTGCAAAGACCGCCCGGATGACTCGAATGAGCCATAAGATGAGCTCTTTCTGTGTTTGCTACCCCCAGGGCGGGTGGATTCAGGGTCGCTGAGATATTCTGGTATGCTAGCGTCGAAAGCTGGAAAGTATGTCTGCGAGGCACAAGGTGACTTGGGCTCGGGGTCAGCACCATCCGTGGTCAAGCTGAAAGTGGGAGGAGTGCTCACTTCAGAGTTCTTGATCTCGACTGAAAGCGGTAGAGTTTTGGTAAGCTTATCAGTAGAGGCATTCCTTGCGGCCAAGAAGCCACGATGCCCTACTGAAGACCCACGCTTGTGATTGAGAGGCTGGGTGTCATCATTGAGTGGCGAGATACTTGGCGTGCTTGTGGTCGAGCGATGCTTGCTCTCGCTCCCGAGCGCAGAAGGTTCATTGATCCACGCCGAAAGTCTCACGCCACCACTGCCATTGCTCTCAGGCGATTCATCATCCGGGCTCGGAATCGGTAGCTCTTCCTTCGCAGCAGGCATGTAGGGGGCATACTTCTCCCAATCGAAGTCACAAGTCGCTTCCGCTTCCTGCTCGAAAGCGAAGTCGATGTCATCTTCCCAATCCACACCGACAGGAATGTCCGAGAAGGCTCTCGTAGAGGTGCTTTGCACAGTTGGAGCAGCAGATCTGCTCGACCGCTTACTCTTCTGTGATGCAATGCTCGCAGGATAGCCAACGGTCATGCCGGGCGGTGCAGGAAAGAGCTGTCCGATACTTTGCCGACTGGATGTAAGTGATGCTTTCGAGGGCTTCTTACCGACTACAGCTGCTGAACCTTGTGGTGGTACGGGGGGCAGGGGTTGCTTCTCACGGAAACTTTGTCCCAAGGGTCGTCCGCGTGTCGGAACCTTGGGCCGCTGCTCGGATGGCGGTAAATCTTTGCGCGGAGGACTATGCTCAAACGAAGGCTTCGAGTTCAGGTGCGGAGTCGTATGCGAGGCGCTGCTCGCTGAAGGGGAATTGAGTGCAGGAACCGAAGATGAGCGTCGTAGGGATCGTCCAGGTGAACGAAGTGTTGGCCGTTCATTGAAGTGTTCGTCCACATTGAACTTCGTGTCTGAGGTCTCGTCAAACGTCGTCTCGTCGACACTGGGGCTGTTGCGATGCCGTGAAGGGATTGCTTTGTGCATAGGTGGCAGTGCTTCGGAGATGCCAACACGCGAATGTCGGACTTTGTCTGCTGGAACGCCTTGCAACACTTGTCCTTGCGCATCGAAATCGAGGAATTTGTTAGCCAGAGCCTTCTCGTCTACGGTTTCGAGCTTCGTTGGTAGGTTCTTTCGCCCGGTGTGTCCAACGTGGTGGAAGTTAAACGGCGACGAGATCGATGTCTTCTTTCGATGATGGTAAACTTTCAATGTGTTAGTTGAACGTCGCGAATCCGTACCGATCATTCCTTACAATCATCCTCGTTCCTGAAGTCTTGGGCACCTGCGTTTCCCTTGACTTCAGGCTGCGGTGCCTCTTCCTGAAGCGGCGAGGTGAAAGGTATCAATCCAATATTCGGTTTCTTCGCTTCTATCTGGTGACTGTGTCGCGAACGTTTAGTGATGGGACGAGACATGGCAGATATCTTCTTCGCCCCAAAGATCGAGTTGCGAATGCTCTCCAGCTGATCGGTGGTCTTCCTTCGTCCATGCTCGCTGCCAGCAGTCATAGGTCGTCGCGGCTGTGGTTCGGGAGTTGCACTTGACTCAACCACTTCGCCATTGGGTATCGTCATAGTCGCTTGCATAGGCTGCTGAGGTTGTTGCTTGCGCGATGCAGCATCTGAGCTAGAACGTCCGAAGAATGATAATCGCTTTCGTCGCGTGGTGTCTACCGGCGATGGTTGCTCCGGTTCGCCATCTGCCCATGGCCGGGCCGGCGTTGGTCCAGTCGTTTCTACAGCAGCCATGTTGATGTTGTCGGACGAACGATAGTGGTTCGGATCTGTGAGACTGTTGGAAGCCGTTTCATGAGGCATTGATGTCATCGTCACCGCTCGCAGCAGCGAGCATCCTTTGGGCGTCGAGAGTCGCGGGCACTAAAAGCTATGTTGCCGAAGGTTTGACTGTGCAGGATGCTTAATGTGTGCGCTGATCCGGTCGATGATGTGGTTGGAATCTGGAACAGCTAATGCGAAACAAAAAGAAGGAATCGGAGAGCAGATCTGTGAGACGTGGCAGACACAGGGCGTTATGTTTGATGATGTGTTGCTAGAAAGTCAAAGAGAGAGACAGGAACCCAATTGAGACTCGACATGCGACTCACGCCGATAAAACTGTACGACCTGCTCTTGTGCCGTGCGAC
The DNA here is from genome assembly GCA_024114885.1 of Septoria linicola. Classification (NCBI taxonomy): domain Eukaryota; kingdom Fungi; phylum Ascomycota; class Dothideomycetes; order Mycosphaerellales; family Mycosphaerellaceae; genus Septoria; species Septoria linicola. Next base: position 2,787,170 of record CP099420.1, read on the forward strand.
CAGGATCATGGGCTGCCATTCGCTCCTCTTGTTACCAGCATCGGTCAACCCTGTCAAGGCGCAGGAACGCTTGCGGAGACTGAAGGTGGATTCGCTTGAGAGCCCTGTAGACAAGGCAGCCCACCGTCCCAGCATAATTTGGCCAGTGTCAGAGGCAGCCTCTTGTCGCGCCACCCGTGTCATGCATCGGCACGTCTCCTTTTACGGTCCGCCATATGGTCTTGACAGCGAATTTCGCCTTGCTCAAGACACCTTTCGGACATGTCTGGCAGCGCACGAGAAAAGCGTCGGGTTCAGCTGGAAGGTGCCAGGTGCGAATTGTGGTGCGTGCATCTGGAGAGCTGAAGAGAACCAGCGGAAACTCGCAGGACAGAGCGTGGCCAGCATGGGACGACCCTGGTCCTGGAGGCCCAGTGCACATTTTGGAACATCCGCCAGCCAGCTGCACCCGCAAGCGAGACGTGCTAGCTAGCAGGTCAAACTCGGGCGGCGGGTCGGCATGCTTTGCCGTTGCTGTTCCTGCGGCGCCAAAGTGGACGCTGTTACGTAGAGGCGTAAAAATTGTACATGTCGCATAATCGTTGCCCACACTGATGAGTTTGCAGTTGGTGACGGACGGTGACAACGGCAATGGTATCAATAACAACAACAATAGTGACAACACGCGCCTGGAACAAGCAGCCGACCAGATCGTCCCTTGCTGAAAGCACCGCTTTGTGCACACGGGCGATCGTGCTTGCCTATTAGTGTGACGCGGCAGGTGGAAGAGAACGAGGACAAGGATTATTCAACAGCACGACAAGGCGATCCTCACCTCGGAGGTTGTCACCAAGTCACCCAAGTGAACCGGCGTAGTTTCCGAGCATTCTGACACCAGACATCCTGATCACCAACTCCACCAACAGCATCATTGTTATTACAGCATCACAAGTCAACAACTCATCTCCACTAAGATCGACGACAAAGCGGTGGTAGTCGTGGTGGAGGAGCAGCAAAAGACGTGCTCAGAAGCGCCGATGTCTCCGTGAGCGCGGTTCAGCCGGCTATCGACTGCACCTCTTGTCTCGTGATAGCAGGCTCCGAGAAAATGGCGCGCTCACCAGTCAGCAAGTCCGTTCTAGATCGAGGACTCGCCCAGTATGGCCACGTACTGTTCAGTTCGGCAGCACAACATCTTGCAGGCTGCCGAACTGGTAGCCGTATGATCCCAACCTTCTCCGTATCGCGCACACACACACACCCACAGTCGAGCATATCGTGCGCTTGCCGACTGGCGTTGACCAAGTATTTCGCGGCGCTCTCGGACTTCAGCTGCAGTACGACCTGTGTCCGCAAGTGTAGTCCGTACAGTAGCACTAGGTGGACGCTGGGTGTCATTACACAATGCCCTGCCCACGAGACTCGGCGCCTACGTACAGCATTACAGGCTCCATATGCACGATATATTGGCTCCGCACATCAGCTGGAGGTTTGATCACCGCTCCAAAACCGCCAGCACTTGTCTGTTCCATAGGCTGCCCGGCACAGTATGCGGTTGAGGCGCAGAGCTTTTCTGGACATCATGTCAACCAGGAATCAATGCCCTCTACGGAGAAGCTTATTCTGAAAGTCCAGGCCCGCTCCACATGCATCGTAATCGATTGATCGCTTTGATGGTGGATCTCAATAGAAAGTTCTTGACGCTCTCTCGAGATCACCAGATGCGAGCCCGCTGCTCGAGTACTTGTTACACAGTCAATGTTGACAAAATCATATCTGCAGTCCACGCAAATGCCACGAGCACAACATCATGTGTGCAACCCTACCTACCGTGCTTGAGAGATCTCCAAGAAGAACACCATTTCTCACCACATCTTGCGGACCATGCTGTTGTGGAGCCTCCGAAATATCCCTTGCTTACAGCCTGCAGCACGCTATATGCGGGCACAATGGATTTGTCACATTGCTGTAGTGCTAGCACAACACGACGTGTCCGGATGCGATTCCAGGCACTGTACAAGCGTCAAGCATCATTGGCTTCTGGTGCGTGGTCGAGAAGAAGCTACCCTTTCTTCCAATGATGCTCCTATAACCCCTTGTTGGGAATGCTCTTCTGAGTCGTCCATATGCATCAGATTATTGTTCCGAGCAAACACTGGAACGCAGTCCACACTACGTCCACTATTGCCTATTCTGGTAGCTCGAAATTGGATAGTCTTGGGCAGCCAGCCGCTCCTCCTGCACTTGCCTTATTGCCAGAACAAGCATTGAGGGACGGGAGACATTGACTGTGATCTAGCATGATCCTCGGATGCCCTCCAACTTAATCGATGCCCTGCTGCTACAGACCGCGATATACCTGTGACGGGTAGTCTGGGGAAGGTGTGGAAGACCAACTTTGTAGCACCACCAGGAAACTTTAAGCACACCAGATGCTGAGCGGCAGAGAATACATCGGACAAGGCAGACTGACAATGTTGAAGGAACGCCAAACGAAACAATCTCAAGCCGAGCACACCGCTTTCATGAGACCTGCTGTGCTTCAGACATACTACATCAAGCTGAGCAGACGGGCGCAGAGGCTGGGACAAGCATATATTACTGCTGCCCAAGTACCATATTTTCGACAGACTCCTGACCACCAAACAGGGCAACCGCACGAGCGTACAGGGAAGCCGCTGCAAGAATGCACATCAAAGGCTACCAAAATTACCACGACAACGGACAAAGCGTCGATGCAACAACCAAAATGCTCCTCAGTCCGGCTGCCAATCGTGTTGCTGCCCACTTCTCTACACCATGCTGCTCCGCATCTTTTCACCCTGGAAACAGCGTCGTGTACTGTACTTGGCGGTCGTGCACGACCACTCACGAACGTAGGTCTTGTGTTTGTGGTGCGCAACACACGGAGTAGGTCTACTATCTCGTCGATGCTACTGGGCCGTACCCGTCAGTGATGTCCCCATGGCTAGGGACTTTACTTCATGGTTTAATTGGCTAGGGACTTTACTTCATGGTTTAATCACAACGCTCAATAATAACAACCTCAAGCATTCGGCGTCAAGCAGAAGAGCCAGCCCGGCCCGGTGCCCATTCACTTCACCCTGATTACTCCACAGTACCGAACATCCGATATGTTCCTTCCAACTCATATCCACCCGACTCATCCGGTATACATATCCTCTCCTCTCTGCTCCAGTGCTCCCTCTCTCCAGGAACGCCAAAAGTCTTCTACAGACTTCCGGCAAAGTCGCACGACTCATTGACATGCATACCGCACACCGACCACGCTAGCACTATCCGCAAGCCACCCGTAAGTCCCCGCTGACGTGGTTGGCATCAAGGGACTACTGCACGACACTGACACGCACACACGCTTTCGATGCGCGCAAGAGACGCGTTTATCGAGAGTGCGTTGCAAATCACAAGATTGATCAACATGACGTGTTGCTTGCGATGATGACTGAAAGTGATCTGCGAAAATGTTCCCAATGGTCTGGTTATGTATTGTGCGATGGCGGCGGCACCGGCAGGCGCACCCCATTATTACGGTACACAATCACACCATGGACGGCTTGCTGGCCTTCAGCATGATCGAGAGAGAAGTTGCGAGGCATTGGGCATCGACGACGGCGAGCGGTGAAGTCAGCTGTTCTCTATTCTGTGGTCTGTCTGTCGCTGAAGCTGTCGTCTTCATATTCATCACTCAATCGTTTCTAGGCGACAAAAATCAATACTCCTTGCTAGGTCAGAAGTGCTTTAGCACCACGAACGGCCCTTCTGCAGGCCCTAAAGCTCTCGCAAAATCTCTCCGGCATGTCCCATCAAGAATTGAGGAACGGTAGACCACAAAACGCCCTTGAGCACGGCTTCGCCTTCGTGTTCTGCCCACTGCCCAGCCTTCTTAAGCTTGCTCTTCCAGAACTTCTGCTGCTGCGGCTCTAGATCGTCCCATTGCTTTGCATCAGTGCTTTCGTGCGCCAGATATGCTTCCTTGTCGGGATGGACAGCGACACTAACGCCCTCACTGTCAGGAAGATGGTGGACAACAACAGCAGTCGCTGCAGCATCTTCGGGCGATGCGTGGTGCTCTGCGAGCGCATCCTTGAGATTCGAAGCAGCTGTAGGTACCGCGATATCAGGAACTTTGGCCTGGGACAGAATATCGCGGTGATGCGCAGCCGCTGCGGGCTGATCGAGAAAATTGCTGAGACTGTTGGGCACGATGTTCCAGGATGAGCCAGCTGAGAGGAAAGAATAGAATAGGACGGACGTGACAAGACCAATGAAGAGGAATAGACCGTAGATGGTCAATGTCCAGAATCGTTCATCGGCGGGGTGACTGAGGACATATCGTGAGTCTTTATTCTTAGGCTCCAAAGGTGTCAGCGGGAAAGTCTCGATCACGAGTGTGTTGCCAAAGCTGACAGACGCGAGTCGAGCGTACTGTGGACCAGGATTTTGAGGCTTCTGAGCAGGCAATGATTCACCATTCTTTCCTGTTGTGGCACCTTGGTCGGCGGCACGCGTTGGGGAGTGGAATGGCTGCCAGCATATTTTCGTAATACCTTGCTTGTGAACGTCTCTGAGAGACATGTAGCTGCGGATGGAAGAGAAGGTATCAGTCATGGCCTGGTAACTGACTGTCATGACCTCAATGCTGCTGTCCTGCCCCGAGACCGCCAGTGTGAATTGTTGACTGCCATTGTTGTCAGCATCCAGAGCACCAACATCCAGGCTCGTTGCCTGCTTGATATGCCCTGGCAATTTCTTGGTTTGCATGACCAAAGCAGGGCCTGTTGGATACAGGTGATATACCCGCAGCTCGACGCCACTCTTATTTGGCTTGTTCACAAGAGCAACCAGGTTTTCCGAATTGAGGAAACGGAGCGCCTTGAACTTAGGCCGGCTTCCTTTGGCCTGGAAATCGTCACTCGTAACCATCTGATACGCTCGTCTGGGGCCATTTGGTCTCTTGTCCACTTTCTTCTTCTCGAAGTCGTACTTGTAGGTCTGCTCCCAGATGGTGTGCTCATCACAATAGGCGAGACTGAACAGATTATCGTCGCCAATTCGAGCTATGTCCAGGTCTGCTGCCTCGTGCTTGTCCAAGTCTATCCTCGTGACCACGTCCCTGTCGTCTGGGATCGCTGCAGTCGCATCGAAGACGATGATCTCTGATTCCTTTGCGAACCCCGAGGCAATTGCGCCTATTCTTTTGCCAGGCGCATCTCTCTTGCCGACTGGTGACAAGCGCAGAAGTCGTTGGTACGTCTCCTTCTTCGGCGCAGTGGACGATTTGAACAGCGATCGTTTGCCCAGAAGCTTGATCTCCCCCTTCTCACTGCTACCACTTGCAGCATCGTCCGTCTTCTGCTTCTTACGCGGGGGATATCGGATGTCAAACGCACGAAAGTGCTCGTTCTTGTTGTCATTCTGGGCAGCTGCGGATGAGTTGATGCCAGCCAACGTGATTAAGCCGTCCTTGGTCGCGAGGTTTGCCAGAGACTGAATCGAATCTTCATCACGGGATAAATCAATCTCGGTCACGGGTTCGATAGTTGCGCGGTTGTTGATGTCCAGAAGTGACTACTCTCAGTGTTAGTCCTCCAGCTTCACAATCCAGATATGGGACTTCATGACTATCACACACAATCTTGTTCGGGACACCACTGCGGCCCTCGCCGCCGCCGCCAGCAATCACTAGATAGCCTCGATTATATGGATCGAAATCGGCAGCATAGACTGGATAATCGAGCGTGTGTTTGGCGTAGGACACATCGGAGTTGGTGAAACTAGGCATGATGACCGACTGATACTACGATCTTGTGCGAGTATACAGCGGTCGTAGTTAGAGTAGTGGGTCCGGGATGTTGTATCGCATCGTACACAAAGAGTGAAGCAGGAAGAGACAGCTGGTGGGAGCAGTGACGAAAGCGGCTTTGACTTTCCGATCCAACAACAACACGTCCTCCAAACTTCCAATGGCGCGTCTGCTGTATCATTTGCACATCCTAGAAGTCAGACGTGGCAGAGCAGCGTGGAGGAATCTGACCAACAGCCTGCCTCGGACTCATCATGGACGCCGCAGCCTCCAAGACGTAGACATGAGAAGCTTGGACTAAGTGCAAGACCGAAGCCCATTTTTGTACGTCGAGCAGAGCTCGATCGCACTGTGGCTGCTCTTCCCACAATATCGGTCGACACAATTTCTCAACTTGCGGCAGAGTCGCAAGCTACAGTGAATCACGCACTATCTTGTCTGCACAATCTAAAGCTTCATATACACCAGACAGTGCAAGATCATCAGAGGCGCGCAGAGACTGCTGCACACCATGCTGTGGTGGGAAAGTTCTCACTTGGCTATGGACTCAACCGGTAGCTGTTCGTCACGAGTTCACTACCAACTTTGACTTGGTCAATTTGAACTGCCACTTCCTTGTGGCAGAGAACAGAGAGGACTATATATGGAAGTGGTTGCAGCTACTGCGCGGTCCTGAGGCTGAGCATACTCGGTACCACTGGCTGGGAGGCCTTGCGCAAGCCCAGTGCGAGTGGACAAATTCGGTCATCGAGGGCCTGCTCACCCTTCGCAAAACACTACCAGTTCTTGATTGCAAGCGCCGTGATCTGACTGCAATTGTGTCAGTGCTCAGACATGAATGCATGATTTCGCAAGTGCAGCCTTACGAGGTAGATTTGGTCGATGACCTTGTCCTCGCCACATCTCTCTCGAGGCCAGCGTTTATAGCGCGAGAGCAAAATGCTCGACTGTTGCTATTTCACCCTGCTCGGGCAGATGCCAGGCTTGTTGAAGCTTCTTGAAGAAAGTCCGCCCGATGTTGACGCTGTTTGGAGCGCACGAGAGCCAGTTAACAATGCTTTCTGCTATCACGTATCGCGCGCGAGCTACATTCTGCGCCTCCAGGGCTTTGCGCGGGAGTCTCTTTGGGTGCAGAATATTGTGCAATCACGAGCAGCTAGAATATGGAATGCCCGATCCAAGGTGTTCGACGACCTGCATCATGGTGCTCCCTTGTCCAAGCCATGATAGCAGGACTTGGTGTCACACCGCGTGTGAGGATAAAAGCTGCGATCGTTATGTCCAGCATCCTCGTCATCTAAGAGGCCGTATGCTACGCGTGACTACGCAGAGGCATGATCATGAACAAAGTACCAGAATGCGGCAATCTCTATATATGCGGCCTGGATGCCCTCGACGATCCGGACTTCCTCGACCAAATCGGTGTCACCCACATCCTATCTGTCCTGGAATTTGACTATTGCGACTATCCCGAATTCGACAGATACAGACGAATGTTGGTTCAAGCTGCAGATCACCCTCTCCAGGACCTCTACAGATACTTCCAGCTCACGAACAATTTCATCGATTCGGCACTTGCTCCTGGTCCTCCTCTTCCGCCTTGCCATCAAGACAGCTCAGCTGTGCCAGTTCACAAGAACGCAGTGGTAGTGCACTGCGCCATGGGGTAGTCGAGGTCTGCCACAGTGGTCTGCGCATATATGATGTACAAGCTACGCATTACTGCGAGCAGAGCATTACAAACACTGCAATCTTCAAGACCAATGTGTGCTCCGAACGGGGGATTCATGGCGCAGCTGATGCATTATGAGAAGTTCTTAGGCGTGGCAGGCACGGTTGCAGCTGGGCCAAAGGTTGTAGCTAAGCAGGATGTATGTGCAGCCACTACTCAGACGCCAGCCGATGGCAATGCGATGGAGCCAAGTGCCATGGCTGCGGCTGCAGTCACTACGTTGGAGCGTGCTGCAAAGTAAGAATTCGCTGCTGAGACAGCCCTGAGTCTGCTTTAGTCAATGTTATGTTTTGGGAAATCTGACAAAAGGACGCAGAGCAAGCTCAGGGTCAAAGTATGATTGTATCGTAAAGCAATGGGTATCATAGACATCTTCGTAGCACTCCTGTGGCCTCTGCTCGGTGCTCCTTTCTCAAGCCATTTCACCGCCTGCTCATAAAACCGTGGTCATTTCTCTGCGCCTCCACAGCTCAATCCCTTCGACCGCCTCTCCACTGCTCAGCCTAGTGATGTGGCGGTGGCCCTCCAGCTGGCGGTGCTATCGTGCCATACCCTCGTGTGCCGCCAGTCTGCACATTACTGCTGTACACTCCCGGCGCGGGTCGTTCGTCGAAGTAGCCTTGCTGTGCTTGCTCTTTCCGCGAGTAGTAGATGTACTCAATGTAGAAGCTGCGATGCGTTAATCTTCAGCAAGATCACTGACCAGCCTATGCATGGGTATGTATGACTTACGCATGGATGTGGCCTGGGATGTAGCCTAGGATTGTCAGGACAATGTTGATGAAGAGGTCTGCTCCGCAGCCTGCGACGAGGTAGACGCCGACTAGGAGTTGTTAGTGAGCCGTTGTCGCGCGAGTGTTTCGTGAGGCTTTACCTGGTGGGAAGAAGATGGTGATGATCACCAGAAGGAGGGCAGAAATCATGGTTGGAGCTGAATCGAAATCGTGTGCTATGCTGGTTTGTTCGAGTCGTATGTCTTCAGATATGTTCGATGTCTGTATTCTTCCAAAAACTGCAACGCTGGCGCCTACTTGAGCTCGCGAGTCACTGGGCGCGTAGCTATATGAGCTTGCGACAGCAGTGTGACGCGCAATGAGAAATGGCCGGGCTTCGGTAGAACTTTTGTGGCGCAGAAACGCCACTGCACCGCCCTGCGACTGCCGAATCTCACCCAAACCGCGCACCGCACCTTCCTCTTCTTCAGTCAGCGTGGTACGACCATAATCGCTCCGTCTGTCAGTCATGGCAGGTTGGATAAACATCGTATTCGCTGCTCGACACGATCGACATGACTGTGCCATGTCATACCACCGGCCAAGAGACGGTCGTGCCCCTCGTGCGCATTGTGGCCGTGGCTTGTACTGACTAGCGCCAAGAGGAGAAAGGATTGAGACGATCGCTTGCATCAGACTGGGTCTCGCGCGATGCAGGCTTCTCTTTCCACCTCTCCTTTCGTTTCGCATGCACTGGTCGCTGCAGTGGCCGCGATATCAGCGCTGATGGTAGCATAGAAAGAGGCATTCGTGCCGGTCGCACAACAGAACAGGGTTCGCGAGCCTCAAAATGTTGTCCTGCATGTCAGCACTCCCGTCCGGGAACGTTAGCCGATGCATGCTGTTCGCCAGTTTGATCTTTCCTGCCCTCATGATCTGGACCATATGGTATGGCATGAACTCGGACAAGGACGACATACCAGCCATCTTGACTCAAGTGATTCCCGCTGGGCACGCGACCTGCCAGCAAGCCACTCTCTTTGAATGTTCTTCGTGCCTGGAGCAACATGATGCAGCGAACAAGAGCGATCCAGGACTCTGGCAATTCGAGTATGGTCGACATGATAGAGATGAGAGTTTGAGCGAAAGCCAATGTGAGGCAGCATTTCCTGGTCTTTTCGAGGATATCCACCAGGGCAAGCATTACTGGCAACAGAAACGCCAGACCAAGATTACACCGGCATTATTAGACGGCATCAACATCAAGAATGGCATGACCAGAGCAGTAATATTCGACGGCGACTTATACATTATTCAGACCAAATCTACCGCCGAGGACCATAGAAGGAAAACCTTGGCCATTCTTAGTTCCATTCATCGAGCATTGGCAGCGGCCAGTGATCGAAGAACGTTTCCGAACATCGAATTTGTCTTCTCGATCGAGGACAAGGCGACGGACGTAACCAGCGTAAGGATTGAACCACTATGGGTGGTGGCCCGAAAAGCATCAGAAGAGTCCTTCTTTCTACTTCCTGACTTTGGCTATTGGGCATGGGACAACATTATCGACGGCAAAAATAACGAGGTTGGACCCTACGACGAAGTGGTCCACAAGGCGCTCGCGTTCGAGGAAGGTGGCAACTTCTTCGACAAGACTCCCCAGCTGGTCTGGAGAGGCAAGCTCAGCTTTGCGCCGAAGCTCAGGCGAGGTCTGATCGATGCTGCAAGAGGCAAGGAATGGAGCGACGTCAAGGAATTGAACTGGAGTGTCAAGCACAACTTCCTGGCTCTTGATGAGCATTGCCGCTACATGTTCATTGCGCATGTCGAAGGACGGTCATACTCTGCTTCACTCAAATATCGACAGGCATGTCGGTCTGTCATTGTGGCTCACAAGCTGCAATACATCCAGCACTATCATTATCTTCTTGTCGCCGAAGGTCCACACCAGAACTTTGTTCAAGTAGCACGAGACTTTTCAGATCTGACGCCAAAGATCGAAGAGCTCCTCGCCAACCCGGTCAAAGCAAAAGAGATCGCCGATAACAGCGTGGGCACTTTCCGAGAACGATACTTAACCCCAGCGGCAGAGGCATGTTATTGGCGTGCCTTGATTAGAGGCTACAGCAGCGTCTCTGAAGAAGCCAGTATCTGGCATACGCTCAGCAGCACAGGCAAGAAAACCAAACGTGGATTGAGATACGAAACGTTCATTCTGCTTTCCAGCGAGGAGATGATGAACTACATGTCTGTCGCTGAAGGCTGAAGTGGCCTATCGTGCGATGCACAACTACATTCATACCACAGCATCATGCTGTGCTTGAGCAAAACCTGAGGAGAGCCTCTTGCACGTCCCAGCACACTCATTGAGTGTGTGCGACGATTCGCGGATCGTGTGGCCGTAAGCCACATGCCACATGCTTTCAAGGTTGACACGACGCATGCGGCTCTCGTCCCGCCTCGTATCGACGCGTGGCAATGCATGAGGCTCTTTCTGATTGCGATCGTAATGCGCACACAGAGTGCTGTGCGCGATGCAATAGACAGCATGAAGGACAGAGGAAGAAGGGAGAGATAAATGTACAGCAAGATACATAGTATCTGGAGACAGAACTTCCAGGTGCGGTAGACATTTTTATCCTCTGTATGCAAGCCACATAGACCACAGCTCCTGCGATCGTAGTCCTATAGCGATATCACACAACAACCCATGTTATCTACAACACCGGCGCTACTACACATGTTCAACTAATCCCTCTCACTCACCGGCGTAAAATCTCCAAACAGCCACGTTCATCCGCATCTGACGACTTCTCGAAGCCTGCCAACCCCTTCTACAGCATTACTCCTAACAGCAACCATCGCCGTCCGTCTCTACACCCACTAGCGCCCGTTATGCAACGTCCCAATCAGCCATCTCTTGCTGTCCGGGTAGACATGGAAAAAGAAAAGATAAGCTTCTAAGCTCTCGCGCAAGGTATACTCGTTGTGTTGTCATTCATGGCTGTATGCCGTATACAGCTGAGGTTCCGAATGGTCGGCGCGGAAACGAGGGCTGAAAGCGGCCAAAGTGCCGACAGGACCAACAAGACAGGTTTTTTGCGCGCGGTGGTAAGCGACGAATGGGGAATATGGATCGAAATTGTGCTTGATTCTGTCGTGTTTTCCTTTTGGCGCAAGGAGACTACACTCCGGAGGGATAAAGCAGGGAAGAAGTCGTGGACTGCTGTCATCGTTGCATACATGTTGCTGATGCTGTCTAAGGTATGGTCTCCTTTGGTCTGCTCCCGCGCTTGACATGCATGCAGCAGTAGAAGCTATTTTAACGCCAAAACGCTCAAAGCATAAAGCATACACAGCAGCCCTGACCAACGCTGCTTGTCTGCTTGCTTGTCGTGAGCGCTGCAAATGCGCAAATACTAACATCCAAGATGTTGTAAGAACTCCGCGCTAATCTATCGTCACAATGCCTGCCACTCGACTTCCCTTCGCCGCTACCGTCGCATGCGCTGTAATGCTGCATGCCAATATTTGTACACCCATGAGATTCGAGACGCATTGGGCTTCTTGACCACGGGATCCACCTACCGGATGTTGAGGCTCTCGTAGCGTGCCCAAGTCTGGCGAGCGCGATTAGCATGCTCGAGGCCTAGGTGATCATCAGGACCAAGCTTGTCCGAGAGAATGTCATCTGCAGACACAGGTTAGCTTGTCAGATATGGAAGCGATACGCAGTGTCTTACCATCTTCGACCAGAACGGGCCTACTATAGACTTGGCCTCCCTTAATGACGGCGAATTTGATCTTCTCGAGATTCTTGCCCTTCAAGCCTGTGCGTTTCGATATCCGTTCTTTGGTCTCCTTGAAGATCTCACCGGCCTTCATGAGGAAGATGAAAGGTATTCCATGCGCCTTCGATGCGTCCTTCTCGAAGTGGTAGCAATAGAGTAAGCGGTCGCCCTTCTCGGGATCCATTTGCGACTCTTCTTCTGGTATCCTTTCGGCGTAGACATTCATGAACTCGTTAAGTGCGATGACGCCATGTGTGGGAGGCAAGATCTTGTACACCTTATTGCTATGCACTTCGTAGAAGCGGACCTGTTCCGTGATCTCGTCAGGAAGGTTGGCACGCTGCTGGAGAGCCGCAAGGATGTCGACGAAAGTCGCCTGTTTGTGAACCAACATGTCGTATTGCTCCTCTTTCTGGATGCCTTCCGACAACCAGGTAATGCGCACATTTTTACGTTGTTCAAGATCTGTCAGGCTCATTTCCAGGACTTCGTAGAATAGGTGATCTGGGGCTTGAGATGGTGCGTAACCATAGCTGCCGTAACCATTGTTGCCCATCAGGATGTGGTTGACTGTTGAGCTTTGTTGCCTCTTGACTACAGCGCGCGGTTTTCCGGATTGAATGTTAGTCGTGGTGAAGCGGATGTGCGATGGCTCAACTGGTGCTGCACTTTTGGATGAAAGGTAATCCGCGACTTTGTGTGCAAGTGCATCATATGTGTCCTTCTTCGAAAGGGCGAGGTTGAAGCCAGCATCCTCTTCACTGCGGAGCTGCAGGTTTGCTGTAGACTTCGGCGAGAAGTTGACGAAAAGGCGGTTCATAAGGAAATCATAGAAGCTCGGTGCGTCAAGGCATGCAGTTGGGTTCGTTTGCCGCAGAGCACTCTGCTCGGCCTCTGACAGGCTGCGTTGAAAACAAATTATGTCTCCGTCCTGAATCTCCGAGGCCAATAGAGTGTTCTTAGGCTTCATGGGCTCGATATAATTCTGTTTGATCTCTTCAAACAGCTGAAGGCCGACATCGCCAGCCTGCCACCCCATGAGTGACATGATAGGGCCTGCAAGGTCTTGAGCTCGGTCGGTGGGGTTCATGTAGATGTGGCCGACACCATGTATTTGTTGCTTGTCAACATCAAAGTGCTTCAAAAACAGTATAATTGGTTTCGTCTGAGATTGCGCGCCGTTCACAAGTGGTGAGGCCATGGCCTCGTCGTCGAGTTTCCAGATTGGCTTCCCGTCTGAGCCTCGAGTGGTAGCCTCCATGAATATTCTGAAGCCAGACGTGCGCGTGCTGAACTTGTCAGCAGCCTCTTGCAGCGTCATGTCACCCCACGCCAGTGGGTGATCAGGGCGCACAGTTCCATTCTGGCGATTAACCATGATCCAGGGACGAATGAGATCGGGCTCGACTCCCTGCTGCTCGGCAACATGTTTGGTGAAGTCTCGCATTGTCATACTCCTCAACAAGCGGTACACCGAAGGTGCAGCAGGATTCGTAGCCTCATCGGCCCACGGAATCAGATCCTGACCATCGTGAAGCTGGAAATTCTTCTCGGTGCCAACGAGCACATTCATATACAAGTGAGCCTCTTCTTTCTCCTTCCGTCGGCGTTCAGCCAAAAGGCGTTCCTCTTTGAGCTTGAGAGGAAGGTGCTCAGGTGGCTTGACTTGATCCTCCGTAAGAATGATCTGGTCAAGGCGACTTTCCCGGATGTATACCAACATGTAAGCATTGTTCGAGCGTTTGGTGGACCATTGCCGGGTGTAAGGGTTTTGGCCCTTCTGGACGCCATTCACTCCTTGGTAATCACCGCCAAAGTTGTCGTCAATGGCCTCTCTTGTTGTTGCTCGTGTTACCCGATCATCATCGAAGCGATAGAATTGGCCATTCTTCTCTGGCTTCAGGAAAGCGTAGTAGTGACCTGCGTTAAGATCACCTGAGTGCACAAGTACACCGTGCAGGTGATAGACGTAGGGCTCTGACTTGTCTGCAGTCTCGTCCAGATATGGCGATGCATCGAACACCTCCGGGAACTCGTAACGATCGTTGACTTTCATCATGGCATCCCTCTGAAAATCGTACTCGAAGCGCTTCAGCTGTAGGTGAAGGACATTTGGGAAGCTCTCAAAAATGACACCTTTCTTCGCATCCTGTAGTCCGAACCCTTCGGCGGCATACTTGTTGTCACCCTCCAGAGTCTCGACCTGGATGTAGTCCTTGAAACTGTCGTGCAGCCCCTTGCAGCCTGACACGTTTAACTGCAGGTCCCAGAAGTCCTCGATCCTGCTGGACTCATAGTCGACATTGATACACCTGAGGTAAGTCTTCATCTTGCCGACAAACATTTGCTCGAGTGCATTCTCGGCTTCGGTCCCTTTCATGCGTGCTTCCAGCTTCTCCATCAGAATGCGAGAAAGTTCTTGCACGTCCTGTTGTTCGAAAATTTGGCGACTCTCCCAGCCGAAAGATCGCGTGAGCTCGTTAGTCGACACGGCCACTTGGTCGGCTTGTAGGCTATAGAACAGGCGCTGAAGCATGTATGCGGAGTTTGAAGCTTCCTTTTCTTGCGGCGTCTCGGTTGGTATTTGGTACACTGCTTTCCGAAATGCGCCAGTGAGGTAGAGTGATTGCAGCAACGAGTTGAGGTAACATGTGGCTCCCTGATTCCTGAGACCGACCATACCAGTCTCCTTCTTGCTGTCATAGTTGATGAAATTGTGCCATAGCACACCTGTAGGATCCTTGAGCACACGCACGTAGGCGGTCATCCTGGCGGAGCCATTCTCAATCAGTGGTCGATCGCGATTGTCGAACTTGGGCGCAAAGATCCGGTTCTTATCCGCGAATCTCGTGAACCCCCAATCGCCTTCGTCTGCTGTGAATCGATGGTTGGCCTCATGGTGTAGGTAAATGGAAGGGTCGTTCGGATTTGACAGAACAAGCATGAACTGCGCACACGCGTACCACCCTTCCGGCGGCTTCTGGCCGTTCTCGTCATCGTGTCCTTGCTCTAAATAGAAGGAAACACTCTCGGATGCCGAGTTGCCAGCAGGAAAGAACAGCACTCGCCACGGATGTCCGCCGCAGTTGAAGATTGGGCCATGACTCCGCTTGGGCTGCTTCGTCCAGTCTGTGATGTCCCATGTGAAATGTGCTTCCTCTTCGGTCTCTTGGTCTGGCAGTGGCGGCATCCAGCGCGCCAGCATGGCAGCATGATCATCGGCGAGCGGCTCGGCCGGCTGTGATGCTGGGTCAGGATCGTCGACCATGCTGTCAGCGTCGTCGGGCGATATGATGGCGACGTTGTCGTTGTCGTCTGTCGGGGTGAGGTGCTTTTCGTCGTAGTCAGAGTCCAGCAGCATGTCGTTCCCTAGCTGTCACACACAGTCCTTACGTCAGCTCTGAATGTCTGTCTGGGTACGTTGTACCGGGAGGGAATGCCGCGGAATTCGTTGCTGTGATGGGAGCACATGCAGAGGAAGGCTCTACGTACGTTGTCCATGGTTGCAAAGCAGCGCGACTATGCCTGCAGCCTGCGCAGAGCTGCGGCGACCAGAACGTTTCAAACAGCTGCTTGCTCGGTTTGCCTGTGTCCAACAAACTGCACGTGCTGCAAGGGAACAAAGAGTTGCGCCAGCGCAGACGTGGCCTCGAGGGGGAAATGGCGAGGCGGATGGGAAGGGGGATGATTAGCTGCAGAGTGAAGAGTGAGAGTTGGAAGAGCAGCAGCCGCTGAAGAGGTGTTGTCGCCGCCAGCAGCCAGCAAGCAACAGCAGCAACGTCTGTCTCGCCGAATGAAGAGAGAGAGGGCCAATTGAATGTGACGTCGTCACACACGCGCACACACAAACGTCGCGGAATGGCATCAAACACACTCACCGTTGTGAATAGTGGCCTGCGTAGCCTTCTTTCACATGTCATCCTCATCACCCTCACTTCACGGCGCTGCAGACATGATCAGGCTGATGCGTCTCGTGTAGCACTGCTGGCAAGCATTCGCGGCCAGGAACAACATCTTCAGGCACTCAGCGCCATTTGCCCCACTTCGTGCTGCTTCTCGATGCCAGAGAAGGACTATGCATATAGTGTGCTTGTCATTCTGGCTCGATTTGCTAGAGCGCGCGTCAAAGTCCCTTTCCCCTGTAAATCCCTCTTTCAGTCGTTCTCAATCGTGCGGCATAGTAGATCCAAGATCTTGACATCTTCTAGAGGTAAGCTTGGCAGGATCGAAGCCGCTTATGTCAGCCGGCTCCTGCCTCAACCGCCTTCCAGTGTGACAAGCTCTATTCATAACACAAGCTTGCATCCTACTGCGGTGAGCATGGCCCCAAAGATAGTGAGTCTCTTGCGGCGAGACTCCGTCAAGGGTGCCAGGCTCTACACCGCTGCAGTATTCTCTTCTGCAAGCAGTGCCTCAACCAGTACTCTTCCACCACCATGGCGTCCTTCGAACATCCTCGACGAATGGGTCTCACGAGAAGCGAGACCTATCAGTCTGCGCCAACTCACTTTTTCGGACGTACTTTGACTGAAGAGAGACTCTTGAGCTCTGCCAATTACGTCCGTCTCGAGCTTCCAACAAGATTAGCGCATCGACTGCGCAACATGCAAACATTGCCATATTCGGCCGTCACGAACAAGCACATCAGTCACGTCTATGAGCTGTACTATGAAGCGTTCGAGCGATTCCGAAAAGTGCCTCCCGTGCGCTCACTGGATGACAATGACAAGTTCTGCGAGGGTATTAAGGGTACCCTCAAGGAGCACTTGTCAGTCATTCCGCAATTAGCAATGGGCATCCTCGAAATCCAAAACTCAGTCAGCAGCGAGGAGTGTGATCGATTGATGAGGACTCTTTTACGATCAAGGATCAGTCGACGTGTCATTGCTGAGCAGCATCTGGCATTGACAGAGACTTTTCACTCGCCCTGGCACTTCCCCAATGCTAAGAAGCCTCTGACCGCACCGGAGGAGGACTTCGTAGGTGAGATCTTTCTCAAGTGTAATGCCAAGGAAGTCGTTGAAAAGTGCGCTGCCACCGCGAGGGACCTTGTACGAGACGCCTACGGACCACAGGTCGCCATTCCAGAAGTGGTGATCCAGGGCCATCTTGACACAACGTTCCCATACATACCATCGCATTTGGAGTACATTGTCGGAGAGCTGCTCAGAAACAGTATTCAAGCAGTTGTCGAGCAGAAGCCTTCCGTGAGCCCACGACCGATCGAAGTTCTCATTTGTGAAGCTGCGCAGCATGTCATCATTCGCATCTCCGATCAAGGAGGTGGAGTCGATAGAGATGTCTTGCCGTACCTCTGGTCTTTCGCCAAAGGTCCACGTCGGAACAATAGACTGCAAAACCTTGGTCAGGTTCCACGACTGGCGGCAACGATGCAGGAACTGAAAGCACCCGAGGAGCTCGACCGTGATAGGGAAGGCAAGCATACTGGAGAACGATTCAGCAACTCGCTAGCTTCACTTTCAGTCCGGCCGCCTGACCTAAAGTTGGGCATGGGCTTGCCCATGAGTAAGATCTACGCAGAGTACTGGGCTGGTAGTCTTGAAGTGCATAGCTTAGAGGGCTGGGGCTGCGATGCCTTCCTGCAGATCAGCAGGCTGGGTAACAAGAACGAAAAGCTCAGCACACGAGCAGCCATGGACGCATTGTGATTACCTCAAACGTCTCGTCGACCGCGCCACATCTCCGACTAAGACGCTGCTGAGCAGCAAAGTATGGGTACCTGGAGAGTTGATGTTTCCAAGACACCAAGACTACCGTACGACGAATCTCGAAAGTCAAAATCAAGTTGTCAACCGGCAGCATACTACACGCTTGAGGCGCTACCACATCTGGCAGCATTTGACGTGCCAGCACCAATCTGCTTACATCCAGCGTCATCCAGAACAGCTGTCGTCGCTCAAGCTCCGACTTCCCTGAACCGGTCGCGGTCTGAGGAATCACCCGGTGACAGGGCGTCTTCTTCTTCCTTTGGCATTTCAGGGACGGACGGAAACCGCTAGCATCACTATGGCAGGCAAGGTGCGCCTTTTACGTTAGAGCTCTCGACACGATGTTGATCGAGAGCAGCAGCAATCCATTACCGGAGACATCCTCGAGCAAGGGGCTGATGATACTTGTGAGCAAGCTTGTCACATCGTGTCGCTCGCAAAGAGCTCCAGTCTCAGTTACTAACCCCGAACGTTAGCCAGTCAGTACAGAACTTATGGTGAAAAGAGTCAAGCAAGGGGTGGTGCGGTCGTTCGTCGACACCAGAAATCGGACCAAAACTTTCGTGACTATGTAGTATTTCGCCGTGTTGCGTTCACTGTAGAAATCGACGCCGCTGGCACGACACATCATGCATGGCGACTTCAAAGGAGCGAGCAATCAGGAATAACATATTGGCTGACTCTTTTGCACTGCTCAAAGGTATCAGACATTTGTGCGTCAGTCAACTTACAATATGCCCAACCATTTGCACTCAGTGCGCACAACCCTAAGCCAAAGGCCTGCTGGTGAACCCAGTGGGTGCATTGCAATGGGAAATAGTTGGAACGAGTTCTATTTGATACACTTGAACGATACTGTATTTCACTCCGCCGTAAGACTAGCCGAGCACAATGTTCTTCTGTAATACATGATATTCCCTGTACTGAGCAACCAAGCTGGTGGGCTGCACGGAGGGCGACACTTCAACATCCGCTAGCTGTCGTCTCCATTTCGACCAATCAACTCTCACTTTCACTTGACCCCTGCCGCTAACGTGTTGCGTGTGGAAATCTGGCAGGGGCATCTCAGCATTGAGAGATGCCAGATTGAACTACACTTGCACCACGATTGACGACGACACGGCCACATTTCCCTTCGACCTGCACCTTTCCGATCTTCCTTCTCCTCCGCGATGCTGTTCACCACGACTGCGGTCCTCGGACTGCTTACGTCGTACGCCTCAGCGACAGCACTTACATACAAGCTTACGCCAAACGAGAAGGAGTGCTTCTACGCGCACGTCGATCAGCTGAATGCAAAAGTAGCTTTCTACTTCGCCGTGCAGAGCGGTGGCGAGTTCGATAGTATGTGGACAATTCCGTCAGAGTCAGATAGAAAGACGCAAGGATAAAGGCCAGCTAACAACTTTCGTAACCGCAGTCGACTACGCAGTTCACGGCCCAGACAAGCAACCTGGCAAAGAGAAGATCATCCTCGACGGCCAAAAAGAACGACAAGGCGACTACGTCTTCACCGCGACCGAGACCGGCGAATACCGCTTCTGCTTCGACAACTCCATGTCCACCTTTGCAGACAAAGTCGTCGACTTTGAAATCGCAGTACGCTCCACCAACCTCTCTGCGTCTCCTTCTCCCAAAGCATTGCATCACTAACCACCCCCTCCTCCGCTCTACAGGTCGAGAACGAAGCCCGCGCAAACCTCCCCCAAAAGGCCGGCGCCTCCGTCGAACAGCTCTCCGGCGTCGAAGAAACCATCCTCAAACTCTCCGGCCAAGTCTCGACGCTCACGCGCCAACAAAAGTACTTCCGAACACGCGAGAACAGAAATTTCAGCACGGTGCGCAGCACGGAGAAGAGGATCTTCAACATGAATATCATGGAAACGGTATTTATGATTGCGATGGCGGGGTTGCAGGTGTTTATTGTCAAGATGTTCTTTACGGGTGGGAGGAAGGGGTATGTGTGAACGAGAGGATATCGTGGATAAGAGGCGTAAGCAGAAAGCGCTGGGTTGGACTTGGGCTGGGTTGTACGTCATGTCATGAGTTGACGCGATGAGAAAAGGCGATCAGAAGACAGGAATGAAAATGATACAAGTGCCAGAATTAAGCATACGACTCATGTGCTGAATGTTGCGCGAGGATTATGCGGAGCGGACGTCGCATGCTGCTAGGAGCATGAGCTACCCTTACACTTGTCCTCGACGTGTAAGGACGCTGCACATCTCGACGTGAGCGATTCGTGTCCTCGTGCTGCCGCTCCGTCTAGCACAGCACTGACCCTTGCAGTCCAAGAGAGTGGCGCATAGCAGATACAATACACTCGGGCATTCTATCCCAGCAGAACCCCCAAACCACAGCCGACCAGCCTTGCTACTACTTCCTGTGGCCGCGGCCAATGTTGCTTTTCCCGGGATGATGTGCGAATGTCGGTGTGCAAAGTGGGCACAGAATCTGCATGCTATAGATTTACACTCTTCATATTGCATGTGACACTCCAGCCCTGCAGGGTAGAAGTCTATGCGTGACTCGCTGCGAGCTAGGGTCGACATGTGCTTACCAGCCTCCTCGTCGGACGTGGGTAGGTGCTGTAAGGTGGTTTAGGAACTACAGCCTGGTCTGAGATCTGTGTTGACGCACGCGATGAGCAATTGGAAGCGTAGGGCCCATGTGCTCTGTTGGGATAGCTGAACTGAGAGCATGTCAGACAAAGTCATCCTGTGCAAATGCATCAGCGTGGCGTGCTCTCCTGCTGCCTTTGCGATGATTTACACAGCGTAAGAACTGCAGGTGTTCGGCATGTAGTTGTGAGTTGGACGCCTGTAGGCGCCCTCCTGGATTCGAGATGGCACAGGTGTCTGCAGCTCGTGCGACTGCTGCTGCCCTTCCATTGCCTACCTTCGAGATCGACAGCCCGGTCAATGACAGGTTGGAAGCATCTGGTCTCATAATCGGAGTGCCAGCAGCACTCTCACGGCGCCATGCCCGAAGCTCTTGTTAGCATAGCGGTAGGATGCGTTTGATGACAAGCCCTTAGGTTTCCTCAATCATATTTTTCCTGGATGCTTCACCGCCTTCTGCCGCCTCTCTTTCCAGAACCTTTCGAGCCCTCAATACTCCTGATATCGTTTGAGCTGAGCTTGAGCGTACTACCTTGCATCTTGCCTATTCCTACACCCCCAACGCCTCTCTCTCGTCGCTTTTGCGACTTTGGCGCGCTTTTAAACCTTTCGAGAATGACTCCATTCTCGGTTGCTTCTTTTCTGCGAGTTGCCTCGCGGCTTGCAGCTTTGCCTACAATTCCTCGTCGAATGTGCATAGGCATCTTTTCCTGCTGCAAAGCTGATGTCTTTGCTCCGAGGTCCTGTAGCCGCATGTCTAGCGCTTTTACTCTGCCTTTGCCTTCAGGCGCTGTTGAGGACGAGAACGATGATGAATCCAGAAGATGCGACTCTTTCAGCAGTCGTTGTAAGGCCAAGTCGTGCTTGAGGTTCGTCGATTCGGCGCCATCATCTTCTGCTTTGTCGCCTTTCGCTGATTTTGCCAGCGGTTTTACAACACCGTCTCCTAGTGTTGGCGGCTTCGATGATAAAAACTTCTTGGCAGAGCCATCAAAGATCGAATCAATGGTAGGTACGACATGCTCTATCACTTCCACTTCTTCATCGTCGCCGTCTTCATCTGCGATGCCACTCCAGTCAGATTCGGCGTCGCTGTCATCCTCGTCGACATCCTCGGTTTCAAGTGCTCCAGCGGCTTCAATTGGCTGTACTTCCAGAGGCTCAAATTTCGCCTCAAAAGCCTTTTTCAACAGTGCTCGAGCGATGGCATCGCGATCTTCTGTATCTTCTCCGTGCGCGGGTACCTTTATGCGCTTTTGCTCCACGGCTCGCTTTCTTTTGCCCAGCGTTACCGCCATGTGATGTTGTAAATTATGATGTACCGACTAGTTTGTAGAAGATCGTTGTAAAGAAGCGCCGAACAGCACCGAGCGCGCCAAGGATCTGCTCTTTCCCCTCAAGATCAAGCTCTGCTCGAACAGTCAGATGACTTCAACATCGCGACAACGCATGATCAGCCATGACTCGATTCAGACCGTGTATAGATCTGCACGCTGGATCTGTGAAACAGATTGTGGGCGGGACGTTGTCCACAGACAATGCGGGCCTCAAGACCAACTTCACCTCTGAACATCCCTCAGCGTACTACGCAGAGCTCTACAAGAAGCACGACGTTCGGGGCGGACATGTCATCATGCTTGGGCCTGGCAACGATGAAGCTGCACAGCAGTCCCTCGCAGCCTGGCCTGGCGGGCTGCAAATCGGTGGTGGTATCAAAGACACCAACGCGAAGCAATGGATAGATGCTGGTGCGGAAAGGGTACGATGATGCATCAGCAAGCAGTACGAAAATTGATCACGCGCTCACCTTCCACAGTAGGTCATAATCACTTCATTCTTATTTCCTTCTGGCGCGTTCTCTCTTGAACGACTACAATCCGTACTCAATACCCTTGAAGGCGACAAGGAGAAGTTGGTCATCGACCTCAGCTGTCGCCGCGTGGGTGACGGTTGGAAGGTAGCCATGGACAGATGGCAGACCATCACCGAATTTGAGATCAACCAGGGTATGTGAAGAACAGACACGCCTGGCAGACGCCGGCAGTATGGTAGCACTAAGCAGGGCTGACACGTGGTGCAATGCAGAGAACATCGCTTTGTTGGAACCCTACTGTAGTGAATTCCTAATCCATGCAGCCGATGCCGAAGGTCTGCAGGCCGGCATCGACGAGAAACTGGTCAAGTACCTTGCAGAGATCTGTTCGATACCTGTTACGTATGCTGGTGGTGGCCGGAACATCGCAGACCTCGAACTTGTTGAGCGCCTCAGCAATGGCAAGGTTGACCTAACGATCGGAAGTGCGCTCGACATATTTGGTGGGAAAGGGGTGACTTTTAACGAGTGCTGTCGGTACAACCTGGCGAAGAAAGTGTGAAGCCTTGCCGTAACCATATCGCTGGCATCCTACCGAGTTTAGCCATAAAATCCTGAACTTACATGCAGCCATTTGCAGAATTGCAAATCTCGACACGACTAGTCTAGCCACGCCACCGCCACCGTCTGGATCTGTGCAACTTGCAACAACACGCGATGCTTAGCAAAGTCTTCGGCGTGGAGGCAGGAACTTGGCAAGCGCGGTATAAACTTTGCATTAGCTTGAAAGCGTTATACACGCGCTAATGTGTTCTTTGTCGGTCGTGCCCTTGGTGGCTTCGCAGGGCTTATGGAATCAACGCCGAAGCCACGCGGTATCTCTGATATATGCAAAAATTGTCACTACTGGTCGCGCCATGCAAATTTTTGCCCGCGGCAGAACAATGAGAATTCTACGTGATAGACCAGCATAGTCAGAGACTTGCCTTAACCGGAATTCTCAAGTCGAAACAAAGAGCATTCGTCTCCATCAGGCAGGTTGACCAATATCAGAATGAATGCCAGCGGACCTCACCTCTGCTCGCAAAATTGATCGGGCATGCAATTGCTACATTGGATAGTGCTTTGTAAGTGTATACGCTCGGTGACCGCACGAGTTGTCGGCTATATCGATTTCATTGGTTTGATCTCATCTCCTTTCGAAGCGCGTGCAGTTCGCCCAGCATAACCGGGCCGATAACCCGCAGTCCAGATGCATGGAGTGGAGAAGCCCACGGAGGCCCCAGAAGGCGTCGTAGTCCACAGTGGAGCAATCGCACGCGGCTGCCAGCACCGACAAGGAAATTCCACTTGCTGGTTGAATGTGTGGTTGGAATCAGCGAATGACCGACATCCTACTCAAGCAGCACTACCGTTTCCGGCTGTCTCTAGGAACGGTGCGTACCAGTGGCTGGCCGCTGACACGTTCGTAACTTTCCATCGATCTTGTCAAAGTGTCGTCCAAGAACATCTATGTCCCACAGAACAGTTCTAGAAGGAGCCAAGTACGAAGCATACGACCTTGCTGAGCACGCCTCATGTCAACCCAAGCTAGCTGCTCGCAGAATTTGGAACCCCGACAGCCGCAGGATTTACGCCCATAAACGCCGCATGCTACAGTAGCACGGCCGTGAAGCTGAAAACAGCAAAAGCGCCTCCAGTCACTACTTCGGGTTTGCGACTGGTACGATCGTTACCGTAGTAGCGCATAAGGTGGAGTGCAGCGAGGGCATTTCGGTTCATCAGCCGGCGAGCGCGCACTGCGAAACATGGCGGCAATTGTGTCTTGCGACCAGGTGCATCAATGTTGCAGATAGACAATTCAGATGAATATCATCAGGACTGGCGCTCGAACGATGTTCAGGCCCATCTATGACACCAGAAGTCGAGTCGTGATCCGCGTTCTTGATCTCGATCCCAAGGTTCCAACCAGAACAAAGTCTCAAAGGCCCTCCAAGCTTTGCACAGCGTTTTGCGGCTAGGCGCGTTCGAGCTTCATGATTCGGCACCGGGTGCAGCCATGACAATAGCCAGCATCGTCACACCACTCTTCGGTGGAGGTCATGTGCTATGTGGGTTCGCGTTGCTGTTGACCATGCGCGCAAATCCTTTCTCGCCAAAATCGGCTCAACACGCAGTGTAACGCACCGACGAACGATGAACTGCCCATGTCCATATCCGTTTGCGGCTCTGCATCCGAGCCGCGGCAAGAAGCAGATGTTTGCAACAACTCACCCTGCCAACCTGAAGAATTTGTTGCCCATTAGAGTGCGTGCGGCAACTACAGCATTCCGCGCGTATCTAGGCGATGCTGCGATCAGCGTGGTAGCTGTCGATGATGCTTTGCAGTACAGGTAGATCAATCGAGACCGGAGCTCGTTGTGGATGCATGTCGTGCCGGCAAATGGCTCACTAGCTGAATCCGCGCAAAAAGGCCAGAATAACTGGCCCGCCACTAATCGACATTATGCGCACAAGCGAATGGCGAGGATTGGGTCTCGTGGAAGAGTCTGGGCGCTCCGCATGGGCCTGCATCCAGAATCGCGCTAGTAAAATTAAGGTCTGTGCTCACGTGCGGCCGTTCTGAGTTTGTGGGTTGTGGAGTAACGACCACACAGCTTCCTCAATAAAGCTCGAGTTCGCGCCTTCACTCCAGCTGTTTCTTCTGCATCGCGTGCCTTCGCTCTCTCGCACAGAACTTCATCCTTACCTCATCCATCGCTCTAGTAGTACCTCGGGTGCCTATTACAGAACAAAACAGTACCACACTACGACAGTGAAAGCGAACAACAGCAGCAACCATGCCAGGCGGCGCTCTCGCTGCCACCAGCGATGTCAATCGCATTGAGGCACCTGTCACCTTGAAGGCTTACCTCATCTGCGCCTTCGCGTCCTTCGGCGGTATATTCTTCGGATATGATTCCGGTTACATCAACGGCGTGACTGGCTCAGAGGTCTTCATCAAGCTCATCGAAGGCCCAAATGTTGACCCTGTTGCTCTGCGCGGATCCTACCTCTCTCTGATTACCTCTATCCTCTCGGCCGGTACCTTCTTCGGTGCCATTATCGCTGGTACGTCAACAAGTGGCCGATTGCGCATTCTGAACAAAATGCAATTCGGTCATTTTCTAGTACAATCGGAAAGTGCTAACTTCAACTAGGTGATGTCGCTGATATCATTGGACGCAAATGGACTGTCATTGTCGGCTGCATCATCTACATCATCGGTAAGTTGAGCGTAACTGATTCCCACGACATACTAGGTCTGACAACGATGTAGGAGTTGTAATCCAAATGATCACCGGAGCCAGTGGCGACGCGCTTGGCGTGATCGTAGCTGGTCGTCTGATTGCAGGTCTCGGTGTCGGATTTGAGTCCGCCATCGTCATCCTCTACATGTCTGAGATTTGCCCACGTAAGGTTCGTGGTGCACTCGTCGCTGGCTATCAATTCTGCATCACTATCGGTCTGCTGCTCGCGTCTGTTGTCAACTATGCCGTCCGCAACCGCACTGGCCAAGACGAATACCGCATCCCAATCGGCATCCAATTTGCCTGGGGCGTCATTCTCGGAGGTGGTCTTCTGTTCCTGCCAGACTCACCACGTTACTTTGTCAAGCGAGGCCGTGTCGAGCAGGCCCGCAAGGCTCTTGCTACTCTCCGTGGTCAGCCAGGCGAGAGCGAGTACATCGAGGCCGAGCTTGCTGAGATCGTCGCCAACGAGGAATACGAGCGCTCTGTCATCCCAGCCGGCGGTTGGGTCACTGGTTGGGCCAACTGCTTCTCTGGATCGGTCTTCCAGTCCAACTCCAACCTGCGCAAGACTATTCTCGGAACCTCGCTTCAGATGATGCAACAATGGACTGGTGTCAACTTCATCTTCTACTACTCGACTCCTTTCCTGTCATCTACCGGCGCTATCTCGAACACCTTCTTGATCTCCCTGATCTTCACACTGGTCAATGTGTGCTCGACTCCAATCTCCTTCTACACCGTTGAGAAGTTTGGTCGTCGTCCACTGCTGATCTGGGGTGCCTTCGGCATGTTGATCTGCCAATTCCTCGTCGCCATCATCGGTGTCACTGTCGGTTTCAACAAGACCGAGCAGGTCCTCATCGACGGAGTATCCACTACGCGTGCCTTGAACGTCCCAGCAGTCAACGCCCAGATCGCTTTCATTGCCATCTTCATTGTAAGTCCCTAAATGTTCCAGCGTTCAGCAAAACAGCACTAACACTCATTCTAGTTCTTCTTCGCATCTACCTGGGGTCCTGGTGCGTGGATCCTGATCGGCGAGATCTTCCCACTGCCAATCCGCTCTCGTGGTGTTGCTCTTTCCACTTCTAGCAACTGGCTGTGGAACACTATCATTGCCGTCATCACGCCATACATGGTCGCTGAGGACGAGGGCAACCTCAAGTCCAGCGTCTTCTTCATCTGGGGAGGTCTCTGCACATGTGCTTTCGTGTACTCGATCTTCTTGGTGCCAGAGACCAAGGGTCTGTCTCTTGAGCAGGTCGATCAGATGATGGCGGAGACTACCCCACGTACTTCCGCCAAGTGGAAGCCATCGACTACTTTCGCTAGTCAGATGGGTCTCAAGGAGGGTGGCAAGCTTGACATGGAAGTTACTGCCGATGTTGAGCGCAAGGGCTCTGTCTTTTAGACGACTTAAGCATGCATTAATGGGTGCGCTTACGACGGGATGAAGCACTGAGCGATGTTGATGTTGCATACCTGATACGATACCCAATCTTGGAGCGGTCGCTGCGAAAATGTTCATACAGCAGGCCATCCAAGTAGATATCATAACGATCAGTTCTTGGAAAAGTCATGCGGGTCTCTCCACAAACTCTAATGCTCCCAGCATTTTGTTAATCAACCTTGACACCTCACTGCCATCTTCATTCACATTGGACGAAATACTATGGCGTAAGGCAACACATCGGCTAGTCTCTTCAATGTGATAACTCGATCTCTATGCTGCATTCTGTGCCGTACGGAGGACTGCATCTATCCTATACCTTAAGTCTTGCTTGGTCGACTGTGCACATTTTGCTGTCATATGCACTCCACAGGTAAGGTCTTCCCACTAGTCTTTCTGATATCTCTTACCTTCCACATCCGGACATGCTTTCTTTGTTGAGAACTATGGAATGTGGACCTTGACGCAATAGGAAGGACGACTCTGACCCCGACGTATCACAGAGCTCCACTTTTGTTACAAGGGTGAAACGTAGAACAGCGGTATATGTAGCTCACGCTTTTCGCTGGAATGTATTGCGTGTGAATCTGTGCGGCAGTCTTTGTTCGTGACTGCAGCTCATGGACCGACAAGCCTGTAAGTCAGAATGTAGAGTGCAGCACGGTAACACTCCCTATGTGGCACAGCTCTGGGAGTACGAATACCACTATAAAGCTCACTCATACTACGGCTTCCAATCAACCATTCTCACCTTACAAGGCATTCCCTCTCTTGGCTTCGCAGCTCCAATCAGAACCTGATACAAAGGCTCGCCATCCACATCCTGCTTTCCCTTCCTGAAGCTCTCGTCCTTCGCATAGAAGCTGCCATCCTTACCAATCTCCCGAAGACTCTTCTCATCCAGCATGACATCGAATTCGAATTGTCGGCACGTCACGGCGAGAATAATCCTCGCCTCGAGAAGAGCCAGATTCTGACCTAAGCAATTTCGAGCGCCTGTTTCGAAGGATCTGAATGCTCCTTCGGGAATCTTCGCAGCGTTTTCTGGGAGGAAGCGTTCGGGCACGAATTCGTTGGCTGTCGGACCCCATACGTCCTCGTTGTGCCCGAGACCGTAGTGGACCAGCCAAATCATATAGCCTTCTGTTTCGTACTTTTCTCCAGTCTTGGGATCGGTCAAGAAGAGGCCCTTTTCGCCTCTGCGAGGAGCAGAAGCGGCGGGGAACAGGCGAAGGACTTCTTTGATGACACAAAGGGTATATTCGAGTTTGTGCAGGATGTTTGGATCATCCTTGATTGTGTCTGCAGTAGTGGCGACCGGTCCGAGAATTGCTTCATGTTCTTCTCGAATGCGTTGCATGCTTTTGGGATGTTTGCGAAGGAGGTGGTAGGCGTAACAGATTGTAGACGATGTTGTGTCGTGGCCGGCGAAAAGGAACACTCGGATCTGTGTAATCGCTCCCTCACGGAACTCTGCGTCCATGACTTGCGGCTCGTTATCAGAGGTGGCTTCTTCGACATCACTCGTGCCCGTCAGGTAGCTATCTAGTGCAAGATCGATAATAGTGCGCTTGCGTTGCTTTTTGCTTGTTGGTGCTGCTTTCGTGGCAAAGCGCTCGTCGAGCACTTTGCCAATGTATCTCTTCATGATTCGCACATTCCTCCATCTTCGATAGATTCCATATGGCCGCCACATGGTGAAGGGATCCATAGTATTATTCGGAAGGTAGTGGACCTGCTCGCGAAGTGCATCAATGCACTCATTCTCTCCTCGCTGCATATTAAATCGGATATTAAGCACAACCTTGCCAATCACGTCGATGGTCAAACGTGTGGTCTCCTCCTCAAGGCGAAATAAATCTTGCTTCTGTGCGTGTTCTGTAAGCTTCTCCACGTAGATGGATGCATCGTCGACGATTCCAGGCACAAGCGTGATTAGATGCTGTGTGCTGAAACCTGTTTGATCTTAGTATGTGGAGACATGTCACTGATTGAGCGCTGACTGACCCGGGTTAAACATTGATCGCCATTTCTTCCACAGTGGCCCGTTTGCAGATACTATGTCATTCTTTCCAACGAGGGGCTCTAGGAATGTTGGTAAGGACGTATGTTTCAGTGCCTGGTACTCAGTGGAGAACTGCTGTGATATTGCTGGATCCATGATTGCGATCATTGGGTCCGAGACTGGCCACATGTCAAGGTACATGAAGTTCCCAAGCTTGAATTTCTTCCTCATGATGCCAGGATACACTATATCAAGTTGTCAATACACCAGTCTGGATACGAGGGCAAGAAATTGTTCTGAGCCTACCGTGCGGATGTACTCTCTGTGGTAAAGTCATTGCAACCTCGCCCACGTTCTTGAGATCGCCAAAAAGCCATGATGGCGGTGGGCCAGGCTGAACAAGTCAATTGTGGTTTCCAAATGCATATCATGTACACTCACAAACTGGCGTCTTCTCTTCCGAATCTGATATCCACGAACCAGAAATGGCAGCACATATCCTACAAGGATGGCGCCCACGGCTGTCTGGATCAGGCTCGACTGAAGCAATTCGAACATCTTCTTGGAATATGTCTGAGGAAGCCTCGTGAACGGAGTAAGGGCCAAATGCGGACCATTCGCTGCTGTAGTAAAGGTAAGACCCAGTTTGCCCTATCCATGCATACAGCCTCCCGGGGTGCAGCGAGTAATTGGTCAGCGTCAGTTCGTGCAGTTCATGCAGGATCTACAAGACCAATTGTGATAGCGAATAGGCTACCGGACTCAACTGGACGACTATACGACGGCTTGTGCCTTCGCAATACACCGAGGAATGGCGATGGTGGCCTCCTCGTGCTGTCGTGAGGCTCTTGTCGGGCTCGCGTACTTGCGATGCTGACTGCCTAGGAACATCCTGGTGGCACGACTGAGCAGGGATTCGCAGTAGCACGACATGCATTAAAGCAGATGCAGGAGGATGGACATGGCGCTGAACACCAACACATGCGCGGCCGCCCACATGGTGTGGATGTTGCATTGCCCGCAAATCTGCTGCGATGGAGAAGCGAAGGGTTGCAGTGAAGCTGAGCTTCAGCTGAAGCGGCACCGAATCGGCCGACGTCGTCGCGCAGGGTGCTGCGGGAGCACATCTGACGCCTACAGTTCGTTGCTGGCCAGCGTTTCCAGACAGAGAATGTGCGGATACATCCAGTGCTGACTCGTGCAAGTGGCTGCTGGACAATGCGAAGAGAGGATCAGGTTGTAAGGAGAAGAATTCCGGAAAAGTGCCGGAACAGCTGCAAGCGAGGATAATCGGCTACATTCGTGTACGACTCCTTTGCAACACAGTCATGCGCATTCACGCGACCAGGTGCAAGTCTTGTATTCGATGACTGCATAACCATCTGACCGCGAAGCTAAACTTCAGCACTAGGAGGTATCACTGTCGAGCTCTAGGCGGTGTCGCAAGATATCGGAGCGTAGTAGACTCAACATGAAGTTCAAATCACAGTAGTCAAGCTATTGGCATCTGGGTAGGCTGACCACTCCGATTTGTGAACATTCTGTGAAGACAAGCTGCAAGTCTCGACGATGATCAAAGGTTCAGCGAGGACGGCTGATGACAACGTTCCTATATGATGCAAATGCTACAAGAATTATGACAGCGCAACACACTCTTTCATGACCAAGTATATCCATTCTACTTCTTTTCTGCTCGCAAGAACTAACATCAAACTGGGCGCGCGCGTGTTGTGCTCGTGGCCGTACTGTGTCAATACCAAAATCACGAAGCATGTTCATGAGGCATATTCTGCCTTGTACATCGTCTCCCGTGCTTTTTCCGCTCGCTGAAAACGCTTCACTGCAGACCTAAGATCCCACCCAGTTAGCAATTCAACACTATTGAGCGGCTGGTGGTTCTCGGATGGGCAGTGAGGTACCATTGCCATTCAGCGTCGGAGTTGCTGGACCACTGTCGCCTCCTGCAGCCTTAGCCTTCTGCTTGAGAGTGAGTGGGAATGGATAGTCCTCAACCTCCTCCTGCAATGATAGTCAGTATGCGTCCACCTTGTACTGCAGTCAAACAGGTACTCACCTCTTCTGGCAGCTTCCACGCGATGTAATCCTCGGTACTCAGGCCTTCGCGGCCCTCCTGAATCGACGCAAAGTCACCAGGAGTCATCATACCGCTGCGGTCTCTAGGGCTGCCAGGTGCAGACAGAGGCCTGGTAATCTTGATGCTGTCCGTGCCATCGAAGAACCCTGGCTCATCCTCACCCTCAGCAAAGCTGTCTGGGTATGCCCTCCTGAGTGCAAGTTGTCGCGCCTTGACGTATTCCATGCCCATTCTCTTCCAGTCGAGCAGGTCACTCAGACGTTCAGTTCGGTTGCGCTGGTTGATACGTTGTCGCTTGCTCTTCCTCGTGAAATCGAACATGTAATCAGTGAGCTGCGTCACACTGTCGTCCACACCCTTCATCCTGCGGTCCACAATGTAGATACCGTAGTCCGAGGCATTTTCTATGAGCTCCTCCATATAACATCCGAAACCGGACAAATTCGTGGTGATCGATGGGACACCCATGACAGTGCACTCAGCGGGTGTGTAGCCCCATGGTTCGTAGTACGAGCTAAAAATGCCCATATGCGTACCTCGGACGAAATCGTCGTAGTCCATTGGCAGTACTGGGTTTCCGGAGCTCAAAAACTCTGGGTGGAAGACGACCTTGACACGATCCGAGGGGTGGTTGAAGAGCTGGCAGCGGCGCATCTGGTTCAGGATAGGGTCTTCGGCGTCGTTGACCAAGTTGTGGGTGACGATGGGCGGTAGCGTATTGCGCTTCATGGCAAACAGTCTCCTCCTCAGCATGATTTTGTCTTGTGCACTCAGCAAGTCCTTCTCATCTGGGGGATCTTGTCCTTCGTGCCACGCGATCGACTTCTCGAACAGCTTCTTGCCAATCTCCTTCTCGATGTGCCCAAGAGTGTCCTTGAGCGACTTGACGACTGCTTGACCCTTCAGCGCCTCCACAGCAAGAGATTGTGTTTGTGCTGGGAAAATCATGAATGCAACCACTGTCATATCGGAGCCAGATGCCTTCATCTTGTGGTTCAGGCGGGCAAGCGATTCAATGAACATGTCAACACCCTTGTTTCGGTACTCGTATCGTCCAGCAGTGAAGAAGTAGAGTGTCTTGTCCGGGTCAAAGTCATTGTGGCCATAAAAGTGACCTCGCACGAAATCAGTGATGCGGTCTTTGTTGGTCTGGTGGAGGTTTTGGAACTCGTGAGTCGCGGAGAACTTCTTGACGTTGAGACCGTTTGGCAAGACACCGTCTGGCTTTCGCTTCAACAGATGCTCGCTCTCGTAGGCCGTGATATGGCTGACGGTGGTGAAGACATCTGCGGAGTGGGCAGCGCCGCGCTCAATGCAATATCGGTGGTAAATGCCTCGCTTTCCAGCTTCGGCATCCACATCGAAGTACTGGAGGTTGTTGTAGAAGTCAACAGATCCGGCACAAAGGTATCGTCCTAGCAGCGTAGCATGAGTGGTGAAGATGGTCGTTACGTCAATCTTGCGCTTCTTGCACAGAGGAAGTGCGACACCTGCAAGCCACTCGTGGAACTGTGCAATGACGGCACGTTCTTTCTCGTGGAAGACGTACTACGCAGAGTCAGCTTGTGCCACTCTAGAAGGGTAATCGGAGAAAAGACACATACCTCGCCCAGGAACCACGCAACCAGGTATCCAAAGACAATAGCCTCGTTGGTCTCGTGATCATCTGGAGGACTTGGGATACCAGCAGTGGACCAGAGATCGCCCTTCCACTCGTCCAGCTTGTAGTATCCAGTGCCAGTGTCAAAGAGTAGGACACGAGGTGCTCCATCAATCAGCCATCTACCGTACATGGTCTTGATGCCTCTCTCGTTCATGCTCTTGATTGTGGCTATCATGGCCGGATCTCGAGGCTCCACTTCCTCGACCTCGACTGCGGCCGATGCGCGATTGAGAGGACCGAGCAGAGTGTAGCTCGAGCCATATTCTGCCGTTGTGACTTGCGCCTTGGACTTCAGCACACTGTAGATACCGCCGACACGGTTAGCGACCTCGGTGGCCACCTCGAAGAGCACATGATTGTGCACGTCACGCTTGGGTTGGTCGCCCATATCGAATGTGTGTGTTGTGGGCGTTGTTTTCTGGGTAAAGACTGAATGCAGCTCAAGATCGAGAAATGTCTCGTGGAAGGTGTTCTGCGGAAGGTTTATGAATCAGTGGGTCGGCTCGGAGCTTGACATTTCTAAAGGGTAGACGGTCATGATCTGGTAATCATGGTGGGCCCAGGAGTGTCAAGTGTGGAGAGTGGAGTGCAGGTCTGTGAGGGTGGTGTCTGTTCTGGAAGGCTGTTTCTGCTCTTACCTTTGTGCTGCGGTAGTCGTCGGACTATCCGGTTTCGTTCTCAGACAGCGTGGTCTGGTGTATGTATGTATGGGAAGGAACGAAGAGTGGGTGATGGAGGAGAGTTTGTTGAACAAGAAGAAGAGGAAGAAGTAGGCGGTAATGTGTAGCCGAGAGGCTGGTATTTCTGCTCTCAATCAATGGCCCGAGCAGCTCTCTGCCTCTGCTCTCACTGCTCACGAGCAGCTAGCACCCTGCAATGCGTCTGGGTGGAGTCTGACGTAATCGCGGTGAATCGCTGCACGACGAGAGCTGTGCCGTTGCTAATTGTTTTCTTTGTATGCTTGCAAATAGCTATAAATTGTAGTACTTCTTGTCTATATGGGTTGTCGAGCAAGCACGGCACCCAGCAATACGACGAGGTTGGGACAGCGCTGGGCAGCGATGGTAGCAGTGGTTGAGACGATCAACGCCGATGGCCTGTCAACACACATTGAAAAATGTCCAAGCTTTCTCTCAGCAAGCTCTCTCCACGACGCATCTCCGCAAAGTCTCGACGGCCGCTGTACGATTCCAGCCCCACTTCTGGCCATATGCTAGGTACGCCTCTCGCCGCTATTATTCGGTCCTTCTCCAGGAACTTCATCGCGAAGCTGTTCTGGGTGTGTCTCCTCGCTGGCCATCAGAGAGCGCAGTCACTCGCATTGGTATATGCGCTCCAGCAGCGTGGAAGCAGATGGATGCTCATCCTCATCAAGACAGTCTGATGTCGGGTCTCGGATCTTCAAATCCCTGCATATAGCGGAAAAATTGGACTCAACCAGCACACTCACATGGCTCTGTAGTACCATGGGGCAACGCTGACCACATGTCTCGGCCGCTAATCACTTCCTGAAACACGACTCGATCGTTGGCGCCTCGTCGGGCTGTTCTAATTTTGATGGATGTGGTCTCGTCGCTCATGTGATTTCGGTGTACAGACGAAGTACTGTAGGTTGTAGATCACTGCCTAAGGATTCATGTGGACAATGGCAGAACTGATCCAACTCTTGACAACGTCTCAACAGGACTTCACGCATCGTCAGGTCCAAGGCCACGACATGATCACTGCACATGCCGCACAGCTTTCATCTTACGTCGCCCCATCATCCGCACGCCCAGATACCACTCGCGGTCGAGAACCTGCCTCCATCCACGACACCAGTGCCGATGCAAGTTTCCTGATCACCACTCGGGATCACGACTTCATGTCTGTTATATCCGTACTTGTATTCGCCCGTCGTACCTCTACCCAGAACGTCACAAGTGTTCGAGCCAGCAAAGAGCGCAAAGGTGCAGCTTCCATTGGAAATCTGTCCAATGCTCACAGCGCTGTGTTTCAGCGGCGTACAGTACATTGGCTGCGAGTAGCAACAAGTCAGCAACAGATCGGAGCTTAGCTAGAAAGGTGGTCGACCTTGATGATCGAGTGTCCAACCCTGATGCCGCATCCGTCGAGGGCGGTGTAGGTGTGTTTTGATACTGAGCCCACATTCGTCCCTGGAGCAGAACTCTTGCCAGTGAAGTAGCTTATCGTGGTGTTCGAGGTGAACGGTTGGGGAAATGTTCCTGGGTTGCCAGTCGTGACTTTTGGGAACGTGAGAGAGCTCGTTGAGGTTGCTAAGGCGAGGAGTGATACAAATGACACAAACATGGCGTTTTAGGAATTGTCGCTGCGGCTGTATATTGTGCTGAGATATGGATATGTGTGGTCGTGGAGTGACAATTACTATGCTGACCAGGATTGCAGGCAGTGGGAGCATGCACATGGAAGTGACGATCGAAATCGGCAAGAACGAGACGGTATGCACACGGCAGCCACGAACAATCATTCCACTTGCAATTTATCTACGCCACAATTCTTCCTCGATGCATAGGCTGCATCGCTCAGGATCGTATACTGGCCCGCTACATGCCTACCGAGAAGTCAAGACCAGAAATCTGTAACTCGTCGGTACCATACCCAGCTCTCGCCTAGCTCCTACGAGCTTCTGCTGCCTTCTCTCGCGAGATTCCAATCTCGCTCGGGGGCCTCGTTCACAACGCCTCCATTTCGCTTGGACGCCACGTCGCGCGCCTGTTCTTCATTCGCAGATCCAGTGGCCGAGGCCTCGACGCCATGATGGCCAGCACCATCCTGTGTCTGCTGCGCGAATTGAGCTCTAAGTCGGCTCAACTGGCTGTCACTCCGAGGTGCAGCATTTTCTGGGCTACGAGATGCCGCTCTGCTCTGCTCAAGATTCTGGATCGCCGGGCCTCTCGTAGACAAGGGGTGACCAGGACGCGCTACCTGTGGCAGACTAGTCCAGCTCGCTGCCCCACGCCGGGAACGAAGAGAGCTGCTCAGTCGTGAAGGCGTTCTGGAGATCGCAGGTGCTGGCTGGGGTTCCGTCACATTTGGGTACTGTGGCATGGCAGACATCTGCCATGGATTGACAACGTGCGGAGGAATAGTCGACCACACTCGATCTATGTTCTGACTCCTGTCGATAAGTCCTGACTGTCGATTAGTGGACGAACAGCTGGCACGCGATGTCTCCTTTCTGGAGAAATCTATGGGAAGGTGTAGTCTAATCAGACACATTGTCGCAAGCATGGCAGGTTTGGAGTAGAGTGGGGAGAATTCGTCCATTTCATTTCGAGCTTCATTGTGGGCTAGTCATAACAGGCAATTGCTAATAGCAAGCAGATACACACTACAACAGGTTCTGCATCGACTTCGTCCTTGTGAGTACGATCGCCTATGCCGCTCGTGCCCATTGAGTCCTTCCTCCTTCTTCGGCAGCTCAATAAGCCTCTTCCTACAAACCTGACTCTGCACGCTGGTTCAACTTCCGCTGCCGCCTTGCTCGCCTCTTTCTTCTCGCCTCTCTTGCCCGAGGCTCTCGTTCTTCAGCATCGCTCAGCTTTGCTTCGCCATCTGAGCTTGCAAGGTGAATCTTGCGCCACGGCTGGTCAGACACATCTCGGTGTATGTCCTGGGTCCGCCATCAACGATATCCCACAGGACAATGCTCAGCAAATAGATCAAGCCTATCGTGATCGCCACGAGGTAAAATTGCATGAGTGGTGAGCGGATGTTTGGTACTGAAGGCATGATGTCGAACATGATCAGTACGCGCTATCGAGCAATCGGCCACAACGCTGAACGCTGATCTAGTACACTCTATATTGCTGGCACGCAGATCTCTCCGATGGAATCTCGTGCCCGCAAACCGCCTCGTACCATCTTCACGGCGTTTACTCGCCTCCAATCATGCGAGAAGCTGCGAGTCGTGATGCCAGCCTCTATTCACTATTGGAGATCCCCGCAGATCCTTACGTGTAAGGCTCAAGTGAGTTGTTCGCGCTCTCAGGAACAGTGAAGACCAGCATCCTTGTTGTCAGATGCCCGCGAAGAAGCTCCTCATTGTACCATGGGCGACATACTAGATCTTGCCGCGAGGATCCGGTCTCGAGACCAAATCCGACATTGCTTGTATCTCGAATCCTACTTCTACTACAGGTGTAGCGTCATCATCACCATGCTGCTCGCTCCCCATCATCTGCCAGAGCATATCCTTTGAACATGCGACTGATGCGACCGCCAAGGGTCCAATAGGGGAGGCCTTGGATTCTGGTCCTTCAACATTGACTTTCGTCGCTTTAACACCACTCTGTGGACATATCAGTCTATTGACAGACTGCAGAGTGAGGGTGCAAAGATCAAAGACGGCCAATGCTATACTTGGAAAGACGACAAAGTCTTTACTGGTTTCGTGTTCAGCTGGGCGGTTCATGTCAATGGTGAGCAGTTGGAGGAATATGGGAGGTGTAATGTGAAAGTTTATGAGGAGAAGGGGTGCAAAGGGCATCCGATTGCTGATATCAAGAACGTACGTGCTGGGCTGGCTTGCCTGGTGGGTCTGCGCTGGATACTGATATCCTACAGGCAAATACACACAATACTTCTGCCGGTCTATGTTGGATGTCGAATCGCGGCCGGCCAGGCCAGAGTGTTTCGGTGGGATGTGTGGAAGGTAAGACGGACTGGACAGGGGAGACATCGATCACGCCTCCATACACACCACAACCGGAGGGTGCGGAATGGTGAAGTAACGTTGCACATAGAGGAAACTGCAGCTGCAGTTCTCAGAGACAAGCACGTTCTCAATCTGCAGTGGTCATGATGTCTTCATGATTGTATACATACTACTCCCACAGCGAAGGCTGACTGGCATACATGAACGGTCCAACGCCTTTGTAGTCATTAACTGCAAGAGGAACACCAATATAGTACTGCAATATTGTTAGCCACGATACATTCCATCAATGTTAGAGTTTGGAGCACTACTCACCTCGTAGCTTCCGTTGCCAGAAAGACTTCCCACTGAGACAGTGCCTTCCCAACGAAGCGTTCCGTTCTCGTTCTCGACAACAAACTTGTCTGTAAGCAGTTCGTAGCCCTTGGTGGCCGAAGGGTAGTACTCCTCAGATGAGAGGTATCCGTCCTGAATTCCTTGCAGCATGCCATATGTGAACATCGCACTTGCGGAACTCTCGATGTAGTTGCCTTCTGCACCTGGGTACGGGTCGTTCATAATGAGCCACCAGCCTCCAGATTCGCCACACTGGTGCGCCTTGATGGCTGCAGCAAGCGTGGTGAAGTAGCCAAGAAGCTTCTCCTTGCCAGGATGCGCCTCGGGCACCAATGGGATGACCTCAAGCAGAGAGATGAAGTACCAGCCGACGGCACGCGACCAGACATGAGGTGCGGCACCAGTAATGGGGTCAGCCCAGACCTTGGCCTTAGCCTCGTCGTAGCCGTGAACTAAGAGACCAGTGGTAGTGTTGCGGCAGTGCTCCTCGATGAGGTCGAATTGCAAGACAATGTCGTCCCAAGCAGTTTGATTTGCAGAATCGAAGAGAGCAGTCCACTTGGCATAGAACGAGTCTGCCATGAAGATGCCATCAAGCCACATTTGGTTCTCGTAGATTGGATAGCGGTGGTTGAATCCACCTTCCTTGTTCCGTGGGTGGCGGTTGAGCTGAGAGCGGACGATGCTGGCGGCGGTCTTGTACTTCTCCTCGCCAGTACGGTTGTACCACCACAGGAAGTTGTTGGCCATGCGGTAGTCGTCGAGCGAGTAATATGTGTAGTTCCAGTCATTGATAGAGCCGTTGCTCAGCACAACAGCGCCATCGACTTGGGACTTGTACCAGTCGACCAGGGTCTCGTTGCCGTTGAAGTCGATAGTGGCTTCGTAGCCGGTGTAAAGGACAGATGTGGTGTAATGGTAATCCTTCTTGACACCCTCGCGGATGTAGGTATCAGCAGCCCAAGTCAAGTATTCCTCTGGAGTGGTTGCCACGGCCGCAGCTAGGGGAGCAAAGAGCCACGAGTACTTCATCTTGACTGTTCTGTAGATGTCGTGAAGTGCTTCCTTCAATATCAGACTGGGAACGAAGGCATAATCTAGTACTTATAGTGGTTAATCATGCACAGCCTGCTTTCACGTGGGCCAATGGCTCCAGGATTCTTCCATATTGCTATAGCGAGGTCAAGACCTGTCAACGATAAGTTTCCATGAATGAAGTGTCAAGTATATTGCTGCCAAGCAGATCCACTCTCGCCAGCATGTTCGTCCAGGAACCCTCGCGGCTTGAGTGGCATCGCTTGCTTAGTCTTCTCGAGGTGCATATGCAAGAACACTGGCGATCACCTGGACTTCGGCATAATATCGCGCGATGCCATACTTTTCGACTCTTTTTACAACTGAAGGATGTTTCAACAACGAAATTGGTGAGGCTTCGGAAACGGTATTTTGGTGGATCTTGAACACAGCTTCCTTGACAGCGCACCGAGCTTCGGTTGGCACTTGGGCTTCTGCAATCCTTTTGACGTTCGAATTGGGGAAACTCGTGGTTTCGCGATGGTGAAAGTAGAGCGTGAAAGTCTTCCAAAGTGGGGAGGCACGATGACCCCCAGTTCGCTTCCGTCCGCGGCCGAGCTCCGTCTTGGTGCTGACCACGGCTCCTTCATCCTCTCACATGCACGACGATGAGATCTTCGCCACGAAGACAGGACCTCAGTGTACGATCTGAAGTTGCAAGTTCTACGCCTCCGACAGCAGCTGTAAACAAGTACATGAATACGAGTGAGAGCGCATTCTTGCTGGTCCCACATCGAGGACTCTGCGACAATCGCACCATCATGCCATCAGGAGGGCAATGAACGAAGCAATACGAGGTCCCACCGTCGCTATCCATCTCTCTCACAGAGCCGAGTCTCCAGTATCGCATACCAGAATAAATCCTGTGCTCAAGGAGTCTTTTCATACACCACACGGTTGACCAAGCTTCCAAGACCATGGCTCATCACTATTCTTACATCATCTCCATGCCGCAGAAAGACTGAAGGCTCTTTGCTGACGCCGATACCATGCGGCGTTCCGGTCAAAATCACAGTTCCAGCGTCAAGTGTGGTTCCTTGACTGAGATGTGATATGATCGCTGCGATGGAGAATATCATGTCATCTGCTCTCCCCTTTTGCATGACTTCCCCATTGAGCTCCGTTCTCAGCTCAATCACACTAGGCTCGGGAATTTCGTTGGCAGATACGATGCAAGGACCCATGGGTGCGAAACCGTCGAAGCCTTTGCCATACCCCCACTGCGTGTTACCGCCTGCGAATTGCCACTTTCGGGCTGTCACGTCGTTGGAGCAGGTGTAGCCAAGGACGTAGCTCATAGCTTGGTCTTGGCTCACATTTCTGCAGGTCCGCCCGATTATCACCGCTAGCTCGGCCTCGTAATCTGCCTGCTCATCTGTCGCTTGATGAGGGATGATCAGATCTGTGTTTCCAGCACTCAGGCAGTTCCCCGGCTTGAAGAAGACTGACGGGAAAGTCGGAAGGGGAAGCTTCATTTCCGCAGCATGATTTCGGTAGTTCAGACCAATACATCTGATGGTCCCGACTTCCTGGCGTGGTAGGGGAGGCAAAATCGTCTTGATGGTGAAGACATGCTCTGTCGGCAGGGCCCCCGTATCAAGAGGAGAAGTGCCTGAAAACGCCCTGACTTTGACTGTT
Organism: Septoria linicola; assembly: GCA_024114885.1. Taxonomy (NCBI): domain Eukaryota; kingdom Fungi; phylum Ascomycota; class Dothideomycetes; order Mycosphaerellales; family Mycosphaerellaceae; genus Septoria; species Septoria linicola. Next base: position 2,827,604 of record CP099420.1, read on the forward strand.
TCACACTTGGCTAGAGCCGCACCAACTACATCGCATCAGCAGGCTGCGGGAACATAAGCAGGAGCCGAGTCCTGCTCACCATCAAGTTCTGGATCCACCGGCTCGCCAATATACTGTTGGTCGTCCTCCTCAGCTACGAAGCGGACCAGACGTCCCCAATTTGCCGCCATGTTGACTAAAGTTGGAGCAACAGAAGAGATCACACTACAAGATCATGTGAACGATGCCTATGGGAGACGCATGGCATACTGAGGTGCCATCCTTCAACCACACAGCTCGGCGCCGTGTTAGGCGACCGAGTTGCCCGATCGGGCAACCCAGGCCTGGCCGAATATCAGGCGCCCGAGAAACGTGACAGGCTTATCGCTTGTGGATCTGCGCTGCTCGCAGACACATGTTGTGACTATCTCTTGCTCGGTAAAGGAGAGTCTCGCCGTGCTCTCTTCCATGGCCGTCCAAGAGCCATTGGCTACGTCACATCAGATAGCCCGGGCGTCGATTAAGCTGCATACTGCACAAAGCTAAGGGATAATGTAAAGCTATCCGAATATTAGACCTCGCGGCGCTTCATAGCATCTTGAGTTGAGTAAGTCTGGTTATCGTTCGTCCTTGGCGTCTCGATAGGCCAAATTGTCCATCAGTGACATACTTGGCCCTGTAGAACATAACTGGCGCACTGCCTCTCTGCGCTCGCTACTGCCAGCTGCTGCTTTTCTTCCACATCCGGCAAGCATGGACACGAAGTTCAGTCAGCTGGTCACTGACATCGACCTCGCTGCATCGTCATACGAAGAGACAATCAATGCCGCAGCTGAAAAGCGCTTGGTTAGGAAGCTGGATCGATGGCTGTCACCCATGATGGTGTTGGTCTTCCTAGTCTCCTACCTCGATCGTAGCAATATAGGTATGCATATATCGGAGGGTACCTCTCGGGCTGTTGCTGACGCCTCCTTCCAAAGGCAATGCTGCAATCGCAGGCATGAGTGAGGACCTGAATCTCAGTGGCTCACAGCTCAATGTAGCAGTCACCGTATTCTATGGTGAGTGATGTACTCTAAGATCTACTCAGCGCATCGACTGATGTACATTAGTCACCTACATCGCTTTCGAAATTCCCTCATCCCTCATACTCAAAACTGCAAGACCCTCTCGACTGATTCCGGCTTTCATAATAAGCTGGTCGCTGGTAGTGATTGGGAGCGCTTTCATGCGAAACTACGCTACGCTCTTAGCCACGCGACTCCTCCTAGGAGCCTTCGAATCTGGCCTTTTCCCTTGCTTGACGGTCTATCTCAGCACGTTCTACAAGCCAATCGAACAAGCACAGAGGATATCATATCTCTTCGTAGCATCGGCTCTTTCAGGAGCCTTTGGCGGCCTCCTCGCTTATGGTCTTACTCGCCTGAACGGCGCCTTGGAAGGATGGCGCTGGTTGTTTCTGGTGGAGGGGCTCATCTCCATCGCTGTAGGCGTGGGGTGTCTATGCTTGCTCCCAGATAACTTCGAGAAAGCATGGTGGCTCGATGAAAACGATAAGAAGATTATGCGTGTTCGGCATCGACAGGCTGCTCTCTATCAAGGCGATAGCGACACGTTCGACAAGGAGGAAGTGAAGCTTGCATTCAAAGATGGCAAGGTCTGGCTGAGTGCTTTCTGCCAGTTCTGCGCGAATACTTGCTCTTTCGGCTTCAGGTGAGTCAAAGAGCTACATACGCACCCTGGGATGGATTTGTACTAAACGAACCACAGCACTTTTCTTCCAACCATTATCCGCGGCTTCGGATTCAGTAGCGTCAAGACGCAACTCCTCACAGTACCCGTCTATATCTGGGCCTCAATCTTCTACCTCACCATTGCCTTCTTCTCCGATCTCGTGCGCCGCAGAGCATTCTTCATGGTTCCTCTAGCACTGGTTACGGCTATCGGATACGCAATGATGCTCAGCATCGACATGGGCAACACGGCCGTGCTCTATTTCGCGACTTTCGTCACAGCTACTGGCATATACTGCTGTGTTGGGCTGAACGTGACCTGGAACAACAATAGTAACGCTGGATACTATAAGCGTGCTACTGCTATTGGTCTTCAGCAGACAGTGGGAAACAGCGCCGGAATTTTAGCTGGACAGATATACAGGATTACTGATGGCGACGGGAGATATGTGATCGGACACGCCGTGAGTCTAGCTGCTATTGTATATGCTGCACTGGGCTACTGCGGGCTGTTTGTGATTCTCAGATGGATCAATCAACGCCGAGAGAAGATGAGCGAGGACGAGCAGACGAAGCTCATCGACGCCGGGGCGAAGGGCGACCGTCACCCACAGTTCCGCTATACGTTATAGTCATAGCAACGTTAGCCATTGGCCTCTCCATCCGGACACGAAGTCGATGAGCTTCCCGATCGGAGTTCTAGTACCGCAGTCTATGGCTGCGAAGTTGGCTCGTCATGCATGTGCTTCACTTCCACGCTGCAGACAAACGTTTCAGAGCACCTCTCGCTTGTGTCCGCGGTGCACACAGCCGACCTTGTGCATTTCAGACGATTGCAAGAGTGTTTCTTCCACCTGCACGACTCTCACATCACAAGATCAGATTCCCAGAATCGCACATCTCCACCAAACGGCACGCACCATGGCATCCAATCTCGCCGCGACCCTGACGATTGCTCTCCTCGAGAACGGAGGCGATAATGGCACCCACACAGGCGCAGGCTCGCAGGACACACCAGTAAAGAGCATAATGTGTCGGCAATCCTCTCGCGAGCTCATGATAGCATTTGGCTGGATTTCTCTGCTCGTCTCTTTTGCCGGTGTTTTTGAGGTCCTCCTCAAAGCCTTTTTAAAGAACAATCACAACGAGTACAAGTGGTACTTTGTCACCTTCTCCTTCTCGGTCGCCGTTGTCGCGGATGTGCTTGCGGGCTTGAATGTCCACTGCGCTCAGGGCGGTGTTGACAAAGGTGAGCGACCTAATTCAAGCATCTATCCTTCTCTGGAACCGTCGAGGTGACCACGCCAATGGGGTCGTGGACTGTGGCCTCGCCACACTACGACGTCAACGGAGAGATCGAAGTGAGAAACATGCTAATGCCTGTTCAAGTGTTCCTCATCAACAATCTCTTGGTCACGATCGTTGCTGGAAAGTTAGGCACGCTCGCCATCATCCTCGATGACCGCCTCGCAAAGCGCGCTCACAAGAAAGCTCAGGCTGGAGCTCGCCTCGGTGTAGGCACAAATGACCATGCCACTCGGGAGACCGCCGGCGGGCGTTTTGGCCACGATGAGAATATGGAGCTGAGCGACCTGACGCCACAAAATCCGATTGCGACTCCAGCAGGAAGTGTGGCTCCAAGCGCTTCTCAAACGTCGACACGATGAGCTATTCGAACCATGCATGTGAAAGCCTTGCTGCTACTGTCTACATTTTATGCTCGACATACTCAATAGTTCACGACTGCCCACAGATCTAGCCAACGTCGCAGCCTCGGAATCTCCAGGTCTCCACTCTTCGGGCACACTCGCAACGCGCATATGGCGAGGGTTGACATCTTCTTCGTCGAGTAGTCGCGGAAACAGCTTCGTGACGAGTGCTTTCAGAGATAGCAGACAGGCGCAAATAATGCCAACGTTCGCCTCCACTGCCGACCACACAATCGCCCATATGCCAGATCTCACATAGTCGCCTCGCCGCGACGTAATCAGAACCGTTGCCACGCGTACCACACTGACCAAGCACACCAGAAAGCCGAGTACAAAGACCAACACAGTGGCAATCTTCTGTCTGTTCGGCAAGCGCAGACCAGCTATCGAAGGCATTGGTAAGATCAAGACTGCGAAGTCGAGAAAGATATCCGCGGCGGCTACAGACAACCAGTAGGTCTCGGGTTTCCCGCACCGTCCATCCAGGACAGGAGTCCAGAGCTTTGCAGTGGGTTTGCAGAGGAAGATGCCTCCGGACGTTTCCCAACATGCTGCAGGGATCAGCGCAAACAGCAAAAGGTAGCAGGCTATGCGCTTGGAATGCGAATGGAAAATGCGTAGATACTGCGCCAATATGGAAGCCTTCGTTCCATTTATGAGTATCGTCCAGATCGTGTTGTTGGCCAGGATAAATTCCGTGACTTGTGATGAACTTGCAGATCCTTTGGTGTTTCTCACACCCTCAGCAAAGCTTGCACCGAGGAGAGCGCACATTGTCCACGACAAAACCTACATGCTGTTAGCTCGCTTGACGTTGGGTAGTGAGCGAAGGGAGACCTACTATGGAGAGTAAAATGACATAATGATCTATACCGATGCAGCGAGTGATCACGGATCTCGTGTACCGTCTCAGCGCCACTGTCGAAGTCGCAAGAGTTGTGCAGATGATGGCCGGGACCAGCGCAACAAGCCCAACGTCTCCAGCTCCTAGACAGGCCACCGTGGGAGAGGTGGGCTGCCTCTGTGAAGCAGACGTGGTGTCCAGCGGCGGCACTGTGTTGTAGCATTCTGCTCCCGGTCTGGATCCTTGTCGAAGATTTCGCGATCCCGAGCTCTACTGCCAGCAGGTCAATGTCAATGCTAAGCTTGCCAACTGAGTTCAAGGGACTCGAGGCATTGGCGCAGAGGACAAAGCTGCATTTGAAAGAGCTGAACGGGTGTCCACATCACGAAGCTTTTGAAAGGACGCCTTACAAGGCAGCTCGAAGCTCTCGTTACGGAGCAGCCAATCCTCGGGCAGTAGGTGTATTGCCAAAGATCTGAGAGAATCACAAAGTCTAGAAAGTTTGACCGATCCATGGCTCTGTGTTACATGGAGATCGTGAAGATGCACTCCATTGCTTTCATCAGATCTGTGCAACGCACACAAGAATCCACATAGATGTCGAAGCGCATCAAACAGGGTGGCTCACAGCAGCTGGACCTTTCCGGTTCTCCATCTGAACCTCGCCACAGCCTTGTCCGTGTGCTCGAGGCGAAGCAGCGAAGGTCTGTGGAACTCCAGTGCTTCCGTGGCTATCGTTCATTGGCAACGATTGTGATTGCCTGTGACCAGTTGTTATGTGGCTGTCCATGATATGTCGGACAAAGAGATGTGACCAGTGCAAACCATGTCTAGGCCTAGTGATGGTCGATAATCTGTAATGGTAGTGGGGATGACTGCCATACCTGAACCCATGCTCACTTGTTGCGTTAAGACGATGACGAAGACTTGTCCTGCTTGGACCTAGACATGCTCTGGAACAGGGCCATCTTCATCTGCATGTATGCTTGCACTGCCGGATTCACCTCATCGTACATAATGCCATTGGGGTTCGTGGATTTTGGTGGTACTCCAGCGGTCCATGACGCAATGTCCGATGCCTTGCCATCTCTTAGGTACTGGTGGCCATTGTAGGAACTGGTGGGCGAGGCTGAGCAGTTGCTGGAAGTGGTCGAGCTTGAAGTCCTGGGCATCTTTGCTCGAGTATCCTTGGCCTTTGTGGCGATGTCCTTAGGATCAGCTTGGGCAGTGGCGGGACTGGCACTCTTCCGTCTGTCGCTGGGCGACGACATGACTATAAGTGACCAGCAATGCGGGCAACCTTGGGCAAGCAACCTTGGAATGGCTTGCGGGAAAGTGACCTTTCGGAATTGTCAGACGTGATGCAAATGAACGCCGTTGGTGTATTTGAAGCAGGGCTGTCTCACCACATGCCCGCTGTAGCGTCCGGCAAACCCTTCTCAGTCAGTGCAGCAGACGTGCGCGAACCACGAAAGACTGTGCAGCCAACGCAGCGGCACGATGGTATAGTGATGCAAGCCTCCGGGCGTGTACCTGATAGTGAAAGCGAGTGTAGAGTATCTTCAGCCGCTGGCGGGCTACGGTAGACACATGGGCAGCCATCAACGCTGCTGCTATACCCAGCAGAGGCAGAGGACGACAAGTCATATCTTGCTTGACAAATAAAAAGTGTCCACTCATGGCGCTCTCCCAGACTTGACAGCAGATTTGCGTTTGGGCACGCAGGCACACACAGTGGGGGGCCAGTGGACGATTATTACTGATTCCAAATCTGCGCGAGCTTTCTCTGCCGAACGGAACCCAAGACGTAGACCTTCTATGTTGGTATCGTGCGATTGAAGGGTTCTGGTCTAGCCGTGCCACACGTCGTCGCCATGTGGCAGCCCTTCCTGTACCTTGAAATCAGGATAATGCGCGGCTTGAGATATTGACATTGCGTAGGCTGTTTGAAAGGTTGTTTTGGTTCGATGACAATAGCCGAGAAAGTTGTCGCAAGGAGAGGAGGAACAAGCTTTGAGAATTCCAATCGCCCTTTCCCACTTCGGCAACGATTGCCTCGAAACCACCTGCAAGAGGACAACATCTCTGCGGCATGACGAAGTGCGCCGCTGTATTCGTGGCCGCTGATGATATGTCAACATGACTTTCTCGCACACCGCCGCGTCGACATTCCATTTCTTCTGAGGACAAGAATAAGCCAGATCAATTCGATCCGAGCACATGGCAGCGGCAACGCCTCATACGCCTACTAGATACGCCATCTGCATGTCGGCAGCCCGTAGAGGGAAGCGCATTGCTCCGCGTATCTCGACTGAGCTGCCAGAGCGCTGGCACTCAAATGCTTTCCGACCAACCGGAGTGCAACATTGCGGGGTGCCGGATCAACTTTCTTCGACACGAAGTTTCGCACCCCATCATGTTGGTACAAGAAGGATCCGAGTATGACAGATCGATCCAAGCCGTCATCTGCCATGTGCGCTGGCTTGGTATAGCAGGATGAAGATTTCCAAGTTCCGCCGAGGATTGCCGATCATGCTTCAGCACTGCACATCACAAGTCGCGATCCACATGGAAGGATTAATGAGCTGACAGTTGGCCGATTTCCTGCAATGCACGAGTGGTTCATGGTCCCACGATCATGCATACAAGAATTGTCAGCTTTCTCGTCACGCAGGCCATTCTGACGGTTGCGATATAGGCATGCATCATTCACGGCTTGTGCGTTGCAGTAATGCGGTGGCTCTTCGTGTAATTAAACATATCCAGGTAAGCTCACAATACGTGCCTGCACCGTCGTGAACAGAGCACAACTACGACCCTGCAGTATGCCGGGTGACAGATCTGTGGGTCGGGTCACAGCATGCTGCAGGCCGACGACAGTATCAATAATGAGCCTCAGTCTGATGGAAGTTCACAGCTGCTTATCAGGCACCTTCCATCTCAGGCCAAGGACATGTTGTGACAGCACTACATAACGACCATGCTTTAGGCGAGGAGCATGGATATCGGTCACATCACATCACTCTGCCTTCGAGCGATGCAAGCGAAAGCCTTGAGCCGGTCTTACCCAGGCTAGCACAGACGTCCCCAGCCGTGAGAGGCTCATGAGCCCTGTTTTGAGAGTAACCGTCTGGACCAGCCATCAAGCACAGGCCAAACGTCTACGATGGCACTGAACAGGTGGGATCACTCCCACCCAACAAAGTTGCTGAACCAAGTCATCTTCGGCACGGCATGACAGATCAAACACGCCAAAATCGAAGGCATCATCACATGGGCCACGTATGATTTGTGAGCAATGGAAACCCCTTAGACTGCTCGCCATCCCGAGCCTGCACCTGATGCGATCGAAGCCCATTGTTCAAGGCAGAACTCACGGGAACAATGCAACGAGCAGTGACACATCCACTCGCCTGCGCATGGAGCCGATGCATTGCACGTGCTAGAGTCGCAGCCGCGCCTGCCTCGATGCGACAGTACCATGCTGATTGACAGGTCGTGCGAAGTACAAGCACACAGCAAGAGTGGATCAGCAAGTCACGAAGATGCAGTCGCCCGTTCCTGGGCATAACGTCAAGCACGTGGCAGCGCGACAGTATCATTGTGATGGAAAGGTACAGTAGTATTGGAACTGCTCTTTCAGGCCTCGCAACCACAAACCCGCAACGTCAACTCGCCGGACTTCACCTGATCCGATTACTCTCTCAATATTCGTCCCCTGCTCTGCTACTTCTCGCACAAGATCCCTCAAACAGCTACTCATCAATGCACCCCCTCCATACCTCCCTCATCTTCTCCCCCCCCCCCCCCCCCCCTTCTACACCCTCACGATAATACTCCTTCACAGCATCCACAGCCTCTACTAACCCAATCATCCCATGAACGCCACCCAAGATCAACATGTGCACCCAGCACGAATACAAGGCCTCACAGCTTCCAGCCTCGCCAAACCCTATACGGCAAACGGCCATGATGGTCAAGCCGATGTAAGTCAGCACAATCATGCCCCTCGCACAATCGTCGGATCCTGGTGCTTTGATATGGAAGTCCTTGGAAATGGACTCCATGATGTCTAGGAGAAGCAGGAGAGCGATGGAGAGGCAGAGAGTCGAGGTGATGAGGATGATGAGAGAGTCCTCCATATTGACACCTTCCATGTTGACACCCGGGACTGTGATGTTGTTTGGCGTGAAGGCGGCATCGGTAGGCGAGTTGGTGGTGGCGATGTTGAGCATGATTACTGTAGTTTTGCCTTTGAACTGTGAGGTTGTTGTTGCTGTTGTTCTTATTTCTGTTGACGCTGGTGTGTTATCGTTGTTTCTTCTTCTGCTGCTTTGATGGACTTGATGCTTCTGCTCGATTTAGGAGCGAACAAGAGCATACTTAAAATGTCGACAGATCCCCGATGGAGCTCTCTACTATCAAGTGAGAATGCTAGTGAGCATGTCTGAGACCACGATACTACTATTCCGAGTGCTGTAGTCAGCGCATGTGTTATAACGCGTATATATCTCTCAGCTGGGAGACAGTAGCATGAAAGGGGAAGTGGAGGCTGAGACCAGCAGCTCGGCGGCTATCAACATGGCGAAAGGCGAGGATGACAAGGCATGTCTTGCTTATGTACTGCCATTGAATGTGGTCGAGAGCTGGTTGACTTATTGCAGCATGGCGATGGGGAGAGATGGAACGAGCTTGCACATCTGTTCGTGGACGTGTGACTGCACAGTCTGGTTCCCGATGTCTCAGAACTATCCTTGGCGTGATAGGACTTCATGAAGCTCGCGACACCTACACGATCCCATCCTTGATGTCACCACTGGAAGAAAGGAGAGGGAAAATGCTATCACTGTCAAGTCTGCTTAGTCGCAGCATCTGATTCATGTCCAGCAGTATAAACGACCGTCGTAGCCATGTCTCGTAATCATTTACCCAGCGCCTCATGTTTTGCCGTCATGCTACAGTTTACTCCGTCGCTAATGTGAATAATAGAGAATGATCTCGCTGCTCTCCATAAACATGCACAAAGTTGAATCCAGATCACGATACGGCATCCGGCGGGGAATTCGGATCAAGCCCACTGGGCATGTCCAGTATTCGATACCATTCGGTGTCAAGCGCCGATTGCTACTCCGTCTCGCCGAACAGCCTCGCCGTAATGTCGCCCATGTATTCTTCCTCGAGCTGATAGTATTCGCCATCGTTTTTGTCAATGCCCACCCACTCGAATGCTGCCACAACGTCCTCTGCGCTGAAGCCCATGTCCGTGAATTGATTGACCAAACGATCGTGGTACCCACGATAGCTTGCCACTCTTGCAGCTTCCCTCCTCCGTTTATCCTCCTTGTCACTGGGTTTCTTCTGCTCCTTCTCGTCGTGTGAACTGCTCGCACCGCCTTTGCCTGTTCCCGGCCGCGGCTGAGGTGCAGAAGCGTAGTCCATCGCCCATTGCTTTGCCACGTGCTTGAACTCATCCGGGCGTGTGAGTAACATGCCGGCAACCTCTGCATCTTGAGGATCACTTGGCTCCGGCGAGCTCAGCAGACTTTGGAGTGAGATCAAAGCACTCTTCAAAGTCAGGACTGGTGACCAAGCACTTCCCAGCGTATCCAGACAGATGGCACCCGTCTGCGAGCTCACGTTGGGATGCCAGATCTTTGTGATGAACTTCATGACGGGCGGCTTGAAGGGGTATTCGCCGGTGATCTGGATGTCGATCTCATACTTGCCGCCCTCGTATGGAGTGTCCGGCGGGCCGGTGAAGTGGCCTTTGAAATGCGTGAAGTCGGTGATGTCTGATGAACCTGATGGGCCTGTAATGCGGATGCCGGAGTGAGAGTCCTTGATAATATCGGCGATCTCTTTTTGCAAGCGTCGATTTCTATTTGCAGTCATGGTGGGTTGGTGAGAAGTCGAGATGGTATGAGCGGAAAAGGTGCTAGTTGAGTATGGCTGCCTCACCGAGGCTCCAGACACCAGAAGAAGAGTGGAAGATGTAGATTGGAGGAAGGAGTTGTCTTGAAAAGCAGGCCGGCTGCATGTGCACTGCGGCGAGACTGGTGACTATGGATCGTGTCTCAGGCAGCGATGTCGCTGCGACATTCACGAGCTGCTATCCGATTGTGGCAGAAGGGCTGATATGGTCGATTGATTGATTGATTTGTGTTGTGTCGTGTGAGCAGTGAGTTGTTGTTGTTGTTCAGCAGTTGTTGTGACTGTAATAGACTCGACAGACGGGAGTGGAGCTGTAGGTTCTACTGCAGCTGCAAGAGACGTGATGAGCTCAGCACAGCACAAGCCGACCGGGCTGATGATAGCTCTCCGTTCAGACACACATCGACATCGACATCTCCCATCACTCAACACCACCACCCCATCACCGACAACACAACCTCATCGTCTCCGCCACCACCCCATACACCACCTCACTGCCGCTCTGTAACACATCTACCCACGGGAAAGTGACCAACGATGGTATGCGCCACCGGCAAACACGCCTGCTAAACATCACAGCACCGGCTAACAACACACTATCACAGGGTCAGAACCAGTCCGGCCTCGGCGGCCCCGGCGGACCTCCAGGCGACGGCGATAAGAAAAAGGGCGACAAGAAGGATAAGCCCAAGTACGAGCCACCGCCGCAACCCACCACTCGCATCGGCCGCAAGAAGAAGAAGCAGGCTGGTCCCAACGCCGCCGCCAAACTGCCCACCGTCTACCCGACCGCGCGATGCAAACTTCGATACCTGCGCATGCAGCGCGTGCACGACCATCTGCTGCTGGAGGAGGAGTTCGTCGAGAACCAGGAGCGGATACGAAAGGCGAAGACGGCAAACGAGAAGGCAGCGCCCGCGGCTGGCGAGGGCGACGACAGAAATGCCGATGAGCGGAGCAGAGTCGACGACATGCGAGGCTCGCCGATGGGTGTCGGCAATCTGGAGGAACTCATCGATGATGACCACGCCATTGTCTCGTCAGCAACCGGCCCAGAATACTACGTCTCCATCATGTCCTTCGTCGACAAGGACCTGCTCGAGCCGGGCGCCTCCATTCTGCTGCATCACAAGAGCGTGTCGGTGGTCGGTGTCCTGACAGACGATGCTGATCCCGCCGTATCAGTCATGAAGCTCGATAAAGCGCCGACAGAATCGTACGCAGACATCGGAGGTCTCGAGACGCAGATCCAGGAAGTCCGTGAAGCTGTCGAGCTGCCTCTGCTACATCCCGAGCTGTACGAAGAGATGGGTATCAAGCCGCCAAAGGGTGTCATCCTGTACGGTGCACCAGGAACAGGAAAGACGCTCCTCGCCAAAGCCGTGGCCAACCAGACATCCGCGACTTTCTTGCGAATCGTCGGCTCCGAGCTGATCCAGAAATACCTCGGAGACGGTCCACGACTCGTTCGCCAACTCTTCCAGGTTGCTGCCGAGAACGCCCCGTCCATCGTGTTCATCGACGAAATCGACGCCATTGGAACGAAGCGGTACGAGAGCACGAGTGGAGGAGAGCGTGAGATTCAGAGAACCATGTTGGAGCTGCTGAACCAGTTGGACGGTTTCGATGACAGAGGAGATGTCAAGGTCATCATGGCTACCAACAAGATCGAGACACTCGACCCAGCGCTGATTCGTCCTGGTCGTATCGATCGTAAGATTCTCTTCGAGAATCCCGACCAGAACACAAAGAAGAAGATCTTCACGCTACACACGGGCAAGATGAACCTGGCAGAGGATGTGGAGCTCGACGAGTTCATCAGCCAGAAGGACGACCTGAGTGGTGCCGATATTCGAGCCATCTGTTCTGAGGCTGGTCTGCTGGCTTTACGAGAGCGGAGAATGAGAGTCAACATGGCTGACTTCCGGGCGGCCAGAGAGAGCGTGCTGAAGACGAAGACGGAGGGTGAGCCAGAGGGCTTGTACTTGTAAAGACTTGGGACGCGAGGTACGGAGACTTTTCGCCCGCTGACACTCAGCGAGCTGCATTGTATGATCACGATAGCATACTCGTTTTCGGGACTCTGAGAACCAGCGAAGATGAATAGCAGCGGACGTTCGACACACAGCGTTTCAGGAGACATCAAAACGCCAGATTTCTTTTGCTGACACTTTTGATAATAGTATATGGTCATAGCATCCTACCAGATCACGTCTATCTCCACATGCCAACGATTGCTGATCTGATATCGACCTCATTGTGGTCACGCCAAGTACAGTTTCTTGTCGAACATCCCTGCCGCCATGCAACACGCTCAGAATCTCCTTAGCCTGAGAGCAGCCCCATCGCCACAACCACACCCAAACCTGCAATCACCCCACCCCCACGACACAGCCCTCCGCCCCGCACTCCTCCCTTCCACCGCAGCATCCCAACACTGCCCACCCGAAGAACTCGCTACATACGGCGCCGTAGCCAAAAGCGAGAAACTCAAGATATTATACGGCGCCTGGAAACATTCTCCTTCTTCTCCAGTCTGGCAATTCCATCCATACCATGGCTGAGTCGATAATGGGATATCATCAACTTCTGTTTGCAAACAGTCAAGGCCATTGTATATGTGGAATTGCCGGGGTGCTGCGAGGCCAGAGCCGATACCCTGGCCGGTTGTGTTGAGTTGGTGGTGGGAGATGTGGGAGTAGTCGGTCAGAGGGTTGTAGGCTGATGGGTTGGTGAGGGACCAGGATGGCGAGGGATTGGAGGAGAAGTTGGAGGAGGAGGAGGAATTGCTGCTCCAGTTCTGGCTGAGACCGCCGTTTGTGAGGCTACTGTTCGGTGCGAAGAGGTCGGCGAGGTTCCAGCAGAGTGCTGTGCCTGGGGGGTGGGATGAATGAGGTGGAGAATGTGAGTGCTGAGCTTGTGGAGTTGGTGTTGGTGGTGGAGGCACATGTTGAGAGAAGTCATCGTACTAATCAGGCGAGCCATAGTAGCATGGAAGAGCAACGTGTTATGCCTGGTGCATCGTCCCTCATAACACCTGCTCATGCTTAACGTCATCAACCTCTCCGCAAACTCTGCGGCTTTGACCAATGTCAGCAACATCTGCTACGCGATTCTCAAGTCTGATGTATTGCCAGAGGTAAGTGAGTAGATGTGGTGCCACGCGGGTTCGCCGGAAATGAGCTTCACCACAAACCGCGTCGTTTTCACGACGCGTCTCTCATGGTGACAACATCTGTATGCCAACGATGGATGTCCCGGAGGAAGTCAAGCAGGTCTTCGAAAGCTGTACGTCCTGCGTAGAGAATACCTATGCTGCAATGAATCGTGGCTCGATGCAGGACTGTTACGGAAGCGACAGTTCAGGTCAGATGACTATGACGTAACTAGAGGGTTACTACTTACCTTGGACTATAGATAGACTCTCTTCTAATCAACTACTTCTACTATAACTTATTAGATCACTACTAATTAGTAGCTCGAGTATACTAGGCGTCTATCCGAAGACGACTACTAGCTATTACTAGTACTACTATAAGACTACCGCGTCGCTCTCGATTAGACGATAGTACTACTTCTGCTCTCTACTAGACGATAGTACTACTTCCGCCCTCTACTTAAGTAAGGCTTTATAAACCTAGAGTTCTAGTAATTCTACGTATTCGTAAGCGCGTATCTACGCTAAGTACCTAACGTAGAGATACGCGCGCTTACTCGATAATATTTACGATAGTATAGAGCTACTAATAGTTATCCTCCTAAGTAGTTAGACGTACTAGTATTACGACGACTAGTATAGTAAAGATTCGTAGAAAGAGCGAGAGCGTTATTTAGATCTCTAGTAAGAATAGATCTACTACGAACTCTCTAGAAGAAGGAACTATATAGAAGATTAAACGATACTACTACGACTCTAACTAGAGAAAGAGGTAGATTAGAGAGTACGACTACCGACCTTATACGTTCTTAGATAGGAACGACTAATACGACCTCTTATACTTAAGTAACAACTATCTTAATTAACGCTATACTAGAAGAATAGCCTCTTAACCTATAGATTCTCTAGGCTATCTAGGCTACTATCGCGAGCCTACGAGATTAGACGCCTAATCTAGAGTAGGGTATAACCTTTAACTAACTCTAAGATTAAGAGATTAGCTACTTCTAGCCTAATAGAGAAGTAGAGGCGAGAGCTACTAACCTATTAGTAATAGGCTCTAATATCTTCTTTAAGGATATTTATAATTTTATAGACCGACTAAAGAATATAGCTACCTATTATAGAGACGATATTATAAAAGCTAGGATTCCTATCTTACTAAGAAGAATAGCTCTAACCTAGTATACTAGTATACTAACCTTACTAGAAAAGTAAGAGTTACGATATACTCTAGAGCTCGATAACTAGACGACCTACTTAGTTAACTACTTTAAAGCTCCTTTAGTAGACGCGCTTAGTAAATTAATAGCGACTAAATATATATAGTAGGATATAGCTAATAGAAGATCGACTAATACCTACCTAAATAAAGTTAACTAATATACTCGTAACGCTAGTATAGACGATACTCTATAGCGTATAACCTACGTATAAAGTAATATCGACGTAGAACTCTACTAGAGTATATAGGCGCCGACTACTACGACTATAGCGATCGACTTCGCTCTTTAATTAAGGAACGAGTAGTCTATATAGTATAAGCTAGCTCGACGTTAGAGTAGGAGAACTAATAATATAGCTCGACTACTATAATATATAAATATAAGTAATTACTATAAGTACCTACGAGAACGCGAGCTACTAAACGATCGACGACTAGAACTACGACCTAACTAGTTACGATTCCTATTAACGATAGACTAGTAGTAACTACTACTATATTCTAATTTCTAATAGAGTAATAACGCCTAGAAGCTCTATAAAAAGAGATACGTAAGTAGACTATTCGACTAAAACGAACGCTAGCTATATAAGGCTTTTAATAGAGATAATTAAAAAATATATAATAGTAAAACCTTGTAACCTTTAAAGCCTTTTACTTAGAAGATAGACGCTTACTAGCTTAAAGAAGATAACTCTAAGAGTAGCGACGATAACGACGAAGTATATTACCTTAACGAGGATAAGGAGAGTAATAGGTCTAGAGATAAGCTAGAAAAAGAAGAATTAGACGTCGCGTATTTAGCTATCGTATCTAGTAGTATAATATATATAGTATATAAGTAATAGTTCTTAACGAATAATAAGCTATATTACTATCTTAGGATAGACTATAGAAAATCCTAGAGGCTACTCGACTTAATAAGCTAAGGAAGATAATAAAGTATACTACTATATAAGTAAAACTTAGGTCGGATAGACCCTTTATAGCTATCTACTCTAATAGTAGTAACCCTATTACCTTAGTTAACTAATAACTACTATAGAAATATCTCCTCGACACGATTCTAATTAAACCTAATAGACCTATTTAAGTATAAGGAGTTAGTAACTAACTAATATAGTTAACTAATTAAGTTAACCTATATCTATATTTTAATAATAGATATAAGATAAGAATAAGAGTATTTATTATCGATAGACTAGTAGCTAGAGTACTACTAGGTATAGAAGTATTATAACGAGAAAAGATTACTCTTTATTTCTATTTAGAGCGTATAATTGTCTTCGACGACTAGTACGTTCCTATAAGTATAATATAGAAGACTAGAAAATTAGTCCTACTATTATTTATAGTAAGTATAACTAACGCTTTAGCTAAGTATAAAGAGATCTATAAAGTAATCTTTTTTAGTAATATAGAGACTATTAAAAAATACGAACAGCTATTAGCTAAATACGAACTACTATTTATAGACGATAGAAAGTTTACTAAGGTCCTAGAAGAGAACTAACTAACTATCTCCTTAGTAAGCGATTAGCGTACTACTAGGGCTAAATTAGCCTATCGAGTATACTTACTTAGACTAAAAGATAAGAAAGTTATTAATAAGACTTATAACTAACTATATTAGTAGGGCTATATATTATAAGTAGATAAACCGACTCTATTTAGATTTCTAACATTTATATAATAGAAGGAATTAGTAGCTAGCTAAAAAAATAGAGTAGTAGTAGATATCTACGAACTAAATCGAATTATAGTAACTAACACCTATCTAATACCTCTATAGACCGATATACTAGCTATAGTATAAGGATACCTCTATATTTTAATAGTCGATATAAGAGCATTTTTCTATTAATAGTTAGTATACTCGAGTAACTAATATAAACTCGTAGTCGTATCTTACTATAGCTAAGAACTCTATAATATAGTAGTAATAGGCTATAAGAACTTACTACCTTACGTATAACGCTAGATCGACTATATCCTATAGACTAAAGAAGCTTATACTTTCGCTAGAGCTTTCGTCGACAATATAGTAATTTTTAGTTATACTCTCGATAAGTATTTAGAATACCTAGACTAACTCTTTACTACCTTATCGAAGTATAATCTAACTATAGTAGCCGATAAAGCCTTTATTAGCTACCTATTAGTTAAACTACTAGGTATAAGAGTAGATACCTTTAGTATAGTAACTAACGCTAAGAAGCTAGCTACTATATTAAAACTTAAGTTCCTATAGAGCCTAAAGGATATAGAATACTACTTTAGACTAACGGGTTAGCTACGTTCCTATATCGGATACTATATATAGCTAGTAGAGCCTTTATAAAGTATTAAAACTAATAAACTTAAAAAAGTACTTACTAGGAAACATACTCGCGCTTATTATACGTCGACTATAGAGGTATAACTAATAGAATTATTACGACTAGCTTTTAAAGCTCTATAAAAGAAGTTCGTAAAACCTTCTATCCTATACTACTTCTTCTACGACCGACTACTATACGTATATATCGACGCTTCTTATAAGAGAGAGTTTAGAGTTATAATAGTATATATCGAGAGCGATATAGTATTAAAGAATCCGCCTAGGAATAAGACCTAACTAATTATATTCTTATTAAAAACGCTATCTTAAACTGAATATAGGTACTAGCTAACTAAGCTAGAGGTAGCCTACTTAGTATAGATAGTAAAGAGGATTAGATAGATAATAGAAGCTATAGAGTCTAAAGTTATCGTCCTAACTAACTACGCTACTATAGTAAGTATTATAAGTTAGATAGCTCTAACCTCCTCTAGCGTAGATAAATTAAATAATTAACTAATCTAAGCGTCCTAATACCTATCTTAGTTCGATCTATAGATTAAGTATAAACCTAGTAGAGAATATATAGTTCCTAACGCCTTATCTCGTCTAGAGATAATAGATAAGGATTAACTAATAGAAGATACTCTAGAGGATATTATCTATAACGTAGTAACGACGTTATCGATCGACGAAGCTTTTAGATAGTAGCTAGTAATCGCTTACGAATAAGATAAATACTTAAGTCAGATTAAAGCGATACTATAAACTATCTAACCTAGATCGACTATATTCTCGATCGACGAGGATAGACTTATATAGATAGATAGGTACGACTTTAGTAAACGACTATATATTCCTAAGATCTTAGAGAGTAATATATTCGAGAGCGTTTACGACGACTAATTCTATATTAGTTACTACTAATTATATACTCGTATCGCGATCTAATACTATATATAGAAGCTAGCTAAGAGGCTAAGACTTTATATCGACTACTACTAGGAGTACTTAGCGCTATAGACTATATAGTACTAGCTATATAGAGCGCTATATCTACTAAGGAGCCTATCGGTTCTCTATTATACTATTACGATCGATTTTATAGTAGCTCTACCGACTTTAGGTAGTAGTAACTATAATAGTATACTAATAGTTACTTATAAGTTATCTAAGAAAATCCTATTAATTATAGAGTAGGACGACTATCTAGTAGACGCCTAGGCTTACCGATTACTAGACGAGCTAATATAGTATAATTAGAGTCTACTAACTATAATAATCTCTAATCGCGATCTAAAGTTTACTACTACTATATAGAAGGCTATATTCGACTAACTAAAGATAAAATTACTAATATCTACTATATACTATCTATAGACTAATAGATAGTTAGAATAGACGAACTAGACTATAGAGATCGCTCTATAATACTACTTAGCTACGTACCCTAATAGAAGAGTAGAGATAGAATATATACTACTATAAATATAAATAGTTATAAATAATTCGATTAACGCTACTACTAGACGATCTCTAAATAAGATTATAATCGAGTTTAACTCGAGAAAGCCTTTCTAGGTTAGACTAATAGCTAAGAACGAGGTTTTAAAATTATAAGAGGTTAACTAATAGGAAGTACGTAATACTATCGTATATATAGAGGTAATTATAAAGGAACGCTATAACGTAGCCTATATACTATAGTAACTAATAGTAGAGGATTTCGTCTTCTTACGATTAAAAAACTATAGTATACCTAGCGTATAGAACTATAAACTAACCTCTTCGAGAATAGGACTATTCTAGATTAAATAAGTAACTAGTAGTAGACTAGCCTATAAGATCGACCTATCTTAGAACTAGAAGATATACCTAGTAGTATCTATTATAGAGCTAGAACTATATCTAGCTATAGACGATCTCTATAAGAGGCCTATCTATAAACTTTTAAGAGTTAAGATAGATAAGGACGATAGACTACTAGAGATAGGAGCGTTATAAGATAGACAAACTTAGATAGTAGAACGTAATTATAGATAAGTAACGGAATATCTAGTTCGATAGAAAAGAGTAAGGCCTAAGAACGACGAATAGGTACTATTAATAGATATACTAACTAACCTACTTAGAGCGTACGACCGACGCTATCCTCGATAGGCGATAAAATAGCTATAATACTACTAGATAGTAATATCCGATAGTACTAGAAAACGCGAAATTAATATATTACGTATATATCTAGTAAAGTAAGGTTATAAAATAGAAGTTTCTAGTACGCTACTTTACTTTAAGTAACTTATCTTACGCTAAAACTCGAATATCTTTATAAATATAATAATAACTACGATATTAATAATAATACTACTAGTTAATATCGTAGTATAGATAACTACGATATAGGCTTTATAGACGACGTTATAGGCTAGCTAGGTAAGGCTTTAGCTAAAGAGTTAGAGCGTTTCGCTAAAATTATAGTAGCTAAATCTAAGAAGTCGCTTAATAAGAATAAGAAGAGAAAGCTAAGTAAGACTAATAATAGAACCTCTATCTAGAAACTAATTAATAGACTACTAGAGAAGAGTATAACTAAGAAAGAGTCGCTTAGACTATTAGGGAATAGCGCGTTTAAGAATAAGAAGATAAAGACTAACGATAAAAGAGTTAGTAAGCTAGAACTAAAGAAGATATTAACTAAGTAAAAAAGAAACCTAATAACTAGATACTATTAAAGAAATAGAAGCTACCTCTAACTATTAAGTTATCTAGTTCCGACGACGACGATTATATAGTTAGAGATATAACGAAACTAGAGGATATAGTAAATAAAGCTATAAAGAGAAAAAAGTAGAAGAAACTACTAGAGCTAGAGTAAAAGTTAAAACGAACCTAGCGTAAGCTTATAGAACGTATCGAAGAGAACTATTAGGTATTATAACTATTCGACTCTTAGTTACTCTAGAATAAGGTTATAAAGTAGAAAGCCTATAAAGATATTAGAGATAAGTATAAGAAGTCGCTAGACGAGGTCTAACCTTTTAAGAGCTAGACTTAGTAAGAATATAAACTACTAGTAGATATAATTAATACTATAGTATTAATAGTAGAGGCCGATATAAGGAGCGATATTAAGAGTAATATAGTCGACGCCTAGTATAGAGCTATTAAGGCCTATAGTACTAACTACTACGACGAAGCTAGCTAAGTATTCTATCGTAAGCTAAAGTTAATAGTACTAAATTATAGGATTAAGGTTAGGCTAACTAATAAGAAGGTAAAGGAGAAAGATAGGTAATAGACCGAAGTCTACTCTTAGGTAGCCGATATCCTAGAGGTTAAGAGAGTAGTATTTAATACTAGCGCGAAGTACCGACTAACCTACTAATATACGAAGGTATAGATATATAAGAATTCGATAGCCTAGATAAGTAGACGCTATATAGAATTAGTAGTAGCTAAACGAAGAGCCGAGAGGAATAAGATTAAGGTTTAGTAAGCTACCTTAGAGGCTCGACTAGCTAAGCTAGATAGTAATAATTAAGCGACCGACTACGTATAAGGGTATACGACTTTCTTTTATTTAGAGGTAGCTTGTTACGGAAGCGACAGTTTAGGTCAGATAACTATAACGTAACTAGAGGGTTACTACTTACCTTGGACTGTAGACAGACTCTCTTCTAATCAACTACTTCTACTATAACTCATCAGATCACTGCCAAGGACTGTGGCGCGAAACGGATGTTGAGTCTCTCTTCCAACCAGTGCAGTGGGCCAAAGTCCTTGTAGGTGGATGCAGTGGCCCAGCCGCAGGACGCAGTGGCCCACCATCGACAGGAACAGGACAGTAAGGGTGCCGCGTTGAGGCGCAGCTTCAAAACCGCTGGCGAGCCATTGATTGTGTCACGAAAGGCGCGATTGACAGCTGAAAGAAGGACTGGTGACCGAATGTACTGTGCCTTCAGAGGCACGTTGTACATGGAATTGACAGGCTTGCATTCGCGACGTGTTGCGTTCTGACTGATCTCGTCGGACGCGACATAGAGAAAGATGTGCCCGAGTAATTCTGCGACTCCGAACACGCGTGCTGCGGAGGTGGCGAGTGGGTCAGGCAACGAGTTGTTGGTGTCTCGTATGGAAGGCATCGTGTCTGGAGAGTCGCCCGTGTGGCAATGACTTGGTGGTCGCGATGTTCCTGAAGAAGGGCTGGCAAATCGGGTCAAGTCCTAGAGTTGCTTGTGCGGGCTGCAGCAGCGGCGTTGTTTGTGAACGCTGCACTTGAGCAGCGCGCTATGCATGACGCGCCGAACTTCAATTCGCTTTGCTCAATCATCATCCCGCCCCGGTCCCCTCCATTGAAATGTCAGATCAGAAGCTGTCAAAGCTTGGCAGATTGGTGAGACATCAGCAGCGATCGAAGTGAAAAGCAGCTGATCAATAAAACTCCATATTACAACTATGCGACTATGCTATGCTCCGTACCCCATGCTCTCGTCAGTTCATATATTGCTCGGTCGAATGCTTGTTCGTACTCTCATGCTGCTTCTTGCTGAATCATCCCCTGCTGTGCATCTATGGGAGGTTCTGTGGGGTGTAGCTCTGGTCTGGCTTGACAGTCTCGCCTCCTGCAAGCTGCGAGTCCTTGTACGCTGGATATACGATCCTGAGCCATATTAGCATTGCTATTGATGAGAAGGGAGTGATTGCTACTCACTGCTTGTTGCGAACGACGGAAAGAGTCTGGAATCCCTGACCGGCACCGAACTGGCCGGACCAAGTGCTGCCGATTCTGAAAGCACCGCACTGAACATTCTGGTAGGTGGCGCGAGCAGCTGGGTTGCCGGTAACATTGTAGTTGCAGTTGGTGACTGCCTGACCGTTGTTGGTGTTGATACCGAAGCTGTACTGGCACGACTTGGCATCTTGAGCGCAGGTGCGCTTGAAGTTCTGGATGGTCCACTGAGGAGTGGCAGCCATCATGTTGACTGCATTGGCTGGCTCTGGAACTGGAGTAGCCAGGGAAGTGGTGGCAGCGGCCAGGAGGGCCAGGACGGTAGTGCTGAACTGCATCTTGATGGTTTCAGGTGGAAGGTTGTTTTGGTAGAGATGTCTTGAAGTTGTGGATTGATTGGAAAGATGCTGTGTTGGAGAGTGCTGCGATGCTGTGTGGTGCTGATTGTGCTGTTGGTTGATGAGAAGAATAGGTGAGTAGAGGACGTCCTTATATCCCTTACAGTCTACTCATTCTCGGCCATAGCAGTGCATATGGATACGAGATCATGCTCAGGATCCACTTCGTACGGCCGGACGTATGAAATCAGGTTGCATAGAGTTTGACACAAGTTTCCATTCTGGGACAGCTTTATAGGCGGTCGGTATGTGCGACATGACATCGTTCTTTGTCCAGTCGTCTCGACTTGGTAACGACCGTCAACCTAGAGTACCACTCCTCGTATTCATCTAGGAAACAGCGCAGAGAACGAGTGCACCTGACCCACGATAGCTTGTCAGAAACCCACCTGTGTGCTAGGCAATATTGCCGCATTCCAGAGCGATCGCCGTCTCAATCATTCACACCTTGTGGAGAATTTGTGAATAGCATCGCTGTCTCACTCGTGCCTTCAACAGTCAATGTTCTGGTGGCAATAGCTTTGTGGTGAAGTCCAGACTCCATCGGAAATAGATGGAGAAATTCGGTCTATCATCCGGACCGCTTCCGCTCCCCAAAATAGACCAAAAATAGATCATGGTCAGAAGCTATGGCGGCACTTCTCGTTCCACCAAAACATTTTCCTCTACCTCTATCTAAACATACCCAGGTCCAGAAAGACCGTAAGGCGTTGGTAGCCATGGCAGGATGCGGTGCCTCCGTACGAGGGAGGGAGAACCATCAACATGGGAGAGTGCTGAGGCATTTTCCGGCAGTAGAGACGATCATGACGGAATTCAATGGACGCGGATCACTACACCAGAATCCGTACGAATGTCACTAAAAGCCCAAACCGCATGTCTGGACGATTGCGGATTTCAAGACCTCAAGACCGTGATGAGCTAATCTGGGAGGATGAAGCCATCGCCGCGGTTTCGTGTACGACATGACTCTGCAAGGGCCTGGAGGCCAGGTTCACACGTCGTATGACTTATCCATCCAGAGCATTGATTTGCACACGGAGCAAGGCATGTCACGGTGTGAGAGGCCTTGACATTTGAGGCGGCGAAGCTGTCTTTAGCTGAAGTCTATCGGTTCTATCTCGTCCTGTTGCAACATTATCATTTCTGAGCGCGAGCCGGCTTCTCGAACAGATAATGGCACACTCCCCACTCCTCGCCGCCATTCCAGGCGAAGAGCTCAGCGCAGGCCAAGTAGAACACCTGCCATCTATAGAACCACTTCGCAGTTTCTTGCTTGCCATATGTCTCCTCAAGATGTGGCCAGATCTGTTTCTTGTTTGCGTTCATAGTCTTCAACCAATCTTCGCACGTCTTCGCGTAGTGCCGCCCGCTGACCCACCACTGTCGTTCGAGCGTAAGATCGCACTGGAAGAAATGCAGCAGATCTGCTGAAGGCATTGTGCCACCGGTGAAGAAGTGATCTGTCATCCACCCAGACTCGAAATCGTAAGGTGAGGACTTGTTCGCGAAAATGTGCACAAAGAGTTTGCCTGCAGGCTTGAGGAGGGTAGCAACCTTGGCGAGGAGAAGCTCGTAGTTCTTCATGTGCTCAAAGAGCTCGATAGATAGGACGCGATCAAATTGACCTTCCAGAGGCGTACCCGAGAAATCGTACGTTGCGATGTCACCAGTCACGACTTCAAGGTTAGGGAGATTCTTCCGCTTGGCTTCTGAATCAATGTGCTCTTTCTGCGTTCGTGAATTGGAAAATGCCGTAATTTTCGACTTCGGCAACATTTCAGCCAGATACAGGGATAGTGATCCCCAACCACACCTAGAACGGTGTTAGCAGAGTCTCGAGATGTCGAAGCAATTGCATGCCTACCCAAGATCAAATATACGCATTCCGTCTTTTAGCTGTGCTTTCTCGATATAGCTCTCGAGCATAGCTATCTCAGCTTGTCCCAACGTCTCGGTGCCTTTCGGGTACAGACAAGCGCTGTATTTCATCCTTGGTCCGAGCATGCCGGTGAGCACTCCTGTGCCGACTTCATAGTGCTGCTCATTCGCTGTGGCAGTCTCGATTGCAATGGGTCGACTTCTTAGAAGTTCGACATATTTCATCTTGGTCTCATAGCTTTCTGCTATACTTGTGGTCTTGATGAGGTTGATACGTTGCTGCAGCTGGCTGCGAATGCCTCTCCGGAGCAAGAATTCGGGCAGATAGCCGCCGTCCACGACAGCTTCTACAAGAGCGTCTGTGGCATGTTAGGAAGTAGTACATGAATCACACTACTGCTACGAACCGTAACTCATGTTGGCGATGGGTTTTCTCACAGCATATCGCGAGTCAACAGATCTTAAGCAGAGGGTTCGTTGACCGAGACCTTAGCGGTTTTGACGTCACCACTCTTCCTTTGGGTGGGTCGGCCTGTTCAATCGTGCTTTTGGGCGCACGTTGGGCTCGGATTCTCTTCGTCGTAGATTAAAATGGTGCGCTGTCGATATCGCTCGCTGCTCAAAACGAGACTGAAGCACTTTCGCAGCAACGGCTGAGCTGAGGTGTTCCGGTGAAGAGGACGAGACGAATGTATACAGGAGCAGAACCGGGAGTGGTTTCTGGCCTGGGCTCTATGGCATGTATCTCGAAGGATGATAATATAGAGGTATGGAGAGGGACTAGCGATAATTTCGAGCAGGAAGGATGAATACGATGTGCATGACCATTGCAATCGTTCTCAGGCATGCGGCAGCTAGGGCCTAGCCTGCATTCGCTGCATAGCTGCGAGAGGTGACTATTGAGGTCTTGAAGCAGGCATATACTTGAATGAGATATTCGCAGCAAGCGTATTCTGTGTCTTGAGTGCATGATGGCATGCCTGAGGATATGGAGCTATCCAGCCGATCGCCGCTCAACGACTCGTTGCCAACGGACGACGTCTGGTGAGGGTTTCAAGATTTAGGTCCAGAGTGCTAGCCTAGAAGGCCACAAGAGTGATAGACCGAGGCAGAGAGTGTGGCCAGTAGCCTCGTAGCTCAGCTGGTCAGGGTGTAGAATTTCGTAGATTGGCTTCAGTGACCAATACCTGAAGACAACCCGCGGCAATCAAGATGCACTGACACCATGCATGGTTACGGGATGTTTATAGCTGTAGTTCGACAGCGCAACTTGCCGTGACCAGAAGAGTTCACGTGGTACTACTTGGCACCACGCCCGCCTCAGGATTCAGAATTCATCTTGGGGAGTGGTGTAGAGTGGTACCTTCATGAGTCACATCATAAGACCAACATTCATATCAAGTCAGAGTCGAAACTGCCCAACCAGGAATAGCAGCTTCGTAGCTCAGTGGAAGAGCGACAGGCTCATGACTTGCAGGTCGACAGTTCGATACTGTCCGAGGCTAACCCATTCTTTTTCTCTTCTCACGCTTGCTCTTCTCTGCTCGGCTTGGGAGGAAACGCATAGCTTTTGGCCGAAGCATCGTCCGAGCGTCCACAGTGTCGAGGGCGCGGTGTAGTCCGCGAGTGTGGCATGGTTGATGGGACTCCGCAATTGAGAGTGAGTCCTCGCCAGGAACTGTCCAGTCCAGAGGCAGGGGCTTCATGAAGGTTTGGCGAAATGGCTTCACAGCCGGTCTTGGTCTTCAGCATAACCCATGCCTTTCCTCCACCACTGCAAAACACCCCGAGCTTTCATATGGTTGGCAAAGTCTTTCACAGATTCAGCTTGGTGAAGACCTATCATATCTTTGGCCTGGAACAAGGAATTGAGGTTAGGCTCCATCTCTGCAGGCTTGATGGCCAGCTGGAAGTCCTTGTATCGAAGTCGCTTCATGTGAATCTTTGTAAGTATTCGGAATGATATGGACAGACAGCTTACGTAACTCATAAGTGCTGACATACCTGAACAGATGCGATCCAATTTTCGACTCCTATCTGATCGCCCTCACAGTACATGATGCCAGGTGCGCCTCCATATCGGATCAAGGCGTAAACTGCTTCAGCTGATGCGGCTTGACGGAGTTTCGCAACCTTCTTCCGGGAAGTGATGTGATGAGTCCGTATCAATGCGTGCCATGCCCGGCCGCCGACGCTGGTCATATGTGACAGAACGATCTATCTTCCAAACAAGGGCAGTCGCTTGAGGATCGCATCGAGCGTGATCTTGATCTTGCCTAGATGGCGGTCACGATGTGAAGCCGCAACGGAGACATCATCCTTGTTCAGAATTGCATCCAAAAGTGCTGGAATTTTCGGTCAAGAGGCCCGATACTTGTCCCGATTTCTCGCTGCCATCGGTCAACAGGTATCAGTATTTCTTGCCCTCATCTCAAGCATGTCAGCTTCACAGACTAGCCATAACAAGATGAGTGCGACCGTGACGAGCTCTCAATGCAGCTGCGTCCCGAGATCAATAGTAAGGCGTCCACTTTTGCTCCACCCAGCTGAGGACAGGCTTCCAGCATGAGGAGATGATCTGCCAGCTGAACAGACCGGACTAATGCTACTACAATATTGAGCTCTCAAAGGATGTCAGCGCTGTCCGCGATACTACACCTGGTCGAATCATCATTCAGTGACCATGTCCGTCCGCGATGGAATGTCACTTACAGACCAACGTTCATGGTTTGACAGGCATTGCGATATACGCGTTTACCCAGTCGCTACCACTTTCTACCAATACGCAGGATCATTAGCCGTCTGACTGCCCACGTGTGGAACCTCTGATGCGATTTCTCACCTCAGGTGCACAGCAGACCTATGCATGGAGCGGAGCTAAAGGGTATAAGGGTAGTGCAAGTACAGTGCAACAGAAGCATAAGTACTGACCACCTCATCTCCTTCATCTCCGTCTGCTCTCAACGTCGTGTTCATTACGACTTTCAAGATATAGCTTGACACTTCAGCTACGATGGGGTTTCCAATTCCTGCCGAGAAGATCGAGTACAGGCACTATATTGACGGCAAATTCACAGAGTCATCCGACAATGGAAAGTTCGAGCTGAAGTCTCCCTACAGCCACGACAAGATTACCGATATCTGCGAAGCATCAGAAGATGATACGAACCGTGCTGTAGCCGCCGCAAAAGCAGCCTTCCCAGCGTGGGCTGCGAAGAGTCCAGCCGAGCGAGGTGCCCTGATGAAGGCGCTCGCGGAAAAGATCAGAGCGGCTCACAATCATCTCGCCCAGCTCAATGCGATGGACATGGGTCGACCAGTAAATCATCCTCAGACGCATGCAAGTTCCTCACATTAGCTGATCGTGGTCAGGTTTCGACGTACTTCGATGGCTATTTCGCGGCGTCGCTCTTCGAGCACAATGCCGAAGCTGGCTATACTGCGCAAGGCAAGACAAGCCTGAATTCGCCTGGCTACGTCAATATGACCTTTAGGCAGCCCATCGGTCCCGTAGCTGCGATCATTCCTTGGAACATTCCAACTATGTCCTTCGCAATGAAAGTTGCACCTGCGTTGGCTGCGGGCTGCACGATCGTGCTCAAGACTTCAGAAAAAGCACCGCTCACCGTAAGTCAAGTCGATCCCTCACGACGTACATACTGATGGGTGTCACAGCCAACCCACTGCGCTCAGCTTGCACACGAAGTAGGGTTCCCTCCTGGCGTTATCAACGTCCTTAATGGCCATGGCACACCCTCTGGGGCCATTCTCGCCAGCCACATGGACATTCGCATGGTCAACTTTACCGGCTCGACGATGACTGGCAAAAAGATACAGCAGATGGCAGCGGCATCCAATCTCAAGAAGGTGATTCTTGAGCTTGGCGGCAAGTCCCCTGCGCTTGTGTTTGAAGACGCAGATATTGTCAAAGCTGCCACCGAAACTTCAGCTTCCATGCAAATGCTCATGGGACAAGCTTGTATAGCCAATAGCAGGATCTATGTACAGGAATCCGTCGCAGACAAGTTCAAGGAAGCCTTCCTAGCCCTGTTTCAGGCGGCGAAGAAAGGTGATCCGCTTTTGCCAGAAACGCAGCAGGGTCCACAGGCAGATCAGCTGCAGTATGAGCGAATTCAGACTTTCTTGCAGGCTGCAAGTGAAGGCAAGGGGAAGCTGGAAGCAGGCGGCAAGGCGACACAAGTAGACGGCAAAGGATACTTCATCGAGCCCACAGTCTATTCTGGTGTCGATGAGAACGAGAAGACACAAAAGGTAAGCGCGTCTAGCTCAATTGCGACCGATACCATGCTGACAATCCATACAGGAAGAAGTCTTCGGCCCATTTGTCAACATCAACACGTTCAAGACAGAAGCAGAAGTCCTTGAGAAAGCCAACGCCACAGAGTACGGCCTCTACGCATCAGTGTTCACCAAAGACATCAGCCGTGCCCTTCGAGTGGCCAAGGCTTTCGAGTCTGGTACAGTGGGCATCAACTGCACAAGTCCGAGCATGGCGATGGACATGCCATTCGGTGGATACAAGGGCAGTGGACAAGGCCGTGAAGGATATGGCTATAGTTTGGAAGAGCACTTGGAACACAAGACTGTGCTTATCAAGATTGACGAGGAGGCTGCCTCGCCTCTGCAAACAGACGCTCCAAAGGGCTAGATTTGCTCCGGGTTAAACTGCTTGAAGATTTCACTATGGCAAAAGCAAGCACGAACAGATCTGGCTTCAATTTCATTCTTATTACTCGTGCAAGGTCTCGGATCATTCTCACCGCCCCTACAGGCTCTCAGCTGTTCTTCGTCGTACCTAGTCGTCGTGCGGTAGGATAGGAGAGACCTGATCATCTCGCTCAAAGCTCAGCCTATCCCGGGACGAACATCCGGCTTCGGCAGTCTTTATGTCAAAGTCGTCCCAATCTTCATCGAGACGCGTCCTACCGCGCGAAGTTCTGAGTGCGGGTGTCTGAGAACCCGATGCCAGCTCCGATGCACATGATAAAGATAGCATTGCACGCTTACCATTCGGTGTGTCAAGCACACACATCTTGCCAGCTGTTGATGGTAAGCTGGGGCCGGCGGCCATCTTATGGTTTGTATCACAACGTCGCGAGTCACCACGAGCTGCAGTGTAAGTAGCAGAAGTATGTAGGTTTGATAGCGCCTCATCCTGCGACGTCAATTTCCGTGCCTGTGATGACTTCTCGTAGGCGCCCTCGGCCAGCTTGTACATCACAGAGATGGGAGTGGTCTCTCCGGTTACGGGCGGAGTTGTGCCACAGCCGCAAGCTTCATGAGGACCTTTAAGACTAGACCTCGGACCTTGCAGGGGTGTGAGAGGCATGCTACAGGCTTGTGGCTGCTTGTAGACACTAATCTCAGGTCTTTGGGACGAACGAGACTGTGCATCGACGAGCTGTTGGCGCAGAGCCCTGATCTGCGCCTGAAGCTGCTCGGCCGAGGGACCATTGTAGCGTAGAGATGGGCCTGGCAGATCTCCATTGGTGCGAAGCAGCTCCGAGGGCTCTGCCAGTCGCTGATAAGTAACACCCTTAGGTTGAAAGCCTCCAGTACAGAGCTCGTCCGCCTGATAAGCCGTTGTCATGTCAACGATAGGTGCTTCGTGGGCAGAGGTGGCTTCATCGAAGTGCCCAGACACTGCTCCTTCCGGGCTTCTGTTGGCATTCTCCCAGGCACGACATCCTATTTCGCGTTCGACGAGCCACATGCTGTGCTTCTCTGCACGTCGCGCAGCTCGTTTGTTTTCTCGATTCTCGTCTTTCACGGCGGCCCCTCGTATGGCAGCCACCTCGCGCATTATAATGTCGACATATCGAAGCACATCGAAGTCGAGGCGGTGTATTTCCCAAGCACAAAATGGATACACAAGCTTGAGCGCCTTCACTCCGTCGAACCCGAGAATTGATGCATCAGCGTAGTGATGGGGTTGAAAAAGCTCAGTAGTACTATGTCCAATCTGGACTGTCGTGCACGGGTTTGGCGATTCGGCAAGCACTTTTCCAGGCAATGAACACAGCTCCGAAAATGCTTCATTGTCATCGACGCCGTAGCGACTGTAGAGGCGTGGGCCCTGGAGAGGATGCGGTGCGTGCTCGCTGTTGTGTGGCGTTGGTCGCAAGTCATGTGGAGTAGCATGGCCAGCTGGCGAGCTGGCGCCACTAGTGCTTTCGGTATGGTTGTGGTTCGCGGACTCTGCATAAGTATCCGTGTGATCAGTATAGTCTGAGCTCTGTACTGTACTAGCACGAGGGTCTAGATGATCCGTAATAACAGGACTGCAGGTCTTTGGGGAACTCTCTTGTTGCAGGGGTGATGGTCCATCCGAGTCGATGAGCTCTTCACTGCTCATGCCAGGCCCAACGGCAGTAGTGGCGAGAGGAACGGTTGGTGAAGCTCGTGGCGGATCGATCGCCCTTTCCTTGCCTCGTGCCTTGGCAGACTCGTTCTCGTCTTGTACCGCCGCAGGGGCTTCATCACTGGGGACTTTCGTCGTGATCTCCGACGTCGATTTCGCATGATTGTGACTGTTCGGTTCGGTAAGTAGAGTATTGGTATACGTCTCGGCGAAGCACAGATCTGCTGCGAGAGCGATCTCAGTATCGCCAGAAAGGCCGCATACTGCCAGGGCATTAGCTTTCTTGCTCAAGAATGCAGCCAATTGTCTCATGCTCTCGGCGGCTATGGATGTTGTCAAGGTTGTGCTCTGCCCAGGTCGTGTCAGAAATGCGGGCAACTTCTCGATCAGGAGACCGAACGCATAAGCATAGAGCCTGTTCGAAAGATGTTTCATGGCCCTCGAGATTGGTACATCAAGCATGAGTATGCCCGTGCAGTAGCCTTTGTAGATGAAAGCCGACAGATCGACAAATCGCTCTGCTATCTCGGAAGCACTTGCATTGCAAAGCTCCAAGTCGCAGTCCTTGGAAGACTTGCCCTCGTTAGGAAAAGCACTGGAATACTTCTCTCTGACCATGGTCCAGGGTGGCTTGATAAGAGACATTGGCGGTTCTGTGAGAAGGAAGCTGATTGGGAGACCTCTGCTCGTTACACGGACTTATGTATCTCGTATAGGCTTGTGTCTGTCGTTAATACAGTTTGAAGTGAGACCGCAATTATGGTTTGCTGAATTTGCGACATTATACAATACGTACACGCGATGATGAACGCACACTCTGCTAAAGGACTTCATTCCATACTGTACGTGCCGGATGCCGTTTAGTACAGACCATAGCTTGAATGCTATGTGACGCTAGGCCGTCAGAGCAACCATGGGATGAACTTGGAAGGCGTCCGTTGCTCGTAAGCCATGAACTTGTCGCCGTACTGCAACGGTTAGCGCGTACAAAATGATATTCGGGGTCTCCCACCTTTTGCTCCATATATTTCTGGTGATCCGGAATGGTCGACATGAGGAATTGAGTACTGAAGAGCGCGCCAGTCACGCCGGCCCAGACCCAGCCTCCTCCTGCGAGCGCGTAGCCCACTCTCCAGAGTGTGTATCCGAAGTAGTTGATGTGTCTGGAAAGGCCGAACAGCCCGTTGCTATACACCTCATTATTTGCAGGATCTTTCTTCCATGAATGTCTCTGCTGCTCACTCCACCATTCGATGCCTAAACCGAGCACATACAAGGTGGTGCCCAACTGCAAAGGTGTCTGAGGGAAATGCTCCCCGTTTGTGCTCGCGCTAGTCTCTGCGCATACGAACAGCAAGGTGTTGATACTATTGAAGGCTGCATTGAAGATTCCAACCATCAGACCCAACGCAGGCGGCATACGCTCCTTCCTCGTCACGGTGAGCCAGTAGTTCTGCTTAAGCATACTGCCTACAGACATTCCAAAGAGGATCGTGCGGTAGGGAGAGAGACCTAGATGATCGAGAGGGCTGCGGGTAATGAGGGGCGGTCCTTGTGGCAGCGGTCTGCCTCCCAGGCGACGGATCAGGGAGGCACCATAAGACTTCGATAGTATGCCATATTGGAGGTAGGGGTCGGCGAGGCGGGAGAGGAAAAAGGTCAGTGTGCCAGGAACATCATCTGTGTAATCGCCTCTTTGAATATCGGCTGCAACTGGTCTTTTGGGTCCGTCTGCTGCCATGATCGCTCAGGTGTTCGCAGACGTTCTTTCTGTGCATGCCACACTGAGACTCGTACTGAGAAAGCGCTTGAAGATCATCGCCGAGAGCTCGGTTGCGATGATGTCGTTTCCGGCTCTTGGCTTGTGCTTCCTTTTGTGCATACGTCCTGAATTGTTAGCTACTGCGGATCCCACAGTGCGTCCTTCACGCTGCACAGCATTGCAAGTAGCCTGGATCGACAACTCTCATGCTCGATGAGGTGAGGTCAAAACATGCGCCTCGAGTGCAGTCGCAAGGACCAGTACCAATCGGTGATTGGCGGCAATGGCAGGCATAAACACGACCACCCTGCCTTTGTCCAAGGAGCCCAGTCCTTGTCGACCTCATCTCTCGGCTTTTCCTTAACTCCCAAGACCGCTGCTGACATTGACATACCCAAAATCGCTCAGTCTTCAAACACTGGACGTGAAGATCACGCCTGCGAGTTTATGAGCCGAGACCACTTCGAAGACAGCACGCCGAGGCTTTTGGGTACCTTCGCCAATCACGGCCTGAGTGTACGTTGTAGGTGATTGCAAGGCGCCGACCACACGCACATTAAGGGAGAGGCCAGTTCTAAAGCAGCTGCATCATGCCTCGTGGCCGTACATGTCCTCACGAGTATACGTGTGCGCCTGACGTGTAATCCTCATGCGAATTCGAGCCGTACCTTGGTTGTCATCCATCAGTGATCACAGCATAGCTGTCCAGACCCTCCCGATCGTGCCGATAACTCCAGTCTTCGATCATTACTTACGATGCTAAAAAAATCGAAGTCCTTGAGTGCCTGGTCTAGTGCTCTATTCATACGCTCTGCCCATGCAATAAATTTTATACCGATCCGCCCGAGCCGCCAAGCAGACACAACCAATTTACCCGGGCATTTGCCATTTGGAAAGTCGCTCACGTCGGAGAAAATCATGCCCGTGATCGAGGCGCTCATGCTGCGTATCGTGGCCAGTCATCGCGGAAAGCTTTGAGCTGATCCGCGAGAAGCATCCCATCTTGGTGTCGCGACATGTGTTTACAAGCTACTTGGACAGCCGGAAGAACTGGACACGGGAAACTAAGCAAGGCTGACACGTTCTCAGACCAGGTCATAGTTCTATAAGTCTCCTAGCATGACGTCCGGCCCGGACTGCCAATGGCCGCGACCTTGCTAGCGTCGTCGTTTAGCGAGCAACTTCACACACTTCTGGCGTGGTGCAACCTTCACTAACATCTCGTCTCCTTCGACGTAGCGCACTGCGTGGCATTGGGATAAGCACCAAACCATGACAATGGCTCCAGAGTCGCCAGCAGGCTCTATCGGATGTCCGGCCGTCGTACCATTGAGGCAATGTCGACGTCTACCGATGGGTATGGTACGGATCCCTTTGGCCGTAGCTGAACGCAAACTCGATCGATCAGAGCACGTAGGCCAAGGAAGATGTCAAAGGCCGCGACATATGGCAAGGCTTTGCTGCACTTGGTATGGCTCTCGCAAGTGAGACATATGCAAATTTAGCCCACAAGTGCTTACTTGGCTCGCTAGCTCATCCGGGCCGTGATGAACATATCGCAGTGGCCGATGTTATGCCATCGTTGCAGTGTGCGAAGAGCGACAGATAGCTTTCTGGGCGTCAGATGATAGACAGATATAAGAGGCCCATCGCGACCGCACGATACCAGCATTCCAATACACAATCAAAAGCACTCAAGATTAAAAGCCAACCACACTCATTCACAACAAGACTACTACCACTACAACACCAACAAACAAGATGCACTTCACTCCAGCAACCGCCCTCGTGGCCTTTGTCTCCGTGGCAGCAGCCAGCCCACTTGCCTTCCCACAAAACGCCGGCACCGGCGCAGGAGCTTCCAACACATGCGGAGTCTCCTCCTTTGTCGCAGTGACTGGCAAGTCAGAGTCTCCAGTCCTCGACGACTGCTACAAGATGCGTGACCAGGCCTCCAAGTCTGGCCCATGGAAGATTGACGGCGCCAAGACCCTGGCAACTTTCGGAACCTGCTCCTTCTCTGCACAGCCAGTCACCTCCGGCCAGCACGGCTACATTGGCAACAGCGACATTCACGACTTGGTTGAGGATGCTATCAAGAGATGGCAGACCTCTGGCCAGTCCAGCGCCACCGCTTACAGGGGTACCATCACTAAGCAGGTCGGAAGTGCAGGTGAGATGCCTTGTGGATCTGACGGTGGTGTTCAGGTCCAGATCTCATGGACCCTTGGCCACTCATAGATGGAAAGATATATTAGCCGGCGAAGCAGTTCTGATATGGCACGAGGAACGGCATCTGCAGGATGATTGGCACACCGGACTTTGACTGTCTGAAATTCTCTTTCTGTATCTTTATAGGTGAACAAAAGACATGTATCTCGACGACTCTTCCTACAGAAGAGTTGTCTCTACCCATGTTCATGATACATCTCAACGATTCGTAGACACTTTCTTCTCGTTTGCATACGCTTCTGCAAATGTCTTCTCGTCCTTCGCCTTGTGGACGTTACCAGCGACGTAATGCTCTGTGCTCTTATCGTTCTCCATTGTAAAGCAGGCGAGGATGATCGCAGCTCCTGTGAAGACGAGAGTGACCAAGAACACAGTGCTTGTCGCTTGAGCGAAGCCTAAGCGGAAAGGCTCCTGTACCGCTTGGTGGATTTCTGGTGTGAGTCCTTCGACAGTTGTGTGAGCTACGATCCCTTGCAGAGCAGCAGCCAAGCTGGGCAGGGACGACTCTGGCAGTCCAAGACCGGTCGTCACAGGATTGATGTTGTTTGGAATGGTAAACCAGCAGACTGTTGCTGAGTGCCGCCGTAAAAACAGCAACAGCAATGCTGATAGGTGTACGCCTGCATCCGTCTTGTTCTAATGCCGATGCAATCTGCTCCAAATGCGGTTGTGATATGGTAATCATTTTATTCGCTCGGTTGATGCTATCCTGGTGTGTCCGTTCTACGAGCTGCTGGTGACTCTTTATGGAGCGAATCTAGGAGCGCGTGCCGAAGACCCAAGACAGCATCCCGAGATAGCTGAGATTGTCTTTGAGAGACTCTCTGCCCACCATACCAGACTGAAGTAATGGTCTTAGTCGTGGCCGACGTGAAGTCAGTGCTGCCGAACACTTGTTGGACAACGCGCAAGGCAGCGGAAGTTGAGGATGCCAGTTTCTTAGATTATAGTAGTATATCTCTACACAGTACCGCAGAACTGAGCTGCTCACATCATGGCACTAATGCAAAGACTTGGAATCATGATTACAACCCCTGTTTTGCGTTCGCTCCACCTTCATGATCAAACGCAATCTTCCAGCCGTTCTGTACCCTGACTTGTGGGTTTTTCACAACAGCCCACGCGGCCTTGCCCTCCTCCTTACCATGGTACTCGATATCGGCCTGACGTGCTGGCTCGGATTTGCCTGCGTGGGTCTCTGATACCTCAACTTGAGTCTTGTCCTTCCAAGAGTCCGGTGCGCCTACAACAAGAATCTTCTCGACCTTCACTCTCTCCATGGTCTTGAAGTATGCCTTCGCACTCTTGCTGCTAGCGCCGAGGTTGAGGTCCTCCGACGTCAAGCTTTGAGTTTTGCTGTCAAAGACAAACTTGCGGTGGATGTATGCGCCATCTTGGTAGTCGAAGGACTCGCCATCGTCGAGGTAGAGTGTACCTTGTGCTTCTCCGCTATTGCCAATGACGACGACAAGAGTCAGAGGATCGTACTTCATCAAGCCAGAGCTGCGTCTTGGTCGGTCGCGGCGCGGGACGATGTTGCCACCTTGCATAAGCAAAGGAATGGTGTCCAAGGGTGAGGAGACGGTAACTTCACCTGGTCCTTCATATGTCCAAAAGTCGAAATAGTCGTAGTACTTTTCCTTGTCAGCTAGGTAGATTGGCGTTCCTGCTTGATCAGCCTTAGTGACTGGCTTGGCGAGCAAACCAGTGCTACCGAGGTAGAGCTGATCATCAATAGCGAATCCCTTCTCGTCGCCGGGGTGTACATAGTAGTTCGGTCTCACGATTGGAGCGCCAGAGACGTGCGCTTCGTGGAATGCTGTGTACCATGCTGGGAGCAGGCTGTAGCGTAGACGGAGTGCCTGAGTGATGATCTCCTTGTGTGGCTCGCCAGAAAGGTATGGCTCACGTCGGCGAGCATCGATGTGTGCGTGTCCACGGAAAAATGGATACCAAATGCCGGCTTGGTACCATCGAGCGAGCAAGTCAGGCTCCGGATTACCGAAGAAGCCACCAACATCAGCGCCGGCGAATGGGAAGCCACTGATGCCCATGCTGAGTACCATAGGGATGGAGGCTTCGAGATGAGACCACTCAGCTTGGTTGTCACCGGTCCACATAGCTCCAAGACGTTGGCTGCCAGAGTAGAAGGATCTTGTGAGCACAAAAGGTCGAACATTGTGCTTGGCTTCCTCCTTGTCACGAGAGAGGAGACCCTCGTATGTGGCATTGATCAAGGTCATACCGTTCAGATTGTGGACGTCTCTGTGCTCCCAGCCGCCGTGGTGTACATTGTCCTTTGGCATAGTCGTCTCTGGCCCGTTGAAAACAGATGGCTCGTTCATGTCGTTCCAGACAAATAGGTTCCTCGCCGACCCAGTGAACTTGCTGTACTGGTACAAGCTAGTCCACCACTTGCGAGCTGCCGGATTGAAACAGTCGACCCAGTGGCTGCTACCTGGCCAGCACCATCCCTCGTAGATATTGCCGTCCTTGTTGTGGACTGCGAGATCTTTCGACTTCAGCTCGTCTACAATGGGATAGTTGGCCTCATTCTTGATGTGTGGGTCAATGATGGCTACCAGCTTCCGCTCGTGCTCATCGAGCTGCTTCTGCATGTCGAGTGGGTCTTTGAAAGTGAGTGGGTCCCACGTGAAGTACTTCTTGCCCTCGGTGTACTCAATGTCCAGCCAGATGACATCGTATGGAATGTTGTTCTTGTCAAACTTCTTGTCCACATCCTTGACATCTTCATCAGTGACATAGTTCCAGCGGCACTGGTGGTAAGCGATCGAGAAGTGCTGTGGCAGTTGCGTTGTGCCAGTGAGCTCGCTGTAGGCGCCAATGACATCTTGCGGCGTAGGACCAAGGAAGACGAAGACATCGAGCAGGCCCGATTCACTGATGAAGTGGCTATCAGTGCTGATGCTGGATCCGAGGCCAACTTTGCTAGCCAGGCTGGAGCGTTTCGTGACATCCACCCACGTCTCTGCAGCATTGAGCCAGAAGACACCAACGGTAGAGTCCTTCTTCTGCGCTTGTAGAAGAGGAATGGAGCCATAAAGTGTCATAGGGCTGTCCGTCTCATACTCGAAGACGTCGCTGTTGTATAGTCTGTAAGGTTCCGAGTACTTGCCATCACCACCCCGGGTCTCCTTGAGATTCAGAGGGCTCGTGTGTTCAGCCAGACCGTAGACATGGTCATATCCTGGGAACGAGATGTCCAGAGCTACAGCTTCTGGTCCACGAGGTTTGGTGTCCGTGTTTCCACCAAAAGACTCGTCCCACCATGTGCCTTCGTCCTCTCCAGCGGCCACCTCTCCCTGGTTCTGGTCGGCGTTTTCCTCGCCTTCCTTCTTCTCAGGCTCCTTCTTCTCCACCTGCTTGCGCCAATGTTCCACGTTCAACAGACCGCGCTCGTTGAAGCTGACCTGGGTCTCTCCGTCGCGTTGCCACTCGATGCCGAACGGGGAGTGCTTAATGATGGCCTCAAATTTGCTGGAGGGTCCATATACCACTCTGGTAGTTCCCTTCTCCGCGTCTTTTGACAATGCAGCTCTGGAGCTGAGTGTGGTGCCCCCAACGATAACCCATTGCTCAGCCTCATTGTAACGTTCCTTCCGGATCTTGCTGTCATGTCGAAGCTCGATCTGGCCCTTTTGCCGCCTCTCTTCGTCAATCGTCACGCGAGCGACACCAGATTCATAGAAAGAGATCTTGATAGGAAGTCGCACAGATTCTTCACTGTTGGTGAGCTTCTTGTATACAGTTCCAGTCAGGATACCGTCATTGAATTTGATGGTCGATCGGTCCAATGAGTATGGAGCCTCCCACTTCGAGGTCGCGATTGCTGTGTCGGCGTACAATCGATTTCGTTTACAGAAACCTGATTGATCGCAGGTTTTGAAATTCTCATGCTTGACGCTCACTGCGAATAGGTCAGCTTAATTACTTCCACTAGCACTACAGCCAGCTTGGTAGACAAGTATGGGAATATGTTTGGTGTGCTTACCGGCCGGCGTGATGAAACAGATGGAGGCTATGAAGACAAGCACGAAGCTCTGCCATGAGCCATTGAAGCCCTTCATGTTGTCCACTCGCCGTTGTCCGCCAGGAACTCCAGCTTGAGAGACAGATAGGAATTGTCAGGGAGTCCAGACGTGACACCTTGTCTAAACATCGGCCTCTCGCCAAATCGTCCACCGATGTCACTCCCCAAGTTCCAAGCATTGATTCGTGGATGCGGAAGTCGTGGGATCTGGAGGATATGCATGAAGAAGCTGCGACGAAGGTGTCATACTGGATATTTGGTGTAGATTTGACGGCCAGTCTTCTGCATTCATATCATGCACTCTTGACAGACTTGTAGCAACAGACTGGATACATTGACTCCAGCCTGTCCCACCACGACTTTCTGCAATTTTGGTCGGTCTCCCTCCCCTGCATATCGGTGCCCCGCGAGAGCCACAGCCCACTTTTGGTCGCTGGCGCTGGCGGTGTAAAGAAAGATTTCAAGCTCCATGTCACAAAACCCGCCCATCTTCAAACACCTCAACGCCAAAGACCGATCACACCTCACCACCGTTCTCCAGCAGAATCAAGCCAACATGTCTGCCAACGAGCAAACGTACGTCTAGATCGTCTGGTGTTGATTCCATCATCCAATGGCCGCAGTACTAACAAACACTGCTTCTGCAGCTTCATTGCCATCAAGCCAGATGGTGTCCAACGTGGACTCGTCGGCGACATCATCTCCCGGTTTGAGAAGCGTGGCTTCAAGCTCGCTGCCATCAAGCTCGTCTCCCCATCGCAGGAGCACCTCGAGAAGCACTACGAGGACCTGAGCTCCAAGCCTTTCTTCAAGGGTTTGGTTGCCTGTATGTTACGCCCATCAATTGAATATGCAGGAAGAATGAAATGCTGATGAATTGTAGACATGGGCTCTGGCCCAATCTGCGCCATGGTCTGGGAGGGCCGTGACGCCGTCAAGACTGGCCGTGTCCTCCTCGGAGCCACCAACCCAGCTGCCTCCAGCCCAGGTACCATCCGTGGTGACTACGCCATTGTATGTTGCAATTCTGTATCTCTAGCGGTCCTTGTCACTAAAATGTTCTTACAGGATGTCGGCCGAAACGTCTGCCACGGCTCCGACGCCGTCGAGTCTGCCCAGAAGGAGATTGCTCTGTGGTTCAAGCCAGAGGAGATCCAGACCTGGAAGCAGGCCCAGCACGACTGGATCTACGAGAAATAGACGATTCGCCAGATCTACCACGAGACAATGAAAACGTGTCATGAGGAAAGACAAAAAGCAAGGATGATATAGAGATGGTTTACATACGATGCTGTGGACGCCGTTACATCCAGGCGAAATAGGTTGTCTATCGAACATGGATTTCTGAATACTTCGCGATCTACACAGTCGCTTCGTAATACTGACTGTGATAGAATGAACCGAGACAAAGTTCGCAGAACGAGACACAAATGAGAATGTCTTGACAAAAAAAAGCGCACAGCTCAACTTCTCTCTACCGGCTCCAGTGAATGTCTGAGTGCCGCGGATGCAGATTACAGATACAAGTATCACGACCTCCATCGCAAGTCTCCCTTCATCACACAGCAACAGAGACCTCTCCCATCAGCGAAGATCAAATCAACAACGAAGTAGCCCGTCTACCTCACGAACAAGACCTACAACACACAAAGCACAACCCAAAAGCAACCCTCAAAATGCCATACGAGAACATTCAACCACTCGACTGCCAGCCCGACAACTTCTGCCCGAACCACAAATGCGGCATGTACTTCGACAATGCAGCTGATCTTGCACTACACATCAGAAGACCACACCTTGACCTCGTTGAGCCAGACATCCAGCCACATTGGTGTAGATGGTGCCATGGCTACTACATGGGCATCGACACTTTCTACCACCACACTCTGGAGTGCTGGAACGAATGGCTGGATAGCAGGATGGCTTGTAGGCATTTGGGTAGGAGAGGTGGAAATCAGAGTGGTAGATGATTTGTCCAACGGAGTTGATGCTGCGTAAGTTTTGGTATAGGATGGCGGTGGAAATCGTTCTGGGAAACTGTGTTGGATGGTGGAAGAGGTCAAGTATACAAGTGTAGGGTGATGAGAGAGAAGAGTTTTGTCAGAAATCGGTGGCCACAATCTGTATTCCAATTGAGATAGACTGTTTCCGACGCACTGTCTCTTGTGATCCCTCGAACAGAACATGGCATATCAAGCTCTCGTGGTAGAAGGAATTGGCCATGACTCTGAGGCCACCATTCAAATGCTCTGATCGAACGACCAAGCCTCACGGCTCCACATGATCGGGGTGTCGCGCATTGGCACGCATACATCCGCATAAGCACAAATACTGTCCTTCAGCATTCTTCATAATCCTCGCATGTTTAATTTGTGGTGTAGAGGGTGATTGAGCTGTGAGTACCTCCCAGAGTATGATGGTTACAGCAGCCAATAACAAGTGAGGAGTGGGTCGAGCCAAGAAATCACACTTTGAGCATCTCGAATTCTGCCGCCAACACTTCTGCTTTCGACCTCCAGTTGCACGACGCACATCAATCGCCCAACGACCGACACAATGGCACCAAAGGCAGCAGCAAAGGGCAGTAAGTGGGACACAGCAATGCAGCGCGCACTCATGCTATGAGAGATCGCATGCGACATGTGCAGGAACCGAGCACGAGAATAGAATTGCATACTGACAGTATTCTTCTTCACAGAGAGCAGTAAGCCATCTGCAAAGGCTTCGGCCGCCGCAAAGGCAACCCTGCGCGGAGTAAGCATCTTCTCCAATCCACCTTGAGGCGTGTCAGAGCTCCCATCATCTGACGGCTTGTTTTTCTCGCAAAACAGGTCAACTCGCACAAGGTCACCAAAGTCCGCAAGAGCACGACTTTCCACCAGCCAAAGACTCTCACGCTCTCGCGTGCACCAAAATACCCTCGCCGATCGATCCCGCGCCAGCCTCGTCTCGATGCCGGCAAGGTCATCATCCACCCTCTCAACACTGAGAGCGCCATGAAGAAGATTGAGGAGGACAACACCCTCGTTTTCATGGTGGACGTCAAGGCGAACAAAAGGCAGATTAAGGAGGCTCTCAAGAAGCTGTACGATGTTGACACCGTCAAGATCAACACCCTCATCCGGTATGCCACGGTCTACTTGTCAGGGAACAAATTTCAGATACGGACTAATAGCTCCACAGACCAGACGGCTCCAAGAAGGCTTTCGTCCGCCTCACCGCCGATGTCGACGCCCTCGACATTGCCGCCACCAAGCTTGCCATCGTCTAAGCTTGTTGAGCACATCCCAAAAGCAGGTCTTGCATTCAGCATCGGCGTTTGAGCAGAGCTCGGTTGGAAGGGAAACGGGAAAGAAGACGGGAGTTTTACATGTCCCTGGGTACCAGAATTCCTGGCACGAGGAAGGCTGAAGTTGCTTCTCCTCTTCTGGCAGAGCGTAGTATACAGCTACTGTACAAGCGCCATGCGATCAAGTCGTCGCACCACACCATATATGACTTCATGATACCCCATTTGCTGCTGTTGATCTTGTTGTGTGGACTTCTCATCTTTGCTGTTTCCCCCCTCTGATTCCAAGTAATCGTCTGACCGGGTATCATGCTGTTGTACATGTCGTCTCCGATGCTGCGCGCCCTCTTCACGATATCTGTACATGCTCCAGGGCCATCTCCTATCCGCCCTTTCATGGCGCCACATCTAGTCTATCACAACTTGGCTCCGCGCATCAATCTATTGGCGCATTCTCTCCAGATGCTGAATGACAGTCTGATTGGCATCCATGAATCGATCGACGCAGTTGCGCATGCAAGGCTCTTCGTATCGGTCCAGCCCGCCTTGAGTGATTCTTGATGTGATGCACTTCTTGAAACATGTGTCTAATCAATTCCCATCAGCTCAAAGCCTTACCAGTCCTTCAACATCAATGACCGACCTGTCAAGCCATGCACAGTCTGCTGTATTTGGGCTTTCTGGCTCTCGCCTTGAATGAACTGGTTCAAATCCTGTCGGTCCTTGGCTGAGAGGTTCTGCAGCGCAGAAGCCATTTCGGGGCTGACTGAGGTCTGATCCATGATGAAGTATGTCTTGTGGGCGAGTGTGAGATGGGTTGGTTGCTATGATGACTTTCTCACTCCAATTGTATCGCATTTCTGTTTGACAGCCATGTTACTCAGGCTCCATCCAGCAGGGTCCAATGCACGGACGTTTTCTTTCGGCGGCCTTTGGAAAGCGGGCGAGAAAAACTCCCCAACAACATCTTGATCCTCGCTACACTTGCAGTGCACGCCGTCGCTCGTTGATCATCCAGCAAACCCCGTCGCTCTGCCCAACCAAAATCATGTCGAGAGATATTGGTCAGAAGGCCCAGCCACCGGCGCCGTAAGTCTTCTTCTCTCGCTCGCTCTGGTT
Organism: Septoria linicola; assembly: GCA_024114885.1. NCBI lineage: Eukaryota > Fungi > Ascomycota > Dothideomycetes > Mycosphaerellales > Mycosphaerellaceae > Septoria > Septoria linicola. The sequence goes on from CP099420.1 coordinate 2,870,345, forward strand.
TGTGTCTGTTCTTGTCTTACGCCAACCCAACCTACACCGTGTGTGCCACCAACGACAACACAGTCACGTTCTGCTGCTGCTGTTTCGACACACACTTTGAAGTCACCACCGCAAAACACATCACTAACAACATGAATTCCAGAACGCCACAGAACACACCGGCCAACAATGCTCCCATCTCATCGCATGCGCAGGCACCCAACCTGTCGAGCTTGAAGGAAGGTACGTGACAATAGCAGGATTTTTCCACGGTCGCCACCAACCACCGAAACTAATGCGTACTGTCTACAGAGGATCTCGACCGCGCCGCAGCTGCATCCATCTTCGCACAGAACCCCCGCCTGGTCTCTATGATGCAAAACAAGCTGTCCGGCTTGATCGGCCAGTCGAGCGGCTACGTTGAGTCGCTGCCCGCCCCAGTCCGAAGACGTGTCGCTGGACTCAAGGGCGTGCAAAAGGAGCACTCCAAGCTGGAGGCTCAGTTCCAGGAAGAGGTCCTTGAGCTCGAGAAGAAGTTCTTCGCCAAGTTCACCCCACTTTACGAGAAGCGTGCAAAGATCATCAACGGCCAGGCTGAGCCTACGGACGCCGAAGTCGAGGCCGGCGAGGAAGACGATGAGGAGGACGAGGAGGCAGAGGAGGCCAAGGCAGAGGCAGATAAGAACGCTGAAGGCGCAGAGGCCGCAAAGGGCATCCCAGAGTTCTGGTTGAGCTCAATGAAGAACTCATCCCTCGCCGAGACCATCACCGACCGCGACGAGGAGGCGCTCAAGTTCCTCACTGATATCCGCATGGAGTATCTCGACCGCCCTGGCTTCCGCCTGATCTTCGAGTTCTCCGAGAACCCATTCTTCTCCAACAAGACCATCTCAAAGACATACTACTACCAAGAAGAGAACGGATACGGCGGCGACTTCATCTACGACCACGCCGAGGGTGACAAGATCGACTGGAAGCAGGGTCAGGACTTGACCGTGAAGGTCGAGAGCAAGAAGCAGAGGAACAAGAGTATGTGCTATCAATTTTGAGAATTTGAATACCCAGGCTAATTTTGTGACACAGACACCAAGCAGACCCGCATTGTCAAGAAGACGATCCCAACGCCCTCATTCTTCGACTTCTTCAACCCAGCAACGCCCCCAGAGGACGATGACGAGGAGATTGACGACGACATTGAGGCCAAGCTCGAGCTCGACTACCAGCTCGGTGAGGACATCAAGGAGAAGCTCATCCCACGCGCCATCGACTGGTTCACCGGCGAGGCCCTGCAGTTCGAGCAAGGCATGGACGACTTCGACGAGGACGACTTTGAGGATGAGGACGACGAGGATGATGACGAGGATGACCGCGATGAGGATGACGAGGATGAGGATGAGGACGAGGTATGAGATTCGTACCGCACGCCATCTGACTCGCAAGCAACACATCACTAACACCACAATAGGAGGATGGTGGCAAGCCAAAGCAGGAGACTGCCGAGTGCAAACAGAGCTAGATTGACTTGCTCGCTCTCCCTTTGCTTTTTGCACATGCACGGCGCTACCATGGGCGGGAGTCGACTAGAGAGGCTCCGCCGCGTAGCGCAAACATCGACACCACCACCTTGCACTAGACGATCATACTCTGGAAGTGCTCCACTACTCTGGCATCAGACTCGATAGCAATAGATCCCTCAGCCCCCCTTCTTCTTTGGACGGCGGTAAGAGGTGGCGGCGGTAGCAAGAGGCGGCGGCTGTACATTGACACGACCCGAAACTGATTCATCACGTCCTTCTTCACGTCCTTCCGTTCTCTACTACCTACTGCTGCTCCTGACGCTACACTACACGACGCTACCACGATGTCACACTCACGCTCCTTACGACCCCACCACCGAGATCCAACACATGCATCGACAGGCGTTTCTGGTGAGTTGTGTTCCATTTGACTTTATTGAGAAAGCAGCGGCGGCGAACAATAATAATCTTGACTTGGAAGGAAAGGCGATGCGAAAGAAGCAACGGCGAAAAGGAGAAGGACAACTGTGCATGCACAAACGCTCGGTTCTTCTGATCCTGATTGAACTTGCTGTGTAAGGGAGGTCCTTTTCAGGCTGCGCACGAAAGCGAGAGGTAGATAGTGTTGCGGCAATGCGGTCTTGCACAAGTTTGAAAAATATTGATTTCTTGCAATTTTGGGTATCTCTTTTTCGTGAAAATGTTGCTGAACGCGAGAATTTACCACGACGCCGTCCGCTATGCTGTCCCGGCCGTGATCGCCTGCTTATCCTTTACCATCCACCTTGGACTCATCATCCACGCCAACGACATCAAAGCCCGAAAGCATCTCTTTGATTATGGAACATCACTCTTCAGGCCTCAGCTCCACCCAGAAGTTATTCATTCCACCGCCGTCTCGCACCTTGACCTTGCCGAACTTCTGCTCCTTGGCTGGTGCTGGCTTGTCACGAAGCTGCCACAAGTAGTACACCAACTTTGACGTCTTCTTACGTTGCAGTAGGGCATATCCCAGAGAAGCCATGATCAGAGTCAAACGCTCGTCGTTAAAGTATCGACTGTTCAAGACGCAGGAAGACGGCAAGACCAGGAAGAGCGTCGAGCGGTAATCAGTCAGACTCGCAGGAAGGGCGCCTGAAGTTGAGGTCCTGCTGGGAGATGAGGAAAGAGTCTGTGAGGATGAAGGCGATCCTGGAATGTCGGCCTCGACCTGACGCTGGCGCAGGAACTTGGTAGTACGTCGTAGCATCTCGCCTCTGCCAGGAGCTGATGGGGCAAAGTTTAGCACAAGGCTGAGCGAAATCATGTCGAACTTGTCGTCCTCAGCTTCAAGAGAGGTGAGCGATGGTAATGGTCGGTCCATGAAGTCTTGCTGCAGAATCCCAGGCGCCTGAGAATTGAGGTCGATGTGAGTGATGTTGAAGCAGCCAGACTTAGAACAAGCATTCTTCGTGCTCAGAGCTCCGACCTCAAGCATCTTGAACTTTTGATCCAGTGAGCCAAGATCCTGCTTGATAGGTCCAAGCCACTTCATTAGCACCAGCGAGGAGTCACCGCCTCGGTCTGCGGATTGACCTTGGATGGACGCCTCTTGGTAAGCCTTGATGCCACCAAGCTCCTCCATCTGAGACTCTATCTCAGAGGCACGTTTGGCATCTCGCTTGGCTTTGGCAGCTGCGAGCAGCTTCTGCAGCTGGTGGAAGGTGACAATGGTCTTCTGAGTTGCCTTGGAGGACATTGTCTTCTTGCCGCTGGGTTTGACAGTCGGGGGTCGACCAGCTTTGAGCGAGGCATTTGCCTTGTGTGACTTCTTCTGGACGCCCATGGTGGCTTGAGTGGACAGGGACCGAGACTGACTCTAGTCTCTGAGATACGTTCAATTCGAGGAAATCGAGGCTGAACTTGTAAGCAACGTGGTATGTTGAGAACCATGTATCAGGGATGTTGGTAATTTGAGGCAACCAAGAACACGCGCGAGAAGATGCAAGAGCCGTGTACAGACATCATTGCCAAACGTGGACCATTGCCGTTCAGAGATGTCAGGAGCAAAGTTGATGGCAGTAGCAGTGGAAATTTTGGCAAGAGCATGTTGAGTTCTGAATTCTACGCAGGCATTCTGCATTATTTCGTCCGCTTTTTCTTGTTCTCCAATCTTGAGTCTTGACTGGAACTCCCTCTTTTCCCCTCCCAAGAGGCACTCGAACATCGTCGCTAATGCCGTATGACTTATCACTCAGGACGTATACCGGCATCATGTTCTACGAAGGTTGACATTCATCAGTCTTCGAACACGCGCTCAGTGAGCACGTTCCTGCAAGACGGCACAAAAACATCTTAAGGTCGACCGATCTTCTCTTGGCTATGCGCCGAGACTTCTTAAATGTCCTGCACGCCTATCACGAATAGCAGGATGCAACGACGATTATCGTAAGCCATCGTGTAGCGTAAGATCAGCCTTTCGCAGTGTGCTGCAACACGAGTGGCATACATTATGCCGTCCCGTGCCTCTACTTATGTACTGGTTTTCTTGTTTGGCAGCATTTGATAACATGAAGCTCCACTCACTGCTGACTCTGCTTACGGCGGCCACAGCTCAGGCACAATACTCCGGCGATATTGTAGCTTACTGGTAACCAGGACTAAAAGAAGAACTTGTTCAGGCTCAGCTGACAGAATCCAGGATTGACCGTTCCTCGGCACTCACGAACAACTCTCTCATCGGAGGGCTGCAATCTCCGCCTTCAGGATGGACTGGTGCAATCATAGCAGGTTCCATCTACACGGCGGCTTTGGAGACTTGCGATGATGAGCTGGCTTTCCAGCAGCTCGCTGTGAGCCACGCTGCTCACAATAGCTTGACCTGGATCTTCCACGGCACTCGAAACTTTGCCAATATTTACGACAACATGGCGAACATCACTGCTCAGATCGGCATCGATCACACGAGTGATGACTACTGGCGGGCTGCAGAGATTGGTCGAGATGCCGCTCTCCGTGTCACCAGTGCGAGACAGGGCGATAAGCTGGATGACTTCGTGCCATATGTGTATGGTCCAGCTAATCCCGGCATTTATCAGCGGACTCCAGGAGGTCTTACTGCTCCCGATACGCCGCAAGCATACCTTCTGCGACCATTCGGAGGAATTGGCAATATCACCAAGTTCCGTGCACCGCCACCACCTGCCATCACTTCTGAGGGCTACGAAGCTATTCTAAACTACGTCAAGGCTCAAGGAGAGCAGAACTCTACCGCGCGATCAGCATACGACACGGAGACTGCATACTTCTGGCGAGAGTCTTCCCCGATCATCTGGAGCAGATTTGCGTACAGAGTCATTGGCAACAAGTACGCAACTGATGTACTCAGCTCAGCCAAGTTCGCAGCACAACTAAATTACGCCCTGGCGAACGCAGCAATCGCTGGTTGGGACTCAAAGACTTTCTTCAACTCTTGGAGACCCGTCACTGCCATCCGTCGTACCGACATCTGGCTCCCGAGCGGAAACAATGTGTCTAACCCAGCTTGGACGCCACTGCTGAGTCCGACTCCAAATCACCAAGAATATACGTCAACCCATGCCTGCTTCGGCGCAGCTGCTGCGGCAGTAGTCAAGGCGTGGAACAACGGCTCCGATGCCATCGACATTCTGCACAGCACTAATGCCACTGGACGAGGCGTCATTCTTAGACCATACACTAGCATTCAGCAGGCTGTGAAAGATAATGGCGACAGCAGAGTCTTTGGAGGAGTAAGTGCACAATCTCACTCCAATCAGTGAGAACGATAGCTGACTGTAACAGATTCACTTCCAGTTTGCCTCGGATGTTGGCTCTGTAGTCGGCAACGACGTTGGAATCGCAACCATTCAGGCGTTCGACGATGGCTGGTCTCAGTACTAGATGGCGGCTGGCATTAGTTATTGGCATACTAGATGGTGATACTTGATCTGAAACGAGACCTGTAGAAAGCGCTGCAGGTAGCGCCAATCTTGCGTGACTTCTCTGACTATCGCATATCATACATCTTGCGAACTTTGACACACCATGCCAGCGCGGCAAGCAGATCACGTTTTCATCCCGTGTCCGCCTTTCCCATCTTCCAACGCCTCGCTATGCCATATCGCCTGCCCATGTCAAACGCAAATGCAAATTCATGAAGTCATCCGTGGTATCGAAAGCAGCAGCGCCTACTTCTTCTTGCGCAACGTGTTGCCCGCGCCTTCAAAGTTCACCTTCTTATTCTGCTCCTCTGCGGCCTGCTCCTCCTTGTTCTTGAGCGGCACAATATCATACCCAAAGAACAGCTTATTAGGACCTAGTCGCAGTGGCTCAGGCCCGTTCTGGTTCTTCTTGCTCTTTGGTGTGAACCCAGGGATCGCCACTCCTCCTCCGGCATTCGAGATCGGAGTACTCGTCCCCGGCGTTGATGTCGGCGTCGCTGTTGCTGTGCCTTTGCCCTTCTTCGCTACCAATCTCTGCCCTGCCCCAGCGAAATGTGAATTTGCCTTTTCATGTGACTTCGCCGCTTGATCTGAACTCGGCTTGATCGCATCGTAGTTGATCGACTGTGCCATGCTTCCTTGCGGATGTATCGCGCCTCCCATTGCGCCCATCTTCGAGTGGATGCTGTGTGGCGTGCTGGTTCCGCTTTGCTTTGGCTCTTCATACCCGATCGGAGGCGCAAAGTCGACTTCAAGATCGGTTTCTTGGACACTTATGGCGCTCTTTTCGCCTTCGGGTTTGACTTCCAGGACGGCGATTTCGTAGACGGTGTCGTTGTAGCTGAATGTGAAGACGTCGCCTTTGCTCATGCAGCTGAAGCCGCGGAAGGCTTGCTCGAGCACGGCTTTGGGGTCGGAAATGTCGAGGAAGTTGGTTGTTTGTGGTTGCAGCTTGATGAAGCGGCCGGGTGGCAGGCTGGTGCTTTTGGTTTGAATGAGGTCGCCGGGCTCGAGCATGAGGGTCTGCATCATCCAGAAGGGGAGGTAGCATCGTCCCTCCTCGGCGGTGAATTCGAGCACACCGGCGTGCGTGCTCGTCTGCTTGGTGCCGTTGATGAGCTCGAACAGCATGGGGTATTCGATGTGCAGTTGGGTGAGTTTGTCGAGGGCGGAGGCGGGGAGGAACATCTTGCCACCGTGGTTGGCAGACTCGCGCTCGGGGCCGGGCATCATGGCGATGGGGTAGCAGCGGTAGTATTCGTCGAAGCGGCGTGCTCGCCCACCAGCGCCACGGCCGCCCATCATGCCAGCGCGATACATGGCGAGCGGGTCGGTGTTGTCGTAGTAGTACGACATGAGTGTTGGTGTCCGGACGGGACCTGTCGGTTGTAAGACGAGAAGTCGATGCTGGTGGCGGCGTGGGAGGATAGGGACAGAGACGCGTTCAAGAGTGGACATGTACAGTGAATAGTTTGCCTCAAGTCAAGCATGTGAAGCTCTGCACTAAGTTAACTAAAGCCATAGCTGATGACAGCATTAGTTAGTCTCGGGGGCCGTTGTCCTTGGCACACGCTGAGGCACGCTTTCACGTCTGGCTTTGAAGCTCCTTTCTACCTTCCTCCGTGAAACACATCACAAAGCATCAGGTCCATCAGGAACTGCTCCTATCGGGCGCCTGTTGATGCTAGCTCAGCTCTCAGATGTGAATGGCAGTATTGTGGGCACACGACTGTAACGTGGAACTACTGGACAAGACACAACAGAAGGCACGGATTGCACCACTGTCAACGACTGAAGTCTTTCGATCACTGCGCGACAGGCGATAGACTACAGACGCAGTGGTCTCTGCGGTGGACAGGCGCTCACTGATCAATATCATGTGCGCGTTACAAGACTTTCGGGTCCCCAAATCGTTCTCCGGGTTTGGCCCGCGAACAGCACGTATCAAGCACAACTAGCAAAGTGTAGGCGATTGATGACCTTTATCACCATACTTGCTCCCAAACTCAGCCTATAGCAAGTGTCGCAAATCTGCCGCCTTCGAATTCACCCTGGGCAAGTTATTCTCCGAAGCGCTGATGCTTGTCTCTCAGGGCCACTTCATTTCAGCTGTCACAGAGTCAAGTACTCATGCGACAGAGCTAAGTGTTTGCCATGTCGTCTTACTAACCATACTCTTTGGCGCGATGCTACCAGCACTCGTTGAGAGTATACAGCTCCATTCAAGACCGTGTCTTCGGCAACCATACAAATCGGCGGAGAACAAGCACGAGTATAGCAAATACGCCGGTCACAGCGTGTCAACGAGGCAGACAACCTTGGGCTCATCACCTCCCTGTGCGTTGTGCTCCTATCTGTTCGGCGCATGATCTGAAGCTCTGAGCTTGCTACAGCACGATAGGAGCATAGTTTTCGATTGCAGTTTCGACGCCCTAACCTTCGCAAAGTAAGGACCGCATGTGATGTGGGGTCTTTTCCACTCAGTATACTTATATACAGTTACGAAGCACCTCTATTTGCTGCATCGCTACAGTCAACAATCATCCTCTGTCCGCTTCTACATACAAGCAATAATACGACAGACCACACTCGTTTCTCCACGATCAAGATACATTGCAATATGCTCCGCGCTACATTACTAGCAGTCGCTGGCCTTTTGAGCCTTGCTGTGGCCGCACCACCAGGACCTGGGGCAGCAAACATCGCCGGCCGTCAACAACCATGCCTTGATGACGGCTCTGCGCAAAGAATCGCCGAGAACTTCCGCACGCTCATCACGAACTACTCGAACCAATCTGCAGCCGCCTTCTTGACAGTGGACTTCCTCGACTACTCCGATGGTGTTAACATCCTCATCAACAAAGGCTGCCCAAATGGTCCACAAGCACTCGGCTCTCCTACCTTCAGCTCACTTGAGGAATTTCAGGCAGGTCAAGGCTCCCAAGTCAACATTCCGTTTGAGATCCTCAACGTCTGGCATGGATGCGACTTTGTCACCATGAGATGGCGATCCAGCGCTCCAGAGGCCAATGACATCCAGCCACAACAGCCAGTCACAGGTATCGTCGTACTTGAGGTCTGCCAAGGTGGTTCACCAGAACCTTGGGTCATTGATACTGTCTACTCCGAATTCAACTCTGGTGCCTGGCTCTACGACAAGGGCTTCTTCAAGCCCGAAGGCTGTGATGCCACGCAGGCTAAGCTGAGGAGAAGTTTAGGTCTCCTAATTGATGGTGCTGTGCGCATGCTGTAGACTTTACACTGCACTATTGCGACGAAAGAAGTAGAGAATCGGGTTGTGTATTAGAAGAAAAGTTTATGGTGCGGGCGTGCTGGAGACAATGACCGGAAAGGAAGCTTCATGTAATGCTACGCTCAATGTCACAGAGGTCAGACAACTTTAGTTTTCCTGTTCTGAGCTCCTGGTTTGTAACAAAAAGTGACGTGCGCGCCTTCGTCATCTGCAATTGACTTTGCTGACACTGGGCATTCCTTGCGGTCTTGGCCTTGGCTGTTCTGCACGTCAACGTTGAAGCTGTCTTCAAAGTTGTCGTCTTCCATCCTACTGTGACTTCCTGACACTCTGCAGTTGTCGTAATCGATACGAACCAATGTATGCGACTTGCGTTATCATCATCATAGCACCTCATAATGGAGAAGTACTGCAAGAACCCTCCTCTACCGCGGAATTAACTTTCCACGCGACCAGAGCATACACGAGAGAACGGCCAACCTGTTATCCAGTACTGTAACAGGCCTACAACCTCTTCGTTCCTTCACGTTACCTGCGATTGGAGCAGCACTCGCCGAGAACTGCTGGATTCGTGAATCTGGCACGTCGACCACTCTTCAACAACGGCTGTACCTCGCAGACGACAGCGAAAAATGCCGCATGCCCCTCGAACGGCTTGATTTGAAGTCCGATAATGCACAAGAATACCTTCTCCAGCCAACCGGATATGCTAGTGTCGATTGTCAAGCACTATGTGCATTGGCCCGAAATTGAGCAGCAGCGGTGCGAACCATCCCGACATCCATGGAGTGACTGGTGCCTTTAGTAAGACATTGCTTAAGTTGACTAAGTCAGGTCAAGATAATCTAAGCAGATTGCGGAGGAATTCTTGACTTTTTGCAGTAGTCAGGTAGGGTTCGGGCTGCGCTCGTGAACAGACCTGCTCAACACACCATACACGCTCTTGCGGCCATCACGCCTTGCCTGAAGGTTCTACGCGCTATGCGGGTCTAGGCATGAGTATTGAGCTGCTACCATGCGGCCGCGCGTGCTAGATGTAGGCGGGCACGAAGATCGCCATCGTTTGTCGTTCATGGGTTAGCAACGAGCTTCTAGAAGCCCCTCTCTCGTGGTGAGCCTAACAGGCTAGCTATGGCTAATAACACCAGTATACAGCAGATCTGATTGCAGGGCAAGTAGATCAAGTATAAATTGGAGCGAGCTGCGCGAAGACCTTGTGAGCGCACGGGAGGAGAGCGGTACAGCATAGGTGAAACGGGTAAATCGGGTATTGCATGAGGCTTAGGTCTCCAGCTGAAGCTGTAATTCCAGCCGCACAGACGATGACAATATGACGTCTCCATGGTCCCGGCTAGGCTCGTAATCAGGGGACTGAGACCAGCCTATTCATACCAGTTCGGGCCGGTGTAAGGCAGTCTTGCTGCTGTGAGACCAGCGGTCTCCTTTCGGAGGTCCTTCACTGATGGAATTCCAAGGCTTGATTGATATCACGGAGGCGACTGGGGGCTTCGCAAGCCAACAGAAGTGATATCCCGCTGACTTCTGTGCATGAAACATTGCCCACGACAGGTGCGGTTCAGGCGCGACTTCAGCTCTAGAAATGGTCCAGCTGCTGGGAGTCGATTGACAATGCAGAAAAACAGTACGGGAGTGGCCTGCCCATGGCATGCCGACAAAGTGGTGTGGTTGTTCTAGAGCACTCTGGAAAGGCCGCATACGCCGAGACCTAGGGGCCTCGATAACATTTTATTCCAACTAGATTGACTAGTGAAACGAGACGTCGACACGAGACGAATGGGCATCGATTCACCGGAACGAGAAGACCGATCACACACAGTATTCGTTAACACTCCATACTGCTCGGCGATCTGGACTCCGAAGAGTAAATATAAAGACAGCATCAACCTCCAGCATGGAGCTCATCAGCCTCGGCAACAGACCAGCTTCAACCATCACACACTCACCAATTCGAAAGACCACTCCGAGATGCAGTTCTCCATCATCACCATCATCGCAGCTATCAGCTCAGTCGCTCTTGCACAAAGCCCGAGACCATGGTGCGATCGTGGCGCCAGCGGCAACGGCCTCTGCGAGCAAGCAGGAAGGTGTAAGTAGAGCTTTAGATGCGAAAACCAAAGTCGTACAAGGACCACACGCTGACTTCATGGCTCTAGTCATTTTCTGCTGCGCTGCGAACAAGGGAGGCGCTTTCGTCAACCACAAGGAGGTAAGTGACATGGCAAATAACGCCCTGAGAACTGTAAAGCTAATTGGGAGGATAGGACGCCTACGATGCTGGCATTGGTGCATGCCTTGGTGGTCTGGGAACTGTCATGTGTGCCAAGTAGGGAGTGATTCGAGGAAAGGCAACCCGAAGCGCCATGTTGCTGAAGCTATAGACATTCTCAATGGAAAGCTGATCGCGCTTTTCTCTGCGCATAGTCTTGTTCGAGTGTGCTGAATCACCACTGTCTTTGCGCTGTCTTCCGCAGGTGAGACACGAAATTTGCTCGGCCAATAGTGATCGCATTCCCGATGGTTCCCCATACCTTCTTCATGACCGTTCTCCATCAATCAGGTTCGATCTGACCCAGCAGGTATAGAAACCCCCTTTAGTCATGACGCTTGATCAGTGGAGGCGTGCATGCCCGTGTCTGCGGTGACGATCGACCCAGTAGAGCCCTCGCTTCGTCTTCTTTCGCATGATCTGTCCGTCTACACAGTGAGTGCCGGTGGCCACGGTCTGTGGAAGGGCGCAGTTGTCGATGTCGCACAGTCCGAAATGATCGCCATCAATGCAGATGAGCTCGCCAGGCACTGGACACGGCACAGTGCCTTCTGAGCAGCTCCCGTCGCTCGTACTTGGTACTGTTACCGTAGGCGGAGGCGATAATGTCGATGCTGTAGCCGACACTGGCTTTGACGTCATTGACGTCGCTGATGTGAGTGTCGGAGTAGCAGCCGTCTGACTTGGCGATAGAGCCAAGGATGTCGAAGGCGCGCCGTAAGCTGGAGGCGAGCCAGTCGTGCCGCCACCGCTTCCTCCGGAGCATCCTGACCCAGTTGGTACAGCGAGTGAATACGCGCCACCAGCCGTCTTTGTGGTGACATATTTGCCAGGGTTGGGGAACTTGACATTGTAGCGCTCCGTAGTAGGACACTCTCCAACGCCTTGCTGATTGGCCACGAAGAGGCCTGGGAAGCTGTCCATCTCCGATCCATCGCCTCCAGTGAACTCGACATTCATACAATTCTACAGCGAGTCAGCAAAATGTCTGCATTACAAGATGCCGGTCTCCCACTTACCATGTACATCTCTCTGTTGCCGATCTGGAAGACGGATTAGTAACGGTCTAGGTCATGACGTTCAGTAGCAGAGTCAGATTGTCTCCGGAGAGAACAAGTCGAAAGAACATCGGCTATCTCCACATAGCAAATTCTGCCTCAATATCCGGAGTTGGCGACACTTCAAAGTGTTATCGCTAAACACTGAACGGTTAGGAGGTCTGGCCGCGGAGCGAGGTTGGGGTTGGGGTTTGGGTTAGAGGTTTGGGTTAGGGATAGGAGGTTCAGAAAGGTTAGGGAGGTCGAGACGGTGCCGTTGGGCTTGCCCAACGGCATAGGCACCTCGAGGCTCGAAAGCCCTTCAGAATCGTGTTAAGAAGTCGAAGTTTTGCGGATAAAGCCCAATATCCGATGTTCTTTCCTTTTGTTCTCTCCGCAGACAATCGGTAGCAGACTTACGTTATTGAACCAAGTCCACGCCATGATTGCATGCCCATCTTTGACGCCCTTTGGCACGCTGAAAGGGAATTCATTCACGCAGGCCGTGTCGGTGCTGCCTTCGGTACAGTCCACTACTTTGCCAGACTCGAGGTTGCCAGAAGCATCGGTCGGGCAGCCGCCTTCGATCGAGTAGATAACTCTCCAGTTTGTAGGATCTTTCTGCTTCACTGGGTCTGTTTCATAAGTGATCGAGATCTGGCAACTGCCACCGCCGTGGACTGCAGTGTTGTCACCGCCTCCCAGGTCAAAAGCAAGAGTCTGCTCGCTTCCAGCGTTCATGGATTGGCCGCCTGCAGATGGGAGAATACCGCCCTGGCAAGGGAATTGAGAGCCGTCAGGATCGAGCGGCGACTTCGAGTCAGTGCCTGTTATCGGCTTTGGCGAGGAGATGAACATGTGTGCTCGTGTGGTGGAGATGACAGCAGCTGAGGCTGTGAGGAAGATAAATGTTCGCATCGTGTTGTACCTGCTGTGGTTCTTTGAGGTTGCGGGCGATGCTGAACTGTGAAGCGGTTGGAAAGATGGCGAAGTTTGTACGTTGGTGGTAATTTATGGTAGAGTATGGGGACCGAAGGATGTTGTGAATAACTTCTGCCGGTCAATGGGGATCTATTGTCGATGTTGGTACTATTGTATGGTGCTTCGATTGTCGTCGAAAGTGTCAGCGGATAATAGTGGACTAAGTGGGTCCTCCAGCCAGGCTTGGCAAGTGTCCGGGTGAACAACATCAACTTATATCACAAGCACTGAGGTTTTCTGGACTGGGCATCGAAGACTATGTATAGTCAATGCTCTGAGTCTCGAATTTGTCTTGGAACGGAGGAGTAAGGAGTGTCACACTACCCGTGTCTCATCGGCTACGACATCACACAACTAGATGTATGATATTCCATGATGGTGTCGTCTTCGGTAGCCCTGGCCTCCAGCAGATCGTCATATGGTTTTTCCGATGACAACCGGTGCTCAAGCTACGTGCAAGAACGAATGGCAGTTCTTGGTTATCGGAAATCCTGATCTATTCAGATTGATAGCGTTACGGCCCTCTCCAGCATACGAGACCACAGCTGAGGCACTGTGAGCGTGGTCCACCATTGTCCGAGCCATCGGCTGCTTCAGAATACTGTTGTACTTCGGGCGTCCTCAAGCTCGCGCTGCCTAGCGCCGCTACATGCTTTCCTGAGATCGCGCATTCGATGACCTTCTTCGCCCGTGCCATCTTGGTTGATCCTGAGCCCGAACCCTTCACCGAGGTAATGAGTCCATGTCTTGTCACAAATCAGTCCGCCGAAGCACGGAATCCATGATGGCAGATCTGAGGGTAGCGGTCCATCAAGGCGTGATTGCTAGAGATGAGGATGTATAGATATTGGGTAGGCATGTGAAGGCGCTGCTGCCTTTCAAGCACACCTGTCGACAAACAGTCATGCAATCGTCTTTGGTCACGTTGCTCGCAGACTCGCTGAGCATTTGCGCGATGTGTTGCCTGAGCAGGTAAAGGAGGACGAGACCGAGGACGTGAGGTGAAACCGCGGCTTGACCGCCAAGACAAAAGAGTGGAGACTTCGACGCGAAGACAACATGTCCCTTCTCACGTTCACGACATGCCCCTTTGTCTTCGGGCACGCTTTCAACTGTTTTCGCTGGGTTCGTTGCCCACGTGGATGCTTTGTGGTCCAAGAGCATCCATGACCAATGTGGTGACTGACTTTACCAGCGTCCTCACGCTTGTCACTCAAGGAGATAGAACCAGATGCAGCGCTTGTTCTTGTTGTGCTCATGCAGAGCAGACATGTCCTGTGATATCGGTGCTCTAGCATGAAGCATAGTATGAAGATTTGCGAGGCAATGGTAGCTGCTACTGATCTCGAGACATTTCTGCAGCCGTAGGGACAGCAAGCGGAACTTTACACAAGAACGTATGACGGTCGATCCGTCCATTCTTATGGTCATCGCAACCATACGCTACTCGGATCGACGTATATTTCCCTATGATTTGGTCCTCGAGCTAAGCAAGAGGACCATTGTCGATTGCCGAACAGCCACCATCCTGCTTTGCATTGGAGTCGGGAGCCTCCTCGGCCGAGTGAATGGCATCTTACGGTAGCCTTCTCAGATCTTCAGTTGTTTTGCTGCTAGTGAGTAGTAATTAACACTAATGTGAGCGATCAGCTGCTTTGATCGGCCCGAGGACGATGGCTTCGATAACATTCACTCGGGTTGGCGCTATCAGCTGCTCCAGCTTGACTGGTCCTGCATCGCCGTTCACCTTTAGGCGCGCCAAAAAGGCACTTCCGAATGCTGGACGATCTTTATTTCTTCTTCTCACACACACGACCACAACCACCTCAATAGCATATTAAGACCAAGATCTACCACCAGCTACCACAACTCTCTATCACATAGCACGACATTCTAACAGCCCCTTGCCAACATGTCTCGTAGCTCGATGACTTTGGCGAACTTGGCCATTTCCATTGAGGAGTGGGCCCATAATAGGCGCCTTCGAGCTTTTGCTAACGAGCTGACTACGACCGGAGAGGTGAAAGGCTTAAGCCCGACACAGCGCGGCGTGGTAAAGCTTGCTGCTGGGCTCTCTGTTCAAGTATTACAGATCTCGACCCCTGCTGATGGTACACCAAGAGTTGTTCGAGTCAGGCAACCCGATGGCTCAGCATGTGTAGTTAAGGCCGTGGACTTCGAGAGGAATGTGGCTCCAACAGGTCTCGCAGTCTCTCAAATCCGCTCTGGGAATAGTCACTTGCTCCAGCATTTCCGTTGCACACATCCTGAGCAAAAGCCGAAACAAGCAGCTCTGACCGATGCAGACCCGCAGCCTGCAGAAGTCCGAGTCACCACACACGATATCGATGTGCAGTTGATGGACGGAAGCATCGACACGATTTCTAAAGGAATAACATTCGATGTGTGCAGATCGTCGAGGACAAAGGGTATACCGAGACTGATACTCGAGCTGTAAAGGGTTCAAAAGTTGACATGTTGCAGGGTTTTGTGTCCTCAGAACAGAACAAGGCCAGCACACGCCTTTCCACGAGTCGCAGCTGCGAGACTTTAGCGTACTGAAGCTGAATGGCATCAACACACACATCGAGCAAGACAGACACACAGATTACAGTTCTGATCGATGCGATATGCAGGCCCTGCTGGTAGTTCACAAAAAGACATACGGATTAAATCGCTTGGGGCAGCTTATACCGATCGAAGAGGGGACGAAAGTCCTTCTTACAACAAGCTGCAACGCGAGTAAGTCAAGCCTTCTCCGCCCTCTGTATGCCGACTACGGTCCCAGGCGTCAAGCCTGGGAACATCGTCCACTAGTTGGAAATGCAGGGAAAGCTGACGACACTTAGTTGACTTCTTCATCGATACCTCCGGGAAGATCTTCGCGCTCACGGAAGATCAGACAAGTCATGCTTTGATCGATATTGAAGCAGAAAACGCAGTGCTTACCCACGCTCGACAAGCCGGGTTGACGCGGGAAAGCGAGGAATGTCGTCCGGGAGGTTGGTCATCATACCAGCACCATAATGACAGGGTCAGCCCCGGCTCGACAACGGTTGACGATATTATCACGGCTGGAGTAGGACCGCAGCAGATTGCAAACCTGCCTCGCAATCGTGAGGGCCTTCCTCTCCCACCCTCAGGATATGTCCCCCAGCAATATCCGGGACTTCTGGCTGTCCAATTTGGGCACTATGACTTCGCCAGCTCCGCAGACCAAGCAGCGGCCGAGGTAATGGGTATTCCTACCGCGAGCGACGTGGTCTGGGCAGCCCACCGAGGCAAGAGCGAGTTGGGGGATATCATGCTTCGCTGGGTCCCAGGCACTCTCGAAGGCACGCAAGCACCTTTTGGAAAGTGCAACGCATACGTGATGATCACGATCGTCAACGATATGCGTATTTGGCATTTTGGCAAAGGTCCAGTGCCTCACGGAGAGCTGCCCATCTTCAGTGGCCTAGATGAGTTCTGGCATGAGCGCGAGGGTGCTGACGTGAGCGAGCTACATCGATTGCCGAGGACGACTACCACGAGATCTCTCCTCACAGAAGCTGCAATAGCAGCTCAGATGTACGACAGACAGGGTTACGTTGGTCGTGCGATGCGCCCTGTCCAGCAAATCCAGAACTTCCACCAGAGTCCTAGCCCAGAGGCCCGGGCTCTCCAGCAAGAAATCCTACGTGCTTCCGATAGAAGCTGGCAGCTGGGCCAACCAATCGAGCGGACCCCGATAGATAGCCACGCATCTCCAAAGGAGCGTACCTCGACACATCCGTACTTTGTACACGTGGATTTTCATCAAGCCCTGCCTGATGTGCTGTATGTGTATCACAAAGGAACCGACAGACTTTCGGCCAAGGCCCTGGGCGCACAGGCGTTTAAGGCGTTCAAGAACTGTTTTGGTCCCCTCGAACACGAGCTTCCTCTTCTGAACGCATACGGAGAGAAGAAGTCCACGATCGTCAAAGGTCAAGACAAGTCTACACGGGAGATACTGATTACCGACATGCCGCATGTCCCAGCACGGATTGCATCCAACGAGTGGCATCCCGTGCTCGGCGCCATGTTCTTGCTAGGAATGGAAGCTACCTCGTGGAATATGTTGATGGCAAGGATGCCGGAAGAGACGCGATCTTACTGCAACTGGTACCAGTCCATGTGGCTTGACTCTGCTAGGAGATATCGCTTGTTGCCAGACAAGATACAGAACAACCGTAATAGCAGGCGGCGAGATGCCATAATCCTAGCGAATCCGATACCAGTACAGCTCATTGCTGCGAATACCATGCGAGGTATTGCTCCTGGGCCAGTGGACAGGACTCTGGCGTACGGCCAGGTGGCCTTTGATCACTCCGGGCAGATACAATCGACTAATTGGGTGAACTTTCCAGTCAACAGTTCAGAAGAGCACCACCCTAAAGACAGATTTGCAAAGCTGGACTCTGGTCGCTCGAGCCGGGATAGCCGTATCCAGCAGGCAAGGGCGGCAAAGATTGCTGAGCAGACGACCACAGCCAGAGCCGCTGGATACCAAGCCAGACAGCAAATTGCTAGCGATGAGGATGATGAAGCAGAGCTGGAAAGCGAAGGATGGCAGACCGAAGCCCAGTACGACGAAGAAACCCCAGTCTCAAGTGAGGCACAGCAAACTGCCGAACAGCAGAATACAACACAGCAAAACACACTTCAACCGATGCCACTGCAGACCTCCAGCGCAACCGCCGAGGACCAAGCGCAATTAGCTCAAGCCCGGCAACTCTTGGCCGGCGACCACCGCAGAGACAGTGCTTGGTACGACACCGCGATCTTGGGCTCGGACGAGGCAAGCGTGGAAGGTGATATGGTGATCCACGGAGACGTCGACAATGACGAAAAATCTAGCAATGACGACGATTTTGACGAAGAAGACGAAGAGAGCGCGGCGAATCACAGGACGCCTGGATCGTGTGCTCGCTGTGGGGAGTACCATGCACCATATGCGGGATGTATCGAGTATTGAAGGATAGGACGAAGGAAGCGATTGTTGTGAAAATGGGAAGGTAGGATGGAGTATTGCGACTGCTTAAGTGGTTCTAGGAACCTCTAGCTATCGCTGCCTTCTCACGCTACCGAATTACAGGATCAAGAGCGTAACTCTCCAAGACTGCCTCGCATATCAAAATTCTATCTCTGAGAACAGAAAGTCGTTCCTCGTCTTCTCAACCCACCTTCCCATTCCCTCTTCCCTCATCCCTACCCTTCCTCTCGCGCTCAAACCCCATGAGCTCTTCGCCCAGCTGATCGAGCATCTCCATCACACTCAAATTTCCGCTCCCATCACTAGGTGGAAGGACTTGAGGTGCAGGGCTATGTCCACTACGGAGTCTTTTTACTTCCTGTGGAGTCCCCGAATCATCTGCAAGATCGGCTTTCTCGGTGCCAGCTTGGGCTGTACTACTGCCAGTATCAGCAGTGAGTCTGGAAGCCAACCTGCGATATCCATGCTGAGGTCTGAGATCTGCATTTCGAGTGCTGTATCCAAAGCCGAGGAATTCTTCCCATGCTTGTTCATCGGATTTTGGCTTGTTTGGTGTCGATGCATGCTTCGTCACAGGTGATGGGAGAACTTGCGGTGCCGGCTCATGGTCGCTGTTCAGCTCAAGTCCTTCCACATGGTCGCGTTCTTTCCCCTCCACAACCACAAACCTCCCAACCCTTCTCTCCTTTCCCTTCCCACTCCCAATCTCACCCTTCCCTTCCACTTTCTCTCTGATATTCAACCCCTCAACCCTCTCCTCCAAAACTTCCACTCTCCTTCCCAACTTCTTCAAAGCCTTCTCATGCCCCACAAACCCCCGATACACTTCCCCCAAAAGTCTCGACTGCTCACGCATAAACTCCTCAAACCTGTCTTCAAAGGACTGCAAAGCGGATTGCACGGTGATGTATTCGTTCCATTCGACGAGGGGTGGAGAGGGGTAGTGGATTACGCCTGGAGATGATGGGGAGCAAGGTAGAGTTTTGGAGGAGGAAGAGAGAAGGGGCTTGGAGGGCATTTTGTGATTCGATAGAGTAGAGGGAGGAGGTGTGGCAGTCCGGCCTGAAGCCTGAGGAGAAACAGACGGAAGAGAGGAAGGAGGAGGTTTCCAGGTGTTCGGGTTTGGGTACATGTGGTGGGTTGGGAACATGGTGGGTCTGACTATAGTGAGAAGAGGTGGAAGATGTAGTAGCTGGGAAGACGTATTCACAAATGAGGGTCTTATACAGGTAGGGTTGGCTTGCTTCGTGACTGGCTTGCTTGCTTGCTTGATGGTACTGTGTCGATCTGTGTGGTATGGTGTGTTCGTTGCCGATGCGATCTGACTGTGTACAACGATGGACATAAGGGATCTCAACCGTTCTCAGCGCCGCTTCGCGAGCAAGGGGCGACTGGAGAGCATTTGCTGCGATGCAGGAAATGTCCTAGACATACTCTAGCGAATCTCCGTCGTTCAACGACTGTCCAGACTCTTTGAAATATTCAGTAGGTCGTCAGCTCTGCTGATGCATGACGTTGGTCAGTTCATATTGCCATTCTCGAGGCATAGATCTTGCCTTGCGTTTGTCGTCCTTGGGTCTCCATTAGTGTGCCATGGGCAGTCGTTTTGCTTTTCTTGATTGTCATCTACGCGGTCTGCTGTTGCGGAAGCGGTATTTGCCGCGATCAACCCTGCTGCCATCATTGCCAGCACAGCGGACCATGTCAATCCATAGCACTGCTTGCCCGTGCCTAAGTCCTGCTCTGCGCAGAACTTACGCTCTTAAAGGGTCTGTCTGACAGCCTGTACGACCTTTCTTGCGGCTTGCCTCTCCTGAGCATCTTCCATTCTCATCTCAACTCTACCACCGCGCTCCACAATACCGACCAGCCTGCTTTCAACATCCGCCAGCACTCTCCTCGCATCCTCCCTGATCTCGCCAGCAAAGACCTCTCGCTCCCTTCCATACTTCTTCTGCAATATCCTCAATGCCCACACGAAGCCCAGTGCAGCAATAGCGCCACTTTCATACAGTGCCACGCCACCACTGGCAACCCAAAGCCAGACGCCCAGCGCGCTCGATCCTCCGATTGTGGAGAGGGAAGCAAGCATGAGGCGTTGAGCTTTCGCGTGCAAAGCAGGAACGAGCTCGTGCAATATCTGCTCCCGAGCAAGATTGACCGTCTGCGGCCAAGGTGGGTTGAAGAGGGCGTTCAAGCCGGTCTCTTCGCGAATCTTGGAGAGAAGTGGCGGGAGCTGCATCAATTCTGCGACGGTCTCGGGTCGGCCATCCTTGAGTATGCCCTGTTGCACAGCATCATAGTCGGACATTTCCTTCTCGGTGCGAGGATCAAGAAGAGTCTGGCTTTCCTCAGCTGGAGCGTCTGTTTGTGTAGACGTCTCGCTGCTGTTGATGGGCTGTGAAATGCCACGCAGCTGATTCTCGGTCGCCACGCCAGCTTCCAGTAATCGTCCGGACAGGAAAGCAAGATTCTGTTCAGCTTCCACGAGCCAGCCTCGACGAAGCACGTCTGCAGCAGATATGGAGACCTCGTCGATGCGCCAGAATAATCGCCACCAAGTCGTCCTCCTCCAAGCTGGACCGAGAAAAGCTGATGCTAGGTTTGTCTGCAGGTCGTGATGTGCATCCCGTGCCCATGTCGCGATTGCTTCTCGAAGAGCAGTGCGCTTCGCATCTGGCATTGTGCGTGAAGCATGCCTCGACTGCGCTGCAGATTCCGCAGCCTCTACCGTGGCTTCTGTCCTCTCGAGCAGCGCCTCGACTAGATCCTTGACTGCAGGCTTCAAGCCATCTGCCTTCTCGTCCACTTTCGCATTCTCCGACATCCATGTTGACACGTTCCCGACCCTGCTCTCCTGCCACTCTCTGCTGAATACAGCTCCGTTCGCCCTGTTCTCGCGGAACAGTGCTAGTGCATGCTCTGCCAATCCAACATCCACCACACCACCTTCCTCGTCACGCTTCGCTACCCCATCTCCTCTCCTCAAAGGCAGTGAAAGCGCAGAAGAAATCATTCTCCCATCTGCCAGTCCCCTCGGCAGTCTCCCCAGCTCCACCGCTCCACTCACTCCCTCCGACACAATCACAGCTTTATGCACGGGATACCTCACAAACCCCACTCTCCCTCCCGCTCCCGGTATCGTCAGCGCAGGAACCAATACACTGTCCTCTATGCCATCCTGATTCTCGCCCCTCGCAGCATGACTGCTATTCAACCCCGTAACCAAAACCTCCACCCCCGCCCTCCTCAACAAAGGACTCGGAACCCTCAATTCTCTCACCCTCCCATCCCGTCCTCCTCCTCCTCCCCCTACAACCCCGACATCCTTGACTGTCTCCCCATATCTAATCAACACACTCCCACTTCTGTCGTCGTTCAACAACTCCTCCTCCCACTCCTCCACACCATCACTCAACGCATCCGCGAGCAAAACTCTCACCAGTCGACGCGCAGCTCGATCGCCATTGACTCCGAGGCCAAGAAATGCGATGCGGATGACAGGGTCGGAGGACTCGAGGGAGCGGAGGGCGAGTTGCAGGCGGGAGAGGTCGATGTAGGAAGATGCGGTGCTTTCGAGGTGCAGGAGGGATTGGTAGAGGGGGTGGAGGTGTGGTGGGACGGAGGTGGGGGCGTTGATTGCTGTGGTTGATGCGAGGGAGGCGTAGGTTCTTCTCCTGCGATGTTGCTTGGGTGAAAGGACGCGTTGCTGTGATGATTCAATGGGTCTTGTTTTGGTTGCATGCGGTCGTAGTCGGGAGTGTGGGTTTTGGTGTTTGATGCGGTTGGTGAAGAGGCATGATGGACAGACGTATGCTTCGCTTTGCTGCAGCAGACGAGCTGTGCGCGCGGCGAGCGCTGTGCGAGGCGGCATTGTCGAGTATGTCGTGGTGACGAGCGCGACTTGGGAAATTCAGTTCAAGTTGAAGCTGCGCCGCGCAACCTGCCTCTTTGGGCGAGCTATGGAAACACATGCTAAAGTCGTGTCAAGTCATGGCATAACATTACAGCTGGGTATCATGATGTGCTGCTACTGATACATCGTCAAGTGTCTCGTATCCTGCCTTCACAGTGACTGACTACCGAAACAGCTTACGCCCACCCATGCGACTGGCAGCCACGTCACGGTTCTCCATCCCATACAGGCTGATGCCAGTGAAGCCTACTGTGCCACCACTCCGTGACTTCTTGTACCGCCGCAGTGCTTCTCGCAGATGATCGGGCTGCAGAGGTCCGCGATCGCATTCTTCGACATCTCGAGACAGTCCCCACGCACCTGGTTGAACGCTGCCAAAGTCATCGGGTAACTCGTCCGCTTCTGCAACAACTTTCTTCTTCTTCTTCTTCTTCTTCTTCTTCTTGTGCTTCTCCGGCGTACTCATTGCTTCTGTAGTCTGTGTGCCATTCAGCGACCCATTGAGCTGTGACGAAGAGGAGTCTGCTTCTGGTACGTCAGCACCAACTTTGCTGCTCGGCGACTTGGGTTCGCTCTTGGTTGGCGGGCTCTGCGGCTTAGCGCTATCGTTCTCACCAAACCCAGCGTCCTTGGCCTCGTTCGTCCCGTCCTTCTCCAGCTCTTCGTCGTCGTCATCCTCCGACTCTTCGAGTTCCTCCCGTCCCGTCATCAGCTTCAGCCGCTTGTACGCCTGCTCATCTTGCCCATCTGGCCTCTTCGGCTGCGAAGCTACCCACTCTCCTTGCACGTCTCTCGCACTCTCGATCAACATACCGGCGAACATCTTGGTATATGCGCCGACCACGGTGACCACATTCTGCGGCACACTTTGACTAAGCGTGGCGTTCACCAGCCTCCTCACATCTGCTGTCCTAAGCTTGACTTTGTTGTACGCATCATATCGTTCCTGGTGCTCTTTCGGTACCGCCTCTCGGAACAGATATCTCCGCTGATTGTCGCGATCCAGCTCAGCAGGATCCATCGTAAATGCTTCCCCTCGCGCTCCCAGCCCGTCTGCATCCTCGTGGTCATCATCCGAGTCTTCGGCGTCTGGCTGCGAGCCACCCGTCACAACAGAGGGCGCTCCTGCTGTGCTCCGCGTGCCTTTCTTCCGCCCATCCTCACCTCCCAGTACTGACACACTGCCTTTCCTTGAGCCAAACCCTCTCGTGCTCGGTCTCCCTCGCGGCCGCTTTTCTCCTCGTTTGCGCTTCAATCCTCCATCAGTCGGGCCGCTCACAGCGCTTTGAATCTCAGAATCGAGGTCATCTTCGTCGAGGTCATCATCGTCTAGTCCAGGCGAGAAGCGCAGTTCGTTGTCTTCTGCTGCTCGATGTTGTGCTTCCAGACTGTCCGAGGGAGGAAATGATGCTTGTCGCAGAGGATGGCCAGATGCGGGAGCTACTGATGACTTTCGTGATTTGGATGGCAGTGCGAGTGATAGCCCGCCAGGACGTGGTCGCGGTAGAGCTGCCGATGCTGGACCTGGAGGCGACCGCGCAGAGTATGGCGGCGATGCCATGGCGATGTGTGGTGTTGAGCTGGACGACGATGTCGTGTGGAAGTTGTTCGACCAAGGTGGACCAGGCAGCTCAAGTGAGGCAGGTTTGGCGCGCATGTGCAACGGAGCTCGGGCCGGGCCCGAGAAGCATTCGACAACTGAACCGACAGTCGTCCTTCTTCTGCTCTCGCGTCTCACTCACAACAGCACTAATGACAGAGGTTCAAGCATACGCATGGTCTGCTGTATATTCTGTGCCATCGAGACCGAGCAGTCACATATCCTGCAGGCTGGCAGCAATAGATCTATGCCAAGATCGACTCTCGCGCTAACAAGAACGGGTACAATTCGCATGTCGCGACGAAGTAGCTTGCAAGATGATGCTGCACAAAATGCTTGAACTCAACGCCTTGTCGCGTGGATTTGAGCGCTACAGACACTGATCGCACGATCCGGCCATTGTGAAGACGCAGACCAGCATGACCAAGCGCAGTCAACATAGACCTAGACAGATCTCGGAGCAAGCCGCGAAGGACTACAATTGCTGCACAGTTCACTGCTATTATGTCTCTAATGTCCACATCTCCCACTCTTCCCATACTGCCCATCCTTCCCATACCGCAACCCATACTCCTCACTAAAAGGACAATCCAAATACCCCCTCCTCTCCTCCGGCGCATAAAACGTACTCCGATCATACTTATTCAATTCCAGCCCATATCTCACCCGAAACGGCAAATCCGGATTCGCAATAAAATGCCTCCCAAACACCACCCCGACCTCATTCTCCTTGTACTCCTCATCCACCGCAAACTTTGCACTTTTGGAAGTGAAACCCCCTGCTACAAGCACCGGACTAGTTCTCCCCCAGATCTTAAGAAACGGCTCAATACCTTCTGTCTTCTCGCAGTCGACGCTATTAACGACGCGCGATTCGACGATGTGTAAGTATGCCAATTGCAGCTTTTTCAGCTTCTCTACGAGATCGCTGAATTGTGAGACAGGATCGGCCATTTTCATGCCTTGGAATGCACTAAATGGACTAATTCGAAAGCCCACTTTGTCTTTACCTACAGCTTCGGCGCAAGCTTGTGCGACTTGGACTGCGAAGCGCGAGCGATTGGGAATAGAGCCGCCATAGGCATCAGACCGGCGGTTCGTCACGTCTTGGGTGAATTGGTCGACCAAATATCCATTTGCGCCGTGGATTTCGATGCCGTCGAAACCAGCTCCATAGACGGCGTTGCGGGCTGCTTGGGCAAAGTCTTGCACGGTTGAAGTGATTTCGTCTTCACTCAGAGCGTGCGGGATACTGCCTGGTCCTTCGGTAAAAGGGAGATCGCTTGCGCCGACGACCCGTCCACTGCGGAGTTGGGAAGCGTCAGCGACGCGGCCGAGAGCGATGAGTTGCGCGAAGATGTACCCGCCGTTGGCGTGGACTGCATCAACGACGGTTCTCCAAGCGGAGATTTGATCTTGGGTCCAGATTCCGGGCATGTGTGCTGCGCCGCCGTGGTCGGCGGAGATGATGTTTGATTCTGCGATGATGAGGTTTCGTTGGCCGGGTTCGGAGGAGCGTTGGGAGTAGTGCTCTGCGACCATGGAGGTGGAGAGCGGGATGTGGTCTTTGTTGACGCGGAGGCGGGTTAGAGGGGCCATGATGATGCGGTGCGTGAGGGTGTAAGGGCCTATTTGGAGGGGCGAGAAGAGCTTGGATTCTGTGGGCGGAGACATGGCTGTGAGGTGAGGTCCAGTGGCTGGTGGGTGGGAATGGATGATCCGTGTCTGAGAGGGTTGGGGGTAAGCTGTCGCCGTAGTAGTCTTGCTTGTAGCCGAGGACGAGGAAGATAGCAAAGAGATAGGAATAGTGTAAGGACTTCCTTGATGAGAAGCAAAGTGCATGCTATGCCTTTGTGAAGCGTATCTTGTTATTGACGGAGGAATTAATCCTTCAAAGATGCTATGCTCGTTAGCAAGTGAAGATAACCCCACTCATCTCGCACAGGCCAGCCATTCCTTCACCTCTTATCGAGAGAAGAGTGAGCAGATGGCGTGGGCTAAAATGATGCAAGTTGCGCTCGAGATAGCCATTGCCGAAGAAGGCGGATCTCTCGGGCCAGCTCGGACAATGCAGATTTTACAGGGGTGTTTGTCTGCTTTCTTGGGTGACGTAGGTCAATCACCTTTGCCCAGAGGTTGAACCTCGTCAGAAGGTACAGACTGTGAAAATATTGTAGGAGTCGGCCGTCTTTGCTGCAGTGATGTGGTCAGATAGCTAGTGCTGTACAAGCAGTCAGCCCAAGGAATACAGAGTTCAAGTAGCGCCATCTGCTGGGCAACCTTAAGTAGACACCTTTGTAGACGCCTGATAGGAACAGGTTTTCGAGATTCGGCGCGAGACATCTTAAGGCATTGCATCGCATTCCTTCGTTGTTTGTATAACATGCATATATCGTTTTGTCGTACTCATCGGGCTGTCAGTATCCCGTCAACGCCCTTGTTGTAGTGAACGGTCTTCGATTCCTCCTCGCTTCTTCGATTTGTGCTCTCGCATGGTTACTACTGCCAGCAGCAGCACCACTACCCGCTGTTGTTTGTGATCGGGCTGGTTGACTCGGCGTCGCAGGAGAGAATCCAAAGAAACCGTCCCGATCTCCCTCGAACCCTCTAAGCCCTCCAGTAGCTGTTGCATCGTGTCCCAGGTCCTCATTACTCATCGCACTCGGAGCTTCGTACCTTTCCGCCAGGCCGCCAGGACTCAGAGGTCCTCCGTGCTCATCAACACCTTGCAGCGCCGGCCCGCCAAGCGTCAACGAACTCGCTCTCGCTCTCAGATCATCGTGCCTCACTCGTCCGTCTCGATCTTCTGCCAGACCTCTCGCTATTGTACTCGACAGTCCCCTCACAGGGCTTTGTGACTCGTTATCGCTGGTAGATGGTACAAGGGTCATTGAATTGCCCAGCTGACTTGGCGACGCGAGTGGTTCATTGCTCTGAGGTAGAAACCCGATATCAGGATCAGAGTCACGAGAAACGTGGCCACTGTCAGGAAACGCAGGAACCCGGAATGTGCAGTCAGAGTCGTTGCGGGTTGTCGAGTCCCCTCCAGAACCGCGTCTGATTCTCCAGCTTCCAGATCCTCTTGCTGCTGTTGAGGCCGAAAGATTCGACCCATTGCGCGCGTGTTGAGGCTGCAGTGAGCGACGGGCGTTTGGTTGCGCTGAAGAACCTCTGCAAAAGAACGATGGTGAGCGAGGTGGATTATTCGTCGATTGTCGTTGGGAGGAATTCCTCCGGGATGCTAGGAAGGACAAATTTGTGAGTCGCAAAGCAGGTCTCGATCCGGAGCTTGATGTACGAGTTGTTGTTTCGTCCACTTCCTCCGGGTCCGCGTAGTATACTGGTTTGCCGTGCTCGCCGTGCTTGTGCAACCACTTGTTCTCGAGTTTCTTTTGGATGCGGATCAAGAGGCCCATGCTTCAGATATGCTTGTTGGCACTTCTCCAGATTCCAGAGAGAACAGATCCGTAGGCAGTGGGTATCATGTTACGCGCTGATAGAAGTTTTCGTCCACATGGGCATGGGTAGTTAGTTGTTTACATGTCGCGTCGTGACTGCGTCAGAGGTGCATATTGCACCGTTGTTTCGCCGAATGTAACTCGTCCCCTTCCTCGGAATCTCATTCTCAGCGCATTGACCGAGCACTGTGTCGGCACGCCGTCCCGTAAAGGCCAGAAAATGAGGCGGCTGTCAGTGGAAACAGCCTTGCGGCGATCTGACATCTTTATGTGGGGAATCTTGAAGAGAGAGAACAGGGTATAATTGTGACGGGAGAACAAATTCTGACGTAACGTGCAGACTTCAGCAGGATGAGTTTCGTGTCCCCAGCTTGCATGTAAAGCAACACAACCAGAACAGAAAGAAAGAACTGGACAGAACAGTACATACATACCAGAAATCAACAGAAGAGAGAAGGTCAGTGAGGATTTGCTTGGGCGTTTGAGCGAGACTGCCCATCGGGTCAACACCGCGATCTTCCGAGCAACGACGTGCATCGTAGAACAGAAACATCTGAGACATCGCTGACTGTGCCAAACAATTCAGTGGTACCAGACCAAGTAGAAGAAACAGAAACCGAGATCATGTCAGAAGTCAACCCAGAAGTGCTCAGAGCGTACCACGAAGCCCGCGCCAAGGAGACTGCCGAAGCTCTCATGAAGACGGATGCGAAACCAGAAGCCGCCGAGCAAGCCAAATCGATACTGCAAGACGAGGGTCCGAAGCAAGCAGCCCAATTGAAGAGTAAGACCTCCTGCGCTACATTCTATGGTCTGCAGATCGATTGGTCTGACGGTTCGCAGAAGAAGACGCTGCTGCGACGTCGAGTAAACCCGATGCTGGCGCCGTAAGTTGTCACTCTATTGATCAGAGGGAACGTAAGAGGCCGAGATACTGATTCGTGGTACGGTGTCGTAGGTGAGCGAAGAGCGAAGAGAAAGTACGGTGGAGAACAAGCTGGGCCTTGATCAGAGCCGCATGAAGTGACTTGCCGTGAGCCAGCAGACAAGATCACCACAAAAGACACAGAGAAGCACCTTCGATGGAGTGGGCTGGGTAGCAGAAGTCAGCTGTAAGCGGCGGCGGACTTGTACGCACCTGAGCTCGTGGGTGGCATTTGTGGAACACGTCAAAAGTCCTGGACGAAGCGGAATGCAGTGAGAAGTTCTTGGGATCGCATTTCCGGCTTGTGTAACATTAGCATTGGTCCAACAGGCCAGATGATGAGCGGAATGACTTACGATATCGTGACAGCTGCCCATTTCCATCCCTAGTGGCCGTTTGCCATATGAAGCACTCGAAACGCCTTTGCGTAATCGGTGCTAGTACAAGGAGAGTGCAGACAGTGACTGCGTATAATGCTGCCATCATCACTTAAGAGAGCAAGTCGGCCACGTTCATTGGCATCTCGTCGATCTGAGTCGAGTAGTACACTGTTTGCCATTAGTCCCAGCCGGATTGATCAAAGGGAGAGATTGCTTACACTCGATATCGCGCAGGATGCGCACGTCCTCACTCGTGACAAAGTTGATGGCTACACCTTTGCGTCCGAATCGACCAGATCGGCCAATGCGGTGAATGTAGTTCTCACGGTTGGAGGGCAGGTCGTAGTTGATGACCAAGCTGACTTGCTGCACGTCGATACCACGTGCCCAGACATCAGTGCTGATGAGCACTCTGCTATTTCCTTGCCTGAATTCGCCCATAATAGCATCTCGTTCCTTCTGTGGCATTTCGCCATGCATGCTGGAGACGGTGAAATTGGCGTCACGCATCTTGTCAGTCAGCCAGTCGACCTTTCTGCGAGTGTTGCAGAAGATGACGGCCTGGGTGATGGTCAGAGTGTCGTAGAGATCGCAAAGTGTGTCGAACTTCCACTCTTCTTTTTCGACAGCGATGAAGTATTGCTTCAAGCCTTCGAGGGTCAACTCATCACGCTTGACCAGAATGCGGACAGGATCAGTCATGAACTTGGTGGTCATGTCAAGCACATCGTATGGAAGGGTAGCAGAGACCACGACGACCTGAGTCGCTGGAGGAAGGTAGCGGTAGACGTCGTAGATTTGCTCGCGGAACCCTCTATTAAGGAGCTCGTCGGCCTCATCCAGGACCAGCATCTTGATGTGGCGGGTTCGCAGGTTTCGACGTCGGATCATGTCTGCCACTCTGCCAGGCGTTCCAGAGACCACGTGCTGGCCATAGTCGAGCTTGCGAATGTCCTCACCGACATTGGTGCCTCCGATGCATGCATGGCATTGCACATTCATGTAGTCGCCGAGAGCGAGCAGCACCGACTGCGACTGGGTGGCCAGCTCGCGCGTTGGCGACAAGACCAGAGCCTGCGTCTCGCGCACAGCGGTGTTGATGACCTGGAGGATGGAAATGCTGAAGGTGGCCGTCTTTCCTGTGCCGGACTGTGCCTGGGCGATGGTGTCGCGTCCTTTGCAAATCTGGACAATGGCACGCGACTGTACAGCGGAGGGCGATTCGAAGCCATAGGCGTAGATGCCGCGCAGCAAATTGTCCTTGAGGTGCATGGCCTCGAAGGTGGGCGCAACCGACACTTCCTTGGACGTCGAAAATTCCATGCGCTCCTCGGCCTTGCGGTCGATGCCGCCTTCGTCTGCCATGGCGGATGATTGTCTGATATGAGACTGGTATTCGTGGTGGTGGTGGAGAGGGAGGAGAAAGGTAACTAGGCAGATTCGAAGTGGCGGAAGAAGAAGACGATCTTCTCCGCAGAAAAGTCACACTGCGCCGACCAGACAGCTTCTGCTTCACTTCCACTTTGTGACTGTCGCGCAATCTTGCACTTGTTCTTTCCCAACAGTCTGATATCTGCTGGGTAATTGGCTGTGATATAGGACCGAGGGAAGCGCACCAGGATAGCCACATACACCGTTGGGCGGAGGAGACAGACGACACGATGATTTACGAGGACATTCGCGCCATTCACGAGGACGTCGAGCGATTAGAGCAAGCAATTGCAGACCGCATCCTCGACGATCCCAAGCACGTGAGTATACCACTACACTTGGACAATCAAACATGCATTCAACAGAACTCACAACTCACAGATCCGCAGTCGCCTCGTCCGCGACCATGAAATCGCCAATTTCCTGCAGCGCATCCAGACGCAGTCACAACGCGCCGTCTCGCTGTACAACGACCACGAAGCCCGCACTCACGAGATCCAGCAGCTGAGCACTGGCGACACATATGCTACCTTTTACGAAGAACTCGGCACTATCAAGGACTTCCACAAGCGATATCCCAACGAGCCTGTCGAGAACTTGGAGCGCGCATACAAGCGAGCCGAGGATGGAGGCCCGCCAGGTGGCTTCGCTGGTGATATCGAGAACGTGTTTACGGGTGAGGAGGCCTTTGGTCGCTTCTTTGATCTGACCATTTCGCACGAGGAGTACCTCAATCTGCCTGGTGTGAAGGGTGTGCGTAAATTAACCTATCTGCAATATCTGGACAACTTCGACGCCTTCACTCCACCAAAATGTATCATCAGCCGGCAAGACAAGTTGACAGACCAATACTTTGCATATGTCGGCTCTCTCGCGCAATACCTGGAAGGCTTTCTGCGAAAGATCAAGCCTTTGGAAGACCTGGAGAAGCTGTTCCAAAGCTTCGATGAGGAATTTGAGCAAGAGTGGTCGGAAGACAAGACGCCGGGCTGGGAGACGACAAAGGCGGCGACAAACGGCGCAGCTGCAACTGGACCAGCAACGGAAGGAACGGGAGAGGGCGTCTGGTGTGCAGATTGCCAGAAAGAGTTCAAGAACGACAATGTGTACAAGGCACATTTGACAGGCAAGAAGCACATCAAGGCTGCTGAGGCGCGACAACAGAAGGCCGAAAATGGCGGACAGGACACAGAAATGACGAATGGCAATGCCGCACCAGCCATCAACCTCACGCGACTAAAAGAGCGAGCTGTCGCAGAGCGCGAACACCGGGTGCGGAAATTGGCAAAGAATATGCAGACCCAGCGAGAGGACACACGT
This sequence comes from Septoria linicola, assembly GCA_024114885.1. Taxonomy (NCBI): domain Eukaryota; kingdom Fungi; phylum Ascomycota; class Dothideomycetes; order Mycosphaerellales; family Mycosphaerellaceae; genus Septoria; species Septoria linicola. The sequence goes on from CP099420.1 coordinate 2,901,387, forward strand.
GTCAACGTCGAGCGCAAAGCAGGCATGACGGACAAGGAACGACAGCAAGAACTTGCTGCACTGTATGAGGAGGACGACGAGGTAATCGGCAGGCTAACAAATCAGGAGGAGGATGAGGAGGATGGCGACGAGAAGGTGTACAATCCGCTCAAGCTCCCTCTTGCATGGGACGGCAAGCCTATTCCCTTTTGGCTCTACAAGCTTCATGGTCTTGGTGTCGAGTTTCCGTGTGAGATTTGTGGAAACTATGTCTACATGGGAAGAAGAGCGTTCGACAAGCACTTCTCTGAAGCGCGCCATATCTACGGCCTGCAATGTCTGGGCATCACAAAGAACACGGGGCTGTTCCGAGAAATCACCAAGATCGAGGAAGCAGAAAAGCTGTGGGAGAAGCTGGAGCGCGACAGGAACCGGGAACTCGAGAAGAAGGGTGGTGACGACGGAGATGGCATTGTCGAGATGGAAGATCCTCAGGGCAATATCATGCCCAAGAGAGTGTACGAGGATCTGGCGAAGTCAGGACTGTTGTAGGACTTCAGCTGAATGACGCCTCACTTTCGTACGCCTGGTGCAAGATGGACGCTGGGAAGGGCGTGACAAAAAATGCCGAGGTCTGCAGCGCGGAGACCATGGCAGATCGTCTATCTCAGCGCACGACTGCCAGGAGAATGACTGATCAAGCATCTGATGGCAAGGCTTGGACCTGTTGCACCTCTCCTTGATGCAAGTGCCACCAGTTTTGGCAGACACGGCGCGACCTTGATCGGCTGACTGAGCATGACGCTCCACAGCTTGCAAGCCGCCCGACTTCAGACTTTCAAATGATTGTGTAAGTAGTGTACAATAATTAAACGTGCATCGCTACATCTCACACTTCATGTCAGCAGCAAAGCGACTGATCAGCACTACGTCTCGATTGTCTGCGTCAGCCCGGCTAAGAACTTATCCTCGCAGTAGGCATTGCATCACTACTTCGATCAGCAGGAATCCTGGCATCAACCTTCAAAATCCATCAAGAACAAGTCGACTCTTCACTACACTCGCAGCAAGAATGCCCTGCCGCCCAGCGATATCATCACAATCACTCGGCCGTGCTTGGGAGCATGCGCTTTATCCCAAGCTAAAGGCTGCATCAGAAGCCGGATTCGAAGGCGTCGAAATCTTCTTCGAGGATCTGGCTTATCTGGCGAATGTCTACACGCAAGAACGACTAGAGGACCATGGCGCGACGGAGACGACGGAAGGAAAGTCGAGTGAGCCAAGCGAGCAGGATTTGTTGAGGGCTGCAGAAGATGTCAGAGGATGGTGCGAGCAGTTCAAGGTATTCCACATAGCCCCCAACGACGCGAGAAAGAGACTGACAAGTTTGCTTTACTGCGCAAACAGCTCGAGGTTCTCTGCCTCCAGCCATTGCAAAACTTCGAGGGCGTAAAATCCTCTTCAGCACACACCTCCAGCATCACGAATCTCAAACTCTGGCTTCGGCTGTGTCGCAAACTCAACACCCAAATGATCCTTATCCCTTCGTCAACACTCCCCACCTCCGAGCTCGACGAGACAACCATAGTCGAGCATCTCCGCTCCGCCGCAGATCTCGCAGCCTCCCAATCGCCACCCATTAACCTCGCCTACGAAGCCCTCGCCTGGGGCACTCTAGTCAACACCTGGGAGATATCCTATCAACACGTCCAGGAAGCTAACCGCCCAAATCTCGGAATCTGCATCGATACATTCAGCCTCGCTGGTAAAATTTACGGCGATCCCACAAGTCCAGACGGCAAAACGAAAGACGGAGAAGAAGCCCTTGCATCCTCTCTCGCGAATCTCAAATCAAACCTCGACATCACCAAAGTCTTCTACATCCAACTCGTCGATGCAGAGAAATTGGAATCACCTCTCGATTCTTCCCACCCGTGGTATAAAGCCGACCAGCCAGCTCGCATGACATGGTCTCGCAATGCGAGATTGTTTGCGTATGAAGAAGATCAAGGCGGGTATCTGCCTGTGAGGAAAGTCATGGAGGTGTTGCTCAAGGATCAGACGTTTGAGGGGTGGGTTAGTATGGAGCTGTTTAGTCGGGATTTGGTGGAGAAGAGGGATGGGGTGCCGAGGCAGCATGCGGAGAGGGGAATGAGGAGTTGGAGGAGGTTGAGGGAGGAGTTTGGATTGTGAGATCAAGGTAAGGAGATGGACTGGCAGCGCACGTGATGGACGGGAAGGGCGATGGGGCTTGGCGTGCTGCAAGTCTAGTGGGAGGGCGACGGTGGTTAATGGGACTGGTCGAGGACAGATCACGTCACCTGCGATGATCTTCTCATGAAGCAGGTTCGTCCTGGCTTTGGCTGCGACTTCCCTTCGCCCTTCAAGACGCGTTGTGAGGCGGCCCAATGCTTGTCGAGATGAGCTAGATGCTCGCCCTTCCATTTCCACGCCGCCACTTATACACTTTCGTGTCGGTCGTCTCACGTCTGCAAGCCAGCACATGAAATTGTGGACCTCCCGATCCTCGCGCAATCTATTGGCCATGCCAGATGAGACATATTCGATCAGGCCGAATTAGACTTTTGCATGTGCAACGGAAGTCTATGCTCGATACATGCCGGCAACGATTCTGGACTTACAATTGGCGAATGACCAGAAGACAAGCATTTTCAAGATTGGCGAGGTTGCAATATGCAGCGGCCGCCAATGCTACTCCAATGTAGTGCGGAGATGCTGACCTGAGTCGAGATATGAGGGATTGCAAGTCTTCATAAAGCGTCTGAATTCCATCATGTTGTGCTCCTCCAAGACTCGAGCATTTTAACCACTGCCTGTCTCTGCAACGCCTATCTACGCCTATAACATACACCCCTGCACTGTCATCTTCTTGGTCAGACTTTGTTGCAAACTCAACATATCGCTGGTTAAGCCACTTTCTCGAAAGACACCGAGTTTCTCACCTGAAGCTGCACGCTGCACGCTGCGCAACCTCAATCTCCGCCACCTGCATTTCCCACACGATCATAGTATCGAAAACTCTCCCAAGACGATGCCTAGCGAAAGCCAGCTTACACCAGAACGTCTAGCTGTGCACAACCAGACGATAGCGACCAAGCGACGTGCCAGCGCAGCAGCTCAATGGCTCAACGATCTGCATCTGGTAGGAAACAGCAAGGGGAGGAAAGCGTTAGGATGGGATGTGCTTGTTACGCAGGATCCATTGGCTAAGGAAATTGAGGCTTGTATGAGGGAGGGGAGAGGGCTCCGATGATTTGTGGTTTGGAGGGGAGCGCTGGACTGTTCCTTCCGGTGATCTGCATTGTGAAGTATAGCGCTTCATTGCAGACCGCCAATGTTGCTTTGCGATGATGGCGATGACGATGGAGAAGGGCGACGAGGAGGCCGCCGGGTCGATTTCGCCCTGTAGGGTTTGCGGCTCTCGTCAAGTCTTGCGATCTCCCGGAACCGAGCATGTGTTAGATGTTTCAAACGCAATGAGAAGACGCTGATCCACAATGCATGAAAGCCGTCCGCATATACTGCCAGTGCAAGTGGCAGCTTGTTAGATGAATGTAGGCGGATGAAGCAGACGATGTGGTCGGATCGCGGCAAGTCTGCGTTTTGCCAAGCACGCGGGTTTGACTTCACCACCGCGTCGCGTCTCCTCGCCTACTCACGCTCTTCACACAGCAAACACTGACATCTCACCTGTATTTGCGCGCTCGTCGACAGCTGACGACGAGATGCAGAAAGCTCAAGAACGATGCCCTCAACCCTACAGTGTGGGTGTGGTGTGCTGGGATGGCAAGTGCGCTCGGATACCATTCTCTAGAGCAGGCTTGTGTCGCTCTCTTATATCTCGCATTTCAACAGCGAGCTGAACTATCTTCATAATCGCGACAGATGACGGAGCGTCGCTTCGCCCTGTGAAACCGCTTACGCCCCGACCCTGAGGGCGCCAGCTTGACAAGAAAGCCATGGGGCGGCGGCCGCCAGTTTCGCCCCGTGACTTCGAGGAGTACATTCTATATGGTTGTTCCATTGGCTGACGATGAGTTTCATGCACTCCAGAGCCTACTGAGGCGTGCTCAGTGGCCGCTCAGCTGTAGACCAAGTCACGTCGCATCGAGGCAGGTCGTAATCAGCGCCCCGAATAGTGTCTGGCGCCCCGAGGCTAAGCTATAGGAATGGCTCGTCGCCCTCAGCCAGCAGGAGAAGAGGTTGAACCTCTTTCAACGCCCGACTCTCACTCTTCGTCCCGCGTTACGCACCTTGCGACATTTGTCTTACCCTCCCGCGGCTGAAGCACGGTGTCTCATTCAACCTACGGCAAGCCGCAGTATTATCATGAATGGTACCACACAAAGCATCGGGGATGCAGGTTCCGCCCCGATCAATTGCATGCCACCCGATGATCAATATGAGTTGAATGAACAGCTATCCGGTGGTTATCAGACCTCGCCCGGTGCTTCGCCCTCTGGCCACCAGGCGGGTAACCTAATTGCCTATTCAAACCAGCCACTCGGCAATGTAAATGTATCATATGGCGTGTCTGAAGCCAGTACTGACACGTAGGATAGCATTTTAGTTTTCAGGCGACGTCGCTGGACCATCAGCACGGATACTTGTCATGCCCCAGCTTGACAAACGAAGTTGATAGTGCATATGCAACAGGGTCAACATATGCTGGCGCATTTCAGGAGTCTGGACCTACCTTCTCGCAGAGCTGTGGAGGTCTATCTGGCTTCACAACCGACCCTGTTTCCGTGCCTACGTATAACGACTATGAATCGGGCGCTTCCTCAGTCCTCAATCATTTCTCAGAAGTGGAGGGGAACACAATGCCACTCCGGATGCTCTCATCATCTTCGCAACATACTTTCCTTCCATATCCAGGCAAACGATTGAGAAGTACATCCCCTACGTCGACGGACAATAGTGCGGGGTCTAGGCGCAGAGTCAAGCCTGCCCCATATCGCACTGCTGCTGATGTGATCACAATACCGGAGGGTAAAGAAAGATCGATGTATTTCTTCGTCGAGGAATGGAAAGGCAAGGACCACCTCCCTGACAAGCAGAAACTGGAAGCCATGTCTAGATTGGTCCATCTACCACTCTTAGACTTCACGATGTGGTTTGCGGCCAAAGTACAGCTTGCGCCCGGCAGAGCCATATGGGTAGCAGACTCAGAAATGGCAGAACCTACACAGCTAATACATCCTGATATCAAGCGCCTCATCGACGACTATATTGAACGACACAATCGACAGGCGTGCAAGGTCAAGGATGGCACTGGCGACTTTCGTTGCACATGGAATTGTGGCTATGCTACAAGCAAACGCAATGCCTGGGAACAACACGAGGAAACCAAACAGCCCCAGCAGTTTTGGGTCTGTGCTGACTGTCAGTCTGGCCTCGACGCAGAGTCAGCTGGTCCTCACGTCAATCACCGCAAGGACAAGTTCCTCGAACACGCCAAAATACACGCTAAGGCTCATCCCGATGACCCTGATTATCGCTACACCTTGCGTACCAGGTCAGAGGTCATGTACAATGCCCCTTTCCATCCGCAATGTACTTTCAAGCTGCCCAATGGCCTCATCTGCTATGCTCAGTTCAGCTCATGGAAGGATCGCATCGAGCATTATGTTCGTCATTATAAATCCAATCCAGGCACTCGAAGCTCAGCTCGTGTTAGTCGGCGTCGTGGCCAGCGTGGAGAGCGCGACAACGATGTTGGCGGTGACCATGCCCACCTTGTGGTCGAGAAATCTCCAATGCAAGAGAGGAGCACAACAGGGTCGCCCACAACCACTGTGGCGCAAGACCAGCGATCAGCCTCTTCCAATCAGCATTGTAGGTAAGTCGGCGCCACTCTGCGGTAGTAGCTTCATTCCACGGTCGCTGATCTTGCTGACAGCATGCTAGGCCTCACATCAGTCAATGCCCTACCAGAGATGATGGGTAGCTTCTTTGATGTTGTTCAGCTTCGTGTGGTGACCGCAGACCTGGAGCAAGCACGTTTCGTGGCACTTCAATACAGCGACGTGGCCTCGGATTCAATCGTCGCCGGAAACGCTTGTCATGGGCGACAAGATGGGCTGACTTTGGAGTCGGTTCCATCTCCCTTACGTGAGGCGATTGTTTTGACAAGAGAAATGCAGGTGAGGTACCTGTGGGTCAATGTTGGGAGCGAGTCAGGTCATGTGGACCAGTTCTACCAGAAGGCACTATTTGTGATTGTGATTAGCGCTATTGAAACATCGGCCTTGATCACACAGTTTGCTTGCACTTATGACCAGTTGGATATGGTGCAAGACTGGGTCCAACACGACATCGCATTCGACCATGTTCAATTTCTAGGTCATGGAGCTTACAGCATGGTCGACAAGGTGGAGGTCAGATACGCCAGCCATGCCTCGAGCCAGCATAATATGAGAACCTTCGCACGGAAAAGCGTGGTGCGAGCCAGTACATCGAGCCCATTGGCTGCCTCAGCGCATCTCCGCGAGATCGAGATCATGCAAAAGTTCGACCATCCTCACATTGCACAGTTTGTGGCGGCATACTATCAAGATAATGCTCTCAATATCCTGATATCACCGGTGGCCGAGTGTGACCTGCGACAGTACCTAAGCTACCCCGACCGCTTTCCAGACGAAAGACAGTTCCTCCCGCAATGGTTCTTATGCCTTGCTGACGCGGTCGAGTATATCCATGACTTAAAGTGCAGGCACAAAGATATCAAGCCGGCCAACATACTTATCAGCGACCACAAAGTGCTTTTGACCGACTTTGGCACATCGACACATTTCTCAAACGACCAGTCTGCAACTGCAGGGGACGCATTCATGACGCCTAAGTACTGCGCGCCTGAGGTTGCAGCTCTCGGCGAGCGTGGGAGAAGTGCAGATATATGGTCACTTGGCTGCGTGTATCTGGAAATGCTGGCAGTACTCGTGCACCAATCGGTCACCGATCTCCATGACTCAATTGCTATGGAGAGTGTGTCTGCCGATAGACATCACACCTATCATAGTCAACAGGTTGCTCTGCTTGCGTGGCTGGATGGATTGTGCGACAAAGACTATAGCGCCCATATTGCCAGTCTTGCTGGATGCATACGGAGCATGCTTGACAGCGAAGCGTGTCGCCGACCTAAGGCAGCTGAAGTGGTACGCCTACTGCAGGAATCGTCGGCTTGTTCTTCGCAGGCGGCTGACAAGGACATATCCTGTCCCTACTGTCCCGCTGCTGCTGACCGAAGGACATCGAAGACCAATACGGGCCCGGCGCTAGCATCAAAAGAACCTGCCAGTGCTACTGCGACTCCTGAGGACGACGACAACGAAGCTCTGGTCGCAGCACTTCTGGATGCCGTGCTCTAAGCTCGGCATAGCCTCTGCTGCAGAAAGGACATGAAACCCCCACGAGCCAATGAGCGGTATGTCACTCTTGGACTGGAGTATCTCATACGTAGTATTGATGGACGGAATTTCAACTTACTGTCGGTCGATCAAGGCGCTCTGGGAAACTAGCAAAGTTTGCATAGCAGAATGTAGCACAATGTTTTGAGCCTCATGGCGCGGTCGCGAACATCGATCCCAGACCCGCAGATCATATTATGAGCACATTTTGAGACTGGAGTGATGGTCAGACGTTGGTCCCAGTTCCTTTAACCAGTTGAGACAGTGATGCTCTTGCACAGTAAAATCGCTCAGTCTGCCTGGTATGTGTTTCGCCCCTCCTGTAGGCAGAACCGGCCATGCCTACTGGATAGCAGATTACGTGCAAGAATGGGCGGCAGTCATCATTGGCGGAACGGCTTCGAGAGGCAAAAGTTACTGTTCCTGCACTGACTCCGGCTTAGAAGACGACAGTGGCACTTATGGATGTGTGTAAGAAATCATGAATTCATTTCGTTCTCTCGTGATATGATCATAAACTGGGCAAGTAGCTCTTGGCTGGAGCAGCCATCCATCAATTCGTGTTCAATCATCTCCAGAGCTAGCCATCATCGTTTTGACCCTCCATAAGTGCCAATCGACTCTTTCACATCAGCCATGAAACCCTCTACAAGGACAGTGATGGATCGGACATGGCTGAGCAGAGCGGGTCTTTGATCAGCTATTATACCAGGACTGGTATGCTGCAGCTACTCACATCATCACAGTTATCATTGCGGCCCCAGATTGCTTTTGACATAGCAGGTTCTTTCAGGAACCTTGGAAAGAGCAGCGCCGTACTCTGACGCTCCTTTGGGACAGGCGTGGAATATGCGATGGCAGCCTAAGAGTGAGTTAGTGTTAGGTCGCGAAACGCACATGTGAAGCTGCAGCGACTCACCAGAGCTGCAATAAGAATGCTTGCCGAGAGCTTCATCATCTCTATGGAAGAAGGTCTCGAAACCGTTTGATGAAGTCTGGTCTGATTAGACTTGAGTCTTTGAGAGAGAGTCGAGTGGCGATAGAGGAATAGCCATTGCTGATTACTGGTGCAAGTATTTGTACGACTGCTTCTGGAGGCGGGGCAGAAGCCATCATGCATTCGTTGGGCACACTGCTCCATGCTGCGGAACTACCAGCCATCGAGATGTGGCAGTAGACAAGGTAACCTTATCGTTCAATGTCTAGACCGCTAGACCGTATCCGTATAATATGTCGTGAGGAGACATGGGGCCGTTGTGGTATTCTGGAGTCGATGGAGACGAGCTCTTCTTCGCGCTTGACCCTCTTCTCGAGCCAGTCGTCCATGGCAAAGGAATTCTGTATTGAATATCGTAGCCAAGACCGTGACAGTCGGTGGCAGGTGCCACATGTCAAGCCTCGATTGCAGGCATGCGAACAAGCTTATACCAGAACTTTGAGCTTATCATGGTTGCCAACGGATCTGCGAAAAGCCGTTCGAAGCGGTTTACCCAAGGAGGTATTTGCTGAGGTTGGAAACAATTTCATTGCAGCAATGACGAGTCTTGCATGTCATGCTTTACATATCATCTGCGATTGGTCAAAGCATAATTCGCTGGCAGGCAAGGATGGCAGGGCGCTCGGCAAAGGACCTGTGTCCGTGGACGGCTTGTGTTGTGTATGGAGTCTTCATGAGTGCTGTGGGTAACACCGCTCACACTACATTCAATCTTCGGAAGCAGTGCGTGAGTCCACGTGCAAGCAAGATGAAATTCTTTCAAGTGCGGCGAAGTAAAGCAAAGACCGAGCACGACGGGCGCTCGCCATTTGTACACTTTTGATGTTGAGCAGTTTTGCAGCATTTGGCAAGGATAGCGAACGCAAAGCTGGAAGCCGTCAGAGTTCAGACGCACCTCTTTCCTCCGCCAAGACGCCTTGCGCTAGCGTCTGGACGTCCACGTGAATGTGTACCATCAGAACTGAACGACGAGCCAAGGGAAACTAGATGAGTTATGGCAACAAGAAACTCTGTTTGGTCATGAGTCAACTGCTGAGTTTTGAATTACAAGTCGTCTCAGCCGTATCAATGCTCTTGAAATACACCGCAGGCCAAAAACCAAGCAACCAACATGCAACACGCCGTATGCGAGGCACAAGCTACGGCGATTATGGAGGACTGTCTCGAAACTTCGACTTCGCTCATCACCGATCTTGGGCACCTATGCGACCTCTTCGAGCCGCTCAGTCCCTCTCGACTCACGAGGAACCAAGGCGCCCGCAAATTAGGAGCAGTTGACCATGTCTTCGCCATTACCGAGCTCCTTGAGGCTATACTCCTGCAGCTCGACTTCTCAGGCAAAGTCTTCCACACGCTTGACAAGCTGGGTGAGGCATCTCAACAGCCCGTCGTGCAGCTCTTCGCGCTTCGTCGCGTCAGCCGCATGTTTCAGGCTACGATCGATGGATCTCGAAGGCTTCGAGGAAGAATGTGCCTAGTTCAAGAATCTCAGGTGCTCAAGCTGAAGACCAAGTGGTTAGGCGGCGGTGGGAACTGCTTCCCATGCGACAATCCCGTGGGCACCATGTACTACGCTCCACTATACTGGTTTCTTGCGCATATACGAATCACCAGACAGACTGGGAAGTCGTGTAAAGGCTTGACACTGAATGGTCCCGATCTTGTAGAGTGGCGTGCACCAGCACGCTCTGCTGCAACGCTGCATCGCAAGTACGCATCGTGGAGGCAGATCAAGACAGCCGGGTATACGCATGCGCCCGGTTTCAAGATTTATTTGTTACAAGTCATGGCCTCTCCGTCTGAAGTTTTCCAGCCAGGATTGGAAGCTACGCTCGGCGACTTCTACGACAACCTCGTCCAGAAGATTGCCGAACGGGGAGAATATGATCATATGACCAGGATGGAAGGGTATTGCAACAAGTACTCTTGAGGATGATCGTCGGGATTGGATGTGCATGCAATGATCGTCAAGCCCGTCGAGGCAATTTCTCCCAAATGCACCCGCTCTTGATGCGTACAGAGGTAGCCTTTGTTCGATAGCAGCATAGCCTCAGAAAACCCCACTCTGTCCCAAATGTCCGCGTATGCCGACATGATGGAAGAACCACCACTTCCCATCGTGCCATCTCCATCGCAGCTCACTCAGACCTTGCATATTGACATTCTCGATTCCCGTGATTCTCGTCTGTATCCACACGATTGCCACCGTTCCTTGCTCCAACACAGAAGAGGAGATCTCGACAATGTCGAAATGGCAATCGGTGTACGTCTCTTCTACTAGTTTGCGCCAGACGAGATTCTGCTCGTGCCATGACAGCAGGCCGGGTTCGTTGTCGAATTTCGATTGCCACTGGTTTGGGTTTATATGACTGACGAAGTCTTGGGCTTCGGTGCTGCTATAGTTCCAGTCGCGAGCGTTGATGGTGTTGATGCCGATTGTGGATAGTCGTTCGACCTCGGCTGCGATTTGTTCTACCGATTGACCTGCTATGGTAGTAGTTGGTGGGAGAGTCAGGTCAGCAGCCATAACGATCATGAGCAAGCAGTCGTGACTGCTACTTCACTATCATTCAGACGCATTGCGTTGCGAAGACTGGTAGGATAGTTCTAAAAGTGTGGTCCCTCTCCGGCCGGCATCAGTAAGCAAGAATGGGATCATTTCTACAGCTCACCACTGTATGGCTTGAAGGCATGCATACTGGAGCTCATGACAAGTGCCAGTACTATAAACCATACCCGCACTCACTATAGCAACGACACTGTAGGTGAGTCGTTGCTTGTGCAAGGAGAAGGTCATGGAATGGGGAGTTTCGGAGAGATGTCATCAGCCGCATTCTGGTTGTTGCCAAGCAATGGCTGGCCCAGAAGATGACTTCACGCTGTCGATAGCAGAAGACTCGATGAGGTTACCTAAATGCAGTGCCTCGTGCTGTCTTACAGTTCAAGGTTGACTATCTCTCAAGCACTGCTCTGCTCTATCATCGCAAAAACAAGCCGAAGCACTATCAACCGTTCTTCGTACTCTATCCTTCAGCCTTCCTGGGCACACTTGTGCGACATGGACTGAGCAACAGCGCGTGCACATTTCCCGCTGTTTACTCTGTTTTTCCAGATCAAGAGCTCGCAGCAAAGCGCCATGCTTCATCTAAGATGTACTAGCGAACGTCTCCTAGTATCATATCCTGTCCGCTCCTGAGCCATTGTCAACTCCCAAACACGAGCAAGAGTGGCCAGAGGAGCGTTACTCTCAAACATCCCCGTAACCAACGGGCGAGGAATTTCGTACTTGGTGCGGCTACACCCTTGCTCGCGTGCACGAATTTTCTTCTCCTTGTACTTGAGCAGTACTTTGACGCGGATCTTCTTGAATTGGGCGGTAGGCAGACAACAGTCAACATTGCGCCAAGATTGATCTTCAGTGTCTTGCAGCCAGGCTCGTAGTGCGTTAGGTTCGGAAACGTCGAGCTCGATGGTCAAACGCTCATTCTTTCGCTGACGGAATGCGTCAAAAGTGACTGGCGCCTTGGAGATGAGCTACAGCATTGGACCAAGTCCAGCATGATCGACTTGTGGCCAGTCTAGCTGATTGTAGTAGTCGTCGAATGCCCTCGCGCGCCAGGAAGGTGGCACCACGCTGTCGAGGATCATGGACTGCAGCTTGTGTGACCCACGAATGGTGCTGCAGAATATCGTGTTGACGCGCTCCAGAACGACTGGTGATACCACGACTCGTAGGTCACCGGTCGGTAAGAGGTTCTCGGCACATATGTCGGCATATTCGCTACTAGCGACGTAGAGAAGAATGTGCTCAAGCAGCTCTGCTATGGCAAAGACTCGATTAGCGGCGGATGTCGAGCCACTAAAAGCAATCAACTGCGCCCTCATATGACTCGAGGTAGAGTTATCGTGAATGCTGGTTTGCTGAGCCTTTGCAAGTTTAGGCTGTCGCTTTCGACTTTGACAATGAGGTGCTTTGCCTGGAGCTTGTTGTTTGTGCTGCATCCCCATTAGTACATGAGACTTCCGCATAGGACCATTGTCGAGCTGACCTGGATCAAATCCTTCTTTGCTGCTTGCTCCTTTAGCCGTAGGCTGTAAAGTGGTGTCTTGCCTGATCTGAGTAAGGGAGCCATTTCGCCAGCTCTATAACTCATAAACGAGTTGGAGGGAGGTAATGGTATACAACATTGCGCTTCTCAGAGCTCTGCGGCTAATGAGTGCATTAATGCAGAGCGGGCCGCTTTTGCGCTAGCGTGTCTGGTCTGCTGTTGGGCAGGTGAAGTTTGCAGTATAGGGGGCTTCGGAAGAACGAGACATCCTCCCTTTGCAATCAGTAAAGTCGTATATTCACGTATATCACGAGGTCGGTTCTCCGGTGGCCAGATTCGAATTACCCAGGGCCTGCCAACGAAGGTGGCCACTATATCAACACCGGCCTGTTTGCTGTGGCAGGGAAACGCGGAGCGGCTCGTGTTGTCATTCTCCTACTGTCGCGTCCCAGGGTTTTGCCTTTTGCCGAGACAAACAAGCATACATATGCACCAGAGACACTCACATCTTGATCGACAAGATGAACCCCCATTCGTCAGAAGTCGAACGTCAGTCTAGCAGAGATTGGACCAGTCCTGTGGCTTAGCCACACTGCTACAAGTCTGCTACTCAACGGCGCTGCGAGGTCAATCGACAATGGCAAGAATCTCCTAACCATCGAGTTCGAGATTGAACGCGCTCTGGCTTTACAGTCGTGGTTGATGAGCGAAGCGCCAGAGGCTTCTTGGCGCAATATTCCGTGCGATCTTGCGGGCGGGGATGGTGCGTGTGCTTGTCTTTGGTCCATGGTACATTGTCGCGCTTGGTGGCCTAGCGGTTCGAGCACAGCTCCTGGCGAAGCGTCTTGACAGCAATGCGACACTGGGCGAACTGGTGGACTCTTTGGAGGAGGCATTTGCTGGTTGGGACAGGGTGGTCCGCATGCAGATGCAGAGATGGCAGAGTCGCAGAAGTTTGGGTGGTTGACACTTTGAGCAAGCGATTCTCGCTGGAGCTGGTAAGCATGAAGGCTGATCGGCTGATGTTGCTCGAAGGGGGAGACAATGGCTTAGCGCTCAAGTCCCGGTCGAGCCTGTTGAGATTCGTTTCGAACTTGACAAAGACTTCACTATTGGCATAGAGATTGCTGCTGGCAGAGTATCAGCCTCGGGAAACAAGAGAGGTAATGAGGGAAGGGTATCAGGTGAACCAAGGCATGAAAGCTCACATGTAGTGATCATGGTTTGAGTATACTCATGTTCTCGTTAGTAATGCTAGGGTATTTGCATACGCACGCTAATGCCATTCTCTACCATGTTCCACTCTAGCCCTTAGTCCACGCCCGGCGCCGGAGGCTGTGGCGTACCAGGCTTCTCTGCACTTGCAGCCTGGCCAACTCTCGCCGGCTCACGCTTCTTCTGCGCGAAAGGATTGTTCCCACCCATGAGCATGCTGCTCATCATGTCGAACATTGGATTGCTCTGGCTTGGGATCTTGACGCCAAAGTACATCTCACCGATCTGGAGAAGAGGCTCCTCCCAGCCAGGAACTTCTTTCAGATGAGCAGCGTAATGCTGTTTGAGCTGCTTGAAGAGGTCCGAGCTGCCTCGCTGGACGGCTAGCAATAGCAGTCCAAGGAAGTTGAGGAGAGGTAATGAAGGATAGATTCTGATGTCAGAGCTCGGGCTTGATATTGACTGGACGCCGAGGCCTGGATGTGAGGTGCTCAGTCGTGAAGTGAAGAGCAGGAGCGCCTTGTTTGCGGCTCTCGTGTTGCCGATGAGCAGGTATGGAAAGACTGCTCGTGCAGCATAGTGGCTTGCAGTGCTAGGCTCGTCCTCGCTGTACCACGTGTACTCCATGTCCGCAAAGACTTGTGCGCTGTCGCTCGTACCCAGCGTCAAGTGTCGCTCCGCATCATATGGCTCGCCCTCTTCTGCGTATAGCGTGCCGATCACATGGTGTAGCTCTGGATCGCCAGCTGGAAATTCGCCCTGTTTGCTCGACCATTCCACAATTCCCGTCACAAACTTCTTCTTGCCCGGCTCGTTCAGTGGGAAGGCGCGTAGTAGAGATAATAAGCGAGCTTTGTTGGCAGTGTCGGGCTTGAGCTCGGCTTTTTGGTAGACTTCGATGAGGTAGATGCTGAGATCTGCTCCAGATCCGCCTTGGCCGGCTTTCAGCAGCATGAGAGCGCCATTGTGGAGGATGTCGATGGCTGCAGGAGGATCGGATTTGACATAGCGGTTGGCGATGGTTCGCAGCTGTTGGTGAGCTTCGTAGAAATCGCCCTCTTCGATTCTGCCTGCTCGTCAGTCATGGAATAGACAAGTCGAGTTGAGAGCAGCGTATACTTGGCCTTTTGGCGAGCCAGCACTCTCTGAATCTTGGCTGACATGTTCACAGTGCGGCTATGCGAGGTGAAGGAGTGACGTTGAGTAGGAAGTGTCACGCTATCGTCTGCGAAACAAGCTTGGAAGGTCGAGAGCCATGTGGCCCGCAGCGTCATTCTCACACCCAAGTTGGCTAACTAGGATACGATCCACGACTGCCCACAACATATATCCACGGACATGTCACGATTTCCAAACACTTTCCACCTTCACTCACCTTCATCATTTGTGACCACAGTTGCATTAATGGTCTATGGAATTCTGGTAAGAGTGAGAGTATGTAGGAGGAAGATGATCAAGAGTGTGACGGGTGGAGGAGTGCGGCATTACTTTTGGGTTCCGGGCCTGCGAATACTACCCAGTAGCGATTTCACAAGGAATCCCAGACGAGGGAAATGAAGGAAAGTGCACGGTCTGGCGCACTGTCTTGAAAGTATGTATTGACTTCTGAAGAAAGCAAAAGAGCCAGATGGACGTTCTTCTTTTGTTGAACGGCGGCTTCAAGTTGATTTTACGTCCCTGATATTTCGCAAGCATCTCGAGAACCAGAACTTGGTAGCGTACTTTCATCGTTGGCTGGAGAATCACTGCAGAAGTGACCAGTCAGCGCCATTCATTTATTCTGTATCATTCCCGAACGTCCAAACGCCGCTGCTGTATCCGCATTGCTCATGGCTTTGTGAACCTCCTGCCTTAGTCCCTGCTCAAGCGCATCATCCTCGAGTGTCAGCTTCTTGTTCATTGCCCGTATGGCTGTCCTACGCTGATCAAGGTGGCGAAGCATTTCGCAGAAAAGTCCGAACATATACCCAAAAGTGGTATCTCCGGGAAGCTTCCGCGTTATTTCCAGAAGTCCCGTGCCACTCTCTTCATTGTACTCAATCTCAACGTCCGACGGCATAGCGTCCGTGTGATTGCTAATCGGGATCTTTTTCCAACTTGCTTCGCGATTCCACCAGCCTGACCCCAGATGGCTTGTGACCATCTGGTAAAAGCTGATGGAGTGATCGAATGCTGTGTAATATGGTGACAGAACCATGGTGAAGGTCTTATACGGTCCACAAGACAGGAGAAAGGATTATGATCAGGTAATAAATCCTTTGCGTGGTCACTGTCCAACTCTTCTTGGGTTCCGTCTTCGATCACATCTTCTGCAGCGTCTCGACCTTCGCTGTGGTTGGTAGGTGCTAGGAACATCAGCTGACGGAGCTTGGGAGATCCCACAATGGTGTTCTTGAATGTGCGATCGACTCGTTGAATACGGAAGAGACATATTCCTCCCTCTCGAAGCTTGCCGCAGCCAGGCATCGGTCCGAAGTTCAGCTTGGAATGATTGCCGAGCCATTGATCCGACACTGCCAAGAACAGTATGTGCTCGAGTAGCTCTGGCACGCCAAAGACCTTCATGGCCGGACATGCCATGGCGGGCGCGCTCGAAGCCGTAAGCGACTGGTCAGTCATTGTGACCCCTTTCTGGTTGTGATCTGGTAGGTCTGCGGCAGATCTCATATGCTCCATATGCTTGTCGCTGGACTCGTTGGTTGACGGTGTATTGAAGATGAGCCAGAGAAGCGCATGGGAGTCCAAGTCATGCGAATGAGGCGAAGCCTTGAGAGTCAGCATTCACCTCTGCCTCACTTCAACGGCTCCTCCGTCTGACTCACTTGCAGGTCAACAAACGCAATTACCTCGCCGTCCGCAGCCGCGCGTCCTGCACATCCGCCTTCTGCTACCCCTCGCGGTGCACCGCCACTCAAGTAAGCTACTTAAGTAAGCTCGAAACTGTCACAGCCACATACGCCTCACAGTCTTGGATGAACTTGTGACATCAGCACTGCTGAATATATAAGCCTCGACGGCGAGACTTAGTAGTTGAGGGGGTGACCACTTGGTTGCGAGCATTTCTTCACTTTGTGTTGATCTTACACTCTACACACCACTCCTCGGTACTGCAGTCGTGGTCAGGTTCACGTTCCGACCGACGAAAGTCCACCGAGTACCTCTGACAGGCGATCACTTCCAAGGTCCAAGGCTGTAACGAGTGGTATCAACGAAGATCTCGCTGGCGTATGTCAATTTTCTTTTTGCACTTTGGTGTTATGCGCCGCCAAGACTTGCCTTCTCTTTTGCTGATTCGTAGCTGTGTCTGCGTGGCATCCCCGATACTCTTTTGCTCTTCCTTACGCAGGCAAGGTTTTTGCCAGCGCCGCTCCCATATTGAGGCTGCTGACCTACGGCCCATCATCGGAGTACCTCGCATTACACATGAAGTTTCATATGCAACTGGCAGTTTCTCCACTCACAACTCAGGGGACGTGGTCTGGAACAAAGACGCTCATCTCGGACATGTTACGCAATCAACGCTGCTTACAAGCAGTGATGAACCACTTCAGTAAACAGAAACGAAGGCCATGACGGGACAGCGGCGCTTCAGCCCGAAAAGCTGAGTCCAATGCTGCCCTTTTTCGTGTACACTTCTCATCTGGCGGTCTCTTTGTTGGTACCATCAGTGCAGCGATTGCATGTTGTGTCTTGAGACGGACAAGTGTTCGAGATCATACCTGGTGCGAGTAAGCACTTTGCCCAGCTGACGTGGTGGCCTACTACGAATGTTTGGTGCTCACTAAACGGCGACGCCCGTCCGTTTCGTCCATCGTTCAGCCAGCTCCTGTAGCCCAGTATCCAACGGCCGGTGCAACGATAGTATCGATTAGATACATATTCTCAGATCCGTGACATCTTGCGACAGTAGCGATTGTACATAATCAGCCTGCACGACGGCTCATGACTTGGCTTCAACCAGTTGCTTCTAGATCACTGCCTCCTGGTTGCCCTGCCGCCCAGCCTGCGGGCAACTACGGAGAGTTTGTGGAAGATGGCGTCGCAGAAGCCTCATCACTGCCGAGCCATACGGGGTGTGCATGGAGCGATGACGCCTCATCGCGTTGTCAAGGCAGATGCAGTTCACGGAAGATTCCAAAGAAAATAAAGTTGTCGCGCCGTCGGCTCCGACATGCAGGGATCTGGATCTGGATGGAGAAGCGGAGCTCTCAGCACACGCACCTCGTTCCTGCAGCTCTAAGCGCGGTGACCACAGGATTTGTGTAGTGCCGTATGTGATGCGACACATGATGGAGCTGCGACTACAGAATGAAAGACTATAGCATCATCATCTGAACGGCTTCGAAACGGCTTCCCAAGATGTACGCCGTTGCGGCTCATGACAACTGAAACTCGAGGGTGCACGAGCCCTTATGCTGGTTGCCCGGCAACAAACCTCGTTTGCACGTAGATCAGATTTATGCGACCACTTTGTAGGCCATGGTAAATCACCACTCTGCCCCTAATCTGAGATCTCCGTAAACCATTACTATCCATCGCCTTCGCAAAAGTGGCCGTACACAGAGCAGTCACCACGGAAGCATATTAGCCTGGCGGCGAGCGCACTCACGATGGCGGACGAATACCAAATGCTCGAGGAGCTGGGCAGTAGGTCACACGAGCAGTGGGTGACTGAGAAGCCATGAACTAATCAACACCTTCAGGCGGATCATTCGGTACTGTCTATCGCGCTCTGCACAAGCCGACCGGCGAATATGTTGCCATCAAACACATCGACCTCGAAGGCAGCGACGACGACATCCGCGAGATCCAGCTGGAAATATCCCTTCTGGCCACGTGCAGCTCCGAGTATGTCACGCGATATCGAACGTCGTTTGTCAAAGGCGTCAAGCTCTGGATTGTCATGGAATATCTTGGTGGAGGCTCATGTCTGGACTTGCTGAAGCCATGTCCTAAGGGGATGGAAGAGAAGTACGTTGGCATTATCATGCGAGAACTGCTACGAGGCTTGGATTATTTGCACACTACTGGAAAGATACATCGAGATATCAAAGCGGCCAACATTCTCCTCTCCGAATATGGCCAGGTCAAGATTGCAGATTTTGGTGTAGCGGCACAACTTACAAACATCAAGTCACAAAGACTGACATTTGTGGGAACACCTTTTTGGATGGCGCCGGAGGTCATACAGGAGGCGGGCTACGACTTCCGAGCAGATATTTGGAGCTTGGGCATCACAGCCATGGAGATGGCATTGGGTGAACCGCCGCGCAGCGATGTGCATCCCATGAAGGTGCTCTTCCTGATCCCGAAAGAGAAGCCACCACGGCTCGAGGGCAGCCAGTTCAGCAGAGAGTTCAAGGAGTTTGTATCGTTGTGTCTCAACAAGGACCCCGAGAAGAGACCGAGTGCAAAGTCGTTGTTGAAGCACGCTTGGATCAAACGCGCAGGCAGGACCGAGATGTTGCAAGAGCTGGTATGGAGAGCCAAGGACTACGAGCAGAGTGGTGCTGCGCGCGAGAAGGATGTCCGCTATTACGAGGAGACTTTGAAGTCCATGGACCACGCTGCCAACGACGACGAATGGGTGTTCGATACAATTAAGCCAATCGCAAGCTTACGACCTAAGGCTCAAGCGACGCCTACCATGAAGCGCCGGAAGCTGGAGCGCATACCATCTGGCGATGCTTCTGATGTCGAGAACGCCACGTCTGCCATGGAGCATATGAGCTTGAGCGCAGCACCGTTGTCCGGATCGATCAGAACACCGTCAAGAGACGCCAGCACTATCCGCACGCCAAAGGTCAGAGGCTTGAATAATCAAAGAATTGTAAGCAGCACGCAACGCAAAGTCTCCGCTGGGACGACTCGCAAGGCATCAGGTGCCACTCCAACGGCTCGCAGAATTGTTAGTCGCAACGTTTCTGGTGCTACACCCACGTCCAGAAGAGTCAGTGCACAACAGCCGCCGAAGCAACCGCTTGGGTTAGACATGTCGTTTGGTAATGGCACATCAACTGTGCGACAGTTCAAGCGTGTCAGCTCTGGGAACAGGCCGTCGACTCCGCCGGAGCAGACTGGAGCCTCGCCCCAGGATAGTGTGTTTGATAGTGATTCGGAGAACAAGCCCCCTCAAATTGAGCCTGTGGCTGCTGCGCCGGTCGCAGCGACGAAAGAAGCTGTACTTGGGAGGAGAGCCTTTGCTAAGTGCTTGGATCCAGCCTTCCAAGAGACGTATGCTGCGACTGCCGATCGATCGAAGAGGGACGCGCTCAGCAATGTCGCCGAAGCTTGGTCCAGACTTGACGAGCTCGACCCAGAGGGAGAGCTTCTGCTCATGAAGAGCATATTGGATCGTATACAAGCAGACCCTAAGCTCGCCAGTGCACTCATGCCACAGCGGGTAGCACAGGCTCAGCTTGCGTCTCTCCGACTGTCGCCGTCGAAGAAGAGTATGCAGGTGACAGAAGCAGAGCTCTCCGGACGAGACATGACACCTCAATCATCACCTTCGAAAGCACTCCACCCAATGGACGCAATGTCAAGCTCCCAACGTTCGCCGACCAAGCGGGAAAGCACTAGCCCAAGCAAGCTCATTCTCAACCCGCAGAACCCACATCTCAAGAAGATGAGGTCCAGTCAACAGCTGCAAGCAGACCGCGAAAAGGCAGCAATGGAAGAGAAAGCCAGGCTTGAAGAGAAGATGCCTGGCGCCAAAGCCGAGCCAGGCATGGAGCATGTCAGCATGCTTTCAGATGTCCTTTACGGCAGATGGACCGATGGCCTCAAATCACGCTGGCCACTGGCATAGCATCCACGATGAGCAAGTGATGTGACGATGTTCTCGATGAGACATGGGTAAGCGATATCGGCGTCTGTGCGTGAAATGTACAATATTTTCTGTTCTGGCGTGCATGCATGCGTCTGCTGAGAAAGATCAGCTGGACTGCTCATTCTGATTGGCATTTTCTGGGCCACGTGTAGACATGGCTCGGCGCAATAAGGAGGTAGAAGAAGAAGTTGGACACAACCAAAACTGTATATAGACAAGAGAACCGAATGCAAATGACCGATCTTGATCACTTTCCATCGCGCTGGGACTGGGAGTCGCTCCTTCCGTAAATTTGGTCCTTCCTGCGCACGCGCTCCTGCTGGAGATCTGCCGATGTTGGAAGAGCTGAGAGTCATTGATATCCATCTACCACTCGAAATCTACACATATGAGACGAGCCATTCACGCTTTCGACAAGGCCGTCCAGGTTCCCACCATTTGCCGTGAGGCTACTGCGCCGACTCCTTGCTGACAACTACAGTCCTGGGGTATTATACAAATTCAGTTTTCATCATGCACAAGCCACTTTCCCTCAGCACGCCGCATTGTAGTAGGATTTGCAGCTGCATCGACATGGCTTCCATCGATTATTGGCGTTCGTTCGATCAGAGCTGAGTGTCCAATTTACTCGGCGCCTGCTGCGGCCTGGTGGGCGGTGTTCGCCTCGTCTCCGTTCTTTGGCTTCTGGAGAAGCTCAAAGTTGCCTATACGGCTGCTCAGCGTGAATAGAGGTTTTCGAGGCGGGAATTGCTTACGCTGTAGGAGATTCAAAGATGTGCGTCGGCCTTGTTCCGTCTCGTATGTGTTCATGCGCGCCTCGGCCTCAACGAAGATTTGGCTCCTGCGACATTCCGTCAGCATGCGATGCTCCGTACAGCTGTCACCCTCATCTGCGCTGCCATGCTGGAAGCACAGGTCAAGCCTGTCTTTCCGGCTGCGACTCTTCCTCTGTGCTTCCTGGGCCTGCAAAATGTCCTATGCATGCTCTCAAGCCACGAGTCGCTTTCTCAAGTCATCCTTGGCTGATCGCGCATCACCAATGATTTCATCCAATCGCACTGCGGCTACTGCTGCAAAGATCGCAACTTACCCTTTTGGCAAGCTGAGCAAAAGGTCCCGCTGTGGACCATCCTGAAAGCTAGCAACCTTGAACCAGCTCACACCTCGCTGTCCATTCTCATCCCGAGGTCCCTCGCTCACACCAATCGCATACTTAACAATCTCGCGACCAGTCGATGTTGGCACAAGCTCCGGCGCATCAGCTAGACGGCCGATGAGCTGCATCTTGGCGAGAGGTCGTGCTGGCGTCGTGGAGAATGCGCGCGCCGCGCGGGGAATCTGGAAGCGGAGGGACTGCATGGTGGGATGTCGAGGAGGTGGAGTGCGGTGCGAGGATGATGAGATGAAGGTCGGATTGAGGTGGCCTGCTGATTGAAGCTGGGCTTTGTGTTCACGACCAGGGGCAGTGAAACGCGTGCGGAACGTGTTTCGCGCCAAACTTTATTTCGAAGCTTGGGTGTGCTTTCCCCTCCTTTCCCTTTCAGCTCACCTTTCTCACAACACGTGCACATAGAGACCTTCCCAGGGCCGCCGTTGCCAGGCCGCAAGCATGGTGACAATTTCTGTTAGGAGCTCAGTCCACACCTGACAATTGATGACATTTCTATTTGGATGATTGAAAAGAATCCTCAGAGTTGGATCGTTACGAAATTGTTCATGCAATGCTATCTGGCTCAACAGTACTACAAGTCCACGGGTCGGACTTTGCCATTGGTCTCACCTGACCATGTGTAGCCACAGCCTCCGTTTCCGACGGCGTATCCAGCGCTTCCATCATCATCACCCTTGGGGATGCTGAGGATGAAGTTAGGGTGCAGCTCCTGATTCTTGCAAGTGCCAGTGGTTGAGTGTGTGAGCAGGAAGCAGTTGCGGAAAGACTTGCGGAAGATAAAGGTCTCGCAAGTCTCCATCTTCTGGCAAGCATTGCAGCACTCTGTCGCCGTGGAAGCTCCATCTTGGATCTTCATGAAGTCGGACTGCACGCCTGGGCCATTGTTGGCCACGTTGGCGGCAATGAACTCTGATCCGCCACTCCGGAACACTGGACCAAAGATGTTCTGGTCATTGCAAGCGTTGTAGACTGTGGGGCCTGGAGCGACACTGGTGGTAGTCGTGACAGCACGAGCGAACTGAGTGTTGATGATCGTCGTTGTTGTCTGGACAGAGCTTGTGAAGGTATCGGTGATGGTTTCCGATGCAACATCTGGGATGATCGTCGATGTCACTGTCTGAGTTGTGGTGGTGGTGATGGTCCTTGACCAGTAACGCCTCGTCAAAGTCATGGCCTTGATGGTAGTGTAAGAAGTGTAGGTGTTCGTGTTTGGCATGGTCCTCGTGCCTGGAGAACGTCGTTAGTCAGGGAGCACAAGCTAGTTGCTGATTCAACAACACTTACAGACGACATTGTTTGCGCGGCTTTGGGCGAGCACACCCTGTGGACCCTTCAAGACAGCACGCTTGGCTGGGCTGTGTGGATGCGCTGGCTCTCTTCGAGCTATTGATCCACGATTGAGAGTATCTCTGATATTCAAGAAACCGGGGTTTGTTGGGACGACGGTCGTAGAGGTCGAGGTTGCGGTCTCAGTATCAGTAGTAGTCGAGATGAAGCTAGTGGTAAATCTCGAAGTGGAGACCTCGAATGTGGTGGAGGTCACGTAAAAGGTATCAGTATCCGTAGTATCGGTCACAGTATCAGTCTTGGTGGTGGTGGCCTCTTTGGTGGAGATCAGACCAAGGTAGGTGGTGACTGTCTTCTGGACCAGAAGCACCTGTGTCGGACGCTTCGATGGGGTTGAAGTTATGGTGGTAGTTGGAACCCGGGCCAGTGATTTGGTTCCCAGAGTGGTGCGGCATGAGACGGCCTGAGCTGCTGCCTCAGCAATGAGCAGCGGAAGTACTGCTGCCAGCTGGAGTATGGACTTCATGATGGGGGAGAGTGCAGAGTGAAACGACCCTTCTGATGAACAATTGAGTGCGGAGAGCTGCTTGAGGACTTGCTGATATCGATCATGGTGCTCATCAGCGTCCCCTCGATATATACATGATGTGCCAAAGTCATGGACCACCTCTCGCCCTTTGGCTTTTGCATTTTGCTTCACACGTGGCCTATGGCGTTCTGCGGCGTGCGCGAAGTCTAAGCAGTCGAGATGGATCTAAGAGAAGTCTAGACAGCATTCGCATGAGGAAAGTGGACGAGAGACTCGAGAACATCGTGCAGTCGCTGCCGAGGCGAATGTGGAAATGATCGTTGCGAGTGTCCGGTTTCATGAGCATTTTGAGACAGGCCACCCTCAACACGGCTAGCTATATGCATATCCAAGGCGCTATAGCAGTCCCAAAAGCCAGCTAGAAGCTTGGCAGAGCGAGAGGATTGGTTGGAAACTCCCCATGAAGGCTTGGCTCGCTTCCCATCTTGACTCCAGAACTCTATACCACTTCCATCAAGCCCCTAAAACAACAGATGCTTCCAGCCCCGTCAGCCACAGATCGCAAGAGCACTATAGACTGAGTAGGTTCCGAAGCATAGGCGTCCTTGGCTCAGCTGGCTGGACCAACCGTGCAAATGCGCTGCTGCACAGATGAGCTGACCTTTTTCTAGCGCTTGTTGACATCGTCTGCTCCGACAAGCTCAACAGTCCCATCACTCCGAATTGCGCGAATATGATTCAATTCAGCTCAGCTGAGAACAGTGCGCATCCGTTGCAGTCGATGCTCACAGCTCAAGCTCCATGGACAGGTAATCCCTGTAAACATGATCGACTCCACGAGTCGACTATATTTTTCTACGGAGACCCAACCTATCTGGCTGATCTAGAGTCTTCCGATGAGACTTGCGTCAAGCCACACTTGCCTATTAAGGACATCATCTGATGTTAATTCCCCACTACCTCCGCATCGTAGGTAGCGAGAAAACTTCATGGAAAATGCCCTGGAACGTGAGGCGCAACGCTAGAGCTGTCTACCACGCGAGCGCACGTTGTGTTTCTCTCTTGGCCCGCAGCACGGCATCTCCGTATGCGCTCAACCTTTTGAAAGTAGCTCTGACTCTAGGCGGCCTGGAACGAGCATGCGTATTGGTGCACTGGTCGAGTCATCTCCTGGAAAGTATTGCGGTCACTCCGGGCGCCACTAGAACCATGACTTTCATCGACTGATCATGTCGAAGCGAGAGGCGTATAGCCACATGGCTACACTTACACAACACAGAGTCTGGCCAAAGACAGTGCTGAGACGCAGGCGCTCGATAGCTGACTTGAAAGCTACATTGAGCCAAAGTCGTGCCAGCTATATTCTGTGGTCACCTTCTCTAGTGCTGTGATTGAAGCCATCTCTTCTTCACAGTTCTATTTCCACTACCCAAGCAGCCCGTGTAGCTGTTCAAGAGTGTCTTGACTGCCTCCGTTACAAGCACAACTTCTTGGGCTACAACTCATCTGGACCGGCGCACGCCAGGATGCTGTCACCACGTGGCCTAGTGTCACTGACATGTGCAGCGTTCCTCCTTTACAGTCCCATCTCTGCAGCTCCAACATTTGAATCCAAGATCAGACACAATGTGCTCCCTCGTCAAGCAACGGGTAACCCCGCGGATGCTCCCACTGCGCTCCTTGAGCCTGTAGTTCCGCCAGTCGTCAACGAGGACTCGCTATCCGTACTGCGACTCAACACCAACGTCACTCTGGCATGGGCTGGATCGAACGGCGCTCAGACTACGGATGGGAAATTCAAGCGTGATGAAGGTGCCGTCCTCACAGAGGCTAGCATCACCTTCCGATATCCGACAGTCCCTCTGGACCACTCGAATTTTGTGTCTGGTCTCTCTTGTTCCAAAGGCAAGCTCACGGGCAAGCTGACTGACAAGGCCTATGCTTATGCAAAGCAACGGTGGACTGCAGCCGGCAAGATTGTGTTCATCACATCTGTGGATGGTTGCGGCGCCGACTCCACCAACGATTACTTCCTTGCCAACACAGTCAGCTTCTCAGACGCTCAGAAGACATTTACAGCCCAGGGTGCCGAAGCCGCATACAAGCAGGTCGCCAGTAAAGTGCATTTACAGTGGGGAGATGTTGGAGTCATGCCAATCAAGCGAGCGATCAACAAGAGAGAGGTAGGTTGACAAGCAAAAGCAGTCTCCAGTGTGGCAACGCACACATGTCTCGCAGGAATACTGACTGCTTCCACAGCTTTTTGAGCCACATCCATTACATAAGCGCAAGACTGTAGACTTCAGCTTCACATTCAGCCAGTATCTCAACCAATACATTGGCGTCGACAGCGACGCCCCTTGGGACAATGCTGCGTTGCTTATCAAGTTCGGAAAGGAGGATGGTAAGGAAGACAAGGCTTGGCAAAAAGGTGAAGCCAAGAATAAGACCGCCGCAGTGAAGAAGATGGAAGGCACGAGAAAAGCCAAGGTCGAGAAAGGTGTCGACTATGGACTCAAAGTCTACTGCGTCGAGTGTGGCTTCGGCGGCGGTGCCACCATTTACGGAACCCTGGACTGGGATATTGGCTTCTTTGACATCGACGTCACCAAGGCCGAAGTCGGTATGAACATGAACATGAAAGCCGGTATTAACATTGGTCTGGAAGCATACGTGCTCTACAAGAGGGAATACACCAAGCAGCTCGCTCGTGTCAACCTTGCTGGTTGGGAGATCCCCCTCTTCGTTGACGTGGGTCCATTCATCAGCGTGAGCGTACAACCTGGCGTTGTGATCAAAGCAAGTGGTACATTGCTCGTGGGAGCGAATGTCGTGTGGGATGCCATCGAGGTCAAGCTTGACATGCTGAACTCGGGAGGTAGCTACAGCAGAGGATGGACGCCACGTTTCCAGCCCACACTTGAAGTAGGAGGTGAGCTAAAGATGGAAGCCTATCTAGGACTTCCTATCAAGCTTGGCCTGGGTGTCAACATTCTCTCTGGCACATGGGAAGCCGATGCCTCGATTGTCGACACACCAAAAATTGTCGCCGAGGGCAAGTTTGCCATATCTGCGGCCCTCAGCCCGTCTGGCAAGATCGTCCCTGACTACAATGGTGGTTGCTACGGTATTGCCTGGAACATTCACTTCGAAAATACCCTGCAAGCCGTCTTCTCTGGTAAATACATTGGAGAAAAGGCCTTCGACATCATCAAGCCTTTCGAGAGTGATCCTTTCGCTGAGGGGTGCCTCGGCATGAAAGATCCCGGCGTCGACAGCGGCCTCCCAGATTACAACCCTATCGGTCAAGGGACTGGCACAGGTCTCGGTGGCAACGGTCTGAACTCTGGCGGCACTGGTCTCGGCGGTAGTCCCAACAAAGGCTTGACCAATCCTGCTGCGACAACAACGACAACTGCTTCATCGAGCTCTACTGGAACTCCAAGCACTCCAAACAAGCCAAAGTGCACTCCGGATCTGTTCCAGATCAACCCATCGAAGCCCGCCGGTATCTCCTGCGCAAAGTATGTGCCTGCTTCACAGGTACAGTCAGGCAACAAGCCGAAGCTTGCGAAGGAGTTCGATGCAGACAGCTCCGACGTCTGCAACTACAACTGTCTGATCACAAAAGATTGTGTCAGTGCCAGCTATACTGATAAGAAGAAGTGCACGCTGTATAGGCTGCCCGTGAAGGATCTTGCGACTACGTCGCAGAAGAACGCGCCCAATTGGCAGTTTTGGGATAAGTCGTGTTTCTCGTTCACAAAATGTTGAGCGTATTTAGCCTCTTAACGAAGCCATGCTCCCTCTTCCACTGACTTGCTCACATCCTCTTTGTTCGATTTGTACTCAAGGTAGATCGCACTGGTACTCACCTCTCATGTGTGTGCCCGTGGTCCTTCTGAACTTGCCTCTGAGTAGACCTGTCTCGCTTCTACATGGATAAGGCGCTGTGAGGATCGTCGTTGAATGCCTTTGATAACAGTAGTCCCAAGACTGGTCTTTTGGTCATGCACACTTGACCTCGTCAAGATGTTTGCTAACCGACGGCTGTTACTCTGTATCCCTTCTACGCTGTGAGTAGAAGGCTGGAATTCAAGCGAGGGAGAAAATTCAAGAAGTTCAGCTAACGTGTCGGAGGACTGTCATCGGGACATCAAGAACCGTGAACAATTATCTGTCAGTTGGACTAAGCTGGAGGTCTCATTCAGTGGAGCATGGACCGTTGGCTTGTCATGTCATCGTCGTGCCGCCACTTTATTTAGTAAACCCTAAGAGGTGCTAGATGTTGCCGGACTCGCTGAGCCAGGAAACTGCGGCGATCGCCTCATCAGTGCTGGGACATATAATGTGTACAATCTGTCTTTATATGCCCACGACCCGATCAGGGGAACACTTCGCAATGCCCATCGCTCGCGATAACGAGCAGAGATCCGATGCATCGAAAACC
This sequence comes from Septoria linicola, assembly GCA_024114885.1. Lineage (NCBI taxonomy): Eukaryota > Fungi > Ascomycota > Dothideomycetes > Mycosphaerellales > Mycosphaerellaceae > Septoria > Septoria linicola. The sequence goes on from CP099420.1 coordinate 2,929,326, forward strand.
CTTCATGCCTAAGGCACACGAATGAAACGACCTCGGTCTGGCGGGATCACTGTGTCTACTATCTTCATCAAATCTTTTCATTCTGCTACTTGCCTGAGGACCCGAGCTTAGCAAAAGCAGTTCGCGATTTTGACAAGCACAAGACAGACTAATAAAGACTATCACGGCGGCCTACAGCTGAGCTCTTCCGGTGACATGGCGTCACGCCTGGGGCCGCGACGCGTATGTCCTGCAACACAAGCTTCAGAAGGCCGATGTATATCTATGCCAGGCGCGAGCGTGATTCATCGTCTGGACGCCAGTCTCATCTCCGATTTCCAGTTGACTAGAACTCCTCATGCGATGAATGTCGACAGGCTGAATCACAAGATGGCGCGCCGCTCGAATACCGGAAGTGGGCTCAGCACGATCGTGGCCTCGACCTAGTCGCGTACTAAACAGACAAGGCACTTGCTTGTGACAGCTGATTGATGAGTAGACCTACGGCCGCATGTATGCTACTCGTTACGGCGAAGCGATTGTGACGCCATGGAGGAGCATCACATCCGACCCGCTACTGCAGACTTGCTGGCCAAATCTGCTAGGCGACCGCAAGATGACTTGCTGCTGTTTACAGAGGATGCGGTAACTTGTGCAAGTGGCGATGCTGACTGTATCGGCGCATTTCCAAGCCCCGAACAGGCGACGGTGCTGTTTCCTGGACGCACATCGCACCATACATGGTCATGAGATGTCCAGAGGGTGGATCACTGGGCTCACATTGTCCCTCAGCTCACGTCGGATGGCCATGTCACCAAGAGCCAAGAGTCGGCATGCCGATTTTGGCGGAGTGATGATAGTTACACTTCCGACTTCAGGCCTAGTCGACCTCAGAGAGCTTTCGAGATACTGGTTGTTTCCACCTTCGGCAGGACCAGTGCTTCGGGACAAGGTCAGACCGAGCTTAGACTTATCTGATGGAACGGCCAGAGATCTGCTGCACATCGCAGTAGAATTACCTTCCTCGGGCCCTACTGGAAATGCACATTCTCAGCAAACACTGTCTAGGCTGCAGAACCGCACCACGTCATACCGACCTGATGCAGTATACAATGTTGGCGACGTCAGCGAGCTGCAGCATTCCCTGTAGAGGATCAGCTGGATTATTGCTTACCCGCAGTGCAGCTCCAGCTCGCTACTTTGCTGCAGCCCTGTGACTTGGCGATGTTGCACGACAGCCACGCCACAGAAAAGCGCGATCGAATTCTGGACGGTATGCGATCGTCCGTGAAAGGCGCAGTGGCAGTGCATGCTTGCACGAGTGGATGCCTACTACCCTCCTCTCTAGCAATTGAACAGGAACAACAGTGAGCACAGGCACCTTCGCCAGCTCAGCAACTGTCTCTAGAAGTTAGAGACGAGTGTAAATGACAGGCTAAAAATGTGCCTTCGGAGCACTGTGAAGGACTACCACCTTTTCTTTTACGTGGCCTGCTGCTGGGCAGCATAGGAACGACAAGCGGAGTCATTGACGCCACGCCCTAGCGAACATATGCTTATCTTCCAAGCACAGCGCCAATTGCCCAGCTCGATCGATACAGCGAGCATCAGACGTCGGATGTTGCCATCTCAGTGCCTCGCACTTGACCGACCCCAAAATGACGACAATTTCGAGATGTGCAATGATGCTATTGATGCATGGTAGCTCTGCTTCTCTGCATCAAGAGGCCTGCACACTGCACAAGCATCGGTTGATGTCGTCGAGGGCTCTGGGCTTTGGTGACTCTGTCAGCTTATCGGCTCAAGTGGTCGACGTCGTGGGGCGTCCAGGATCCCTGCACAGCACTCCTACTTTGAGGCTGAGCTCTACTGTCGATAGTACAGGCTGTACGGCATCATCACCCAAAAGACTGGAGCATGATCCCAAGTTTCTCAAACAGCCCAATAAGCTTTGACAACACGCTGATAAGCACAGGCAAAGCATGCACCAAGTGGATTACACGCCACGAAGCGCAAGGATATGTCTGTGACCGATTGCCAGATTGTGATCGACCCTGGTCAAATTTAAGGTTCACACATCCGAGAGTCTTATTATAGACCCTACTACCACTGCGCAGGACGGCCACAAAGGGCATCACGTTCATGCCTACGATGCAGAGTCTTTCTCAATTCGAAGAGCAAGCTTTGCGAAACTTCCAGTCTCATGCTCGACCAGCACGTTACTAGTACGCGAAGCCCAGTCATCAATCGAGCTCCGAAGAGATATGTTGGATCACTCTTGAGTGGCAGTACTCACCGCCTGAGTCACCATTCATGTCAGGCTCTTGAGGGCTATCGCACCGGTGTGCCTCATGCCACATGGTGATTAAGTTTACAAAGCCAATCAGAAACACACAAGGCGTTGCCAAGCCGAGTCCGTAACTGCATTAGGATGCGCAAGAGTCGCTTCGCCAACTCTGTGCCACACTGCCGGTCTATCCGAGCACAGCTGAGATGGCCAAGACCAGGAGCAGTGAGCGTCAGACCATGCACCAGTGACATCCTTCGGATATCATCATCACCACATAATGTAGTGTCGCGCCCAACAATGACCACGCTGGCTGCCGCTACTGGATCGACAGTGCATATGCATCCTCAGGATCTTTGTAGCATTTTGTACTGTTTCTCCCGGTCCAGGGTGTTGCTTGCACTGATCAAGCTCTCGTAGCATTGTTTCGGTAGCGCTGCTGACCCATGCACTAATGTGTCTGCAGAAAGTGAGCAAGATGCCCACTCAGGATCAGCGACTAGACGAGCCAGCTCACGAACACCGCTACTACATGCTCGGCTGAATTCCCGCTGAAGCCATGCGGGAACCACACCGCGAAGGCTCGCGTCCACGCGATGGTTGATTAGGGCCGAAGGGGAATACGAAGATGGATCGCCTCTGTTCTAATATCAGATGTTCATCGTCACTACATCCTTCAAACATCCTTCGAAGTCAAGTGTACAAGATGCCGTCACGTCTGTAACACAGGCCGAATTCCACTTTCGCATTGCCTTTGCGCATTTCAATCCTGACATGAGCACAATGGTCACGATGAAGCTATTCACATTAGCTATGCTGCTAGTGAGTAGCATAGCAGCACCTTCACCAAGACCACAAGCAGAAGTCAACATCGCCAATACAAACACATCTAGTAACACCCCGGAAAGCAGCACAGAAGCGGCAGTCAATGATGCTGCTGGAGAGACCTCTGTTCTCGGAGGGACAAGCGCCTCAGAATTCAGATACCCAGGCTGGATACCAATTGGACAAGGCCTCAAGCCGAAGCTATCTCAAGAACAGACAAATGGACGAAGCAAGCTTGGCACATTTGATGCACCACGCTTGCCGCACTTCTTGGACGGCGGGCCAGTTTCTGCGGGATTTCCTTGGGGCGGACGAACATGCAAGAACACTAACTACTATCACGACACGCCAAACACTGGAGTGACGAAGCATTATGACTTCACAGTCAGTCTCATGACCATAGCACCGGATGGCGTCGAGAAGGAGGGTCTGGTTGTGAATGGACAGTATCCTGGACCAACGATAGAGGCAAATTGGGGTAAGTAAACATGGGAGATTGACGAACTAAGCTTGGTACTGATATGATATGATAGGCGACTGGATCGAGGTAACTGTTCACAACCAACTCGACGAGGGCACTTCTCTCCACTGGCACGGACTACTTCAGAACGAGACGCCTTGGTTTGATGGAGTTCCTGGCGTCCAGCAGTGTCCAATCGCCCCAGGCGCAAGCTTCACCTACAGATTCAGAGCTGATCTATACGGCACTACTTGGTGGCATAGGTATGAACTCAAGCAGAGTATGCTTCAAGACTTTCTTGCTGACCTGGGATTCCCAATCACATAGTCACTACTCAGCACAAATGGCTGGAGGTGCTTTTGGATCTCTGATCATCTACGGACCAAGTGACAATATTCACTATGATGAGGACCTCGGACCAGTCCTGATAAACGACTGGTTCCACGAAGATTATTTCTCGCTTGTCGAACAGGTGATGGCCCCTGCGGCTGAAAAGAGGCCTCCACCGCTTTCCAACAACAACTTGATCAACGGCAAGATGAACTACCCATGTGCGAACGCCACAGCGGGCTACAAATGCACGCCGAACGCGGGAGTCAGCAAATTCCATTTCGAGTCTGGTAAGACGTATCGCCTGCGTCTGATCAATGCTGGTGCCGAAGGCCTACAGAAGTTCAGCATAGATGGTCATCGACTGACAGTTTTCGCCAATGATTTTGGTGAGTTTTGACACACAGCAGGCTGACTCCTTCCAAGACTTACCATAATTATAGTACCAATCGTGCCATACGACACCGATGTTGTCACTCTTGGCGTTGGCCAACGAGCTGATGTAGTCGTCGAAGCCATCGGCAAGCCTACAGATGCGGTATGGATGCGTGCAACACTTGGACCTACCTTTGCTGAAGGAGGCTGCTCCCTTATCGATGGCGTCTCGCCGACCGCCGTAGCTGCCATTTACTACGAAAAGAGCAACAGTACTGCGGTACCAACGACCAAGACCGATGTGTCTCTCGACAGCATCAAGGCCTGCCACAACGATGCCTTGACACAAACCGTTCCTTACTATCCAATTCCACTCCAGAGGCCTACAACAGTCCAGAACATCGATATCACTTTCCAAAGCAACGGTACTCATAATCTCTTCTACATGAACAACAGCACTTTCCGTGCCAATTACAACGATCCCGTGCTGCTCGATGCCAAGCTTGGCAACAACGAATACCCGGCTGAATACAACGTCTTCAATTTTGGATCAAGCAAAGTCATTCGCCTGGTGCTGTACAATCATGCACAGACTGGAAGCCACCCGATGCATTTACACGGCCACAACGCGTTCATCCTGGCCGAAGGTTTCGGGAAATGGGACGGCTCCATAACCAATGCCCACAACCCTCAACGACGAGATGTTCACCTTTTACAGAACGCAGCAAGTGCCACGGAACCGTCATACCTCGTCATACAAATAGATGCTGATAATCCTGGCGTGTGGCCATTTCATTGTAAGTCAAAGCTTTCGCTGCATGTCACTCATTGAAGAATCTGCTGACCTTTTCCCCATCCAGGCCACATCGCTTGGCACGTTAGCGGAGGCTTGTACATCAATATTCTAGAACGTCCAGACGACATAAAGAAGGACATGGAGATCCCAGGCATTATGGCTCAGACCTGCAGAGATTGGTCGGCGTACACTGGACGCGATGTGGTAGAGCAGATTGATTCGGGCTTGAAAGTTAGGGGTGCTGACTGGGAAAGCTGGTGAGCAAGATTTGTCCAACGACAGTAATTTAGACACGATAACCACAGTACGTCGAAAGCAGTTGACTGGACATGAGTTATTCATAGAGAAAGCACGAAGCATATGCCGGGATCGAACATTTCATCCTTTGACCACTTGACTCGGCAACAGCTGTAAGATCTGTTCCTGGAGATCTGTCAGGTCCTCAAGTCGCACCGACTCATGGTCTGCAGCAGTCAACGAGTAGTAGCGCCAGCCACCGGGACCGACATGAACGGCACGATCGGGCACGAAGTCAGCATCTCTGGAGCGCAAGATATGGGATCGATAGTGCTCGTGATCATTGCCGCTGCAAGAATTCGCATAGCATGCTGCCAGTTCCCGCCTGCGATGTCCATATCAATCACAAGTTCCGATGACGATCTCTCTCACTAGCGTGATCACTGCGGCGGCCTGAGCTCCCCGGGATGAACCTTCTAGTCCTATCTGTTGTCGATTGCGCGATCGTCTTTGTGAGACCACCATCCTGGTGAAGGCAATCTGCGACGACGACATTCCCTATCCCGAGCGGGCAGAGCCTCAATCAGTGAATGTTGTCGTTTGCTAAGAACGCGTAGGATGGACAAGATCAGATCTCGAGAAGTGGTCCAGTAATAGGAAGCCACTCAATAGAAGTCTGACGTAGCAGCACTTCAGACAGCCTCTGCTGTGCTGTCTTGCCAGCCGCTGCTGCATGAGCGTCCTCATCTGTACTGCTCTCGTGACGGTTACTGTAAAGTTCGACACCGTCTATGCCGCCTTCATACAGCTGAGAGGAGCTCAGCCCGTGTGCTGCACGCGGCTCTTCTTCCTGTGACGCGAACAAGGTTTACAGATGAGGGGAAGGTTTACGAGGCGAGTCTCTCAGGACATGCGGCTGCATGGTGACAGACTAACAGCAAGCACAAGAACACGCGATGGCTAACCAAGGCGTCCTCTGGAACGAAAGAACATGTCAGGAGATGTCCGGCGGGCGGACGAGGACGTTGTGGCCAGTCAACTTTGCTGGTCAAAAGTTTCAAATTGCTCGTTCGCTCAAATTGGGTATCTCATGTCGTAACCAGTCCTCCATATGCTGTGTGATCTCCTGCAAACTCTGCATTCCATGCCCATCAATCAGATGCTGGGCTGCTGAGCTGCTGAACACCTCGAAACGCCCTTTCCGAATAATCCCACGCTGAACTAGTACATGCTATGTGGCATCGCCTCCATGCTGTTAGCACCGCCCGATGGTCCTGTGCTTGCAATACTGTCTCTTCTTTGAGTCGCAAGTCCTAGGCTGATTCTGCGGTCTTTACCTCGACCTTTGATGCCTTTGTTGCAATTCTTGTACAGGCCTGCGAAGTACTCCCACATTTCCTTGTCCCAGGCATCGACTACATCGCCCTCCTGAAAATTCTCGAATCGTGTCTTCAGCCGGCGAATGGTCTCTACATGGAACTTGTTCTGGTGTGATTTGAGGTTCCCAAGTTGTGTGAACTGCTTGCCGCAGCCGTCAAGTCGACATGTGAAAGGCTTCGCGGCTGTGTGCACGATCTTATGAGCTCTCACATTACCGTGTTGTGCAAATGTCTTGCCACAGATGTCGCAATGATAAGGTCGCTCGCCAGTGTGTCGTCGCTCATGCGTCTTCAAATTGCCCAATTGGCTGAATCGTTGGCCACATGAGGGCTCCTTACACAAGAATGGCTTTATACCAGTGTGTGCTCTCGTGTGGATCTCAAGATGTGTCTTTTGGTAGAACGCTTTTCCGCACCCCAGCGTATCACATATATATCTCTTCTTTGCTTTGCTGATCGCAGGCTCTACAGCTCTTGGCTTCCGGATTGGCTTCTGCTGCTCCGAAGCTCCGCCCTTCATCTGAATTGCACGCATCAAAGTGTCAATCTCAGTCGAGAACACTATAGGTTTCGATTCTTCGGAGTCATCTGTCGCCGTTTCTGATTCCGGGCTCGAGGCATATGCTGTAGTATCGAAAAAGACTTGCGATGGGTGGACTGGTGACAGATCTTCCTTTTTGATACCAGGTTCACTGCTATCGGAGCTACTATAGCTCTCGTTTCGAAAGACTGAAGGATGGTTGACTGGCTGGACGTCTGTATTAAGTGGTGCAGGCCATGATAGCGACCCAAAAGTAGCGTTGTTGAAGCCTTGTGGCATGGCGAACGTATTGTAGGCCTGATTGTCGTTGTAGACCACATGCATTGCCTGATGGGAATTTACAAGAGCGCTTGGCGCGATTGAAGGCGCTGGCATCGCCATTCTTTGCTGTTCCTGGAGGTATGCCACAGGCAACGCTGCATTGGCGTCTGGTCTAAATGCCATGTTGAACTGGGCCATCATGCCTTGCACCTCCATTGCATTGAAGTGCGCTTGGCTCAGGCGCCGTTGGAGGAGCTGGCTTGGTAGCCTGGTCGACCGATCATCTGCCATGTTGAGTAGACTTCTTAAGACTGCGTAGCTGTAGAAGCTAGCCTGTGCTCATGAGGCTGTAGGTCGCACTCGCACTGACCACGAGATTGTATACACGGGTCTGTGGTGTGCCAGAAGAAACAGACAAAGGATTAGTAGAGCCGGCTACAGCTCCTGGTCGTGCATCTGGGGGATCTTGTACCTGCCATGCCCTGCCAGCGATATATGAATGCACGCCGTTGGTCCATCACTCTGATCGAGGATGACGAAAACTCAGTGGGGACGGGTCTATCCCACAGGAGCGCATTGTGCATGCGCATCGCACTAAAGAGGTAAGCTAGAATCAACACGGCAAACCAGTGAAGCGAAGAAAGTCAAACGGTACGAAGGTACATGTGGAGATCGAGATGTGTGCGCACGCATCAGGCCAAGACGCGGCTCTAAAGGTGATGTGAGGTGTGCATCCATGCACCACATTCTGAGGCCTTACCAGATGAGCGACTAGCTCTGCACAGCATCTCTAGCTTGGTGCAGCCACCGTGTGCCCCAACTCGCGAGACTGCAAAGCACTTCAATGCGTCGCATGTCGGAAAGCCTGCTTTCGCCCAGGACCAAATGACAAGAGAGATGAGGCTGAACGGAGTCCAGCTCGTCGTTATTTGAATTGTGCAACCAATGTCGTGTGAACGATTGGTCGCAAGGCAGACTTACTCCACGCTCAGCATGGCTGATAGCACGCATGAACTGTGAAGTCCCACGAGTCGGGAAGTTGTCCAATTGGTCGTTGCGCTCATGTTTACGATCTGATCACTGGCTGTCGCAATGTACAATCCACGATCTCCGCATGTCATTGCCAGCAGGGTGATCTGGTCGAGCGTCGGACTGCTTGCCTAATGTTGGCCCATCTTGCAGGATGATACGCCCACACCCATGCGCCAGGATGGTTTGCTCGACAATATAGGCGACTGTGAAAGGTGATTGCAGCCTAGCAAATGCGTGTGGCAACTCCACGCAGTAAGAGGCTGCTCACGATGATCGTGGGCTTCCACGAGCACGAGCGCCACAAGCGTGACTGACCGCTTAGCCGCAGGCACAAGCGAGACCCGGAACCAGGGTCAGCTGCAGCTGCACCTGAGATCGATATCGTCGATAGTGCATTGCGGATGTGATGACAACAGCTCCTTGACGCGATGCATACGTACAATTTCGTCGCCCAATGTGCCTGCGAATGGGTGAAGACTACGACCCTCGTTCATCGGTCGGGCAGGGAGAAGGTGTAGGTATCCTGGAAATGGCTGCATTGTCGCTCATGCTCGGGCGAAGTGCGCCGAGTCCGTGGCGACGACAATGAGGCGATGGCTTGACACAACAGACAACGTGCACAGGTCAATCGAGATGAACGCCGTTTGACCTGTGCACGTTGTCTGTTGAGGCTCTATTGATTGATCTGCTGCGTCGTCCGGCACCCTTCCCTTCCTCTCTGATGTGACGCGATCGACGCACATCTCATGCATTCGAGGCGGATTCGATTGCGCTTGTCGGCTCTCGAACGGCGCCCAAACACAACCCAGAGCTGGCCTGCAAATATGCTGTCTACACAAGTTACAAGAGATGAGTATCAAAAACGAGTTTAACGTTCATCACCTCTGTGACAATTCGGAGAGATTCAAGTCTGGTTGAGACCTACCCTCAGGATATTGTGCCCAAACGGAATCATTCCCGTTCGATGGGTACTGCTTCTGGTCTAACGATGTCTCAAACCTTCTTCGAGCGTGAAGCCATTCGGAGAGTGCCATTATGAACCTCACCTCAAGCTCCGTGATCCTTACTGCTTTGTACAATTGGAGCCACAACTGCACATGGTACTGGAGACTCATTCGCGTCTTATGGCGCGAATTGCTATCACAAAAGGAAATCAGCTACGCGCTAGCAGACTTCTCTTTGAAAGCCAGAGCCGGTAGAATGGCTACAAGGAGGCATTGCGATATTTTGTACGAACTCAAGGCTGCTCAAACGGGTCCACGTGCACTCTCATGTCGTGCAACCAGTGCATACTTCAGCTGATCTGAACAACAATAGACGAATAGGTCTCGGCCGTAAGTCGGCGCGTTGGCGCACATCTTGGGCGTATGGCACGCGGCTGCATTCCTTTGTCCCATTCCAATTCATTCTCAGCTTGCATAGGCACATCTTGACCGGGCTAACATCCACCAATAGCGAATGAGCGACTTTCAGTGATGATCACAAAGAAGTGCCTCAATACTGATATGGTTCGAATGATGAAAGGGCGTGGCTTATCCAAAGCGGCGGATCTTCTTCGAGTATTCTAGAAGACTGTGCTAGAAGTGGATATCTACTACATATGGTCGTTGTTTGGACCACGCGACAGTGAGGAATTTGACCAGGCGCCCGACCTCTCAGGACCCAACCCCACCCAGCCTTAGGACATTTACGAGCAGGCTGCCTTGCACCATTACTACTCTTATGCTTCAGGCCTCGAGGACGCGTCGACATGTATGCATCATGGATGCTTCACGCTATTCTCGTGGCTTTCTGCGTGGAGAATGTGAACGCATTTTGGCGCATGAACTGTGCTCACATACAGCGAGGTCGAGTTGATCCCCTGGTCAGCCCGGGACGTATCGCCGGCCATGCACATTCTATTATCGGAGGCTCAAGTAAGCATTATCGCTCGAAACGTGAGGCATGACTGACGGTAATCAGACATTGGTATTAATTCCACATACGAATCCATGGTAAACTCGGAATGTACATCCTGTGAAATCACTGCAGACAAATCAGCTTACTGGTCGCCAACGCTGTACTACAACTATCCAAATGGTAGTTACTTGGAGGTTCCTCACAACGGAGGCGTGGCATACTACCTGGGTCGAGGACCCAACACCAACCAGACCATACCATTCCCAAATGGGCTCAACATTCTCTCTGGCAACATGGCAGCAAGAAGCTACGACAATACCACCTACACGTGGGGAAATGGTAATGATGCGCTTGGGCTTTATTTCCTGTCGAGCAGTGGCACTAAAATCGCGCAGCGACATACCCTGGGCGACCTATCGCTGACCGAGTCTCTTTCGCTTGCTTGAGGGACAACCAGCCACCTGAACAGCCGTAAGTGAAACAACTGCCTTTTGGCAGCCAAGCTCTACAGTTCCGTGCTTTGCACCCGTGTCACGGCACGCTATGCTCAGACCGGAAGAGCTCCAGCCTCGAACACATCAGAGATCCGCTAACGATTCTTGTTATTATAGCTACATGTTTGAAACTGATTGTACCTTTCATTCTTCCCCGATCTCGTACTGTTCTAACATTTTGCAGGTCCGTACGGAATGCGTGCTCAGATCCACTACCAAAGCTGTTGGAATGGTCGCGAGCTTTACAAGGCTGACAACAGCCATGTCGCGTATCAAAGTCAGATCGACAACGGAGTTTGTCCACCAACGCATCCAATTCAGATTCCTCACATTTTCCTGGAGGTGCTGTACAGCGTGGCAAACGTGCCGAAAGAAGCTGGTGGCCACTTTGTGTTCGCTCAGGGCGATCCTACCGGCTACGGCTTTCACGGCGACTTTCAGAACGGATGGGACTTCGATGTACTTTCAGAAGCAGTCAGAGATTGCTTGAGTGTCGAGAACTTCGGCACAATCAGCGAATGCCCAGTACTATTCAGGCATCAGACTTCGGGATACAAGTTCAACTGCCCAGAACGTCCTCCTCAAATCGGCGAGCAGGTTACAGGCCTGATCTCGAAATTGCCAGGTTGCAACCAGATTGTCAATGGTCCTGCTGCAGCACCAATGGCGTCCAACGTATGCCCAGCGGGCTCGCCACAGCCTTCCGTCACCAGCACTCGAGATTCAATCTCGCAACCAACTGCTCAGGTATCTCCAGGAGCATCATGGGGAACGAACTCACTGCAAAGATATGTAGGGTGCTACAACGATAGTGGCGCTGCCATACGCACGCTGAACTCCGTACGCACTGCGAACTACACTGCTATGACTGTGGACTATTGCCAGGACTTCTGCAAGAGCAAAGGATATCGCCTGAGTGGTGTTGAGTGGGGACAGGAGGCAAGTCAGAGTCGAGACAGAGCCGATGAATATCATGCTGACAACGTCAGTGCTGGTGCGACAGTGGCATCAACCCGACCTCACGAGTCTATCAGATGACCGTTGGCGGTGTCGATGGATGCACCTGGAACTGTGGCGGCACCATGACAAGAGGCGGCACACAGCAGATCTGCGGCGGTCTCAACTGGATCTCGATCTACAACAACACAGACCCGTCGTTCGTCGCCTTCGGAAGCAACGAGAATAGTGCTGCGAACAGACCTCCGGATCTTCCCATCAAACCCCTGCCCAGCAACTATGTTGGATGTGCCACAGACCAGTATCAAAACAGCGGTCGAGCACTCACAGGGGCCTCACTCTCACAACTGAATATGAGCTCTACAATTTGCGCTAGATTCTGCGGATCATCAAATGGAGGCCGAGGCTACCAATTCTACGGCACAGAATATGGCTCACAATGCTTCTGCGGCAACGCTCTCGCTGGCTCAAACTTCCTCATGACTGCAACTTCAACTCCTCGAAACACAACCTGTAGCACGCGCTGCACTGGCGTTGGCGACGAGATCTGTGGTGGCGCAAATGCTATCTCTCTCTACAGAAACACGACTCATGTGGCTCCACGGATAAAGTCTCCCATTGGTAAGTACACGCAGAAGAACTGCTTGACAGATCCCAATGGAAGCGGTGGGAGAGCCCTCACGGATTATCGTACTACAAGCAATGTTATGACTGCGGACTTGTGTGTCAAGACTTGCTTGGGACGGAGGTTCAAGTATGCTGGTGTGGAGTATGGGACTGAGTAAGTACTCCGACTAACCACTCCTATGTGCTTTACTAACGAGAAAATGTAGATGCTATTGTGGCAACACGATCAACGCTGCTTCCGGCGCACAGGCACGAACGTGTTCGATTGGTAATTTGGTTTTGTGTGCGGGAGATTCGACGCAGTACTGTGGGGGAAGTGCCTGGATGAACTTGTACTATTCTGCGACGCTGTAAGAGATGGGCCTAGATAGAGTGATAATGGGGTGTGATGGACTAGCTAGTGATTGCGCAGACTGCTGATGAATGAAATGTTTTAACTTTATCCTATCAAAGAGGCGCAACCGAGGCAGCGTATTCCTGGAGTCGATATACCCCTTGCGCGGTTAGACAGGAGACAGGCTCGTTGCACAGTCTACGATCTAGATCCTTGGTCGCCTAGCGGACGACGTAGGAATGTACCTCTGGCATGGTGCGTCGCAGGTCCCATTCCTGTACTACGTGCTGCCCAAACACGTCAAACATCCGCTCAACACATCGTGTCGCGGTGTCAAGCATGGTATCAAGCATTACAGGATCATGATCACCATGCAGCGCGCGCTCCTAGTGGCGCTTCTTCCACTTGTGACTGCACAGGCGATCGTCACGCCAAGTAAGTATTGATGGTTGTGCAACATGGGATGACCACAACTGACCACCAACAGCTGAGCTCCCACCAACAGCTGCTGATGCATCGCCTCAGACTCCAGGTCCAGCGAACAATGGCCTAGCTCCAGTCTCGTACAGCTACGCATACACATACACGACTCCAACCACAGTCTGGAACGCTCCAAGTTTTCCTACAACTGCGCCAGATGCTGTTCCAGCTTGCGCCGACTACGAGACTTTGTGTCCATCGCAGGACAGGCAGACTTGTCAAGATTCTTTCGGCGCCATCTATGGTGTCACTTGCGATCACAGATTCTCGGGTACTGTGATCACTTCGTTCGGCAAGCATCGCGCCAGAGATATGATGGGCAAGAGGTACAATTCTGGTACGCTGGATGCGTGCCTTGGATTTTGCGATCATTACGATGGCATGTCGTGCATCGGCAATGATTTCCGCGATGGGGAATGTGCGAACTACGCTGCGGTTTTTGGAACAATTGCTGAAGTTGGAAAGCTGGCTTTGTGGCGGCAAAGTGATGGTAATGCTGTTGGCATGGGCATGTAAGCTAAAATTGAACTGTGGAAGTCTAGCTGCAGGTGTCTGGTATTGCTTGATAGGTCGTGAATGCTGTCTCTCGTTTGATACCTTCAGTCGGTCTCAAGTCAGTAGCTCGGCTTCATCCGACTCACTATCCTGGATGATAGGCTCTGAGAACGGCATTTGCGCTTGTGAAAGGGCATGGAGAGGCTTTCGTTTCCGCACGGGATCGCTTCGGAGTGTCGCGGGCTTTTTGAGCTTTGATGGGCCTGCTTCCTCATCACTACTCTCCTCTATCTCAGGCCACTGGTCCTGCAGTGGCTCATCTTCCGCATCGCTTGACTCCGAGTCATCTTCCAACACAGCTGCTAGCCCTTTCTCCGCTCTCTTAGGCTTGAAAATGGCCTTGACCTCTTTCTCTCCACGCATGCGCAAGCTCAATTCTTTGACCAAGTCTATCCATTGCATTCCGCAGCCGCACACTGGACAGGTGCCAGTGGATCGAGTCAAGATGTCGCCGTGTGTTCCAGACTTGGAATGCGATTGGAAATGAGACGACAGGCATTGCAGGTGCGATCCAGCAGAGCAGCCATCTCGAGGACAAGTGAGCGTCGCAGCCCCAGAAGTCGCGAGCTTAGTGCGGCAGATAGAGCAGTCCGGTAAAGTTTTGGTGCCATCGAAAAGCTTCTGACTCTTCTCTAGATGCTGCTTGAGACTTGTGTAGCCTACATCGAGTGCCTGTATGCCGGCTGATTCAATGCTCACAGGCTGAGCGTCGCTTCTGCCTTTATTTGTAGACTTCTGAGCGCGACATGACTCGTCGAATTGGACTGCAAAGCCGTTCGGTAAGCTCTCCGTGGTTTGCTCAACCAGCCTATTCCAGAGTCGGTGCACATCCTCGCAATAGAAAGTGAGTTGAAGAGGCCACAGTCTGAAACTCCTGGCTCGAAGAAGCAGGTGCAGATTTCGCAGACGTTCCGTCAAAGATAGGCGCGGACGCTTCGAGCGCTTCCTGACTTTACCCGTCTTGGGTGAAATGCGCGAAGTCATCTTTGCTTGTGTGATGCGTGAGTCTGGAGTGATGTGTCGTGTCATCTGTGGATTTTGCCAGGCCCATCTGGGATCTGATTGTTAGCATACATGTCATGGGCTAGTTGTAGGATATCTATAGTGTCCCAAGAGCTCGATTGCGTACACAGACGCGCCTTTGGCACGACTCACTCGAATTGCAAGGCGGCGATCTTGCTTGGAAAGCCCGTCACGAGACACGTCATTTCCCAAGGTCGTAGAGAGTCCTTGGAGGTTCTCACAGCGCCTCCTTTTGATTCGCCATTGTGTTGACGAAGCCGTCGCGGTGGATGAGGTGTGCTTCCTATGTAGAGGCTGGAGTGCCGCGCGATCGACCTCAACAAGTAGCACACGTACAATGCAGGAATAGGCGCAATGCATTTCTCCATTGCACAGGTTGATCACGCGTGTGCACATGGCAGAAAACGCGTGTTGTGTTGTGTTGTGGGTGAAGTCAGCAGCAGCGTCGGACAGCACCTCGCAACTTCCCGACGTCAGCTCAATGATCCCTGCGAGATGGCCCCGAATCGGGTCTAGCGCGGCGTCGCATCTCAAATCTGGACACTGAGCACTGGACACCAAATCTCGTCACTGTGTCGCCTTTACTGTGTTTTGCACAGTCAGTGCTAGAATTACTCACGAGTGATCTGCCGGTTTTCGACTGTGTACATATATCGTGACTTCCATTGCGGTGTCGATGTTGTACGACCAGAAATAATCAGCCATACGTGGTAGACTAGCCGAAGCCCGCTTTCGCCTGGCTTTGGCTGTTCCATACCCTCACTTCCCTTCCCTCCAACTTCAGCACGGCTGCCTACTTCCTCCACCACTCCGCCGACAACAACACGACGCACGGGACGGCGCCGATACTGCCACGAGACACGACGACGAGTCTGGTCAGCCGAATGCAGCGGTAGCCACGCGACAATGGTGCAGCCACCACATGGCGGCGGCGGCCCAGTAGCCATGGCCGCACCGTCGCCCATAGCTGGTCCCTCGACGACCACCGACTCTCCAGGTCCATCATCGAAGAAGCAGTCCAAGATGCCTGCTGTGCCTGGAACATTGAATGGCCCGCCTTCCGGCAATAATCATAGCATTCCACTCAGCGCACGTCGTGCTGAGGCTCTGGATCTCAATTCGGTCGAGCGCAGAGGACAGCCGAACATGCGACCGTATCCCGAGAAGAGATCACGACTGTTCGATATCCCGAATGCGCCCATATATCGACCCACCGAGGAGGAATTCCGCGACCCGATGGAGTACATGCGAAAGATTGCCCCGGAAGGCAGCAAGTACGGTATTGTGAAGATTGTGCCTCCGCAAACCTGGAATCCGTCATTTGCCATCAATACGGAGGTACGTTGTGTTCTACGATCACCGGAAAAGACTTGGTAGCACTTTCACGAACACATGGCTAACATAACGTTCGAATAGCGTTTCCACTTCCGAACGCGACGACAAGAGCTGAATTCCGTGGAGGGTGGTAACAGAGTGAACAACGATTACCTCGATCAGCTCGCCAAATTCCACAAGCAGAACGGTCACAATCTAAATCGTTTCCCGAGCGTCGACAAGCGACCATTGGACCTTTATCGACTAAAGAAGACGGTGGAACGAAAAGGTGGCTTTGAAGCGGTCTGCAAGGGCAAGAGGTGGGCTGAAGTCGGTCGAGATCTGGGCTACAGCGGTAAGATCATGTCATCGCTGTCCACGTCGCTCAAGAATTCATATCAAAAGTGGCTCTTGCCATATGAAGAGTACCTGAGAGTGGCCAAGCCCGGCGTACATCAACAGCTCGAGATTATGAATGGTGGACCATACACGCCATCGCCAGGACCCTCGCCCGTCAAACGACCGCCTGGACCGATGCCTGGCGAACATGCGCCTATCATGCAAGCGTCCGCAGCTTTGCACGCCTCGCTTGGTGGCCCGAACCAGCATCCACCATTCCCGGGCAACCACGAAATTATGCACCCCGTGTACCACCGCGATGGACCCCCTTCTCAATTCGGAACACCGCAGGCAGGTCCGTCCCAGCCTCCTAGCACCGGAGGCTTCACGCCCGTGAATGCCGGAGGATTTACTCCAGTCAACGCTCAACCACCTCCTCCTGGGCCGGGTGGCTTCACTGCAGTAAACGGCGTGAACGGAATGCATCACTCTAACAATGGCACTCCGCAGCGTACTCTCGACAGCACGCCACAGCAATTGGCCCCACAACACATTGCACCCACCGCAACTGCTGCTCTGAAGCGGCCCCACTCAGAATTGACGCCAGACGAGGTCTCGTCCCTGGAGAGGCGTAGCAAGCGCTTGCGGAAAGACGTTCCGACAGTGGCTGGCAGTAACATGCACCACTCACGCATGGGTATGAAGCAGTTGCAGGCAAATCGCGAGCGTGGCAACTATAGTCCTGGCGAAGTGTGCGAGAATTGCCTGAAGCCAGATGAACCACATAAGCAGCTGAAGTGCGAAAGCTGTGGCGACGCATATCACATGTACTGTCTGGAACCACCTCTGAAGCAGGCTCCTCCACACGAGTGGCATTGCCCGCGATGCTTGGTTGGAACCAACGAGTATGGCTTTGACGAAGGAGACGTGTACTCCTTGTCAGGGTTCCAAAGAAAAGCAAACGAGTTCAAGATGCATCACTTCAATACCATGCCACGCCAGTACAGTCCTTTCAACGAGACCAAACATCACTTGACCGAAGACGACGTGGAACGAGAGTTCTGGCGATTGGTTGAGGATATTTCTGACACCACTGAAGTCGAGTATGGCGCTGACATCCACTCCACGACACATGGTAGCGGCTTTCCGACGATCGAGAAGCATCCTCGCGACCCTTACTCCACAGATCCTTGGAATCTCAACATCATGCCGCTCGACAAGGAGTCACTATTTCGGCATATCAAGTCTGATGTGTCGGGCATGACAGTCCCTTGGCTGTACGTTGGCATGATATTCTCAACTTTCTGCTGGCACAATGAGGACCACTACACGTACTCTGCGAACTACCAGCATTTTGGTGAAACCAAGACTTGGTACGGCATACCTGGTGAGGACTCCTACAAGTTTGAGGAGGCAATGAAGAAGGAGGTTCCAGAGCTGTTCGAAACACAACCAGACTTACTGTTCCAGCTGGTCACTCTTGCGAGGCCCGAAAAGCTGAGAAGGAATGGAGTGCGAGTATACGCTATCGACCAGCATGCCGGCGAATTCGTGATCACATTTCCTCGTGCTTACCACGCTGGCTTCAATCAGGGTTTCAACTTCAATGAGGCTGTCAACTTTGCGCCGCACGATTGGGAGCCATACGGAGAGGAGGGTGTCAGACGACTGAGAGACTACAGGAAGCAACCATGCTTTTCTCATGATGAAATGCTCCTCACAGCTGCGTCGCGAGACAACTCGATCAGGACATCCAAGTGGCTTGCGCCCGCTCTAGAACGCATGCGTGATGAGGAGCTTTCCTCTCGTCAGCACTTCATTGGCGGCCCCAACGCCGAGGCCGGCACCCAGCAGCAAGAACCGTATACTGGTCCTCGGTATGTGCATGAGCCGGCAACAATCGACGCCACAACCGAAGAGGAAGAAGTCATCTGTACTTTCTGCAAAGCCTATTGCCATCTCTCGCGATATATTTGCAAGAAGACCAAGAAGGTGCTTTGCCTGTTGCACGCCGGCAGCTACGAGTGCTGTGATGCCCTGGAATCAGAACGCTACTCTGGCCAAAATGGCGAACACGCCATTTCCTACAGGATGACGGATGATGCCCTTACATCAACAGTGCAGAAAGTGGTGGACAAAGCCAACATTCCCGAGGCATGGGCTGCTAAGGTGGATAAGGAGCTGGATGATAGCTCACGCCCCTCATTAAAACATCTGAGGACGCTGTTAACCGAGGGCGATAAGATCCAATTCGATCTTCCTCAATTGCCAGATCTCCGGCGCTTCGTGGAACGGTGCAATGAGTGGGTTGAAGAGGCCACTAACTACATCACCCGCAAGCAGACGAACCGACGCAAGAGCGAGAAGGTGTGGCGCAAGGGGACTAAAGCTGCTGAGCAAGAGGAGCGCGACAGAGAGCTTCGCAAGATTTCCAACATTTACAATCTGCTCGACAGCGCCGATAAGATTGGCTTCGACTGCCCAGAGATTGTCACGTTGCGGGAGCGTGCCTCGAACATTGAGGACTTCCAGAAGGACGCCAATGCGGCACTCGGTGACATTCTAGCGAAGAAAACTGAAGACTTCGAAGAGCTTCTCGAACGTGCGAAGGATTTCCATGTGGATATGCCCGAGATAGAGAGCATTGAAAAGGTGCTCAAGCGACTGCGATGGAATGATGCGGCAAAGGCCAAGAAGCCCAATGCAGACACACAGCAGCAAGCACAGACTTTGAAGGACATCGAAAAATTCCTCGCTGAAGGATCAGAAATCGGTGTGCCAGACACGAATCCGGACATTATCTTCTTCAAGGAGCACAAAGCGCAGGGTGAGTTGTGGGAGCAGAAAGCAAAGGAACTCATGGCTGTCGAGCAAGTGCATTACCAACAGCTGGATGCTCTTTCACGACAAGCCTCGACGCTACCTGTCACTCCAGAGACGCTTGCTGCGGTAGACGCCATCCTCAAAAAGCAACGCGAAATACAAGATAAGATAGCATCACTTGTTGAGCGTAGCAAGGACCCAGACTTCCGCAAGCGTCCGCACTATAACGAGATGAAGGAGGTGATGGATGCGTTGGACGAGCTCCAAAGCAAGCCTAGCGGCACTATCGACCTCGAGAAGGAGTCAAAACGACACGAAGACTGGATGCGACGCGGCAAGAAGTTGTTCGGCAAAGCCAATGCGCCACTGCATATTTTGCAGCAACATATGAACCAGGTTGATGTCCGCAACCAGTCCTGCTTCGACATCGAAGATAAACCACGAGGCCCCGTTGAACCGTCTTCGAGAGCAGGCAGCCCGATAGAAGGAGATTTGCCTGTCACGGAAGGCAGCACTTCGAGCCGGGATGTTTTCTGTATATGCCGCAAGTCTGAGGCTGGTATGATGATTGAGTGTGAGATTTGCCACGAATGGTACCATGGAAAGTGTCTCAAGATCGCCCGTGGTAAGGTGAAGGAGGATGATAAGTACACCTGCCCGATCTGCGACTGGCGAGTCAAGATTCCACGCGATGCCGCGCGACCCAAGCTGGAAGATTTGCAGTCTTGGTTCGATGAATTGGAAACACTGCCATTCCAGCCTGTGGAGGAGAAGACCTTGTCCAATATATGCGAATACGGCCAGGTCTTCCGCGACTTTGTGCGACCATACGTCGAGCCAGCAATGGAGCCGACTCCCGAGGAAGTCAGCATTCTTCGCTTCTATCTGCGCAAGGTGGAAGGCGCCGATATCCTTCTGGCGCAGGAGACAAACTACCTTCGCCAGCAGTTGCACAGATTGGCCAAGGTCGCACCAGAGCCTCCGCCGATGACAGACGCATCTCATTCCACCCGGAAGCCACGGCCGACAAAACAGCAGAAGCTAATGGCACAACTCGGGATTACCAATCCGGACGACCTGCCCACGCAATACAAGATGAAGCCACACGTTGCAAAGCGGAAGCAGTCGGATGTGATCAGCGGAATGCCACTGCAGCCGACGATGAACAGCGCCTCGCCACCGGGTTCCACGACACCTGGGTTGCCAGGGTCCTCACACTCCGCACAGCCATATCCCTCAGGCCTTACGCCAGTGCCCCAAGAAAAGGTTCGCAAGCATCTCACAGCACTTGCTATTCAGGTTCTTGGCACGACTGCAGGGCACCCGATTGTTGACGAATTCCTGGCACAAGAGCCGCACGCGAATCGCGACCGTCTGCTCAAGGTCAAGGCTGTCCTTGAGCTTAGCGATGCGTCCTCTTTCACGACAGATCTGGACACGTTCAAAACCAAAGTCAACTCTATGCCAATGCCTGCTGCACACACGCCTGGAATCGGCTACGAAACGCCTCAAGAGCGCCACTTAGCCGCTGTGCAGCAACGACAGAATAGTCAAGCGCGCGAGCAGTCGATCTTTCCCAACGCTTCCAACGATATGTACCAGTCGATGACTTCGCAGCCTCAGCAACGTCTTGGATCTCCTGCGATGTTCCACGGATACAGCAGCAACGGACCGTCTCCACCGCCACCAGGTTTTGGCTCCCAGATTTTCGGCATGAACGACATGTTCAGCACGCCAACGACACAGGCTGGGAGTCAGGCACTCAACAACGGCATTCGCACTAGCCCAGACTTCGGTAACCGACAATCGGGCGGAACGATATCTAGTGGCATGCCGGGAGGAATGTTTGAGTCGCCTAAGCAGCCAGACGTCTCTTCCGCTTCGGCCACCGGCTTCATTACCACAGCTGGCATCAACAGCCCTGGCTTTGGCGGCAGCCAGCAAAGCGCCGGCGGGAACATGGACAATGTGTTTGCAGACCTGGTGCATGAGACCGATGACAGCTTTGGAGTTTCTGGTCTTGATAACGCGAATGATGTGCGTGAGAGTAAAGAACTTGCGACGAGCGCTCCATCGGCCACCTCGGGCGATGTGGAAATGAAAGACACGACGGAAAGTGTTGAGATAACCCATCAACTTGACGAGCAGAAGCAGGAAGCATAGGAGCAACCTGCTTTAGATCCTCGGCTGGCTGTCAATCACCGACTTGGGTTCTATTACTGACACTACCAAGACATGTTTCATTTCTGCTAATGGTATTAGTGGGCGGGCGGCATGGATCATTGACGCGACTACTGTACGACGAAAGGAGTATCGACGAGCCAAGGGCGCGTGTAGCTCTGGGAGTTTCTATGTTTTGGCTGGGGCTTATGTTTTCTAATGATATCCAAAGCGATTCAGACATGCATGCAAGAGGACAGAAACTGTACTCTGTACTCTACAGCTTCGTTCAGGCACGGATGATGCGCCGATGTAATACGTAGGAGGTAGAATAGCATAAAGATGGACACATCACATGTAGTTGAAGCTCTCAAAGAAATGGTTGGCAACATTGAAGCAGCGAAGACTTCCATTCTTCATATCTTCCGCCGAACAAGCCGAAGCGCTCCTCCATGTTTCTCCGTTGCGACGCGAAACGATCAGTCACTGAATGTAACAGGTCAAGTAAAGCGCCGCACCATTGCCTCTTCGCCGGTCAGCAGGTCCGGCGCAGACCTTGACATGCTCGGACTGTCCGACTGCCCAGCAGCAAGAGACGCATTGAGCTTCTCGATTGAACCATCATTGCTGCTAGTCGAGTTGCTGAAAGCGGAATCGCGAAATGTCCGACTGGACAGCCAAGACGGCAGAACCTTTCCAACACTCCTGCTCAATAGGCTCTCCTCTTCATTCTTAACTTGATCTTTCAGCCAGTCCGACTTTTTCGGACTCTTAAACCTCCCCGTGTCTTCGTAATGCTGCAGCTTCAGCTCCTCGAAACTGAAGTCCCAATACTTCTCTTGTGTTGTGATAGCGTGATACACAACCATCTCGTCCTCCTTGCGATTCGAGTTCCATTCTCTGGTCACGAATGTGTCCGGCATGTTGACTCCCTCGAGCCTTATGTCCTTCAAGAAACGTCCCATTCCGACTGAACTGGGGTGTTTTCGCGGCATGTCTGAACCACTGAACTTTTGCGGTGGCGTATCAGGAACTGTACCATCACCAAACCTGATCGCTCGCATAGCTCTTCCTCCTCTCACAGGATCCCAGCCTGTCAAAGCAGCGAGTTTCTCTCCCGTCCAGATGTAAGCGTGAACACTCAGGAGTGTGATGATGAGAACCACCTGAGATACAGCGAACAGAGCCACTGCAAAACGAATGCATTCCCAGAGGTGCATGTGGAGTATGTCTCGACCAGGCCAGCGCATCAGAATGGTCATTGCGCCTAGTCCCTTCAAACATGATGCCTGAGTACGTCTCAGCCGCGATGTCTTTGGGCCGCCTTCATGCACAAAACACCAGTCGAGAGCAAGTTCGGGAAAGTGGTAGAGCAAGATGTGGTCGAGGATCCTGTTTGCGAAGCCGGTGATGAATCGCAGAGCAAAGACTCCGAGGATGACCGCAGCCCAGTTGTGCTTCATATGGCCCTCCCAAGGCGGCCTAATCGTGTATGCATCGGGGCCGTAAGAGTAGAAGTGCTTGCCGTCGTTGACTGGTTCGGCGGGGGTCCAGATCCCAATCGTGCTGCTTAAATCTTGCTGTTCGGGAGCTGACATGATGGGTGCCTGCGTATCAAGCGCGTCTTGACTCGTTCCTGTTTGATGTCGGTGGTCCGAGTCAATAAAAATCGTGGTAAAAGTAGCCGGAGAAGCAGGAACTCACAGGCTCCGACATTGCTTCATTGCTTCACTTTTGCACCTTGCATCCTTCACTTGCGCTCAAGGCGTAACGGCCTCAGTACTTCACTTTCTCTTAGCCACTTTGCGAAACAACTGGCTGCCGTAAGTCTTATTTCGTCTATCTGACTCGATCGCATCGCTACATGATTGTTGACTGTCTTACAGCGTTTGCTGAACGTTAGTTGAATATCCTCATAGTCCATCCATGCAACGCCTATAGCGCACGATGAAACATTCGACACTTCGTCCCATACTCCAGTCGCAAAATGGTATCTTGAATCTCGTATTGAGAGGCAGCTCTTCATCCAGTCGCTATTACCTCACGCCCTTTCTTTTCCTGTCCTGCGCGACTCGTCCTGAGGTACTGGTCCCTCCCATTTGGGAATCGATGCGCCTGTGTGACGACTCTGATACGAATCCTTATCCTTGCATCTCGCATCAGATCTGTGCACTAGCTCTATGCTGGGCACGACGCGGCGATATCGCGATGGCATCGCGTTCTCTCCTGCCTTTTCTCGGCGCTCCTAGTGCCCTCCACCTTTTCTGAAGCGGAGTAGCTCGCTCAAGCTGGCCAAGGAGCACCCGTGTTGCAGGAACTCGTGTCGGCCAAGCTCTTCGGCAGTGGCTCTAGATTTGACGTCTACACACAGACAGACGCTCAAGAAAGCTTTCAATTCCTTGCTCAGTTTCTCTGGCTTCTTCAGTCTTGGCGTGCCGTTCGTCGCGATCAGGTACAATGCCTTCAGCGGCTCTTCGTTGAGGTATGGCGGCTCAGATTCGATCATCTCAATTGCCATAATGCCTAATGACCAAATATCGACCTTGGAGCCGTACTCTTTCTGTTTAACCACTTCAGGCGCCATCCAATAAGGTGTGCCGACCATGGTCGCACGCTTTGAACGCTGTTCTGTTAGCTTAGCGCAGAAGCCAAAGTCAGTAATTTTGACCGCGCCGCGTGATGACAGAAGAACATTGTCTGACTTGATGTCTCGGTGGATGATGTTCTGGGCGTGTAGGTGAATCAAGCCCTTGCAGGTCTGTTGCGTGTCAGTCTCGTAGTCGCTCAAACTCGCACTAAGGTAAGCTTACCTCCAGACAGATGGTGGCAATCTGCTCCTCAGTGATGGAAGCATTGTTATCAATGACATCAGTCAATGCACCACCTTCCATAAACTCCATGACGACCCAGAGTTCGAACGTCTCCTCTTGCAAGAAGGCGTCGAGGAAGTTCACAATATTGTCGTGACGGCTCTCCTTCATCACGATGATCTCGTTGACGATCAGCTCCTTTCTAGGCTGCGATCGCAGGTCCATCTGTTTGATCGCCACTTGCGCCTTTGGTCCGTACATCTTGATCAAATTCTGTGCAGTCGAGCTGGGCGCGCTCTCGCGCACTCGCGCCACGTACACCGATCCCGAAGCACCCTGACCAATCTTCTTCTGCTTGTTATAGCTCTCTAGAGGATTGCTCAAAGTGACTACGGATCGCAAACGGTCCATAACCTGAGCATCGGACATGGCACTCATTCGCACTTCTTTCTTGGGTTCGGGATCCTTCTTTGTCAGTGCCGCCTCCGCTGCCTTCACGGCATCAGGCTTGCCCATTGGCTGCTTCGTCGCCACGTTCAAAGGCTTGACCTGACCGGACGCGGAGGCCTGCTTCTGGTGATTGCCTGTGCCAAGTGACTTTTGGGCGAGCGATTGTTCATCCTTCTTCGCCTGACCATTGGCTG
This sequence comes from Septoria linicola, assembly GCA_024114885.1. NCBI lineage: Eukaryota > Fungi > Ascomycota > Dothideomycetes > Mycosphaerellales > Mycosphaerellaceae > Septoria > Septoria linicola. Next base: position 2,954,287 of record CP099420.1, read on the forward strand.
CTGGCGATGGCTGCTTTACTGCGTATGGCGACTGGCCCGGCGCGGCCGGCTTCTTCGCAGGCGTCGAGGTGCCATTCTGAGGCGGCGAAGGCGCCGCTCTTTGTGCTTGCAAGTTTCGTATCGGCAGCGAACTACCGGGCTGGCCACTTTTGCTTTGCGACGGAGCGGGAGGAGCGGGCCTTGATGCGTTATATCTCTGGCCGTTCGCGGGGCTGACATCTCGTGATGAAGAATCGCTGTAGCCGCCTCCCACCTCTTGTTTAGCAAGGGGAGTTTTGGTCTTTGGGAGCGACTCATTATACTCACGATCTTCTTGTTCTTGCCTACGCCTGCGCTCTTGCTCCTCGTCGAGCCGTCTCTGGCGCTCCCTTTGCTCTTCCTGCTGTCGCTTTCTCCTTTCCTCGTCGTTTCGGCGATCCGTTGACTGATCTCTCGAAGATCCAGATCCATACCCACCGCCGGGAGTGCGCGACTGGCTGTTAGCACTGAAGTTACTATCCTGGCGGCTGACTCCAGGTGGCTGTGGTCTGGGAGGTGCAACACTGTTACCAGTGGAGTAGCCGAGCTGCTTGTTTGCATTGTTGTCAGTGCTCGGTGTCGGCGTGAGTGAGGGATATGACTTTGGATCATCTGCCCGGACTTGCAGCTTGTCAGTGTAAAACTGCAATACTTCCATGACCGCTTGAGGGTTTTTGGCCATATCGTCCTTGGTCAAGGCACTGCCTTTCAGCAGTCTCTCCCACTCTACAGGGAGACCGACAAAGCCTCCTGTCACTGGGTCAAAGCCGACATGGACTCTATGCGCAAATCCTGTCGGATGAGATACACCGCCCATCTGAGGGCAGCGATCGTATATGCTGTCCATCCAGTTGTACACCTCATTATCGGTATCGAACTTCAAGATCCATGCTTTGTTTCCTTCTCGGCCGACCTCTAGACTGTAGGGATAATTGTCCGAGCGCGTGACCTGTGAGACGTCCTTGAGAAATATGACGTTCGTGGTTTTGCTGCTGGTGTTAGACTTCAGGAAGTCGAGCTGTTTCTCCCGAAGCACAAGGAAACGTTCGTTCCAAAATGACTTCATGAAGCCACCACCGTCCTCCTTGACCTTTGCCCATCCGTCTTTGACTACCGTCATGTCGCCATTGCTCGTGCCCGTGCGCCCTAGAGAGGACTGAGAGCCTCCGAGCGAGCTGTCGGAGTCGTTGCTTCCTAGATATTTCAGGTTTGGATTGCCTGGCGTGTTGTACACATTCGGTGTCAGTGTGACTTTCGGACGACGATCTGTAGGAGGCGCCGGCGCAGGACCCGGGTTCATGAACTGGTCTGGCCTGTAGAGTCTGTAATGGCTGGTCAGCAATGTCTAGGCTAGTGTTGTCGTCGAGCGTGGCTTCAGATGCCATCGAGCACGCAACAAAGCTCGTGGAAACTGTCATTTCTTATCTGCAATGGCATCTGTGCCACCACGTCGCCGAGTCTCCAGGATATCACTCACGTGTTGGGCTGATTGCCAGCCATAACGATAGCCTCTGGCGGATGTTGCCAGCTATGCGCCCAGCGTGTCCAAGTTTCGGAGTCTCAATGCGCAATGAGAGTGCGCTTGATCCTGATGCGGTGACCGGATCGTGTGTCGTGAATTTCTGGAAAGATTGGGGAGTCGACTGGCGCTCGAATTGTTTGCGCGATGTGCTTGTGATATCCGGGTAGTGTAGCACTTGAGGTCAAGGGTGAGTACTGGCGCGCTGCGGGACACCCTGAACTCTGAAGCCGCTGACGGACAGTCCAACGAGCCAACCAACTTTGGTGGGGCGCGTGCTGCAGCTTGGCCGAGAGGACAATGAGGATCTGCAGCAACACTGCGCGATCGAGGAGCTCTTTGTTCTCAATACAGTAACAATAGAGGCGTGAGAGGTGGTGGCGGTGGTGGTGCAAGAGTACGGTCACACGGCGACGGCAGCAAAGGAGAGATGTCGAAGGAGCATAGATTGAGACTGCTTGTTTGTTGATCTTGTGTTACTTTGCCTGCACATTCTGTTTCATCGCCGGGAGCTACAAGTCGCGACTGCATCTTTGCACTAGTGAAGCTTATGTCGAGCAGAACCTGTGCCTCATCACACCTCTATCTGTTCTCCTACGCTGCTGTGTATTCCATGCAGCCGCTCGTCAAAGATCTCCTCATCTCTATCTTTCCACGAGCAACCCGCCACATCTGACGGCGAAGCGGCCCCGCAACACGCGATTCTGTTCCAGTTTCCGTTGAAGGAAGAAGCTTCCAACCGTGGTCAAAGCCTTAACCAGCAATGGGTGCATGTTTCAGATTGTCCTATTTCTGCCCTCCTCCCTCCCGAGTCGCAGCATGTCTGCGGCTCTGGTTGTTGGCGAGTTGTGCATGAGCATGCATACTAGCTGCTTCACCACCGTGATCTCCAGTGCTGGCTAGTCAGCGTCACTTCATGCTAGCCCGCCATCTGATGGCTAGGAAGACCATTCACCAGGTGAAAACAGTTTCAGCATTCCCGATGACTGGATAGGCTTATCACGTTTCTTGGTCTCGGGAAGCGAGTGCGATTTACGCTTAGCCGTCGACATGTCATCCTGGTCTGAGGCTGGTCGAAGCCATGTCTGGCAGGTTCTTGGCTACCACATCATCTTTTTCGACAGCATGCACCATCGTGCGGCACGCAATTGTTCGTAGTGTCTGTTATACCCGCATGTTGGCATACTCCGGGCTCATAAAGCTACGCACGAAGAACCGTTGAAGCGAAGGGGAAAATTACTGATCAGAAAATGATATTGACTGAGGAACATTCGGAGGCGCCTGTGTTGATGCTACAGTGCATGAGTGTACGCTCTCCCGGTGGCCCTTTCTCAGCGATGTGTCAAGATCAAGTCTCGGTAGGTGGCGACCAAAGCCAACATCTGTGCCAAAGAAGCTCCGTCTGCCCTCACCAACCTGACGTGCGGAAAAGCCCTTCTGCGTCTTTCGCTCGATGGAGACACGGAGGACACCTCACATGAGCTCGTCGTCGTCTTCTTCACCATCAATTTGCTCTGTCTTGACTTTCTTGCTTGGGCTGGCCGACTCGTCCTCGCCGTCATCCTTTGGCTCCTCCTTCTTCGACTTCCGCTTGCCTGTGCTCTTGGCTGGTGTCTCGCTGTTGGTTTTCTTACCGCCGCCGCGCTTGCCTGGGGTCTTGGGTGCTGCAGCCTCGTCGTCTGCCGCTGGCATAGCGCCGTTTTGATCCTGCGCATCCTTCTTCATCTTCGCGAATCGTTGGCTATCGGCTAATCAGCAATGGTCGGAATCAAGGCGCCTGTCTTCCGAAACTCGACAACCGTGCCGACTCACCGCAAAGCGTTGCCAACGTAGTCCGAGCCACCGTCGGCTTGAGCATTCATGAGCTCTGCGACCTTGTTCCAGTTTGGCGCACCAGGATTGGTGACGTGGATGATGGTGAGCAGGAACTGGCGCTCCTTTGCGTCGTCCCAGGCGACAGGCATCTTGCAGGTAGGTGGAATGCGATGTTGCAGTTGAGGATTAGTGTTGCAAGCTGCAAGGTGTTGGACAAGAAGAGTTTCAAGTCTGTGTCGAGTTCAGGTAAAAGGGTTTTAAATGGTAGGAAACAGAGAATTGATTCAAGAAAGTGAAGTCGTAAGTGAAGCTTCAACCAATCTACTACTTCTGGCGTCTCCCAGACGACCCGCATGCGTCCAATCGAAGATGCTGAAACCTTGAGCAGATAGACCATGAGAGAGCCAGCGGTCGCCTTTCCTACGTACTCCGAACTGAGCCACACCGATGCCAATGAAATCGACTTCAAACCAGCCAGTCCTCGCCGTCCTCCTCAGGAGACTTCTTCTCGACCTTGACCTTCTTGGCCGGCTTCACCTCAGACTCCTCGTCATCTTCGTTGTCCTCATCGCTCGTGACCCCCTCCATGACCTTGCGCTTCGTGGCTCCCTTGCTTGTCGGTGGCGCCTTTGGCTTAGTGGAGGCTTTTGCTTTAGCTGGCGTCTTCTGCGCCGAGCTTCCCTCGATCTGCTGCTTCAGTTTGCCCCAGCGGTTTCTAGCAAGCGAAATGGTCAGCACGCCATAACAAGAGCTCAAAGATTCAGTTGCAACCTACGTGAGGGCCTTCGCAGTGGCACCTTCACCGAAGACTTGAGCCACTTCCTGGAAGCTCGGCACGCTTGGAGAAGCCACTTTCAGCATCGCCATGAGCAGCTTCTTGTCGGCGGTATCATCCCATGTGATCTTGGTACCCTGTGCTTGTCCAATAGGCATGTTGGCGGTCGTCAGATGAACTGTGTGTGGAGGCTGGTCTTGATGATATCGTTCAGGCAGCGTGGTGGAAAGTGGGAGGAGGAGAAGAAGAGAAGGAGAGAAGAAGGGTGAAGGTAGGTCTTGGACAGCCGACGAAGTGAGACGTAAACGGCAAGTCGTGATTCCTGTCACTGGTCTATGTGACTCACTGTATTTACTTGCCGATGCAGTGCTGCAGGAAACCCGCTCACTTGACTTCCTCCAAACAGCCCTTTCGGCACGTGCTGCAAATGCTGGAAATTGTAACCATCAAAGGAGTATGCACTTAAGAACAGGCCGACTAGAGCGACCCTTCATGAGACGCAGCGATTCGGCATCACGAAGAAAAATCAATTTCGTGATAGCATGCATTTCAATGATTTCGTGGACCTGGCTAGTGAGCGACGCTGTGCATACGCTCTGAGAGCTGTCAGACCCATGCTCGCAATTGCACCAGTGTGTTGATGCAAGTGTCGACCACTCTCCAACGCCTATCCTCAAGCTTGTAGACTTGCCAATGGGCCATCTGCTCCGTCATGGCTGCGCCCGATTAAACTCATGCCCAAGCGATTAGTCCTGCAATGTCTGCGACTGACGAAGGAGAACGACGTAGCGGTCCACCTAGTCCTCGCTGTCACCGCTGTCCTCAGTCTTGAGTTTCTTGGCCGGAGACTCGTCCTCGTTTGGCTCCTCCGACTTCGCCTCATCATCTTTGCCTTTCTTGGACTTGCGCTTGCCGGTGCTCTTCGCTGGAGTCTCGCCGGCAGCCTTCTTTCCGCGCTTGGCTGGGGTCTTGGGAACAGCGTCGCCGTCAGCTCCAGCCGGTGGATCGCCGAATCGCGCTTTCGCGGCGTAGCGAAGCTTCTTGAGTTTCTCGCTAGATCATGAAGTCAGGTCTCAAATGGTGCCAGTGCTGTAGTATGGCCGAGCTTACGAGCAGGCCTTATCGGAGGCGTCTAGATCGACCGTTTTTGCGACATCTGCCCATGGTATAGATGCAGCTGATGGCTGAAGGAAGTGGATGATAGAGAGCAGAAGCTGCTTCTCCTTTGCGTCGTCCCACATGATAGGCATCTTGACTGTTTTCTGCGTTGGTCGTCTGTGGCGTGCGGGGTCTTGCGAAACTCAAAGTGTGGTCGAAGTGTGGTGCAACGAGGTTGAAGTGGAAGTGTGACTGCAAAGAAAGTGAGCTTTGGATCTTGCGCTTAAGGCCTCATCTCAAGTGAGGTTTGCTCAGATTCAATTGACAATGACAAGCTTGCTGACTATTGTACTAGCTTTCACCGATGTTCGGAGCTCTTTCGCGCGCTCGAAGACTCGAGCAGAGCAGGTCTCAGCCTCGCAATAGTACAAATCGAGAGCCAGAATCAAAGAGTATCAACAATCAGACCACTCATTCCTCATCGTCCTCGCCCTTCGTGGCCTCAGCTTTGATCTTCTTCAGCGGCGACTCCTCTACATCGTCGTCCGCGGCGCCTCCATCGGCCTTGTCCGCTTTTCTCTTGCTTGCCGACTTCTTCGAGGTCTCTCCAGTTGTCTTCTTCGCGCGGCCCTTTGCAGGAGTCTTCGGCTTGGAATCGCCTTCCTCATCAGCCTCACCAGCCTCCCCTAAGGTGTCTTTGGCGGAGTTCTTGAGTTTGGCGAACTGCTTGCTGTTGTGAGGATTAGCGAGTGGAAGGGAAGAGAACAGCAAGGAGTGGCACTCACCGTGCTCCTTCGCTCGTGCAGCCATCTCCCAGCATCTTCGCCACTTGATCCCACTTCGGTGGACCCGGCATGGTCAAGTGGATGACAGCGAGCAGAAGGTGCTTCTGGTTGGCGTCGTCCCAGTTGTAAGGCATGATGCGCTACTGCGTGATTGTTGATAGAGACGGTACTTGTCTTTGCTCGTTGGTGGTTGAGGTAACTTGTGGGTCGAGTTGAAGCACCAGGGTTTAGTCAAGAGTAGAGAGCACGAAATGCTGTAGCAACGGCGACTTTTCATGCAGCCAGGAGCTCGCTAGAAAGTGAAGCACCAATTCACTTGACTTTGGAGCCGCATCGCTTCACTTCCGATCCGCATTTCCTTTGTCTCTTGTACAACTGTACCACAATGTTGTTCGATTAGTGACCTACTTCATCATACCCGTCCCGATCCACGGTATGTATAGACCTGACAGTGTGCTTCATGGCTGGAGCTGTGCTGCCATGCTCTTCGACGACGACTAGGCTCTTGCTTGAGTGTGTATGGTGGGCAAAGTAGTACGAGGTCTGGAACTGGCAACATGCGTGGGCGATCATGAGTAGATGACTGGTACAATTCCACGAGTCTCGAAGCAAGTTCTGTGGTGTTGATGCGTGAAAGCGAAGTCAGCAAATGAAGTCGTTCGACATCCATGCAGCAGGAACGTCTGTGCGCGCGTCTTAGCGCGAATGCAAGGATCATCCACGCCCTCGGGACGCGCTGCCATCCATGTAACATCTACACCTGTCTTCGACCGTATACACTCGAAGGGTATGTGATTCAGCATGGCCGAAGCCAGCAAGGAGACGCTCCAGGAACGCTGGAACTACCTCTACAAAGAGTACTTGCCAGCGCTAGCCAAAGCACGAGATGAAGCGCAACCCAAATGGCCCGTGAACCTAGACCATTGCTTTGCGCGAATCGTCCTCGATAACTCTGTCGGCGTTGACAAACCATGGACTGAAGTAGTAAAGTCACCTGCGTACAAGAATATGTCGGAGACTCAGCTCAAAGGCGCAATCGCGCTCGCCGAGAAGATAGCTAACGGAGAGGCGAATCTGGTAGAGCTGGATGAGCAGAGTCTTCAGCTGCGCGGCAAGAAAAGCAAAAAGCGAAAAGCAGCGAATGGTAAGTCAGAGGAGGCTGAAGCAGAAGTCAAGGTGCCTGCCACAAAGAAGCGGAAATCTGATCAGACCGTGTCATCGTATTTCCTGCCGGCAACCAACTCGGCATCCACAAAGATCAAAAACAGCAAGGACGAGGCAGCTCCAGATGCTGCTGTTGGCAAGACTGAGGACGATGTCGACATGTCTGTTCAGGTCAAGCGCATCCAAGATTCGAACATGACTGCATTCAAGAAGCAGATTCTCACGATGCTCACACATATCCCTCGTGGAAGATATTCTACGTATGGAGCAATGTCAGATCACTTGAGCAAGACTTCATCGAAGACGTGCGCTAGAGCTGTGGGGAGCGCTATCAAGAACAACCCCTTCGCTCCAGAAGTACCTTGCCACAGAATACTCGCCGCTGACGGGACCTTGGGCGGGTTCAAAAGCGGCGGCTGGGGCGAAAGCGGCAAATATGCAAACGAGAAGCACAAACTGCTGAAGGAGGAAGGAGTCAAGTTCGACTCGAGCATGAAAGTTAAGGGACCGCCATTCACAGACTTCGGTACTTGATCGAATTGCAGTGGGATGATCAGGCATGTACAGTTCTTGTACAGCATTGGTTTCATCGCTGCCAGTATGGCGTTAGATTCTGCGAAGCCATCCTGAGGGTCTTGCTGGTGAGATGTCGATGTGCGAAGAGCACAGGCCAATGAGGCAGCCAGCATGCTCCTGCTGCCCAGATAAGCAGCATCGCCACTGGACCACTTTGAAAGTCGGCATCTCCGGCCATGTAACACTGCAATGTGGTCAGCAACCACGTCCGGATAAAATACAGTCCCGAAAGAGCATCTGAATCCCAACACAATGTTGTGCGGAGATGTGGAGACAACGCTTGTGAATACAGAATGCAAGGCTCTAGACTGGCTACCTGCTTTCTGGCCCCGGTCAGATCCCACCATGTGTGGTAGACTGTGTATCTAGGCGAAACCAATCCGGCAAAACATACCCCTCCTAGGCGGCTGAGCGCCTTTCGCGCCGCGAATTACTGCTTTCGGCCCATTTGGTTCAGGAACGACCTGCTCTCCAGAGCAAAGGGAGAAGACTCGCAGCGACTTCACAACTGATAACTGTCACATTTAGCCTACATGATCACGCAGCTGTCGTCCGTGTTCATGGCAGATGGAATACTCAAAAGTGGTGGATGACGGATGCCGCTCACCATTGAAGGCCCCTCACGTCTGAACACAATCCGCACCGTTCACAATGGCCGCCATACAGACTGCCCCAGTGCCTGCACATCAACTAGTATATGAGCCCAACAGCTTGCCCAAGCTGCGTTCGAACTATGGCGACTTTCTGGACCAGGACACAGTCGGCTGGATGCGAGAAACACTGGTTGACACATCCATCGAAGAGATGCGTCGACGCTTCGACGAAGATGGCTATATCTTTGTCAAGGGTGTAATGCCCCGCGAAGATGTCCTGAATATGCGTGAAGCGTACTTCTCTCACATGCAACCCACTGGGCTCCTTAACCAGGCACGTCTGCTCGGGACGGCATCTTCGATGAGACGCAGGATCCTGTGGCACATCACGGCAATGGAGGCCGAGATCTTCCAGAAGACCAGCTCAAAATTGAGAGATTGATTTCAGCACATACGCATCCGATCTATGAAGCATTTCTAGAGCACCCTCAACTACGACAATTTGTACGAGAATTCATGGGCTGGAAGAAAGACGTACTCATTAAGCGAACACTTCTCCGCCACAATGTACCCAACGGATTCAGCACAGGGATTCACTATGATAAGATCTTCCTTCGAGCGGGTGACGCAGACTTTCTGACTGCTTGGGTCCCAATCGGAGATTGTACGGCTACAGGCGGTGGGCTGATGTATCTGGAGAACAGCACAGACATCGGTCTTGCAATGGAGGCAGACTTCACCAAGCGAGCCGAGACTTTTACCAAGGAGCAGCGGATTAATGGGTTCAACCAGAACATGGCGAGAGATGGCCAGCTCTCACACGATGCAGCTGAGCTGACGCGGGAGATCGAGAATGGTGTCCATGGTGGCGAGAAGAAGAAGCGGAAGTGGATCGTTGCAAACTATGAAGCCGGTGATGTGGTGTTCCAGTAAGTCGTGTCCGGTTAAACAAATAGAAGCATCCCTTCTGACAACGATCAACAGCAACCCCTATATGATTCACGGAGCCATCAAGAACGATGATGACAAGGGCAGGATCCGGCTAAGTACTGACTTGAGATTTCACGAAGAAGGCAGTGACCTTGACACGAGGTGGATGAGGAGTGTTTGGACGCCGAGCGACGGCTTGTAAGCAGCGACTTGTATGTCAGATCATGCGAGTCTACAATGTGATTGACAACGATCAATTTCCGACCAACATTTACTCGTGGGTATCATGCTTGGTCTTCTCATTCTTGTGTATCTGCGCCTACGCTAGCACTACGTTGCACAATCAGGTGTGCCTCACTGGACGTTCTTCGCGCGATGGTCTCCGCATAGATTGCCTGTCTTGATTGCGACTATCGTCTCGACCGCGAGCATCATGCCGGCTGCTCTTTCGTCTAGGAGAGCGAGGTGGTGCTGGTCCGAGCAGGACAGATTTCGTCTTGTTGTAAAGCTGCTCTGTGGCAACTAATGGCCATATGCAGATACTGTAAGCTATCTTCAGCGGAAAAGCAACGATGTTGCTGAAGGTCTGCAGAGCCAGCGCAACAATGCCGGGGTTCTGGGAATGCTGTGCAGCAACTGCAGCCAGACTCAGTGCTTCCTGCAGTCGTGTCTCGAGGTTCACCAGACGCTGATCTATGTTCATGGACATTGTCACAGTCTTCTTCTCGTAGCGCCGCAAAGCGCGTTCCAATCCCTCCAGGCGTGACTCATAGCGCTTACGAATCTCACTCGACAAATCAGTCACATCAGCCTTTCGTGCCATATTCATGGTCGGAGGAACAATGGCATGCTCGGACAACTTGGCCTCGAGGTCGGTGATGCGCTCAGCGAGCTTGTTTGTTGTGCTCTTGTCGTCTATGGCAGAAGCAAAGGGATCATCTATCCCGGTTACGGTCCGTTGCAGGAACATCGTCCTGCTTGCCACCATGCGAACCACTTGCCTTACAGGTCGGATTTCTGCTGCAAGCAGGAAAATGGACAGATTGTAGTCCGACACAAGCCCATTGCTCGGTCCAGACAGCTGAGCCCGGATGACGTGCAGCAGATAGGCGGCCAGTACTGGAAAGGTGAAAGTGGCCGTCAAGGCCAGCAACTCCTGTTTGCGAAGACTCGCAGCAGCTTGCTCGCGCTTGCTCACATTCTGTGTACTCGCATCCTCGCCTCCACTGTGCTTGCGAGCTGGCGATGGCTTCGGCGAGCTGCCGGCAGAAGAGGCAGTGTCGACAGCAGTTTCGTCCCCCAAGTCCTCATCATAGTCTGGCTCGACATCACGACGCAACGCTTGGGCCGAGTAGTACCAATCCCATGGCAGTCGGATGCTCCAATTCATGAATATGGCAGCAAGACCCAGCAATAGCACGTCCGTCACGAATGCACTGCCATTCTTGGTGAACAGGCCTGCCAGGGCGGGGAGAATGGCAAAGGCAAGAGGCGACGAGTGCCAGCTGGTCGTCTCGTTGTCAAAGTCATTCCGTCGTCTGTTGCTCGTCCGCGGATTGATGTAGTTGTCGGTGAATGATCGCGTCACATCGTCAATGCTGGAAAAGGACAGCAAGGATGATCGTCGGCGTGGCTGCAGCGGTGGTCGAGGAGACGACGGGGAGTGGCCATCGCTGGACTGTCTCGGCGGGAGGCGGAAGCGAGCGGCGGCGGCGGCGGCGGCGTTGGCGGGCGTCGTCGTCGATGCCGGCGTCGCGGAGCTGCTTGTTGTTGCAGATGCTGTCGCTGCCCGCGCCGATGGTCTGGGTTCATTGTCGCTCATGATGCTGGCGGGCTGGCGTGAGCTGACGTCGCGGGTCGTGCAAACTCTCGCGAGTCGCGACAGACAACGTCTCACTCTCTTCTCGCTCCTCCTCAGTATTGCGATGGTAGAGCGTCACTGCCGCCATCTGTGCCTGCCCTCTCTTTCCTTGCAGCCGGTGCACAACAGCTCCGTGCCTGCCGCGGTAGCACTACGTCGTTCCTGCTGCATTCGGGAAGTCAAATGCGCTTTGCGCGCCAAGGGAGCGGCATCTGGAGGCGTCTCACCAACACGTCCGGCACCTACACCGAATCATTTCAGCCAAAGCCGGCAGTCCAGTGGACAATGAAGATCCATCGTGCAGATGCTGTGGCCAGTGCCCCCTTCTAGTACCCACACTCCCTTTCACATGCGAAAGGTGATCTGGACGTCCGTTGGATCGCCGTCATCCGCGTCCAATGGCTAGCAAGGCAGATACCTTCTGCAGGAACGCTGCGCTGCTTCTCTCATGCCCATTGATGAGATCACAGGCCCTCCCGCCCTATCGATCCCAACAGCGGACCGACCGCGCTAATCAGCAATTGCCACAAGAGCTATCCGGATAATTTGAATGTGTCTGTGCCTGACGCGTCTACGCTCCGGCACTCTATGCGTCGAGCGGCGTGATTGCATTTAGACGCGTATCGGAGATATCGTTAATATTGACCTATCACTTTAGGCCATGCATCAGAGCGCGTTGTGGTCTTCAACAACAAATTGCCTTCATACTCATTTACATGATGACAGGATTGCCCGAACGTCAGTGCTACGATCACTCGATCGCTCGACAGCCAAAGCATCGCAGTGTGAGTTTGAGAGCTACAATATGATTAAACAGTACGCAGGTATGGATCGGAGATATTGTCTGCCAACCGTCAGTCTTCCGCTGAGGCATCTATGCAGCTTCAGCCCGCCTACCTCGGGCGTAGCAAAGCTCGCTTGCCACGCGAGAAGACCAAGACAATGCCCAGCAGGTTCTTCCAGAGCATGTCTAGATACAGCATTGCTATGGTAATGTCCACCCCAGCACATTTTGACCAGCTCCTCACATTCCTAGAAGTTGTGCTCTTGACACACCAGCTAGCTCAAGCACAACAACGAAGCTGAGAATGAAAACTCAACACGCATCTTTGTTCTCCTACAATCTTACAAGACCGTATCCTTACTGGTGGTTCACACCAGTGACCTTAGTTGCCGCGTTTGCGCTTACCGCAGTCTTCTCTTATCTGAACTATGCAGCGAACGGCTTTGAACTGGTCGTGACGACATCGTCAGACCCCAATGGCACCATAGCAGATCTGAGCGCACTACACGGTCTACCTAGACTATTGACTGGGAAATACAGGCCAAATTGTCAGCCGGTGAGCTTGGCTGCGGGAAGCAAGTTCTTCACCAACAGCACCGGTCTGAAGTATGAAATCCTGAAAGTGTCACGACAAGGCAGCACAGATATACTGCCGGCTTTGACCTACAGCAATAACGTTCTGGATCATTGCATGGTGACGAAGGTCGAGCTGGAGCCTTCGAGCCAGGACAGAACAGCGAATCAATGGTCCGTGTCAGCTTTTGGTATTATTGTGCGAACGTATGCCACCTGCAACATTAGCAGCTCGTATGGTAAGAGTTTACGAATTTAGCCGACTGATAGACTGACATTGTCGCCATGTATAGGCCCTATAACATTCGACATCCTGAATTCGTATGACCTAGTTCCGGAAACAGCCACTGTCAATTTCGTGAGCCAGAACAAGAGTGCTCGAGCATCTCTCTGGTGGGGCGAATCGCTCCTCTCCACATATTGGATATGGTCCACGTTCGAGATCAGCAAGAACCATACTTTACCAGATGGCGATTCACGCCCTGGTAGTAACAACAAGATCAGTAAGGCCCATCTTGCCTTTCACCCGGACGACTCGAGCCGCGATATACTGGACACAACTTTTATGCGACTCGCATGGCGCATGCTCTGGGAGGGTGCTGGTACTGAGCGCGGAATCTATTGGTGGGAGCAGGAGGAGCAAGTAGTGTACGCATCGGAGTATGCAAAGAGAGACATCTGGCCCAGCAATTGGTGGCTGCCGGCAGAGAAACTTGCCAAATCCGCTTACTCAACCGTCCTCGTCGACTTGGGCCAGGCCGAGTGGTCCAATATTTTGCTGGAGGACTAGAAGCTCCAAAGGTACACTGCAGACTTCACAGCAGCGCAACAATACGTGGTGAATGCTGCTCGGGTAGGAGAGGTGGACCCCTTTGATCCTGCTTCTGATCGTACAGGTCGACTGGGCACGAGCCCTGCGGTGATTGCAACAACGTACATCTGCAACGTGCCACGCCGTAAAGCCACGAGTACGATTGCATGGTCCATCATAATTGCAGATCTGGTCTTCCTTCAAGCTGTGTGGACTGTGTTCAAGTTGGTCGTTGAGTTCTATCTCTTCAAAAGGCTGCCTGAAGCAGGGCACTGTGCGGGCTGTCAAAGGGTGATAGTATCAGACGGTTCACGGGATGATCAGGGTCAGCAGGAGCGTTCTGAGGATCATGAGATGGCCCCCTTGACGAAGAACTATCTGCGTCCCGGATATCAGAGACAGTTGACTGAGGACTCCAGAATATGAAATAGTATGTTCCCAAGGTTCTGGTTCATGTCAATATCAACGAAAATCCTTAGCAGTATACACTTTTATATTGGGGGCGCCACGTTCCAACTCCGGAGCCCGCTCCAGACCTCGACAATATGGTTTACATCTGGCGATCTCGGCCGAATTCACATCGTGCCAACTCAGTAGCCGTTCCACCCAAGGCTTCCGTGCGCCAATCGCTTTCAGGCCCCCTCGTAAGGAGATCATCTTGATCAATCCTCGCATATGCATATGGTAGTTCTCTGAGGTGCCATGTTTGACCTCGTAGGCTGCAAATAACGAGATGCACACTAGCATCTCGTCTGATAGCGAGCGCTCAGAGTCGTTGAGTGCAGTATTGATACTTTGGATCAAGAAGCTGTATAGTTGTAGAACATGGCCGTGGGATGTCGTGGCGGAGAGGTCCCCTAGAATATTGGCTATGCTCACCAATATGGCCATGATGAGTAGCATTGGGTCGCTGAAGATGAAGGTCATGAATCTCTTGTGAGCGGCTGAAGCTTTCAGGCCTGTCTTGAACTGGGTCTGAATGTCACCTGCTTGACTCAGGACGAGGTGATCGTAAAATCCCTAAGTAGACAATGAAGATGCCACCGGTCAGCGTGTGCCACGACATGCTGAGCCAAGAACGGAAGGGAAAGAGTGCTGGCTTCAGGGCGGGTAGTTTGCCATAAGGCGAGAGGTCCATGCGTGTGGAGTTCTTACCACTACAGAAGAAGTATGTAACCCCAAATTTGCCAATGCTATACCAGCCGTGTTTGCGGGATCGTGGAGAGCAAAAGTCTGAAATGCCGCTGTGCCTTGCGAGAAGGCTTTCGCTAGGGGGTTTTGCGCAACAAGTCTCATTGTCATGAGTGCGTCCAGATCCGCGGCATCGCCTTCGTCAATGGTGGTGTCGTTATCGTCCTGATGCACCGAAGTTGTTCTACTTGCGTTCGAGGAATTCGGCTTCCCATTTGCAAAGTCGAAAGCATGTGTGTTTGCATCTCGTAGGCAGTCTGACTCTCTCGGTGCTAGAGGTGACAACTCTCGCAACCCGGATTTTTGTTGTGTCAATTCTCGAGCCCTTTTATGCTGCTGTCTAGCGATATGAGATCGCACTTGTTTCCGGACGTCTTTCTTCTTCGTATCATTAGGACGCTTGATCTGGATAAAGACCAGGTCTGCAGGCTGTGGGGCCAGCGTCCTGCTGTTGGTCTGGCCGGCTACTGCATGGTTATTCATGACATGCAGAGTGTTCTGTCCTAAAAGGGCAGGAGGAAGAGAGAAGTGATACGAAGAGGTGGGCAATCCGACTCTCGTCGTGATCCGCTGTAGATCTCAACCGGTCCACCCGTAAGGCTTGTCTCCAGTAGATCACTCGCTTTAGGTGGATGCGGACTGACGTTTGTGTTGCAGTACATCATGAATGGATGACGTGGGCACAAGCAGCATAGGCGGCATCGCTTAAACGGACTACACGTTCTCTGCTACCTGGGGGCGCGAGGAACGTGACGCGACATGTCACTATATAGATACTGTCTCAGTCTCTTCGCGACTCCACTTCAGCTGGAGCAATGGCTATCGAGCATGAATGCCCGGCCTGGCTCAACAGGAGCGGCAACACCTAGTCGCCAGGTGCACTTTACCGCCACGCAGCTAACAATGGAATATCTCTACTGCGATTCTCTGCTTAGCTCTGACACGCCACTGATCCAAAGTGAACACGATCTTTCACGGCCATATCGTGGAGCGGCGAAACCGGCTCATCGCAGGTGCGGTCAATGATAAGTAATTTCAGCTTGATCGACTGGTAGCACATGAAGTGGCGATTGTGGAAGCATGAATGACAGACTGCCGCGTCTTTGATTTCCACGTGGACCGTCGACCTTGCGGATCTCATTGCCGACTCCTGGATGTCTCGTGCTTGACCCGTGCGACGACTGTTTCAGGACGTCATCCAAATACCAAGCTGCTCAAGCGTTGGAGTACAGTGGGCATCATAGAATATGCTCTAAGACAAATTGCCGCGTACGCGTCAAAACTGCCACGACATGCAGGCATTGCTTCATATGTATTTGTATGGATTCATAATGGCGTTCTGATAGTTCGGTCAGTATGTGTAGACGATCATCTGATAGCACACTTACGGGGTCGTATAGCTGTTTGAGCTGCTTCATCAGCTTGATCATTGTGTCACTCCTGCTGTACCCGATTGCCTTCTTCTTTGCCAGGCCGAGCCCATGTTCGGCTGAAATGCTGCCGTTTCGTTGCTGAATCCACTCAAAGACCCATGGCTCGAGCACTTTTTCCACCTCTTTGTCATACCGCCTTGTGCACACGTTCAAATGCAGATTGGAGTCACCCATGTGTCCATAGCCAATCACATCAAGCACAGGTTTACTCTCGTCTTCGGGGTCCATGAGACCGCTGTCCAAGAACTTCTGTCTTGCTTCTGCGACAAGATCATAAAGCTGGGGCAGAGGAATTGACAGATCATACTTGTACACACCGCCGAAATGTTGCGACGATTCGCTGACACCTTCACGACATGCCCACAGAGTCTGCGATTGTGTTTCGTTTTCTGCCAGAATGCCATCGGCGACGATTTCCTCGCCCATGACATGCTCAAGAAATGCTTCAACCTTTTCGCGATCGTGATCCGCGTTCGATCCGGAAGTCTCAATTAGACAGTAGAAAGGGTATTCGCCCTCGAGAGGGAGCTTCGCACCCGAAGCTCGAGTGTATATCTTTTGTGAATTGCCGTCCATGAACTCAAAGGCAGAGAGAATCTCCTGTAGGTAGCCCTTGGCCTCCTTGAACGCCTGCTGGACCTTTTCGTACGACTCAAGACCAAAGTATGCAACATTGACAGCCGGCGAGCGCTGTGGTGTCAGGATGGAGACGGCAGTGACGATGCCAATTGTGCCTTCACCTCCGATAAACAGCTGCTTGAGATCGTAGCCCGTGTTGTTCTTGCGCAGCTTTCCGAGGTCGTCGACTATCGTTCCATCTGGCAGAACAGCTTCTAGGCCAAGCACGTTGCCATGTAAGCTGCCATAACGAAGCAATCGCAACCCTCCAGCGTTCGTGGCGACATTGCCCCCCAGTTGGCACGTTCCCTTGGCCGCTAGGTCGAGAGGGAAGATGTGCTTGCGCTCAGCAAGATAGTTATCGGCAGCTTCAAGCACGACACCAGCATCCGCGACCAGAATGCCAGAAACATCGTCAAAATCGCGAATCCTGTTCATGCGGGCCAGATTGATGACAATCTCGTCAAATACAGGCACAGATCCTCCCACTAGACCCGTGTTGCCACCCTGAGGATTTACCGCGATCAAATTGTCATTACAGTACTTCAGGATCTTGCTGACTTCATCGGTCGAGCCTGGCTTGAGCACGAGTCTCGTTTGCCCTCTGTACTTCCGCATCCAATCAGCGTTGTAGGCTTCCAGATCGCTCGCGGCGTCCTGGCTGACTCCATCGATAATGGCGTTATCTGCACCCAGCACGTCCTTGAAGAAGTTGACATCATCCTTGGTGATCTCTTTGAAGCGGGAGTCGCGTTGGATGTCGGGATATGATTCGGATGTGTATTTGATCTGCTTGGGGTTGCTCACGCCCGATCGTGACTCGGGCGGATCGTGCTCAGCATTGGAGGCAGTGGTGGTAGCTTGAGCATAGCAGCGGATCAATGGTGATGACGCTTGATATGCGGGTCGGAGATGTGCTGGCTGCTGGAATGCTCGGTTGGCAATGCGGATGCGCGTCAGAGCAGGCAGACAGCGGTTGACGGCAGACATGGCGGGACCAGAGGAAGGAGCAGGTGAATAAGGACAGAGGAAGAGGAAGGCACGATGAGGTGGAATGGCAATGGCAATGCTGCTGCTCGGTTCGCGAAGTGGTCGGCGTTCCGAATCCCTGCAATGCCGACGTGAGAGCTGCCGACCTACCTTCCAGATTGACGCGTTTGAAGCAGTCGCCTAACTGACTTAGCTCAGCTGGATCACAGCAACTACTCACTCAGTCTCCAGCAAACACAGTAATCTATCTCATCGACATCGTCAGCGACCACACCGACATCACCGACACCATCAACAACTCCCCGCAGCAGCAGCAGCAGCAGCGACGATGAGTGGCTACGACCGCGCGCTGTCCGTCTTCTCGCCCGATGGCCACGTCTTCCAGGTCGAATATGCCCTCGAAGCCGTCAAGCGTGGAACATGCGCCGTCGCCGTCAAGGGCACCGCCAAGGATGACCAGGTCGTTGTGATGGGCTGCGAGAAGAAGTCGGCTCTCAAGCTGCAAGACACCCGCATCACGCCCTCCAAAATCTCCATGGTCGACACCCACGTGTGCTTAGCCTTTGCTGGTCTCAACGCTGATGCACGAATCCTCGTCGACAAGGCGAGACTGGAGGCGCAATCACATCGTCTGACCGTCGAGGACCCCGTCACCATTGAGTACATCACCAAGTACGTTGCCGGCGTGCAGCAGCGATACACACAATCGGGAGGCGTGCGGCCTTTTGGCATCAGCACCTTGATCGTCGGATTCGACCCTGGGAGCAAGGAGGCTAGGCTCTACCAGACCGAGCCCTCAGGGATCTACAGTGCATGGTATGTGTAGAGTGGCACAAACAGAGAGAACGTGCGGAAGGACCAACGCTAACAAACAACCAAACAGGAAAGCAAATGCCATCGGTCGCTCATCCAAGACTGTCCGCGAGTTCCTCGAGCGCAATCACAAAGACGACATGACCCGTGCCGAGACGATCGAACTCACTATCAAATCGCTCCTTGAGGTCGTACAAACGGGCGCGAAGAACATCGAGATCGCCATCATGGCGCCAGGGAACACAGTGGAAATGCTGCCATCAGAGGAGATTGAGAAGATTGTCGAGAAAATCAACAGCGATAAGGACGCTGCTGCCGAGGCGAATGCAGGGCGGAGAGGTGGTGCCCGTGCCGCAGGAGGAGAGCAGGTTCTAGCATCGAGACCAGCTGGTGATGCTCCTCCGGAGTAGACGTATGTCGAGGGTCTATCGAGGGCGGGCAGGCAGGACAGGGCAAGAGCTGCGTCCCTGACATGAGAATGTACAATACCGGTCGCCTACCTGCTCCATCAGGGTCGGAGTACTTGCATGCATGATATACCACTTCACGATAAACGCCAGACCATGAGCGTACTTACTCGATGTCAATGTCACGCGTCACGAGAGTCACTCCACCAATGAATTTCGAACCGGTAGACTCAGAGGTAACGTTCGTACGAGAGTGTCGGCTGCAGAAATTCAGGACACATGTGGTGTACTTCCCGCCTGCTATGTAAAGTCTGCGACTAGAAACTTCTCACTGCAATGATTCTGCCATCTTCCGGCCCTCCAACCGGATTGATTGGTAGCTCACCTTTCCGACCTCTTCGCAAACCCAGCTCCACTTCATCTGCCGATAATGCCAGCGAGTCCAGACTTTGATCGAGAAGCTCATCGCAGAGTGCAATTGCCGGTCCGAGAATCGAATCGTGCCGATGCAAGATCTCCAGAGCAGTGTCTGACAGGCATGAAAACATGGTGCCCGGCGGCGGCGGCCGAGGCAGTGACTGCATTGAGCTTGCGGAGCAGCTGTAGCAACTCGAAGATGCCGTCAGAGCAGGCAGAAACTGAAAAACTTGGTCATCGCTGGCCGATCGCGTGGAGTGATAGCTTGCCGTGGAGCTACATCTGCCCGAACAGAGTGACAAATGCGCCGCGGCCTGAGTTGAGTTCCGTGTCATCTTGTCCAGCTGAAGTTCGCCCACCCGATGTGCTGGATGTACATCCGGTAGTAATGGTAGTACGGGCCGCAGCTCGAAGCTAAATTGCGGGAGAAGCACTCGTCGGTTCACCGACTCTGCACTTTTTGTCTTCAGTACTTCGTTCAACTGTTGATGGACTTGCTGCAGATCCATTGTCAAGCGTAGAGTCTCATTGACAAGAGCCTCCGCAGTCTCGCAATCCATGGCTTGACTGAGCGCTTGCATGCTCGCTTTCAGCTTTGGCCGCGCCACATCATCGAATTCGCCAGGCAGTGTGGTAGCTGTCACGTTGGGAAGATTGTATCTGCTCAGGCGCCGTCGAAGGCTTCGCTTCTGTAGTCGAGAGTGCTGAGTGCCCATGGTCTTTTGAGCTTGCTGCGACCTGACTGAGGATGACTGAGCTGGCAGCACAAACGTTTACGCTATGCAACCTCGACGGGCTCTTTGTAAGTGTGTGGTCCGGACTGCTGCGCAGCTATCAATAGCCTGGACTGGGATCTCGCAAGAGAGCTCCCTGGTCACTCGTAACCCAAGGCATAGCTGTTCGCGCTTCGAGTGGTCCACCTCGCTCACCAACATGCTGAAGTCGGCAGCTGCCATGCAGGCTCTCGTAAGCTATCAGAGGTTAACAATCCTCCAGCGGCATGCGATACGCCTGTAAACTCATGGCGTCTCTCTCCAATGGCCTGTGAGTCGACAGAGCCAGCTCGGCGCAATGCTTGTCGAGATGAAGCTATGTCGTGGGAGCATTGCCTCATGTGATCTGGATAATTGCATGGAACTTCCCACGCGTAGACTCGAGCGTAAGACAGACGTCTAGGCTCCCTGCTACTGCTGAACGATTTGCCTACGCGTTCTTGTGCTCTGCTCGTGCCCTACCACTGACAAGTTTGGCGCGGATGTCGTCTAATTGCCGTCAGGGCTCATGTCTGTTGACCAATTCATACTCTGACTGCGCCCGTTGTGACCAAAAGGGCAATCGCTGTCGTATCGATTGTGTTTTCCACCGAGGGACGTCGGAGGGCGTGAGCACGTATCGACTGTAATACCACCAGCCTAAGAAGATCAAGCTGAAACCGATGACGAAGCCGACGATGGTCACAAGGACCCAGTTACGGGCCATCTGTACTACATGTTAGCAAGTTGCGATGCAACGTGGTCTACCTGCATCATGTGCCTTACCCAGAAGATGAGCTGGACATCGTAGCCATGCCAGCTGTTTCCTAGGTGATGTGTAAAGAAGCTCCATGGCTGGTTCTGGTACTCCTTGGGAAATATGATTCGTACTCGTCCGCCGTCTGACCCGTCCCCAACGTTGAAGCCTTCATCGCTGTAATGTCTCCAAACGATGCTGACGAAGAGGGGCCCTGTACTCGCCATGACGGAAATGTAGGGGAGAAACCAGCTTCGATCGTAGTTGGGCAGCTCCTCAATGACACGCTGGAAGAAGGGGTGTCCTGGAACGGCGCCCATGGCGTCGTTGCTCACGCCTGTTGGAACAGTCTTCCTCACAAAGGCAGGATACTTCAGCAGGGGCTCGAGAGATCTATTGCACCCATCGTCCAGATCAATGTAGATGCCTCCGTAGTGGTCGAGCACGAAGTATCTAATGGCGTCTGCGCGCTGAATGGGATATTGGTATCCTCGAAACGTATCAAGAAATTCCGGGTATTCCTTCTCGATGAACTCATCCGACATGGCGTCCGTCCACAACATGTACTTCCACTCGGGCTCTTGGTGCAGGTCCAGGCAGCTCTTCTGCGCATCCTGCCATACCAGCGGGATGCTCGTGTTGATGTATGTTTGGTGAATGATGCGCGGGATCAGTGGTTTCGCGTCTAACTCATGCTCGGCGCCCATCGGCGGCAGCTCTGCCTTGGTGATTGCATCTTCGATTCCGGTGATGACGAGCAGTTCGAGGAGAGTCCACACGGAATGCACCAGGAAGGCGATGAAGACGAGATTGAGGATGAGGAAGATCAATACCGGTCGGCGCATGGCCGCGGTCGCACGCAGTCCTCGACGCCGCTGATAGGTCGCGTGGCCAGTCTTGCGGATGTCGTCGTTGTGTTGGAGCCGTTTGTGTTGCGATTGCTTCTTCGAGGGTGCGGAGTGCCGATCGCGGGGATGGACGAAACGAAACGGAACGGTCCACGGATGCTCTGATGATGCGCAGGAAGGAGGCGGCAGAGTCAAACAGAGTGTGAAGGAGCGTCAGAGGGAGAGAAGAGAGATATAGACACACGCGGCGAAAGGATGCACAGCATAGCATAGCATAGCGCAGCACAGCTTCGGTGATGAGCGCATAAAAATTGGTGCCCGGCATCACAGGCTCCCTCTCCCTCGCTCCCTTTCGTGAGATTGTGATCCTTGCGCGCACGCGGCGGATACCAGGCTGTGCTTTCTTCCCTTCATCAGCTCCATCCATCTCAACCACTAACTACATCTCCACCAGAGCATTCAATGTGACCAGGACGTCTCTGACTCTCTATCACATCTCGACATGTCCTGCTGCGTACACTGCGCTGCGCCGTCAGAGTAGCAGCATACCGCCACACGTTACTCACGCGGCAGCACCGGAGTGCAGCACCAGAGGACAAGGAGCACGGCATGATCGGCCTCCGCTCGCCAAGCTGTCCCGTCATATGATGACCTGTTGCACCATCCATCCGCATCCGTTGTGCGACCGCCAAATACGTAGGCAGTGGCAATGGCATATTGCCGTGAGCTGTGGGCTGTACGGCACAGAAACGACGCCCGCGAGCACTGTAACATCGAATCTGGCCAGCTTTACGATCCGCCATGTCCAGGCTCAAAGATGGCGTTAATCGCGCCTCTCACTCACTTGCTGAGATCCACTCAAGACACGTCCTAAACATGCGGCTTTCGATATCGTTGTGTGTGTGTACTATCGGTCTTGCAAAGCTGATGCTGAGCACAGTCGTGGACTGCGACAGTCATCCGATGCCTTTGAGTTCGGAACTCTACCAACTTCTTGACCGGCTTTTGCTACTTCAACTTCAAGAAATCGACTCCAAGACTGCTAAAGTAGGAGTGGGTGCGGTTCCACGGAACCTGCTCATGACATTGGAGAACAATATCAAGTCAACATGGCTGACTATAGTCGGATCATTGAGGGGTTAAAGTCCGCATTGATTTCTTGGCTTGGGTGAACAGACGAGTGGGGAGTTCGACATTGAGCGAGCACTAGCTGTACGAGCAAGCTTGCAGAACAGCGGAAAAGCACAGTGGCTGCAAGCCTCGACGTCAATCCTTGCATAGACTACAACCTGGCCTCGTTGTGATGCGCTGTGAGAGGCCCGCGACTGCCTTAAGCGTGCTGGACTTGCCTGTCGCCCTGACCATGCGAGCGATGACCATCAATGCCAAATGTTACGCCACAGTATTATATCTCTCAGTCGGCCCAGATGGTGTGGAGCATCTATTTTCCGACAATAACGTTGCCAGAGATCGAGTACACACCGAGGACATATCAAGAAAAGGGAACCGGTTGGCATCGCGACAGCACTGAGTGCCGTCGAGATCGACCTGGAAATCTCGCTAGGTTGCGTCTCACGATGATATGCTCAGCACTCACGAGTTTCTGCCGCTGGCGACAAGCCTCTCCAGTCCTCCCAAGCGTGAGAACCGCGTGTATATACGCTTTACAGGCTGAGAATCAGGAGACATATTGGCAGCTCTGCCAGGGGTAATCATTACTCGTCACTGTCGAGCCGGCCACAAACGTCATGCAGGGGCTTGTGGCGCCACATGACGCTGAGTCGTAGCAAACGGGCGCGAGTTCACTCACCCTGCTCTCACACAACACATATGCGGCGGTACATGACTCGCCCATAACGCTCTCGTGGCCTCTCCACAGGCCGCTCGGGACGACTTTGGTTGTCACCAATCATAGCACTAGTGTTATTGTACGAAAAGGTGGCTGCTCTCACAACAGCAGTCGACTCCAGCACAGATCATATCGGCCGCGAACCCGGAATATGTCCCAAATCGTGGACCGAGCGTTGTGCTTTTCCCATATCCGCGAGTCGGTTCATCGTGATGGTTAGGAAGTGCTGTTGCTACTGCAAGCTGACCGAAATCTTGTTATCAACGAGAGCACTGCAGCGCATGCATCTAAAAAGTTTGGCCCTAATATACACATTCGTATCTACAATTACATGCGCAAGGCTGTTCGTCAACTCTCGTAGCTCATTGAATCTAGCAATATTCCCACTCCGGGTTTGACTCGCAGTACTTCGCCCTCAGTTGTCTCTGCACGCATTCGTTCTCGCACGGCTTGTTGCGAGTGATGTCGGCAAGGTAGCAACCATCCTGAGCTCCGGTGTTTGGTTCGAGGTCGCCACAGCTTCGTCCACAGGTGCCTTGCGTCACAGCTACACAAGCGTTGTAGTCATCAAGGTCGCCTCCAGAGCAGTCTCCGGGACCGACGTCGCACACGGCACATTCGCAATCTTGTCGCTTCAGCACTGAGAAGGGGCTGAGTAGGCCAGCTTGCTCTGTTGACAGAGGACTGGCGATTGCAGGCATGGCTGCGAACAAGGCCAGGGCGAGCTGGATGATAGTCGTGGACTGCATGTTGCCGGTGTGAGTTTCTGGGTGATGTCTGGGTAGTGTTAGTACTGTTGAAACGGTCGATGAATTGATTGGCAGATTCTCACTGGATTGTCTCGTGTCGTCTTTGAATGCTTTGCTAGCTATGTTTTGAAGTGATGATGGCTGAATATAACTTTTGCAGATGTGGCCGGTCAGGACCTGTTTATCTGTTTCCGTTGCCTCAAAGATGTTTCCACTCCCGTCATGTTGCATACGGTACGCTGATTTCATTACATCCACCTCGTCACCTGTCATGCTGTTGTCTGGACACTAGAAACTCACGAGCATGAGCATCGAAGGCCGATCCCAGCGTGATGACATCGCTGGCTGAGTTGGTATGGCGCTACGCTGGGCACTAAAGAGGGTGTCGACCATTGCTTTGAGGCATTGTCTTTGACTTTCGTCATGTTTGCCACATTGCTTGACCATTGTACGCCTACGTTGCATTGATCTTCCATTGCAGCATCACGCGGCATACACGTGGTAGCCCGGTTCAGCAAGTCTGCGTTGGTGGCGTGACCGTGGCAGGTGCCAAGGACGTGGCTGAGTGTGCTATCCTGCGTGAGCCAAGCCAAGATGGATCCTGATGACTATGCCAAGAGGACCCTCAGAGAGACTTGGGCGGCCCTCGTGTTGGAGTTGTGGAGACAGGGTGTAGTTCATATGGCTTGGCTAATGCTGATCTGATCGCAGAGACAAGCAGCGATGTGTCTATCAAGCCAGCGACGTGGAGCGCCAGTGCCTTGCCATTCCTATGGGAGAAGCTAACACGATCGTAGGCGGCGGAGCTCTTTGTTATCTGCCCAGGCTTTCATCCAATCTGCTCAAGGATGTGTGTACAGCAAAGAGTCCCGAGAGGTGATCTCCGCTCAATCGCCTCCTCCAGCCCTGAGAGGAATTTTGGCTGCTCTGTCCGGTCATGTAGCTATCCACTACAAAATCGCTTGGTTATGTATATCTGCAGGAACGCTTTCGCTTACGTCGTCAGCGATCAGCAGCTTCACTATCATAAAGATCAGCCTGGAGATTGACTTCGATGCCCACAGCAACCAGGCAGATGTATGACATATGGCTTCCTCGGAAACTAGATGGCAGTGATCATTGTGTATGACCAGCGTTCCGCAAGCCGGTGTGTATACAATATGGCCGACGCACCTGCAGCGTTGTTCTCGGTTGAGTAAAACCTGCAATACGTAAGCATATCGCGGGATCCAGCGTTATAGGAGCGCTACGAACACCGAAGCTTTCACGCACTTGTATCTACAAGCTGAGACTTGACGATACGGCCTGACGGGTGGGGGTGAAGAGACTAGCACGGGCCACATTTTAGCGCGGCTCAGCCAGCGAAGCTCCTCCACATCGAGGCGCTCAGCTGTCAGCACCTGAAACCATCTCTCTTTAGCAGTCACTGCTGCCTTCATCGTACGAATGTTAGCATGGGCGGCAAAGAAAATTGTGAAGACACTGTTGAAGGGGACTGTGCCGAGCGGATGTTTCAGCATATCAAGGCTCAGCATGATAAGCTGTTGAACGAGCTCCAGCATGAGAGCACACGTCTCGAACAGGAATGGTTGCGGGAGACCAGCAGAAGTAGCAACAGTGCTGGACCTTTTTCTGCCTTCAAGAAGTTCATTGACGACGGTCTCAGCTCCATCTCTCACGCTCTACAAGAATTTCCGGCCAACGCCGCTGAGCTGACCTCCAGAATGCAAAGAGAACAGGATTGCTGGCGCGCTGAAGAGCAGGACATTTCCAAGAGATGGACCGGCAGTACAGACTCACCAGATCACGTCCATATGGAGCAATCTAGAAGCACACAGCGAGAGCAGGAGGAAGCCATCGAATCAGCTGCGGAGTTGTTGGACATTGCACATGAGCTTAACGCTCATATCCCGCCCTCGAGAGTGAAAGCACTGTATCGCGATGATAGTGGTGGTCCGGGAGTCCTCGACATGATTGAGAGCTTGTCAATGATCTCGCCAGAACAGCCGCGATGGCTTTCTGTTGATTGGTTCAAGCGCGACCCTTACTCTCCTGTCAGGCTCGAAGCTCACCCTGCTCTAGGACGACATGGCGCAAAGTGGCGAGCTGCATTTGAGGATCTGCTAAAAGCCTCACTCGATAAGCCAGTGGGATCTATCGAGAGAGTCGGAATGAGGGTACCCTACGGTCGGCCACAATCTACTTACTACGGACCAGGTCTTGACTGGATGCTCAGCTTGCAATGTCGCGGCATTCTGCCATCGCAGCTTCCTCGATATTATGGATCTTCAGAAGCATCAGACACTATCAGGATGGCTGTGTATCCTTCAGTTATGCTCGGCGCGAAGCACCTCTTATCCGCAAAGTCTCTCGCCAGTCTTCAACCAGCAGATACCGTGCTAGCTGCTGACTTCCAGGACCTAGTGTCAGCGGTGGGCACGAAGGCCACTGCCAATACTGAAGCTGAACCTCTACCTGTGCGCGTCGATCCGGATACAGAGCAAGATCTGTACCAATCTTCGTATTTGTTCCCTAGAATTGATTCAACTGAACATTTCCGTGGCGAAAGAGCAGATGGTAGCACCGCTAACGAGTCGCCGACGTCTAGAAATGACCGCCTTGAAGCAGCCTTATTACGACGTGGCGTTGATCTGGCTGGTCACGAGTTCGAGTCATTTGCAGCCACGAAGCCCAGCTTTGAAGAGCTCGTGGAGAGAGTGCTCAGGCTGCAAGAAGAGCATGACAACCTGGAGCAACTGACTGGGCAGGCGTGGAATAGCACAACGCCTGAGCCCATTGCGGAGGAGCCTCGCACGCAGGACCAGCTTTGGAAAATGTTCGAGGATAATGTTGGTGAGGCCAATCATCGTGTGTCACGATCGGGCATGTGGTCGGACAAGTGCAGCCTGCCGCCGTTGGCAAGACGCAGTGACCAGATCGAAAAGTCACCAAATGTCGCTCCTGAGCAAACGCCAAGTGTGCTTGCCGCCCTAACGACAACACACACAACGCGCCACCCGGATGGGACAGTAACGATTAAAGTCGTATTGAAGCAGCGCTTCAGTGATGGCAGGGAGGAGACTTTAGAGAGCTTTCATACCCGTACAGAGGAGAGCGTCACCGTGCACGACGAGCAAAGAGGTGTCAAGAAGCCTCCTCAGACGAAAGGCTGGTTTTGGAAAGACACCTGATCTTAGTCTCTTTGATCAACGAAGGTATCTAGGTAATATATAGTATTAATGAAACTTTACTATTTTAGGAACGCGAAAGGTATACGAGCTCGCTAAAATTATTAAGAGTAGAGAATTAGCTCGGATAGATAGAATAGTATACTACTAGCGATATAGGTTAGAATATTATAACGAGTACGCGACTAATTAGAATCGTAGAAGTCTAGTATAAACGATATATAATATTATATATATAATAGTAATTTATAGACGAGAGGACTATCTCTTACTCTCTCTCTTATTCTTATATATATCTAAGATCTCTTTATATCGATTTTACTACTACTCGTATATATAAATATTTATTATAATACGTCTTATAATAATTATCTTTTCTCTACTTATATTTATTATATTAAACTTTATTATAGTTTTACTAGTATTAAAGATTAGTAAAGTCGTATAGACTATATTAAGAGTTATTAACTTAGAAATAGTATTATACTACTAATAATATCGACTATCTTCTTAGAACTTCTATAACTAAAACTTCTAGTCTTAGTACTCTACTTTTAAAGATAAAAAGGTTTTTCTTAATAATATTAAGAGAAAAAAGATCTACTACTAAGTATAGTATAAGTCTTAATAGATAGTAGTAGAAATAGGTTTCTAGAGAAGATTATATAGATATTAGTAGTTACTAAATAGATAGGTCTTATTAAAAGTAGAGAGCGTATTATATACTATATAATATTAAGGAGAGTATAGTATAGTAAAGAAGAATAGGGGATTAATCTTAAACTAACTTATATATATAGTATAGTAGTAATATACTAGGAACTAAATATAAAGTTAATTAAGTTAGTTATCTAAGAAGAGAAGAAAGAGAAGTAAGATATATCTCTTACTAAGCCTTAGGTAGATACCTTAGGTATCTAGAACTATACTTAAATATCTATATCTAGACTAACTATCTAGAATATATTCTTAATACTCCTACTTATACTATATAGTTAGATCTTTCTATAGATTATCTATAATACTTAAGTACTAGCTCTAATCTTAATTAGTTATTAAGTACTTACTTTTTAGACTAATAACTAGATAGTACTAACTATTAATCTAATAAACTTTCTATACTACTATCTCTTATAAAAAGGTAAAAGAAATACCTTCTATAAGATCTTTCTTCTCTCTTATATAGAAGTAGATTATTTAGGATATAGACTATCTAGTAAGTTACTCCTATCCTTTCTTATAGCTAATTCTAATAGCTCTCTAGATTCCTTATAGCCTAGTCCTCTACTTAGTTATATTCTATATAGCTTCTTAGTTCCCTAATAGCCTTTAGAGTATACTATTCTTAGCTATAGAGATCTTATATTAAGCTAGAGAGTAGAGTAACTATATACTAGTAGTAGAGATAATAGCTACTATAGAGGAGATCTTTAATATTAACTAGTACTTAGCCTTAGAAGGTATCTAGTTTAGCTAGGTACTATATAGTAATATTATAGTTAGTAATAGGTCTAATATTAGTAAGAGTATTTAGGACTTTATAAAGTCTAACTAAGAAGGAGTTAAGTAACTAAAATCTTTCTTTTAGACTTCTCTTAGTTTAACTCTAAGGCTTAGAGTTATTTTTTATATATCTCTTATATAAGGTAGAGCTATCTTATAAACTTCTAAAACTATAGTCTATTCTTTAGCTTAGTAAGACTATCTACTACTATCTCTTTTATATTTATATATTCTATAGAGATAAGTCTATTCTACTAGAGCTTTCTTATAGTATTATATAAGATATTAATATATTTAGACTTATTATAAATATATAAGTTCTTAACTAGAGTAAGAGTAGCTTAGTTATTACTTTTTAGCTAAATTAGCCTAATTCTAGTAATAGTTTCCTAGTTACTAAGGATCCTTAGTTAGTAAGAATATTCTTCTACTAACTCTAGGTATCTAAGCTCTCTTAAAAGAGTACTAAGGAACTATAACTATTTTATATATACTCTTATAGCTATATATTTAGCTTCTATTATAGATATAGCTATAGATTTCTACTTCTTACTTATCTAGGAGATTAGTATACTATAAAGGAAGAAGATATATCTAAGAATTAAGACTCTATTAGTCTTATCTATTATATAGTTAGAGTCTATATATCTAGTAAGATAGCCTTAACTATTTCTTAAGTATCTTAGACTAAGGTCTAGGTTTAATCTTAGGTATCTAGTTAGCTTCTTTAGAGCCTTTATATATCCTACTATTAGATTACTAATATAGGAGCTTAATCTTCTATAGGTAAATAAAATATCTAGTCTTATAATAGTTATAAGCTATATCTATATTCTAATAATAGATTAGTACTTCTATTTATTATACTTTTTATTATTTAGTCTAGTAGGCTTTAGACTTTTATAGCTATCTATTAGTAAAAGAGTTAGTAATATAGTTTCTTAGCCTATTTCTATCTTAGCTAGGTTCTCTTAAATATAATATTTCTAGTTAAGTTTTAGCTAGCCTTACTATCTATTTCTTATTAGTCTTATTCTAAGAATCTTATCTAGCTCTCTAAGATCTTTAATCTTAAAGACCTTACTAAGTTAGTCTTTAAACTAGAGGATATCTTCTAGTCTCTCTATAGTAATAGATATATTATTAATATAGATTAGGATTATTAAGTCTTTCTTTTTCTTATAGATTAGAAGATATAGATCTACTTCTAATTATCTAAATCCTATTCCTTTTAGCTTTAATATATATAGCTAATTCTAGTCTCTTATAGCTTACTTTAGCTTATAGAGACTCCTTAGAACTTATAAGACTATACTAGTTAGTAGGTTAATACCTAGTAGTAGGATTATATAGATATTCTTATATAGGATACTCTCTATAAATATATTATTTATATCTACTTAGTATAGAACTAGGTCCTTCTTATAGACTATAGCTATAAATCCTCTTAGAGTATCCTACCTAACTATAGAAGTAAAAGTTTCTATATAGTCTACTCTATACTTTTAGAAGAACCTTTTTATAACTAGTCTTACCTTAAACTTTTTAATAGCTCTACTAAGCTTTCTCTTAATATTAAAGACCTATCTTAAGGTAACTAAGTTAGCCTCTTTTAATAAGACTACTATAGTCTAGGTATTATTACTTATAAGTATATCTAGCTTCTTCTAAATAGCTTCTTACTAGAGATAACTCTATTTAGGATTACTTACTACTTTCTTATAGTTTCTTAGGATTAGAACCTTCTATTTATATATTCCTACTTCTTTAGTAGTAGAGAATATAATCTCTTTAACTTCTTTTAAGAATTCTAAGTTCTATAGAATATCTAGATTAATAGAGCTTATAGCTAAGAAAAAAGCCTAATACTCTAGAAGTATTTCCTTATCTAGCTAACTATTCTTATCTAGCTTAAGCCTAATTAGCTTTAGCTTTTAGTTAAATCTATTAAGTTCTTAGAATACTTTCCTTTTTCTAAAGGTTTACCTTAGAGCTATCTACTTATAATCTATCTTTATAGTTTCTTAGATAGAATTTTTAGATTCTTTCTTAACTTTCTTTTAATTTAGGAATTTTCTATACTCTTCTATATCTTCTAGTAGAGGTAGAAGTTATATAAAGAGTTTCTTTCCTTTCTAAACCTATATTAATAGCTAGAAGAGAAGAGGCTTCTACTAGCTTAGACTAGAAGTACCTAAGGTACTTCTACTAGCTTATAGAGTAGGCTAGCTAATAGTTCTTAGCCTTCTAATAGGTCTTCTTTCTAAAGCTAAACTAGAGAGATTCTAAATTTTAATATTTAAGTCTAATTCTCTATCTAGCTTATCTTTAAAGAAGATTATATTAGTATACTACTTAATAGCCTTTATATCTAGCTTCTAGAACTTCTATACTTTTACTATATTATTATAGTATCTAATAAATATAGTATCCTTTCCTCTATTTATTAGTTTATTACTTCTTACCTACTAAGGCTATACTCTTATATCTATATATACTATAGCTCTATATCTTTATACTTTAAGGTAGGAGACTATTAGTTTAATCCTATTAAAAGCTTTATTAGGTAAGAGCTTAAATCTCTTAATATTAGATCTATTTAGGAGCTTATTCCTTATATATATCTATACTTTAAAAGCTTCTAGCTAAAACTTAATAGATATCTTACTTTCTTTAAATATTACTCTAATAGAGGCCTCTAATATTTAGATAGACCTCTTAACTACTCTATTATAGAGTAAATTATAGGCCTTAGTTAGCTTAAGAGTAATTCTAAAGTCCTTCTTCTACTATTTAATTAAAGTAGTAATCTCTTTAGTATTATTAGCCCTTATAGACTTAAGGAGTACTACTAACTATTTTTCTATCTTAATTCTCTAGTTCTAAAAAATAGTTAGTATATCTAATCTAGCTTTAAGTAGAAATACCTATTTCTTTCTTAAGAAATTATTAATAATCTTAAGCTACTATATAAAACCTTTTACTAATAATAGTAATAGTCTATAAATATCTACTAATATAAGAGCTAATCTTTTAAGTCTTCTCTTAATAGACTTACCTAGGTATTTCTTTATCTTACCTATTATATAGATCCTATATTTATACTTTTCCTAGTTAGGAATTAGAATTCTTTTCTTTAAGTTAGTAACTTTATAAAGGTTTAAGAGTAACCTTCTTCTAAAGTATATAAATCTTCTATACTATAGCTTCTACTATTTTAGATCCTTCTCTAATAGAGTAGTATAGGTATTATTAACCTCTATAGGATTATATAGTAAGTAATATAACTTTTCCTATAGAAGAGGTAATATCTTACTAATAAATAGAATATCTCTAACTAGCTTAGTCTTTATAACTATTTAGCTATCTAGAGAGATAAGAGTAAAATTAGGCTTCTAGACTCTAAATTACTTACTAAACTAATCCTATAATATAAGATTTACTTTAAGATTAAGAATAAATAGTATCTTATTAAATAGAACTTCTCCTTCTAAGATTCTCTTTATCTATACTAGTCTAGAGTAGGTTATATAGAGATATCCTCCTTCTACCTTAATCTATACTTTCTTTCTTAGTAGCTTTACTAATCTAAAGAAGGATAGTTAGTTAGTTATATAGAATAAGGTATAGGAATCTAAGAGCTATTCTTAGAGTAATAACTTGCCTTTAGTCTTAATTATAGAATAGGCTAACTTATTTTAGTTATTATTATCTTCTAATAGGGAATTATTATTACTTCTAGAACTAGAGTAAGTTCTAGAATTAGAACTAGAACTAGACTCCTAGGCTAAGAATCCTTTCTTTAGAAGCTTTCTAGACTTTTCTATTCTCTAGAGCTACTTACCTATTCTCTAGATAACCTTCTTTAGCTTATTATATAATAATAACTTATAGATAGCTTTCTTAATATATCTAGTATTTTTTAGTAAAAGGGATCTTCTAACTCTCTCTCTAAGGAATAATCTCTAAGGGTTCTTCTAGTTCTTAGTACTATTTCTCTACTAGGATAGTTTCTTAGTAGTAGAGAGGTTAGAATAATCTTTTAACTAGTACTTCTCTTTCTTATAGAGCTAGTATATTAGTAGAGACTTTCCTTAGTAGAGCTATCTAGAATAGAATATAGCTAAATCTATATCTATCTTATCTAGATTATTTCTTACCTCTTAGGACTTAAGTAGAAGGAGAATAGTATCTATATCTAAGAATAGTTAGGTTATAATAGTATTCTTAGCTATTTAGTATAATATAGGTAGAGACTATAAAAGATATTTTAGCTTTTTCTCTTAGCTCTAGTAGTAAGCTTCCTAAGGATTAATCTTAGTAATCCTCTTACCTAGGCCTCTAAGGTATCTCTATACTTCCTTAATTATCTTATTAGGTAATATCCTAAATATAATAAACTACTTAATTAGATCTATAGTATAGGACTTTAGGACTCTATTATACTTATTCTAGAGAATTATCTATATCTTAGCTACTAGTATAGTAATATACTATATCTCTAGCTCTATCTTATTATCTTTACTAATACTATATCTAATACTAAACCTATATACTATATTATCTTTTAAGAAGTATTAATTCTAAGTAATATATATCTAGAGACTAGTATCCTACTAAACTATATATAGGTTCTCTCTAATAATTAGTTAGCTAATTACCTAGAACTAGTCCTTCTCTTCTAGCTTATCTATCTATAGCTTAAACTATCTCTTCTAGTTAGTTCTATCTAGAATTAGAATCCTTTAGCTCTTCTTATCCTCTTAGTCTATTATAGAAATAGATAAATAGAATAAATAATTAGTAGAATACTTTAGACTAGCTAAGGATTCTAGAGAAGAGTAATTTCTTATAGTAGAGAGACTAGCTCTAAGAGATAGAGATTTCTTATATTTAGGAAATTACTAAGACTTAGATCTTTCTCTCTTAGTAGAGTTTCTATTACTAGGTAGTAGGAAGGCTAAGTAGCCTCTTCTAACTCTAGTAATACTAGGTATAATAGTAGAGAACTAGGTAGGTATTAATAAAATAGAAATATACTACTATCTTATAGAGATCTTTACTAACTTATATACTACTAGGTATAAACTAGCTTCGTTAGTAATATAGTTAGAGAAACTTCTAGGCTCTAAATGTTTTCTATAAACTATAAGGGATATAAGTAACCTATACTAATATAGGTTACTCCTATTTAGTATATAAACCTAGGCTTATAACCTATTAAAAGTAGAGAGCGTATTATATACTATATAATATTAAGGAGGATATAGCGTAGTAAAGAAGAATAGAGGATTAATCTTAAACTAACTTATATATATAGTATAGTAGTAATATACTAGGAACTAAATATAAAGTTAATTAAGTTAGTTATCTAAGAAGAGAAGAAAGAGAAGTAAGATATACCTCTTACTAAGTCTTAGGTAGATACCTTAGGTATCTAGAACTATACTTAAATATCTATATCTAGACTAACTATCTAGGATATATTCTTAATAGGTCTAATATATTTAATAAGTATATAATTTAGATAGGTATATAATTTAAAAATTCTATATAGTTTACTTAAATACTAACTATTATTAGACGTCGGAATAGATAGGCCGAAACGAGTTAGTATATAGGTTAGGCTAGGTCTTAGCCTATCTATAGAAGATAGTAATAGATATAGTATAAATACCTACTCTATACTTAGATAGGTTAGGTAAATAAAAAATAAGTATAATATAGATTTTAAGTATAACTATAAAGAAGATAGATTCTAGTTAGTATCGACTAATAAAAGGAAGTATATAATAGAGTAGTAAAGATAGAGAGAGAGATAATAGTAATAAGTAGAATAGATAGGCTAATCTAACGTCGACTTAAGTTTATAATATATATAGTTAGTAGACGTAGTTAGTAGCTACGTTCTAACTCTTAAAGCTTCCTTATAGAGTATATTACGCTTTTATATACTTTAATACTATAATTAATCTATCTTTATAACCTCTTTATTATTACTAATACTATTAAACTTTAAAAGAGCCTTAATATCGTTTTTAACCTTCTTATTCTACTTCTTAAATATATCTATCTAATTATAAGTAAGTTCTAAATTAGGATAAAGAGTAGATACTTCTATAGTAAGTACTACTCTTATATTATACTTATAATCGCGATATCGATATTATAAGAGTATAATATATATAAAGGTATCTAGATTATATATCTAATTATAGTAGTTCTAATAACGTATAATACTAAAATCTCGTTTATATCTAGTACCTACTACTAGAATATATAGAATATTCTAGGCTATTTTTAATATAGTAGAGAATATATTAGTAAAAGCTAGCTATATATCTATAGGATCTATTCTATCTATATATAAGGAGTCTACTATCTAATAGCGCTCTAGTTCGTTATTAGGCTTAACTAAAGAGGCTATATCTACTACTAGTTAAGCTTTATTATCTTCGCTATCGATCTTTATAGTAAAGAAGATTAAGAAGCTTTATATACCTTAAGGCTACTATTTCGAAGCTTATATAGTACTAGATAAAGCTTTATAATACTTTAACTACTCTATACGTAATTTACTCTAGTAGAGATCTTCTAAACTATTATTATCGAAAGCGCCTCGCTTCTAGAATATACTCTTAATCGTAGAATATAGTAGTACTACTATACTATAGTAGTCTCTAAACTATTACTAGGTTTATTAGTAATATTAAAAGAGCTTAGTATACGCTTTATCTAGTACCTTATAGAGTAAGACCTTCTAAGCTTCTTTCTTATACTTAAGTTTCTTATCTACTTTATCTAGAATATCGAAAAGAGAGTTATAGTAGCTAAGGACTAGATAGAGGCTAGAGCTCTTTATCGTACTAACGTAGATAGTAGCCTAAGCGAAGAGTATAGTTAGAGACGTAAGATATTCTAACTATTACTAGTTAGTATTAGATAGTATAAGTATTAGTAGCGACTAATTCTTAATAAATTTATCGATAAAGTTATATAGTCGACTAAACTAAGATAGTATTATTATAGTCGAGCTCTAATAGGTCCTTACGTCTTATATTACTCGTAGTAGTCTCGTTATAGTATACTTTTACTAGCGTATATAAGCTTTTAGATAGGGATATAGATTCTTTAGACGCTTCTTTTAGAGATCTATAAAGCTCTCGAAACGCTAAGAACTAGAGTTTACCTATACTATAAATCTATAGACCTAGAACGATTAATAAGCGCTAACTATACTTACTAACTACGATCGTCGACTATAACTATAATATATCTTAAATAAAAGTTTAGATAGTTCTTTAAGAGAAACTACTATATTAGTCTTTTAAAACCTTTCTAGAGCTTATTAATCTTTCTTATCGTTCTAAAACTCTTATAGATCGTTAATTAGTATTATTTATAGTTATATAAAAAAGGCCTTTATAGTAAGCTATATTATATAAGTAAAATATAGAAACTATTCTAGAATCGTAGCTAGTATAGTAGGCTTAATAGTCTTAATACTAGAAAAGAGATTTACTTTATCTAGTTAAACTTCTAGTACTACTAGCTCTATAAGCTCTTTAATCGAAATAGAAGGCTTTATAATTTTTATACTATACTCTATTAAGTAAAGGCTAATAGCCTTAATACTAGCTTATATTAGTACTAATCGAATAGATACTAGTAAGATATATATAGATCTATAGAGTATACTATTATTTCTAGCGTTATTATATATAAGAGCGATTAGTTAGTCTCTAAGGCTAAACCTTTATAATATATTAAAGAGTAACTTCGAAAGTCGCTCTCTAGTATATCTAATAGTAATATAGAGAAAGTCTAATATCGCCTTATACTAAACCTATTTAGCGTCGATCTAGTAGATATAGATAGTAAGGAATAAAGCTTTTATACTACTAGACTACTAGCTATCGACTACGATAGTAACCTTAGAGGTTCTAGCTAGTATAGCCTTTAGGTCTTCCTTAGACCTCTCTTAGATCTCTTAAAGAAGAGCCTTAATTATCTTACTAGAGTAGAAAAGTATTTCGAGACTAGAGTTAAGATATATATATATATATATATATATAGTAGACTATAGGATTCTCGAAGAAATTAAGTAGTAGGCTATATACTACGATTATTTATATAGATACTATAGAGAAGTTATTAATACTTAGGTCTAGGTCGCTAAGGTAACCTTTACGATTTCGAGCCTAACTATATAAGCTTAATAATATAGTTAGTAAATATAGTTAGTAGGAACTTATATAATAGTCTTTATACTACTAGATATACTCTAGTAGTATCTTCTTTCTCTTAAATACCTATACGTACTCCTTAGTTTAAAAGTAAGAACTAAGACTACTTATACTAATATAGGAGCCTAGATAGGCTAAAAAGATCTTATAACCTTAGTAGACTACTTTTAGTAAGGTATCCTCGATATTAATCCTCTAGTTAAAAAACTTCTAGATCTAGAAGGAATAGATACTCTTCTATTTAATAGATATAGTCTTTTATATTCTAAACTTAGATTTATAGTAACTTTATATCTTCTACTATCGTCGTATATACTAGTCTCTAAAGTCTGTTTTATACTCTTTCTACTATAGATATATCCTATTTACTTAAGTCTAGTCTAGAGAAGATATAGGTATATTAATTAGAATTTTAGAGATAGTAGATAGTCTACTAGAGCTCTACTCTAATACTATACGTCGTTACGTAGAGCGTACTATTAGACTAGATCCGAATTATAAAGAGTCTCTAAAAACGCTATCTTAATATTATTATCTTAGTCGAGTACTAGATCTAAGTCCTCTAGTAGCTAGCGATAGATTTTACTATAAAGATAGTATATTTATAGATAGTAGTATTAAAACTAGAAGAGTTAAAGAAGATAAAAGTAGACTAAATTATAAAAGTAAGAAAGAGAGGAGCTCTAGACTATCTATAAAATACGCTATAACTTTACTCTAGTACGACGTCTATAGTAGTTCTTACCTATAGAGAAGCCTAAATTATACTAATTAGACGTAGTAAAGCCTCTTATCTACTAACGATAGACTAGTTAAGAACTCGGTACTAATCTCTAGATTAAGTACGCTAGAATCTATTAGATCTATAATAATAGACGAAAAGCTAATACTAGCCTACTCGCTCTTAAATCTAGCTTAAACTAGACTCTTAACTATAGCTTCGAGTAAAGTCTCTTTCTTATTAAGTCTATATTATTTATTAAATATACTATAGGTAAGCTTCGTATTTTGTCTCTACTATATAGAGATAGTAGGTATAGAGAATCTATAGGTATTCTAATCGTAGTTAGTAGGAATTAGCTATCTAAGATACTTAATAAGAATTAAGAAGTAATTAATAAAGAAGAGCTTCTAGCTAAGAATATTATATAGTATAGCCTAGTATTCTAGCTAAAAGATATTATAGAGTATAGGCAAAACGCTATTAGTAATATATAGCTATAGTTAATTAGTATATAGTTAGTAAATATAGTTAGCGCTTAAGATAGCTAGTAGATATATCTTAACTTAGGCTTCTAGTACTAATATCTAAAGTAAGATAGCTAGACCTTAAAGCTATAATATTATAAAAGAGGAGCTCTATATTATATTAGTAGATAGGAGTTTCTAATAGATAGAAAGACTTATAATATTACTATATACTTATATAGCTATAAGTTTATCTAGCGCCTTAATCTTAGACTAGAACTCGCTAATTACCTTATACTAGTATTAATAAGTCGCTCTACTATAGTTAGTAGAGCCTAGTATACTAGTAGATAGCTTAATAGCGCGCTTAGCCTAAATATTCTCTTCTTAAAATAAGCTTAGTAGGTTATTAATAATAACGTTTATAGAGTTTCTCTTTAACTTAGAAGGATCTAATAGTACCTAAACCTATATACTACTATCTTCCTTTTCGAATTCTTCTAATATACTCTCTTTTCTCTTAATCTCTTTATATAGAAGGTAGAGCTCGATATACTAACCTTCTTTATCTTTCTAAATAAGATCTTTAAGAGATTTCTTTTCCTCTAGCTTCTTAAGAGTCTTCCTCTCTCTATATAATATTAGCGCTAACTATATACGCTAACTATATTTACTAACTATATATATAATAGTATAATAGAGACTTACTATTATTTAGTAAAGCTTACCTTATAGTCTAGTTTCTATTAATTAATATACGTCTTCTATATATCCTTATCGAGGCTATTCTACTCTAGTAGTAAAGCTATTTACTTTATCTTAAAACGACTAAAAGCTTGATTCTTTACTTTATATTTTTAATCTTCTTTAGCTCTATCTTTATCTATAGCTTAAGTACGTACGTAGTCGCGTAGTATATTTAGATTAATTAAGTAGTCCTTAATATCCTTTCTTATTATAGTAAGTCTTATACGTTTCGCCTCGAGTTTAGAAAGAGACTCTATCTTACGCTTCTAATATACTATTCCTAGGACAATTAATATTAAAAGTATCGCGTTCGATAGCTATAATAGTTATCTACTAAATAGTAGTAGAATTAGGTAGGTTAGATAAGCGATAGTAATATATAACGAATTTAGTTATAAGTATAGATAGTTAGATAGTAGGGTTTAGAATTTATAGAAAGTAAAGAAATCTAGAGTCTAAGAGCTAACTAAGTAGAAGTAACGTTAAGATAGAGCTACTCCTAGATACTTTAATATAGCTTTCTAGATAATATTAGTTATTAGTATATATAGTTAGTATTTTACTATTAGATTATATCTTAGTATAAGCTAATATATCTACTAAGTCTACCTATCCTAGGTCTCTATAGTATATCTACTAAATAGAAGAAAGATTACTTTAAAAAGAGAGATATAGGCTAATTATATAAGACTAATAGTAGATTATAGAGACCTAGCTTTTATTCTAGAAAGGATATCTTAACTTCTTAAGAAGTACTTACTCGTTTATACTTACCTTTTCTACTATATATAACCTTATATATTAGCTAGAGATATTATAATTTTAGCTATTATATTAAGAACTATCTTATCGATCTATAGGCTAGGTTTAAAACTCTTTAAGCTACTTAATAAGTTAATAGGCTTAATAGATTACTAAAATAGTATAAATTCTAAGAATCCTATAGTATATATTAATAGAATAAATATTTAGTTTTAAGATATTTTAAAGCCTAATAACGAGATACTACTATTAAGTCTATTATAGAGAAAGTTTTTTTTTTAGATTTAGAAGATTCTACTAATCTTTTAGAACTAGCCTTTTTTAATTAGTCTTAGAAAAGAGAGAGAGTATTACTAGTTTATACTTATATATTTTATAGCTTCTAAAAGTATTCTACTAGGAATAATACTAGTAGGATCTATTATATTATTAATAAAATTAATCGAGAACTAGACTATAGAAGATAATATAGTACTAATATCTATTATAGAATAATTAATATTCTCGTCCTCTATAAATTCTCTAGACCTCTCTATCTTAGACTAAAGATAGAGAACCTTCTTCTTTATATACTCTTCTATCTACTTTAGAATCTTCTTATTCTATATTAACTAGGAAAAGATAGATATAAGCTCTTCTTTATCCTACTCTATCTTCTTTAAATATTCTTCTCGAGTCTAATTAAGAAACTTCTAGAAGAGATTTATATACTCTAACTCTACTTAATATAGTTAGTATAATAGAGATAGTACTTAGAGTTCTCTATAATAATATAATCGTAGCTATTTAGGAAATAGTAGTTATAAGAAAGAATTATAAGAGAACTAAAGAATAGAGTTTCTTTAGAAAAATAAAAGCGATTCTTTAAAGAAGAGAAAGCTATCTTTATACTATAAAGAATAGATAACTTAAACCTTATAACCTTAGAGCTTTAGAATAAAGCTAAGCTAGAAAGAAGATAGTATTATAGTTTAATAGCGTAGCTATTAGAATCTCTACGATTATTAGATAATAGGCCTTATCTATAAGAAGGCTACTTACTTATAATAGAGTAATTAGAGAAATATAGTAGCTAGTAGATACTAATAAATAGCTATAGTATATATATATCTAATTACTCCTTAGTAATACTAAGATAACTATTAGTTACTACGAGTAATCGTTAATTATAACTCTATAGAATAATCTTAAAAGATATAGGAATTTCTTTTATATATATATATATATATAATAAGTAGTTCTAGATAGTTATTATATATAACTTACTATTCTATCTTACTAATTAAAATTCTAAGAATCTCTTCTTTATTATACTTCTAACTAGACCTCTCTATCTAGCCTAAACCTAATTAAGCTAAGTATCTACTTAGTAAGATCTTAGGTTATTATCTTAGTAATAACCTTATCCTATTATACTATTATATATATAGTTAGTAAATATAGTTAGTATATATAGTTAGTACTAATATTATATAGAGAGGAGAGAAAGGCTCTTAAGAAGCTAGAGGAAAAGATATCTCTTAAAGATCTTACTTAGAAAGATAAAGAAGATTAGTATATCGAGCTCTATCTTCTATATAGAGAGAAATAATAAGAGGAACTCTATAAATATTATTATCGATAACCTACTAAGCTTATCTTAAGAGAAGGATATTTAGACTAAGCGTACTATTAAGCTATCTACAAGTACGCTAGGCTCTACTAACTATAGTAGAGCGACTTATTAATACTAGTATAAGGTAATTAGTAAGTTCTAGTCTAAGATTAAGGCGCTAGATAAACTTATAGCTATATAAGTATATAGTAATAGCGTAAGTCTTCCTATCTATTAGAAACTCCTATCTACTAATATAATATAGAGATCTTCTTTTATAATACTATAGCTTCGAGGTCTAGCTATCTTACTTTAGATATTAGTACTAGAAGCCTAAGTTAAAGTATATCTACTAGCTATCTTAAGCGCTAACTATATTTACTAACTATATACTAATTAACTATAGTTATATATTACTAATAGCGTTTTACCTATACTCTATAATATCTTTTAGCTAGAATACTAGGCTATACTATATAATATTCTTAGCTAGAAGCTCTTTTTTATTAATTTTTTCTTAATTCTTATTAAGTATCTTAGATAGCTAATTCCTACTAACTATAATTAGGATATCTATAGATTCTCTTTATCTACTATATCTATATAGTAGAGATAAAACGCGAAGCTTATCTATAGTATATTTAATAAATAATATATACTTAATAAGAAAGAGACTTTACTTAATTTTAGAAAGATAAGCTTAGCTTATTCTAAAACTAGACTTCTAGAAGCGACTCTAATATTATATAATAGCTATTAGATTCTATATTAGAGACGACTCTAATGTTATATAATAGCTATTAGATTCTATATTATAGGCGACTCTAATTTTATATAATTAGGTTATATAATAGATATTAGATTTCTAAAAAGAAAAGAGGTCTAAAATTATCTAAATAATATCTTAGAAGTTTCTATAGTATATATTAGTAAGAGTCTCCTACCTAGTACTATCTAGCTTAAAGGTCTAGAATTAAAAAGAAGCTTAAAGAAAGTTAGATTTCTAATTAAAGATTCTATAACTTTCTAAACTAGTCTAAAGCTATATAAGCGATTACGTAGCCTAGAAGATTCTAGTCGTCTTAAAGAGAATACTTAAGTAGACGCCTACGCTCTACTTAGTAGAAGAATAATAAAAGTTTAAACTACTCTCTAATTAAGTTAATTTTCCTTTAATAATAATCGATTAACTAACTATTAATATTTAATTAACCTTTAGATCAAATATTAATTAAGAACTAACGAGCTATCTCTACTAAAATCTTAAAAGGTTATAAGCCTAGTCTATAATAAAGCTTAGACTAAGCTAAGACGACGTATAGACTAACTCTAGAATATATAGACTCTATCTAGAGAAAGTATAACTCTTTTCTAGAACTTTCTCTAGAACTTTTTTAAAAATCGATAATAACTTAATTAAATATTACTAAATTAGACGATTTATAGTTTAGAAGAAAGCTTAAAGAAAGCTCTTCTAGAACTACTATACTAAGGATTTTTATTATAATAAACTAGAGAGCTTATAGCCTTTAAAGTCTCTACTACTATCTCTTATCTAGGGAACTAGAATTATATAAGCGTATTAAGAGTTATAAAAACTATTATACTAGTTAGATCTCTTAAGTAAGTAGTATACTAATAGATATTATTAAGAATAGCTAAACCTAAGTATATTATAAGTTAGTTAGCCTAGTATTAAGTTTCTTTCTCTAGAAGCTTTAAGATATTTAATAATTATATCTCTAAGTAATAAGATCTTTAGTTTTTAATATCTAAAAGAGTAAGAAAACTATAAGATATAGTTTTCTAGAATAAAGTCTTATCTAACTAAAAAAGGCTATATTAGTACTATAGCTAGTAATTAAAACAATACTAGTAACGATAAAG
Organism: Septoria linicola; assembly: GCA_024114885.1. Lineage (NCBI taxonomy): Eukaryota > Fungi > Ascomycota > Dothideomycetes > Mycosphaerellales > Mycosphaerellaceae > Septoria > Septoria linicola. The sequence continues at coordinate 2,997,528 of CP099420.1, forward strand.
TACTAGCCTCTATTAGATTAGCTCTAGAGGATAGCTCTCTCTTATAAATTTAAGATAAAGAGATAGCTAAAATAGCTTAGAATACTCTTAAAGAACTCTATTCTTTTAAAGAAATTAGTTCTAAGTTCCTTCTCTTAAGAGAGCTATTCTAAACTACTCTAGAGACTTTAGAATCTATAGAGTTATATATTAATATAATTTATCTTCTTACTAATAATTTAAAGAGTAAGAAGATTATTATATTAGACTAAGTAATAATAGCTTAGACTTTAAATAACCTAAATAATAAATATAGCTTCTTTATTACCTCTATAAGTTAAAATCTAAGAGATAATAAAGCTAGCTATACTCTAGAGACTTTATTCTCTAATATACTAGATAAATCTAGAAGATATAGTACTAAAGAAATAGTACTTCTCTCTAGAGATAATAAGTCTAAAAAGTCTATAAAGAATAAACCTAAGAGTATCTCTAAAAGATTAAATAAGAAGAGCTTTAAAGACTCTATTAAATATTATTTCTATTATTCTAAGAAAAGATATTTAGAAGAGAAATATTTTAATAAATACTCTAGCTTATACTCTAGTTAGTAGTAAGCTAGTAAAGAGTCTAAATCTACTAAATCTAGTAGTAGTCTATCTAATCTTATTACTAGAGAAGTAGAAAAGATATAAGATAAAGTAGAAGTACTATATTCTATTATAGATATCGACGTATCTCTAAACGCTCTTAGTCTAGAGCCTAAAGATATATAGATTCTAGACTTAGGTACTAGTAGATATATTATAAGTAATAAGATATATTTTATATCTTTCTATAAGAAGAATATAATAATTAAATAGAGAGAAGCTAGCTCTACTATATCCTATAGAGTAGGCGATATAAAGATATAATTTAATAATACTAAAAAAGTTATAATCTTAACTAATTACCTATATACTCTAGATTTTAAGCTTAATCTAATATCTATCTCTTAACTAGATAATAAGAGAGTTAGAGGCGTACTAGAAAATAGTATAATAGAGCTATATAACTCTAGCTATTACCTATGAACTAAGACTAAGTAAGATAAGTCGCTATATAAGCTAGATATCTTAATTCTCTCTATTTCTTTAAAAGAAGAAGCTCTATACTTAGAGTCTAAGAGCGACGCTAATATATAGTATTAAAGACTAGGATATATAGGCGATAATATCTTAAAACACCTAGATATTAGCTTAGAAAATAAAGAAACTAGTCTAAAATATAAAGTATATATTTAATCTAAATATACTTATAAAATAAGTTACTAAATTATAGAGAAAGCTAAAAGCTATCTAGATAAGATAAGCTATAATATCTATAGCCCTATAGAGCCTCCTACTAAATAGAGATATTACTACTTTATAAGCTTTATAGATAATTATAGTCGTTATTTAGAAATTAATCTATTACGACTTAAATCTAAGGCATTCTCTAGTATTAAAGACTCTAAAGTAAGAGCTAGAAACTCTAACTTAAATAGTAATAAAAGGCTATTATTTAAGATATTTAAAAGCGATAATACTAAAGAACTTACTAGTTATAAAATAGAGAGTCTCTTTAAAGAAAATAGTATAAAATATAAACTTAGTAGCTCTTATAATTCTAAATAAAATAGGCTTATAGAGAGACTAGATAGAACTCTATTTAATAAAGTACGTACCTTACTACTAGAGTCTAATCTTCCTAAGTACTTTTAGAGTAAGGCTCTAGAAGTAGCTATATATCTATATAATAGAACGCTCTACTTGTCTTTAATCTATAAATTACTCTATAAGGTTAGGTTTAATAAGAAGCTAAACCTTAGTAATATATACGTTTTTAGCTCTATATCTTATTATTCTAGAATTAATACTAAGAAATTAGATTCTAGAGCTCGTATAGCTATCTTAATTAGCTATAGTAACTCTAAGAACTATAAACTCTTTAATTTAGAGTTAAAATATACTATCTAGGCACGAGATATTACTATTCTAGAAAATTAGTTCTATAAAGATAAAGATATACTAAGAACTAGTCTAAATCTGGAAGAAGAACCTCTAATAACTCTATCTAATAATAACTAAAATCTAGAGAAAGTCTAAGCTTCTCTAGATAAGGTCTAAGCTCCTCTAGGAGAGGTCTAAGCTCCTCTAGATAAAGTCTAAGCTTAGACCTCTAATAATTAACCTATAAACCTAGAGTTAGATAGAACTATACCTACTATTTCTATATCTAATAGAGATATATCTCTAGAGCTAGAATAAGACGAGTTATAAAATAATATAGAAGAGTTTTCTAAAGTATCTAAGATAGATATAAGAGATATTACTAGTTTTAGACCTATAAATACTCTAGAAGATAATAGTCTAGATAATAAGCTAGCCTTATATACTCTTATAGCTAGTAATAATTATAACGACCCTACTACCTATAAAGAAGCTATTAATAGTCCTAATAAAGAGAAATAGTTAGAGTCTATATCGTCTAAAATTAATAACCTTAGTAGACTAAAAACCTAGTACTTAGTAGAACTACCTAAAGATAGAAAGGTTATTAAAGGTAGGTAGGTCTATAAGACAAAAAGAGACCTCTATAGTAATCTTATTAAGTTTAAAAGTAGATAGGTTACTAAGGGCTTTAAGTAAGTACTAGGCCTAGACTATAATAATACTTTTAGTAATATATATTACTCTAAAGCCTAGCGTTCCCTCTTCTATATAGTAGCTTATAAAGAGTTAGAAATCGAATAAATCGATATAAAACTTACTTTCTCTAATAGCGCTATAGATAAAGAGATATATATCGAATAGCCTATAGGTTATCTAGTTAAAGAGGAAGAGTCTAAAGTCTATTACCTTAATACTACTTTATATAGCCTAAAACAAGCTAGTAGATAATAGTATTTATACCTTAAGTCTATATTAGCTAAATATAATTTTTATCCTTTACTTAAGGATAGTATAGCCTTTAAAAATAAAGAGACAGGCGTCTATATTATATATTATATAGACGATATACTTATATTTAGCTCTAGTCTAAACCTAGTAAATTAGGTTAAGACTAATTTCCCTAGATACTTAGAAATAAGCGATCTAGGCTAGGTTAAGTACTATCTAGGTATAGAAGTATCTAGAGATAGAGCTAATAAAGTAATTACTCTATCTTAAAAGAGTTATCTACTTAAAATACTAGAGAGATATAATAAAATCGAGCTTAATCCTATCTCTATATCTATAGAATAAGATATATATCTAGAAAAAGTAAAAATAAAGCTAAACTAGATAATATAAGATAGTTTTAAAGAAATATAGATACTCTTATATACCTAGCTACTAAAACTAGGCTAAATATAGTATATACTATTAGCTAAGTAGCTAGATTTATATTAAATCTAGATTCTATATATTTTAAAGCTCTTTATAGGATCTAGAAATATTTAAATAACTCTAAAGCTCTAGATCTATTACTAGTATATAAAGCTTAATCTCCTCTCTATCTTAAAGCTTATAGCGACGTAGAGTAGAGAGGTAATTATACTATATGAAAATCTACTATAGGTTATTATTTCTTTCTTAATAAATAAGCGCCTATAAGCTAGCGCTCTATATTATAAAAAGCTATAGCCTTATCTAGTTATAAGATAGAATATATAGCCTTAAAAGAGAGAACTAAAGAGGCTATATTCTTAAAAGATCTCTATAAAGAGCTAGAAATAGAAGAAAAGGCGATTATAGTCTATACTAATTTAAACTTAGCTATAGAATTAGCTAAAAACCCTAAATACTATACTAAAACTAAGTATATAGATATTTAGTATTATTATATATAGGATATCTACTATCTAGGCCTAATAGAGCTAGTTTAGGTCTCTATAAAAGAATAAGTAGTAGATATCCTTACTAAGCTACTAGATACTACTCTATTTAAGAGTCTAAGAGAGTATCTAATAGGATAAACCTAGTATTAAGCGTAGGTAGAGTAAAACTAGCTATTCTAAGACTTAATATTAAAATAGAATCGATAAAATTCGATTTTTAAGACTATTTTTTAGTTTAAAGACTAGATAGGCGTTTAATAGATTAATTAGTAAGCAAATTATCGTCTTACTATAGACTTAAGGACTATAGCTAGTCTATATATAGTAGAGACGCCTATAAAGTATAGAGATCTAGCGATTATAGCCGATTTTAGTCTAAAAAAAAAGCTTTAACTAAGATTAGAAAAGCTTTAACCTACTCTAGACGAAGCTTTAACCTTCTCTAGAAATAACTCTTTAGCCTAATATATAGTTAGATCGTAGACTATATACGGCTATAAATAATAATAGATATTAATAAAGAGAATATATCTTTTAATATAATAGGCTTAAAAATAACCTTATATAAGTAAAGCTTAAGAGAGTATTTTAGAAAGATAAGCTTAGCTTATTCTAAGGCTAGACTTCTAGAGGCGACTCTAACGTTACGTAACTAGGTTATATAATAGCTATTAGATTTTATATTAGAGAGTAACCTCGACGTTATATAATAGCTATTAGATTTTATATTAGAGAGCGACTCTAACGTTATATAATAAGAGTATATAATAGGTATTAGATTTTCTAAAAAGGAAGAAGGTCTAAAATTATCTAAATAATACTCTAGAAGTTTCTAAGATATATATTAGTAGAGGTCTCCTACCTAGTACTATCTAGCCTAAGGATCTAGAATTAAAGAGAAGCCTAAAGAGAGTTAGATTACTAATTAAAGATTCTATAACTTTCTAAACTAGTCTAAAGCTATATAAGCGATTATATAGCCTAGAAGATTCTAGTAGTCTTAGAGAGAATACTTAAGTAGACGCCTACGCCCTACTTAGTAGAATAATAATAGAAGTTCTAACTACTCTCTAATTGACTTGATTTTCCTTAATAACGATCAATTAACTAACTATTAATATTTGATTAACCTCTAAGTCAAATATTAATTAAGAACTAACGAGCTATCTCTACTAAATTTTTATAAGTAGTCTCTTTTAAAGCTATATATTCTATCTTATAACTAGATAAGACTATAGATTTTTATAATATAGAGCGCTAGCTTATAGGCGCTTATTTATTAAGAAAGAAATAATAACCTATAGTAGATTTTCGTATAGTATAATTACCTCTCTACTCTACGTCGCTATAAGCTTTAAGGTAGAGAGGAGATTAAGCTTTATATACTAGTAATAGATCTAGAGCTTTAGAGTTATTTAAATATTTCTAGATCCTATAAAGAGCTTTAAAATATATAGAATCTAGATTTAATATAAATCTAGCTACTTAGCTAATAGTATATACTATATTTAGCCTAGTTTTAGTAGCTAGGTATATAAGAGTATCTATATTTCTTTAAAACTATCTTATATTATCTAGTTTAGCTTTATCTTTTACTTTTTCTAGATATATATCTTATTCTATAGATATAGAGATAGGATTAAGCTCGATTTTATTATATCTCTCTAATATTTTAAGTAGATAACTCTTTTAAGATAGAGTAATTACTTTATTAGCTCTATCTCTAGATACTTCTATACTTAGATAGTACTTAACCTAGCCTAGATCGTTTATTTCTAAGTGTCTAGGGAAATTAGTCTTAACCTAATTTACTAGGTTTAGACTAGAGCTAAATATAAGTATATCGTCTATATAATATATAATATAGACGCCTATCTCTTTATTTTTAAAGGCTATACTATCTTTAAGTAAAGGATAAAAATTATATTTAGCTAATATAGACTTAAGGTATAAATACTATTGTCTACTAGCTTGTTTTAGGCTATATAAAGTAGTATTAAGGTAATAGACTTTAGACTCTTCCTCTTTAACTAGATAACCTATAGGCTGTTCGATATATATCTCTTTATCTATAGCGCTATTAGAGAAAGTAAGTTTTATATCGATTTATTCGATTTCTAACTCTTTATAAGCTACTATATAGAAGAGGGAACGCTAGGCTTTAGAGTAATATATATTACTAAAAGTATTATTATAGTCTAGGCCTAGTACTTACTTAAAGCCCTTAGTAACCTATCTACTTTTAAACTTAATAAGATTACTATAGAGGTCTCTTTTTGTCTTATAGACCTACCTACCTTTAATAACCTTTCTATCTTTAGGTAGTTCTACTAAGTACTAGGTTTTTAGTCTACTAAGGTTATTAATTTTAGACGATATAGACTCTAACTATTTCTCTTTATTAGGACTATTAATAGCTTCTTTATAGGTAGTAGGGTCGTTATAATTATTACTAGCTATAAGAGTATATAAGGCTAGCTTATTATCTAGACTATTATCTTCTAGAGTATTTATAGGTCTAAAACTAGTAATATCTCTTATATCTATCTTAGATACTTTAGAAAACTCTTCTATATTATTTTATAACTCGTCTTATTCTAGCTCTAGAGATATATCTCTATTAGATATAGAAATAGTAGGTATAGTTCTATCTAACTCTAGGTTTATAGGTTAATTATTAGAGGTCTAAGCTTAGACTTTATCTAGAGGAGCTTAGACCTCTCCTAGAGGAGCTTAGACCTTATCTAGAGAAGCTTAGACTTTCTCTAGATTTTAGTTATTATTAGATAGAGTTATTAGAGGTTCTTCTTCCAGATTTAGACTAGTTCTTAGTATATCTTTATCTTTATAGAACTAATTTTCTAGAATAGTAATATCTCGTGCCTAGATAGTATATTTTAACTCTAAATTAAAGAGTTTATAGTTCTTAGAGTTACTATAGCTAATTAAGATAGCTATACGAGCTCTAGAATCTAATTTCTTAGTATTAATTCTAGAATAATAAGATATAGAGCTAAAAACGCATATATTACTAAGGTTTAGCTTCTTATTAAACCTAACCTTATAGGGTGATTTATAGATTAAAGACGAGTAGAGCGTTCTATTATATAGATATATAGCTACTTCTAGAGCCTCGCTCTAAAAGTACTTAGGAAGATTAGACTCTAGTAGTAAGGTACGTACTTTATTAAGTAGAGTTCTATCTAGTCTCTCTATAAGCCTATTTTGTTTAGAATTATAAGAGCTACTAAGTTTATATTTTATACTATTTTCTTTAAAGAGACTCTCTATTTTATAACTAGTAAGTTCTTTAGTATTATTACTTTTAAATATCTTAAGTAATAGCCTTTTATTACTATTTAAGTTAGAGTTTCTAGCTCTTACTTTAGAGTCTTTAATACTAGAGAAAGCCTTAGATTTAAGTCGTAATAGATTAATTTCTAAATAACGACTATAATTATCTATAAAGCTTATAAAGTAGTAATATCTCTATCTAGTAGGAGGCTCTATAGGGCTATAGATATTATAGCTTATCTTATCTAGATAGCTTTTAGCTTTCTCTATAATTTAGTAACTTATTTTATAAGTATATTTAGATTAAATATATACTTTATATTTTAGACTAATTTCTTTATTTTCTAGGCTAATATCTAGGTATTTTAAGATATTATCGCCTATATATCCTAGTCTTTAATACTATATATTAGCGTCGCTCTTAGACTCTAAGTATAGAGCTTCTTCTTTTAAAGAAGTAGAGAGAATTAAGATATCTAGCTTATATAGCGACTTATCTTACTTAGTCTTAGTTAATAGGTAATAGCTAGAGTTATATAGCTCTATTATACTATTTTCTAGTACGCCTCTAACTCTCTTATTATCTAGTTAAGAGATAGATATTAGATTAAGCTTAAAATCTAGAGTATATAGGTAATTAGTTAAGATTACGACTTTTTTAGTATTATTAAATTATATCTTTATATCGCCTACTCTATAGGATATAGTAGAGCTAGCTTCTCTCTATTTAATTATTATATTCTTCTTATAGAAAGATATAAAATATATCTTATTACTTATAATATATCTACTAGTACCTAAGTCTAGAATCTATATATCTTTAGGCTCTAGACTAAGAGCGTTTAGAGATATATTAATATCTATAGTAGAATATAGTACTTCTACTTTATCTTATATCTTTTCTACTTCTTTAGTAATAAGATTAGATAGACTACTACTAGATTTAGTAGGTTTAGACTCTTTACTAGCTTACTACTAACTAGAGTATAAGCTAGAGTATTTATTAAAATATTTCTCTTCTAAATATCTTTTCTTAGAATAATAGAAATAATATTTAATAGAGTCTTTAGAGCTCTTCTTATTTAATCTTTTAGAGATACTCTTAGGTTTATTCTTTATAGACTTTTTAGACTTATTATCTCTAGAGAGAAGTACTATTTCTTTAGTACTATATCTTCTAGATTTATCTAGTATATTAGAGAATAAAGTCTCTAGAGTATAGCTAGCTTTATTATCTCTTAGATTTTAACTTATAGAGGTAACGAAGAAGCTATATTTATTATTTAGGTTATTTAAAGTCTAAGCTATTATTACTTAGTCTAATATAATAATCTCCTTACTCTTTAAATTATTAGTAAGAAGATAAATTATATTAATATATAACTCTATAGATTCTAAAGTCTCTAGAGTAGTTTAGAATAGCTCTTTTAAGAGAAGGAACTTAGAACTAATTTCTTTAGAAGAATAGAGTTCTTTAAGAGTATTCTAAGCTATTTTAGCTATTTCTTTATCTTAAATTTATAAGAGAGAGCTATCCTCTAGAGCTAATCTAATAGAGGCTAGTACTTTATCGTTACTAGTATCGTTTTAATTACTAGCTATAGTACTAATATAGCCTTTTTTAGTTAGATAAGACTTTATTCTAGAAAACTATATCTTATAGTTTTCTTACTCTTTTAGATATTAAAAACTAAAGATCTTATTACTTAGAGATATAATTATTAAATATCTTAAAGCTTCTAGAGAAAGAAACTTAATACTAGGCTAACTAACTTATAATATACTTAGGTTTAGCTATTCTTAATAATATCTATTAGTATACTACTTACTTAAGAGATCTAACTAGTATAATAGTTTTTATAACTCTTAATACTCTTATATAATTCTAGTTTCCTAGATAAGAGATAGTAGTAGAGACTTTAAAGGCTATAAGCTCTCTAGTTAGTTATAATAAAAATCCTTAGTAGAGTAGTTCTAGAAAAGCTTTTTATAAGCTTTCTTCTAAACTATAAATCGTCTAGTTTAATTAAGATTTAATTAAGTTATTATCGATTTTTAAAAAGATTCTAGAGAAAGTTCTAAAATAGAGTTATACTTTCTCTAGATAGTAGATAGGATCTATATATTCTAGAAGTAGTCTATATATTATCTAAGGTTAGTCTAAGCTTTATTATAGAATATCTTCTATACTAATAATATAGATTTTATAAAGTATCTAGTAGCTAACTTCTCTACTACTACTAAGATAGAAGAGCTCTCTAAGTAAGCCTCTAGTAACTAGATACCTAGGCGCTAATTCTATTTAGCCTCTAGAGGCCTAATAGACTAACGCGAGGATTAGTAAGATATAGGAATATAGAGGTATAGAAGAGTAGTTAGAAGAGATAATAACCTATTTCTATAATACTTTATATTTTTATTTTTAATATCTCTAGTAAGACTTCTATAGAGAGAAGGATATAATATAGTAGGTATCTCTATACCTAGTAGGTAGGCCTATAGTAGCTACTACTATAATAGTATATAAGAGTACTTTCTAGGCTTACTATAGAGATTATTAATTATTATCCTTTATATTACTACTACTTAGGTTAGAGAGGACTACTTAGGCTACTACTTAGTAATTATTTAAGATAGTATATTATTTTAGGACCTATTCTCTACGTCCTACCTATTCTCTACTAGCGCTACTACTACGTAATTTTTATTAGACCTATAGCCTAGACTATCTACTATAAGCGCTAACGTATATCTTCGTAACTACTATATAGTAGATACGCTACTAATCTATCTACTATAACTACTACTAACTACTATATAGAGCTATCGCTTAACTCTAGCTCTATAATCTATATATAGACTTATATACTACTATCTCTAGGTTAGTTATAGATTTATATACTATAATAGTACTATTAGATCGTAAGTAGTAGTAGTATTATTTCTTACTCTATACTAGGTAAGGCTAATCTATTAACTATAATTAGTTTATATCCTTCTTTCTTATACTAGGTTATAAGTCTATAATACTTTATAAATAACTTAGAAATAAAGTTTCTACTTACTCTAAAGTCTTTTATAGTTTCTAGCTTATAACTATTAATATTAATTTTTATATAGAAGACTATTATTAATACTTAGGTATTTATATTATAGAACTCTCTAGAAGTACTTATTATCTAAGAGTCGATTCTTTTTCTAACTAGGTCTTTATAGTCTATTCTTTATACTATACTTAGATCTATTATTCTATATTCTTTATTATTTAGGATATATACTTTTCTTTAATTATTTAGTTATAGGCGTACTTAGACTAGTAGTATTATACTCTTCTATACTACTCTCTAAGTTATTATAGTAACGCTCTTATAGTATTAGTTACTATATCGTTATCTAGTATTATATAACTATAGAGTATAAACTAGCTACCTATTAGTATTTTTTCTATAATAATTTATTAGAAGTCCTAGAGATACTTAATTCTTCTATAGCTCTAGAATATCGTTCTTAAGCCTATAAGAGCGTTATCGAACTTAGTTAGATCTAGGTATTATTATCTCTTAATAAGTAGAAAGATCTTTTTATAGTTATATATAAGATAGATTATAATCTTCTATAGAGATCCTATATTTTATACTATAAAGATTATTTCTTATTCTTTAGAATCTAGTTCTTCTTTAGAACTTTCTTCTACTAATTTATCCTATTCTTCTTTCTTAGATTCTAATTTAGAAGAGGTATTCTCTTAGTTACTTATATTATTATTATCGTAATAGGATTTATCGAAATCTTCTTTATTAGTAAGATATAGATTCGAGTATAGTTCCTATAATTAATCTAGAACTAGTAGTAGTCTACTTCTATTCTTATACTATTAGATTAGAGATAAACTTTTATATAGTAGAGCTAGTAGAAAGAAGTTCGTATCTTTCTTAGAAGAGTAGTATATTTAGTATACGTCGTCGTAATAGAAACGCTAGTAAAGGCTTCTATATCCTTAACGTCCTTTCTAGTAAACCTATAATAGTATAGTTTACTATATTATACTAAATATTAAGAATATATCCTAGATAGTTAGTCTAGATATAGATATTTAAGTATAGTTCTAGATACCTAAGATATCTACCTAAGGCTTAGTAAGAGGTATATCTTACTTCTCTTTCTTCTCTTCTTAGATAACTAACTTAATTAACTTTATATTTAGTTTCTAGTATATTACTACTATACTATATATATAAGTTAGTTTAAGATTAATCCTCTATTCTTCTTTACTACGCTATACTCTTCTTAATATTATATAGTATATAATACGCTCTCTAATTTTAATAGGTTATAAGCCTAGGTTTATATACTAAATAGAAGTAACCTATATTAGTATAGGTTACTTATATCCCTTATAGTTTATAGGAAACATTTAGAGCCTAGAAGTTTCTCTAACTATATTACTAACGAAGCTAGTTTATACCTAGTAGTATATAAGTTAGTAAAGATCTCTATAAGATAGTAGTATGTTTCTACTTTATTAATACCTACCTAGTTCTCTACTATTATACCTAGTATTACTAGAGTTAGAAGAGGCTACTTAGCCTTCCTACTACCTAGTAATAGAAACTCTACTAAAAGAGAAAGATCTAAGTCTTAGTAATTTCCTAAATATAAGGAATCTCTATCTCTTAGAGCTAGTCTCTCTATTATAAGAAATTACTCTTCTCTAGAATCCTTAGCTAGTCTAAAGTATTCTACTAATTATTTATTCTATTTACCTATTTCTATAATAGACTAAAAGGATAAGAAGAGCTAAAGGATTCTAATCCTAGATAGAACTAACTAGAAGAAATAGTTTAAGCTATAGATAGATAAGCTAGAAGAAAAGGACTAGTTCTAGGTAATTAGCTAACTAATTATTAGAGAGAACCTATATATAGTTTAGTAGGATACTAGTCTCTAGATATATATTACTTAGAATTAATACTTCTTAAAAGATAATATAGTATATAGGTTTAGTATTAGATATAGTATTAGTAAAGATAATAAAATAGAGCTAAAGATATAGTATATTACTATACTAGTAACTAAGATATAGGTAATTCTCTAGAATAAGTATAATAGAGTCCTAAAGTTCTATACTATAGATCTAATTAAGTAGTTTATTATATTTAGAATATTACCTAATAAGATAATTAGAGAAGTATAGAGATACCTTAGAGGCCTAAATAAAAGGATTACTAAGATTAATTCTTAGGAAGCTTACTACTAGAGCTAAAAGAAAAGGCTAAAATATCTCTTATAGTCCCTACCTATATTATACTAAGTAGCTAAGGATACTATTATAATCTAACTATCCTTAGATATAGATACTATTCTCCTTCTACTTAAGTCCTAAGAGGTAAGAGATAATCTAGATAAAATAGATATAGGTTTAGCTATATTCTATTCTAGGTAGCTCTACTAAGGAAAGTCTCTACTAATATACTAGCTCTATAAGAAAGAGAAGTATTAGTTAAAAGATTATTCTAACCTCTCTACTACTAAGAAACTATTCTAGTAGAGAAATAGTACTAAGAACTAGAAGAACTCTTAAAGATTATTCCTTAGAGAGAAAGTTAGAAGATCCTTTTTACTAAAGAATACTAGATATATTAAGAAAGCTATCTATAAGTTATTATATAATAAGCTAAAGAAGGTTATCTAGAGAATAGGTAAGTAGCTTTAAAGAATAGAAAAGTCTAAAAAGCTTCTAAAGAAAAGATTCTTAGCCTAGGAGTCTAGTTCTAGTTCTAATTCTAGAACTTACTCTAGTTCTAGAAGTAATAATAATTCTCTATTAGAAGATAATAACTAAGATAAGTTAGCCTATTCTATAATTAAGGCTAAAAGTAAGTTATTACCTTAAGAATAGCTCTTAGATTCCTATACCTTATCCTATATAACTAACTAACTATCCTTCTTTAGATTAGTAAAGCTACTAAGGAAGAAAGTATAGATTAAGATAGGAGGAGGATACCTCTATATAACCTACTCTAGACTAGTATAGATAAAGAGAATCTTAGAAAGAGAAGTTCTACTTAATAGAGTACTATTCACTCTTAATCTTAAAGTAAATCTTATATTATAGAATTAGTTTAGTAAGTAATTTAGAGTCTAGAAGCCTAATTTTACTCTTACCTCCCTAGATAGCTAAATATTTATAAAGACTAAGCTAGTTAGAGATATTCTATTTATTAGTAAGATATTACCTCTTTTATAGGAAAAGTTATATTACTTACTATATAATCCTATAGAGGTTAATAATACCTATACTACTCTATTAGAGAAGGATCTAAAATAGTAGAAGCTATAGTATAAAAGATTTATATACTTTAGAAGAGGGTTACTCTTAAACCTTTATAAAATTACTAATCTAAAGGAAAGAATTCTAATTCCTAACTAGGAAAAGTATAAGTATAGGATCTATATAATAGATAAGATAAAGAAATACCTAAGTAAGTCTATTAAGAGAAGATCTAAAAGATTAGCTCTTATATTAGTAGATATTTATAGACTATTACTATTATTAGTAAAAGGTTTTATATAATAGCTTAAGATTATTAATAATTTCTTAAAAAAGAAATAGGTATTTCTACTTAAAGCTAGATTAGATATACTAACTACTCTTTAGAACTAGAGGATTAAGGTAGAAAGGTAGTTAGTAGTACTTTTTAAGTCTATAAAAGCTAATAATACTAAAGAGATTACTACTTTAATTAAATAGTAGAAGAAGGACTTTAGAATTACTCTTAAGCTAACTAAAGCCTATAATTTACTTTAGAATAGAGTAGTTAAGAGATCTATCTAAATATTAGAAGCCTCTATTAGAGTAATACTTAAAGAAAGTAAGATACCTATTAAGTTTTAGCTAGAAGCTTTTAAAGTATAAGTATATATAAGAAACAAGCTCCTAAATAGATCTAATATTAAGAGATTTAAGCTCTTATCTAATAAAGCTTTTAATAGGATTAAACTAATAGTCTTCTACCTTAAAGTATAGAGATATAGAGCTATAGTATATATAGATATAAGAGTATAGCCTTAATAGATAAGAAGTAATAAACTAATAAATAGAGGAAAGGATACTATATTTATTAGGTACTATAATAATATAGTAAAGATATAGAAGTTCTAGAAGCTAGATATAAAGGCTATTAAGTAATATACTAATATAATCTTCTTTAAAAATAAGCTAGATAGAGAATTAGACTTAAATATTAAGATTAAGAATCTCTCTAGTTTAGCTCTAGAAAGAAGACCTATTAAAAGGCTAAGAACTATTAGCTAGCCTACTCTATAAGCTAGTAGAAGTACTCTAGGTACTCCTAATCTAAGCTAGTAGAAGCCTCTTCTTTTCTAGCTATTAGTATAGGTTTAGGAAGAAAAGAAACTCTTTATATAACTTCTACTTCTACTAGAAGATATAGGAGAGTATAGAAAATTCCTAGACTAAAAGAAAGTTAAGAAAGAATCTAAGAATTCTATCTAAGAAACTATAGAAATAGATTATAAGTAGATAGCTCTAAGGTAAACTCTTAGAAAAAGGAAAGTATTCTAAGAATTTAATAGATTTAACTAAAAGCTAAAGCTAATTAGGCTTAAGCTAGATTAGAATAGTTAGCTAGATAAGGAAATACTCCTAGAGTATTAGGCTTTCTTCTTAGCTATAAGCTCTATTAACCTAGATATCCTATAAGACTTAGAATTCTTAAAAGAAGTTAAAGAGATTATATTCTCTACTACTAAAGAAGTAGGAATATATAAATAGAAGGTTCTAATCCTAAGGAACTATAAGGAAATAGTAAGTAATCCTAAGTAGAGTTATTTCTAGTAAGAAGCTATTTAGAAGGAGCTAGATATACTTATAAGTAATAATACCTAGACTATAGTAGTTCTACTAAAAGAAGCTAACTTAGTTACCTTAAGATAGGTCTTTAATATTAAGAGAAAGCTTAGTAGAGCTATTAAAAAGTTTAAAGTAAGACTAGTTATAAGAGAGTTCTTCTAAAAGTATAGAGTAGACTATATAGAAACTTTTACCTCTATAGTTAGATAGGATACTCTAAGAGGATTTATAGCTATAGTCTATAAAAAGGACCTAGTTCTATACTAAGTAGATATAAATAATATATTTATAGAGAGTACTCTATATAAGAATATCTATATAATCCTACTACTAGGTATTAACCTACTAACTAGTATAGTCTTATAAGTTCTAAGGAGTCTCTATAGGCTAAAGTAAGCTATAAGAGACTAGAATTAGCTATATATATTAAAGCTAAAAGGAATAGGATTTAGATAATTAGAAGTAGACCTATATTTTCTAATCTATAAGAAAAGGAAAGATCTAATAATCCTAATCTATATTAATAATATACCTATTACTATAGAGAGACTAGAAGATATCCTCTAGTTTAAAGACTAACTTAGTAAGATCTTTAAGATTAAAGATCTTAGAGAGCTAGATAAGATTCTTAGAATAAAACTAATAAGAAATAGATAGTAAGGCTAGCTAAAACTTAACTAGAAATATTATATCTAAGAGAATCTAGCTAAGATAGAAATAGGCTAAGAAACTATATTACTAACTCTTTTACTAATAGATAGCTATAAAAGTCTAAAGCCTACTAGACTAAATAATAAAAGATATAATAAATAGAAGTACTAATCTATTATTAGAATATAGATATAGCTTATAACTATTATAAGACTAGATATTTTATTTACTCTTAGAAGATTAAGCTCCTATATTAGTAATCTAATAGTAGAATATATAAAAGCTCTAAAGAAGCTAACTAGATACCTAAGATTAAACCTAGACCTTAGTCTAAGATACTTAAGGAATAGTTAAGGCTATTTTACTAAATATATAGACTCTAACTATATAATAGATAAAACTAATAGAGTCTTAATTCTTAGATATATCTTCTTTCTTTATAGTATACTAATCTCCTAGATAAGTAAGAAGTAGAAATCTATAGCTATATCTATAATAGAAGCTAAATATATAGCTATAGGAGTATATATAAAATAGTTATAGTTCCTTAGTACTCTTTTAAGAGAGCTTAGATATCTAGAGTTAGTAGAAGAATATTCTTACTAACTAAGGATCCTTAGTAATTAGAAAACTATTACTAGAATTAGGCTAATTTAGCTAAAAGGTAATAACTAAACTACTCTTACTCTAGTTAAGAACTTATATATTTATAATAAGTTTAAATATATTAATATCTTATATAATACTATAAGAAAGCTCTAGTAGAATAGACTTATCTCTATAGAATATATAAATATAAAAGATATTAAAAGTAGAGAGCGTATTATATACTATATAATATTAAGGAGGGTATAGCGTAGTAAAGAAGAATAGAGGATTAATCTTAAACTAACTTATATATATAGTATAGTATTAATATACTAGGAACTAAATATAAAGTTAATTAAGTTAGTTATCTAAGAAGAGAAGAAAGAGAAGTAAGATATACCTCTTACTAAGCCTTAGGTAGATACCTTAGGTATCTAGAACTATACTTAAATGTCTATATCTAGACTAACTATCTAGGGTATATTCTTAATACTCCTACTTATACTATATAGTTAGATCTTTCTATAGATTATCTATAATACTTAAGTACTAGCTCTAATCTTAATTAGTTATTAAGTACTTACTTTTTAGACTAATAACTAGATAGTACTAACTATTAATCTAATAAACTTTCTATACTACTATCTCCTATAAAAAGGTAAAAGAAATACCTTCTATAAGATCTTCCTTCTCTCTTATATAGGAGTAGATTATTTAGAATATAGACTATCTAGTAAGTTACTCCTATCCTTTCTTATAGCTAATTCTAATAGCTCTCTAGATTCCTTATAGCCTAGTCTCCTACTTAGTTATATTCTATATAGCTTCTTAGTTCTCTAATAGCCTTTAGGGTATACTATTCTTAGCTATAAGGATCTTATATTAAGCTAGAGAGTAGAGTAACTATATACTAGTAGAGGAGATAATAGCTACTATAGAGGAAGTCTTTAATATTAACTAGTACTTAGCCTTAGAGGGTATCTAGTTTAGCTAGATACTATATAGTAATATTATAGTTAGTAATAAGTCTAATATTAGTAAGAGTATTTAGGACTTTATAAAGTCTAACTAAGGAGGAGTTAAGTAACTAAAATCTTTCTTTTAGACTCCTCTTAGTTTAACTCTAAGGCTTAGAGTTATCTTTTATATATCTCTTATATAAGGTAGAGCTACCTTATAAACTCCTAAAACTATAGTCTATTCTTTAGCTTAGTAAGACTATCTACTACTATCTCTTTTATATTTATATATTCTATAGAGATAAGTCTATTCTACTAGAGCTTTCTTATAGTATTATATAAGATATTAATATATTTAGACTTATTATAAATATATAAGTCCTTAACTAGAGTAAGAGTAGCTTAGTTATTATCTTTTAGCTAAATTAGCCTAATTCTAGTAATAGTTTCCTAGTTACTAAGAATTCTTAGTTAGTAAGAATATTCTTCTACTAACTCTAGATATCTAAGCTCTCTTAAAAGAGTACTAAGGAACTATAACTATTTTATATATACTTCTATAGCTATATATTTAGCTTCTATTATAGATATAGCTATAGATTTCTACTTCTTACTTATCTAAGAGATTAGTATACTATAAAGGAAGAAGATATATCTAAGGATTAAGACTCTATTAGTCTTATCTATTATATAGTTAGAGTCTATATATCTAGTAAGATAGCTTTAACTATTCCTTAAGTATCTTAGACTAAAGTCTAGGTTTAATCTTAGGTATCTAGTTAGCTTCTTTAGAGCCTTTATATATCCTATTATTAGATTACTAATATAGAAGCTTAATCTTCTAAGGGCAAATAAAATATCTAGTCTTATAATAGTTATAAGCTATATCTATATTCTAATAATAGATTAGTACTTCTATTTATTATACCTTTTATTATTTAGGCTAGTAGGCTTTAGACTTTTATAGCTATCTATTAGTAAAAGAGTTAGTAATATAGTTTCTTAGCCTATTCCTATCTTAGCTAGGTTCTCTTAGATATAATACTTCTAGTTAAGTTTTAGCTAGCCTTACTATCTATTTCTTATTAGTCTTATTCTAAGAATCTTATCTAGCTCTCTAAGATCTTTAATCTTAAAGATCTTACTAAGTTAGTCTTTAAACTAGAGGATATCTTCTAGTCTCTCTATAGTAATAGGTATATTATTAATATAGATTAGGATTATTAGGTCTTTCCTTTTCTTATAGATTAGAAGATATAGGTTTACTTCTAATTATCTAAATCCTATTCTTTTTAGCTTTAATATATATAGCTAATTCTAGTCTCTTATAGCTTACTTTAGCTTATAGAGACTCTTTAGAACTTATAAGACTATACTAGTTAGTAGGTTAATACCTAGTAGTAGGATTATATAGATGTCCTTATATAGAGTACTCTCTATAAATATATTATTTATATCTACTTAGTATAGAACTAGGTCCTTCTTATAGACTATAGCTATAAATCCTCTTAGAGTATTCTACCTAACTATAGAGGTAAAAGTTTCTATATAGTCTACTCTATACTTTTAAGAGAACCTTCTTATAACTAGTTTTGCCTTAAACTTTTTAATAGCTCTACTAAGCTTTCTCTTAATATTAAAGACCTATCTTAAGGTAACTAAGTTAGCTCCTTTTAGTAGAACTACTATAGTCTAGGTATTATTACTTATAAGTATATCTAGCTTCTTCTAAATAGCTTCTTACTAGAGATAACTCTACTTAAGATTACTTACTACTTCCTTATAGTTCTTTAGGATTAGAACCTCCTATTTATATATTCCTACTTCTTTAGTAGTAGAGAATATAATCTCTTTAACTTCCTCTAAGAATTCTAAGTCCTATAGGATATCTAGGTTAATAGAGCTTATAGCTAAGAAGAAAGCCTAATACTCTAGGAGTATTTCCTTATCTAGCTAACTATTCTAATCTAGCTTAAGCCTAATTAGCTTTAGCTTTTAGTTAAATCTATTAAGTTCTTAGAATACTTTTCTTTTTCTAAAAGTTTACCTTAGAGCTATCTACTTATAATCTATCTCTATAGTTTCTTAGGTAGAATTCTTAGATTCTTTCTTAACTTTCTCTTAGTCTAGGAATTTTCTATACTCTCCTATATCTTCTAGTAGAGGTAGAAGTTATATAAAGAGTTTCTTTCCTTTCTAAACCTATACTAATAGCTAAAGAGGAGGAGGCTTCTACTAGCCTAGACTAGGAGTACCTAGAGTACTTCTACTAGCTTATAGAGTAGGCTAGCTAATAGTTCTTAGCCTTCTAATAGGTCTTCTTTCTAGAGCTAAACTAGAGAGATTCTTAATCTTAATATTTAAGTCTAATTCTCTACCTAGCTTATCTTTAAAGAAGATTATATTAGTATACTACTTAATAGCCTTTATATCTAGCTCCTAGAACTTCTATACCTTTACTATATTATTATAGTATCTAATAAATATAGTATCCTTTTCTCTATTTATTAGTTTATTACTCCTTACCTACTAAGGCTATACTCTTATATCTATATATACTATAGCTCTATATCTCTATACTTTAAGGTAGGAGACTATTAGTTTAATCCTATTAAAAGCTTTATTAGGTAAGAGCTTGAATCTCTTAATATTAGGTCTATTTAGGAGCTTGTTCTTTATATATACTTATACTTTAAGAGCTTCTAGCTAAAACTTAATAGGTATCTTACTTTCTTTAAGTATTACTCTAATAGAGGCCTCTAATATTTAGATAGACCTCTTAACTACTCTATTCTAAAGTAAATTATAGGCCTTAGTTAGCTTAAAAGTAATTCTAAAGTCCTTCTTCTACTATTTAATTAAAGTAGTATTCTTTCTAGTATTATTAGCTCTTATAGACTTAAGGAGTACTACTAACTACCTTTCTACCTTAATCCTCTAGTTCTAAAGAGTAGTTAGTATATCTAATCTAGCTTTAAGTAGAAATACCTATTTCTTTCTTAAGAAATTATTAATAATCTTAAGCTACTATATAAAACCTTTTACTAATAATAGTAATAGTCTATAAATATCTACTAATATAAGGGCTAATCTTTTAAGTCTTCTCTTAATAGACTTATCTAGGTATTTCTTTATCTTACTTATTATATAGATCCTATACTTATACTCTTCCTAGTTAGAAATTAGAATTCTCTCCTTTAGGTTAGTAACTTTATAAAGGTTTAAGAGTAACTCTCTTCTAAAGTATATAAATCTTCTATACTATAGTTTCTACTATTTTAGATCCTTCTCTAATAGGGTAGTATAGGTATTATTAACCTCTATAGGATTATATAGTAAGTAATATAACTTTTCCTATAGAAGAGGTAATATCTTACTAATAAATAGAACACCTCTAACTAGCTTAGTCTTTATAACTATTTAGCTATCTAGGAAGGTAAGAGTAAAATTAGGCTTCTAGACTCTAAATTACTTACTAAACTAATCCTATAATATAAGATTTACTCTAAGATTAGGAATAAATAGTACTCTATTAAGTAGAACTTCTCCTTCTAAGATTTCCTTTATCTATACTAGCCTAGAGTAGGTTATATAGAGGTATCCTCCTCCTACCTTAATCTATACTTTCTTCCTTAGTAGCTTTACTAATCTAAAGAAAGATAGTTAGTTAGTTATATAGAATAAGGTATAGGAATCTAAGAGCTATTCTTAGGGTAATAACTTGCCTTTAGCCTTAATTATAGAATAGGCTAACTTATCTTAGTTATTATCTTCTAATAGGGAATTACTATTACTTCTAGAACTAGAGTAAGTTCTAGAATTAGAACTAGAACTAGACTCCTAGGCTAAAAATCCTTTCTTTAGAAGCTTTCTAGACTTTTCTATTCTCTAAAGCTACTTACCTATTTTCTAGATAACCTTCTTTAGCTTATTATATAATAATAACTTATAGATAGCTTTCTTAATATATCTAGTATTCCTTAGTAAAGAGGATCTTCTAACTCTTCTTCTAAGGAATAGTCTCTAAGGGTCCTTCTAGTTCTTAGTACTATTTCTTTACTAGGATAGTTTCTTAGTAGTAGAGAGGTTAGGATAATCCTTTAACTAGTACTTCTCTTTTTTATAGGGCTAGTATATTAGTAGAGACTTTCCTTAGTAGAGCTACCTAGAATAGAATATAGCTAAACCTATATCTATCTTATCTAGATTATCTCTTACCTTTTAGAACTTAAGTAGAAGAAGAATAGTATCTATATCTAAGGATAGTTAGGTTATAATAGTATCCTTAGCTACTTAGTATAATATAGGTAGGGACTATAGGAGATGTTTTAGCCTTTTCTCTTAGCTCTAGTAGTAAGCTTCCTAAGGATTAATCTTAGTAATCCTCTTACCTAGGCCTCTAAGGTATCTCTATACTTCTCTAATTATTTTATTAGATAATATCCTAAATATAATAAACTACTTAATTAGACCTATAGTATAGGACTTTAGGACTCTATTATACTTATTCTAGAGAATTACCTATATCTTAGCTACTAGTATAGTAATATACTATATCTCTAGCTCTATCTTATTATCTTTACTAATACTATATCTAATACTAAACCTATATACTATATTATCTTTTAAGAAGTATTAATTCTAAGTAATATATATCTAAAGACTAGTATCCTACTAAACTATATATAGGTTCCCTCTAATAATTAGTTAGCTAATTACCTAGAACTAGTCCTTTCCTTCTAGCTTATCTATCTATAGCTTAAACTATCTCTTCTAGTTAGTTCTATCTAGGATTAGAATCCTTTAGCTCTTCTTATCCTCTTAGTCTATTATAGAAATAGGTAAATAGAATAAATAATTAGTAGAATACTTTAGACTAGCTAAGGATTCTAGAGAAGAGTAATTTCTTATAGTAGAGAGACTAGCTCTAAGGGATAGGGATTCCTCGTATTTAGGAAATTACTAAGATTTAGATCTTTCTCTCTTAGTAGAGTTTCTATTACTAGGTAGTAGGAAGGCTAAGTAGCCTCTTCTAACTCTAGTAATACTAGGTATAATAGTAGAGAACTAGGTAGGTATTAATAAAGTAGAAATATACTACTATCTTATAGAGATCTTTACTAACTTATATACTACTAGGTATAAACTAGCTTCGTTAGTAATATAGTTAGAGAAACTTCTAGGCCCTAAATGTTTTCTATAAACTATAAGGGATATAAGTAACCTATACTAATATAGGTTGCTCCTATTTAGTATATAAACCTAGGCTTATAACCTATTAAAAGTAGAGAGCGTATTATATACTATATAATATTAAGGAGGGTATAGCGTAGTAAAGAAGAATAGAGGATTAATCTTAAACTAACTTATATATATAGTATAGTAGTAATATACTAGGAACTAAATATAAAGTTAATTAAGTTAGTTATCTAAGAAGAGAAGAAAGAGAAGTAAGATATACCTCTTACTAAGCCTTAGGTAGATACCTTAGGTATCTAGAACTATACTTAAATATCTATATCTAGACTAACTATCTAGAGTATATTCTTAATAAAAGAGATAATAGTAGATAGTCTTACTAAGCTAAAGAATAGATTATAGTTTTAGGAGTTTATAAGGTAGCTCTATCTTATATAAGAGATATATAAAAGATAACTCTAAGCCTTAGAGTTAAACTAAGAGGAGTCTAAAAGAAAGATTTTAGTTACTTAACTCCTTCTTAGTTAGACTTTATAAAGTCCTAAATACTCTTACTAATATTAGATCTATTACTAACTATAATATTACTATATAGTACCTAGCTAAACTAGATACTCTCTAAGGCTAAGTACTAGTTAATATTAAAGACCTCCTCTATAGTAGCTATTATCTCTACTACTAGTATATAGTTACTCTACTCTCTAGCTTAATATAAGATTCCTATAACTAAGAATAGTATACCCTAAAAGCTATTAAGGAACTAAGAAGCTATATAGAATATAACTAAGTAGAGGACTAGGCTATAAAGAATCTAGGAAGCTATTAGAATTAGCTATAAGAAAGGATAGGAGTAACTTACTAGATAGTCTATATCCTAAATAATCTACTTCTATATAAGAGAGAAGGAAGATCTTATAGAAGGTATTTCTTTTACCTTCTTATAGGAGATAGTAGTATAGAAAGTTTATTAGATTAATAGTTAGTACTATCTAGTTATTAGTCTAAAAAGTAAGTACTTAATAACTAATTAAGATTAGGGCTAGTACTTAAGTATTATAGATAATCTATAGAAAGATCTAACTATATAGTATAAGTAGAAGTATTAAGAATATATCCTAGATAGTTAGTCTAGATATAGACATTTAAGTATAGTTCTAGATACCTAAGGTATCTACCTAAGGCTTAGTAAGAGGTATATCTTACTTCTCTTTCTTCTCTTTCTTCTCTTCTTAGATAACTAACTTAATTAACTTTATATTTAATTCCTAGTATATTACTACTATACTATATATATAAGTTAGTTTAAGATTAATCCTCTATTCTTCTTTACTACGCTATACTCTCCTTAATATTATATAGTATATAATACGCTCTCTACTTTTAATACTAAAGAGTTAAGTATTTCTATATAGAGTTACGTTATTATAATAACTACTACGCTCTTCTCTCTTTTATTATATTATATTAAAAGGCTATCGCTATACTATATTATTAGAATAGTAGTCTCTCTTAAAGTAGCTAGTTTTACTATATCTATAATAGATTAGTCCTTTCTACTTTCTAGACTTTCTATTAGCTCTATCTTTCTTAAAGGTTCTCTTCTAGATAGCGTCTAGTTTTATTAGTTATAGGCTATAGTAGAGTTTCCTCTTATAGTTATCGTATAGTCTAAAACTCTATCGTCTAACTTAGTCTAGAACGTATCTAGCTACTCTAGAGATTTTAGAATTATAGCGTCTCTTAAGAGTATATTTATAAAGACTATTATCGATCTTAATCGATTCCTATATTAACTACCTAAGGTTCTTAATATTAACTACTTAATAGAGTCGAGATAGTTTATCTTTAATATTTTTCTTAAGTCCTCTTCTAAATATTACTTAGAGAGCTTTATCGTCCTATCTAATAATCTAGGTATACTCTTAGAACTAAGTAGTATACTCTATATAAGAGGTAGTTTATTTAAAGTATTAAACGACTCTAACTATAGTACTAACCTCGTTAGAGATTCTAAATAACTAGGTTATCTAAGTCTTAAACTAGTTAAAGTTAGTAAATATTCTATTTTCGTCTTTATTCTTATAAAGATAGGATTCTAGGTATAGCTTAAGCTAATACTTAGCTCTATCTTATAAGAAGATAGAAGTAAAGAGTATCTTATTAGCTTTAGATACTTTATTAAACTTAAAGTATAATACTAGTTAATTAAACTAGATAGAGAGCTTATTATAGTTTCTATAGTAGATATTAGATTTAGTAATCTTAAAGTCCTTAAGATCGATCTATCTACTATAGGCTTAGCTAGTTTATAAGAAACGAATAGTTCCTACTTTGCTAGATATAAAAGTTCTCTAAACGCTTCTATTATTAGTAGATATCCTTAAAAGTATATAAAGCTATTAGCTTATTACTAGAGTAATAACCTAAGATCTTACTAAGTAGGTATTTAGCTAAATCGAGGTTAGGCTAGATAGAGAGGTCTAGTTAGAAGTATAACGAAGAAGAGATTCTTAGAATTCTAATTAGTAAGATAGAATAGTAAGTTATATATAATAACTATCTAGAACTATTTATCGTATATATATATAAAGAGAATTCCTCTATCTTTTAGAATTATTTTATAGAGTTATAATTAACGATTACTTATAATAACTAATAGTTACTTTAGTATTACTAAGGAGTAATTAGATATATATACGCTATAGCTATCTATTAGTACCTACTAGCTACTATATTCCTCTAATTACTCTATTATAGATAAGTAGCCTTCTTATAGATAAGGCCTATTTTCTAATAATCCTAGAGGTTCTAACGACTATATTATTAAACTATAATACTAGGCTACTACTTACTTACTTAGATCGTACCTATCTATTTAAGACCTATTATATAACTATATTCGATATATAGTCGTAGATAGATATTCTACTTAGTAAATATAGAAGAGTCTTAGAAGAAGTTAGCTAAGTATCTAAGATAGTTCTCTATTATTTAGTACTTCTATATAAGTAAACTATCTTTCTACCTATCTAACTTTTATATATACTTTAAGTCTAAAATACTAAGACTAGTAGAGAATCTATTTTCTTTATAGAAAAGGCTAGAGAAGAGTAGATTAGTAAATAAGAGTAGATATTATAATCTTCTAGTATTATTTAAGTAGTATAAGATATTAAGCCTATCTTTCTTATACTTACCTAAGCTATACTAGTTAGTACCTAGCTATATAGAATAGTAAGAATAGATCTATTAATAGTAGAGCTTATAGAGTCTTATAGTAGCTTTAGCTAGTAGAGAAGATATTCTTCTATTATTCTCTAGCTTATCTTATACTATAGAGAATATTTACTTAAATAATATAGAGAATAGTAATCTACTTATAGAGGTTAATAAAGTACTCTAAACTTACTTCGACTAGTTAATATAATAATATTCTAGTATTCTCTAAGTAGTTCTATACTACTATATTACTTTTAGTATATCTATTCTATATTAACTAGTAGGTAAGTAAGAAGCTAGTATAGAAGATAGTAATATATTAGAGTATAATTCTCTAAGCTAGCTATAAAGATATTACTTTCTTTCTATAACGCTACTAAAAGTATCTATAGAGTACTCTAACTATAGATATTATAGAGATTAATAACTACTTATAAGAAAGCTTAGAGAAGCTAGAGAGTTTATATACTAGTAATTAGTATAATCTTCTATAATCCTCTAAGCTATATATCGATATATAGTTATTATTCTATATATCTACTAATATATATAGGAGAGTATCTTAAAATAGATAGTAGAACTTAGTAATCTCTATAAAATAGATAGAAGAATACTAGAAGATTCTTAAAAAATCTAACTAATAATCTTCTTTTATTCTCTAGGCTAGTATATAGTACGTTTATAGTTCTCTAGTAGTCTATATAAAAAGTTAATATCTAGCTCTAAGATAGAAGTCGACTATTTTATCTAGAATATTAGAGAGAATAAAGGAAAATCTTTAAAAGGCTCTAACTATAATTCTCTAGAATTAGTTAGTATATATCGAGTTATAGTCTTCCTACTCGCTAGTCTAGTATAGTACTATATTAATCTACTATCTCTAATAGAGAACGATTATTCTATCTAGAAGTACTAGAAGGATCGTAGAAGTAATAGAGGCTATTTAATTTCTATATTAAAAATAGAGAGCGTTTAGAAGCTATATAATATTAACGAGAGTATAGTATAGTAAAGAAGAATAGAAGATTAATCTTAAACTAACTTATATATATAGTATAATAGTAATATACTAGGAACTAAATATAAAGTTAATTAAGTTAGTTATCTAAGAAGAGAAGAATAAGAAATAAGATATACCTCTTACTAAGCCTTAGGTAGATATCTTAGATACCTAGAACTATACCTAAATATCTATATCTAATCTAACTATCTAGGATATATTCTTAATACTCCTACTTATACTATATAGTTAGATCTTTTAATAGATTATCTATAGTACTTAAGTACTAGTTCTAATCTTAATTAGTTATTAAGTACTTACTTTTTAGACTAATAATTAGATAGTACTAACTATCTATCTAATAGAACTTTCTATACTACTATCTTTTATAAAAAGATAAAAGAAATATCTTCTATAAGATCTTCCTTCTCTCTTATATAGAAGTATATTATTTAAGATATAGACTATCTAGTAAGTTATCTCTATCCTTACTTATAGCTAATTCTAATAGCTTTCTAGATACTCTATAGACTAGTCCTATACTTAGTTATATTCTATATAGCTTCTTAGTTCTCTAAGAGTATCTAGGGTATACTATTCTTAGCTATAGAGATCTTATATTAGGCTAGGTAGTAGAGTAACTATATACTAGTACTAGAGATAATAGCTACTATAGAGAAGGTCTTTAATATTAACTAGTACTTAGCCTTTAGAGGTATCTAGTTTAGCTAGGTACTATATAGTAATATTATAGTTAGTAATAGATCTAATATTAGTAAGGCTATTTAGAACTTTATAAAGACTAACTAAGAAGGAGCTAAGTAGCTAAAATATTCTTTTAGACTCTTCTTAGTTTAACTTTAAAGCTTAGAGTTATCTTTTATATATCTCTTATATAAGATAGAGCTACCTTATAAAATCTTAAAACTATAGTCTATTCTTTAGCTTAGTAAGACTATCTACTACTATCTCTTTTATACTTATATACTCTATAGAGATAAGCCTATTCTACTAGAGCTTTCTTATAATATTATATAAGATATTAATTTATTTAGACTTATTATAGATATAAGACTCCTTAACTAGAGTAAAGGTAGCTTAGTTATTTTCTTTTAGCTAAATTAGTCTAATTCTAGTAATAGTATCTTAGTTTCTAAGGATTCTTAGTTAGTAAGAATATTCTTCTACTAACTTAGAATATCTTAGCTCTCTTAGAAGAGTACTAAGGAACTATAACTATTTTATATATACTCTTATAGCTATATATTTAGCCTCTATTATAGATATAGCTATAGATTTCTACTTCTTACTTATCTAGAAGATTAGTATACTATATAGGAAGAAGATATATCTAAGGATTAAGACTCTATTAGTCTTATCTATTATATAATTAGAGTCTATATATCTAGTAAGATAGCCTTAACTATTCTTTAAGTATCTTAAACTAAGATCTAAATTTAACCTTAAGTATCTAGTTAGCTTCTTTAGAGCCTTTATATATCCTACTATTAGATTACTAATATAGGAGCTTAATCTTCTAAGAGTAAATAAGATATCTAGTCTTATAATAGTTATAAGCTATATCTATATTCTAATAATAGATTAGTATTCTTATTTATTATACTTTTTATTATTTAGTCTAGTAGGCTTTAGACTTTTATAGCTATCTATTAGTAAAAGAGTTAGTAATATAGTTTCTTAGCCTATTTCTATCTTAGCTAGGTTCTCTTAAATATAGTACTTCTAGTTAAGTTTTAGCTAGCCTTACTATCTATTCCTTATTAGTCTTATTCTAAGAATCTTATCTAGCTCTCTAAGATCTTTAATCTTAAAGATCTTACTAAGTTAGTCTTTAAACTAGAGGATATCTTCTAGTCTCTCTATAGTAATAGGTATATTATTAATATAGATTAGGATTATTAGGTCTTTCCTTTTCTTATAGATTAGAAGATATAGGTTTACTTCTAATTATCTAAATCCTATTCCTTTTAGCTTTAATATATATAGCTAATTCTAGTCTCTTATAGCTTACTTTAGCCTATAGAGACTTCTTAGAACTTATAAGACTATACTAGTTAGTAGGTTAATACCTAGTAGTAGGATTATATAGATATTCTTATATAGGATACTCTCTATAAATATATTATTTATATCTACTTAGTATAGAACTAGGTCCTTCTTATAGACTATAGCTATAAATCCTCTTAGAGTATCCTACCTAACTATAGAGGTAAAAGTTTCTATATAGTCTACTTTATACTTTTAGGAGAATAATCTTATAACTAGTCTTACCTTAAACTTTTTAATAGTACTATTAAGTTTTCTTTTAATATTAAAGACCTATCTTAAAGTAACTAAGTTAGCCTCTTTTAGTAGAACTACTATAGTCTAGGTATTATTACTTATAAGTCTATCTAGTTTCTTCTAAATAGCTTCTTACTAGAGATAATCTTATTTAGGATTACTTACTACTTTCTTATAGTTTCTTAGAATTAGAACTTTCTATTTATATATTCCTACTTCTTTAGTAGTAGAGAATATAATCTCTTTAATTTCTTTTAAGAATTCTAAGTTCTATAGAATATCTAGGTTAATAGAACTTATAGCTAAGAAGAAAGCCTAATACTCTAAAAGTATTTCTTTATCTAGTTAACTAGTCTAATCTAATTTAAGTCTAATTAGCTTTAGCTTCTAGTTAAACCTATTAAGTTCTTAGAATACTTTCTTTTTTCTAAGAGTTTATTTTAGAACTATCTATTTCTAATCTACCTCTATAGTTTCTTAAGTAGAATTCTTAGATTCTTTCTTAACTTTTCTTTAGTCTAGGAATTTTCTATACTCTTCTATATCTTCTAGTAGAAGTAGAAGTTATATAAAGAGTTTCTTTTCTTTCTAAACCTATACTAATAGCTAAAGAGGAGGCTTCTACTAGCTTAGACTAGAAGTATCTAGAGTACTTCTACTAGCCTATAGAGTAGGCTAGCTAATAGTTCTTAGCCTTCTAACTAGTCTTCTTTCTAGAGCTAAACTAGAGAGATTCTTAATCTTAATATTTAAGTCTAATTCTCTATCTAGTTTATTTTTAAAGAAGATTATATTAGTATACTACTTAATAGCTTTTATATCTAGCTCCTAGAACTTCTATATCTTTACTATATTATTATAGTATCTAATAAATATAGTATCCTTTCCTCTATTTATTAGCTTATTACTTTTTACCTACTAAGGCTATACTCTTATATCTATATATACTATAGCTCTATATCTCTATACTTTAAGGTAGGAGACTATTAGTTTAATTCTATTAAAAGCTTTATTAGATAAGAGCTTAAATCTCTTAATATTAGATCTATTTAGGAGCTTGTTCCTTATATATACTTATATTTTAAAAGCTTCTAGCTAAAACTTAATAAGTATCTTACTTTCTTTAAGTATTACTCTAATAGAGGCTTCTAATATTTAGATAGATCTTTTAACTACTCTATTCTAGAGTAAATTATAGGCCTTAGTTAGCTTAAGAGTAATTCTAAAGTTCTTCTTCTACTATTTAATTAAAGTAGTAATTTCTCTAGTATTATTAGCCTTTATAGACTTAAGAAGTACTACTAACTATTTTTCTACCTTAATCCTCTAGTTCTAAAGAGTAGTTAGTATATCTAATCTAGCTTTAAGTAGAAATATCTATTTCTTTCTTAAGAAGTTATTAATAATCTTAAGCTACTATATAAAACCTTTTACTAATAATAGTAATAGTCTATAGATATCTATTAATATAAGAGCTAATCTTTTAGGTCTTTTCTTAATAGACTTACCTAGGTATTTCTTTATTTTACCTATTATATAGATCCTATACTTATACTCTTTCTAGCTAGAAATTAGAATTCTTTCCTTTAGGCTAGTAACTTTATAAAGAGTTAAGAGTAACTCTCTTCTAAAGTATATAAATCTTCTATATTATAGCTTCTACTATTTTAGATTCTTCTCTAATAAGGTAGTATAGATATTATTAACCTCTATAGAATTATATAGTAAGTAATATAACTTTTCCTATAAAAGAGGTAATATCTTACTAATAAATAGAATATCTCTAACTAGTTTAGTCTTTATAACTATTTAGCTATCTAGGAAGGTAAGAGTAAAATTAGGCTTTTAGACTCGAAATTACTTACTAAACTAATTCTATAATATAAGATTTACTCTAAAGTAAGAAATAAATAGTATTCTATTAAGTAGGACTTCTTTCTCTAAGATTCCTTTTATCTATACTAGCCTAGAATAGGTTATATAAAGATATCCTTCTTCTATCTTAATCTATACTTTCTTCCTTAGTAGCTTTACTAATCTAAAGAAGGATATTTAGTTAGTTATATAGGATAAGATATAGGAATCTAAGAGCTATTCTTAAAGTAATAACTTACTTTTAGCCTTAATTATAGAATAGGCTAACTTATCTTAATTATTATCTTCTAATAGAGAATTATTATTACTCCTAGAACTAGAATAAGTTCTAGAATTAGAACTAGAATAAGTTCTAGAATTAGAACTAGAACTAGACTCCTAGGCTAAAAATCTTTTCTTTAGAAGCTTTCTAGACTTTTTTATTCTCTAAAGCTACTTATCTATTCTCTAGATAGCTTTCTTTAGCTTATTATATAATAATAATTTATAGATAGCTTTCTTAATATATCTAGTATTTCTTAGTAAAGAGGATCTTCTTACTCTCTCTCTAAGAAATAATCTTTAAGAGTCCTTCTAGTTCTTAGTACTATTCCTCTACTAGAATAGTTTCTTAGTAGTAGAGAGGTTAGAATAATCTTTTAACTAGTACTTCTCTTTCTTATAGAGCTAGTATATTAGTAGAGACTTTCTTTAGTAGAGCTATCTAGGATAGAATATAGCTAAAATTATCTCTTACCTCTTAGAACTTAAGTAGAAGAAGAATAGTATCTATATCTAAGAATAGCTAAGTTATAATAGTATCCTTAGCTACTTAGTATAATATAGGTAGAGACTAGAAGAGATATTTTAGTCTCTTTTCTTAGCTCTAGTAGTAAGTTTCCTAAGAATTAATCTTAGTAATCCTCTTATCTAGGCTTCTAAAGTATCTCTATACTTCCTTAATTATCTTATTAGGTAATATCCTATATATAATAAACTACTTAATTAGACCTATAGTATAGGACTTTAGGACTCTATTATACTTATTCTAGAGAACTATCTATATCTTAGCTATAAATATAGTAATATACTATATCTCTAGCTCTATCTTATTATCTTTACTAATACTATATCTAATACTAAACCTATATACTATATTGTTTTTTAAGAAGTATTAGCTCTAAGTAATATATATCTAGAGATTAGTATCCTATTAAATTATATATAGGTTCTCTCTAATAATTAGTTAGCTAATTACCTAGAACTAGTCCTTTCCTTCTAGCTTATCTATCTATAGCCTAAACTATTTCTTCTAGTTAGTTCTATCTAGAATTAGAATTCTTTAGCTCTTCTTATCCTCTTAGTCTATTATAGAAATAGATAAATAGAATAAATAATTAGTAGAATACTTTAAACTAGCTAGAGATTCTAGAGAAGAGTAATTTCTTATAGTAGAGAGACTAGCTCTAAGAGATAGAGATTCCTTATATAAGAGAAATTACTAAGACTTAGATCTTTCTCTCTTAGCTAAGTTTCTACTACTAGATAGTAGGAAAGCTAAGTAGCTCTTCTAACTCTAGTAATACTAGGTAATATAGTAGAGAACTAGATAGGTATTAATAAAGTAGAAATATACTACTATCTTATAGAGATCTTTACTAACTTATATACTACTAGGTATAAACTAGCTTCGTTAGTAATATAGTTAGAGAAACTTCTAGGCTCTAAATGTTTTCTATAAACTATAAGAGATATAAGTAACCTTTACTAATATAGGTTACTCTTATTTAGTATATAAACCTAGGCTTATAACCTATTAAAAGTAGAGAGCGTTTAGAAGCTAAATAATATTAAGAAGAGTATAGCGTAGTAAAGAAGAATAGAAGATTAATCTTAAACTAACTTATATATATAGTATAGTAGTAATATACTAGAAACTAAATATAAAGTTAATTAAGTTAGTTATCTAAGAAGAGAAGAATAAGAAGTAAGATATATCTCTTACTAAGCCTTAGGTAGATACCTTAGATATCTAGAACTATATCTAAATATCTATATCTAACCTAACTATCTAGGATATATTCTTAATATTCTATATAATACTATACTCTAGCTTAGTAGCTTCTAAAGTATATCCTTATCTTAAGGTTTATAAATCTTAATAGTCTAAACTTATATCTCTAGATAGTCTTATTCTTAGCGATCTTAATATTAGATTATACTAGAGCGATAACTTAAGATCTTACTAAGTAGATACTTAGCTTAATTAGGTTTAGGCTAGATAGAGAGGTCTAGTTAGAAGTATAACGAAGAAGAGATTCTTAGAATTCTAATTAGTAAGATAGAATAGTAAGTTATATATAATAACTATCTAGAACTATTTATCGTATATATATATAAAGAGAATTCCTCTATCTTTTAGAATTATTTTATAGAGTTATAATTAACGATTACTTATAATAACTAATAGTTACTTTAGTATTACTAAGGAGTAATTAGATATATATACGCTATAGCTATCTATTAGTACCTACTAGCTACTATATTCCTCTAATTACTCTATTATAGATAAGTAGCCTTCTTATAGATAAGGCCTATTTTCTAATAATCCTAGAGGTTCTAACGACTATATTATTAAACTATAATACTAGGCTACTACTTACTTACTTAGATCGTACCTATCTATTTAAGACCTATTATATAACTATATTCGATATATAGTCGTAGATAGATATTCTACTTAGTAAATATAGAAGAGTCTTAGAAGAAGTTAGCTAAGTATCTAAGATAGTTCTCTATTATTTAGTACTTCTATATAAGTAAACTATCTTTCTACCTATCTAACTTTTATATATACTTTAAGTCTAAAATACTAAGACTAGTAGAGAATCTATTTTCTTTATAGAAAAGGCTAGAGAAGAGTAGATTAGTAAATAAGAGTAGATATTATAATCTTCTAGTATTATTTAAGTAGTATAAGATATTAAGCCTATCTTTCTTATACTTACCTAAGCTATACTAGTTAGTACCTAGCTATATAGAATAGTAAGAATAGATCTATTAATAGTAGAGCTTATAGAGTCTTATAGTAGCTTTAGCTAGTAGAGAAGATATTCTTCTATTATTCTCTAGCTTATCTTATACTATAGAGAATATTTACTTAAATAATATAGAGAATAGTAATCTACTTATAGAGGTTAATAAAGTACTCTAAACTTACTTCGACTAGTTAATATAATAATATTCTAGTATTCTCTAAGTAGTTCTATACTACTATATTACTTTTAGTATATCTATTCTATATTAACTAGTAGGTAAGTAAGAAGCTAGTATAGAAGATAGTAATATATTAGAGTATAATTCTCTAAGCTAGCTATAAAGATATTACTTTCTTTCTATAACGCTACTAAAAGTATCTATAGAGTACTCTAACTATAGATATTATAGAGATTAATAACTACTTATAAGAAAGCTTAGAGAAGCTAGAGAGTTTATATACTAGTAATTAGTATAATCTTCTATAATCCTCTAAGCTATATATCGATATATAGTTATTATTCTATATATCTACTAATATATATAGGAGAGTATCTTAAAATAGATAGTAGAACTTAGTAATCTCTATAAAATAGATAGAAGAATACTAGAAGATTCTTAAAAAATCTAACTAATAATCTTCTTTTATTCTCTAGGCTAGTATATAGTACGTTTATAGTTCTCTAGTAGTCTATATAAAAAGTTAATATCTAGCTCTAAGATAGAAGTCGACTATTTTATCTAGAATATTAGAGAGAATAAAGGAAAATCTTTAAAAGGCTCTAACTATAATTCTCTAGAATTAGTTAGTATATATCGAGTTATAGTCTTCCTACTCGCTAGTCTAGTATAGTACTATATTAATCTACTATCTCTAATAGAGAACGATTATTCTATCTAGAAGTACTAGAAGGATCGTAGAAGTAATAGAGGCTATTTAATTTCTATATTAAAAATAGAGAGCGTTTAGAAGCTATATAATATTAACGAGAGTATAGTATAGTAAAGAAGAATAGAAGATTAATCTTAAACTAACTTATATATATAGTATAATAGTAATATACTAGGAACTAAATATAAAGTTAATTAAGTTAGTTATCTAAGAAGAGAAGAATAAGAAATAAGATATACCTCTTACTAAGCCTTAGGTAGATATCTTAGATACCTAGAACTATACCTAAATATCTATATCTAATCTAACTATCTAGGATATATTCTTAATACTCCTACTTATACTATATAGTTAGATCTTTTAATAGATTATCTATAGTACTTAAGTACTAGTTCTAATCTTAATTAGTTATTAAGTACTTACTTTTTAGACTAATAATTAGATAGTACTAACTATCTATCTAATAGAACTTTCTATACTACTATCTTTTATAAAAAGATAAAAGAAATATCTTCTATAAGATCTTCCTTCTCTCTTATATAGAAGTATATTATTTAAGATATAGACTATCTAGTAAGTTATCTCTATCCTTACTTATAGCTAATTCTAATAGCTTTCTAGATACTCTATAGACTAGTCCTATACTTAGTTATATTCTATATAGCTTCTTAGTTCTCTAAGAGTATCTAGGGTATACTATTCTTAGCTATAGAGATCTTATATTAGGCTAGGTAGTAGAGTAACTATATACTAGTACTAGAGATAATAGCTACTATAGAGAAGGTCTTTAATATTAACTAGTACTTAGCCTTTAGAGGTATCTAGTTTAGCTAGGTACTATATAGTAATATTATAGTTAGTAATAGATCTAATATTAGTAAGGCTATTTAGAACTTTATAAAGACTAACTAAGAAGGAGCTAAGTAGCTAAAATATTCTTTTAGACTCTTCTTAGTTTAACTTTAAAGCTTAGAGTTATCTTTTATATATCTCTTATATAAGATAGAGCTACCTTATAAAATCTTAAAACTATAGTCTATTCTTTAGCTTAGTAAGACTATCTACTACTATCTCTTTTATACTTATATACTCTATAGAGATAAGCCTATTCTACTAGAGCTTTCTTATAATATTATATAAGATATTAATTTATTTAGACTTATTATAGATATAAGACTCCTTAACTAGAGTAAAGGTAGCTTAGTTATTTTCTTTTAGCTAAATTAGTCTAATTCTAGTAATAGTATCTTAGTTTCTAAGGATTCTTAGTTAGTAAGAATATTCTTCTACTAACTTAGAATATCTTAGCTCTCTTAGAAGAGTACTAAGGAACTATAACTATTTTATATATACTCTTATAGCTATATATTTAGCCTCTATTATAGATATAGCTATAGATTTCTACTTCTTACTTATCTAGAAGATTAGTATACTATATAGGAAGAAGATATATCTAAGGATTAAGACTCTATTAGTCTTATCTATTATATAATTAGAGTCTATATATCTAGTAAGATAGCCTTAACTATTCTTTAAGTATCTTAAACTAAGATCTAAATTTAACCTTAAGTATCTAGTTAGCTTCTTTAGAGCCTTTATATATCCTACTATTAGATTACTAATATAGGAGCTTAATCTTCTAAGAGTAAATAAGATATCTAGTCTTATAATAGTTATAAGCTATATCTATATTCTAATAATAGATTAGTATTCTTATTTATTATACTTTTTATTATTTAGTCTAGTAGGCTTTAGACTTTTATAGCTATCTATTAGTAAAAGAGTTAGTAATATAGTTTCTTAGCCTATTTCTATCTTAGCTAGGTTCTCTTAAATATAGTACTTCTAGTTAAGTTTTAGCTAGCCTTACTATCTATTCCTTATTAGTCTTATTCTAAGAATCTTATCTAGCTCTCTAAGATCTTTAATCTTAAAGATCTTATTAAGTTAGTCTTTAAACTAGAGGATATCTTCTAGTCTCTCTATAGTAATAGGTATATTATTAATATAGATTAGGATTATTAGGTCTTTCCTTTTCTTATAGATTAGAAGATATAGGTTTACTTCTAATTATCTAAATCCTATTCCTTTTAGCTTTAATATATATAGCTAATTCTAGTCTCTTATAGCTTACTTTAGCTTATAGAGACTCCTTAGAACTTATAAGACTATACTAGTTAGTAGGTTAATACCTAGTAGTAGGATTATATAGATATTCTTATATAGGATACTCTCTATAAATATATTATTTATATCTACTTAGTATAGAACTAGGTCCTTCTTATAGACTATAGCTATAAATCCTCTTAGAGTATCCTACCTAACTATAGAGGTAAAAGTTTCTATATAGTCTACTTTATACTTTTAGGAGAATAATCTTATAACTAGTCTTACCTTAAACTTTTTAATAGTACTATTAAGTTTTCTTTTAATATTAAAGACCTATCTTAAAGTAACTAAGTTAGCCTCTTTTAGTAGAACTACTATAGTCTAGGTATTATTACTTATAAGTCTATCTAGTTTCTTCTAAATAGCTTCTTACTAGAGATAATCTTATTTAGGATTACTTACTACTTTCTTATAGTTTCTTAGAATTAGAACTTTCTATTTATATATTCCTACTTCTTTAGTAGTAGAGAATATAATCTCTTTAATTTCTTTTAAGAATTCTAAGTTCTATAGAATATCTAGGTTAATAGAACTTATAGCTAAGAAGAAAGCCTAATACTCTAAAAGTATTTCTTTATCTAGTTAACTAGTCTAATCTAATTTAAGTCTAATTAGCTTTAGCTTCTAGTTAAACCTATTAAGTTCTTAGAATACTTTCTTTTTCTAAGAGTTTATTTTAGAACTATCTATTTCTAATCTACCTCTATAGTTTCTTAAGTAGAATTCTTAGATTCTTTCTTAACTTTTCTTTAGTCTAGGAATTTTCTATACTCTCCTATATCTTCTAGTAGAAGTAGAAGTTATATAAAGAGTTTCTTTTCTTTCTAAACCTATACTAATAGCTAAAGAGGAGGCTTCTACTAGCTTAGACTAGAAGTATCTAGAGTACTTCTACTAGCCTATAGAGTAGGCTAGCTAATAGTTCTTAGCCTTCTAACTAGTCTTCTTTCTAGAGCTAAACTAGAGAGATTCTTAATCTTAATATTTAAGTCTAATTCTCTATCTAGTTTATTTTTAAAGAAGATTATATTAGTATACTACTTAATAGCTTTTATATCTAGCTCCTAGAACTTCTATATCTTTACTATATTATTATAGTATCTAATAAATATAGTATCCTTTCCTCTATTTATTAGCTTATTACTTTTTACCTACTAAGGCTATACTCTTATATCTATATATACTATAGCTCTATATCTCTATACTTTAAGGTAGGAGACTATTAGTTTAATCCTATTAAAAGCTTTATTAGATAAGAGCTTAAATCTCTTAATATTAGATCTATTTAGGAGCTTGTTCCTTATATATACTTATATTTTAAAAGCTTCTAGCTAAAACTTAATAAGTATCTTACTTTCTTTAAGTATTACTCTAATAGAGGCTTCTAATATTTAGATAGATCTTTTAACTACTCTATTCTAGAGTAAATTATAGGCCTTAGTTAGCTTAAGAGTAATTCTAAAGTTCTTCTTCTACTATTTAATTAAAGTAGTAATTTCTCTAGTATTATTAGCCTTTATAGACTTAAGAAGTACTACTAACTATTTTTCTACCTTAATCCTCTAGTTCTAAAGAGTAGTTAGTATATCTAATCTAGCTTTAAGTAGAAATATCTATTTCTTTCTTAAGAAGTTATTAATAATCTTAAGCTACTATATAAAACCTTTTACTAATAATAGTAATAGTCTATAGATATCTATTAATATAAGAGCTAATCTTTTAGGTCTTTTCTTAATAGACTTACCTAGGTATTTCTTTATTTTACCTATTATATAGATCCTATACTTATACTCTTTCTAGCTAGAAATTAGAATTCTTTCCTTTAGGCTAGTAACTTTATAAAGAGTTAAGAGTAACTCTCTTCTAAAGTATATAAATCTTCTATATTATAGCTTCTACTATTTTAGATTCTTCTCTAATAAGGTAGTATAGATATTATTAACCTCTATAGAATTATATAGTAAGTAATATAACTTTTCCTATAAAAGAGGTAATATCTTACTAATAAATAGAATATCTCTAACTAGTTTAGTCTTTATAACTATTTAGCTATCTAGGAAGGTAAGAGTAAAATTAGGCTTTTAGACTCGAAATTACTTACTAAACTAATTCTATAATATAAGATTTACTCTAAAGTAAGAAATAAATAGTATTCTATTAAGTAGGACTTCTTTCTCTAAGATTCCTTTTATCTATACTAGCCTAGAATAGGTTATATAAAGATATCCTTCTTCTATCTTAATCTATACTTTCTTCCTTAGTAGCTTTACTAATCTAAAGAAGGATATTTAGTTAGTTATATAGGATAAGATATAGGAATCTAAGAGCTATTCTTAAAGTAATAACTTACTTTTAGCCTTAATTATAGAATAGGCTAACTTATCTTAATTATTATCTTCTAATAGAGAATTATTATTACTTCTAGAACTAGAATAAGTTCTAGAATTAGAACTAGAATAAGTTCTAGAATTAGAACTAGAACTAGACTCCTAGGCTAAAAATCTTTTCTTTAGAAGCTTTCTAGACTTTTTTATTCTCTAAAGCTACTTATCTATTCTCTAGATAGCTTTCTTTAGCTTATTATATAATAATAATTTATAGATAGCTTTCTTAATATATCTAGTATTTCTTAGTAAAAAGGATCTTCTTACTCTCTCTCTAAGAAATAATCTTTAAGAGTCCTTCTAGTTCTTAGTACTATTCCTCTACTAGAATAGTTTCTTAGTAGTAGAGAGGTTAGAATAATCTTTTAACTAGTACTTCTCTTTCTTATAGAGCTAGTATATTAGTAGAGACTTTCTTTAGTAGAGCTATCTAGGATAGAATATAGCTAAAATTATCTCTTACCTCTTAGAACTTAAGTAGAAGAAGAATAGTATCTATATCTAAGAATAGCTAAGTTATAATAGTATCCTTAGCTACTTAGTATAATATAGGTAGAGACTAGAAGAGATATTTTAGTCTCTTTTCTTAGCTCTAGTAGTAAGTTTCCTAAGAATTAATCTTAGTAATCCTCTTATCTAGGCTTCTAAAGTATCTCTATACTTCCTTAATTATCTTATTAGGTAATATCCTATATATAATAAACTACTTAATTAGACCTATAGTATAGGACTTTAGGACTCTATTATACTTATTCTAGAGAACTATCTATATCTTAGCTATAAATATAGTAATATACTATATCTCTAGCTCTATCTTATTATCTTTACTAATACTATATCTAATACTAAACCTATATACTATATTGTTTTTTAAGAAGTATTAGCTCTAAGTAATATATATCTAGAGATTAGTATCCTATTAAATTATATATAGGTTCTCTCTAATAATTAGTTAGCTAATTACCTAGAACTAGTCCTTTCCTTCTAGCTTATCTATCTATAGCCTAAACTATTTCTTCTAGTTAGTTCTATCTAGAATTAGAATTCTTTAGCTCTTCTTATCCTCTTAGTCTATTATAGAAATAGATAAATAGAATAAATAATTAGTAGAATACTTTAAACTAGCTAGAGATTCTAGAGAAGAGTAATTTCTTATAGTAGAGAGACTAGCTCTAAGAGATAGAGATTCCTTATATAAGAGAAATTACTAAGACTTAGATCTTTCTCTCTTAGCTAAGTTTCTACTACTAGATAGTAGGAAAGCTAAGTAGCTCTTCTAACTCTAGTAATACTAGGTAATATAGTAGAGAACTAGATAGGTATTAATAAAGTAGAAATATACTACTATCTTATAGAGATCTTTACTAACTTATATACTACTAGGTATAAACTAGCTTCGTTAGTAATATAGTTAGAGAAACTTCTAGGCTCTAAATGTTTTCTATAAACTATAAGAGATATAAGTAACCTTTACTAATATAGGTTACTCTTATTTAGTATATAAACCTAGGCTTATAACCTATTAAAAGTAGAGAGCGTTTAGAAGCTAAATAATATTAAGAAGAGTATAGCGTAGTAAAGAAGAATAGAAGATTAATCTTAAACTAACTTATATATATAGTATAGTAGTAATATACTAGAAACTAAATATAAAGTTAATTAAGTTAGTTATCTAAGAAGAGAAGAATAAGAAGTAAGATATATCTCTTACTAAGCCTTAGGTAGATACCTTAGATATCTAGAACTATATCTAAATATCTATATCTAACCTAACTATCTAGGATATATTCTTAATATTCTATATAATACTATACTCTAGCTTAGTAGCTTCTAAAGTATATCCTTATCTTAAGGTTTATAAATCTTAATAGTCTAAACTTATATCTCTAGATAGTCTTATTCTTAGCGATCTTAATATTAGATTATACTAGAGCGATAACTTAAGATCTTACTAAGTAGATACTTAGCTTAATTAGGTTTAGGCTAGATAGAGAGGTCTAGTTAGAAGTATAACGAAGAAGAGATTCTTAGAATTCTAATTAGTAAGATAGAATAGTAAGTTATATATAATAACTATCTAGAACTATTTATCGTATATATATATAAAGAGAATTCCTCTATCTTTTAGAATTATTTTATAGAGTTATAATTAACGATTACTTATAATAACTAATAGTTACTTTAGTATTACTAAGGAGTAATTAGATATATATACGCTATAGCTATCTATTAGTACCTACTAGCTACTATATTCCTCTAATTACTCTATTATAGATAAGTAGCCTTCTTATAGATAAGGCCTATTTTCTAATAATCCTAGAGGTTCTAACGACTATATTATTAAACTATAATACTAGGCTACTACTTACTTACTTAGATCGTACCTATCTATTTAAGACCTATTATATAACTATATTCGATATATAGTCGTAGATAGATATTCTACTTAGTAAATATAGAAGAGTCTTAGAAGAAGTTAGCTAAGTATCTAAGATAGTTCTCTATTATTTAGTACTTCTATATAAGTAAACTATCTTTCTACCTATCTAACTTTTATATATACTTTAAGTCTAAAATACTAAGACTAGTAGAGAATCTATTTTCTTTATAGAAAAGGCTAGAGAAGAGTAGATTAGTAAATAAGAGTAGATATTATAATCTTCTAGTATTATTTAAGTAGTATAAGATATTAAGCCTATCTTTCTTATACTTACCTAAGCTATACTAGTTAGTACCTAGCTATATAGAATAGTAAGAATAGATCTATTAATAGTAGAGCTTATAGAGTCTTATAGTAGCTTTAGCTAGTAGAGAAGATATTCTTCTATTATTCTCTAGCTTATCTTATACTATAGAGAATATTTACTTAAATAATATAGAGAATAGTAATCTACTTATAGAGGTTAATAAAGTACTCTAAACTTACTTCGACTAGTTAATATAATAATATTCTAGTATTCTCTAAGTAGTTCTATACTACTATATTACTTTTAGTATATCTATTCTATATTAACTAGTAGGTAAGTAAGAAGCTAGTATAGAAGATAGTAATATATTAGAGTATAATTCTCTAAGCTAGCTATAAAGATATTACTTTCTTTCTATAACGCTACTAAAAGTATCTATAGAGTACTCTAACTATAGATATTATAGAGATTAATAACTACTTATAAGAAAGCTTAGAGAAGCTAGAGAGTTTATATACTAGTAATTAGTATAATCTTCTATAATCCTCTAAGCTATATATCGATATATAGTTATTATTCTATATATCTACTAATATATATAGGAGAGTATCTTAAAATAGATAGTAGAACTTAGTAATCTCTATAAAATAGATAGAAGAATACTAGAAGATTCTTAAAAAATCTAACTAATAATCTTCTTTTATTCTCTAGGCTAGTATATAGTACGTTTATAGTTCTCTAGTAGTCTATATAAAAAGTTAATATCTAGCTCTAAGATAGAAGTCGACTATTTTATCTAGAATATTAGAGAGAATAAAGGAAAATCTTTAAAAGGCTCTAACTATAATTCTCTAGAATTAGTTAGTATATATCGAGTTATAGTCTTCCTACTCGCTAGTCTAGTATAGTACTATATTAATCTACTATCTCTAATAGAGAACGATTATTCTATCTAGAAGTACTAGAAGGATCGTAGAAGTAATAGAGGCTATTTAATTTCTATATTAAAAATAGAGAGCGTTTAGAAGCTATATAATATTAACGAGAGTATAGTATAGTAAAGAAGAATAGAAGATTAATCTTAAACTAACTTATATATATAGTATAATAGTAATATACTAGGAACTAAATATAAAGTTAATTAAGTTAGTTATCTAAGAAGAGAAGAATAAGAAATAAGATATACCTCTTACTAAGCCTTAGGTAGATATCTTAGATACCTAGAACTATACCTAAATATCTATATCTAATCTAACTATCTAGGATATATTCTTAATACTCCTACTTATACTATATAGTTAGATCTTTTAATAGATTATCTATAGTACTTAAGTACTAGTTCTAATCTTAATTAGTTATTAAGTACTTACTTTTTAGACTAATAATTAGATAGTACTAACTATCTATCTAATAGAACTTTCTATACTACTATCTTTTATAAAAAGATAAAAGAAATATCTTCTATAAGATCTTCCTTCTCTCTTATATAGAAGTATATTATTTAAGATATAGACTATCTAGTAAGTTATCTCTATCCTTACTTATAGCTAATTCTAATAGCTTTCTAGATACTCTATAGACTAGTCCTATACTTAGTTATATTCTATATAGCTTCTTAGTTCTCTAAGAGTATCTAGGGTATACTATTCTTAGCTATAGAGATCTTATATTAGGCTAGGTAGTAGAGTAACTATATACTAGTACTAGAGATAATAGCTACTATAGAGAAGGTCTTTAATATTAACTAGTACTTAGCCTTTAGAGGTATCTAGTTTAGCTAGGTACTATATAGTAATATTATAGTTAGTAATAGATCTAATATTAGTAAGGCTATTTAGAACTTTATAAAGACTAACTAAGAAGGAGCTAAGTAGCTAAAATATTCTTTTAGACTCTTCTTAGTTTAACTTTAAAGCTTAGAGTTATCTTTTATATATCTCTTATATAAGATAGAGCTACCTTATAAAATCTTAAAACTATAGTCTATTCTTTAGCTTAGTAAGACTATCTACTACTATCTCTTTTATACTTATATACTCTATAGAGATAAGCCTATTCTACTAGAGCTTTCTTATAATATTATATAAGATATTAATTTATTTAGACTTATTATAGATATAAGACTCCTTAACTAGAGTAAAGGTAGCTTAGTTATTTTCTTTTAGCTAAATTAGTCTAATTCTAGTAATAGTATCTTAGTTTCTAAGGATTCTTAGTTAGTAAGAATATTCTTCTACTAACTTAGAATATCTTAGCTCTCTTAGAAGAGTACTAAGGAACTATAACTATTTTATATATACTCTTATAGCTATATATTTAGCCTCTATTATAGATATAGCTATAGATTTCTACTTCTTACTTATCTAGAAGATTAGTATACTATATAGGAAGAAGATATATCTAAGGATTAAGACTCTATTAGTCTTATCTATTATATAATTAGAGTCTATATATCTAGTAAGATAGCCTTAACTATTCTTTAAGTATCTTAAACTAAGATCTAAATTTAACCTTAAGTATCTAGTTAGCTTCTTTAGAGCCTTTATATATCCTACTATTAGATTACTAATATAGGAGCTTAATCTTCTAAGAGTAAATAAGATATCTAGTCTTATAATAGTTATAAGCTATATCTATATTCTAATAATAGATTAGTATTCTTATTTATTATACTTTTTATTATTTAGTCTAGTAGGCTTTAGACTTTTATAGCTATCTATTAGTAAAAGAGTTAGTAATATAGTTTCTTAGCCTATTTCTATCTTAGCTAGGTTCTCTTAAATATAGTACTTCTAGTTAAGTTTTAGCTAGCCTTACTATCTATTCCTTATTAGTCTTATTCTAAGAATCTTATCTAGCTCTCTAAGATCTTTAATCTTAAAGATCTTACTAAGTTAGTCTTTAAACTAGAGGATATCTTCTAGTCTCTCTATAGTAATAGGTATATTATTAATATAGATTAGGATTATTAGGTCTTTCCTTTTCTTATAGATTAGAAGATATAGGTTTACTTCTAATTATCTAAATCCTATTCCTTTTAGCTTTAATATATATAGCTAATTCTA
This sequence comes from Septoria linicola, assembly GCA_024114885.1. Classification (NCBI taxonomy): domain Eukaryota; kingdom Fungi; phylum Ascomycota; class Dothideomycetes; order Mycosphaerellales; family Mycosphaerellaceae; genus Septoria; species Septoria linicola. The sequence goes on from CP099420.1 coordinate 3,042,522, forward strand.
GTCTCTTATAGCTTACTTTAGCCTATAGAGACTCCTTAGAACTTATAAGACTATACTAGTTAGTAGGTTAATACCTAGTAGTAGGATTATATAGATATTCTTATATAGGATACTCTCTATAAATATATTATTTATATCTACTTAGTATAGAACTAGGTCCTTCTTATAGACTATAGCTATAAATCCTCTTAGAGTATCCTACCTAACTATAGAGGTAAAAGTTTCTATATAGTCTACTTTATACTTTTAGGAGAATAATCTTATAACTAGTCTTACCTTAAACTTTTTAATAGTACTATTAAGTTTTCTTTTAATATTAAAGACCTATCTTAAAGTAACTAAGTTAGCCTCTTTTAGTAGAACTACTATAGTCTAGGTATTATTACTTATAAGTCTATCTAGTTTCTTCTAAATAGCTTCTTACTAGAGATAATCTTATTTAGGATTACTTACTACTTTCTTATAGTTTCTTAGAATTAGAACTTTCTATTTATATATTCCTACTTCTTTAGTAGTAGAGAATATAATCTCTTTAATTTCTTTTAAGAATTCTAAGTTCTATAGAATATCTAGGTTAATAGAACTTATAGCTAAGAAGAAAGCCTAATACTCTAAAAGTATTTCTTTATCTAGTTAACTAGTCTAATCTAATTTAAGTCTAATTAGCTTTAGCTTCTAGTTAAACCTATTAAGTTCTTAGAATACTTTCTTTTTTCTAAGAGTTTATTTTAGAACTATCTATTTCTAATCTACCTCTATAGTTTCTTAAGTAGAATTCTTAGATTCTTTCTTAACTTTTCTTTAGTCTAGGAATTTTCTATACTCTTCTATATCTTCTAGTAGAAGTAGAAGTTATATAAAGAGTTTCTTTTCTTTCTAAACCTATACTAATAGCTAAAGAGGAGGCTTCTACTAGCTTAGACTAGAAGTATCTAGAGTACTTCTACTAGCCTATAGAGTAGGCTAGCTAATAGTTCTTAGCCTTCTAACTAGTCTTCTTTCTAGAGCTAAACTAGAGAGATTCTTAATCTTAATATTTAAGTCTAATTCTCTATCTAGTTTATTTTTAAAGAAGATTATATTAGTATACTACTTAATAGCTTTTATATCTAGCTCCTAGAACTTCTATATCTTTACTATATTATTATAGTATCTAATAAATATAGTATCCTTTCCTCTATTTATTAGCTTATTACTTTTTACCTACTAAGGCTATACTCTTATATCTATATATACTATAGCTCTATATCTCTATACTTTAAGGTAGGAGACTATTAGTTTAATCCTATTAAAAGCTTTATTAGATAAGAGCTTAAATCTCTTAATATTAGATCTATTTAGGAGCTTGTTCCTTATATATACTTATATTTTAAAAGCTTCTAGCTAAAACTTAATAAGTATCTTACTTTCTTTAAGTATTACTCTAATAGAGGCTTCTAATATTTAGATAGATCTTTTAACTACTCTATTCTAGAGTAAATTATAGGCCTTAGTTAGCTTAAGAGTAATTCTAAAGTTCTTCTTCTACTATTTAATTAAAGTAGTAATTTCTCTAGTATTATTAGCCTTTATAGACTTAAGAAGTACTACTAACTATTTTTCTACCTTAATCCTCTAGTTCTAAAGAGTAGTTAGTATATCTAATCTAGCTTTAAGTAGAAATATCTATTTCTTTCTTAAGAAGTTATTAATAATCTTAAGCTACTATATAAAACCTTTTACTAATAATAGTAATAGTCTATAGATATCTATTAATATAAGAGCTAATCTTTTAGGTCTTTTCTTAATAGACTTACCTAGGTATTTCTTTATTTTACCTATTATATAGATCCTATACTTATACTCTTTCTAGCTAGAAATTAGAATTCTTTCCTTTAGGCTAGTAACTTTATAAAGAGTTAAGAGTAACTCTCTTCTAAAGTATATAAATCTTCTATATTATAGCTTCTACTATTTTAGATTCTTCTCTAATAAGGTAGTATAGATATTATTAACCTCTATAGAATTATATAGTAAGTAATATAACTTTTCCTATAAAAGAGGTAATATCTTACTAATAAATAGAATATCTCTAACTAGTTTAGTCTTTATAACTATTTAGCTATCTAGGAAGGTAAGAGTAAAATTAGGCTTTTAGACTCGAAATTACTTACTAAACTAATTCTATAATATAAGATTTACTCTAAAGTAAGAAATAAATAGTATTCTATTAAGTAGGACTTCTTTCTCTAAGATTCCTTTTATCTATACTAGCCTAGAATAGGTTATATAAAGATATCCTTCTTCTATCTTAATCTATACTTTCTTCCTTAGTAGCTTTACTAATCTAAAGAAGGATATTTAGTTAGTTATATAGGATAAGATATAGGAATCTAAGAGCTATTCTTAAAGTAATAACTTACTTTTAGCCTTAATTATAGAATAGGCTAACTTATCTTAATTATTATCTTCTAATAGAGAATTATTATTACTCCTAGAACTAGAATAAGTTCTAGAATTAGAACTAGAATAAGTTCTAGAATTAGAACTAGAACTAGACTCCTAGGCTAAAAATCTTTTCTTTAGAAGCTTTCTAGACTTTTTTATTCTCTAAAGCTACTTATCTATTCTCTAGATAGCTTTCTTTAGCTTATTATATAATAATAATTTATAGATAGCTTTCTTAATATATCTAGTATTTCTTAGTAAAGAGGATCTTCTTACTCTCTCTCTAAGAAATAATCTTTAAGAGTCCTTCTAGTTCTTAGTACTATTCCTCTACTAGAATAGTTTCTTAGTAGTAGAGAGGTTAGAATAATCTTTTAACTAGTACTTCTCTTTCTTATAGAGCTAGTATATTAGTAGAGACTTTCTTTAGTAGAGCTATCTAGGATAGAATATAGCTAAAATTATCTCTTACCTCTTAGAACTTAAGTAGAAGAAGAATAGTATCTATATCTAAGAATAGCTAAGTTATAATAGTATCCTTAGCTACTTAGTATAATATAGGTAGAGACTAGAAGAGATATTTTAGTCTCTTTTCTTAGCTCTAGTAGTAAGTTTCCTAAGAATTAATCTTAGTAATCCTCTTATCTAGGCTTCTAAAGTATCTCTATACTTCCTTAATTATCTTATTAGGTAATATCCTATATATAATAAACTACTTAATTAGACCTATAGTATAGGACTTTAGGACTCTATTATACTTATTCTAGAGAACTATCTATATCTTAGCTATAAATATAGTAATATACTATATCTCTAGCTCTATCTTATTATCTTTACTAATACTATATCTAATACTAAACCTATATACTATATTGTTTTTTAAGAAGTATTAGCTCTAAGTAATATATATCTAGAGATTAGTATCCTATTAAATTATATATAGGTTCTCTCTAATAATTAGTTAGCTAATTACCTAGAACTAGTCCTTTCCTTCTAGCTTATCTATCTATAGCCTAAACTATTTCTTCTAGTTAGTTCTATCTAGAATTAGAATTCTTTAGCTCTTCTTATCCTCTTAGTCTATTATAGAAATAGATAAATAGAATAAATAATTAGTAGAATACTTTAAACTAGCTAGAGATTCTAGAGAAGAGTAATTTCTTATAGTAGAGAGACTAGCTCTAAGAGATAGAGATTCCTTATATAAGAGAAATTACTAAGACTTAGATCTTTCTCTCTTAGCTAAGTTTCTACTACTAGATAGTAGGAAAGCTAAGTAGCTCTTCTAACTCTAGTAATACTAGGTAATATAGTAGAGAACTAGATAGGTATTAATAAAGTAGAAATATACTACTATCTTATAGAGATCTTTACTAACTTATATACTACTAGGTATAAACTAGCTTCGTTAGTAATATAGTTAGAGAAACTTCTAGGCTCTAAATGTTTTCTATAAACTATAAGAGATATAAGTAACCTTTACTAATATAGGTTACTCTTATTTAGTATATAAACCTAGGCTTATAACCTATTAAAAGTAGAGAGCGTTTAGAAGCTAAATAATATTAAGAAGAGTATAGCGTAGTAAAGAAGAATAGAAGATTAATCTTAAACTAACTTATATATATAGTATAGTAGTAATATACTAGAAACTAAATATAAAGTTAATTAAGTTAGTTATCTAAGAAGAGAAGAATAAGAAGTAAGATATATCTCTTACTAAGCCTTAGGTAGATACCTTAGATATCTAGAACTATATCTAAATATCTATATCTAACCTAACTATCTAGGATATATTCTTAATATTCTATATAATACTATACTCTAGCTTAGTAGCTTCTAAAGTATATCCTTATCTTAAGGTTTATAAATCTTAATAGTCTAAACTTATATCTCTAGATAGTCTTATTCTTAGCGATCTTAATATTAGATTATACTAGAGCGATAACTTAAGATCTTACTAAGTAGATACTTAGCTTAATTAGGTTTAGGCTAGATAGAGAGGTCTAGTTAGAAGTATAACGAAGAAGAGATTCTTAGAATTCTAATTAGTAAGATAGAATAGTAAGTTATATATAATAACTATCTAGGACTACTTACTATATATATATATATAAAGAAGATTCCTATATCTTTTAGAATTACTTTATAGAGTCGTAATTAATAATTACTAGTAGTAACTAATAGTTATCTTAGTATTACTAAAGAGTAATAGATATATATATACTATAGTTATCTATTTATACTTACTAGCTACTATATTTCTCTAATTACTCTATTATAGGTAAGTAGCCTTTCTATAGATAAGGCCTATTATCTAATAATCGTAGAGGTTCTAAGAGCTATACTATTAAACTATAATACTTAATAGGCTATAGATATATCTATAAATATAAAGTAGTATATATAGGACTAATTACTCCTTTACTATCCTTTTATAGCGCTATAGCTTTAGAAAACGCTAGCTAGAAAAGTAGATATAAGAGCTCGAAGATATAGAGCTAATTAAGTCTAGTAGTATAGATAGGAGTATAGAGGCTTTTCGCTTCTATATATATACTTAATTTATTATAGTTATTTAAAGAGTAATTATAGTTATTTAAAGAATAATTATAGTTATTTAAAGAATAATTATAGTTATATAAAGAATACTAATTATCTTACGACTATCTAAGCTTCTTATAAGTCGTATCTAGGCTTCTTCTAACTTATATCTAAGCTCTCTATTCTCTACTAATAATGTTTATAACTTCTTTAGCCTAATAGTCTACTATACTAACTAGCGTATTAATAGCTATAAGGTATATATCTTTAATAGTCTAAACTCTAATCGTTAATACTATTTTAGATATAGTATCGAGCTCTTCTTAAAGAATCTAGCGATAGCTTTACGCGTTCTAAATACTAATATTTTAATCTCGTATTTAGGATAATAGGCTAAAGCTAGGCTTATTAAAAGCAATATAGCTATCTATACCTATACTACTCGTGGCCTAAGCTCTAGCCTTATATATAGTATAGTTAGCTTTCAAGTCTATCGTAATACTACTACGTCTCTAAAGAAAGTAGAAGATATGATTATAGTAGTCCTTATATTACTAAAGGAATCTTTGCTTCTTAGGAAGCTATTACTTGGTCTTCTAGCGTTCTCTATCTAGCCACTTCTCGACACGCGGGCTTAAGATACCAGACTTCTTCTCGTCCGCCACTCGAGATTCCCACTCCTTGTCAAGCTCAATTTGATACTGCACAGCTAGTCCAAGCCACTTGCCGTCGCAACCAACGATCATATTGACTGGCCACGAATATGTATCCACGAAACAGTATGTTCCGTCAGCTACACACTTCAGGAGTCAGCTACAGTCGGTCTAGGCAAGTTGCTATACTCACGGGACTTTTTGATGGGCACGGCCACGGCACATTGCCAGGCTGTATGACACACTCTCCTCCCTGGCACTTGCCATCGTAGCAGTGCGGATACTAAGTGTGATCAGCAGACAACTATCAAGCCATATTCAGCACCCTTACAACTTCAGATTCGGATTTGACTAGAGCAGCAAGCGTCCAGGCAACGAAAAGTGGACACGACCTGACGAACATAGTGAGTTGTTGGAAAAAAGATAATAGGACAAAGCACAAGAAGTCGTGTACGAAGCTGCCACGAAGCCTTTCCTACCTGCTGCACTTCAACGCGGAATCTTGGAACAATCAGGGTGTGAAGCTTTAAGCAAGCCTGGCATCCGATGCTAACACGAGTCGACTAGGCAGATGAACCTTATCTCGACTGCTGAGCACGCGAGCACGGAGGACATTGTCGCAAACTGTCGCTGTTGGAGCGATCATTTTCAGTAGTATGTACCATCGCAAGTCCATTTCCAATCTGTAACCATCATTTCCCGTGGTTCCAAAAGAGTGTGCTAATCCAGATTAACGCGCAAAACGATTCAGCATAACTGCATGTTGAGATGCTTGATACTGTTTGTTAGGTCCCACCTCAGATGACCGCTTTCTCGGTCAGAATTGATTGGCCATCTTTCCTGGCGCTTCTAGCCCTGCGAGCACGCTTGACAGCCTTCCAGCTCTCCACAAGGCCAACGAAGATGACCACACTGGCAAACACCAGCCCCCACTCCCATCCAAGCCTGTCGTGCCTGAAAACGACGCGGTTCACGACAGGGATGTAGATGATTGGGAACGGAGTGACCAATCCAGCCATAACAGCCCAGAACAAGAAGCGATTCTTCAACAGAGTGCCAAAGATGCTCAGACCATTGCGAGAATCTTCATTCGGGTACATGTTGAAGAGACTCAAATCCAGATGCTTCGCTTCCCATGCCATGACTGAGAGGAGGACTGTCAAGATCGAGTATGCAGTTCCTCGAGCGCGGTAAGGCAGGTCACAAGTTTCATTGTAACTGTGGTTACAGTCTGCACCCAAGTCGCCGTCACCCACGCCGTAAGCGACGATGACGAATGACACAAGACAGAGAGATCCCATGCAAGTTCCGTAGATGAACTTGTCGATGATCAGCTCTTTGGTAAAGACGCCAGCCTTGAGAGAATGTGGCAGGCGAGTCATGACGTCCGCAGAAGCCTCCTCGAGCCCAAGCCCAATAGCCAAGAAGGAAGAAGACACCAGGTTCGCAAATAGGATCTCCAACGGTGACAGCGGAAAGACTGACACTCCATTGCGGTCCTCGAAGGCCAGTCCAATCAGGAGCAGGATGACTTGCGCGATGTTGGAGATAAGCAGGTGAAGGAGGAACTTGCGGATGTTGTCGAAGAGTCGGCGACCTTCTCGAATTGCTGACACGATCGAGGCGAAGTTGTCGTCAGTCAGCACCATATCAGCGGCCTCTTTACTAACGTCGCTACCGTTGAGACCCATAGCAACACCGACATCAGCTCCCTTGAGTGCGGGAGAGTCATTCACACCGTCGCCTGTCATGACACAGTACTTACCCTTGCGGTGTAGTGCTTCAAGCATGCGCAGCTTCGTTGTTGGTGAGCAGCGAGCGAGGACCAGCGGGAAGGACTGCATTTGATCGATCTCGGTGTCAGTGAGCTTGTCAAAGTCAGACGCTGTCATGACTGCTGTTGGAGAATCGGCACCAGGAACATGAGGAGCCAGGATACCAATCTCGCGGGCGATAGTGGTAGCAGTCTTGAGGTGGTCGCCAGTCAACATGTGAACGGTGATACCAGCCACCTGGCACTGTCTGATGGCACCAGCAGACTCGACACGTGGAGGATCATAGATACCAACGAGTCCAGCGAACTCCAGGTCCTGCTCCATCTGCGAGCGGTCGGCGAACGATTCGCACGTATCAGGCGTGAGTTTACGGTAGCCAAGGCAGAGGACACGGAGACCTTCAGTAGCCATCGCGTCGGCCTGGGCGAGGATGGCCTTGGAGTTCTCATGGTCGACTCTCATCAAAGGCAGCAGGACTTCCGTAGCACCTTTCGTGAAACATGTGCGCGTGCTCGTCGAAGTTTCTTCATAGACGGCGGTCATGCGTTTGACAGAAGAATCGAAAGAGTGCTCAGTGACGATAGCCAGACCTTCTCTCGCGATGGTGTCCAGCTTTCCGCAACCGGTGCGCATGGCCATGACCTGGAGTGCGATCTCTGTCGGCTCACCGGCAGCTGTCCAGAGGCTTTCGGCGTTCGGAGGAGGTGTGACGGTTGACACGTTGCAGAGCGCAGCGATCTGGAAGAAGATCTCGACCTCGCTGTCGTTGACCACGTCCTGGGCCCATTGGATGGTGCGGCCTTCGAGGTTCAATGTGCCGGCAGTTGGATCCAGAGGGTTAGACTCGTTCTCGACTTTGATTGTACGGCCGCTTGGGAGCCATGCCTTGCGAGCAAGCATCTTTCCCTGGGTCAGTGTGCCTGTCTTGTCAGAGCAGATGTTTGTGACACCTCCAATTGCTTCGAGAGCACCCATCTTGCGGATGATGACGTTACCCTTGGCCATAGCCTTGGAGCCTACCGCCATTGTGATAGTCAGGACAGCTATCAGTGATTCTGGAATCACAGCTACTGCTACACAGATACCGTAGATCAGTGTCTCATCATCGATATCCCAGACATTGGCCGAGAACACGATGATAGCAAGGAGGATAGCCAAGGCGAACAGAAACAAGGCGAAGTACGACAGCTTGACTTGCAGTGGAGTACCAATCAGACCAAGTGCGCCTTTCAGACCCTTCAGCGATCTTTTGGCGGCACGAACCATCCATGGACCTTCTTTCACGGGTGCTTTGTCGCGGAGAAGAGCGGCGATCTTTCCGATCTCCGTGTTCATCCCAGTAGCGACAACAATGCCGACAGAGCGGCCGCGAGTGACTGTAGTCGAAGAGTAAGCAATGTTCTGCCTATCGCCCACAGGAGCGTCAGGCTTATCGGAGATGAACTCGGCATCTTTGACCGCGGGCTTCGACTCTCCAGTGAGGAGCGCTTCGTCGCTGGCGAAGTTGATGCTATTGGCGAGACGTAAGTCGGCAGGAACAACGTTCCCGACGCCCAGCTGCACGATGTCGCCGGGGACCAAGTCTTCGGCCTTGATCTCTTGTAATGTGCCATGGTCACGGAGAACTTTACACGTGGGTGCTGCCATGGCCAGCAGCGAGGCAATGGTTTCTTCGGCGCGATAATCCTGGAAGAAGCCGACCACAATGTTCAGAACAATGACGGCGGTAATGACACCACCTTCGATCCAGTCCATGGTGGCGTAGCTCAGGATCATGGCAATAGCAAGGACCAGAGTAAGGCTGTTAGACACCTGGCGGAGGAGAATGCGCCACCAGATCACTTTTCCTTCGGTCTCGAGCTGGTTTGCGCCATATAGCTCACGACGGCGAGACACCTCGTTGGCTGTTAAGCCATTCCTGGAAGATGTCAGCGGCTGGGCAGGTTCGGCTCACGAGGAGAACTTACTCAATTGTGGTGCCAAGAACGCTTGCCACACTGGCATGCGTCAAAGTGTGTGCCTGAGCATGGATGGTACTAATGTGACCACTGTCTGTATCAACAGTAGTGATACTATTCGCTTTGGTATCGCGGGCTCCGACCTGGGTCTTATCGTTCAAGAGAACAGACTCCCTGCTCGAGCCCGCGCTCGGTATAGGCGGCGGGTCGTCGACATTGCCGCTGTCATCCGCGGAAGGTATGCCTCCTGGGCCATGGGGTGATGACCTGACATCGAAGGCAGTACTACCAGAAGGCTTTTCCATCAATTACCGGAGGCGATTGGGCGGCCTTCGCGTGAGACGAGAAGTGGTTGGTTGATTGATTCGAACGTCTGCCGCTGTTGTGTTTCCAGTGAGCGAACAAAGAGAGGTGAGGCTTAGTAGTGGAACTCTCCAATCTTGATGGCAAAACCAAGTGAGGGGGGGTGGACGACCTTCTTTATGAGAACCGCACGTGGGTGGAGACGTTTGGCGGCGGAATGCGTGGCCCATCCTGGCATCTGCTGGGCGAAGCTGCGCGCCACCACAAACAGTGTAGTCACCACTTGGCGGCCTGCATGACGAGCTGGTTGGCGCAGCGCGTCTCGGCAGCCTTGGACAGTGACGATGTGAACGTGACATTTCTTTGTTGGCAGGCTCTGCATGGCACATTTGATGGTGCGGCATTCCTGCGATGTGGAACTCCCTAGTTGAGACAGCAATATTGTACTGTATTTGTGCCTGGAGTCCACGCACGTCTCATGTGAAGTCGTGGCGGGGAAGAGGAGCACAAGACAATAGACTAGGATTCTGTGCCTTGGCGCTGCAGCTTATCCGACGCTAACCACCGATTCGATCGCGTACGCCTTGCCTCTTCCGCCGACAACGAACAGTGTCGCACAAGAACAACAACGGGTCCCGAATCACTTGTGGCGGCCGCCCCAGCTGACATGAAGCACTTCAATGCTGAACCTGTTGGAAATGGCAATTGCGGTGTCAAGTGACATCGATGGCATCTCATAACTGCGTGCTCGCCACCGCCTCTAATCCTGCTCCTTACGCAAGCTCAGCTACAGTACTCTCGCTGTGCTTGATCCTGAGCGGCGCCTGGAATCTTTGAATGCGGCATCATCAGACTATCACATTTGTCTACCAGCTTGCGCCGACACGTACCGCGGGAGCTTGACGCGGTCAATATTTCTTCGTGCTGCTACCCTACTAGAGCTGCCCTTAGGCCTATAGTGCTGAAGCAAAGTGGGGTTATCGCATGTGCTGCACCGTCGAAGACATGTCGGTATTGACATCTGAGCAGCAACTTTCACCCAGTAGCCTCAAGCACATTTCGACAGCTTTCGATGCCATGCAAAGACATGATACTTGCTGTATCGAATGCCAGTCGGCCCAAGATAAGCCGAGAGTTCGTGGCACGCACAGCTTGAATGGATACTCTTAGCTTGACGACTCTATGGTACGGCAAAGACTATGCTAAGTGCAGCCAAGCAACTATGATCCACATGGTGTGCCAGCGTACGACTGGACACATTTTCGCGCGTGCTAATCGTTGTGGAAGCATTACAATCTTGCACGACACCGTAGTTGATGTAGAGGAGTGGATACCAGCGACACATACGCCCGAATGGCAAAGCTGCAACTATGTCGGCCCATCGTGTGGCCATATACGAGGACTTGCTATCGCCAACATTGTCATGCACAGCCACAATTCAGCCTGCAATATCGCAGTCCTTTGCGTGTTGGAAATTTCGGACTGCTTCATGGCTCTTGAAGTTTGAACGAGTAGCCTTATCGAACACATCCGTGAGGCTGTTGGCCGAATCTATCAAGAAGTGGATGAGCCCAGGGCCCACTCTTTCATAGCAGATGCAGTGATGTAGCATGTTATGATACAGCAAAGATGTTGAGGCGAACAGACAGCAGCAACGTGTCGACTGCCAGGAGCAAGAAGTTATCTGGACGCGGCACGATATGAAGAGAAAGATAACATGTGAAGGGCAGCGAGAATCCTCCCGACGGCATTTAATGTTTTAACGAAGCTCGACTTCGAAGCAGCCGAAACGAGCTTTCTCAAAGTGGATGCTGACAACCTCTGCAAACAACGCCGAGGCAGCCGTCCGCATCAGCCTTACAGTCGACAGAATCAACCGCACTGCCTGGTGTGAGACAGAACATACCAAAATGACTGCTGTGCACGAGAGCCGGCAACTCAGTACGTATTCATGACCAGACTTCGTCAGAATTCCTGATAGCGGGGACTCGGCGACACGAGGCTAGCGATCATTCGTTGTAATCAAGAAGTGCCACTTGCACTGGTCGGATACTTTAACCTCTGTGCCACTTGGGGTCTAACAAATGTTATGGCTTGGCGTGCAGTGCAGTGGTCACAAGTGTGGTTGCACACATGCAAGGGGGCGGCATACGAAGGGCCTTCGCCTTTCCATCCTCGCTCTCTGTTACTTGCAGGAACGACAATATGGCAGCGTTAAAGCGCTTCGAGTGGTTGACAACCAAACTGGTGGCCTTCACAGGGCTCGCGATTGTGAGTGGTGCCTCTTTGCGAGGGTTACCCAACGTCTCTAGCGTACAAGATCGAGTGCGGAAAGAGCTGCTAGAAGAAAGGTGGCAATCTTACACAGCAGCACAGAAGAAGCAAGAGTGTTTTCAAGCTTTGTGAGGTGGTCTTTCGACCCATTGAATGACCTGTATGTGATAATCCTGGGCATTTTGAGGACGGTGTCTTCTCTGATGTGTGGAAAGGTGGAGAGGGTTCGTAGGCTCGTGTATAGTCCGGCAGACGAGCCGAGAGCCCTAGGTTGATGGCCCAAGCTCTCGACACCAAAGGGGAATAGATCAGCGCGACTGGCAGCAGTGGTCGCCGCCCAGCTAACTTACTGGACTTTCTCAAGTTATCGATGGCCTCTGGCTGCAACGCTGCACAGCACTTTCATAGTGTGCATCTCAACTACCACCGCCACCACATCGCACCACTTGATTGTGTTGCACTGTCATCCTCACCGACACGAAGCCGATTCACATCGATTTGATCGCACTCCATCATTCACCAAGTGCAGACGAACAGCAACGCGTAGCAGCAGACATCCGACAGCTGTGCGCGTGCTCCATTACATTCTCACGCTTGACACGACTTTCCTTTGGCAGTCACAACGAGACGACGGGCGCACCTTCCTCAACAACGGTCCCACCGGAAGAAGACACGCGCACGCGACGCATCAGTCACAATCCCTCGTCTCATCTCAGATCTGATGCGATGAAAGAGAGGCCCCTCGTGAGGACTGGAGGAAACCACGACTGAAGGCCTTCGCGGCCGCAATCACATCAAACCCCCTCACTCGTCGACCATCATGGCAGACCGCGCGATGGACTCTTTCGAGGCCAAGCTGACGGACGCCTCGCTCGACTTCAAGGCCAAATACGCTGCGCTGGCCGAACTGCGCGATGGACTCGAACAGCTCTGCCAGGCATCGACCTATGCCACCTTCTTGCAGAAGTTTGTGCCCATCTTCCTCGCCATCCTCGCCGGCCCGCCCGTCTTCACATCGACCTCGCACGAGCAGCGATGTCGCCAATGCGTGCTGGAGATCATCCACCGCTTCCCGCTGTCCACCGACAGTGCCGCCATGGAGCCTTTTGCGGAGAAGATCGTGGATCAGTGCTTGGAGCTGGTCAGGACGGACAACGAGGATAATGCCGTGCTGTGTCTTAAGATCGTCATGGACATTTGCAGATACCACACCAAGTCGACCGGCGTCGTGGAAAAGGCCCAGCCCTTTCTCGATCTGATCCTCGAAATTTTCGATAGCATGGATCAGACCGTCAAGGACACGTTCGAGTCGACGACACCCATCCCCGCTGCGGGTGCTGCGCCAGGCACACCCAATGCTGCGGGCACTCCTGGCTCCCCTGTGGCCACTGCGGCACACGCGCTGACCGCAGACGAGCCGCAGACCACAAGGCAGCTCACCAAGGGAATGCACAGCTTCAAAGTCGTGGCCGAATGTCCCATCATAGTAGTTAGCATCTTCCAGGCCCACCGAACATTGGCTCCCAAGAACGTGGGCAAATTCACTCCCAGGATCAAGCAGACGTTGATGCTACAAGCCGGCCCGCAGCGAAAGGCTCACGAGGAGGCACACCAGAATGGCACTGTCTTCACGGGAGTTGCCCGAGAGATCAAAGCCAAGGGGCAGTCGGCTGCGTTTGGCGACCTGGTGACGGCTCAGGTCAAGACTATGTCGTTTCTGGCGTACCTCCTGCGGGCGTACTCGCAGTCGTTGCAGGATTTTCTTGGTCAGCTGCCAGAGCTCACCGTGCGACTGCTGAGAGATGTCCCGCGAGCACACACTGCCGTGAGAAAAGAGCTGTTGGTGGCGATAAGACACATCATCAATTTCAACTTTCGCGCAGTTTTCCTCCCTGTCATCTTGCCACTGCTGGATCCTCACACCTTGGTCGGAGACTCCCTCACCGCAGATATCACATTACGGCCACTGGCGTACACGATGTTGGCCGATCTCATTCACCATGTTCGGGAACAACTCAGTGCAGAGCAGATCTCGAGGGTCGTGCAGGTTTATGTTGGGCATCTCACCGGCGATGACGGCGTTGAAGTCCCGGGTACAAGCTACCAGACCATGAGTGCGAAGCTTCTTTTGAACATGGCAGAATGTATGTCCAAGGTCGAGGACAAAAAGAATGCCCGGTTCCTCATGATGAGTGTGCTCAATGGCATCGCCGACAAATTTGGTGCCATGAACCGGGCATATCCAAATGCTGTCAAATTGTATCGACAGCAGCAGGAGAGTGGCCAACACAGCACCGACGCTGTCGCAGACAACTATCTCGCCGACCAAAACTCCAAACCCGACTGGGACGAGACTGATATTTTCAGCGCGATGCCCATCAAGGCTGTGAATCCCAAGGACCGAGCTACCGACCCTGTCACGGAGAACAAATTCTTGTTCAAGAACCTCTTGCAAGGTCTCAAGCAATTCTTCTACCAGCTGCGCAACAGCAATCCGCCTCGCATCAAGGAGGAGGTGGACACCAGTAGCGCACCGCCACACTGGGCTGAGCTTTCATCAGGGTTCGAAGCAGAAGAGGTCGAAGTGCTCATCAAATTGTTTCGCGAAGGTGCAAAATGCTTCCAGTATTATGCCCCGCTGGATGCAACTGCAGAGAGCCCTGCGCCTACCGAGCCCAGCTCAAGCATTGCCACTACTGCGAACAGCAAAGAGGAAAAGGACTTGCTCGAGACGTTCGCGACCATCTTCCATCACCTGGACCCAGCCACTTTCCATGAGATCTTCACTTCGGGCAATCCGTCGGGCATTGAGTTCCTCTACGAGCAGAGTTTCCATCACGCTGCACTGCTACACACTCCGCAGTTCTTGCTGGCCAGTGAGGCCACGAGTCCGGCGTTTTGCGGGATGCTGCTGAAATTCCTCATGAGCAAGCTTGAGGAAGTTGGCGAGAGTAACGCCACGAAGACCTCTGTGCTACTGCGTTTGTTCAAATTATCGTTCATGGCCGTGACGTTGTTCAGCCAGCACAATGAGAGTGTTCTGCTCCCACATGTTCGCGAGCTCATTACCAGGTCCATAGAGCTTTCCATCACCGCCGCCGAGCCCACAAATTACTTCTTGTTGCTGCGCAGCCTCTTCCGTAGCATCGGTGGAGGTCGATTTGAGCATCTATACAAGGAAATCCTGCCTCTACTGGAGATGCTGCTCGAAGTGCTGAACACACAACTTGCGGCTGCACCCGATGGCAACACCAGAGACCTGTTCGTCGAGTTGTCGCTCACTGTACCTGCGAGGCTCAGTCACTTGCTGCCACATCTGGGCTACTTGATGCGGCCGTTGACGGTTGCACTGCGCTCAGGCGACCCAGCGTCGCCAAGTCACCGGCCATATTCCAATGATCGCTCTTCCAATGACAATAGAGGACAAGGATCGAGCGAGCTCACGGCGCAAGGTCTACGAACACTCGAGCTATGCGTCGACAATCTCACAGCTGACTACCTGGACCCGATCATGCAACCCTGGATGGAAGAGATCATGGGCAGCTTGTGGCGTATGCTCAAGCCAGTGAGCTTGACCGGCGCAAACATGGCTCAAGGCGGACAAAATCTGCTAGGCACGGGACATCAAGGAGCACACACCGCCGTCAGGATTTTGGGTAAGCTTGGTGGAAGGAATCGAAAGTTCCTGAGCAACCCGGCCGAACTTGAGTGGAAGACGTACGCGGACGACGAGGCAAGCTACGACGTGCGCTTCATCGGTGCCATCTCGAACGGTGGTGAGCGTGCTATGCCAGCGCGACTTGGCGTACAAACCGCTATTGACAAACTATCCGAGGTGCCAAAGACGCCAGCTCAGAAGAAGTCCGAAGAATACCATAAGCGGCAGTCTTTCAAGCTCATCACATCGCACATCAAACTTCTGGTTGGCGCAGATAATCTGCCTGACGACTTCGCGCGGTTAGTACGTTTGCAGGCCGACGATCTTGCCGGCAAGAACTTTGATTTCGGCTCTGATCTGTTCTCCGAATCGCAACGAGCAAGGTCCTCTGCGAAGCGCGACGCGCAGCAAGAAACTTTGCTGAAGCTTCTGAAGGCTCTCATTCTCGCCGCCAGTATTCCATATCTCAAGGACGAGGCAGACCGCTTCCTACATGGCATATGCCGACACTTCATGATTGTCGATCTTGGCGTCGCTGTGGCAAGTGAGAAGCACAAGAAACGTGCCTTCGATGTGCGCGCGGGTGACGGTCCAGTATTCATCGAGACTGGTACTTTGGCAGACGCAATCTGTCAGAGCTTGGCGTCCGACCAGAAGGCAATTCGCGAGACTGCCGAGACTGCCATGAGGGACTGCCTGACTATTGCTACCACCCTCTTTGGCTCAGAAAGCAAGGCTGAATGCTTGCCATTCTTCGCAAAGCTCGCCGAGTCCTTCTGTCACGTGTGCTACGAAGAAGAATGGTTCACGAAGAACTCTGGTACATTAGGTATCACGGTCATGACTGACAAGTCAAAGATGAAATTCTCAGACTTGTGGGTGACGACTCGTATGCCAGAATTGTTGAAGGCTCTGCTGTTCGTGGTCAAGGACATGCCACAGGACTTACCTGCCAATGTGAGGATCCAGGCCAAGGACACTATCGTCACCCTTGTCAAGCGCTTCGGCGCAAGTGGCTTGGAGAAGAAAGAGGACCTGGACAAGAAAGACAGCCGGCTTCATACTCATGCTAAGCACCTCATCTCAGAGGTCAACCACATGAACCGTCATGTTCGCGAGGCTGCGCGGCAGGCACTGCGAGCCCTTGCGACTGCCTTTGACATGCAGCACCATGAGCTCTTGGCGCCTGTGAAAGAGTCTTTGACCTTCGGCGTGTTCCTGAAGCCATTGCGAGCACTACCCTTCACTGCTCAGATTGGCTATATCGATGCCATCAACTTTCTACTGGATGTGCCGTCTGACAAGGAAATCCTTGCCTTTGACGACAACCTCAACAGACTATTGTTTGAGACTTTGGCACTCGTAGATGCTGAGGACGAAAGCCTGGCTCCCAAGCCGTACGAGTACCGTACCGCTGAGAGCATTGTGAGGTTGCGTGTCGCCGGCCTCAAGCTGTTGGCGACTGCTATCAAGCTGCCCGGGTTCAGTGCGAGTACAGCAACCAACCAACCAAGCGGGACGCCACCGCAAAGTCAGCCACAACAGCAGCAGCAACCGGGTGGACAGCATCGTGCTAGGGTCATCAGCATCTTCTTCAAATCTTTGTACAGCAAGAACAAGGATGTCGCAGGCGCTGCGAATGCTGGTCTGAAGATTGTGCTGCAGTCTACTTCCAAGCTGCCCAAGGACTTGCTTCAAAACGGCCTGCGTCCAATACTCATGAATGTACAAGATCCAAGGAAATTGTCCGTGGAAGGTCTCGAAGGGTTGCGCACGCTACTGCAGCTGCTGCACAACTACTTCAAAGTTGAGATCGGTACAAGGTTGCTTGATCACATGGAAAAGATCGCCGATGGACCAACGCTTCAAAAGGTGTCGTTCCAGCTGATCGAAGCTCAGCCAAAGATGAAGGTCGTCACCGCCATCTTCAGTGTGTTCCATCTGCTTCCGAACCAAGCAGCAATGTTTTTACAGAACTTGGTTCAGCGCGTGCTCGATCTCGAAACATCGCTACGGCGTACCAGAAGCAGTCCATTTCGAGAGCCGCTCATCAAATATCTCAATCACTATCCAGAGGAAGCTTGGACGTTCTTCAAAGCTCTCATGAAGGACGAGAAGCGTGGACGGTTCTTCGCTCAGATACTCGCTGATCCCGAGAGTGGCATACTCAGAGAAAAGGTCATCAAGGAGCTCGATGGGCTCATCAGCACGTTCGAAGGCATTACAGCCAGCGACATGGACGTGGACAAAGCACAAGCTGCAGTCAACGCCGTTCATGTCGTCGATTCCATCTGCTCTTTCGCTGATCACGGTAAGCAGCTCATGGCCAACGACAAGGCCCGCAAAGCCCTCCTGAGTGCTGCCAAGGCACTCCAAAACCGCGCACAGCAAGGCAAGATGTTCAACGGTCTCCGTCTTGCCGTGATGCAGAGCGCTCAGCGAACCATGCATATCTTGACTGTGCACCTGGAACAACAGCCGGACGACATGGACTGCTTGTTCGACATCTTTGAGTCTTGCGTCAAGGGCGAGCTTCAGGCAACACCGGGTCTCATCGCATATCTCTACAAGAACGTCATTACGAGCGACTCTGTCGACTTCCAGAGGACTATTGTGCAGCGATGCATTGAAATCTACACTTCAAAAGACACGCCTCAGAAGCTCAAATGGTTCGTCTTCCACAATGTTGCCAACCCTATTCTTGCCAACGACGTGATGCGCAACTGGGACGGCTTTTTCAAAGACGATCACAAAGGCACTGCACTTCTCGACAAGGCGATGGCCGACGACGTCCACAGCAAGCTATGGAGACCACAATCTGTTAGTGACATCTCGGACGACAACACGCCTGGAGTCGATCATAGCCGCATGGAGCTGCTGCAGACCTCTGCATTCTTGGTCAAGTATCATCACAATATGCTTCAAGACGCCAGGAAAGATCTGATCAAGTTCGGCTGGAATTACATTCGACTCGAAGATCATATCAACAAGTATGCTGCTTACTGTCTGATCACGTACTTCATCCATCACTATGATACGCCGCCCAAAATCGCAATGCAGGTCTATAACTCGCTTTTGCGAGCACATCAAGCTGAGGGCAGGAACCTGGTCATGCAATCCCTCGAGATTCTGGAGCCAGTGCTGAAGAAGCGTCTCGGAGGTACTGAGGGTCGTAATAGTATCTGGGCTCGTCTCCCTCGCAAGATTCTGAGTGAAGAGATTGCAAACGTTCAGCAGCTGACCAGTATCTACCACTTTGTCGTGCGCCATCCTGATCTGTTCTACGATGCAAGAGAGCAGTTTGCTCAAATGATCATTCCCTCGATAAGCAAGGTTGCGCAACTGCCAAGCCCGAGCGCAGAAAACAGGAAGTTGGCGCTCAATCTGTTCTCTCTCATCTACCACTGGGAAGAGCGGACCATTAAAGAGAACGGCAGCCTGTCCGACGGTGACGGTCCAAAGAAAGCTGCTGTTGCAAATCCTGTGCTCCGGCTAGCCTTCATCAAGTACATGGTACAATTCATCGCCACACTTCCTGAGCGCTTCCCGGTCGCCGCACCCAAAGCGAAGGACAGCTCGTTCAACACGCCTCAACCCGGTTCGCAGGAAACGGTCATGAAGTCGCTCGACCTTCTCAGCAAATTGCTATCCGCACCATACTGGGACGATCTTGATGTGGACCATATGTTCCCCAAAGTGACAGAGCAAATTCTGTGCACAGACCATAAACAGGACGAAAAGGTCGAGGTCTGGACTACTCGCGTGGTCAATACTATCCAGATAGTCAAGGTGCTACTCAACGCCCGGTCAGATGACTGGGTAATTGCGAGGTTGCCACAAATGCAAAAGCTGCTCGCAAAACCACTCCGCAGCGAGAATCCGGAAATACAGGATGCCCTGCACAACGCCGATCTAGGTGAGAACGTGCTCCCAAAGCTTCCGCCAATCTTGAGCAGAACCTTGGCACCAATTCCCGTGCAGCAGCCTGACGAAGAGTTGCATGATGCCGACAGCCCAACAGAGGAGTTCATGGCCTTCCTCACTTCGTTAGCAGGAGACGTGCTCGGCAACGGCAGTCATGTGGCGGGCATCAACGTGCTTTGGATCATGGCTCAGCGCAAGCCTGAAGATGTGGATGCACATAGCGCTGCTCTGCTGAAGACATTGCAAACTAAGCTTGCCAAAGACCACCTCGCAGCGTTGTATTCGCCACAGCAGGCAATGCAGCAAGGCGCGCCGCCTCTTCCCACACCATTGGAGGCCGAGATCACCGTCAATATGATCATCAAGGTCATGGACATGCTTTCGGCACGAATCAGCACACTTGGCGAGAGCCGAAGGCCATATCTTAGCGTGCTGGCATCCTTGGTCGAACGCAGCACAAACAATCCGCTATGCGAGAAGATCCTTTCCCAGGTCGAGAATTGGGTCTTTAATCCAACTGAGCCTGTTCCAACGCTCAAGGAAAAGACTGCCGTGCTCCAGAAGATGCTGCTCTTCGAGCAGCGCTCCGACCAAACTCTCTACACGAAATTCATGGATCTTGTGATTCGGATCTACGAGGACCCAAAGATCACTAGGTCAGAACTTGCGGTGCGCATGGAGCATGCATTCCTCATCGGACTCCGGAGCAGCGACGTCGAAATGCGCAATCGCTTCGTCTCAATCTACGATAGGGCCCTGTCCAGAGCTACCAACAATCGCTTTTTCAAGCTCATAAGCGAACAGCAATGGGATGTTCTGGGCGAGAGCTTCTGGCTGAGTCAGGTCATACAGCTCATGTTTGGCTCATTCGATCAGAATGCTATGCTGCATTTGCACGCGGAGGATTTCAGGTGCCTGCCGGCCAGCAAAGTCTTCAGCACTTACACGAGCGACGCACGCCTAGCAAATATCATGGTGGATGAGAGTCTCGAAGACCTGCTTGCGGATGAAAAGAGGTTCGTCAATGATGCCAGTGTTGTTCGAGCACAGGAGGTTCTCGGGCCACTTGCGGAGATCCAGCATACGGACTGGACTCTGGCGCACGATATCTGGGTCGCCTACTTCCGAATGTGCTGGTCAACGCTTTCAAAGGATGATCGGGAGGATATTGAGGCTGGTCTTGTTGCCCTCCTGACGAAGGACTTTCACCAACGACAAATTGACAGGCGGCCGAATTGCGTTGCAACACTGCTCGAGGGAATCGCTCTTGCGAGACCCCATGTCAAATTTCCGCCCCATGTTATGAAGTATCTGGCAAAGAGCTACGATGCATGGTACGTCTCGGCAACGTACATGGAGGATCTTGCCATGACGCCAGTGGTTGATACCCCCAATGTGCGTGAGAGCAATCTCGACGCACTGGTCGAGACTTACGCTGGACTGGAGGAAGGCGACCTGTTCTATGGGACCTGGCGTCGACGAGCCTCTTATGTGGAGACCAACGCTGCGCTGTCGTATGAGCAGAATGGCATTTGGGACAAGGCACAGACGATGTACGAGCAAGCCCAGGTCAAGGCTAGGACCGGATCTTTACCTTACTCGCAAGGCGAATACATGCTGTGGGAGGACCAGTGGGTATTGTGCGCTCAAAAGCTGCAGCAGTGGGACATCCTCGGGGAGTTCGCCAAACACGAGAACATCAACGATCTCTACCTCGAAGCTATGTGGCGCAACTACGAGGCCTGGAACAACGCCGACAACCGCGACCAGCTGGAGACCTACATCAAAGCCGTGAGTGACGCCCCAACACCGCGACGCATGTTCTTCCAAGCCTTCATTTCGCTCCTCAAGCTGCACAACAAATCGGAAAGTCAACAGGACTTTGCCAGAATCTGCGACGAGAACATTCAATTGAGCATCAAGAACTGGCACAAGCTACCGCGACGCATCACAAACGCCCACGTCGGCTTGCTGCAGAACTTCCAGCAGCTTGTTGAATTGCATGATGCGAGTGTCATCTGTCAAAGCTTAGCACAAACCAATGCCGGCAACCTGGACGTCAAGAGCCAGGAACTCAAAGTCCTGCTGAGCACATGGCGAGATAGACTCCCGAATCTATGGGATGACATTAATGCTTGGCAAGACCTGGTAACCTGGAGGCAACACATCTTTCAGCTGATCAATGGCACCTATCTCAACCTACTGCCGCCAAACAATGGTGGCAACGCAACTGGCAACAGCTATGCCTACCGTGGCTACCACGAAACGGCTTGGATCATCAATCGATTCGCGCACGTGGCTCGCAAGCACCAAATGCCGGACGTTTGCATCAACCAGCTCAGCAAGATCTACACACTGCCGAACATTGAGATCCAAGAGGCTTTCCTGAAACTACGGGAGCAGGCAAAATGTCACTATCAGAACCGATCAGAATTGACAAATGGGCTGGACGTTATCAACAACACCAATCTCAACTACTTTGGCCAGCAGCAGAAGGCCGAATTCTACACGCTCAAAGGCATGTTCCTCAGCCGACTCAACCAGAAGGAGGAGGCAAGTGATGCGTTCGGCACTGCGCTGTTCTTTGATATAAAATTACCAAAGGCCTGGGCAGAGTGGGGACGCTACTCCGACAAGCTATTCAAGGAGGATCCAACCAACTTGGAAACAGGATCTAATGCACTAAGCTGTTACTTGGAAGCCGCTGGGCAATATAAGAGTGCCAAGTCAAGGAAGCTCCTGTCGAGAATTCTTTGGCTTCTGAGTTTGGACGACGCGACTGGACAGCTGAGCAACAAGTTCCACGATTACCACGGAGATCATCCTTGGTGGTACTGGGTGACCTTTATCCCGCAATTGCTCAATAACTTATCGCGAACCGAGAGTGAGGCGCACATTGCACATCAAATTCTGACCAATCTGGCAAAGACCTACCCACAAGCTCTGCACTTCCACCTGAGGACAAGTCACGAAGATATGCAAGTCATCAGGAAGAGTCAATTGATGAGGGAGCAGAAGGAAAAGGCTGCAAAGGCCAAGAAAGACGCCGCAGGAGGTGCAGCATCGTCCGATGCCACGAAGACCGAGAGTCCAGCTCGCCCGGAGAGCTCCGGCACACCTGCTGCTGCTGCGAGTCGTCCTACCACGAGTGCAGGCGACATTGCAATGCCGGACGCCGACAAGAAGGATGAGTCTGCTGCCAAGAAAGACGGCGAGGAGAAGAAGGAGGAGGAGAAGAAGCCGAAGAAGCCATGGGAGCATACTGAGGCGCTAGTCATCACGCTGAGAACAGCATTCCCGTTGCTCTATGCTTCCATGGAAGCGATGGTAGAGCAGATGCAGCGTCATTTCAAGTGTCCGCCAGACGAAGACGCGTACAGATTGATTGTCGCGCTACTCAACGATGCTTTGAGCTATGTTGGTCGCTCGCCACAATCATTCACACAAGAGCAGAGACTACCGCCGCAGACTGAAGCAAACATAACGAGATTTGCCGAAAGCGTTTTGCCGCCCCATATTCGAAAGGCCTTTGAGGTGGATTTCGTGACGAAGAAGCCTACTATGTACGAATATGTGCAGAAGTTGCGGCGATGGAGAGACAAGTTGGCAGAGCAACACGACCGAAAAGCTTCCACTTTCCACCTTGCACAGAATACGCTTCTGAGCGGGTTTAGGTTCGTCTGGTTCGATGAAGTCGAAATCCCTGGACAGTATCTCCAGCACAAGGACAAGAATCAGGACTTCGTCCGCATCGAACGCTTCTTGCCCGTGGTAAATCTTGTGCGAGGCGTACTTGCTTGTCATCGGCGGCTCACGATCCGAGGCCACGATGGCAGCTTGCACCCATTCTGCATTCAACACCCCGCGCCTAGACACAGCAGGCGCGAGGAGAGAATACTGCAGCTGTTCCGAATTTTCAACAGTACACTGGCGAAGAAGAAAGAGAGTCGACGGAGGAACCTGCAATTCCACCTACCTCTCATGGTGCCATTGAGTCCTCAGATACGAATGATACAGGACGATGCCAGTTACATGGCTCTGCAGGCCATCTGGGAGGACTATTGCCGCCGTAACGAGGTTGACAAAGACGAACCCATCATGTTTACCATGGAGAAGATGCGGGGTATACCTCAACAGAAGCACGAACAGTGGCTCAATATGCGCATTGAAAGCCTGAACCATGTTCAAGAGCGCTACGCGCCCAAAGAACTGGTGAGGGACTATTTCGCTGCGACATATCCATCTTACGACTCCTTCTGGCTCTTCCGAAGACAGTTCTCCTATCAGCTTGCGGCATTGACATACATCACATTCACGATGTTCATGACAATTCGTTACCCGACCAAGCTGCATATCTCGAGAGGAAGTGGAAACATCTGGGGCTCCGAGCTTTTGCCGTTTATGCTCAGTCAACGACCAACATTGCATCAACCAGAGCCTGTGCCGTTCCGCTTGACACCGAACCTGCAGGTGCTCATGGGCCCTATTCACACAGAGGGAATTTTCACCTGTGCGCTCATGGCCATTGCCCGATGCCTGACATCCGACGCCACAACTGGCAGTGCCGCGCCTCCTGCACCGGTCACGAACGGAGCGGCTACTCCTGCTGCATCTGCCGCCGAGGGAGGAAGCAGCAGCAGCGAACTCGAACACCACTTGAGTATCTTCATTCGGGACGAGATCTCCTTCTGGTACATGAGTAATCGCCATACTGCGAAGGAGAATGAGATGAGAGAGCATGTCCAGAAGAACTCGGAGCTGATTGTGAACAAGGCTGTGGCGATTGCAAAGGAACCCACAGGCAACAATCTTCCGGCTAGTCAGAGTGTGCTGGACTTGGTTGCGAAGGCGACAAACCCCGAGAAGCTGGCGCAGACCGATCTTCTATGGATGCCATGGTTGTAAACAGCTGATGAGGTGCATGAGATTTTTGGAGTTGGGAGTTTCTTCATCTGAAGATTTGGGGATGCATGTGTAGTTGGAGCTGGGAGAACTAAATGGTGCGACAGCACTGGTCGGGGTCAGGTCAGCAGAATACCCATCGTTGTCCGTTAGCGTGGCGTTGGCCGGTCTACAGTACTTATCTAGCCAGCGTGTCAGTAGTAGCATCTTGCAATTCTATCTGTACAAGTATACAGCACGTTGTCACGTGCATGTGACCAGTTGTACCTCGGTATCTCGCGGCTGGACCCCCCTTGCCCGGCACACATATCACTCACGACCTTGAATGAACAATCATGCTTGTACGTAGGCTCAATATGGCACGATTTTGGGAGTTCCAACAGCTGAGCGACGACTGGAAGCACGTCAGCTATTTTGATAAAGTGCCTCGAGTTGGAGAGACAGCTGGGCTATACATAGGAGGCCTAGCTGCCTTGTACAAGGAACCCGATCCGCTCAAAGAAGCTGGAGTCATGCATGTCTTGTCCATTCTGGACTTTGACATTGGAGATACGAAACAGCTCATTGGCTTGAAGCATCTCCACATTCGACTCCAGGACGAGCCGCAGGAGAATCTGATCAAGCACTTTGAGGAAACCAATACATTCATAGATGATGGGCTGAAACAAGGCGGTGTATTTGTGCACTGTGCGATGGGGGTCAGTCGATCTGCGACTGTCGTCTGCGCATATCTGATGTGGAAACATGGGCTGAATCGAGACGAAGCGGTGAAGCAGGTTCGAGAGGGAAGGGAGAGGATTTATCCTAATCATGGATTCATGGAGCAGTTGTCGTTGTATGAGAAGGTGTTGAAAGCTGGAAGTCGAGATGAGAAGGAGGAATTGGTGAGGAGGTGGAGCAGAGGACGCTATCCGCCTACGAAGTTGTGAAGTGTTCTACAGATTCTTCGTCGTTGATGGGGCCCTTGATCAATCATGCGATGCAACGACGATACGGAAGCCATTACCTCGCCAAAATCCATTTGGTTCTAGACTGCCTCGATATGTGCAGTTCGCTTTCAGCTTGCTGCTCGAGAAGCATCCTCCTCGCAGCACTCGACGGATCGTGGACGTGGCAGTCAAATTCTCCCGGACGTCATTTTGCCACGGGTAGCTGAATGAGGGAGTAGACATGTGGTCTCCCCATAACGTTGTGCACCATTCCCAGGCATTTCCAGCCATAGCATAGCAGCCGTGTGAGGATACGCCTTTCGGAAAAGAGCCTACTGAGCATGTCTGGTTGAGCCCGGTCTCCTCAGAGTTACATGAGTCTTCCTGCCATGATGTGCCCCAGGAGAACATCGAACCATTCGAGTCGCTCTGCTGCAGGTCACCTCGCGAGGCACGCTCCCACTCTGGCTCCGTTGGCAATCGGACGCGTTCGTCTAAGGAGATCCTGGCAGAATCTTGCCACTGCTGCGTTAACCACTGACAGTAGGCGACCGCATCGAACCAAGTCAGATCAGTGGCGGGAACGTTCTGTCTGTGCGAGATCCGTTGATCTGGGCTTGACCAGTATCGACCAGTTGTTGCAGCGAATCGAGCGTATTCTCTAGTGGTGACTGGGTACTTGCCAATCTTGAAGGACTGCAGTGCTATTTCATGCAGCGGCTGGGAGTTTGCGTGTGTGGTTGAGCCTATCGTGACCTTTCCAGCAGGTACTTCAGCCAGAGACATCAAGTCTCGAGGGTCGCACAGATGCGATAAGGCAGATCCAGCGTCTAATAGCATGGCTGTGGAGAGATGTTCACTGGAAATCATAGCGAGGAGCAGTTGCACGACCTGATCGTGAAGCCCATCACTCAAGACATCATGCTCAGCAATCAAGATAGCAGCCCGCTGTGCAGCACTCTTAGATTGGGCTACCATTTCTGTTGTCCAGATCAGGAAGTCGGGAGTACCACGAAGTCTCGCCAGCACATCGCGGACAACGCCGAGCGCGGGACTGAGTCATACTGCAGAAGAGTGGCAGTATCTGTTGGCTTTACAGATACCAGATATCGAGCAGCCAGGAGCGACTGGACTTTGCTTGATGTGGCTAGCTGTGCAGGGCTGTCGTCGCAGAAGCTCCTATCCAGATCGTGTGACAATCCGAGACTCTCATATACACAACGTAATGCACATTGTTCGAGTCGTCTGATGTGCTCCGGACCTTGTGTATCTACTGAGAGCCACTGATCGACTACTGTTTCAGCGTTGTCGCCACTGGCGCCAACCCTTAACGCGAGAGCAAATATGGCTGGATCTGCTGCACCCTGGCCCAGCGCTACGTCGACGTTACTGAGTGGAAGGTGAGCGATAGCGCTGAGTTTTAGACAGCGCTGCGCCTTCAACAGCGGCGGCAAGCTATGCTTCGATACAGCAGACATCAAGCCTGAGCTGCTCAACGTCTTCTCATCAGCGAGTAACACAAGGCGATGGTGCGCATTGTGAGTGTCTTCGATTCGTGCCACTAGAGCATCAATCAGCGTGACGGCGTGGTTCTTGCAATTGTGAATACCATCAAGTACAAACACAATGCACGTGATAGACTTTCCGGAAATACTTCTGATAATGTTCGGGATCGTCTGTTGGGTTACCTTGGAGTCCGGGTATCATCGATGGCGAAATAGCAGGGGAGCAGGTCAGTAGTATCCCAGAATTCGTCCTCAACCTGACCCGATTCGTTTCGGAGCACTGGAGTTGGCTGCGGAGGTCTCTGTGTTACAATGCGATGGCATAGGTGTCCGCCAAAAGTGGTCTTCCCACTGCCACTTTCCCCGTGAAGAAGTAGCACCTGGTTATCACGGACTAGCTCAAATGCAGTGTAGTATACGGGAACATCTCCGTCAGCAATAGTGCGGCCTTTGCGAAGTCCTTTGGCAGCTTTGTCCTCATGGGTGAACGTCGACAACAATGGTATGTAGCCACTTTTCAAGTCCAGAACCTTGCCTTGAGCGGTCACGAGTAAGGGCTGCTGGCCAAAGTCTCGAGCATCGCGGCGATACTGGTCCAGAGTCTCCATTGTGGAAGTAGCTTGCGCCCTAGTGATACGCGTGACTGTCACATCGCCTTCGTCCGCTGAGATCTATTGTTGGTGTTGAGCAGCTCCAACAGGCGTGAAAGCAAACGTGGTATCTGGCTCTGCCGACAGTCTCGCGTAAAGCGCTTCCTTCCTAGATATTATTGGTCACACCCTCAACGAGAGAGATTGTGCTGGCTTATCATCGGGCGTTGCAAAGCCATTCTCAATGACCACGAAATGCGGCTAGCAGTTAAGCTCGCCTAGTGATGTAAGTTGGTACGTACCATGAACAAATCATGGTATATCATGTACCATGGTACGTACTATGCCACTCTGTACCATGCTTATTCATCTATAGGAATAGTTACATCTCGTGACCAATTGTCTGCCTTAGGATCCTCCTGCTAATCCTCTATCTCTAATACCTCTACCTCCTCTACCTCCTCCTATAGTTCTTAGTTATTAATCTAGATTCTTAAATTCTAGAATAAGTAAACTAGCTTTACTACTCTTAAATAATCTAGTCTGTTTCTTCTTAGATAGTAAATAAAGCTATAGATAGACTAATTCCTCTCTACTACCTCTATAGATAGCTAAATTAATAATACTAATATATATAAAGTAGTTAGTTTAGGCTTAGTATCCTACTATTAGAGCTACTAGTTTATAAGGCTCTAATGCCTATAGGTATTCTACTAGATTATATTATTAAATAGAGCTGCCTATAGCCTAAGGTTTAGAAGTTTAGTATAGAGTAAGCCTACTAATTAAGAGTTATCTTTATACTACTCCTTCTATAGCTACTATTTAATACCTAGTATCTAAGTCTAGGTAATAGCTATCTCTTTCTTCTCTCTCTCTCCTAGGTCTATAAGATAGATAATACCTATAAGAGAGTAGTAGATTTAAGTAAAACGGACTAAGATTATCTCTTTTAAATCCTTAATAGGAACTAGTCTATTCTAATATACCTTCTTTAGAAGCTAGTATATATAGGTATAGATACTTAATAGTCTTAGTTAGTTAGCTTCTAGAGTAATAGTAACCTTAAGGAATAGCTCTAGGTACTACTATAGCTATTATAATTAGAACTAGAAGTTAGGGTTATTTAGAGAGTCTCTAACTTTATCCTATACTTGCCTCTATAAACTAGTACTATTAATAGAAAGGAATTTAGGTAGCTAGATAGCTCTCTAAATAGTAGACTAGTTCTAAATAATAGCTCTTACTATAAAGAGCCTACCTTACTATCTTATCTTACCTAGTACCTAGAATACTAGAGCCTTAATTCTAAGCTTAGTAGTACTCTTAATAATATAAGTATTAGCTATAGTATAACCCTTAAAGTACTTAGCTACTTTAAGAGCCTTAATCTAGATATCCTAGATAGCTAAATACTTTATAATATTACCTATAATATTAAAAGTAGAGGGCGTATTATATACTATATAATATTAAGGAGGGTATAGCGTAGTAAAGAAGAATAGGGAATTAATCTTAAACTAACTTATATATATAGTGCAGTAGTAATATGCTAGGAACTAAATACAAAGTTAATTAAGTTAGTTATCTAAGAAGAGAAGAAAGAGAAGCAAGATATACCTCTTACTAAGCCTTAGGTAGATGCCTTAGGTATCTAGAACTATACTTAGAAGTCTATATCTAGACTAACTATCTAGGATATATTCTTAACACTCCTACTTATACTATATAGTTAGATCTTTTAATAGATTATCTATAGTACTTAAATACTAGTCCTAATCTTAATTAGTTATTAAGTACTTACTTTTTAGACTAATAACTAGATAGTACTAACTATTAATCTAACAAACTTTCTATACTACTATCTCCTATAAAAAGGTAAAAGAAATACCTTCTATAAGATCTTCCTCCTCTCTTATATAGGAGTAGATTATTTAGGACATAGACTATCTAGTAAGTTACCCCTATCCTTTCTTATAGCTAATTCTAATAGCTTCCTAGATTCCTTATAGCCTAGTCCCCTACTTAGTTATATTCTATATAGCTTCTTAGTTCCCTAATAGCCTTTAGAGTATACTATTCTTAGCTATAGGGATCTTATATTAAGCTAGAGAGTAGAGTAACTATATACTAGTAGAGGAGATAATAGCTATTATAGAGGAGGTCTTTAATATTAACTAGTACTTAGCCTTAGGAGGTGTCTAGTTTAGCTAGGTGCTATATAGTAATATTATAGTTAGTAATAGGTCTAATATTAGTAAGGGCATTTAGAACTTTATAAAGTCTAACTAAGGAGGAGTTAAGTAACTAAAATCTTTCTTTTAGACTCCTCTTAGTCTAACTCTAAGGCTTAGAGTTATCTTTTATATATCTCTTATATAAGGTAGAGCTACCTTATAAACTCCTAAAACTATAGTCTATTCTTTAGCTTAGTAAGACTATCTACTACTATCTCTTTTATATTTATATATTCTATAGAGATAAGTCTATTCTACTAGAGCTTTCTTATAGCATTATATAAGATATTAATATATTTAGACTTATTATAAATATATAAGTCCTTAACTAGAGTAAGAGTAGCTTAGTTATTACCTTTTAGCTAAATTAGCCTAATTCTAGTAATAGTTTCCTAGTTACTAAGGATCCTTAATTAGGGAGAATATTCTTCTACTAACTCTAGGTATCTAAGCTCTCTTAAAAGAGCACTAAGGAACTATAACTACTTTATATATACTCCTATAGCTATATATTTAGCCTCTATTATAGATATAGCTATAGATTTCTACTTCTTACTTATCTAGGAGATTAGTGTACTATAAAGGAAGAAAATATATCTAAGGATTAAGACTCTATTAGTCTTGTCTATTATATAGTTAGAGTCTATATATCTAGTAAGACAGCTTTAACTATTTCTTAAGTATCTTAAACTAAGGTCTAAGTTTAATCTTAGGTATCTAGTTAGCTTCTTTAGAGCCTTTATATATCCTACTATTAGATTACTAATATAGGAGCTTAACCTTCTAAGGGCAAATAAGATGTCTAGTCTTATAATAGTTATAAGCTATATCTATATTCTAATAATAGATTAGTACTCCTATTTATTATACCTTTTATTATTTAGTCTAGTAGGCTTTAGACTTTTATAGCTATCTATTAGTAAAAGAGTTAGTAATATAGTCTCTTAACCTATTCCTATCTTAGCTAGGTTCTCTTAGATATAGTGCTTCTAGTTAAGTTTTAGCTAGCCTTACTATCTGTTTCTTATTAGTCTTATTCTAAGAATCTTGTCTAGTTCTCTAAGATCTTTAATCTTAAAGACCTTACTAAGTTAGTCTTTAAACTAGAGGATATCTTCTAGTCTCTCTATAGTAATAGGTATATTATTAATATAGATTAGGATTATTAGGTCTTTCCTTTTCTTATAGATTAGAAGACATAGGTCTACTTCTAATTATCTAAATCCTATTCCTTTTAGCTTTAATATATATAGCTGATTCTAGTCTCTTATAGCTTGCTTTAGCCTATAGAGACTCCTTAGAACTTATAAGACTATACTAGTTAGTAGGTTAATACCTAGTAGTAGGATTATATAGATGTCCTTATATAGGGTACTCTCTATAAATATATTATTTATATCTACTTAGTATAGAACTAGGTCCTTCTTATAGACTATAGCTATAAATCCTCTTAGAGTATCCTACCTAACTATAGGGGTAAAAGTTTCTATATAGTCTACTCTATACTTTTAAGAGAACCCTTTTATAACTAGTCTTGCCTTAAACTTTTTAATAGCACTACTAAGTTTTCTCTTAATATTAAAGACCTATCTTAAGGTAACTAGGTTAGCTCTTTTTAGTAGGACTACTATAGTCTAGGTATTATTGCTTATAAGTATATCTAGCTCTTTCTAAATAGCTTCTTACTAGAGATAACCCTACTTAGGATTACTTACTACTTTCTTATAGTTCCTTAGGATTAGAACCTCCTATTTATATATTCCTACTTCTTTAGTAGTAGAGAATATAATCTCTTTAACTTCCTCTAAGAATTCTAGGTCCTATAGGATATCTAGGTTAATAGAGCTTATAGCTAAGAAGAAAGCCTAATACTCTAGGAGCATTTTCTTATCTAGCTAACTATTCTAATCTAGCTTAAGCCTAACTAGCTTTAGCTTCTAGTTAAATCTATTAAGCTCTTAGGATGCTTTTCTCTTTCTAAGAGTTTGCCTTAGAGCTATCTACTTATAATCTATCTCTATAGTTTCTTAGGTAGAATTCTTAGATTCTTTCTTAACTTTCCCTTAGTCTAGGAATTTTCTATACTCTCCTATATCTTCTAGTAGAGGTAGAAGTTATATAAAGAGTTTCTTTCCTTCCTAAACCTATACTAATAGCTAAGGAGGAGGAGGCTTCTACTAGCCTAGACTAGGAGCACCTAGGGTACTCCTACTAGCTTATAGAGTAGGCTAGCTAATAGTTCTTAGCCTTCTAATAGGTCTTCTTTCTAGAGCTAAACTAGGGAGATTCTTAATCTTAATATTTAAGTCTAATTCTCTACCTAGCTTATCTTTAAAGAAGATTATATTAGTATACTACTTAATAGCCTTTATATCTAGCTCCTAGAACTTCTATACCTTTACTATATTATTATAGTATCTAATAAATATAGTATCCTTCCCTCTATTTATTAGTTTATTACTCCTTGCCTACTAAGGCTATACTCTTATATCTATATATACTATAGCTCTATATCCCTATACCTTAAGGTAAGAGACTATTAGTTTAATCCTATAAAAAGCCTTATTAGGTAAGAGCTTAAATTCCTTAATATTAGGTCTATTTAGGAGCTTGTTCTTTATATATACTTATACTTTAAGAGCTTCTAGCTAAAATTTAATAGGTATCTTACTTTCTTTAAGTATTACTCTAATAGAGGCCTCTAATATTTAGATAGACCTCTTAACTACTCTATTCTAGAGTAAATTATAGGCCTTAGTTAGCTTAAGAGTAATTCTAAAGTCCTTCTCCTACTATTTAATTAAAGTAGTAATCTCTCTAGTATTATTAGCTCTTATAGACTTAAGGAGTACTACTAACTACCTTTCTACCTTAATCCTCTAGTTCTAAAGAGTAGTTAGTATATCTAATCTAGCCTTAAGTAGAAATACCTATTTCTTTCTTAAGAAGTTATTAATAATCTTAAGCTACTATATAAAACCTTTTACTAATAATAGTAATAGTCTATAGATATCTACTAATATAAGGGCTAGTCTTTTAGGTCTTCTCTTAATAGACTTACCTAGGTATTTCTTTATCTTACCTATTATATAGATCCTATACTTATACTCTTCCTAGTTAGGAATTAGAATTCTTTCCTTTAGGTTAGTAACTTTATAAAGGTTTAAGAGTAACCCTCTTCTAAAGTATATAAATCTTCTATACTATAGCTCCTACTATTTTAGATCCTTCTCTAATAGGGTAGTATAGGTATTATTAATCTCTATAGGATTATATAGTAAGTAATATAACTTTTCCTATAGGAGAGGTAATATCTTACTAATAAATAGAATACCTCTAACTAGCTTAGTCTTTATAACTATTTAGCTATCTAGGGAGGTAAGAGTAAAATTAGGCTTCTAGACTCTAAATTACTTACTAAACTAATCCTATAATATAAGATTTACTCTAAGATTAGAAACAAATAGTACCCTATTAAGTAGAACTTCTCCTCCTAAGATTCCCTTTATCTATACTAGTCTAGAGTAGGTTATATAGAGGTATCCTCCTCCTACCTTAATCTATATTTTCTTCCTTAGTAGCTTTATTAATCTAAAGAAGGATAGTTAGTTAGTTATATAGGATAAGGTATAGGAATCTAAGAGCTATTCTTAGAGTAATAACTTGCCTTTAGCCTTAATTATAGAATAGGCTAACTTATCTTAGTTATTATCTTCTAATAGGGAATTATTATTACTTCTAGAACTAGAGTAAGTTCTAGAATTAGAACTAGAACTAGACTTCTAGGCTAAAAATCCTTTCTTTAGAAGCTTTCTAGACTTTTCTATTCTCTAAAGCTACTTGCCTATTTTCTAGATAACCTTCTTTAGCTTATTATATAATAATAACTTATAGATAGCTTTCTTAATATATCTAGTATTCCTTAGTAAAGGGGATCTTCTAACCCTCTCTCTAAGAAATAATCCCTAAGGGTCCTTCTAGTTCTTAGTACTATTTCTTTACTAGAATAGTTTCTTAGTAGTAGAGAGGTTAGAATAATCTTTTAACTAGTGCTTCTCTTTCTTATAGAGCTAGTATATTAGTAGAGACTTTCCTTAGTAGGGCTACCTAGAATAGAATATAGCTAGACCTATATCTATCTTATCTAGATTATCTCTTACCTCTTAGGACTTAAGTAGAAGGAGAATAGTATCTATATCTAAGGATAGTTAGGTTATAATAGTATTTTTAGCTACTTAGTATAATATAGGTAGGGACTATAGGAGATATTTTAGCCTTTTCTCTTAGCTCTAGTAATAAGCTTCCTAAGGATTAATCTTAGTAATCCTCTTACTTAGGCCTCTAAGGTATCTCTATACTTTCCTAATTATCTTATTAGGTAATATCTTAAATATAATAAACTACTTAATTAGACCTATAGTATAGGACTTTAGGACTCTATTATACTTGTTCTAGAGAATTACCTATATCTTAGCTACTAGTATAGTAATATACTATGTCTCTAGCTCTATCTTATTATCTTTACTAATACTATATCTAATACTAAACCTGTATACTATATTGTCTTTTAAGAAGTATTAATTCTAAGTAATATATATCTAGAGACTAGTATCCTACTAAACTATATATAGGTTCCCTCTAATAATTAGTTAGCTAATTACCTAGAACTAGTCCTTTCCTTCTAGCTTATCTATCTATAGCTTGAACTATTTCTTCTAGTTAGTTCTATCTAGGATTAGAATCCTTTAGCTCTTCTTATCCTCTTAGTCTATTATAGAAATAGGTAAATAGAATAAATAATTAGTAGAATACTTTAGACTAGCTAAGGATTCTAGAGAAGAGTAATTTCTTATAGTAGGGAGACTAGCTCTAAGGGATAGGAATTCCTCGTATTTAGGAAATTACTAAGACTTAGATCTTTCTCTCTTAGTAGAGTTTCTACTACTAGGTAGTAGGAAGGCTAGGTAGCCTCTTCTAACTCTAGTAATACTAGGTGCAATAGTAGAGAACTAGGCAGGTATTAATAAAGTAGAAATATACTACTATCTTATAGAGATCTTTACTAACTTATATACTACTAGGTATAAGCTAGCTTCGTTAGTAATATAGTTAGAGAAACTTCTAGGCCCTAAATGTTTTCTATAAACTATAAGGGATATAAGTAACCTATACTAATATAGGTTGCTCCTATTTAGTATATAAACCTAGGCTTATAACCTATTAAAAGTAGAGGGCGTATTATATACTATATAATATTAAGGAGAGTATAGCGTAGTAAAGAAGAATAGAGGATTAATCTTAAACTAACTTATATATATAGTATAGTAGTAATATGCTAGGAACTAAATATAAAGTTAATTAAGTTAGTTATCTAAGAAGAGAAGAAAGAGAAGCAAGATATACCTCTTACTAAGCCTTAGGTAGATGCCTTAGGCATCTAGAACTATACTTAGAAGTCTATATCTAGACTAACTATCTAGGATACATTCTTAATATATAAGAAGGTTTAGCTTATATAAAGTATAGCCTAGAGTAATAAGCCTTAGAAACTAAGCTTTAAGTAGGCTCTATAACTTCTTTATATTAGAAGTATTATCTATAGTAAGGCTAATAACTCTATCTCTACTAAGGTACTTAATAATATCTAGAAGCTTATCTATAATATATTAGCTAGTATACCTATTAATCTATATATCTACTAATTCTAGAAAGAATACCTAATTACTAACTATAGCTAGGTAGTTAATAATAGTATTACCTCGAGGGTTTAACTATCTATCTATAATTAAGTTAATTCTTAAAGCCTATACTAGTTCTTAATCTACTTTTATTTTAATCTTATTATACTTAATATTAAGAAGGCTATTTAATAATTAATATCTTAATAGTAGGTATAAAGTAGGCTTAATATTAAGAATATATCCTAGATAGTTAGTCTAGATATAGACATTTAAGTATAGTTCTAGATACCTAAGATATCTACCTAAGGCTTAGTAAGAGGTATATCTTGCTTCTCTTTCTTCTCTTCTTAGATAACTAACTTAGTTAACTTTATATTTAGTTCCTAGTATTACTACTATACTATATATATAAGTTAGTTTAAGATTAATCCTCTATTCTTCTTTACTACGCTATACTCTTCTTAATATTATATAGTATATAATACGCTCTCTACTTTTAATAGGTTATAAGCTCGGGTTTATATACTAAATAGGAGTAACCTATATTAGTATAGGTTACTTATATCTCTTATAGTTTATAGAAAATATTTAGAGCCTAGAAGTTTCCCTAACTATATTACTAACGAAGCTAGTTTATACCTAGTAGTATATAAGTTAGTAAAGATCTCTATAAGATAGTAGTATGTTTCTACTTTATTAATACCTACCTAGTTCTCTACTATTATACCTAGTATTACTAGAGTTAGAAGAGGCTACTTAGCCTTCCTACTACCTAGTAATAGAAACTCTACTAAGAGAGAAAGATCTAAGTCTTAGTAATTTCCTAAATACGAGGAATCTCTATCCCTTAGAGCTAGTCTCTCTACTATAAGAAATTACTCTTCTCTAGAATCCTTAGCTAGTCTAAAGTATTCTATTAATTATTTATTCTATTTACCTATTTCTATAATAGACTAAGAGGATAAGAAGAGCTAAAGGATTCTAATCCTAGACAGAACTAACTAGAAGAGATAGTTTAAGCTATAGATAGACAAGCTAGAAGGAAAGAACTAGTTCTAGGCAATTAGCTAACTAATTATTAGAGGGAACCTATATATAGTTTAGTAGGATACTAGTCTTTAGATATATATTACTTAGAATTAATACTTCTTAAAAGACAATATAGTATATAGGTTTAGTATTAGATATAGTATTAGTAAAGATAATAAGATAGAGCTAGAGATATAGTATATTACTATACTAGTAGCTAAGATATAAGTAATTCTCTAGAATAAGTATAATAGAGTCCTAAAGTCCTATACTATAGGTCTAATTAAGTAGTTTATTATATTTAGGATATTACCTAATAAGATAATTAGAGAAGTATAGAGATATCTTAGAGGCCTAAGTAAGAGGATTACTAAGATTAATCCTTAGGAAGCTTACTACTAGAGCTAAGAGAAAAGGCTAAAACATCTTCTATAGTTCCTACCTATATTATACTAAGTAGCTAAGAATACTATTATAACCTAACTATCTTTAGATATAGATACTATTCTCTTTCTACTTAAGTCCTAAGAGGTAAGAGATAATCTAGATAAGATAGATATAGGTTTAGCTATATTCTATTCTAGGTAGCTCTACTAAAGAAAGTCTCTACTAATATACTAGCTCTATAAGAAAGGGAAGTACTAGTTAAAGGATTATCCTAACCTCTCTACTACTAAGA
This sequence comes from Septoria linicola, assembly GCA_024114885.1. Lineage (NCBI taxonomy): Eukaryota > Fungi > Ascomycota > Dothideomycetes > Mycosphaerellales > Mycosphaerellaceae > Septoria > Septoria linicola. The sequence continues at coordinate 3,079,590 of CP099420.1, forward strand.
AACTATCCTAGTAGAGAAATAGTACTAAGAACTAGAAGGACCTTTAGAGATTATTTCTTAGAGAGAGGGTTAGAAGATCTCTTTTACTAAGGAATACTAGATATATTAAGAAAGCTATCTATAAGTTATTATTATATAATAAGCTAAAGAAGGTTATTTAGAAAATAGGTAAGTAGCTTTAAAGAATAGAAAAGTCTAGAAAGCTTCTAAAGAAAAGATTTTTAGCCTAGAAGTCTAGTTCTAGTTCTAATTCTAGAACTTACTCTAGTTCTAGAAGTAATAATAATTCCCTATTAGAAGATAATAACTAAGATAAGTTAGCCTATTCTATAATTAAAGCTAAAAGTAAGTTATTACCCTAAGAATAGCTTTTAGATTCCTATATCTTATTCTATATAACTAACTAACTATCCTTCTTTAGATTAGTAAAGCTACTAAGGAAGAAAGTATAGATTAAGGTAGGAGGAGAATACCTCTATATAACCTACTCTAGGCTAGTATAGATAAAGAGAATCTTAGGAGGAGAAGTTCTACTTAATAGAGTACTATTTGTTCTTAATCTTAGAGTAAATCTTATATTATAGGATTAGTTTAGTAAGTAATTTAGAGTCTAGAAGCCTAATTTTACTCTTACCTTCCTAGATAGCTAAATAGTTATAAAGACTAAGCTAGTTAGAGGTATTCTATTTATTAGTAAGATATTACCTCTCTTATAGGAAAAGTTATATTACTTACTATATAATCCTATAGAGGTTAATAATACCTATACTACCCTATTAGAGAAGGATCTAAAATAGTAAGAGCTATAGTATAGAAGATTTATATACTTTAGAAGAGGGTTACTCTTAAACCTTTATAAAGTTACTAACCTAAAAAAGAGAATTCTAATTTCTAACTAGGAAGAGTATAAGTATAGGATCTATATAATAGGTAAGATAAAGAAATACTTAGGTAACTCTATTAAGAGAAGACCTAAAAGATTAGCTCTTATATTAGTAGATATTTATAGACTATTACTATTATTAGTAAAAGGTTTTATATAGTAGCTTAAGATTATTAATAATTTCTTAAGAAAGAAATAGGTATTTCTACTTAAAGCTAGATTAGATATACTAACTACTCTTTAGAACTAGAGGATTAAGGTAGAAAGGTAGTTAGTAGTACTCCTTAAGTCTATAAGAGCTAATAATACTAGAGAGATTACTACTTTAATTAAATAGTAGGAGAAGGACTTTAGAATTACTTTTAAGCTAACTAAAGCCTATAATTTACTCTAGAATAGAGTAGTTAAAAGGTCTATCTAAATATTAGAGGCCTCTATTAGAGTAATACTTAAAGAAAGTAAGATACCTATTAAGTTTTAGCTAGAAGCTCTTAAAGTATAAGTATATATAAGAAACAAGCTCCTAAATAGATCTAATATTAAAAGATTTAAGCTCTTACCTAATAAAGCTTTTAATAGGATTAAACTAATAGTCTCCTATTTTAAAGTATAGAGATATAGAGCTATAGTATATATAGATATAAGAGTATAGCCTTAGTAGGTAAGGAGTAATAAACTAATAAATAGAGGAAAGTATTAAGAATATATCCTAGATAGTTAGTCTAGATATAGACTTCTAAGTATAGTTCTAGATACCTAAGGCATCTACCTAAGGCTTAGTAAGAGGTATATCTTGCTTCTCTTTCTTCTCTTCTTAGATAACTAACTTAATTAACTTTATATTTAGTTCCTAGTATATTACTACTATACTATATATATAAGTTAGTTTAAGATTAATCCCTTATTCTTCTTTACTACGCTATACCCTCCTAGATATTATATAGTATATAATACGCTCTCTACTTTTAATAGGTTATAAGCCCGGGTTTATATACTAAATAGGAGTAACCTATATTAGTATAAGTTACTTATATCTCTTATAGTTTATAGAAAACATTTAGGGCCTAGAAGTTTCTCTAACTATATTGCTAACGAAGCTAGTTTATACCTAGTAGTATATAAGTTAGTAAAGATCTCTATAAGATAGTAGTATATTTCTACTTTATTAATACCTGCCTAGTTCTCTACTATTATACCTAGTATTACTAGAGTTAGAAGAGGCTACTTAGCCTTCCTACTACCTAGTAATAGAAACTCTACTAAGAGAGAAAGATCTAAGTCTTAGTAATTTCCTAAATATAAGGAATCTCTATCCCTTAGAGCTAGTCTCTCTACTATAAGAAATTACTCTTCTCTAGAATCCTTAGCTAGTCTAAAGTATTCTACTAATTATTTATTCTATTTACCTATTTCTATAATAGACTAAGAGGACAAGAAGAGCTAAAGGATTCTAATCCTAGATAGAACTAACTAGAAGAGATAGTTTAAGCTATAGATAGATAAGCTAGAAGGGAAGGACTAGTTCTAGGCAATTAGCTAACTAATTATTAGAGGGAACCTATATATAGTTTAGTAGGATACTAGTCTCTAGATATATATTACTTAGAATTAATACTTCTTAAAAGATAATATAGTATATAGGTTTAGTATTAGATATAGTATTAGTAAAGATAATAAGATAGAGCTAGAGATATAGTATATTACTATACTAGTAGCTAAGATATAGGTAATTCTCTAGAATAAGTATAATAGAGTCCTAAAGTCCTATACTATAGGTCTAATTAAGTAGTTTATTATATTTAGGATATTACCTAATAAGACAATTAGGGAAGTATAGAGATACCTTAGAGGCCTAGGTAAGAGGATTACTAAGATTAATCCTTAGGAAGCTTACTACTAGAGCTAAGAGAAAAGGCTAAAATATCTCCTATAGTCCCTTCCTATATTATACTAAGTAGCTAAGGATACTATTATAATCTAACTATTCTTAGATATAGATACTATTCTCCTTCTACTTAAGTCCTAAGAGGTAAGAAATAATCTAGATAAGATAGATATAGGTCTAGCTATATTCTATTCTAGGTAGCTTTACTAAGGAAAGTCTCTACTAATATACTAGCTCTATAAGAAAGGGAAGCACTAGTTAAAGGATTATTCTAACCTTTCTACTACTAAGAAACTATCCTAGTAGAGAAATAGTACTAAGAACTAGAAGGACCCTTAGGGATTATTCTTTAGAAGGAGGGTTAGAAGATCCCTATTACTAAAGAATACTAGATATATTAAGAAAGCTATCTATAAGTTATTATTATATAATAAGCTAAAGAAGGTTATTTAGAAAATAGGTAAGTAGTTTTAAAGGATAGAAAAGTCTAGAAAGCTTCTAAAGAAAAGATTTTTAGCCTAGGAGTCTAGTTCTAGTTCTAATTCTAGAACTTACTCTAGTTCTAGAAGTAATAATAATTCTCTATTAGAAGATAATAACTAAGATAAGTTAGCCTATTCTATAATTAAGGCTAAAGGCAAGTTATTACTCTAAGAATAGCTCTTAGATTCCTATACCTTATCCTATATAACTAACTAACTATCCTTCTTTAGATTAGTAAAGCTACTAAGGAAGAAAGTATAGATTAAGGTAGGAGGAGGATACCTCTATATAACCTACTCTAGGCTAGTATAGATAAAGAGAATCTTAGAAGGAGAAGTTCTACTTAATAAAGTACTATTTATTCCTAATCTTAGAGTAAATCTTATATTATAGGATTAGTTTAGTAAGTAATTTAGAGTCTAGAAGCCTAATTTTACTCTTACCTCCCTAGATAGCTAAATAGTTATAAAGACTAAGCTAGTTAGAGGTGTTCTATTTATTAGTAAGATATTACCTCTTCTATAGGAAAAGTTATATTACTTACTATATAATCCTATAGAGGTTAATAATGCCTATACTACCCTATTAGAGAAGGATCTAAAATAGTAGAAGCTATAGTATAGAAGATTTATATACTTTAGAAGAGGGTTACTCTTAAACCTTTATAAAGTTACTAACCTAAAGAAGAGAATTCTAATTCCTAACTAGGAAGAGTATAAGTATAGGATCTATATAATAGGTAAGATAAAGAAATACCTAGGTAAGTCTATTAAGAGAAGACCTAAAAGATTAGCCCTTATATTAGTAGATATTTATAGACTATTACTATTATTAGTAAAAGGTTTTATATAGTAGCTTAAGATTATTAATAATTTCTTAAGAAAGAAATAGGCATTTCTACTTAAAGCTAGATTAGATATACTAACTATTCTTTAGAACTAGAGGATTAAGGTAGAAAGGTAGTTAGTAGCACTCCTTAAGTCTATAAGAGCTAATAATGCTAGAGAGATTACTACTTTAATTAAATAGTAGGAGAAGGACTTTAGAATTACTCTTAAGCTAACTAAGGCCTATAATTTACTCTAGAATAGAGTAGTTAAGAGGTCTATCTAAATATTAGAGGCCTCTATTAGAGTAATACTTAAAGAAAGTAAGATACCTATTAAGTTTTAGCTAGAAGCTCTTAAAGCATAGGTATATATAAGGAACAAGCTCCTAAATAGACCTAATATTAAGGGATTTAAGCTCTTACCTAATAAAGCTTTTAATAGGATTAAACTAATAGTCTCCTACCTTAAAGTATAGGGATATAGAGCTATAGTATATATAGATATAAGAGTATAGCCTTAGTAGGCAAGGAGTAATAAACTAATAAATAGAGGAAAGGATACTATGTTTATTAAATACTATAATAATATAGTAAAGGTATAGAAGTTCTAGGAGCTAGATATAAAGGCTATTAAGTAGTATACTAATATAATCTTCTTTAAAGATAAGCTAGGTAGAGAATTAGACTTAAATATTAAGATTAAGAATCTCCCTAGTTTAGCTCTAGAAAGAAGACCTATTAGAAGGCTAAGAACTATTAGTTAGGCTACTCTATAAGCTAGTAGGAGTACCCTAGGTGCTCCTAGTCTAAGCTAGTAGAAACCTCCTCCTCCTTAGCTATTAGTATAGGTTTAGGAAGGAAAGAAACTCTTTATATAACTTCTACCTCTACTAGAAGATATAGGAGAGTATAGAAAATTCCTAGATTAAGGGAAAGTTAAGAAAGAATCTAAGAATTCTACCTAAGAAACTATAGAGATAGATTAGGAGTAGATAGTTCTAAGGTAAACTCTTAGAAAGAGGAAAGTATCCTAAGAACTTAATAGATTTAATTAGAAGCTAAAGCTAATTAGGCTTAAGCTAGATTAGAATAGTTAGCTAGATAAAGAAATGCTCCTAGAGTATTAGGCTTTCTTCTTAGCTATAAGCTCTATTAACCTAGGTATCCTATAGGACCTAGAATTCTTAGAGGAAGTTAAAGAGATTATATTCTTAGCTACTAAAGAAGTAGGAATATATAAATAGGAGGTTCTAATCCTAAAGAACTATAAGGAAGTAGTAAGTAATCCTAAGTAGGGTTATCTCTAGTAAGAAGCTATTTAGAAGGAGCTAGATATACTTATAAGTAATAATACCTAGACTATAGTAGTCCTACTAAAAGAGGCTAACTTAGTTACCTTAAGATAGGTCTTTAATATTAAGAGAAAGCTTAGTAGAGCTATTAAAAAGTTTAAGGTAAGACTAGTTATAAGAGGGTTCTCTTAAAAGTATAGAGTAGACTATATAGAAACTTTTGCTCCTATAGTTAGGTAGGATACTCTAAGAGGATTTATAGCTATAGTCTATAAGAAGGACCTAGTTCTATACTAAGTAGATATAAATAATGTATTTATAGAGAGTACCCTATATAAGGATATCTATATAATCCTACTACTAGGTATTAACCTACTAACTAGTATAGTCTTATAAGTTCTAAGGAGTCTCTATAGGCTAAAGTAAGCTATAAGAGACTAGAATCAGCTATATATATTAAAGCTAAAAGGAATAGGATTTAGATAATTAGAAGTAGACCTATATCTTCTAATCTATAAGAAAAGGAAAGACCTAATAATCCTAATCTATATTAATAATATACCTATTACTATAGAGAGACTAGAGGATGTCCTCTAGTTTAAAGACTAACTTAGTAAGGTCTTTAAGATTAAAGATCTTAGAGAGCTAGACAAGATTCTTAGAATAAAACTAATAAGAAACAGACAGTAAGGCTAGCTAAAACTTAACTAGAAGTATTATATCTAAGAGAACCTAGCTAAGATAGGAATAGGCTAAGAAACTATATTACTAACTCTTTTACTAATAGATAGCTATAAAAGTCTAAAGCCTACTAGACTAAATAATAAAAGGTATAATAAATAAGAGTACTAATCTATTATTAGAACATAGATATAGCTTATAACTATTATAAGACTAGACATTTTATTTACTTTTAGAAGATTAAGCTCCTATATTAGTAATCTAATAGTAGGATATATAAAGGCTCTAAAGAAGCTAACTAGATACCTAAGATTAAACCTAGACCTTAGTCTAAGATACTTAAGGAATAGTTAAGGCTATCTTACTAGATATATAGACTCTAACTATATAATAGACAAGACTAACAGAGTCTTAATCCTTAGATATATCTTCTTCCTTTATAGTATACTAATCTCCTAGATAAGTAAGAAGTAGAAATCTATAGCTATATCTATAATAGAAGCTAAATATATAGCTATAGGAGCGTATATAAAATAGTTATAGTTCCTTAGTACTCTTTTAAGAGAGCTTAGATACCTAGAGTTAGTAGGAGAATGTTCTTACTAACTAAGGATCCTTAGTAATTAGGAAACTATTACTAGAATTAGGCTAATTTAGTTAAAAGGTAATAACTAAGCTGCCCTTACTCTAGTTAAGGACTTATATATTTATAATAAGTCTAAACATATTAATATCTTATATAATACTATAAGAAAGCTCTAGTAGAACAGACTTATCTCTATTAAATATATAAATATAAAAGAGATAGTAGTAGATAGTCTTACTAAGCTAAAGAATAGACTATAGTTTTAGGAGTTTATAAGGTAGCTCTACCTTATATAAGAGATATATAAAAGATAACTCTAAGCCTTAGAGTTAAACTAAGAGGAGTCTAAAAAGAAAGATTTTAGTTACTTAACTCCTCCTTAGTTAGACTTTATAAAGTCCTAAATACTCTTACTAATATTAGACCTATTACTAACTATAATATTACTATATAGTACCTAGCTAAACTAGATACCCCCTAAGGCTAAGTACTAGTTAATATTAAAGACCTCCTCTATAGTAGCTATTATCTCCTCTACTAGTATATAGTTACTCTACTCCCTAGCTTAATATAAGATCCTTATAGCTAAGAATAGTATACTCTAAAGGCTATTAGGGAACTAAGAAGCTATATAGAATATAACTAAGTAGGAGACTAGGCTATAAGGAATCTAGGGAGCTATTAGAATTAGCTATAAGAAAGGATAGAGGTAACTTACTAGATAGTCTATATCCTAAACAATCTACTCCTATATAAGAGAGGAGGAAGATCTTATAGAAGGTATTTCTTTTACCTTTTTATAGGAGATAGTAATATAGAAAGTTTATTAGATTAATAGTTAGTACTATCTAGTTATTAGTCTAAAAAGTAAGTACTTAATAACTAATTAAGATTAGGACTAGTATTTAAGTACTATAGATAATCTATTAAAAGATCTAACTATATAGTATAAGTAGGAGTATTAAGAATGTATCCTAGATAGTTAGTCTAGATATAGACTTCTAAGCATAGTTCTAGATACCTAAGGCATCTACCTAAGGCTTAGTAAGAGGTATATCTTACTTCTCTTTCTTCTCTTCTTAGATAACTAACTTAATTAACTTTATATTTAGTTCCTAGTATATTACTACTATACTATATATATAAGTTAGTTCAAGATTAATCCTCTATTCTTCTTTACTACGCTATACCCTCCTAGACATTATATAGTATATAATACGCTCTCTACTTTTAATAGAAAGGATACTATATTTATTAGATACTATAATAATATAGTAAAGGTATAGAAGTTCTAGGAGCTAGATATAAAGGCTATTAAGTAGTATACTAATATAATCTTCTTTAAAGATAAGCTAGGTAGAGAATTAGACTTAAATATTAAGATTAAGAATCTCCCTAGTTTAGCTCTAGAAAGAAGACCTATTAGAAGGCTAAGAACTATTAGCTAGCCTACTTTATAAGCTAGTAGGAGTACCTTAAGTACTCCTAGTCTAGGCTAGTAGAAGCCTCCTTCCTCTTAGCTATTAGTATAGGTTTAGAAAGGAAAGAAACTCTTTATATAACTTCTATCTCTATTAGAAGATATAGGAGAGTATAGAAAATTTCTAGACTAAAAGAAAGTTAAGAAAGAATCTAAGAATTCTACCTAAGAAACTATAGAGATAGATTATAAGTAGATAGCTCTAAAGTAAACTCTTAGAAAGAGAAAAGTATTCTAAGAACTTAATAGATTTAACTAAAAGCTAAAGCTAATTAGGCTTAAGCTAGATTAGAATAGTTAGCTAGATAAGGAAATACTCCTAGAGTATTAGGCTTTCTTCTTAGCTATAAGCTCTATTAACCTAGATATTCTATAAAACTTAGAATTCTTAAAGGAAGTTAAAGAGATTATATTCTCTACTACTAAAGAAGTAGGAATATATAAATAGAAGGTTCTAATCCTAAGGAACTATAAGGAAGTAGTAAGTAATCCTAAGTAGAGTTATCTCTAGTAAGAAGCTATTTAGAAGAAGCTAGATATACTTATAAGTAATAATACCTAGACTATAGTAGTCCTACTAAAAAAGGCTAACTTAGTTACTTTAAGATAGGTCTTTAATATTAAGAGAAAGCTTAATAGAGCTATTAAAAAGTTTAAGGTAAGACTAGTTATAAGAGGGTTCTCTTAAAAGTATAGAGTAGACTATATAGAAACTTTTACTTCTATAGTTAGGTAGGATACTCTAAGAGGATTTATAGCTATAGTCTATAAGAAGGACCTAGTTCTATACTAAGTAGATATAAATAATATATTTATAGAGAGTACTCTATATAAGGATATCTATATAATCCTACTACTAGGTATTAACCTACTAACTAGTATAGTCTTATAAGTTCTAAGGAGTCTCTATAGGCTAAAGTAAGCTATAAGAGACTAGAATTAGCTATATATATTAAAGCTAAAAGGAATAGGATTTAGATAATTAGAAGTAGACCTATATCTTCTAATCTATAAGAAAAGGAAAGACCTAATAATCCTAATCTATATTAATAATATACCTATTACTATAGAGAGACTAGAAGATATCCTCTAGTTTAAAGACTAACTTAGTAAGATCTTTAAGATTAAAGATCTTAGAGAGCTAGACAAGATTCTTAGAATAAGACTAATAAGAAATAGATAGTAAGGCTAGCTAAAACTTAACTAGAAGTATTATATCTAAGAGAACCTAGCTAAGATAGGAATAGGCTAAGAAACTATATTACTAACTCTTTTACTAATAGATAGCTATAAAAGTCTAAAGCCTACTAGCCTAAATAATAAAAGATATAATAAATAGGAGTACTAATCTATTATTAGAATATAGATATAGCTTATAACTATTATAAGACTAGATATTTTATTTACCCTTAGAAGATTAAGCTTCTATATTAGTAATCTAATAGTAGGATATATAAAGGCTCTAAAGAAGCTAACTAGATACCTAAGATTAAACCTAGACCTTAGTCTAAGATACTTAAGGAATAGTTAAGGCTATCTTACTAGATATATAGACTCTAACTATATAATAGACAAGACTAATAGAGTCTTAATCCTTAGATATATCTTCTTCCTTTATAGTATACTAATCTCCTAGATAAGTAAGAAGTAGAAATCTATAGCTATATCTATAATAGAAGCTAAATATATAGCTATAGGAGTATATATAAAATAGTTATAGTTCCTTAGTACTCTTTTAAGAGAGCTTAGATACTTAGAGTTAGTAGGAGAATATTCTTACTAACTAAGGATCCTTAGTAACTAGGAAACTATTACTAGAATTAGGCTAATTTAGCTAAAAGGTAATAACTAAGCTACTCTTACTCTAGTTAAAAACTTATATATTTATAATAAGTCTAAATATATTAATATCTTATATAATATTATAAGAAAGCTCTAGTAGAATAGACTTATCTCTATTAAATATATAAATATAAAAGAGATAGTAGTAGATAGTCTTACTAAGCTAAAGAATAGACTATAGTTTTAGGAGTTTATAAGGTAGCTCTACCTTATATAAGAGATATATAAAAGATAACTCTAAGCCTTAGAGTTAAACTAAGAGGAGTCTAAAAGAAAGATTTTAGTTACTTAACTCCTCCTTAGTTAGACTTTATAAAGTCTTAAATACTCTTACTAATATTAGACCTATTACTAACTATAATATTACTATATAGCACCTAGCTAAACTAGACACCCTCTAAGGCTAAGTACTAGTTAATATTAAAGACCTCCTCTATAGTAGCTATTATCTCCTCTACTAGTATATAGTTACTCTACTTCCTAGCTTAATATAAGATCTCTATAGCTAAGAATAGTATACTCTAAAGGCTATTAGGGAACTAAGAAGCTATATAGAATATAACTAAGTAGAGGACTAGGCTATAAGGAATCTAGAGAGCTATTAGAATTAGGTATAAGAAAGAATAGAAGTAACTTACTAGATAGTCTATATCCTAAATAATCTACTCCTATATAAGAGAGAAGGAAGATCTTATAGAAGGTATTTCTTTTACCTTTTTATAGAAGATAGTAGTATAGAAAGTTTATTAGATTAATAGTTAGTACTATCTAGTTATTAGTCTAAAAAGTAAGTACTTAATAACTAATTAAGATTAGGGCTAGTACTTAAGTATTATAGATAATCTATAGAAAGATCTAACTATATAGTATAAGTAGGAGTATTAAGAATATATCCTAGATAGTTAGTCTAGATATAGATATTTAAGTATAGTTCTAGATACCTAAGGTATCTACCTAAGGCTTAGTAAGAAGTATATCTTGCTTCTCTTTCTTCTCTTCTTAGATAACTAACTTAATTAACTTTATATTTAGTTCCTAGTATATTACTACTATACTATATATATAAGTTAGTTTAAGATTAATTCTCTATTCTTCTTTACTATACTATACCCTCCTTAATATTATATAGTATATAATACGCTCTCTACTTTTAATACTTAATATACTTAATAAACTAATAGAATACTAGGTTCTTAGTTATTAATAATAGTAGGCTAGCTAAGTAGATCTATTAAGTATAGAATAAGGTAGCCTCTACCTATTATTTATTAGATAACCTGTCTATAAAGCTATCTAGTCTTAGCCTCTTATTCTACCTCTAAGGCTAGTAGGACTATTTAATACTCTATAGATAGGCCTAATACTTAGCTAGATAGGCTATTACTCTATAAATATCTCTTCTAGATAATTTAGTACTATAGTAGTTATACCTAAAGCGATATTATAGTACCTTTAAGGCCTCTCTAACCTTAGAACGGCTAAAGTATACCTAGGTAGAGTAGATTAGAAGTATATATAGTAATAGAATATAGTTAAGTAGTTAGGTTACTTAGGTAAGAGGCTATAGGTTAGAGGATGCAGAGTTTTTACTAACTAATGGGGTATCACGTGTTATACCATGATACAGCGAGTGGCGATAACATTGTGTATCATGGTACATGGTACGTACCATGTACCATAATACACTCACATCCCTAAGCTCGCCGCGGGTCCACGGGCAAGCACGGCCAAGACGTCTGAAACCCTTCGCTGTTCATCAGATACACATGACCCAAGCTGCAGGCAGTACCTCGTCACGTACAGTAAAACAGTAGAAGTCGAAAGTGCCGAAAGTGCCGTGAGTGCAATGGGGGGAGAGAGGGATCACGAGTGAAAGTACGCAGAGCATCGGATCAAAGATTTTCCCATTGAACTGCACCAAATCTTGGCCTGAGCTCTGGAACTACAGTGTGCTCGACATCGTTGCGTTTGTGCTCATATAATCGATCAATCACGCCTTCGTGCAGCTCAATCGTCTCGAATCCCATTCACTGCGCACGTGTATCAGGAACAACGTTGTCAATATCCAGAACGCCACCAACATGCCGATTACTCAAGACTTCACTTTGCCCAGTTCTGCAGAGAGCCTCCAAATATCGCCAGGTTCAGCGTTCTTCATTGCTTTCCTGGCCTCAAAAGACCCAAACACCAAGAAGCCATGGTGTCCTGACGTTGTAGCCGCTCTGCCTACGCTGGAAGCCACATTTAAGGGCGAGAAGAAGCCCGCAGCAGCTTTTGTTGAGGTTGGCCAGAGACCTGAGTATGTGCTCCGTCGTCGTACGAAACGTGCACATATGCTTATATTGTCAATAGCTGGAAAGAAGCCAAGAATGTCTTCCGAACAAAGTGGAATGTGCACAATGTGCCAACACTGGTGCGCTATGAAAAGCCCGGAAGTGACGCGAAGGAGGTTGGGCGATTAATCGAGGGGGAGATTCTTGACGAGTCTCGACTACAGGAGCTGATATCTGGGTCTTCGAAGAACTAGCTTCCACAGGTAGCCGTACAGCACAATGAACCTCATCCTTGCCTGAAGCTTACTTCACGGTCACGCTGTCAATTCTTGTTCTGTACCAGACGTCTTGTGGCCCAAGTCTTCGTCCACGGGATCGACAGCCCGCTTTGGTCTGTTAGATCTTGTAAGTGAGTAGTTCTTCCGGAGGTCATTCATGATGCCTTACGATAGTCGCCCATGGAGGACCTTCAAAGTTGTGACAAAAGTGATCGCCAGACCTCCAAATAGGATGAGAACTTGATAGCCATACTTGTATTTTGGCGCATCGTATGTCGGAAAGAGGACAACTGAGCCGGGTCAGCATGAGAACAGTACAAGTACAGATGAATTTACGTGGCACCCAGAGCACCCACGCATACGACACCACATTGGCCACAGCCACAAGAAGCTGTCTGAGGTTTGGATCTCCGGCATTCAGCTTGCTTGCCCAGGCCTTGAGAATGGTCAGCACGCCGTCTTGTTATGATAATAATCTGGAAGATATATACAATAGGAACCGGTGTCGCTGCCGATCCGGCGTAGGAGAGGTAGTATGCGAACATGAGTGCCGGTCTCGAGATATGCCACACAGAGAGCAGTATGTTTGACAAGATCGTGAGGAACTGCAAGCTGATGATGAGCCAGTAGAACTTTCCGGTACGATCCGCGATCATGCCCCAGGCCAGTGTGATGACTATTGCAGGAGCATTGCCGCCGGTGGGCAAGTAGTTGATCTTGTCAACACTGTAGCCTTCGGCTTTGAGCCAAAGATTGAAGTAGCTTGTTGCCGTGTGGCAAGCTGCGATCATACTGATGAGCAAAGATTAGTAGATTGAACACTAGGTGATGTATGACCCGGGGAACTCACGTGTAGCTTCAAACAAACACCCAAAGCTGCCACGTTGACAGGATTCGCTTGCTCTCTTTCAATGTCAGCTTCACGGGAGCCTGATGGCCGAACTTCTCCACTCGCTCAATGCCATAGCGAATGTGCTGTTCTTGTCAGCACAAACATGAACCCAATCATCCTCGACAGTCAGCTCACCTCAGCAGACCAGTAGAACGCTTTGGTAGTGTGTGGTTTGTCGGGCAACAAGGTGAAGCCGGCAATTGCAGCTGGAATTGATATCACCCCATCCATGACCTACAGCAAAGAATGAAGGTCAGCATTGCGTCTTCGCCCGCAGCGCCGTGGTATGCGTGCGACCCTTGACACCACAACCAAGGAGCGCAATGCTCCCGGTGATCTTGTACTTACAAATGACCACCGCCATCCCGCGAGCCCATGCTTCTCATTCATGCCATTGTAAAGACCAGCTTGGAGATAACCGCTGAACATGCTGGCTATGGACTCGACTTCTAAAAGAACGGCGGTACGCTTGGCCAACTCTTGCGGTCCATACCACGAGCCATGGATCGCAATATATCCTGGGAAAGCACATGACTCGAACAGGCCAATGAAGAAGCGCAATGCGAACATCTTGTAGAGGATCAGTACCTCGCGACCACTTCGACATGGCGAAACTGACTGTCTATATGTTCTTGGCGAAGCCCATAGCAATCACGAGTGCAGACCATGCGACTTCGCAAGCAGGGATAAGAACTGACGGCCGCACGAACCGGAGTTGAAACATCTGTGCTGGTACACTACCAATGATGATGCCCAAAGCGAACCAAGTGTCCAGCCAGTTCCGTTCGTTGCCATATAGAGACAGGTCTTCTTGCATGCCACTGACGAAGGCATTGCCTGCGATACAGAATTACTCAGTGCAGCACTCGCAAAGCATGACCGTTCGCTTACTGTAATTTGTTTGATCGAGACTTGATGATGGCATTAGCTTACTTCTGAGGAAACTTCAAAGGCCACTGACTACTTGACGAAGTATCCGAGGCAGACTATTGGGCTAAGTGACAGTCAGAGCGAGCCTATGCCCCGATGGAGGCCATACAACATACAACAGACCAAGATCTAGGCGTCGAATGTAGCGGCGATATTCGACATCACCGTCAGCAGAGTCCCACAGGAAAGACAAGACTCTATGCCAGAGTGGTGACGTTTGCTGGGCCACAACAATGCTGTCGATTTCGACTCGAGCAGATGTCTTTGCATTGTCGGCAGTGGCATCGCTTGACATGTTGGAATGTAGGCTGCGATCGGTCTCTGAGAATGCCCGCTTTCCAGCTCTATCGCGCAAGATATCAGGAGTGTTGCACACGCTCGACAGCTAGTCGCATGCTCAGGGCCCTGCAGCGCATCTGGTAGTCATGGCCTATGGAGACTACATGTATCAGCTTATCCTGTTCACCCGACCATGCGGTCCTTCGCCAGAAATTGCACTTGCCGTTGATAGACGATCGTACCATGAGGTGAGATAATGGCCTGGCCGATCTGCTTGCCCACCTATGATATGGCGGTTCAGCTATGAAGTGGAACACCTTCCTTGCATTTTGATAGCGACAAGCGCGATGGTATCATTTTGGCGTGTTCTTGTCAAACGTGATGGGGCGATCCTGTCTGCTTGGCTAAGAGCTGGGTTGCATGCATATCAGCTTCAAGGCAACAATAGTCTGTCGAGAGACGTCGTTAAGATCTCGCGTCGCATTTGAGGTAGACCTCTTGTGGCCAATCTGAGCTCAACTCTACGCAGCAACTTTCATCACGCCCAGCATGGCGGACAAAACTCTTCGAATTGCGCTCGAGAACGTCGACTTTCGGCTTCCCACTCAGGTCACGGACGACAACAGCGTTCTCGCGCTGAAATCTCTGGTCTTTGAGCCTCTCATCAGATGGCAGCCCAATGGACAAGTCGAGCCAGCTCTCTTTGCTGCTTAGAGTAGCTCGCCAGATGGTCGCGTGTGGCAATTCCACATCCGAGACAATGCTGTCTTTCATGATGGACAGCCTTGCACCGCCGAGAGCGTCGTAGCATATATACACGGCTTCTTGGATTCCACTGACTACTTTGGCATGAAATGGAGTTATGCTCGGTACTTTCGCTGATACCAACTTCTCATTCGAAGGCAGCACGACGGTTCGTGTTGGGAGCAAGGAGCCCGTTGGTGATCTACCACAGATCTTCAATGACTTCTGGCCGTCGCGACTTGCTGATGATGGCAAGCCAGTACTTGGGACTGGACCTTATCGGGTGCAGGAGTTTTCGAGAAGCGATGGGCGGGGCAGCGCAACCCTCGAGCTCGTTGACGACACGGCAAGACCTGATGCCCCAAGAGTGATTACTGCTATCCACGAGCCCAATGGAGAGAAGAGGCTACAGCTCCTACGTGATGGCGTTGTGGATGTCGCATTGAACCTCGAGCGCGCAGACAACCTCGACTTGCTCGACCTAGCGCCTCCTTTGCAGTGGGAAAGAGTCACCAGTACACTGTCTGTCATGTACTATTTTAATTGTTTCAGCGGCATCTTCACTGATCCGGGCGCTCGTCTTGCGGCAAATCTTGCTATCGACAACAACGAACTCGTAAGACAAGTATACAAAGGCTTCGCCCTTCCATCTGCCACAGCCGTCAGCCCCGTCCATCTTGGGTTTACACAAGCAGGACTGAGCCCAGTTCCATACGACCCAAGCGCCGCGCGGGCACTTTTGAAGGAATTTGACCTTATCGAGCCAATCACGCTCCGAACGCCTGAGTATATGCCCGAGCATGCTGAGAAGATATCGGCGTTCGTGGCGTCAGCCCTAACAGAGGTTGGGTTCAGAGTCAATATTGAGCTCGAAACAAATCGGCCAGAGTATGCAAGGTCGATTGGTCTTCGGAAGCAAGTGGGAGATTTGGCACTATTCGACTCGACTCCTAACACCACGTTTCGTGTGCTAGACGACAAAGTGTCCTCGGAGAATAACGCAACCTGGTGGTTAGGCTACCACGACGCAGAGTTCCAGAGATTGTTCGCAGAGGTCAAAGGCACCGTCGCCGACGCTGCTCGAGGGCAGGCCTATGCGAAGTGTCTGCAAAGGGTGCAGCAGAATCCGCCATGGCTATACGTGGCACACCCGGAAGTGATATGGGCTACTGGGCCTGGCGTAAGCGTGCATATTGGAGCATCAGGAGTGCTTAGTCTAACGTGATGAGCATTTCCTGCTCAGTAGCTCTGGCACTCGCGGTAGACCAGGAAACTGTTTGTCATGCGCTCGTGAACCGGCTTGCCAGTTGACTGCCTTTCATTCACGGTATGTGTCTCAAGGTCCGCCACTTGTGTATCTACGCCTCCTTGTCCGTGATTCCCTTGCCAACACAGATGATGGCCAGCGATGGAAATGAGCAGATGCCATCTGGGCAGTTTGACCACTCTTCGAGGCCTTGCCGAATGAAAGTGATGTCTTCAGCAGAGACTCCGGTGGCTTCCATCAAGGCAGGCTTGTTACCGACATTCGCAAAGATGTCGCCTATGCCTTTAGCTAGTCCAGCTCTCGCGACTGGCGCAGAAGCAGTAACCGCTGTGATGTCCGTGAGGGTGACTTCATCTCTGGTGTAACCTACAGCCAGTGCATGTGAGAGTAGCTTTCTTCCAAGACATGTATCGGCACCTTTCGCTGCACCCAAGCGAGGAAAGACTTCGAGCATTTTCTTCATGCCAGGGATGTCTGGGTAGGCGAAGAAGAGGCCGGAGTCACCTTCTTTAAGTGATACTGTTCCACCAGGTTTGGCGGCTAAGCGCATCTGCCTCATTGATTCGACTTGATCGCTCGTGTGCATGATTGCCTGCGAGGTCCTTCATCAGTATGTGCTTCCGTCATGCACTGCTTCTCTTGCCACCTCACCGCATGACTGTAGACTAAATCGCAGCCGCTGTTGAGCGCCTCGAACCCGGGCAGCGAAGCGACCTCGTTCAACTTGACCGCATCACCTGCCGCGTAGGATAGATTTGTGACATTCGCTTTCGTGGCTGCATCTTGAGCTTGCTATGAAGATGGTCAATCCGTGTACTCAGAATGGCAATCATGGTATTATATACCTCGATAGACTTCGTATCAATGTCGATCCCGAGCACAGTCAGATGCGGATAGCGCTGAGCAATGTCGAGTGTTATGCCACCGGGACCACATCCCACTTCGCAGACAACTGCTGAAGGTGGCAATGTATCAAGAATTGGGAGCAGATGAAGCACGTTTGGTGTGATGCGTCTGCTCTGCATTGCATCCCGCATGATGTCGGAGCCGGAGGCCATCCAGGCATCATCTCCAGTGGCAGCAGACATGTTGTAGTAGGGTGCTGGCGTGATGTTACGTGTAGCAGAGAAAGAGAGAGGGCAAAGAAAGAGGTATATTGAGGCTTATAGCTGAACTTCGAGACCCGTCGCGGTGGCTCAATGCAGGAGTGATCACTGCGACTTACCGTGCCTACCGGGAGTATGGGAACATTGATTGACAGACTCTCTACAATGTAGCTGAAGATAGACCATTCACAGCTATGTCGTTCGTATGCATGATATACAATAGCGGTGGCCGATTCTGTGGACCGGGAGACGGAGTAAGAAGCACGGACGCTTCCCATTGGGCGCGAGAGGCAGCCGACATCGACTTCACCAACAGCCAAACAGCTTCTCCTTCTGGCTGGCAGCCAAACAGCACATCTACCACACACAACTCGCCATGCTCCAACGAAGCGTACAGAGGCTGTTGCCTGCCGTCAGCCGGCGGGCGGTGGTCGCACGCCCATACAGCTCCTTCACCACCGACAACACCATTCCCGCCAACAGCCCGCAGCAGCCCACACGCCAATCGCCCGTCTCGAGCACGAATGCACTGCCGTCCGTTGCGCACGGCGCCCAGGACGAAGCTCTCGTCGAGCAAGTGGAGGAGGCCGAGCAGAAGCGCGTCATGCAGGCGCCCAACAGGGCTTCGGTGTGGAGCAGGAGCCAGAAGCCACGAGCAGAGGCAATGGTTGGCCCACGTTTCGAGCAGACTATCATGGAAGATCAGGTATGGACAATTCCTCAGGATCATTCGAGTAGACAGAGGTCGAAGCTCGCATGCGCAAGGACAACGGCTAACGAATGATGTACAGCCACGGCCGCTCGCTGCCATTGAGCTCATTCACAAGCAGCCAGTGAGATGGACCAAGGAGCGCGTGGTGTCGTGTGATGGCGGCGGTGGTCCGTTGGGTCACCCGAGAATCTTCATCAACGTGGACAAGCCTCAGATCTGCATGTGCACATACTGCGGTCTGCCATTTGTGAGTTGCGCCGGACAGACATGATGCGAATACAGGGATTGATTGATCGCACAGGCACACGAGCACCACCGTAAGCACCTACAAAGCTTGCCTTTTACCACATACCCACTAGAGCCTACCAGTGAGGCTGGGCAGATCCCAGCAGGTGACTTGAATGCTGGCAATGCGAGGACTGGCGCAACAACGCCTGCGCAGACAGTCACCGGCGAGCCATACGCGCAGAGGTAGACAGCGAATGACGAACGCGAGGTACTGTACATGAGCAGTCGAATCTTTCAACCTCTTTCCCTTTGTCGAGTCTACTGAAGTGACACAGAAGTGATACAGCAGTGATGTTTGAGCGGTGATCCCAATGCACTGACCGAGGCTGCGATAGAACTTACAGCGCCGTCTAGTATTCGCGACTCTCCCATGACCTGTTTGTCCCCGCTGCAGTCTCGTCGCCGAGGAGACTTTCGATTGTGTCTGTGCTTCGCGAGAAGTGCAGGCGACTCTGGACTTCAAAGCCGGACTCAGCGCGAAGCATTGCCTCGACACCATCCGGAATCGTGACATGGCAGAACCCTCCCCTTCTGGCATCAAGGGCTTGCCGCCCGAGATGATCGAGGCCATTGCCGATGAGCTCGAAGTGGACGACATCATTCCCTTCCGCTCCACATGCAAGGCATTTGCTGCGGCCGCAGATGACAGGTTCCTCGACGTCCACTTCACTGAGCGGAAGCATCTGGTTTCCGATCACAGTCTTACGACGCTGGCCGCGATCTGTAACGATCCTCGTCTTAGGCGCCGACTGGTCTACATCAACCTGCTTGTTGCTGCCCCCGATCCCGCCACACTGGACCTCAACGACATGAGTCTCACCTCGATCGAGTTCCAACCGCGAGTATCTGTGATTCAACTATGGAACAGCGATGATCTTGCGCTGATAATGGGTGTCGGCCTCCTCGCGAACATTCTCCTGGACTTGTGCCGCCTGCCGTCGCCGCCTGCGCTGCGATTGCTGAACCAAATGTCGGGTTATGATGCCCATGAACCGTGTCGCTCGTTTTACGGCGTCGCCAGGACTTTGCGCAAGCTCGACCCCTAAGGGATCTCTGAATCAGATCTGTTGCCTTCGGTCCACACCTTATCTGCTGCTACGGCTCTCTGGATGTCTGCCATAATCTCCAGCTATCCTCTCAGCCTCCTGGATCTTGCATACGAGTCGTCATCGAGGTCGATCATGCTACCTTTCTTCGAGCCTGACACCTCGCTACGCGCTTCCACAAGCTACCACAATATTACATCGTTGCAGATCGGCATTCAGCACCCGGGTCATGACTGGTCCCCGTCGCGCACTACAAGTTTCGCCCACTTCTTGTCTATGGCTGTCAATCTTCAACAGCTGTACCTCAGCTACGAAAGTTCCAGCAGCGATCTTGAGTGGGTCGCATCACATGGCTGAGCGAGTTCGTTGTCAGCGAAAACATCGAGTCACTCGAGTTGTGCGGCTTCTGTGCCGAGGAATGGCAGTGGGCTCATTTACTCAACAGGTGGTGCGATACTCTGGTCGATTTGAGATTGATCAGGTGCGCGATACCGGAGGGCGAATGCTGGAGTACGGTGCTCGACTTTGTGCAGCAACATTTGTGGTTGCATCTGTTCAATGGCAGCTATCTCTACCTCGGCGGAGACAGCGTCTACCTGTTCGACATGGAAGACCGTCACGCGTTTTGGCTACAGGGAGAGGACGAGGTGAATGAAGGCCTGATGGAGCTTGTGCAGTCGCCTGTCTATGGATCCAGGTGAACGGCGCTGTCCACCAAATTGGCGGCGCAGACCTTCGTTGCATCCATGAGCCGCGTCCAACGAGTTATTCGTCGGAACTCATCAATGTGAAAGTGGCTCCAGCGGCTGGGACGGGCAGGAGATGGGGGTTGCATGAAAAGAGGACTATGTACAGTCTCAGCAACACAACTGCAATTCACTGCTCATTGCATTTCATCCGGGTCCATGTAGATCATTCAGCTAACTCGTTCACTATTTGGACCTTGCCAGAAGTGTCGCACTTTCTACCCGCAAGCACATGCGGGCTCTCGCGCCTGCTTTCCCTGCAGGTTGCCATGCAAACGCGCCACGTCAAATCGCAAACGCAGCACGTTTGTCATCATTCATCTAATTGTTACTACATTTTACCAGTACTCATGAGCACAAATATGTATGATAGAGCACAGCGCGGCCTCAATCGAGCAGTGCAGGCTCTCGTTATTCAATTCAGGAAGGTTGCTTCGAAGATGTCGACCGCACCGACAAGCACAGCGAAGGCCAATCTTGGCAATCTGGCCGCTGAGATACATATCGCTATTGCGGACAACCTCGATGGAACCTCGCTGTTACATTTACGCTTAGTATGCCGAGCGCTCGCCAAGGATACCACAGATGTCTTTGCGAAACGCTCCTTCTCAGTCATGAAGTGCGACAACACCCGTCTTCAGTCCCTCCTCAGGCTCCAGAACGTGTGCCAGGTCCCGTACTTCTCAAAACACATCAAAACCGTCTGCGCGAGACGGGATCCTCGGTACTACGGCGTCTCCAGTCCTGAGCAGCTGGAAGAAGCTAGCAATGTCTTGGTGCACTGCTTCAGATTGCTTGCAGAGGTCGATGCTGGGAAGGCACTCGAGATTCAGGGGTGCGATACCGCACGTGAGACCGACGCTGTCAGCCGCGCTCTGCTGATTTCGGGCCACAAGCTCGATGACATGGCCTTCGACCTTGCGAGGGAAAATAGCGGTCAGGTTCCATTTCGAGCTCTGGAAAGCCGTGAAATCTCAGGCCTTCGTGACCTATGGTCAGAGCTCAAGAGTCTGACGGTAAGCTGGGATGCCAAGCCTACTGTCTTCTGTTCACAGGGCTATGCAACTTTCCGGCGCCTACTCGAAAATACGGCGCAGCTCGAGAGGTTTGAGCTGGTAGGCTATCGCGCATATAGAGTGCCAGCCTTACCTCCAGTCCAGATGCATCTGAGAACTGGAACACTACGCGTGTTGCGCCTGGCCAAATTCGAAACTACCAGCGCCGAGCTACTGCGTTGCATCCTGCATTTCCGAAAGACACTGAAAGACCTCAAGCTGAGCTCCTTGACCATCAACGAGACCGATGAAAAGGCTTGGCCGAATCTCTTCGAGCAGCTGTGTGATGAGCTCAGCCTCACCCGCTTTGAAGCCGAGTTCCTAGTACGCGATGGACTGGCAGATCCAATGTTCTACGACTTCTCACTCTCCTGTTCTGTTACATACAGTGGGAGTGTCCAAGAGGTCCGCACGAGACTGAGAGAACTTGCCGAGACAGGCGTCGAATTGGTGGACACAGACAACGAATCAAACAGATCTTACTGACCTGATCTGGTTTGGTATCGAGGGTCAACAGGACCGGTATGGCGATCTGGATTATGAGTGGGATGACGACGAACATGATGGAACTTGGGAGTCGTGGGATTTTTGATACCACTGAAGATGGCGTCTCGCTCGTGAGCACTGAGGAGTTTTGTCTATTGGTCTCATCAGCCATCGCTGAGAAGATCACACAATGCTGTGAAGTCTGCATCACGGGTGGACAAGTTGGTCAACGCTACACACACGCGACGGTCGTTAGAAAGTCTTCCCCTTGTTGGTATCAGTTCCGTGCCTTCTGTTATGGAAAGTCAGTCATTTCGCGCGAAGACCCAGCGATGCAGCAGTGAGAGTAATTAGCAGATGACATCAGCTTCTCAAGATCTCATCTCGCGGCGACCGTTTGGTCTACAGAGCTTCACTTCGTCCTTGCCTCCGTCTCCGACTCAATGCAATTTATGACACGCGCTGCTTAATGCGCTTCAAACCCATGTGCTGGCCATTCGCAGAAGTCTGGCTCGAAGATCCGCCGCAGCCGCCTCGCAAACGACGAACTCGAACGACGACGATTGAACGAAAAGTGCTGATGAACCGTGCTCAACCAGTAAGTCGTGTGCCTTCCGCATTTTATCGGTCGCCACCTCACTTCAACTTTTGAGCCATCCCTCAATGCATTGCACCACCAACGATCGCATTGCAAAACAACTCCAACAACTCCTCCCTCTTCCACCTCAACCAGTCATCCGACACCGCCGACATCACAGTACTTCCGTCATCATGTCCACCACCGGCGACAGCGACTACGAGCACTGGCCGTCTGACAAGAAGCACTACACCCAGCCAGCCAAGTCCGCCGCTGGTTACGACGCCAACAATGGCTACCACTCTCACGCGTACCTCGTTCCGAAGCAGAAGTCTGCTTCTCCAGCACCCCGAGCTGACTCGAAGTCCCCTCAACCACAAGTCATCCCTTACCCGCAGCCAGTCTATTATGGCTATCCACCAGCTCACCCAGGCGCGCAGCAGCAGTTCTACTCGCACCCAGTGCCAGTCTACAACGCTCCACAGGGCTACTACCCGCCATACGCCATGCCAGCCCCTGCTCCAGCTCCAACTCCGGCGGCCATTCCAGCTGCCAACGTGCACTACTACTGGCCAGCTGCGGAGACTCCGAAAGCAGAAGAGCCTGCTCCCAAGGCAAACGCCTGGATCGGCCGCACCAAAGCTCAGGTCGAGGAGGACAACATGAAGCTCGCCAAGGCCGAGAACGTCTACGCGCCACGAGAGTTCGTTCCGAAGATGGACGACGATCAGATGTGCTGGGTCGTCGAGCTTGACAAGACCAACACGCTTCGGTATGACTTTGTTTCTTCATAGGATTTGTGACAAATTAGCGAGCTAATGATGTTCAGCATGTTCCGCGAGGCAAAGGAGTTGACCGGCTATTGGAAGGAAGATCCTCGCTTCCCGAAGTCGTTCTACTTCATCCGCACCGAAGAGAAGGAGGGTTGAGGCCTCGTTTTGTGGGTCATTGCTGCTGCCTAGGCGGCACAATCGTTTCTTGGGTGCTTTGAAGGGTGATTGGAGAGAAATACGATGCGGCCACGTTTGGGACAGCAGCTTCAAGCTGCATCAATGACACGTGCCGGATGCTACGAGAGATATATGTCACATGCGTCAGGCCAGCGGCATAGTGTGACTGTAACGTGCAGTGCTGCCGCGCGCATGCATTCGATGTGACCACAGGGTTAGGAGACAGTCCCTTTTCGATGAGTGTTCTCTTCTGGAAACTTGCTGACCATCCTACGGTCTTCCATATCCTGCTCTTGGTCGAAACATCACCTCGATCTCTCGAGTCTCACAATGCCTTTCGACACAAATCTGCGCAACACTTGCATTTTCCTCGCCATTTTCATACTCGCCTTCTTCCCCAACTTCTTTCAGCTGCTCCTTCTACCATTAACCTATCCGCTTGGCATCTTTGTTGGTGACTTCTCGGCAACTCCAGTACTCAAGCTACCCACCTGCAACTGCTGCCCACCAGCATCTTGTCAAACTGCTCAAGCTCTCACATCACCAGCAACCACCACCATGTCGTGGACACAAAAGACCTTTACACTCCCCTCGCAGTCTCGCGGTTCATACCTCATTACCGACACAATCCTCAAAGAAATTCCCGAAGTAAAGTCCTACAAAGTCGGCCTCCTCCACCTTTTCATCCAGCACACCTCCTGCGCACTCTCACTAAATGAGAACTGGGACGAAGATGTGCGCGCAGACATGTCCGACGCGCTAGACCGCATCGCGCCTCAAGATCGCAAAGGGCAGCTCTACAGGCACAGCTGCGAGGGACCAGACGACATGCCAGCACATATCAAGAGCGCGTTGGTGGGCGCCAGTGTCAGTGTGCCGATCAGCGAGGGAAGACTAGCGACGGGGACGTGGCAGGGAATCTGGTATTTGGAGTTCAGAGAGAGCAAGATGAAGAGAAAGGTTGTTGCTACGCTGCAGGGCGAGAGGTATGAGGGGAAGTGACTCGACACTCAATTTGGAGGACGGACAGAGCGACTGTGAAAGCGCGAAGGTGAGGCTCAGTGTCATGATCATACGCATGAATGAAGTATGGCAACCGATACTTTAAGGCGCTTTGGTCGAGTCTTTCATACAGAGACACGCCATGTGCTTACTAGAGTTTGACAACGCTGTCAATTACTCAAAGCGACTCTCGGTCTCATTCCCGTGCTCGGCTCAATTCACATAACCAGCAGCGATATCTCCCATCGAACTGTCCCATGCCGAACTCGACCTTCGAACGCTGTGAAGCACGGCACACTACCCTTCGGCGGGCTTGAACGATATGCATAAGACCCATCTTGAATCGAAGTTGACAATTTAAGTCATTGACATATCGAAATCTGCGGGAGCAACAGGCGAGCAAAGTATCATCGTAAAAGTTGGCCGGTCAGCATCGCCGAACAGCGGCCTTGAGGTCCGAGACCGGGCTTTCAGCAGATAACGATAGTGGTTACGGACAGAATAAAAGTCAGCATTATGTCCAAAACCACAACATGCCTGCTAATATCTTGGTTTTTGGTACTGGAGGCGTGGGCTGTGTCTATGCTACAATACTAGAGAAAGGCGGCGCCAGAGTGACAACCGTGAGCCCGATCACGACCAGAGATTGTGCTGAGCGAAAGCTGATCGAGTGTGTAGGTCTGCCGATCTAACTATGATGCCGTCAAGGAGAAGGGCATTTGGATGAGATCAGCCAAATGGGGTCATGTTCGAACCTACCCAAATGTTGTCAAGACTTGCTCTGAAGCACAAGAATTATACGGACCTTTCGACTACATCGTGGTGGCATCAAAGGCTTTTCCTGGCACAGAAGACCTAATAGCGAAAGCTGTAACTCCGGGCAAGACAACTATAGTCCTTGCTCAAAACGGCATTGCGATTGAAGAGGCCTATGCAAACCAGTTCCCGTCAAACACAATAATTTCCGGTGTAGTCTATCTGCCAACAACTCAAGTCTCGCCAGGCGTTGTCGAGCATGGCACACTACTGGAACAGTTCGAAATCGGCACCTACCCTGCCTCTGCTAGCCCATCATTCCAAGCCCAAGTGCAGCGCCTCTCAGACATATTCGCCGCCTTTGGCGCCAAAGCACCCGTACATGCCGACATTCAACCCCGTCGCTGGATCAAACTCGCCGTCAATGCGTCCTTCAACCCAATGACAGCTCTGACGCTCTGCGATGACGGAAACCTCCTCCGGTCTTCACCAATGGCGATTTCGGTAGCCCGAGACGTGATGCGAGAAGTCGGCAGATTAGCCACAGCAGCAGGGTACCCAGACATCATCACCGAAGACGAAATCGAGTACCACATGGCGAGGCACGCCGGCAGGATAGAGACAGGTGGCAAAGAACCAAGTATGTTGGTCGATGTCAGACATGAAAGGCAGATTGAAGTGGAAGCTATCCTGGGGAACGCAGTACGAAAAGCAGAAGAGCTCAAGGTGGATGTGCCGTATTTGAGGATGCTGTATGTTTTGGCAAAAGGGAGAGATTTTGCGATTGCCCGGAATGAGGAGTGGAAACCGATTGTGACGATTCAGTGAGGACGTCCGATGCTTGTGCAGCAGGGCGGATGCCGCCCCAAGAAGCCTCATCAGGGCGCCACTGCGATCTGTTTTCCAGCGTCAGTGTCTCTGGTCCTCAAGACCTCAGCTCGAATGCCTTTCCTAGAGATCTATTAGCAGGCGCTTCGGCGATAATGCTTTCCTGCACAGCTACTCACGGTATCCTGCGTTCACTCTCAGCAATAACCCTGCGAGCCTCATTCTCCGCTTGCACCTTTCGCCGGTCTGCCTCAACCTCCGGGTCCTTCGCTTTGCGCAAGTCCCTCTCGATCCTCTCCACTTGCTTCTCGAGCTTCTTAGCAGCCCTCTGCTTGACTGTGTAGTGCTTCAGGCGAAAGTGATCAACTTCATGGAGTGCATGCTGCTTTTTCGGCCACGACTGCTGGATATTCTTGCCAATTAGCTTGAGACCCTCTGCACTGAACAGTGGTACAGTATCCGGTCCGATCGCGAAGTACATGTGCATGTTGGCTTGATCGTGGTGCTGTTGACTAAATGTTTGCTATGAGCTGTGCTCGATTCGTCAGGTATGCTTAAAATCGGGTAGATTAGCAAACGACAAGCAGATTGGTCATGTGCACTGCACAGTCATATCGTTTGCGAAGGCAAGTGCGGACAGGGTTGAGAAAAGGTGAGATCAATTGTGTTCAGTCAGGTACTTTTGTCGTCCTATCGTTCATCTATAGTCTGCGAGCTTCTGCTCTTTGTAATCGTAGCACCACTTAAAAGCTGTATGTCATAGCCAGAATCGTGCCTTCGTTGTAAAAACATCTAAGCAAGAGTCTTCTCGTGCAGCTGGATGCCGTACTTCTTCTGCAGCTCAACACGGATAGGCTCGACGAGCTCTGGAGTGACAGGTGCAAGGACACCCTTCTGCTTGATGGTGCCGTCAAGTACAAGCAGCACAGCAACAGCGCAAGGAACACCGACAAGCTTGGCCATGGCGCTGTAGCCACCGCTACCCTCTGGCTCACCGTACTCGGCGAGAGTAGATGTGCGGATCTCCTTCTTGCCATCTTGCCATGTGATCTCGAACTTGTGCTGAAGCATGACAAAGTCACGCTCGCCCTCGGTGTACTGCTGCTTCTTCTCGAGAGTGGCGCAGAGGACATCGAGAGGAGTGCCGCGAGGCTCGATCTTGTCGTCGCTGAACAGGCCGTACCATCGCAGACCGGCGAGAATGCGGTCCTTGGCGTCGTCGTCGGAGAACTTAGTCTTGGAACTGACAGCCCACTCAAGGTCCTTCACGTCGTGGCTGCTTGAGCCAACGATCTTGGCGAAAGCCTCCTTCCAGGCAATTGGCTGCTTGAGGTAGTCCTGTTGTTCCTCGCTGAGGAGACCAAGATCACGGAATGTCTGAACGATAGATGGGTTGCCCTGTATGGATGTTAGTGATTACCAAAGGATGAGTAGTTGACGCAGACACATGTCTTACCTGGTATCGGAGTGTGCCACGGATGAGCGTCTCGGCCTCTGGAATGTCGTATCTCTGTCTGTAAGGAGTGCTATCACGGTTAGGGTATGCCTCGAATGCGTATCCTGGGTAGATGAAGTATGGCTTGGCAGATCTCATCAGATCCTTGCCCTGAATCTCGGCCTTCTTGTTGTCCTGGTAGAAGGTAGCAGTGTTACGGGCAGCGAGGAGCACACCACGAGGCGACCACGAGAACTTGTAGCCAAGAGGATTATCAGAGTTCTCTGGCGCTGGCAGACCGCCACAGTACGACCAGAAACCAGTGATCTTGCCACCAGCCTTGTGCACCTCGTCAATGGTCTTGACGGCGTACAAGTGGTCGAGACCTGGGTCAAGGCCGATCTCGTTGAAGACTGTGATGCCAGCATCCTTGGCCTGCTGGTCAAGCTCCTGCATGGCTGGAGAGACATATGAAGTGGTGACCACATGCTTCTTCACAGCGATGGCAGCCTTGATGACCAAAGCGTGGAAGGTGTATGGGATCAGAGAGATGACCAAGTCGTTCTTGGCGATCTCTGCCTCCAATGCCTTGCTGTCGTTGACATCGAGCGAGATGGCACTGGCGTGCTTAAGGTCACCAGCAAGTAGCTTCTTCGCGCTGTCCAGAGTACGGCAGGCAACGGTGACCTGAACACCAGCCTTGTCGAGCTCGACCAGCGTTGGACGAACGACGAAACCCGCTCCGAGGAGCAGTACCTTTCTGTCCATGATGTTAGCTGGTTGTGTGAGAGGATGGTGCCATGCCATGCGTGGGCTGTACCAACTCATATCAACCCCACAGCTGGTTTTGGTGGGAGTTGAAGAATTGATGGTGGGGTGAACAACTCACTGTGTCATGATTGCAATTCTCAATGTGTCACAAATCGAGATGTTGAGACAGCTGCCTTTCTCATCAATGGCGAGCGAGTCAAACACCGTCCCTCACAATTTTCCCTGTCCCTCACTTCCGTCATCCCGTGATCGGAGTGTCGACGACAAACAAGCATTCGGCGAAGGTTGAATCCGCTGCACGCGCAAGGACCCCCTCACGCGCCACAGACGACGATCACTGCAGGTAAGTTAGCGCTGCACTTGCACGAACGCGTTCGGTTTGTGCTCAAGAAAGCCGAGGAAGAGAACCATTCGCCATCTGTCCTTTGCTGCTTAGTTCTATGTCTACTTATACTTTGTGAGAGCATCACCAGTGCGCGTGCCTGTTCCCATCGCTGTTGATACCGCTGCTACGGACGACAACTCAACATGGGCGATTTCTCACCACAACAGCGGAAGAAGGTGCTGAGAGTACTGATCATCTCCTTGATTTTGGATTTGGTACGTTTACGATTCTCGTCAAGAACGAGCATGGCAAACTGATAATTTCGCTGAGTAGATCTCGTTCACCTTCATCCTCCCACTGTTTCCCAAACTCCTCGAATTCTACCGCAATGTGGAAACACAGTCCGACTCCACAGTGTTGTCCAAGGTGCTGTACGGCCTGAACGCGTACAAAAACAGCTTCGAAAAGCCCATCAACGATCGATACGACATTGTACTGCTGGGCGGCGCATTGGGATCACTCTTCTCGCTCTGCCAGGCCATCGTGTCGCCTGTCATCGGAATCCTGTCTGATCGATATGGCCGCCGAACAGCGCTCTTGTGCTCCATGTGCGGCAACATCGCGTCTGTCGCGTTGTGGTGCGCTGCCACCGACTTCCGCACCTTCCTGGCGAGTCGCATTGTGGGCGGGCTGAGTGAAGGCAACGTCCAGCTCGCTCTTGCTATCGCGACCGACATCTCGACCGACCAAGACCGCGGTAAGACGATGGCTTTAGTGGGAGCCTGCTTCTCCATCGCCTTCACTTTTGGTCCCGCCCTCGGCGCGTGGCTCTCCACCATCAACAGCGTGGCCGCCAATCCCTTCGCGACCGCTGCCGGCGTGTCCCTCGCTCTGATCGTTACCGAGACCATCTACCTCTACTACGCCCTCCCCGAAACCCACCACGCCCACCAGCCAAAGCAGAACGGCAGCAAGGCTACGCAGAACAATAATCCCGTCGAAAAGCACACCCGAACCAACTCCCACCTTTTGCTCAACATGACCCACTTCACCTTCATCCTCTTCTTCTCCGGCATGGAATTCTCCCTGCCCTTCATGACCTACGACCTCTTCTCCTACGGCTCTAAACAGTCCGGCAAACTGCTCGGATTCATCGGCCTCGTAGCTTCGATCCTACAGGGCGGCGTGACTCGACGCATGCACCCTCTACGCGTGGTTCAGATGGGCGTGCTCTCCGCAGCGGCGGCATTCTTCCTGCTCTCGAGAACATCCACTGAGAAAGAGCTATATATTGCGGCATCACTCCTCGCGGTGACAAGCTCGACAGTCGTGACGGGCTTGAACAGCTTGAGCAGCTTCGAAGCAAGCAGAGATCAAAGAGGGGAGAAGTTGGGCAACCACAGAAGTTTTGGACAAGCAGGAAGAGCATTGGGTCCTCTGATCTTCTGCTCTCTGTACTGGTGGGCAGGAAGAGACACGGCATACCTGATCGGCGGTTCGGGCATGGTTGCCGTGTGTGGACTTGTCTTTGGCGGTCTCAAGGCGCCCAAAGGGCTAGAGGTGAAGAAGCCTGTAAAGGCAGCTAAGGATGCTGTTTCGGCAAATGGCTCAGTCAAGGCCAATGGCAGCGCGAAGAAAGCGTGATGATCCAGACATCCGAGCTGATTTGCACATAGTTGTACAGATTCTTCATATATCAATTGTATATTTGTGCCTTTTCTGGCATTCATGCAACGCTTAGAACGCAAGACCAGTATCCAACCACCCTTTTCCATTCCGCCAGAACACCAGTCCGTACCAGAGGTCCCATCCATTATCGTCTTTGGCTCCAAGGCCAAGCATCCGCAACGGACTGATGATGAGCGGCTCGTACAGCCAGACGCCTCCCTTGGCGAAATCGTCAACGAGCAACGGAGCTGTCCAATACAACCAGACTATCGTGAACGCAAAGTTCCCGAGCTGTCGCACAAATCCTGGTATCTTTGCACTGGCTCCTCTAGCTTTCAGCTGCTGCGCCGCGAACATCTGGACCACAATTCCCACCGCTTGCGTTATGAAGAACCGAAATGGGCCCAAAATGGGTCTAGTCTCACCAAGCTGTGTGTAGCTCCCGCAGGCATGCAGGCAGCCAGAGAGGGTAAAGGCGACGAACAGTCCAATCAACTTTCCAGCTTGGGATTTCTTCTCGATACCCAACGTCTCCAGTAAGCGACTTCCTGGAGCTTCGAAGGCATAGCGGAACGTCTGATGCCAGAAGCCGCCCCACCATCCAGCCAGACCTTTCTTAAATACCAGGCTCATGTTGCCGAAAAAGTTCACCGGGTTCATGAAAGCTTCGCCACGTAGACCTAAGCGCGAGGGTCCAAGGATGAAGCAGAAGAATATCGGTCCGAGCAGGAAGATCGTGTTCAGGGCGATTGTGATTCCAAGGAAGGATAACAGGAGCCGGTAGGACCTGACCAGGATTGCGGAGCGTGAGATCGCCATGGGAAGCCACGCTGGAGGGACAGCATCCATGTATCCCCAGAAGTACGCATCGTGATGCATTAAGCATTTGATCACATCTAATGCTGCTGCACCAAGCACTATCCGAGGGGCGACATAGCGCAGAAGAGCCTCGCGGGATGATAGCCGAACGATACCTGTGTGGCTGACCGTCTTGACTGGATCACTGCTGCTATTGCTGTCGACATCGTATCCGAGAAGTTGTAACTCAATGTGCTTAGGCGGCTTGGGGATGCCGTTGGCCTGAAAAGACCAGCCTACGCCGCGGAAGGAACAGAAAGCATCTGCAACCCAGTCCAGGCGAGCGACGAATGGCTGAGAGGGGTACGATTGCCAGAAGACCGGTCCCTTGCGCTGGGCTGGCGACTGGGTAGCATAGCCTTCTGATGATAATAGGGCAGATTTCTTCGCGAGCTTCTTCGCTGCTACAGGAAGACTGCCATTTACATCCCCATCCGCTTCTGCTGCAGCTACGGCCTTCTGAAGTGCTTCAGTATCGGCTCGTTCGAGACGCTTGAAGTTCGCTTGGCAATCGTTGAAGAACATGATCGATGACGTCCAGAGCGTGCCCCAAGCTGAGATCAACCCCACACCATAGGCTGCGGGAGCGCTCCTAGCTTTCATGTTCAGGACACTCCATGCCGAGAACGCTACCAGGACACCGAAGGCTGGGAACCGGAGGGCTTGTAGCGACGGACTTTTCCGGTGATCGAACAGGAGATACACGAGTACGACAGCAGCTCCTAGCGTAGCCCAGGGATATATGAATGGTAGGTAGTCCCCAGAATCAATGAAAGCATTGTATCGATCTTCATAGTAGGCTTTGACTTGGCGTGGCGTTTCGAGGCCTGGAGGCAGCATCTTGTTGTTGGAATGCGAATGATCTCCCTACTCTCATAGCTTTGATCTCTGGGGAGCCAACTAAGCGTAGAATCGAAGCTAAGCATTCAGTGAAAAGCAGAATATGGCAATGTAAAGTTGTGAAACTTACCTTGAAAGACACAGAAAGGTCAGGCGCGTGCAATGTTGACTGAACGACGTCACAGTATGCTGTGATTCCACGGTGTCTAGATCGTGGACTGAGAGCGTCCGCACCAAGTTTTTCGATATCCACTCGGAATCCACAAATTGATGGAAAGCTCGCCAAAACCTCAACTTTGCACAGCAGCGGAGTAGCATCAACTGACAGCTTCTGTTACGATCACAATCTTGACTCCACGAGACAAAGTTATAAGCATCTTGCGGCATCGCAAGCAGACACCGCCACTATGGTGAACATTACGGACAAGATCAAGGAGTGAGCAGATTTACAGTGACCCGCGAAAGGCACTCCAAGCTGATGGCAAACCAGGATCGAAGATGAGATGAGCAGGACGCAAAGTATGGGCACTTGCACTTGAGAAAACTGAGCTGGACTGACGTTTTGAAGAAAATAAGGCCACGAGTACGTTGCCACTTTTCCCACGCAAACCCACCCTGAGATGATGTACTGAACACTATCAGACTACCATTTGGGGCTTTTGAAGGGGTACGTGATATTGCACTTCTTTCATTGGATAGCTGGTTGGACTTCATCTGTCTTGCACAGCACATGGAGCAGGACTGGGCACCATCATCGCACAACTAACTTGTATCAGAAAACTCGCCCGACTCCGTGCACAGCTTCTCGAACCCGGCAAGACCGCTGGCGCGGAAGGAACAGGCTTCGACGTTAGCAAGTCTGGCGATGCGCGAATAGCGCTGGTCGGATTCCCATCTGTTGGAAAGTCCACTTTCCTCTCCAAGATCACAAAGACCAAGTCCGAGGTCGCAGCATACTCTTTCACAACCCTCACAGCCATTCCTGGAGTCTTGGAATATGGTGGTGCTGAAATCCAAATTCTCGATCTTCCTGGTATCATCGAAGGTGCAGCAGAGGGCAAGGGTCGAGGTCGACAAGTCATTTCCGCAGCCAAGACTAGCGACATGATTGTGATGGTTCTTGACGCCACGAAGCGGAAGGAGCAGCGTGCACTACTGGAGGCTGAACTCGAAGCTGTAGGTATCCGACTGAACCAGGACCCACCCAATATCTACTTGAAGCCGAAGAAAGCTGGTGGTGTCAAAGTCACATTCCAATCACCGCCCAAGCAGCTCGACGAAAAAATGCTGTACAACATTCTGAAGGACTACCGCATCCTGAATGCTGAAGTTCTGATCAGAGACGAGAACGGTATGACAGTTAATAGATGAGTGTACGGCCGGGAACTAATCCTTCACAGCTACGGTCGACCAATTCATCGATGTCATCATGAAAGAACACAGAACGTACATCAAGTGCCTATACGTCTACAACAAAATCGACAGCGTCAACCTCGAATTCCTCGACAAACTCGCCCGCGAACCCAACACAGCCGTGATGAGCTGCGAACTCGACCTCGGCGTCCAAGACGTCGTAGACCGGTGCTGGAACGAACTCAACCTAATCCGAATCTACACGAAGCGAAAGGGCATCGAGCCAGACTTCAACGAAGCACTGATTGTGCGGCATGGTAGCACAATTGAGGATGTCTGTGATTCTTTGCACAGGAGTATGAAGGATAGCTTCAAGTATGCGTTGGTGTGGGGGGCGAGTGCGAAGCATGTGCCGCAGAGGTGTGGGCTGGCGCATGTGGTCAATGATGAGGATGTGGTGAGCATTGTGGGCACGAAGAGTGGGCTTAATGCCGAGACGAAGTAGTAGTAACGGGTTGCTGGCTGGTTTATTTTTGAGATACCGAATCTCTAGAAATCTGTCCAGCTGCGGCACGCGGCGTTTCGTAACTACAGTCTGTCAAGCGCCAGATTCGGTCACGCTACCGAAGAATATGGCCAACTTGTCAGACACAGTGCCGACTGATGGTGATGGCTTTTATTGTTTCCATCTCTTGGTGTTCATCTCCGTCGTTGTTTTGATTACTGGGTCTTCAAGTACTGTCTCTCAATTACCATATTCGCAATGCAGTACCTCTGGTGTTGTCAGTACTCGACGCACTTACTAGACACTTCTCAGAAGAAAGGCCATTTGAAGAATTTAGCTAATTCGGACCACTCGCCATTTCTTCATCGGTACCGGCCCTCACAGCATGCAACCCTACAAACGATACGAATGTGACGTTCGAAGACGATCGGCTTATTCAGATATCAAGATCGATATCGTCGTCGGTCTATGCGACAGTCCCACCAGTTAGTTGTAGTCAACCCTAAGCATGCATCGACGCCAGAACCAACCAAGATTCGCCGACCAACAGAGCAACAAACGACATCAACAACAGGGTCGCAAGTCTATGGCATTCGTAACTGTAGCACACCGGTGATCAAAAGACATGCTAGCACCAGCTGGGTACCACAGCTGTAAAAGCAAGCCAAGTGCCGTCGACCTGCTTGAGCCATACCTATGGTGCACGCTGGTAGACTTCCACGACATTTTACAGGAAAAAACGTACCAGCCTGGCAGAGCTACAACATTGATACCAGCATTGAACATCTAACCAAAGCTCAAAAAGGCTAGCAAAAGGGCAAAAAAGTAGACAGCGGAACGAATTGAACGTTCTGAATCGTTATGATCACTGGCGATACCTGGAGATTTGTTAGACACGGCTCAATCAGAAAGCTTGACATTGGAAGCTTACCGTGAATCGAACACGGGCTAACGCGGCTCTGTAGCAAGACCACAACACGTCGTCATACCACTAGACCCTTCGAAAGATGTTAGTACGATGTACTTGAGCAGATCTGGTTGTAGCAGGCTACACTTACATATCACCCGACTGAGTCGGTGGTTGCCCAATAATTGGATGACAAAGCACGATTTGATGTCGTATATTAAGGTCAGACGATGAGTGAAGGCTGGAGCATGGCATAAAAGGTTAGTGTGGTCAATGTGGTAGCATGGTGAGCATGGGTGGAGCTGAGCTGGAAAATTTGCATGTGGCAGAGGATGAAAGCGGGGTGAGCTTGGCAGGAGATGGAGGGGCGAGTCGTGCTTTGGATTTACCAGGGGTCGATGGCCGATGTGCTCGTGCATAAATCACTGGGCGCATAATCTGGAGACTTGGATTGCACAAACACGTTGTGCTTCAGTACAACTTCGCCAGGCTGATCAAGCCAA
Source organism: Septoria linicola (assembly GCA_024114885.1). NCBI lineage: Eukaryota > Fungi > Ascomycota > Dothideomycetes > Mycosphaerellales > Mycosphaerellaceae > Septoria > Septoria linicola. Next base: position 3,114,931 of record CP099420.1, read on the forward strand.
ATCGCAGAAGGCGGATGACATGCGCTGCTGAATGTGGTTGGCTGGCAGCAGGTCCAATCATGATACGGGCATAACTGCTGCCGCCTAGAACTCCGAGTCTTCCTCCTCCATGATCGTCGTTCCCATCAGTCCTGCTTTCCTGCGACTGGCATCCGAAAGACTCATCGGTCCAGGTGACAGCGACCCAGGTGATAAGTGCCTTTGAGGCGATGTTCCATTAACTTGCCGTGTCGGAGGAAGTAGCAGTGTGGGCAGTTCTTCCTTGACCTTGAGCTGTTTCTTCTGTCGTCGATAGTCCTTCACTGACCGAACTTTGGCTCTGGTAGGGGTCGGCTTGAATAAAGTGCTTGTAATCTTGCTCGATACAAGGCTGATGATCAAGCCGCCGGATACACCAAGCAACGCGGCAATGCCTAGGTATATGTAGATGGTCTGTGATGTTCAGCATTCCATGTCAACACAGCACCGGTAATCGCCTACCTCAAGCTGGGCGAGAGCTCTGAAAGGCAGTGCCAAACATGTCAGAAGAAAGTGGACCAGATACACAACTGGCTGCAGCGTGAAGGCGATTGGTCTGTAGATCAGATGGAGTACCCACAACACGGCGAGGACGATGTTGTTCAGGATGAAGCCGATGGAGTAAACAAGCCAGTACGCGACCAGGTAAACAAGCGTCAGCGCGGTGCTTGAGGTGGCATCGCCATGGTCTGCTGTCTGTTGTTCCATGGGCTCATGTTTCAGAGCTGCCCCGCCCGTTCATGTCGTGCTGTGTACGTTCATGCGAATAATGTGTGCAGCAGGCTGTGGACGTGGATCCGCGACAGATTGGTGGGCAGGCAGGCGGGAGATGAGGCTCAAATGACTTGGTGATGACTTGCATACGTTAACTAACTTAGTTAGTGGAAACGTTAAGAGTGCACAAATGCCAAGGGCCCAACGATCCATGCTGGACCTTCTCCGAGTCTCCATATCTCGCTTGCTGAGAGAGTTCAGAGAGAGCGCGCGTCCAGCTGCTGGTTGCTGTAATGCTTTCTTGTTTGTAGGTGCTGTAACCACACCTCGACAGCCATTTCGTGCGACATCTTTTGCATTTCGGCAGACGTCATGAGCTTTGCCTAAGAGGGGCGGAGAAGGCTATCTGATAAGAAAGAAGAGCGAGCGAGAGGCAGAGGCATTGATTGAAGCAATGGGCAATAGTGATTCCAAGCCCGACCAGGCTGCCTCGCCCAACAGCCAGAGTGGACAGCAGCAGCAGCAGCAGCAGCATCAGCATCGTGGTCAGCATGGGGAGCGACGTGAAGGAACAGCGAGCAAAGCGCATCGCAGCAGCTCGAAGCGAGTGAAGCGTGCCACCACAGGCTCATCATTGCCCACCGAATTGCTCACGTCCAGCAGCTCGGCCTCGCCGTCCACCTCGACGCACGTTGCCCACGGGACCACCATCTCTGCGTCACCTCAGCGCTCTCACACCACGCACGCTCATGCGCGAACCCGATCGTCTACCACCAGCGACATTTCGGCCATGGGCCAGGCCGACAGTAAGCCACGTCCGCCGTCCAGGGCAGACGCACTGCCGATCCACCCGTCGCCGTCGCCGTCGCGCAAGACCACCACCACCACCCCGCCACCATCCGCGCAGGAAGTGTCCGCCGAGTCATCCTCCGAGGCGCAACCAGTCGCTGTTCCGCAGCCACAGCAGAATGGAGTCGACAATGGAGTACACCACGACTACATCCCCACCGGATACGCCGAGAGCCCCTATGGCCTGCCACCGACCGACTACAGCCGTCCGCCTAGATTGCCGCTGCCCATCGAGGAGGAGGTGCACACGCCGGGCTCGCCCATCATCTCCCCACAGGACGTCACTGCGATCAAGGACGATGATATTGAAGGAGGCGCCATACCGCGCATCGCCTCCGTGCGGAGCGCTACTACGGCCGACGATGACGACGTGGGAGATCACGATGCGTTCGACACGTCAGGACTGAACAATTCCCAGCTCAAGGTGCCGGTCAAGCTGGCGTGGACGGGTCCGGGCGAGAAGATCTTCGTGACGGGCACATTCTGCAACTGGGAGAAGAAGATCAAGCTGCCGCGTAACAAGGATGGTAGTCCAGGTTTCTCGGCCAATGTCTATCTACCTCCCGGCACGCATCATGTGAAGTTCTTAGTAGACGGAGAAATGATAACCTCGCACGAGTTGCCAACCACTGTCGATTGGACAAACATCTTGGTGAATTACATCGAGGTCGTGGCGCCCCTGCTGAGCGATGACAAGCAGCCTCCCGAACCAGCCAAGCCAATCGACATACCAGGCACGGCACTTACGGCGGGCCAAGCAACAGGATCAGAAGAGGCTGCCGCCAGGCCGTTGGCAGACCAAACGCAGCCACCCGAGACAGAGGCCGACTTGCCATCCACTCTACAGCCGACCGACGGCTCGACCGAGCAACAGCCAGCGGAGGCCACTGCATCCATACCCATCCCTGCGACACCAACGCCTCGACAAACGGAGCCTCAGCCCGTGCCCGAGGACAAATCGAAGCCAGCTCCTGCGCCTGCTACGCCGAAAGTGCCGCGTGCCAAATATACAAACTCCATCCCGGAGTTCCTCATAGATCTCGACAACTACAGCAACCCAGAAGATGAGAAGTACCAACGGGCTCAGCGTGTGACAAACACACTGCCTCAGCCACCGAGCTTACCCATGTTCCTGAACAAGAGCATTCTCAACGGCGCTACACCACACAAGGATGATGCCAGCGTCTTGATTATGCCCAACCACACCGTGCTGAACCACTTGGCTACTAGTAGTATAAGAAGCGGCGTTTTGGCTACGAGTGGTACCACCAGGTATAAGCGGAAGGTGAGTTGTGGCCACGTATTTTTCGGGTGTCATTTTACTTATTCCGCGCAGTTCCTAACCACAATCATGTACAAACCGATCTCGGATGACGCTTAAGCTGGTAGCACGTTCTTTCACGACAGAAAGCTTCTTGCCAATCGATGGCAATGCACAAGACGCACACTCTGGGCTGGCATCATGCTTAGCACCTGCTCCGCAACGAGCAAACACCACACTCCCTCTGCTCATCTGGCGCGCAAGAGTTGACGCCAGCATGACATGCGAGACGAATGAAGAACAAAACGAAACTTATGGCGACATGGTGACTATGGGCGATACGAACCTTCTTGCACTTTTTAGGGATTGGAATTGAGTCAGGAGAACACAAGGGATGGCCTTCATGACTACAGAGCGAAGAGGATAGAAGGCGCATGTGCATGGCGTGAATGTGTGCATCTTGAGCTGATAGAACTCTGATACTCCCCCACAGCAAGCAATTGGACTTGACGATAAGCTGATACCACTTACTTCGTCGTCTCCAACTTCCTCCTACTCACCCACACCCTCGTCTCCTCACTCGTCGTATACGTCCCTGTAGCCCTCTTATGCTTCGGCATCCTCCACTTCCCACCCCCCTTCGGCTCAATTTCCCACATAGAGATAATCGCCGCAGTAAACAACATCGCCTCCTTCAACGCAAACGCCCTTCCCTTGCACATACTCGCTCCTCCACCATACGGTCGAATACTGCCCAAATCCGCGCTCTCTTTCCCATCCTCATCTTTCTTGACATGCCGATCTGGTTTGAAATGCATCGGATCGTCCCAGTAGTTTGGGTCAGTATTGTGTAGATCGTGCGCAGCATGGACGTACTCTCCTTTGCGCAGTAATAATGGCTCGGAGCCCTTTTCACGGGATTGCAGCAGGAAGTCTTGCTTGACGGCTTTGAAGGACCAAGGCGCGGTGTCGAGGCGGAGACATTCGATGTAGACGCTCTTGAGCAAAGGGCAAGAATCGCACAGGCGGTCGACGGCGATGTGGCTGATTCGAGGGGGTTCTTGGATCGGCAGGCCCGTGTTGGGAGGTTGAGTGATGGTTACATAGGCGGAGATTTCCTCGCGGAGGAGAGCGAGGAGGACGCGGTCAGAGTAGATTCTGTTGATGAGCCAGAAGACGAGCGTGTTGCTGTTGGCGTTGGCGGCCCACATGAGCGCAAAGTCGATGGCAGTGCGGGCGCGTGTGGAGAAGTTGTGTTTCCGGTAGACTTCCATGCGGGCTTTGATGAGGGTGCCGATGTCGTCGAGGGAGGACCATTTGGATTCGACGAATTCGCCGCGGTAGTGCTTTTCGAGGTTTTCATGGAATGCATCGAGGCGTTCGAGGCAGTTTTTGCGGGCAATGTGGGCGCGCGTGAGGGCTGGGATTGGGACCCATCGGGGTAGTGCTGCGGCTAGCATGAGGAAGCCTTTGTCGAAGGTCCAGATGTCGTCGAAGAAGGTAGGGTAGTTTGAGAAGAAGTCGCTGCCGAGGAGTCCTGGGTTGGCTGTGAAGGCTACAAAGTCGCGGATGAGTGGGAATAGGCTTGCTTCGACCACCGTTGGTCCGGACGAGGAGCCTTGCGCTGCATCTGTTAGGAGTGTCGTGTTGGCGTTCTTCTCCCATGGCATCTGGTCTACGGGGCTGTCCAAGAAGGACACGAGATTATTGATGTGATCTCTTGCTCGCCGAGAAGTGTTGTCAACTAGTGTCACCAGGCCGGGGTTGACCAATATCTCGCGATAGCAGTCAGACAATTCCTTGTAGGCGGCATCGAGCTTGTCGAATTCGTTCTCGGGAAAGCTGAAAATGTTCTTCATCAGCTTCCTGCCAACGTCCTCGGCATCGGCGTTTTCCTTCTTTGCATTGAGAAGCGCGGTGACATGTCCTGGTGTGTAGATAATGTTGTGTCGACTTCCACCAAAATTCAAGGCGAAAGCACCTTTGCGGTATGTTGATCGCAGTCCATTGAGAAAGCTTTCGCCATCGATGCCAACTTGTGGAATGTGTCCTGCAGAGTTTATCAGCGTCAGTAGGGGACGATGCCTTGCGTAGTCCGTGTCACGAACCTACGAGAGGCAGCCAATAAGGCACAGCTGGAATTTCATCTTTCTGTGGTCTTTGCCAGCTGCTGGCGAAGCGGGTGAAGACGAGTACGATGACAGTGGCTAGTAATACAGTTGCCGCTGGGTTCCGTAAAAGTATAGAGTGCCACGCTGGAACAGCTACTTGCAACTCTGGCAGATGCCAGTCCAGGCTGTCGTTAATGGATGCCATGTGAGACGAGGCTTCAATGCAAGGTCACACTGCCGATGCTGTGGTCTTTCGGATAAGATGCTCTGCTCAGACCGACGCACGCGACTGCTGTCGCGTGGCGTTGCAATACTTTTCCTCTCTGTCAGCAGCGCTGAAGGTGCTCGGATGGATGTTGGCACGGTTTGACACGCGTTGTGCTAGGAGATTCAGCAACTTCGATGCCGTCGTATCATGTCTATGCACGTTTTCCCTTGTGAGTCTTCTTCTTCCACGTTTTCCTCTCTTGCTTTTACGATTCTTCGAAACATCTCCGCCGGACATGGTCGTTGTGTGAGCGAGGGAGAGGTCCAACCAACTCCGACGATTGTGATTGGCCAGTGTTCTTCTCAGCTCGCTGACTGTTTTGCCAGGATTCTCATCCTGCGAGAAGAAACACCAAGACTGCACAAGAATCTGTCGTGCTTATTACAGACAACACACTCGAACGCCTCGTGCCCAGCGTAGTCGCGAGTTGAAGCAGCTCTTCGTGCAACCGAGCAGGACCGATCACTTTGCGACTGCTCACCAGATGCGAGAGCCAATTGGCACTGGCACTGGAACTGCACTCCCGCGAATTTCTCTGTTGCGCCCCGGCGACACTGCGGCGACACAACTTGTCTAGCTCTTCCCATACACGCAAAGTGCTTGTATTCCACGACAAGGCTGCTGCGAGGTTCGACTGAAATGACACCAAGCAGGATGCAACGTTGTGACAGCGCCACTTATCCCTCGATATGAGCTACTGAGCAAGATATTCTCCAATAGTCTGAAGATGGTCGACGCCCTGAGCTCCACAGCGGATGGCGGCTGCAACATCACAGATGCATGCGGCACACGTTGGTTGTCATGTCAGCTCTCAGCAATGTCTTGGCTACCACCTGAGCGGCCTCAGATCTTTGCATTCTTCGAAGCCTCCGCCCCGCGGCCAAGAAACACTAAGTCGAAGACGGACTGCTCGCGTGCATACCCGCTGGCAGCGACCCCATGGCACAGCACGGGGTGTGACAGCAAGGCTCTCGAGTTCGAAGCTCTGTGAAAACCGCTAATATTCTAGGATATGCGAGGAATCGCCCATGGCTCACGCCAAACAGTATTCGCTCCTCGTCTTTTCACCAACGAAGCATTCCTCGTACCTCACGAGTAAGCACAGGGCATCAAGATCTAATCTGCGTTCCTGGATACCCTAGCAAGTGCCTTATGCTGGCGTCAACTCTGTCGCTGGTCGTTGCTGTATCATGGGTTCATGGCCACACCGCCGAGCCTCTTGGTCCTGCAGAAAAACCTCAGCGGGGAAGCTGCTTCAAGTAAATGTGGTGCAGCCGGGGCCGCTCATAGCAGCGCCGACTGCATGAGACACGGCCTGGGGTGCTAGCATTCCAGAGAATGCCCAGATGCGGAGTTGTTGGTTACGGCTGTGATAAATAGCCTGAACTCGTGCTGAGTATTAAGTCTTGAGCTTGGACGTCTCTTTGTTTTCTGGTCAGAGATCTTGATTTTCTCTTGTCGAAACTCTGAGGAGCTTCGGGGTGAGCTTCGTCTCAAGATTGCTAATCGGGAGCTGAAGTATACCAAACGAGGGCATGGCGGACGAGAAGGGCTTCGAGAAAGCTGGTCACCAGGATGGTGTCTCTGAGCTGCGCACTGCCTCAGTAGATCTGACCAACAACATCGATGCCAAGTACGTGCTGCCTCCCTATAACCTACCATTGTAAGATTTTAGCCTTTGGGCGCCGATGCCGATGCAATCTTGTATCGGGCGGAAACATGAAGAGAAAAGTCATCCCCGAGAACGATCATAGCTGACTTTCAACAGAGTCAGCAACCCACTCGCTGATATATCATACGATAAACTGATGAAAGATGTCGAGCAATTTGCTCACGAGAAGGGCCTGAGCGACCAGGTGGATCTGCTCAAGAAGGGCGCCTTGATAGCGCAGGATCCTGCCAATTTCGAAAACCTCGAGCAATTGGGGGAACGTGAGAAGGAATTCCTCCGATATGAGTCCCAGCACCGCTGGCGGCACCCTTTGCAGTTGTACATCACGATCATTGTCTGCTCCATTGGAGCCGCTGTGCAGGGCTGGGACCAAACTGGATCCAATGGCGCGAATTTGAGCTTCCCACAAGAGTTTGGCATCGGCTTTGGCGAGACTGAAGGACATCCGAACCAGGTTCGGGACAGCTGGCTCGTCGGTGTAGTGAATGCAGGGCCCTACTTGGGATCTGCTTTTATCGGCTGCTGGCTCTCGGATCCTTGCAATTTCTACTTCGGCCGTCGTGGAACCATCTTCATCTCTGCTATCTTTTGCCTGATCACTCCTATCGGTGGCGCTCTATCGCAGACGTGGGAACAACTCTTCATTACCCGCATACTCATGGGCATTGGCATGGGCCTGAAGGGATCCTCTGTCCCAATCTTCGCCGCCGAGAACTCACCAGCTAAAATCCGTGGTGCATTGGTCATGTAAGTGGAACCAACTGCCAAAAGGCATCCCCTTCTAAGCTTCACGACTCTGCCTGACTCATCCACGCTACGGCAATCTGTGCTCTGAGCGAGATGACAGCAGCTTCAAGTGTGTCTGAGATATTGCTGACTAATCATTTTTTTTCCAAAAAGGAGCTGGCAAATGTGGACTGCCTTCGGCATCTTCCTTGGATTCTGCGCCAACCTAGCAGTCTATCGCGTAGGTGCTATTGCCTGGAGGTTGCAGATTGGATCCGCCTTCATCCCGGCTGTCCCTCTTACCATCGGCATATACTTCTGCCCAGAATCGCCAAGATGGTACATGAAGAAGAACCGGTACCAGAAGGCGTACAAATCGCTCCTGAGATTGCGATTCCACCCTCTTCAGGCAGCCCGCGATCTATACTACATCCACTCTCAGCTCCAGATTGAGGCCAGCATTGTCGGAAAGAGCAACTATGTGACTCGCTTCGTGCAGCTCTTCACAATCCGAAGAGTGCGTCGCGCTACCTTGGCCAGTTTTGTTGTCATGATCGCACAGCAGGTATGTTATACGCATTCCCATCAAACACGCTCGGCTGATAGAAAGGCAGATGTGTGGAATCAACATCATTGGTGAGTTCCGATCAATACACCTCATCCCGATGCACATCACGGGACGGGGCTGCATGGCTTATACGCTAACTTTGTTCAGCCTTCTATTCTTCGACAGTTTTTCGACAGGCCGACGCCTCCGAACGTGATGCATTGATCGCGTCGTTCGGATTCGGACTTGTGAACTTCGTGTTCGCCTGGCCAGCCATTTGGACCATAGACACGTTTGGCCGCCGAGCACTACTGCTCTTCACCTTCCCACAGATGGCGTGGACATTGCTTGCTGCAGGTCTCTGCTTCCTGATTCCAGAGTCTGCTGGCCAAGCTCGACTCGGTGCTATTGCTCTGTTCATCTACCTCTTTGCAGCATTCTACTCACCTGGCGAGGGACCTGTACCATTCACCTACTCAGCCGAGGTGTTCCCACTATCGCACAGAGAAGTTGGAATGGGCTGGGCAGTCGCTACATGTCTCTTCTGGGCCGCTGTTCTTTCGATCTCCTTCCCAGCAATTCTTGCTGCTTTCACACCAACGGGTGCTTTTGGCTTCTATGCTGGACTGAACATCATCGCATTTGTGATGATCTTCCTCTTCGTGCCGGAGACCAAGCAGCGTACCTTGGAGGAGCTTGACTACATCTTCGCTGTCCCAGGATCGCAGTTCATCCACTACCAGACCACAAAGGCACTGCCTTGGTGGTTCAATCGCTGGGTGCTCTTCCGCACGGAGGCCAAGCTCGAGCCGCTGTACAAATTCGACCAGACCATCGAGCGATCCCAGAAGGTGGGCGTGGCCTAGAAAGGCGTGACCGATGAGACGCTTCGCAGTGTGAATATGCCCGTGATGGCAACGATTTTCGTAGTTAGCATTATGAACATGTACATGTACATGCCCAAGCAGTAATATTTTTTCAGCATAGTTGTTCAGTGCGTAGACACATTGCTGTGTGAACCTACGTGCAAACATTAGTGCGAAAGCTCTAAATGCAAGCAGACAGTTCAGCAATGGACAACTAGGAGCTTGCTAGCTTAGCTTCCATCTCTTGATCAAGGTTGGATCGCATGATCGTAACATGTATCATACATACATGGTGTTTCGTTGCCAGGATTGGACGTAGGCTTGGGAGGTGGACTTCGCGCCAAGACGCGAGCAGTCCAGCACATGAGGCCCGCACAGTCGTGTATCTGTCAACATCATCATCACCGACGGCGACGTTATCCCGTGAGGCGATCGTTGTTATCGAACTGCGTCGTATAGGCGCAAAAACATGTTTCTGGTCACAGTGACAAAGTCTAGCCTGCCTATGGTCCGCGTCGCACCATGAACTGGACCTCGCAACAGCCGCTTTGATAACAGTCTTGCGTCTTGACTGCGCCAATCTCGCTCTTGGAGGCGCGAGCTGATCTGCTTGGCGAGCAGTCCCTCCCTTAGACCGTGGTCTCGACCTTCGCAAGCTATCGAAGCTGTTACTAAGATAATGGGTGAAAGGATGATTGAGGAAAAGTATATGTTGAGCTTGACTGACTCAGAGCAGAAGACGACACAGCTCACGTCCCAGACTCCAAAATGGCGACAGCAGGTACTGACATAGTCACTACAGGGAACGACAGCTTAGAAGGGTCTGCGGTAGGTCTACCCTCTGTACAGATAACACGAGCCGGGGCCCAGAGATCTCCTGTCCTCAGTATTGATCATGGCAGCTCTACATCTATCCTATCAAGTCTCTGCGAGGTATATCGCTTCGCCATGCGCTCCTCACGCCCCAAGGACTTGCACACGATCGCCGATTCATGCTTAGAGAAGTCCAGGCAGATGTCACAAGAAGGAATATGGCATGCTACCACGATCCGATCATGGTGCGCTTCATACCAACATTCGCAGCGTCGGACGGAAGTAGTGTGGTCAGCGATCTCGACGCGGACTCTTTCAGCGTGAAGTTCTTGCCTATCGATGGCAGTGATGAGAAGGAGATTTTGATACCGCTTGTGCCAGATACATCAGCCCTGCAGCATGCTGAGATTGCCATGCACGGCTCTGCGACCATGGGCTACAACATGGGCGGTCGTTACAACCAGTGGTTTTCCGAATGCTTTGGCAAGAAGGTAGAATTGATATATGTAGGCACCAACCGCCGAAAGGCCTTCGGCAACCTGAGTCCGAATACCACCCTGCCAAGTAGCACTGGAATCGAGGCGACACTGTCGAACGCATTCTTTCGGGCTGTAGGTGGTTCTGGCGATCAAGAAAATCAGACAAGCGAACACGAGCAAGGACTAGGATTAAGTGACGTTGCCGCGGTTTTGGTAGTCAACGAGACTTCACTCAATCATGTCACTGAAACGCTCCCCACAGGCCTCAAAGGCCACATCACCAAGTTCCGCCCTAACATTGTAGTCAGCGGCGCCCGAGACGAATTCGTCGAGGACTTCTGGCGAGAGATCACTATCCGTGGCCAGAGAGTCTTGCTCACTCAGAACTGTAATCGATGCGTCTCCTTGAACCTTGATTTCGACAATGGTGGCTTTGCGGAGGGTGAGGCCGGCAAAGTCGTCGCGAGGCTGAGCAAGACTAGAAGAGTCGACCCTGGTGCGAAATACAGTCCCGTCTTTGGCAGATATGGGTTTCCGGATAAAGAAGCACATGGTAAGACTGTCAGTGTAGGTGACGTTGTGGTGGTCACTTCCAGGAATGAGGAGAGGACCCAGTTCTGTAGGACTGTCTCCGACCCTCGCTGCTATGACTTATGCTGACTGCGCACAGATTGGCCATTCAAGGTTCCATTGTGAGAAACGCGGAGATGAACAGCAATTGGTCGTGTTGCGAGTTGTTCATCTATTGGAGTCTTGAGGTATTTCAGACCCACAGCAGCAAAGTCCGAAGCACGCCATCTCTGCGCCTTACTTCGCGATCAAAGTTCAGTGATTCTTACCCATATATCTGCTCTGTCTTTGGCATCTCATTGGTGTCACTGATTCGCACAAACAAGCTACCACTGCGAGCTTACTGCCGTCGGACGTCTTGTCTGCGCAAGCTTATCTGAAGGCTTGTAGTAGACGAGTTGAGTCCCCACTTTGCTACTAGAGATGATCGCCTAGCTTCTAATTCCCAGGGCTATGGCGACTGCAAGTGGATGCATGGCGAGAATGAATATCGACTGGGTACATCGCCAGGCCAGACATAAACAAGACGCAGTGGCCAGACTCACATTCTTACGCTGCAGATAGACGCCCAGGTGCCATGTCAGACCTCTCGGAGAAGAGCACCAGAAGATACGGTCCTCTCGGAATCTTGAAGGAGATCTTTATCTGGTACCCGTCAGAGTATCCCGCAGAAGAACGGAAACTGCTCTTCAAGCTCGATGTATCGATTCTGGTCTTCGCTTGTTTGTGCTTCTTTGTCAAATATCTGGATCAGACCAACATCAGCAACGCGGTAAGCATATGTGGCAGTGGTCATGTTGTGGAAAACAACTAACCCAATACAGTATGTGAGCGGACTGAAGGAGGATTTTGAGCTCTACGGGAACGAGCTCAATTACCTCAATGTGTGCTACTTCATAGCATATGTGATATTTCAGATACCTGGCTGTAAGTTCACCAACGCAAGATGCCGAAACGTCGCTGACTCTTGACAATCTCTTTAGTGCTCCTCATCTCTCGACCCAAGTTGGCCAGATGGCTGCTCCCGACACTCGAGATCTTATGGGGCATTGTGACTTTTGCACAAAGCCGCGCCTCAACCATCACACAATTATATGCTATGCGCTTCCTCGTAGGCATGCTCGAAGCTCCAGTCTTTGCTGCCACTCATTTCATCCTAGGATCTTGGTACAGTGGCCCGGAACTGTTCAAGCGAGCTGGCATGTGGTTCAGCTGCAATCCTCTCGGATCCATGGTCAGTGGGTATCTTTAAGCGGCTGCGTACACCAATTTATCGGGCGTTGGAGGACTTCAGGGCTGGCGATGGCTGTTCTTGATCGATGGAATTTTCACTATTCCTGTTGCCATATTAGGCTTCGTGATCTTCCCAGGAGTGCCAGACAGTCCTAGGCCATTCTACCTCTCAGATGCAGATATCGATCTTGCCAAGCAGCGGCTTAAGCGATATGGTATCCGAAGACCTGGAGCTCTGAATCTAGACGTGTTCAAACGAAGTCTGATGAGATGGCACATCTGGGTATTTGTGTTCTGCTACATGTGAGTTGATGGAGACAGCGTTGGAAGTTATATTGCTAATATGTGCTCATAGCTGCATGATCATCTCTTCCTATCCCAACGGTTACATGAACCTCTGGTTGAAAGATGAAGGTTACTCCGTCGTGCAGATCAACCAGTTGCCGACCGTAACGATGGCCATTCAAATCCTATCGTCCTGGCTAGGCAGTACACTTGCAGCGGTCTGGCCGCCCTGGGCACTATACACGTTCGGGTCTGCTTGCTGTCTCTTCTCCACTCTATGCATGTGTATCTGGACGATACCAACAGGCTTAAAGTGAGTAGAAGATTTTATGCGTCACGAGATTGCTTTTCTGACCAAAGCGTAGGTTCTTCGCCTGGTATCTTTTCGGCACTGCTGGTATGCTCTCCCCAATTCTATACTCCACAGTGAACACTACCGTGAAAGACCATTCCGAGGAGCGAGCTTTGATCATGGGCTCAATGATGACGTTCGGCCATTCGTTCAACATCTGGGTCCCGCTCTTGCTCTTTCCCACTGCGGGTTACAATGGAGCACCCCGATGGCGCAAGGGTTGGCCAGTGACCTTTGTGTTCTTCTCCTTGCTATGGGCTGGCTTCATCACTGCTGTGGTTCTGCATCGCAGGAGCTCGAGAAAACATGCAACTGACGACCTCGCCGAGCCTTCAGAGAGTGACCTCGGTGCAGGTGATCTAGTCGAAGCCGTGATTGTGCCAACGAAAGAGATGAATAACAAAGTACTATGAGCCACTCAAGACGCGAAAAGGCCCATGTCGAAGAGATGTAAGCGAGGCGATAGTCACTCGAGGAGATTGAGCAGCTGGTGTACAAAGACGACATGCATAAATGTTTTGCGACTTCAAGTTGCAATATCTTCTAGCGATCATCTTGGACTGCTATCACACTATCGTAATAAACAGCAGACCATGTGCTTAAGATCGGCATATGCACGGAGAAGTCACATGGCTGGGGAGTCATGTACTTTGGGCTAGCTTAAAAAGTTCTAGCTGCACTCCAATGTTTCGGGTTGCATGAATCGCGAGACCTGTTTGTGGAATGAACGTGCATACACCATATAGCTCATTCTTCACAGCTTGCTCTTCGGCTCGACTAACTTCTCGACCTCTGCAAACTGATAGTAGAAGTTCAAGCACTCTTTGTTAGCCAGAGTGTCAGACGGCTTGATGGTCTTCCCGCTGACGATCTGCTTTACAGGCAGCTCTACCTTTTTCAAATTGATCGTTGTGGGAATTTCTGGCGTTTCGAAGACGTACTTGGGAACGCATCTTCGACCACAGTCTCGCGCGATGGCGTCCTTGACTCGTTTGACCAGATCTTGCGTGAACTTCTTGCCAGGCTTCATTAGCAAAAAGAGCATGACACTCTCGTCCTGATCTTGTGGTCGGCGCTGTCCAACGCAAATGCTGTCCTGGATGTCATCAGGGAAACTGTTATCCAGAGAGTTGTAAATTTCTGCACTTCCAAAGCGAACACCACTTGGGTTTAGTACGCCGTCTGAGCGACCGAGTACCCAGACACCACCAGTCTTGGGATGTACATGGATAAAGTCGCCGTGAGTCCATACATCGTCGTACTTGGCAAAGTACGAGTTGAAATACTTCTCACCGGACTCATCACCCCAGAACTTGACAGGCTGGGTAGGAAAGCCGCGTGTGCAAACCAGTTCGCCAGCCTCGCCTGCTGGTAGTGGCTTGCCCTTGACACCTCTACCCCCTTCGATGGTCTGATCAAAAGCTTCGACCTTCATGCCCAAGCCAGGACCAACAGTGCCGCCGCAGTACACCGGCTGCATCTGATTTCCCAGCGCTAAACAAGCAGCCAGGTCCGTTCCGCCAGAGATATTGTCGAGCTGCACGTGCCGTGGGAAGCCCTGGTCATAAAACCACTCGAATTGTGCCTCTGATAGTACCATACCGGTACTAGTCACTCTCCGAAGGCGACTCAAGTCTACAGTGTCGCGCGGAAGTACAGGTGGCTTGGCCGTTGCCAAAGTGGAGAGATAACGTGGCGATATGCCAAGATCGGACACTTTCTGGTCCTGTACGAGCTTCAAGAATGAAGTCAGATCAGGCTGGAATGGTGAGCCGTCATACAGCACTGTTCGAGCGCCGTTTACCAGCGATAGTATACTGCTCAGGTACATGATCCAGCCAGTGGTTGTGAACTGCAGGACGCATAATTCCTCAGGTGGAATCTGTGCCATGTCGCGGTGAAGGTTGCCTTCCTTGCGGCTGTTGAGCAACACACCCCCTACATTGTGAACAATGCATTTTGGCTGACCGGTCGTGCCAGAGGAGTAGACGATCAAGAAGGGGTCTCCAAAATCTATGCGATCGAAGCGAAGCTCCTTATCTTCCTTTGCTGCAGTGAGAAAGAACTCGAGTGATTCAGCATCGCTCACACTCGATATATCCTTTGGCCTGCTTTGTGTCCTAGGCATGCTGACCATGCTTTCGAATTCCTTGATGCCATCCATACCTTTGACGATATCATTCATCTTGGGACGCAGGTCTGTAGTCTTGCCATTGTATAGTGTCCAGTCGTCCATGAAAACAAACTTCGGTCGGATCTGTCTCAATCGATCAAGGATTCCTTTCAGCCCCATATCCGTGGATGAACTTGAGAATATTGCACCCAGAGCAGTTGTCGCGAGGAAGACGACTAAGGTGTCGACACTGTTTGATGCCACAATAGCAATACGGTCTCCTTGGGTTACTCCTCTGGCACGCATTGCATTCGACAGATAAGCAGTCCTGTCTCGTAGCTCCTCCCAGGTGACGTTTCTGATCTCGGTCCCACCTTCGCGGACCTCGACGCACGCCACGGACTCATCTTCTTTTCGATAAGTAGTTCTCTTGCCTGGCTTCTTCGTATCAGGCGAATAGAGCAGATTTTCTGCGAAATTGATTCTCACTCCATCGAACCATGCAGGCACCGAGTCCATGCGAGCACTTTCATCAACAACTTGTTTGTACTTGCCTTCATGGATAAGAGGGTGCTGTTGGAAGAGTTCTTCATAGAACGCAGCTCTCTGGTCAACGGACCAGGCATGCAATTCAGGCCATGTCTGAAGCTTTGTGCCTCGTTTTCGATTGACGTCTTGCATGAACTTGTATGCCAGCGTGCCCTGAGGATTGGGCGGCTCCCACAGCTTGCGAGGTACCGAAAGATCAGCCATCGTGGAGAGTCCAGAGAGCTTTCCCGCTCTTGACGTCAGACGAGAGGAATTGGTGCCTGACAGTAGCGTATAAGTGTGCAGACCGTTCAGCAACGACTCGTAGAGGAAACAGGTATATGAAACGGACGTTATGAGTTCAGAAGATCTCCCACACGCAAGGTACAGAAACCGTTCATCGAGTGCTAGTAAGATGCCAGTCCAACCACGCCCGGTTGACAGAGAAGCGCTAGCCTGACCTCGGTAATAGTGTCAACTCAAGGTCACATGTGAGGGGCCAATACTGGCTCGAAACACACACCACATTGAGACTACTGTATGCCCACGACTCATGAGCAAAAAATTCGTCATTCGCGGTGTCGCAGCCATCCTGTCATCGTGCATGTGGGCTGTGAAGCGAGTAAGTGAGAAATAAGAGTGCGAGAGCTCCCTGCTCTTGCGTTGTTGCACAACATTTTCTCCTTGCCATATCCTATCATCATTATCTAAGTAGCGGCTTATTCAGCATGAACTCAAACAACAACTCCGGAGGCCGAAGCAGCCACGATTTTGCCCGAGGCGGCAACTCGAGCAATTCCAATAGCAACTCGAGCGGCAGCGCCAACAGTGGGGGTGGCTCCTCGCTTGGCAGCTCCAACAACAACAATAGCAGCAGCGGCGGCGGCGGCTATGGAGGAGGATCCTCCAACAACAATAACAGCAGCAGCGGCGGCGTTGGAGGAGGATCCTCCAACAACAACAATAGCAGCAGCGGCGGCGGCGGCTATGGAGGAGGATCCTCCACCAACAACAATAACAGCAGCAGCGGCGGCGTTGGAGGAGGATCCTCCAACAACAACAATAGCAGCAGCGGCGGCGGCGGCTATGGAGGAGGATCCTCCAACAACAATAACAGCAGCAGCGGCGGCTATGGAGGAGGATCCTCTAACAATAACAATAGCAGCAGCGGCGGCGGCTATGGTGGAGGCTCCTCTAACAACAATAACTCCAACTCTAACTCACGAGGCTCCGGCGGCGGCGGTGGCGGTTATGGTGGCGGCAGCTCGAACAACAGCGGAGGCGGATTGGGAGGATCTTCTGGCGGCCACTCTGGCGGATCATCAGGTGGCTCTCGGTCTGGCGGCGGCAGCTCTT
Organism: Septoria linicola; assembly: GCA_024114885.1. Classification (NCBI taxonomy): domain Eukaryota; kingdom Fungi; phylum Ascomycota; class Dothideomycetes; order Mycosphaerellales; family Mycosphaerellaceae; genus Septoria; species Septoria linicola. Next base: position 3,131,692 of record CP099420.1, read on the forward strand.
CCGGAGGTGGATCGCGATTCACGACGGACAAGAAGATGGATGTTGCATATGAAGCGGGGTACAAGGACGCCATGGACAAGGTGAAAACCGACATGATGCGTAACTTCGGCAACTAAAGGCAAGGTGTGCTTTCCAACCAATTCATCGAATCCTGGCTGGCTTAAGCAGTACTGACCGTCTTGTTGCAGAACCATGAATAACGACAACGCCGCCATTTCCAGGTTGATCTCGATTCAGTCTTGGAGGATGCAAGATGACGGTTTTGAATTTTCCAAGTGTGGGGACCTTTTGGCGATCGCGATAGCTCTGGCGCTTACTGGCCTGACCTGTTCATCGCAGTCATTGTCGGATACATTGTATAGGCGTTCAGAAATGTTCATTTGAGCTTTGCAAAAGCTGCATACTGCCCCACTGCCATGCTGCTGATCATATTAGATTCAACCGCCATTCGCCTCCTTCGGCACACCCCAGCATCCGAATGCCAACTACACAATGCTTACCGAGTGGCGAGCTGCGCAGTAAATGTATCATGTCACTACTGTGCATGAAAGAGCTGAAGAGGTCAGGTCGATTTCACTGGATGTGTCGCAGCGGCAGACTTTCGGCAGCCAGGATCATCCCCGTCAGCTGTTGTCCGCTGGACGGACACTCACAACAATCCTACAAGCGCAGCACGCTCGAAGCTCACCAGATGATGAACAACACAATGATCAAGCGCTCCACGTTATACAGATACGCCATTCGTGCACCGGGAGAATTCGTGTCAATGCAAGCGACGGTTGCACGACATCACTCTGCGTGCAAAGCTGAAGAGCGGCTATGGTCTTCCACTAGCTGTGCGACCACTTCAACGTATTGAAAAGCACGCGCGCTCGATCGTTCCTACAGGGCTGCAAATATCGAATTCGCGTAAGCTGAGTGTCGATGCCCCAAGCCTGGCTGGCTCGCACGAACGGAAGAATGCAAAAAATTATTATCGGACAAACTGTTGGGTTCTGCACATTGTCAGCAACGACTCCAGCAAACATCAATCTGAGCTGGGAAAAGAGGTTTCGATCATACAGGGTGCCGTCTCAGCATGAATGCACCGGTCAAGATGCGCTATGAAAGCCATGCATGTGTAAGGCAGATAATCATGTCGAGTGATTATTGAGGGAGTTGAGAATAAGGGTGGCTTACCTGGCTGTGTCTATGCTTGCACAAGTGGAGCAGCATGCATGCTGCGAGTAGCAACACTGAGTGGTGGTAGCATGAAATGAGGGAATGCAGCGGGTGAGCGGACATTCTGGATGTGTGATTCGTGATGCTGTGATCGTGTTCAAATCGCTACATATCAGTCATTAGTCAAAGCAGCGCGCTGGCTTCAATCGCCACCAAGACGTCTGCCGGAGCCACTCCACGCTGAGCCGCTTGCCCACGAACTAGGCAAAGGTCCGCTGCTCTGGTTCTGAGCAGGCTGATTTGCAGGTCTTCCAGCGAAAGCAGTACCGTATGCGCGAGCTGTCTGGGGCTGTCCAGTACCTGCAAACAGCTTTTGAATGAACTGCGGAGTGTTGATGTATTTTGTGCCAGCTCCATATTCGGGCCAGACCCGATCGAGGAAATCATAGAGATGAGCTGCCAGGATGCCTGTTGCTTGGATCATGGTCTGGAACGGACCCGCGATGAGGTAGGTGATAGCCAAGGATGCATACGGCAAGTACTTGGCAGGCATCTGGACGATGAAGAACTGAACCTGTCTGTTTGGGTCTTCTTGGGCGAAGGTGTAGATGAGCGCCATGTTGAGTGCGCTCAGTAACACTGCGCCACCAAGGTAAATGCCTCCGCTCAGCTAAGTCAACGTCAGCAAAGCACACACCGTGCGAGCGACGACTTTGACAGTAACAAATGTATCGCGAAGAAGATATGTAGGGTCCAAAAACCACCAACAACCACAAGATCGAGGTCGCCAGCTTTCTCAATCCGGTATCCCACCATGCCCACACTCCACGAACGCTCTGTTTGTTTTGCGAATGACGAACGCCGCACAGTGCAGGGGTAATTTTGCTCAATTCCAGGAACCGTGACAGCTACAATAGGCTGGCCGGGCAGATATATCGAGCGTAGTTGTAGAAAGCAAAGGAGAATGAATAGAGAAAGAAGTCAGATAGGAAGTTGCTGATGCTTACCAGAATGATGAGTCCAACGAACATCAGATAGAAGGCATACGAGCCAGGTGAGCTGAATCGAGGGGCGCCTGTCTCGAGCTGACTGCTGTAGTGGTAGAGGAAGAATGGGTCCATGATGAGGCCCAAGGACGGACCGGTAATGAAGAAGCACGTCAGGGCGCGCCAGATCTGTGGCAGCTGCCGGAAGGTGAAGACATAGTCTTTGAAGAACACAACCCAGGCGAGATTATACAGGCCAAGATGACCAGGCACGCTGATGAGTACGGCTGCTGCTGTAATGGTTCTGCTTAGCATCAGAATCTGCATCAGTTCGCGCGCGTTGTGTCCGTACCTCGTGACTGGCGGCGCCTGGAAGAAGGCCTCTTGGAAAGACATCTTGAGGCGCACTCAGACCCGCAGACACACTCAGTACCGCTGAGAGGAAGATGGGTGATGCGTGATGCGAAGTGTGAGGAAATAAAGATGGAGAGGAAGCAAAGTGTTCTTCCGAATTCGACGTGTTGCCAGGGAAGCGGCGATGGCAGAAGGTGTAGCCGCGCTCTTGCCGAAAAGTGCCTCGACTAAATTTTGTAAAAAGGCAGAAACGCTGCCAAGTCTTCCACACTCGAATTGTCTGGAGTGCGCCGACTTTGACGACACACGCCAGCTACTAACCATCACAGCACTTTCTGTTCTTTTCACTCGACCGCAATCATGGCTGTCGGCAAGAACAAGAGACTGTCCAAGGGCAAGAAGGGCCTGAAGAAGAGAACCGACCCATTTGCCCGCAAGGACTGGTTCAGCATCAAGGCGCCATCGACGTTTAACATCCGCGAGTACGATATCACCACCACCACTGCCTCCCACCTGCACGACTGCCACGAGCGTAGAGATGCACAATGCGAGGAATGCAGAGTTTTGAGAACGGATAACTAACGCTTGCTGCAGTGTCGGCAAGACTCTTGTGAACCGCAGCACCGGTCTCAAGAACGCCAACGATGCGCTCAAGGGCCGTATCTTCGAGGTTTCCCTCGCCGATCTCCAGAAGGACGAGGACCACGCTTTCCGCAAGGTCAAGCTGCGCGTCGACGAGGTCCAGGGCAAGAACTGCCTGACCAACTTCCACGGACTCGACTTCACCTCTGACAAGCTGCGCTCGCTCGTCCGCAAGTGGCAGTCCCTGATCGAGGCCAACGTTGTTGTCAAGACCACCGACGACTACCTGCTCCGCCTCTTCTGCATTGCCTTCACCAAGCGGAGACCAAACCAGATCAAGAAGACCACCTACGCGCGGTCTTCGCAGATCCGTGCCATCAGGAAGAAGATGACGGATATCATGCAGCGCGAGGCACAGAGCTGCACTCTCAGCCAGCTCACCACCAAGCTGATCCCAGAGGTGATTGGCCGCGAGATTGAGAAGAGCACCCAGGGTATCTACCCATTGCAGAATGTGAGTGTACACCAGGAAGAAGCGGAGATTAGGGTACATGGGAGAAAGAAGTATCAAGACTAACATACAATCAAGGTCCACGTCCGCAAGGTCAAGCTCCTCAAGTCACCAAAGTTCGATCTTGGTAACCTCCTCTCGCTCCACGGCGAGTCCTCCACCGACGACGCCGGCCAGAAGGTTGAGGGCGCGCGCGATTTCAAGGAGACAGTTCTTGAGTCCGTGTAAGCAGGTTGATGTTATGGCATGATGCTTTACGGGACACAACGGGCATTGGGCAAGCGTGGCGATTCACTTGTTTGCGAGTAGAAAGGCGTTTGAGAGAAAGGGCCATGGAAATGAGATGCATGGGACATCATACCAGCGCCACGTTAGGTCCTACGCAAAATCAGTGAAACGTTCGAAATGTTCAATGCTGCCCCCTGAGCCTTTCCATTCGTCTCTACGTCGTCGTGTGATGCTCGCGTTCGTGATGCAAGTAGCTCACGGCAGCACAGTCGCTTTTCAGGTGACCTCAATTAGTACGACGGTGAGCAGCGCCGAACTCCGTAGCAATGAGCTGCTTTCTGAACGCCATCAGCGATATCTCAATTTGCGCCTTCCCTTTTCAACCTTTCCAACATAAATATTCTCGCTCTTGCCTCCAAACCGCCCCGCACCGTCACCATCTAAATCTCAATCAGAAATTTGAGCACTTCCTATCCTCCCAGCACTCCAACATATCAAAGGCATCTCCAGCAAAGATGGCACCCAAAGAACTCAACTTCATCACAGGCAACGCCAATAAACTCGCCGAAGTGCAAGCAATCCTATCTTCTACGCCCGTCAAATTGCAATCGCAAAATGTCGACCTGGTAGAGATTCAAGGCACGATTGAGGAGATTTCTACTGATAAGGCAAGGAGGGCTGCGGAGGCTGTATGTTCACTTTTCGGACTGTGCTGTACACACCAGTCTACATCTTCACAATGATTTCTAGCATCTGGGTATTGTGCTGACAGCGGAATTTTGTATGGCAGATTCAAGGACCTGTGCTCGTGGAAGATACATGTCTCTGCTTCAATGCTTTTGATGAGCTACCTGGACCATATGTGTATGTACTGCCCGACAGGTCTAGCCTAAAATACATCCATCACATGTTGTCATTTCACGAGCTGATTGAGTCTTGCCTGTTGCAGGAAGTGGTTCCTCAAAGCACTTGGTGTGCAGGAGTTCCACAAGCTGCTGGCCGGCTTCGATGATAAGTCTGCGCAGGCAGTCTGCACATTTGCATACTGCGAGGGGCCCGGAAAAGAGCCGATTGTCTTCCAAGGACGGACAAATGTAAGTCTTGCCGCCTTCTGGGAAAGCAAGCTGTCCGTTATGCGCAATGCTGATTCTCTTCCTGTAGGGAAAGATCGTACCATGCCGTGGACCGACCGACTTTGGTGAGTAGCAAGACAGGTATTATGAACCCCGCGTAGCAGTTGACTGATGTGTTCCGCAGGCTGGGATGCATGCTTCGAGTACGAGGGCCAGACCTATGCCGAGATGCCCAAAGCAGAGAAGAACAAGATCTCGCATCGTGGCATGGCACTGGAGAAGCTCGTCGAGTGGCTGAAGCAGGAGGCGTAGGTGACACAGCCGTAGTAGACCATCGTAACTCATGATATTGCTCAACCATGAAGGAACATTGGGTTGTCTTCGTCCTTCTGCTGCTCGCCCTGCGCGGTAGCCTCGCCCTCCTTGCCATGATCTTTCTTCCATTGCGTGACCCAGCTCTCCAATCGATCCACATTGGAGTCAATGTCCTCTGCCTTCTCGCTCTTCAGCTCCACCACAATTTCTTGATCATATGCATCTCGTGCCTCTTGCAGCAGAACTTCCATGATCTCACAGTCCATGTTCTCTTCCAACTTCTTTCCATCGTACCCTCTTCCCTTCAGACGATCGTACAGTAGCCCGTTGTCGCATCGCACCACAACGACCAGATCGATCAGACTTGGCGGGAAGAGATCGCAAGCGTGCCAATCCACAATCTGCCCACCCTCTTCTAAATCGTTCTCAATAACATCTAGCAGGCGGTCTTCGTCGACGATCTGCAGGCTTGGATCCTCAGGGTCGTCAGACTTCTCGCCAATGTTGTGTTTCTTGACGATCTCGTTTATGCTCAGATGGTGGAGGGAGGGAATGCGGCGGGCCAGTTCTTCTGCGTGTGAGGTTTTGCCGACTCCAGGCGTGCCGGTGATGATGATGTTGGGGTCTGTTCGCAACATGGTGGAAATGGTCCTTCTAATACTGCTGCTGTAATTGTGAAAGAGCAGAGACCGAGTGAAGAAGGCGCGACGATAGCAGGTTTTGAGCAGCATGCACGAGGAGGCTTGTGGCAGCTGCGAGTGTGACGTTTTCCGAGCTTGAGGTTGAGCTTGTCGCTAAGTTAACTAAACTTTCGAGCAGCGCGTTCATCGCATTGCACAGAAGACGTGCACCTAATTAGCATCCATTCTATACATCATTCCTTTTGCTTCGGCCCATATTGAGGATAGCGAGAGCATCATCATGCTCGCCCGGAACGCTCTTCCACGCCTCCAGCAGCCGCTTCGAGCATCAGCGATCCGAGCCTACTCGACTACCGAACTCGGCAATGGAGTCAACATGGCTTATGATCTGTACGAGCCCGAGCAGCAAGCCCAAGGCAGTCCCATCGTCTTTGTTCATGGTTTGTTTGGCTCCAAGAGGAATCATCGGAGCATGAGTAAGTACGCATGTGTCCGCCCATATCTACTCGGATCCAGCATCTTACCTTTTGTACAGAGTCCTTGTCCGCGACCTGAAGCGTCCCGTCTACGCCATTGACACGCGGAATCATGGCGATTCTTCACATCACCAGAAGCACGACTATACAGCTCTAGCCGAAGACCTCGAACTCTTCCTGAGACACCACAAATTGCAAGATACCTGCCTCATCGGCCATTCCATGGGTGCCAAAACAGTCATGGCAGTCGCGCTGCGAAAACAAGTCAAGATTGGCTCGCTCATCCCCGTTGACAATGCTCCAATTGATGCAGCACTCAAGAGTGACTTCTCCAAATACATCATCGGAATGCGCAAGATCGAGGGGTCTTCTGTGAAGACCATGAAAGAAGCCGACAAGATACTACAGAACTACGAGGAAGCGCTGCCTATTAGACAATTCCTCTTGACGAATCTGATGAAGGATGAGAATGGCTTGCAGAAGTTCAAAGTGCCGCTCAAGTATTTGACTCCTGCACTTCACGGACTGGGCGACTTCCCTTTTAAAGATCCAGATGAGGCGAGGTACCAGGGCCCGACGCTCATTGTAAGGGGCACTCAAAGTCACTATGTCAGTGACGAGACTCTCCCAATTTGTGGACGCTTCTTCCCGAACTTTGTGTCTGCGGACATCGATGCTGGTCACTGGGTGATCAGTGAGAAGCCAGAGGAGTTCCGGCAAGGTCAGTCTAGCAACTGCTGAGAAGTTTGAGCTCACATACTGACGCCATATCTAGCGGTTGTTGAGTTCCTGTCAAAGCACCAGGATTGATAGGCCAGGTCTTGAGATATTTGACCAGGTTGAGAACATGAGATGTCTCACCAATACAGTCGATGCCTACAGCCACGTACTCGATTGCAGTCACGCTCATACAGCAGCTGCGAACATGCAGGGGTGGTACTATAGGACCAACCCGCCAACGCTAGCATGACCGAAACATCTGCCTTCATTTAAATGCAGAGCAGAGGGCAAGTTCATTGTCGTCAAAACACTCTCGGATACTAAGAGTGGTGCTAGCACGATAAACCTGCGACATGACATCGGCCTCGGGCCTGTCTCAAGGCTTGAAGGGGTGTCTTGAAAGCATCAGGAATCGGCTGCCTACGAGTGTCGCCATCCACGATCAGAGGATCCGAAGAGAAGTGAGGAGAGGCGGCATAGGCGCAACTGGAATCAAATCAATTCAAATACTCTGTCAAACTGATCGAAGGCTGCAACTGCCTTGATGTATGACCACTTCCACATCGGCATCGATTCGCTAGTCCTGGATTAAGCCTCGATCGCAGCTACACAACCTGAAATATCACTCTCTGGCCGCTCGCAAATCCATTGATCGGCCCAGAGGAGAAGCTGCATGAAATCACCAAAGCACATCAAGAACCAATCGCGCTGCCCTCACGACTTGCACGTCAGTGCCACTCTGTCGACACTGTCCACTCCTGGAACAAGATCGCCGGCAAAAGTGGCGACCTGTTCCTTCTTGAAGCCCATTCCCGGTTTCCCTCCAGCAAGCCTGGAGAACCATACCGGCTCACACACAACGTTGTTCGGATCGACCTGAGAATGCATTAGTACAAATAACAAATCTAGATTGATGGACCTACGCCATTACCGCTCGTGATCTCCAGCTTTGTGATGTTGCTACCATAGATCTCATGCTGCACACCGAGAGGGACAACATGCTCCTTGCCAGTGTGGTCCGCATGGTGAGCTCGGACCACGACAGACTCTCCCGAGTCACGAGAGAAGTCCGCCGAGGGAGCATAGTCGCAAAAGACCTGGACCTGGTAGACCTTGTTGTGCTTCTTCGTATCGTAGTTGATACCGAAGACGTGGTACAATGAGCCTGCCAAGTTCATCTTGAACTTGGAACCTGTCCAGGTCGAAGGCGTGTCGAAGAACCAAGTTGGCTGGCAGATGACTTTGTTGGGGTTGATCTTCGCATCGAATGTCAGCAGCCGCTTTCACGTCCTTGTAGGCCTGGTCTCAGCAGGGCGACAGCAGCACTCACCCCATTCCCAGAGACAATCTCTACGCTCGCAAGATCGTAGCCCTGAGCCTTTCCGCCTGCTGAGCCGATGGGGACAGCAAACGTGCCAGCACTGCCGTCGATATTCTTGTACTCGATCTCGACAGACGGAACTAGCTCGCGTGGCACGTTCAAAAGTGAGTTGGACGAGAGAGAGCAAGTCAAGTCGACCTGCGAAACCATTCCGTTCCCAAACGTCGAACCAGGAGAGCCAGCCTGATCGGACGTGAACGCCAACCCAGCTATCGCACCGGTCGAAGAGAAATGCCAAGTAGGCTTGCAAGTGACTGCATCGATGTTCACACCCTATCAAACAGAGAAATCAGTCAGTACGGCCTCTCCATGAAATCGAAAAACGACGAACCACCGTAGCAGCAACAATCTCAATACTGTCGAGATCATTACTGAGAATAGCAGTTCTCTGGTTGAGGAAGACTCTGTATGTGTTGCATGTGTTGCTGTCTGCTGCACTGCAGGTTCTGACGAGAATGTGGGCGTCTTTGGGGATGAGCCTTGGTGCGACGAAGGCCATGCCCGCGCTGGACAGGATGGTGAAGAGGGCGAGTTTCATCATGGGTGGTGGAGCTGGGTGTAGGATAGTGGTAGTAGCAAGAGAGTGTGTTGGAAGTGGATGTTAGGAAGAGGCCTGTTGGATGTTGAAGAGATAGGTAGGAAGATAGACAAGTGATCATGTGTCGAGCATGCATGGGAAGCCACACTCGTTCACTTCTGACGTGTGCTTGTTGCATTGAGGGCACTTGTCCTCACTTACATCTCAAGATGGCTCACTCATAATTCGCCTCACTCGCCGTCTAGTGTGCAATACGTAGGTGGATCTGCAATCACTACAAGCACGTTGCTGGCAGATGAAAGTGAATGCCAGGACTTCGCCAACCCTAGTCGAGTCACTTCGCAGGACCAAGCAGAAGCATCTACCTCAGATCCACGACCACATCCTCTCCTTACCTCTCCCTGCAGCCGCCAAACTCTCACCCTCCTTAAACCCCCCTCGCTAATGCACCCTCCCTCTCAACAACACTATCCACCCTCTCAAACCCCTTCTCATCAGCCTCCAGACCCCGGGGTCCTCCAGTTTTGGCCTCACTCCTCATCCTCCTCAACTCCCACGCCTTCTGCGGCGAAAGCTCAATACTCGTCACGCTGATCCTCTTCGCTACGCCAATCTCAATATCGATCTCGTCTTCGGAGGAAGAAGAGGTGTCGCTTTCGGGTTCGGAGAGCTCGTCGACTGGACTTAGAGGGCGAGCACGGGAAGAAGATCTCAGGGCTTTGCGGGTCTTTTTGGCGTAGCATGGATTTTTGGCTCGAGGAGTTCTTGGGCTGTTCTTGCACGACTCGTTGGGTTCATCGCAGGTCGATGTATCATTGTTGTCTGCAGGAGAGGTTGTGTTGGTAGCATGCTCTGGACGTCCGGTCAGGTTGTCGTTGATGTCCCAGAAGGGGCGGAACTCGAATGTTGTCTTGCTATCGTCTTCGCTGGTGTCGCAATTGTTCACCCAATCATGATCAAGTCCCAGGTCTTGGTCATCGTTAAAGGTAGATGTGTTGGTCTGAGTCTCTTGCTGCCTTCCAGGTCGCTTGTAAGGTATCGGCCGCCATGAAAAGTTGATAGGAGCAAGGCTATCATAATCGTAGTCGGGGCTGCTCAATAGACATCGCAGCTCTCTTCTGTCGATTACCGAGCATTCTCTGCTTGCAGTCTCCTCGGCAGGAGATCTTGGCGGATCCTGCTGATCTATGGTCAGAGGTGACCGTGAAACTGATGCTGGCTTTTCCTTGAGCTTCCTGCGTGGAGTGGTGGCCGTTTCACGGCTTTCCTTAGCACTCTCGAGTCGACTTGGCTGTGAAAATATGGAGCTCGTCGGCCTGCTAGTACAACTTCGCTGGTCTGTACATGAAGTCTGCGAGTCTTCCTGAGGCCTGCACGACTGTGGAAAAGGCCAATTCTCTTCCTCCACGTCGTGTTGAACAGGGCCTGATAGCTCCATTGAATTGTACGACTTAGAGTTCTCGAGTTGCGAATCGTCGGCGCTGTCACAGATAACTTCGTCGAGAATAGCCGCACTATAGCCTACTAAAGAGACCTGTGACTGGTGTGGCACTTCGTATTCATGCTTGTGAGCTGCATGCTCGTCACGAAGTCTTCTGGAGTACATGCTGAAGCTGATTACTGATGCCCACAATCACTTGCGCTGCGCTGCGTTGCGGTGCGATGTCGATTATAACGTGAATGTCTTCAGACACAATAGTCTCCGGCGGCCTCACATCGTCCTGAAGCATTTTTTTGATTCTTGGCTCGCAAACTTTGGGTCAGTCAGTAGCTACCAAGTTTGTGGTCAGCAATAACAGGTCTTGGCCAAAGAATAACCAATCGCAAGAACGTGGTTCCTATCGTGTGTCGTGATACTTGATCTTCGTGATATTCATCTACGCTGTAGCCCCTTAGGGCTCGCTACATCCTTGTGATTGAAAAAGGCCCAGAGCTCAAAATGTGATTGAGGCGCTCTGATCCGTTTTTGCGAAAACTTCCTCCTTGCTATCTTGCGCTGGTGCTCATTTTTCGTGACGCGCGATTCGCCCAATAGCTGACAACGATACGGGAGAGGCGATCTAGCGGCCCTTGGAGACTTTCTGTACAACGCTGTCGTGTTCGATGTCGTCGGCATCGTTGGCCTGGATATCAGCGGCAAGACCGTTCAATGCACGCTTGAGGGCATCCTTGGAGGAAGAGTACATCATGCGTGGCTAGTGTCTCAAGTCAGCAGTGGTCTGAATGTGCTGATCGCCATCGACTCACGTATTGCGGCGCATCGTCTGGCACCCATGAGATGAAGGTGATCTTGCTGCGCTTGCCCTCACCACCCTCTGCCTCGTACTCGACATCGAATACGGCGTATCGTCCACCAATGCCCAGTGGCGCATTGCCGCCACGCTTGCTCTGGCTTTGTGCGTTGACCAGCTTCTCACGGAACTTGCTGTAGTCTGGGTCGGTGCTGGTCTCCTCGACGACAATCTCCTTCCAGTCGTCGGAGATTTTGAAGATGATCCACTTTGTGTTCTTACCCAGCTTCAGCTCGTTAAAGGCCTGGATGCACTCGGGCGCCACCGAAACACTATCGGCGGGTCGTGGTTAGCATGCGTGGTGGGCGGTGGTGGGGCGCGAGGCCGCGTCGAGTCACTATCTTACCCTGAGGATGCCTGGTGACCATGTCAGTTGTTTGTGCTTGTCAGGATCAACGAGGGAAGGTGCCTACCATGATTGTAGAGGTCGGAGAAGAAGTCCAAGAGAAGAGCGTAGCTGAATCGAGGGTCAGCTAACTTTTGTATTCGGTGACGTTTCAACGCTTCGAAAGCGGATGCCTTGTGCAGCCGAAGGAACAGCAGCGTACGTTGTGGTATAAGTCGTGTTCAGGCAGCTACAATGGAAGATTGCGCGGCCGTGGAGGAAGAGAGTTGCGGAGTTTGAGGAGGGTGGTATCTGGAGAAGGACTTGTGTTGTTGTGTGTCTCGTCTGCTTGTTGGTGGGGCACTAATGTTTGTGAGCATGGGTCGGTGAATGGACTGCTCTTCCTGCCCGCCAAGCCTGCAAATGACGACGAATAATGGACGAACCTCACTCGGCTTCTCTGACTCCAGCACCAGAAACCGCCTCGTCGTCCTCACGTGCTTGACAACCAGAATCAGGAACATACATCTCAAGATGTCGCAATCCAAGAACAGAACCACCAAACAAGTTCGTAGTCATCACAGAAGCTTGATGGCGGGGCCAGAAGGCCTAGTTCACACCACAAGTGAAGGAGAGGAAGACGACGTTTGTCAGCGACTTTTCGTGCGTAAGAAACGAGAAGGATAAGTATAGATCATATGCCATTGCACTACTCAAATTTCCACTCTGCCATATCTCCTTCAAGCCGCACCATGACTGACAGCAAACTCATCGTCGTAGTAGGAGCCACAGGCCAACAAGGCGGCTCAGTTGCAAGAGTTTTCTCTCAAGAGCCAGGATGGCGAGTCCGTGGCATTACTCGAAATCCAAAGTCCAAAGCAGCTGTAGCCCTCACGCAGCAACACCCAACCATTGAGCTAGTATCCGGCGACTTGGACGAACAAGCCTCCCTCGGGAAAGCCTTCGCCGGAGCAGACGCCATCTTCAGCGTAACAGACTTCTGGCAGTTCGTCAAACCGGGCCAACGCACTTTCAAAGAAGCAGCAGACCAAGGCATCCAGCCCAATCTCCTCGCAATGGAAAAGGAAGTCCAACAAGGCAAGAACATCATCAACGCTGCAGCGACCGCCCACTCCACCAAACCTCTCCACCGCTTCATCATCTCCAACCTCTCGGACTCCAACAAATGGTCCGCCGGAAACATCACCCACAACCTCCACTTCGACGGCAAAGCCCAATACACCACCTATCTACACTCCACCCACCCTCAACTCTCCTCCATCTCCAGCTTCGTCCAAATAGGCTACTACCTCTCCAACAACCTCACCAGCCCCCTCACAACACCCTACAAACAAAACAACACATTCTTCTTCCCATCCGGCTGCGTACCAAACGGTAAACCTCTCCCTTACGTCAACCCTCCAACCGACACGGGCCACTTCGTCCGCGCCCTCATCCTTTCGGATAAATCTCCACCAGGAACAACGATCCTTGGCGGTCACAGGAACTTGACAGTCGAAGAGTACGCTGCGTTGTGGGGCAAAACGCTCGGTGTAAAAGCGCAAGTCAAGTATTTGACTCGAGACGAGATTCTCGCATAGGGCATGCCAGAGTGGTTTGTAGATGAATTGTTTGATAGTGGGAGATATGTCTCGACGTATGGCTGGGCGGGAGGCGAGGAGACGAAAAGTCCCGAGGAGGCCGGTGTGGATTTGACCAAATTGACGGATACGGAGGCGTGGATTCGCGAGCAGGATTGGAGTGCTGTGGGGATTGGGAAGGAGGTATCAGCGTAGCGTAGCCTAGCGTGAAAGTGAGAGATGAATTGTGTACAAGCGTAACGTTCAATTCGTTGATCTACGTATTGCTCAAGAGGAGCTCGACCTTGATGATGTCTCGGGAGTCTCCAACTAGGAACCTCCGCCGCCACCACCATGCTTGCTCCCGCCAGGATCGAGAAGCAAATGAGGCTTGATGAAGTTCTCGTCCAAGCGGTTGAACAGCGTTCCAGCATCTTCCGTCGTGACGTTCAAAATCGAATTGAGAGCTCCTCTCGCCGTCAAGCGATCATGGTTGCTCTCGCTGCCAGGCCTCGTGCCAGATACTGGGTATGAACCATCCGCGTTCGAGCTTCTTCCAGCTTGAGGGGTGGATCTCCGGGCTTCAGGTGGCAGATCCAGGTCATCATCGTCGCTGAACTGTGTGCTCTCGTCTTCCTGGTACAGCAGGCCTTGTTCGGCCTGGTTCTGCTCGTCTTTCCTGACGCGCGAGCTGTTACGGCGCTCGAGATCAGGAGGGGCACCATTGGACCCGCGCGCGTTGCTGTAGCTGGAAGTGTCGCCTCTACTCCTATGGTGCACGTCGCCCAGCCCGATGCCACCGTTACCAAAACCGGCGCCACTCGTCTTGGGTGTATGCCCGAACGCCGAGCCATTCTTCCTCGCAAAACCTCCACTCTGTGGCACAGGCTCAATGTCGAACTCGTCGTCGCTATCAATCTCTTCCACGACTCCTGTGCGAATGTTCAGAATCTCGAGCATACGTGCCGTCGTGCCGCCGAAGATGATAACGGTCAACACGACTGTCACCAACACGGTAGCTCGCAAAGCATAGCCGTTTTGGCCAGTCAGACCTGCTGCCAGCGCTACGCCGACAGCTCCTCGCAGACCAGCCCAGAAGAGCATGATCTTCCAGTTGTTGGGTATCTCTTCAGCAACCGACTCCTGTCCTCTTCTCCGTGCTCTTGTCCGAATAAACCAATTTATCAGAGCACATAGCGGAAACACCGCGCACCATCTTGCAACGCATATCCCTATCAGGGTGATCAAGATGAAGAGCGGCTTATACTCGAGAGCGCGCTCTGTGAAGAGCGACAGTCCGAGATAGATGAAGATGAAGTTCTCGGTGAGCTGCGCCATAAGGCCGAAGGTGAATTTGGTGGTGAGTTGGGTTCGGCGGGACATGTTGTGGTAGGCGTAGTGTTTGAGGCAGATGCCGCAGAACAGCAGTGCCACGATACCTGGGATGTGTTAGCGGAGAAGGCAGCCGTAGTTGATGTAGATACCCACCACTCATATGTATGGCATTAGCAAAGAAATACGATGCATATGCGATCAGGAAGATCACGCAGCTCTCGATCTTCGGGTCTCGTCTGATGTGCGTGAGCTTCAACAGCAGACTAGTCGCCAGTCCGATGACCACGCCCATAGCCAGACTGCCAAAGAAGACGAGCAAGAAAACTCCAATACTTTCAAACAGGCTCAGTATGGTAAGTTTTCCACCTTCTGCGCCGGCCTTGTACTTTTGCGCCGTCTCGAACAACACGATCGCAATAGCATCATTGAGAATGCTTTCACCAAAGATGACGGTGTAGAGCTTCGGATCTACTTTGTATGTATTGAAGATGGCCAGAATGGTGACCGGGTCCGTAGCAGAAAGTGTTGCGCCCACAGACATTGCCTCGACGAAGGATATATCCAAGCCCTCTAGAGGTATTCTCGTCCATAGCCACAAAATGACTGCCAGCACCAGCGCAGATATGAATGTGCCAGCAAAGGCAAATGTCAATATACTGCCAATATTTCGGAAGAAGTTTCCTTGGTGTAGCTCGTACCCACTGGCCAGGATGATTGGTGGCAGCAGCAGATTGAAGAAGAACTGGTAGTCAAAAGTGACCACATCCAGCACGCTGTTGACGCTCGTCAATCGCAAGACCAGCCCCACGACCATTCCCGCGAAGATGGATATGACCGTCTCGTGTACGGCTTGGATCTTCTTGCTGCGGAGGACATAACTCGTGAAGAAGGCCAGAATGAGCAGGAAGATCAAGATCAACAGCGCCCATGATGAGTAGATCTCCTTCTGACCAGCCTCTGCATCATCATCGTCGTCCGAGTCGGAAGTCTGCCTTGCGGCTAGCTGTACTGCGCTCCTAGCGACGTAATGGGAGAAGCCCATGTTGGCGGTCGAAGAGTGCTATCTCATACTCGGGAGGTGGGTCGGGCAATCGTGTTAGGAGGTTGCTGGTCTGCACAGATCGTTAGGTGCAAGTTCTCGGAGAAGCCAGTAGAGACAGATGTCCAGTATGTTCAGCGGTATGCCTGAAGGTTGTACAGAGAGTGCCTGACAGACCGCAATGATGCAGCAGCCTTGAGAACAGCTGGAGAAGCAGCACAGCATGCATGTGAAGCGCTAACTAACTGTCTCTAACTTAACTAACTTAGTTAGTTAGCCTCGCCGCTTGGACTCTCCCGAGCGGACATCATCCCTGCCGCGTCGCTGCTGCCTCTTCCCACGCGACCAATGTCGGAGAGGGAGCGTGCCTCGCATGTGCCTTGCAGAGTTCCATCGCTTTCCTTCCTCCATCACTCTCACGTAGTCACACACCGCAAGCCACAGCGAGACGTGCTGGCCGGCGTGCACTGTTTCTGCGAGACCGGGAGTCGCCTGCCACGCCACAGACCACACGCGCGAGCGAGCTGACAGGCCCAGCAGCAAGAGCCACGTCGCCGCGTCTGTGTGTCTGTCGTTTGGGTCGCATGATGATGATGACCCGTTCCCTTGCGCGGTTGTGATGCCGTTTCGTGACCTCCCACCTTCACCTGTGTCTGACTGGGCCATTTCTCACTCACCTTTTTCATTCACTCATAACAGCAAGGTCGCAGCAGCAGCCACAAGGACTAACGTTATGCGAGGAAGCAGCGTCTCGCGCTTTGTCTTGCGGCGTGCCATCACTGAACACCTCCCGCCGTAAGCCTCACCTAGTATTGCGCCAGTAACTTTTCCATTCCACTGCATATACCGGCAGCCATGCACCATTCAACATCGCCTTCCGACGCGGAAAGACCACACATCGACACTACCGCAGCTTCACACACAAAACACGTCCAGTTCCGGCGAGACTCGAGACCTTCCGTGACACTGGACGAAGCAAGGCGGACCTCCATCTCGAGGCCACATCCCAATGGTGGTCGAGTTCGATACAGTGCAGACATTAAGAACGACGATCTCACCGAGCAATCGCCTCTGCTGCCACCGCGAACAAGTGAAGATGATGGAGAGCTGCCATATCTGCCTGGCATCTTCAGTCCGGATCAGAGCAGCAATAAGTCGTGGGATGCTGAAGAGGGTGCGCATGAGGAGAGCAAGAGCAGTTGGTATCTGCTAGCGTTGACCGTCGCATTCGGAGGGTGAGTCTTCAATGAAGCACTTTCATCAGGGTCAGCGCTGATCGTCGTCACTAGCCTACAAATAGCGTGGTCGGTCGAACTATCGAACGGATCGCCATATCTACTCAGCCTGGGCATCACCAAAAGCCTGCTAGCATTTGTCTGGATTGCGGGACCACTGTCAGGAACACTGGTACAGCCTTATGTCGGAATCAAGTCTGACAGATGTCGCTCGAGATTTGGCAAACGTCGCCCGTTCATGGTCGGAGGAGCGATTGCTACCATCGTATCGCTCATGGTACTGGCCTGGACGCGCGAGATCGTGGGCACATTCCTGGCAATCTTCGGCGTAGCCAGAGACAGTGAGGGCACCAAGACGGTGGCAATCGTGCTTGCAGTGCTCATGGTCTACGTGCTCGACTTCAGTATCAATGTGATACAGGCTGGTCTGAGAGCCTTTGTAGTGGACAATGCGCCGACACATCAGCAAGACACTGCGAACGCCTGGGCTAGTCGCTTGCTGGGCATTGGCAACATCGTTGGATACCTGTTTGGATATGCGAATCTGCCAAAATACCTGTGGTTCTTCGGCGATACACAGTTCAAGGTGCTCTGCGTCATTGCATCGTTCGGCCTAGGTTCAACGCTGGCGATATCATGCTTCTGCATCTCTGAGCGCGATCCACGCTCGGAAGGAGAGCCCGCAAAGCAGGACAGCGGTGTCATCGCTTTCTTTAAGGAACTTTGGCGATCTGTACGCCGTCTCCCACCTCAGATCAAGGCGGTCTGTGTGGTGCAGCTAGCTGCGTGGATTGCTTGGTTCCCGTTCCTTTTCTACATCACGACCTACATTGGCGACCTTTACGTGGACGGGCAGCTGCGCGCGAACCCGAACATGACCGATAAGGATATCGACGATGCCTACGAACATGGCACAAGAGTGGGAACATTTGCTTTGCTCATCTTCGCACTTGTCTCCTTCGCGTCAAGCGTGATTCTGCCTTCGATCATCACGAGCTCTTACAAAGCGCCTGAACCACAGCCGCGTACGCCTATGACAGCTTCGCCTATGATGGCTCGGACGCCGAGGACACCTCGAGGTGACGATACTGACGAATCTGGATACTTCGACATTGGGCCTTCGACTCCTGTGCGACCTACCACTCCAAATGGCGGCGCTGCCTTTTTCCGGGACTCATCATTTGCCAAGTCGACGTCGAGTCGGGGCTGGTTGTCACGCACTAAAAGGCGTGTTCCCAGTCTCGAGATCAAGTGGCTGACTCTCAAGCGCGCATGGTTGCTCTCGCACGTTCTATTCGCCCTCCTCACAGGTCTGACTTTCGTTGTCAACAATACCACCTCTGCCATCATAGTAGCAGGACTCATCGGCATTCCCTGGTCAATGACGATGTGGGCTCCCTTCGCCTTGATCGCATCCGAAGTGTCTAAGCGCGACAACATTCGGCGAGGGCGCATCGCACCTCCACCGACCCGTGACGGCGACCTGCTCGCCAGAGGAGAGGACGACGCTGCAGATCAGGCGGGAGTCGTGCTGGGCATACACAACGTCGCAGTTGCGGCGCCCCAAGTCATCGCGACTCTGGTAAGCAGTGCGATCTTCAAGGCGTTGCAGAAGCCCAGGGGAACTGTAGGCGACGACAGCGTAGCTTGGGTACTGAGGTTTGGTGGTGTCTTAGCGCTGATCGCGGCATGGCTGACGAGGCGAGTCCGCGAGGAAGGCGACGAGGACGATAAGCCGCGTTGGTAAATAGCCCAATTAGAGATGCGAGTGACTAAATCGATATAGACTTGGAAAGCGCACGATACAGACTCCGCTACTCACGCCTACACCCATAGTTATGTCACTGCTAGTCAATGCGTCCCAACAGCATGCAGTCTACGTGAGGGCAGAAATCCAATATTCACGTTCCGCTGTGTCCTGGTACAGGTTTACCGCAATAACTACTCAAGAGGCGCAACAACGTGGCATCACTTTTGGGTATGCGAGACTCGTACGAGGGAATGAGTAACAGGCACACGAGAGAAGCACAAGATGTAGTCCAAAGTCATTTTCTTCGCAGAATGTCGCTAGTACGCTAAACAAATTGGGTATCTTCGCATGCAACAAACCAAACCATGTCAATGTAGACACCAACGCCAATGCCACGTACAACCCCCTCCCAAACGCCTGCTCTGCCCGTTTCTTGCTGATTATGTCCATTTCCCTATCATGCCTTTACAAGAAGTCATTGAGATCGTCGTCAGAATCGACGGATCGCGACTTCTTGGTGGTTTTCTTGGCTGGCGTCTTTGGCTTCGACTTCTCCACACGGCCACTTTGGACCTTGCCAGCAGGAGACTTTGATGGCGTCTTCTTGGCTTGAGCCTGCTCAGCTTCGCAGCGTGCCTTGTGACGTGCTTGCGCTTTGTCTGAGCGAGGCATAGCTTTGTGACAAATGTTGCACTTGACCTCTGGAGCCAGGAAGGCAGCTGGAGGTGGTGGTCGAGTCGTCGCTAGTGGTGCTGAGACTGCTGGTTTTGGTGCTGGTGTCTGCGAAGCTGCTGGCGTTGATGGAGTTGGGCGAGGAACTGGCGCTGGTGTAGTCGCCGGCGCAGCTGGCTGTGGCTGTGGGCGCGTTGTCTGTGCTGGTGGTGGTCCAGCAGGACGGTCGTTGTGATGTGGTCTTGGATTTGAGACAAAGCCAGTGTTGTTGGTGACCACACCATAGGTATCGCCAAAGATGGTTCGACTGCCTGCTCCTACTCGGATGTTCGAGTAGTTGCTGGTGTGATCCCCGGGCGAGTTGCCAGCGGGGGTGTCGTGGGGCATGGGGTTGCCTTGCTCGTCGGTGACAGAGACAAGAACACCGTTGTAGAATGTTCTGTGCACGCCAAAGTTGCGGCCGTTGTGCTGGATCTGTCCATCGCCACAGTGAACGTTGGAGAAGTTGAATGTCGGCATTGTGTCTGTCTGCGTTGGTGTAAACTCCGGAAGATGTGCTTTTGATTTGGTGCGTGTCTTCGATCAAAGTTGGTTGTGTGTACAGAAGTTCAAGTTCGAAGTCGAGTTCGAGAACGATTTTATGCCTCGACGGCGCTAGCGTCACTAGCGCGCTTTCGAAGGAAGTCGATGTAAGTGTGCCTGAGCAGCAATGCACAGACCGCGAAGTGCGCTGCGATTGTTTGCTCTCTGCAGATCTTTGGTAAGAGGTCTCTGAACAAAGAGTTTGCGCGTAGGTGAGGGCCTGTTGGTGGTCGGAGCGCAGCGCGATGACTGTGCGGTGACGGGGGTTTGGAGCCTTAACTCGCGAGTGCGTCGCACAAGGCCAGAACTTGCGTGTCTGATAGGAGGCTGGAGCGAAGAGCTAGTGACTTGCGTGCGAGCGTCACACGATGAACATGATTGTGACGCGCGTTGGTGTTGTCGTCGTCGTCCGTTTTTCGTTTCGTTCATCGTCATTGTCGGGACTTGTCCTCAGGCGCCAATGCATATATGATCTGTAGTTGAGTGAGTATACGTTGAAGTGTCGGGGCAGAGGGTGAAGCTGGGCACTACTTTGTTTTGACACCGGGCTTGCTGCTGGGCAGACAAAGCAGAAGGACAAAGCCGGCATCACGTCGATGGCTTTGAGGTTAGAGACAATATCCTGCGCCTAGTGTAGTGGTGCTGTGCTTCTTGATGCTTAGCTAGACATAAAGAGGGTATGTAGGTAAGCTTGAGACAATGGTGACTTTCGCTATGTGCGGACAGTGGTCTTGATACGTCTATTCTATCAAGTATATCAGTGAGAGCAACCACAGCCCAGATCACCTCTCTTCGCAAGCCTCTCGCGCTGTGCAATAGTCAAGCCTGGGCTCTTCGGCAGCAGATCTCTTCCACTGAGGTCCCTCTTGACTTCAGTATGCCTTGGCTGTCCAATAGCTCTCCGGTAAGAACCAGGAGTCTGCTTCTCAGCAATAGCGTTCAGCCAGGCTGCAAGTCTGTAGCCGGCCTTCGCGATCTGCTGCTCGACAGTAGATACAGCACTTTCGTAGTAAGCCGGGTACAGCTCGGTTCCATTGTACGACTCGCCTCCGTTTGGCAGCACAACAGAGCATACGTAGGAGTTGCCGTCACGAGCCCAGACCATAGCGGTGGAGATAGGGTCCTCAACATCAATGCCTTCAAGCCAGCTTGCAGCGACCTTGGAGTAAGTGCCGTTGTGGATACTGGCGGCCAGGTCAGAAGCCCATTCTGCGGCTTCGACCAGCCCATAGCCACCTCTCAGCTGCTCGGGAATGCTTGTGTCCCATGCAGCATGCAGATTGGTCTCGTCGCCATCGAAGGTCACATCGATGCCATTGCCTCCAATCTCGTAGTTCTCATCATGCAGAGGCTGCGCGATGTCTCCTGTGAAATGGATGATCCAGCGAAGCGCATAGTTGACTTGTAGTGCATCAAGCTCTGCTGGGCTCTGCACACGTTGCGTGTAATTTGCTATCGCGCTCACAATGCAGCCGGCCGAGCCACAATCCCGTTCATAGTCGACATTGCAGCTCGCTGGAGGCGTATCGAGGGCATCAATGTAATGGAATGCAGCAGAGAACTCGCCTTCTGCAGTGTAGCGATAGCTGTCTGCCCAGGTGGCGATATTTGCTAGGTATGAAGAAGAGGTGTCGTTGAGAATTGCTTGAGCCCACTGTGCAGTATGCTGGGAGACGTAGTGCTGGGCCAGATAGGCTACGGTCTGATGTCCAAGAGATCCCCAGGCGTAGGTCTTAGCCGCAAGCGCGGTAGCGAGGAGCAAGGTTTGGCAAGACTTCATGGCTGTGTGGTTGGGATAAGATCAAGTAGTCAAGACATCAAGGTGCAGTAAAGGAGTGTTAAGCATCTTGTACTTACAAAGAAGCGTGGTCGCACCTGCCTATCGCATGCTTGGCCTCTCACTATCTGGTCGATCGTCCTGCAGGTACGCTGGTCTTGCTGCATCGAGGAGGTGGTTGGAAGCTGGCTGGAGGCTCGGCAGTTAAACCTTGTCGCCAAGCGGCTAATCTGGCCAATGAGTGCTGCTATGCCAGATATCATGCGGACACGCGAAACCACGATATGATATCGATCAGCTGCACATCGCCGAGAGCCGTGGAGTGTGATGCATGGGAGAGACAGAGTCATCATATCATGGTCTGCTTCAGGGCCATCGGACAAAAAGAAGGAATATTAGAGATTGCAGGAACATGCAAAATTCATTCTTCGTACGCTTAAACGTCAAACGAGAACTGATCTCGGAGTACTACTTCTTGCTCCTTGCTGCCTCGCGAAACACTCCAGCCAAACGCTGCCCTTCTTTCTCGTCCCGCAAACGTTGTGACAAGAAGCCTTGCAGGTCTGTCCAGAACTCCTCTGTTTTCAGTATGCCAGCTGCTGTGTCCGCGCTTGGTTCCTTCTCGGCTGCCTCGTTCGCTGCTGCCTCACTATCAGGTGCTCCAGTCTTCTCATCGATATCCATGGGATCTCCCTTCGACTCTGCTGCGGCCGGCACTGGGGGTGGTGCAAAAGCGCTTGGACTGCTCACGGCTGGACTCTGTGCTCTTGGTGTCGCTCCACTTCCGCCCATAATCATTATGCTGAACTCGACATTGCCCTCCACTCCCAAGTCTTTGAGCGTCTTCAGGTCTGCAGTCGGCTTCTTGTTAAGCAGCAGCTTAATCTTATCTTGCTGTAAACTCGTCTGCTGAGCATATTGTGATTTGATGTCGTAGATCGTCGTGTCCAGGGTAACGTCAGATAGTGTGACCGTATCGCCAGCTTTCATGGGCTTCAAGGTCGCTGTGACCGTCTTCTTCTGGGCTTGCTGAGTCGAGGTGGGGCCAGTCTTTCGAGGATATGGATGCGTTTGCTTAGGCAGAATGTACTATACTCGGTCAGCGTGTGCGGAGCCATTGAAGATAGTTTCGAAGCATACGGGACTCTGGTTTGGATACTTCCTGGGATCGCTGACATGGTCGGCAGGCAGCTTGATGACCTTCTTGTCAATCGTGGCCAGGAATTGTTTGGCAAAGGATAACTCCGACATTCTGTTTTTCTCGAACCGCGCGTACAGAGTTTCTCCGGCGAAGGCGTCCAGTGTGGCGGTAGATTTGGTTGTACTGTGAATGATATCTGGTTAGGTTGGTCGTGGTCGAGAAGTGGGATGACGCTGCATCACTGCCACCAAGCAAGCTTCACCACGCTAGTAGCTTTACGCTCTCTTCACATGCAAAAGTACTAGAGTTCTTCACGACAACGACATCGATGCCACAATAACGACACTTCTCCAGCATGGCCGCGCTATACAACCTGGAGCCGCAGCCGACGGCGAAAGTCGTTCTCAACACAACGTTTGGCGATGTGCAGCTCGAAATCTTCGCGAAGCAATGTCCTCTGGCTGGGCGAAACTTCCTGCAACACTGCTTGGACGGCTACTATAACAACACCGTCTTTCATCGCCTCGTACCCGGCTTCATAGTTCAAGGAGGAGATCCGACAGGAACCGGCTCAGGCGGCATCAGCGCAATCAATCATGGCGATGCGTTCGAGGATGAATTCCACACGCGACTCAAATTCAACAGGCGCGGGCTGTTGGGCATGGCGAACGAAGGGCCGAACACGAATGGCTCGCAGTTCTTCCTCACGCTGGGTGCCACGCCTGAGCTGCAGGGAAGGAACACCATGTTTGGACGAGTGGAGGGCGATACAATCTACAATTTGATGAAGATGGCGGACACAGAGCTCGTTGGGCTGGAAGAAGGGAGTGAGAGGCCGCTGTATCCGACGAGAGTGACGGGAGCAGAAGTGCTAGTCAACCCGTTCGAGGACATGGTAGCGAGGGTCAAGGAGGCGCCTAGAAGCCAGGACGAGGGCAAGAAGGAAGTCAAGAAGAGGAAGAAGCCGCTAGGCAAGCAGGTACTGAGCTTTGGTGATGACGAGGAAGATGCGGCACCGGTAGTGAAGAAGGTCAAAGCGAATCCTAAGCTTGTAGCTGTGGAGGAGGAAGTGCAGGAGAAGCCGTCTGTGAAGGCGCCTAAGCAGAAGAAGGTCAAGGCTATGAAGCAGGATGAACCGATGCTGGATGTGGAGGAACCTGCGGCTGCACCAGCGAAGGCGGAGACCAAACCGAAACCACAAGCAGACGACGATGAGGAGGATGAGTATGAAGACGATGCGGAGGTCAAACGACAAAAGCAGCTGGAATCTACGAATGCGCAGATAGCAGCTTTGAAGGCTAGCATGAAGAGGACCGTCGATACCGGCCCCAAGCAAAAAGAGAAGCCCAAGAGTGCGCTAGAGGCTACGATACCTACCACGTCCACGCGGGGCAGGAAGCGCGGGAAAGCGTCTGACGAGCGGGGCGCTATGGATCTCTTCAAGCAGTTCAAATCTCGTCTTGAAGATTTGCCGGACGATAAGGGATCAGAAGATAATGCGGATGGTGGGGCTGATACCACAAACGGGCACTCTGTTGCGCCCACAACCACAGAGGCAGAAGCAGATGATGAGGAGGCGGCACTCTGTGACTTGCATTTCATAGCTAATTGCCAGTCCTGCAAAGCGTGGGATGACAACCCAGAGGGAGAGGCTGAAGATGATGCAGATGACGATGTGAGCTGGATGGCCAAGAAGCTGACTTTTGCTAAAGACACTCTGGGTAAGGATCTGGAGTGGAAGAGGAAAATGGACGAGATACAAGTCATTGATCCTCGAGAGAAGGAAAAGGACATTATGAGGGAGAAGAGGAAAGGGAAGAGTGAAAGAAAGATGGCTGATGAGGATAGAGTGAGGAGTAAGAGGTAGTGCAGGCTTTACTTGCCCGATGGCCGTGTGCTGCACCTCTGTAGCGGCCTCAATTGCAAGTGAGGTGAACACAATGCGGCGGCTCGCGAAGCTTCAGCTGCACTCATGCCTTCACTTCAGTGCCAAACAGCGCACTCCGAGCTTCAGCCGTCTGCTCTGTTCGAGCAGCAACAACAAAAACAACAACAACAACAACAACAACAACAACAACAACGCGATCTTGAGTCGTGTGACTCGCGAACTACAGCTCGTGCGTGTCAGAAGGGCATTTCCGTCCGCCTAGTTCATCTTGGATCCCACACAATCGATCACGGTTGTGGCATACCAGCCATCGACTGTCCTCCGTACTACAAGCTCAGCGCCTCCACAGCTACCAACGCAACATCATCATGCCGAAAGCCCATCGCGGACGCCTGCCACCCGACAAATGCCAGGCCAGTTTTCCAGATGCTGAGGCCGAGCAGAAGAGCCTTGCTGCAGCCATCGTAAAGGTATCCGACGCTCTCCAAGAATGCGGCAATGAAGCGCATCTCACTTCGCACCATTGGCAGCAACTCAGAAAGAGTATCATCACCTCTGACACCAGCGCGTCTCCGGCATGGCTGCAACGGGTTCGCTCTCAATTCTGCGCTTTTGCGGGTCACGTCGGCGATGAGATAACCGCCGACGATGTTGCCGCGCAAGAACAACTAGCCGGCAAGGCCAGGATCCGGCAGCTCGAAGAGAACGTCGCTCAGGTTACCGATGCTGCCATGCTCGCACAGGGCGAAGCATCTACCACGCATGAGTACGATTTGCGAGCCATTGCACAGCTGGAGGCAGAAACTGCCAGACTTCAAGCTGAGCTTGTACAGGTGTCTAGCTCGTCTCGTTCAGTGGATAAGAAACGCATCGCTGTGAAAGATCAATCAATAGTGGAGCTCAATGCGAGGCTCGGACGCAAACACGAAGAGGTCGCGGTGTTGAAGACCGAAATCCGAGAGTGTACCGCGAACGTCGAAAACCTGCTCCGGGAGAAGGCAGAACAATCTGCTCTGGTCGACCAGCTTCAAGAGGAAAAGGAGGCAGCTGAGGCCGAGGCCATCAACTCGAGGCTGGATATGCAGCAAATTGCTAAGAGGGCCGAAACCGCGCGAAGAGTAGCTGCAGCGGAGCGCATAGGACGAGGCAGAGTCCGCGCCGAGCAGAATATATTTGCCGACCAGCGACTGAGGCCTGAGCATACAGGGAGAGCTGTCGCAGGAACTCCGACTCCGGCCTACTATCACGCGCCACGGCTTGACGTGATGCCCGCGCGCAATGAAGCCGTACTACGTTCCAGTAACACCTCCTTCGATCCAAGCCTTCTGCAACGCAAGATAGCAAACATAAGGGCACGCATCACACCCGCGAGCTCTTAGATATTTAGCGATATGAAAGCAAGAACCAGCACTGAAGACGAGTAACCTGGTCCATGACTCGGGCTGCATGGATATTTCCAAGCTCAGCGAGAGGACTCAGGTTCGCGGCTTGGTTGCAAGACACAAGATGGAGAAACTTGAGCTGCATATCGACATCAGAGAAAAGGTGGGCTTCAGTCACGCAACGGTCCAAAGTTGTGTCGCAAGGAGCCATGGCGGGCATAGAAAGCACTGTATAGCGGTTGAGCATTGTTGAAGGCACATGCTGGCTGGAGTCAGCCTTTGTTCGGCAACGAGTGTTAGACTATATGCACTCATGCTAAAGCTCGCATTCAACCTTGAATCCCACCTAGATCTTCCTCGTCTTTCCATGCCAGACCACAAACTCCGTCTTCATCAGAGGGTCGTGACACTGTTAGAAGCCAATCACAACCAGTGATGCCGCGTCTGAGCTGAAACGTAGAACCAGAATCTTGCACAAGTGTGACCGGCCCCTACCACTCCGAGCTCCCAATGCCCGAGATGCATAACCCTTCCATCTTCTCTTCTCGAGCGAAAGATCCGAGGCCCACCTATCCCGACAACGACCACATGGCCACGCTAGGGCCTCTAGCACACATTGAGGTGCCACTGCGCAGCCGCCACACGCGGCCGCGTTCTGAACCTTTCCTAGCTCTACAACGACAAACATCAAATCAGCGAGAGAACCGTTTGATCCGAGCAAGCGATATGCTGTGGAGCGGACGCCACGGACAAGGTTATGGTTGTAAGAAGAGAAAAAGAGTATGTTGATTAACTCTGGGTATCTAGATAGAAAATGATCGACTAGCCGATCCTCATGCTGGTCGACCTTTGAATAATGTGTAGATCCTGCCTTTCTTCCTTGTAATACATCTTCTGCTCTCTTCGTCTAGGCCAAACATTATCGTTGCTTCATACGAAAGCCTAGTCGTGATCCTCGCTTACGTCCTCAAGAATCCATCTGCATCGTATAGACTCTTTGGCGTGGCTGGAATGATTGATATCCTGTACTCCTCCTTCCTCATAGGTGTGCTCAACATCCTTGGATCCATCGTCTTCTCCTCGTAGTACGAAGACCTCTTGGGTGAGTCTCGGGCCGGGCTACTGACAATGTAGTGCGGCGTTTGCTGGCTTTCAGAAGTTTCCGGTCGGCTTTCCTGCTCTGACCAGAACTTCTCTCCGTCGTCCCAGACGCTTGAATCACGTTCGTGGAGGATGGGGCGTTGCTGGTTCTCCTTGTCGCTACCACGGCGAGGCGGGGAAGAAGAGTGAAGTGAGTACCTGTAATCTGCGTCGAAACCCGCAAGAGCGCCGTCGATGGTTTTCTCCAGTGCGGCGAAGTCAAGCTCGTCCATGGCGTTACCGGCTTGGTGTTCTGCTCCTGCGCTGGTGGCATCGAAGTCGAAGTCAAAAAGACTCTCCTCGCTTTCCTCACGCTTTGCGCCTTCAGCTGACGTTGGAATCCATGGGAGCAAAGGAGATGCCTCGCGACCCAGGCGCATGTAAGTCCTGCTCTCACGCGACCGATGGACTTGAGCTTCGCTGTTCATGCGGCGCAACTCAGTCACGTTACGAAGGAGGCTCTTAGCAGGAGGAGCGCGTGGGCCGAGTGGGGATGCTGTACGTTCACGCGGGGTCTTAGCCGAGTATGAGATGTTCAGCGCTCGGGGAACTGCTGGAGGAGACGAAGACTCTTGAATGATAGTCGACAGGGATGGCGGGCGAGCGAGGGTGGCACGAGGAGTTGGGTCGTATGCCTCCTCTTCCTCGCCATCCAGCGTGATGTCTTCGTAAGAGACTTCCGACTCCCATCGTGGCAACGGGCAGAAGTCGTCATCGTCATCCTGCTTGGGCGGAAGCAGTACAGGTACATTGTTGCCAGGAAAGTTGATCGACTGAGCCGCCATCATCGCGCTAGCGTTCTCTGACGTGAGCTTCACTGTCGCACGCTTCGGGTTCTTCTCGGGGATGCTTAGCTGTGCGGTGCCAAACGATCGCGACATTGTCTTTGGAGAGCAAGGAGGACTGTCAGATTTGGGCTGAGCAGGAATAAGGCTCGTGGGCCGACTCCTAGGTGAGATCTCGTCACCCATAAGGTCAAGGTTGCTCATCGCAAAGGGCAAGAAGAGGCTGGACCTGCACTCGGTCTCCGGCTCCTGCACTATGGTAGATGGTGGGCTAGCAGGGTCATAGTCCTCGCCTCCAGACAAGCGCTGCGATAGTGGTAGTAGAGCAATCACCTGTGGCGAAGCTGGGTCGTACAATTCCGTTTCGGAGATTGGAAGAGGTGGACTGGATGGAAGCTCGGATTCCTCGGCCGGAACGGCTTCATCTGACGACGTGTGGAGAGCGAAGCTATTCCTGCTATGGCGGAAGTCCGTAGGCGAGATGTTGTCTAGGGGAGAAAGCGTGTCAACAGGCGAAATGCCGACAAAATGTGGCATCGATGCAATATCGCACTGAATAGGCGAAAGCGATGCTCTAGATTTGCCAGCCGGAGACGGAAACCTGGGAATGTGGAAAGATCCGCCGCTCATCCTGGATGCACTACGCTCGGTGTTAATAGTGTTCACACTGTCGTTCGATGCCTGGCGAGTCGGAGGAAGTGGTCGTTGAGGGATATCTTGCTGGAAAGATGTCCAAGTCGAAAGTGTGGGTGAGCTCGGCGTCAGAGAGGCACGAAGAGTCTGAACTCGAAGATTGTTTACGTCGAGTGCGTTGGCCTTTGGTGCTCGGCCACCGCAAGCGAGCAAGAAAGACTGTCTCTCCTCAGTTGGGGTGATGACGGGCTCTGTGCGTGGTCGTTGGATCTCATCGCTCTCTCGCTCCTCGATCACTCCCTGGAGAAGGCCCGCGGGGCTTACAGATCGGCTTCGTCTTCTAGTTGCTGCTGGCCCCAGTACTTGCGGTGTCAAAGTGCTGATGCGCACGCAATTCTGCCTACGGTGGCCCTTGCGAGCGTTAGGGGAGCCTTTGAGAGCACTAGGCTTCGATGGCCTAGTGTCACAAGTGCTGGCAGTGTCCCAGTGGAACGGATTGCCATTGCTACTGCTGCAAGAGACGAGAGTCGAAGCAGAAGGCTGGCGAGTAGGAGTGTTGCCTTTGCTTGGAGCGGCATTCCCAGAAACTTCCTGGAGCGCGCCGGCGCGACGACGCTCAGCAGGCGAGCCATAGGCGGAGACTGACGAGACGGACGTGACGCGCTTAATACGCTTGGTGGGTGTCGTAATCTTTGTGACGCTACCAGGTCCCACCAGAGAGTTGGAAGATGAAACCCGACTGAAGCTGACCTTTTCAGCAGAGCAGATTTGCGGGACTGAGAGTCTGTTCTTTCCACTCCCAATTGAGCTGAAGCTGGACGATGAGTCTGCGCGCCGATGTGTCAGAGCACTCTCAGTGCTCGAGCGCACAATCTTTCCTCTGATGGAAGGACGAGACTTGTGCACTCGCATATTGGCAGTGGGACGTGGCCCAGATAGTCGAGGATTCTGCCATTGTCGATTGGCGACCGCCTTCAGCTCGGCGTTCTGGTTAGCCTCGACAAGGTCTTCTATCGTAGGTGATTGAAGTGCCTCATCAGTGCCACGACGCTCAAGGATTGGACTGGCCACGAGTACAGAACTGCTTGCCGAATCTCCAGACGAAGAGGACATTCGCGAGATGCAGATGTCCTTCCTCAAGTACTCGTCACCGCTGACAGTGTTTGCAGGCGATGTGACAGGGAGTGGTGGTACAGGGCCTAACGGTGGCCTCGTGCTTGGTGCTCCTAGGCTCACCGATCGCGCATGCATCTCTGGTCTCCTGCGCTTGCTAATGTTTGGCGGCTGGCCCACGGCGCCACTGAATACCTCACCATCAGAGGTAAGCACGCCCATAGATATAGATCGAATGTTGAGCGTCAATTTTGGCTTGGCAGCGCTGTTGTTAGCAATGCCAGCGCGGATGGCGAATGAAGGAAGTGCGTTTGGCTGAGGGCTTTCTGGTCGTGTTGGCAGTGTACATGGGACAGCGGAGCCTTTTGTACACGCTGCATCTGGTGACCGGGTCGTCCTGGGCAGTGACTTTTGCATCTCCTCGAAGATAGGCAGAGAAGACTCGCGCTGCACAGTCGTATTCCTTGGGCTCTCCGCAATGGTAGAAAGATGCTTTCGCGTCCATGGCTTCATCACCAAGCCACTTTTGTGCTTGATACGCTTTGGTAGGGAAATTGTATCTCTTTTCCGCTTTCCACAAGTGTGTGGTGGCAGCTGCGTAGCATGAAGAGAGTCGCGCCAACCGAGCTGTTTCCATTCAGGTAGACCTGATTTGTTGCATGTGATGGCACTTGTAGGTCGAGCAACCTCGCGCATACCTTGTTGGATTGGAGCAGGAAGCGCGACCCCCCGCTCCAGCTGAGCCATGTCCTTGTTATGGGCATTGCGTTTACGCACAATTTTGGTGATGATGTAAACGCATGCAATGAGTATCACCGATAGTCCGCAAGCCAGACCAATGATCCAGGCGGAAACTCCAGTGGCGGCCACTGCACCTTGTCGAGGCACGATATTTGCATGCTGTCTAAGCACGTGTCGCGTCATGTTCGCGAGCCTCTATATGATGTCTCGGGAAATCCAGACTCCAGAGGCCAGTATCGCGTGAGGCCGTTTGTCGTTTAGATCCTCCTTCTCGTTGGCACGCTGTAGCTCATCGCAGGCCTGTCGTTCATCAACGTCGTTGCAAATTGCAAGAACGCGCAAGGCGCACGGCACTCGGAAACTGGTGTATCGTTCGCTGTTGTGAACAGATGCGCCCTGGTATGCGGCCCGTTGCTACGGGCGGAAATGTTGGAATGTGAGTTGAATGACTTCGCTCACGTGGTGACCTCTGAATACCGAGCGTTTCCTCTCCGCAATGTCGTTAGCAAATTAAATTATTCGTCGTTGTATCTTAAAGAGAGTGATCTTGAGACAGAAATGAGAGAACGAGCGTTGTAACTGTAGAAGAAATGAGCGTGGTGGTTTACAAAACATTAGAAGGAGGGTAAGGACTGGCTGGCGAGCAGTCTTGGAGGCGAGCAACGCTCAACGAAGTCGTTACATCGTCTTCATCTTATTCCTACCGTGTCGCCTTGCCCTCGTCGCTTCTCTCGGGCTGTCCAGAGAACGGCGATGGTACATTGCGACGAAGACGATGACATTCTGTGGAGAATCTCCAACGGAGAGATGAGATTATCCAACGTCTGGCAAAATTGGATGAGGCGCTCATCTCGAGTATATGAACAGCCAGATCTCCCAGCAGGTCGCAGGAGAAAAGAGTGCTGGATCCATGGTGTTGAGTGTAAGTCTGTGGTCGTCAGGAGAGAAAGAGCCACCAAGCGGATGCCGGGATGTGTCAGCCATCCAATCACGACGCGCCAGCCACATCACACGTCTGCGAACTATGCTAACTAGATGGCGCTCATCTACCGCCTTTGAGAGTCTTGCGCGGGCCTTGCGAGCTCTAGTCAACAATTGTCAGCAGCTTTTAGAAGCAGCAGCATATAAGGATTGTGCTTGTTGTCGCGCCAAGAGGAGCACGGTATGCATGGCTGCATGCAACGACTTTACTCGAGGCACAAGACAGAGCTCAATATCGGAACCTATGGAGGCGACACGGAGACAGACGCGTCCTGGACCTCAAGACGCGAAGCGCAGCACCAGTTCGATTTCAATGCCGGCAGCTGTAATCTCTTCGCCATTTAATGCCAGAGTACCATGGGCCAGACTCCGCATGATCGATTGGCAGTTGGACCACTACCGATACCAATCTCGTGTTGACGGAGCTGAAGCCCGCGCTCAGTCTTTCGCTACGCTGCATCTATACGCTCTGAGCAGCGCCATCCGGCTTGCGTGCTTTTTGGTAGGTTGCTGGATTGACTTTCTTCCGTGCAGAGAACACGCCAATTCACGCGCGCGGCTTCGAGGACCTTTACGGCGACTGTTGTTTGCGAGGCACTGTTGTTTCAGATCGCAGAAGATGCGGCCTCCTTGGTTGCATGTCACGCGGAATCACATAAGCGCACAGCCTCGTATACGTTGACCGAATGTGCAGTCACACTGTTTAATTGCAAGCCTGGCTCTCGTCTACAATCTTGAGTTACGAGCGAGCTAGCCTGAGGCTTAGCTCCAGTGCATCGCGATGGTGTCTACAGTCATCTTCAAGCATAGCGCTTCCACCTGCCCGGGACTGCACAAGATCTGTACGCACAGACGTGTAAGCATCAGTTCAAGACACTGCCC
Source organism: Septoria linicola (assembly GCA_024114885.1). Lineage (NCBI taxonomy): Eukaryota > Fungi > Ascomycota > Dothideomycetes > Mycosphaerellales > Mycosphaerellaceae > Septoria > Septoria linicola. The sequence continues at coordinate 3,163,930 of CP099420.1, forward strand.
AGTATCTTCTCGGCCTTCGACAGCGCCACCGCTTCAAGCAAGTGCTCCCACGAGTTGCCATCTTTCTGGCGACGCAGTCCCTGTTCACACAGAGGTGTTGGGCATAAGACGGCTAGCTACCGCCATCGAGTACTCGCACCAGCTCTGATCTTGTACCAGTCCTCTGTCTGCAAACACGTTCTTCAAGCTATGCAATTGGTCCTCCAAGTCGTGCACCCAGCTGTGAATCGTAGAGCCGGGTATCGTGACAGCTACGATGTTATCAACTTCAAATGCCACAGACTTGCGTCGCACATCCTTCATCAAGACTAGCTGCTCCAATAGCTCGAACGTCTCGACTTTGCGCTTGTCTGTGAGGTATCGAGACTCTGTCATTACAAGTGACTGGAGCTCGCCCTTCTCCATGTCTTGTCGATTGGCGTATGACCAGCCAGGATGGAACTTGCTGATGACGAAGCGTACAGTGACTGTGCGTAGTTGTTTCCTATTACGAGTTGACAAGGACTTGAGCCAGTTCATGGATGTGAACATTGCATGTTGAGGTGTAATGACTCGGAAATGGTTCTTGGCATAGAACAGCTTGGTCGCCTCGGCTCGAATCTGTTTGCAGGTCTGGAGGAGTCCCGGAACGAATGCGCCTCTGTTCTTGCTGGCATCGACCATGACTTCTGCCGATATTAGAGCTGCTTCGTAGATCAGATCGCGAAGCTCGCCTGCGTCAAGTCAGCTCATGCTCAACTGCACGCTCTGCACAAATGATGCATATGCTTACGAGGCAGTCTCTCGAGCAACGTGCAACTCGCCATGGTGGCTCCAGAAGTCTGCTGTGCTTTGTTACGCAGGTCTCTACTACATTTGAAAGAAGTGCACAGAGTGCCATCACGCAGAAAATTGCCAGCGCCATGCCAATTCCATGAAAATCACTCATCTTACCAAGAAGAGACTTGTCACCACATTTGACGCCGTCAGTTCGTCATTACCTGGCATGATCAGACGGGAAGCTGCATAGATCTCCACTGCGCTGTTTGCAAGTGGATATGTTGAGCTGCCACATCTTGCCCAAGAACAAGGTGGGCGAAGGCGACTCTAATGAGCAGAGGGTAGTCTTCCTCTTTTGCTCAAGATGTGGCGGGCTTATTGGCACAGCCTCTTGTGCACATCGCAGATTCTCATTCTTGTGTCACCGGCATGGCTTCCAGAGCCTACGCTTCTGGAAAGTTGTCAAGCCTTGTCCATCTCCAAACGGCGGAAGTCTCAGCCGGTTTCACGGGTAGCAGCATTTCGCACCTCGCCAGCTCTTCTGACTCTCAACGATTGAAGAATGAGCCAATCGTGCAATAAAGCTGCGTTTGATCTGCCAAGGGCGTCGTCGCGGTTCGAAGATGGAGTTGGTTGGGATTGTCTATCACACGTCGGACGAGTTTGGCGATTACGATATGTGAAGGTCCCGTTTGATCAGATCGTGTGAAAGCGATGCTCCATACCAGACCTACGGCGGCATCGTAGACACAGCTATGTTGTGCTCAGGCACATCGATGAGCAACAGTGATGACAGATCCTGTACAATGGTAGTCGGTAATCCCGAGCGTTCGATACCATGGCCAAATACAGTCGCTGCAATGCAATGTCACCTCACGAACCGTAGATCGTCAGGAAGCCAGGAGTATCGTGACACCATTCTCGTACTTTGACGCGCTACAAAAGGAAGCTCAAAGATCATCTTGGGAGACGAAGTCGTACAATATCGTAGTGCTCGTGTTGTCGGGCCGGCGCGAAGGCCTATATTTGGCCTTGCCTTGCGCTGGCGTGGCCACTAACGTGTTTGATAGGTTGGTGCATCAGATAGGTTGGTGCATCAACTTTACGAGGTGGATAACTTCAATCATTGATTTCTTAGGCTATAGGTATCAGAACTATACTAAAGTTGGATCAATTGAATCCTCAGAAGTCACTTTATTCAATGGACAGGCCCTTGAGTTGTGACCTAGAATGCCACACCTGCTACAGGTTAGTTTAGCCCTTAGCACCTTATCTAGCTGATTAACCATCTGCATTGCTAATTAAGCCTATGATTGAGCTATGTCTCTAGCAGCCAATTCATTAGTGTCAATTCCAAGAGTAAGCTTAATTTTCTTCCTTAGAGCCCTATAAGACTATAATTCTTAAATAATAGTCTTTATATTATTATATTCAGCCTATAGTAATGATATTAAAGCGTATGACCTTTTGAACCCTTTTGATAGCTTATCTACTACGTTAAGGATCAAAGTTAGTAAGCTATTCTAACGGTTAAGAAGGATGTCCTTAATCTTGTTTATCTACCTCTTAACCTATCTTAGATCCTAAGGGGTATTTAGAGTATCTAATAAATAAGGTAGTAGTAGAGTTAGTATTTTATAACATAGTGTCAGCTTAGATAACATAGCCTATAGATCTAGTAGTAATAAGCCTAAGCCTCTAAAGGCACCTCTAATCGTATTTAGGGTAAATATAGCCTTATAGGTAGGCCTAAACTCTAGAAGGAAGTCTTCCTTAATTAGGTAGTAGTATCTAACTATACTAAGCCTTTGGATTCTAGCTGAATATACCTTTTTCAATAGACTAAAACAGCTAATATCTAGTAGCTATAATAGGTAACTTGAATAGGGTAGTATATAGAGGGTAATAATGCCTTGTTAATTATAGAATAACTTAAACTCTAGTATTATATAGCTGTTATAGCTATCTAGAATTAGTAGCCTCTTCTAACTAATAGTCCTATGCTTAGTATAGTTATTAAAGTACTAAATCTACTAGAATAAATAATTAAAGGAAGTCTAGCCTTTTAGACTAACTCCTAGCTTCTATATTAGTAGAAGGTTATAGAACTAGGCCCTATTTATTTCCTTGCTAGAGAAGATAATATATAGAGGTACTAACTAGCCTTCTATATTAATATAGGCGATAACTATCTACTACTACGTTAAATTAGAAACCAAGGCCTTTAGTCGCTACCTACGCTCTATAGTAGTAACAACTATAGTATTCTAATAGTGTCTAAGGCGGAATCCACTCTTATCAAAGTTGTATATATTATACTATATAATTCCATAGTAGGTAATTATGTTCTAAACGAGCCTAAACTACTCTATAATAACCTTAGGATCCTTATTCTTTACTCTTTAATTCGATAGCCTTTGTGATAGCCGTGTTTCTAGGCCTAGATAGCGTTTAATAAAGTTATAGGCCTATCGCTGTCTAACCTCTTTTCTAGAGCGTACTCTAAGGATTAAAGAAGCCTAGGCACGGATAACAGGCTATATTAGCGAATAACCACGTGAATCCAGGTCTAATATCCTCTAATAAACCACCTCTTCTTCAATAGGCGTTAAGGCTCTGTTACTATGTGGTGTACTAGCGAGTGGAGGCGTGCCTTTAACTCTACGGTTAACAGTGGAATATTTGACTCTATAAGCAGCTGCAGCGCGTCGCACGCTTGGAAAACGACCTGATCGGTAGTCACGAACAGCATACTGAATAGCCTGTTCGTTTGGAGGTGTCATCGCGTAAGATAGTAGAATAATGGACGCGTTTAATGGTAGTGGTAGATACGAGACGGAAGTTGATGCACGAACCTATCTGATGCACCAACCTATCAAACACGTTAGTATCTGTGCTCTGCAGACACTATTCTTCGATCCTTGTTGAACGTCATGATCACACGACGGACGTACAGCGATGAGAACTCCACTATGCTCTGTGCTTTGTGTTCGTGCGAGATATTCCAGAGATAGGGCAGCAGCTATGGTCCGGGGAGGAATGTTCGGCGGCATGCATATAAGCCAGGCATCGTATCACCAACTCTTCTCCCAGCAACGTGGGCGAGCGGTCAAAGAGGAACCGTATTGTGGAGGCAGGAGAGTTTCTTGTCCGCACTGCATATGCGAGAGCTCATTGCCGTTTGCAGGTAGATTTGCGAGTCGTGCCATTGAGGTGGACTGAGCAATTTATGGTACATAGACTAGTGAGGTGAGCTTCTATCGTGGTACAACAATGTTAACACAGCAGCAGTGCGGGAGCACGCGATGAGTTATGCCACGATTCATGTTGAGACGATACAGAGATGTTGAATGCACGAATGACAACTGCATCTTCCTCAATCGCCGATATAGCCACAGCCAAGAAGGAGAAAATAGGCATCGTGAGGATTGAGTTCATCTTCCCGCTGCAGAGAAGCACGCCGTCTCCTCCTCGTCCCACAGCATTCAAGCAGGAATGACGAAGAACATCGGGAAGTCCACGTTTCAAGCGGGTCGTCAGATGCCGTCGCTGCGACAATTCGAGAAACGCTTGCTGTGATGCAACGCTATTGGGGCGATGTCGAGGTGTCTCGTATTGCAGTTTAGGTGTGCTGAACAATCCCATTGGACGAGTGACCTTTGAACCGTTCTCGTTACTGGTAATAGCGTGAGTCTGCTCAACATCCATCTCCTTATAGGCATAGCCACCTGCATGGCCTGCGAGCATTAATTATCATCACTTTATTCGTCAAACCCCTCTTTGGAGCTCTATTCTGGATAAACACATCAATTACACCTTGCGATATCTCTTGGGTGAGTGGACACGCTGCAGCACTCCCGACCCGCAAAGGCACGCACAGGCGGCATCGTATACCGGTGGACTCGTGCGTGCAGCGTACAGGCGACGAGATCTGTTCGTGGTGAGCTTTGCGGCGACGATTGGCCTCCTCTTGGCCGGGTTTTCCTATAGTGCAGCGGGAGGCGTGCTGCCACGAGCAACACAACGGGGCTAGCGAGAAGCTAACATCTCGTCTGCAGTCCAAGCAGGCTGGGCCTCTTTGCTCTAAGCGCATTGCACCACTTTGCCGCGGAGGAGAGAGCGAGGGATAGAGCAGCGGTATAAGCGTATAAGCAAGGGTCGGTCCAGTCGGGCCTTCATCATTCGAGCGTCAGGACAAAGTCGCGCCGAACAAATTTCTGCGGCCTTCTGCGAGACAGAAAAGTAGCACCCGTCTATCTCGCTATCTGCTGTGCTCTGCTGCCGATCACTGTATCCTTATCTCAGAACGAACCACACCGAACCGCACGCCTCACGCCGACCGCTGCTTGCTGCGTGCAGGATAACCATCTGCATCCGAGAGAAACGTGCATCGTCCCACAATCATACCCTGGCCCTGGTCCACGATAGCGAGCGACACTACTGCGATATCCACCAGCGCGCACAAAGTCCACCTTGCGCGGGAGCGAGGAGACGAGACGACATCCCTCCTGCCACTACTAGAAGACGCGTCTGCAGTCCTCGACGACTCGAACAGTCGTCAGCAGCAATTGTTGTTGTTGTTGTCCGTGTGCATTGCGCATTGCTGGTCCAGCTGAGCTCAACGGGTCAGACAGACGTTTGCGCTCTTTGAAACACTTTCCACCCCGCAGGTGAGATCAGACACGGCTGAGACCACGATCCAGTGCGAACAAAGGCCTTGCACCACGTCTCCCGTCGCCTTGTCCGAGTCCACACCTCGCTCAACCCACATTACACAGCTGTTATATCCTCGACGGTGACCGATGGCGACGCAAGTAGTCGCGATGCATCGCAAACCACTTCCTACCCGTCGGCACCCGGACGCCGCTCCCTCGTCTTTTAATAATGCCCAAACGCCGAAGCTACCGCCGCAGCAACATGGGACTTCACATTCACGAGCGCGCACCAACAGCTCTGGAGTAATGCCCATTTACAATACTTCGCACTCGCCGCCGCTGCCCAGCACCTCATCGGCCTACAGCATGACGCAACAGCAGCCGCAACCGCAACAACAACAATATGCCCCACAGCCAAGTCAGCAAAGACGAACATTGTCCAATGCCACTTCTTCGACATCCTCCAGCAACACCAACCTCAACCGAGCGCCCACGAATTCAAACTATAGCACTGCGGCTAGTGTGAGGCGCTCCACTTCTTCGCGGAGCAACTCCTCCATCTCCCCCACATCATATGTAGCACTCATGCGCAAGCAAAAGGCTACGGTGTGGTGCGATCGAGCGCAGCATGAAGACCCTCGCATACTGGTCGCGCAGAGACAAGCACGCATGAGAGCTGCAGCGGAAGTGGCGGGCGGGCAGAGTTACACTGCGGCATCACGGACGAGTACGAGCAGTTCCGGCATGGTTGGAGGCGTACGCAGCAAGATCAGGCATCATGGCGCTCCCAAAGCAAGTGCATACAAGACAGCAATGCTCGGAGGTGCAGGTGTGCCCATGCGTTTGTCAGCGTCAGAGGTCGATGATGGGAATAACAGTGATGAGGACACTGGCGGCCGATACCATGTTAGGAACGGTAGTGCGAGAAGCAATGGTAGCGGTAGTGCACGAAGGGGCCACAGTCACCTCAATCCAAATTACAGCAATGGCAACACGCCGCCTGGTGTCAGTCCTGTCGATAGCATCGGCGAGGAAGAAACACCCATGCCCAGAGAAGGCTCAATACAAGGGGACGACTACTTCAACCAGATTGGTGGTGATGGGGGAAGCGGAAGCAGTGAAGAGAAGTTTGGCGACGTTGGTGGGCTTCCCACGAGAAAGATCACGGCTGAAGAACAGATACGGCAGCAGCAAAGTAATGCCGACGACCTCAGGCGAAGAGGCAGCGTCGATGAGAGAACGATGACAATGAGCGGTCCGCGGTTGTTCGTCGCTAATCCCGACCTGAGCGACTGAGTATTGCAGAGAATAGACATTGGCGGCGCCACAGTACGGTGCTAGGAATCGCCATCACTGGCTAGGTGTGTTTTGGTTGTTTTGAGAGGCAGCGTTTGCCATACGCCTCCTACTATATCTGGGCGTGTGATTTGGTGTGCAGCGTTTTGCGTTGGATATACCACAGCATGGAAATCTGGAATGGTATTGCAGTATGAGACTGCTTACACTTTGACCCTTCACTGCGCGCGAGTTGCCTTTCCTTGTCTACACTCGTGCATTGCACATCAGGTTTTGGTGCATACAATTGGTGCAAAAGAGGCCTGCTGGGAAAAGGCCCAAATTGGATACAGCATACTGATATCTTACAGAATTCATGGAGCGGCCCATCACTCGGCGCGATATGAACAGCCAGGCCCTCATCCAGGCATGCAGGGACGATCGTGGATGACGACCTTTGAGGAGAGGCATCGGGTAGCAGAGCAGTTTCCAATGGTCGTGTCCTGAAGGGCTATCATGTGTCCAAGTCGAGCAACGGCTTCATTGGACTTTGTCCATCTCACTGCGCAGCCGTTATAGAGCCTAGCGGCATGAGATATATGTCCACTCAGGAAGCTGAGTGCCCAGCAGTCTTTGGAGTTGGATCCTCTCAGAGCGAGAACACAGTCGAACGGTGAGCGAGAGGAAGGAGCGGTCGACGGGACTTCGTGCCTGCTTCACTTCAGCCTGCATAACCGCTGACAGGGATGCACCCTCCCGCGCGAGCTCCGCCATCAACAAAGAACAACTTTGCTCTTTGCTCAACTTAGACACAACTACAGATACAACCCGAAAGTGCGAGCGAGTTCTTTACAAGTGAACACCGATTTCTGTACCAGATTCCGTAAGCAATGGTGCACTTGAAGCTGTACATACCACAACTGACATCCGACGCAGCTCTCGTCAACATGCAGACGTGCACTTCCATCGGTGATCATCGCAGTCACATCGCACAGCTCGATCGTCAACAGGCCCATCGTCTATCGCAGATGGGAATGGTGAGACTGTTACACTGTCTGGCTGACGCATGTGACTGACTCCTGACAAACAGACATCTCAGCCGCCACCGATCCATACTGGCTTCGAATTGCAGCCACCACCTCTGGAGTACCTGGACAGGAATCTAGCGCAGCTTCGAGGCAACACTTTCCAGCGTGTCCGTCGTGACCTTCGCAAGTTCTACGGTGGGAGCACACCACTAGTGACCGATGATCTCGTGCGGGATCTAATCCGTGAGAGTATCGCATGGTGTACTCTGGAGGCCAAGACTGCGTGCAGCAATATGTGCTTGAAGTGTTCGGAAGAGAAGGGCTACTGCCACTCGCGTCCGGTCTGCACTGAGAGCCTGCTGCGTGAGGAGCCCTGTGTCCGCATCGCATGTCAGCACGTTTAACTGGTGAAGTGTAATCGGCCCTCCACGTGCCCGTATATCCACTTCGAAGAGGTTTATACGGCAATCCAGTCACTAGCGCAGGCACCTCGGTCGCTACCTGGCTTTATCTGGCTCGAGCGATCGCAACACCAGGACTTGGGCAAGGCACAAGATCGCAAGATCTTGGCATCGCGTCCGACCACAACCGGAGACAGTCCTGTCAAGATCTCTAAGATCCTTCCCATCATGGAGCCTGGTGCAGGGAAAGACTTCTTCTGGCACCGGATCGCAGCTATTCAGGAGGCCGAATTCGATCGACTCAAGGCTGGGGGCTGGCGGGTCGCGATAATCGCAAGCAAGAGAGACTTGGAGACTGTCTTCCCATTCCTGCTAGATGCCCACACGGATATAGACAGCCTCATCGCAGACGGTCGAGAATGCTGCCGCGCACACGCTGATGAGGTCGCATTGGGCCAGCACCTTAAGCACACAGGCAAGGCTCTATCGCAATACCTCGATAACCACTATCGCACCGCTACGTTGGAGAGGGGCTGACTTCTCGGTCAAATACTCGCGCTGGGACCAGGGGCCGGCTCAGTCAGTGCTACCTCCGCGAAATTTTGGTCGCCAGACGAGTGTGGATCATAATGGCCTGGATGCGGATGCGCGGCGGGCGATTGTTGAGGGCTGGAGATATCGCAAGCGCCACTTAATTGCAGAGCAGCGGCGCAAGGACTTGGCTTCACGTCGTGATGGTGGGAGGTGATTGGTGCTCGCAGGGCGGAGACATCGCAAGCAGCAGTGGCGCGAGAATGATAGGGCATCACGTATATAAGAGGTCGAGGTTGTAGAGATGCTGGGCCTGGATGTCGTTGAGCAGGAGATTGCATTCTATCGCAATGCAGTTACTAGGCGTGCAGGACACGTAAAGAAAGATTGGCCAAGCACCACAGGGTAGACGACACTCAATACCACAAAGTCACCCATGTCAACGTGACTCCTCCGTCCCTGTCTTTGTGCTCCTGCTTCATAAAGGGGTCGTGAAGAATGGTAAGAAGGATGGCTCGGTCCTGAAGTTTCGATCGCTAACATGAAATCTATCAACAGTACTGCGCAGCAAATAGACTAGGTACCCATATCATGTTTGTCTATATATTTTCATAGTCACTGGAAAGCTTGTTGCACCGCTCAGTGCACGCGCCTTGAGCATATTCTTGAACCTCAAGTCCCCTGAAAGGCGGACCGCACAGTACTCTCCCAACATCGCTGCTTGGTTGGCCCTCGTTGAGCGACTCCCATCAGACACATCGACGTTGGACAAGCGCGCGAGTTCAATAAGCAGTCCTGCATGCTTAGGCAAGTCGACTTCAAAGCTCAATTGCTCAGTCTGCGTCGAGAAAGCTTCTCGATCCCACATGGCAGACTGTTGAGCACTCCGGACTTGGGCGAGCTTGATGCAGGGCATGTCTATCTTCTCATGTCCTGAATGAGGCACACACATGCAGTCAGGAACCTTCCGGACGTGGCGCCCGATATCGAGCGGAGCTTCGTACGCGTGCAAACCTTTGCTCCGTTTGAGATGATTCGCCTTCATGGCGGCGTGGAGAACCGATCAACCGCAAAGTCACTGACTTCTCCACTTTTCTACTTAGCCACTTCCGGTCGACCAGTGAGCTGAATCCGTGCTATGCTCAACCTTGATAGTATCCCTGATGTGGATACTGCACGTATCCCGCACCAGCATTGTTGTACCATGGGGTGAAGGAGTTCTGAGTATTGTATCCCATCATTATATCGTGCATTGGTTCCCACTGATCCCAGACATCGTTGGTAAGGACAGTGTTCCACGCATTGAACTCCAGGTTTGTGAAGGGATCAAAGTTCCAGTCTGGCGGACTGTCGCCTTCGTAGGCACCAGAGCCACCTGAAGCTTGAGACTCGGGTGTCTGCCCGTCTGTATATGCCGGCGTCAGAGCTTGCACGCTGTGGGGATACTGAGTATACTGCTGTGGCACAGTACCATGACTAATGGACGCCGGCCGGTGTTGAAGAGGCTGCTGCATGTTGGCAACATGTTGTGTCGCGACACCATTTGGAGGCGGCATTGTTGGCTGATGCTGAGGAGCAGAGTGTCTCGGTCTCTTGGCCGCACTGTAAGGTCGCGCTTTTCGTGCTCGCTGAATGGAATCATTGACCTTCGTCCATGCTGGATCATCTTGCTTCGTCCGGTACAAGTCATCCCACTTTAATAGAATGTCGTCAAGCACATTCCAAGCCATGGTCACAAACTTCGCGTCGCGGTTCCAACCAAGCTCGGCGACCACGATTGCGATGGAATGCCATTGTACATATCCTCTGAAGTACCATGCCCAGTCACTGATGCGTTCATCGACTGCCAGCACATGTGTGCGGTTGATGATGTCCACTGATGAATGGAGGAGAGTCATTCGATCCTGTTCTGCCATATCTCTGCTCGGTACAGTGCCTGTAGGGAATTTGATGAGTAGACGAGCCTTGGCCAGCATACCCTCGAGGAAATTGTCGCAAAGCCAGTCGTAGGGTCGTGATAGATTCAAGTACCGCATGTATACTCGTTGAAGCCTTTTGAGTGACTCCTCGTAGAAGCTCTGTTGCTGTCGGGTGATATCTTCTGGAGGCGTACCCGCCGGCGCGCCACCCCTTACATTCCAGATGCCAAACACCAGCCTGTGTACCTCGAACCTCAGGATTGGGAATGTTGAGTCTGTGACACCTTCGCGTGATTCAGGAGTGATTTTCATCTTGGGGTCGAGATCGCAGTCGTTGAGGTTGCGAGGAATTTCTACCGTCTTCCCCTTAAGGACCGTGTGCTTCCTCGCGCCACCTTCTTCTGCCGTCCGCGACTCCAGTCCGCAGAGGTGGAACCATAAACGCCGCCGGTATTCAACCTCGAAGGGTGGATACCTCCCATCCGGCTCTTCCTCGAGCTTGATGAGCTGTGCGGTGAGCACTGCTTGATGAAACACGTCCGCGATTCCGCTCATACTATCGGTCCGTCGCATACAGATCTGGACGTGGTCAATTGAGCCTAGGAAAAATAGTCGCCAGATGCGCTTACCATGTAGAGAACTAATGCTTGCAGACCTTCCATTTGTGGACGCTCATGGTTAACACGGACTGTGTCTTTGATGAGTTTTTCATATCGAGCCGTCAGAATCTCTTGTCCTTCTCCGAACCTCTCCCTCGTTTCCTGTGCCGAGCAGGTGCTCAAAACCGCATAGTAGATACTGAACATCATGGCGTTCGTCTGCCATGGCACGACCGCGTGATTGTCCATGATATTCAGTACCTTCTTGTAAAAGGTCGGACAGTGAATAATCTTCACCATCGGATCTACTCTGGTGACGAATAACTGCCAGTATTCGAAGATCCGTCTCGGGTTGGGGTGAGGTCTTGCACTGCTGTACATAGAACCGCCTGGTGGAGGCGGACGCATTCCAAAGCCACCATCGTCTCTGCGGAGATCTTCATCCTGTGCCGTTGCTCGCGTGAGCGCTACAAGAGCGTCCTTTACGAGACTCTGCTCATCTGCAACGGCTTGCGGGAGAGGTCGGCCATTCGTGGATGGGTGCGGCGTTCCATGCCCATAGCCCGAGCCGGATGATGAGGCTTGGCCAGGACTGAGCGAGTCTGCAGGCTGTGGAGACTCTGAAGCACCACCAGCTTTCGGCTCAAGGTACTTGACAAGATCTTCGAGGTGGCGTTGACGAGGAGGTTTGTCCTTCTTGTACGGCCCGCGCTTGCGCTTGACGCCTACATCTGGCTGTGGGTACACACATGGCAGCTCACTTTTCTGGCAATTGTAGCAGCCCTCTGGCTCTCGGCTACATTTGAGCTTTCGTCGTCGACATCCGAGACACGATGTGCCCGGCTTATTGACCGTGTTTTGTAGGAGTATAGCCTCGGACATGTTTGGATCTCGCGTGCAACGTGCTTAGATGCACAAGCGGTTCAGATCAGAGCAGTGCGGATATTTGGTAGCAAGAAATGGTGCTGCTACGACATGTCCGGAATGCGGTATCGGGTCGCAGACAGACGTGTCGCAGCGTGAATGAAGGCCGGCTGAAAGTTGGACAAGCCGGTGAAGTGCGTTGCGGCCACAATAATGCCTTCCAGCCCAGGAAGAACAATGCCGATAGTGTCTTGGGTCGCACGAGATGTGAAGTTGGCTGTCGTCGCGCATCTGAGGTCCACGAGCTCAGCTTCATCGGGCATCGTGCCTGCCTCCAGCGCCAAGCGGCTGGGACGGGCGTGTTCTAGACCTTCTGATGTGCATTCCGACCTCAACCTTGTGGACTGCCATGTTGCTAGACATCGAATGCGACTTCAAAGATTTGATGGAACGGCAGAAACAAGGAGAAGGCAGAGAAATGGGGCAGAAGACGTTTTTGCTGGTCTAACAAAACGGACCCGAATCTCTGTTCACGTGATATGCTTTCGTTGCCAGGTTTGACAGCCGACGAGGCCGTCCTCAGCTTCATCTGTTCATCTAGATCGACATAAAACATCGAAGCACACATGTTCGCGCAGAGACGTGGTCAGAGGCTGGACACCGTCAAGGCATATGATCTACTTCTTGGTCTCAGTAGTTAATGACAAGAAGATGTTGACAATGGTATCCTTGTTTCTCGAAGCATGTCATCCCCGAAAAGAAGAACTCTGAGCAGTTGACGACTCCGCACCACTCCGCACGTTCATCATGTCCGATGAGAGGTGGTCAGGCAGGTAGGTCAGCGGGATATTTGCGCTCTTCAAGCACTTCCATCTCGGCGCAACAACCACAGCAAGTCCTCTACAGCATAACAAGCAAGCCAGACGACACTATGAAGGCTTTTGGCGGCATCCCTCTGCTGCTAGCATATACTACGATGTCCACCGCCAGCGTTCTCCACGGTCGAATGAATCCTAGCCCCAATGGCGTATCACGAATGGCTGAGCTGCCAGACACATCCATGTCTGAGCAGCAGCAGCCCTACGACCTCGAATCATCGGAGTACACGCCTTCCCGATATTATGGTATCAGTCTGAACATCAATCTTGCAAGAAAGGGCGAGCAGCCAGTCTATGGCCGAGCACCGGTAGAACTCAACAAGCTCGCTCAGTACAGTGTCAGAGCGAGCGAAATCTTAGTCGATCAGGGCGCTGCCGTGGGGGTCGATGTGAGAAATGTGGCATGTCAGGCGTACAGTGACGCAGATGGTAGTAAACCGATCGACGAAGAGTTTGATGCTGAGGAGCCGCTGGAGTTGGCAGGTGAGGGTGAAGAGCTTGTGAATGTTGGCAGTGTATTGTGTTTCGTGAGCGGAGATCTGCTTGAAGAGGAGAACGGCGAGGAGCATGACTGATATCAGGCGGATAATTTGGGCTGGGCAGATGTTGAGCAGAACCGGGCAGAGCAATCGCAGTTTGCGTTGCTTGGGAATTGTCAACTTCTTCTCTGCATGTTGTGGGTGGTTTTATTCACGATCTAGCGTGAGCTGCAGAACGGCACCACACAGTTCTTGGCAGCTCTGCTTGAAAAAAGCATCACATGTGACTCTCTGCGCTCGACTAGCCCCAGGATGATGAGCAAAATGTTGTGATTGTATCTGCTCGTTCTATGGCCAAAGTGCCAAGCTCTCTCACAATTGTTAGGGTTGCGTAAAGGAACCACTGGGACGGTGGCAGCGAGGTCTCATGGCAGATCTGGCGAGATCATGCGCTTTATACTGCTTTAATCCTTATGTAAGCTCGATATGAGCGGTGTACGATGCCGGAAGGGAATGCAATCGAGAATATGCCGAATTACACTTTTTGGAAATCGGAGCTAGTCCAGAGAAGTGGACTTGCGCGTGTGGAGACTGACAGTGATCGGTGTCGCTACTCACCAATCCTACCAATCCCGTGGACAGACATGCCATCAAAAGGCACAGGGCAGGGTGGGCGTCGATGGGCTAACAAGATCACTGATGATATACAAACCATGCACTATCTTGTCACCTCCTTCAGCCTGACATATGTCTGCGCAGGCCTGTGCGTAACACCATCGATGGCAACATGAGTTGACAGCTCCGCAGGGGTAAGCTGCAACTCGAAGTGCCAGAAGATCAAGGTCAAGATAATCTTTATCTCCAAAAGCGCCCACTTTTTTTCCTGTTTCGATAGCGTCAACCAGAGCAAACCGGTAGTCTACACATGGGAGAACGCACCGAAGCACGCTCTAGGCCCACTTCCGAATCCATTGGCCGGACCGGCATCTCGATCACAATATACGTGACCTTCTTGGTCTTCCTTCAGCCACCTCTCGAGTCTGAACTGCGCGATATCCTCACTGTCTCACATACCCCATTTCTGCTTCTGATCCATTCCTCCTTTACTCCTCTTAGCGTCATCGACTTCGCCCACCAGAGGGGAGACACAGCCTGGCCCTGCATTCGACAAAAACACATCGATGCCTGCTGGTACACGGTGGCCGAGAATTTCTGGTTCGCACCTAGTCACGCGAATTGTGGCAGGAGAGGTCAAGCCAAGGCGACCTGATTCTTCGATGACGGCTTCGAGATACGGGATGGAAGTACTTGAAATCTCTGTTGTCGAAGGAACAGGTCGGGCATTGCTTTGCCCGCATGTTACACCTACGAAGGCCGAACAGAGCGCGCCGTATAGCTTGTGTTGTGCGTCTCGATTGTCTGTCAGAAACTTGAGGGTCCAGCATATAAAGGTCGAGGTGGTCTTTCGTGTCAGCTGCCTCAATTCGGATACTGCAATGGGAGACACTCACATCATGGCCAGCGATGATGAAACCGAAGAGCTCGTCAGGAATGACCTGATTTGTAACATCAACAGCCCTGCCTTCTCGGCTCGCCATCTGAACCTCTTTGGCAACGATCAGGTCCAGAGCAGATCGAAAGTGCTTATTCAAGTCGAGCTTGTCTTGCGCTTGCAACTGGATCAGCTTGTTATACGCAGCACGTAATTGCTCTGCGATCATCTTGTCCTTGCGTTTGACTGCTCTTCTCAGTGATGGCAGACAGTTCACGGCCAGTCAGTGAGACATTTTGGGCCATAGTGATCCAGTAGCGTACTCTTCACTCTGTCCGAGCTCCAGAATCGCCGTAAAGTCTTCGGGATCTTCCCCAGTTGGGAACACTACTACCTCGTCAATGTCGCTCGACAGTTGTAGATCCCCATTCCGCTCCAGAAACTTCGCTTGCGCTCCTGTCGACCCTATATCAGCTCCGAAAGTTGCTGCCCAGACGATATCCAGAGCGCCTTTGAACACATCGTCTGCAGCATCCCAAGGTCTTCCCGCGGCCAGCTTCGCTTTTGTCTTCCACAACTCGACCAGTGCAATCGCAGATGACCACATTCGTGGCGCAGCAACATCATGCAAGAACCTCGTACTCATCGTCTCGCTGACCAGTTTCCTGTGGGCTTTCCAGTCGTCACCAGTCGGCATATGTACGTGGAACTGTGGCGCTAAAGTAGAGAAGATCTGCTCAAAGAAGATGGATCGATCGAATTCCTGCATACGCCGGGTCCGAATGTCGTGAGATTCATATGGATCGACTAGAATGACCCAAGGCTTCCCAAGTGGTTGCATGAACATCTGGAAGACGGGCTCGTTAAGCTGTCTGGCTAGCTCAGGAATGTAGAGAAAGAGAGAGCCCGTCTTCTTTTTCCATGCTAAGGCGTCTGGCGCATCGCCCAAGAGTCTTTGTGCAGCGTGCTTGTTGTGTGGGATACCAGGAATCGGCTTGGGCAATGCGCGGCGATAGAGTGCATAGAGAATCAGGGCAACAGCCGTGGCCCAGATCTCAATACTTTGAAGCGATTGGAGAGGCGACATCTTTCAAGCTCTGTGCCTAGAGAGATGTCCAAGGGAGTGATAGACGGGTTCATATACTCTGCATCAGCGTCGTGCAGGGATTTTGCTGACCTTATAGTTTCATGTCCATAGGGCTGTCCGTATTGGGGAACTGCTCCACGCGGCACTCTCGTTTCGTGGCCTCCATCAACATAACGGCATGCCAAGTTCTGAGAACCAGTAATTCGACGAGGTACGAAACTTACCTACTCATGTCATCTTGATGAGGAACCACAGTATAATGCATGGTGAGGGACGGGTGGGAGAACATCAGGAGCGTCGACATGACCATGGCTGACATCCATTTTCTGTGATCGAGGGGCCGGGAGCTTCAGAAGTGGCTTGAGGATTCCGAGTCGTGAAAGGCAGGGTGTAGCTACAGTGCAGCTTTCTTGTTTGAGTGCATGCAACGCGTTGTGCAGCCGGTAGCGTGAAGTTGACTGAAGTGCATCGCGAGCTCTGCTGGGATTTCGCCCCAGAGTGTGCACATCGCATTACGAATCACCATGATACCTCGCACTGTCTTCGTTCCCTTGCCTTCTCGTCTCTTCTGCGTTGTATTCTTGCTTGCGTTCTTGTAGGCTCGGCCGTGTCTTTCCACACTGACTTACGGCCAAAAGATGAGGTTTCACCGACGCATCCACTACACAGCGACGACGACGACATCTCTCCACCTCCCACCTACACTGGCCCGTCAGTATCTCTATGAGCATCGTCTAGCCCAGCTTTGCAGTTCAGATCTGAGGTGTAGATCCTTGGCGGTCCCACATAAATTCCAAAACATCAAAAATTCAACATTTCCGCACACAACACCACCACCAGCGACAGCGACGACGACATGCGCAAAAAGAGATGCCCTCTACTGGATTCGAACCAATGACCTCGTCATTGTCACTGATACTAGTGACGCGCTCTACCCCTGACTGTATTACTGTTAGCAAATGCTCGACCATTTGCGGTAGGCGGTGAATGCTTACGCTAAGAGGGCGGATACTCCTGATTGGATAATAACCAGAAATTGTGTGTTGTAGATGAGTGCTACTAGCATGGCAGAAGTGGATCGTAATCTAAGCCGAATGACAGTTGTTCGTACGGTTGTTGAAATTTGGTAGAGTGGGTGAGGTCGAGCCAAGACTTCAGGATAGCGGCGACGTGGGATTCGTCCAGAATGGCGGCGTTACTGCGGGGAAGGGATACGACCGTGCCGATCGTTGTTGGTGTGCCGTGCTGTGTTCAAGAAAGCAAAGCTAGGTATGCAGGTTGGGCGAGCTCTAGTCGGCGACCGATCATGCGGCTGCGGAGGTGGAAGGCTCGGGCTTCACTATTCGTGTGAAGTTCTAAGTAAGATCGAAAGGGACGTCAGGCGAATGCTGAATACAAATATCTTCAAAGGGCATCTTTGCATCTGCACAAGTCAGCCAGCCAACTATCGATGCAACACACTACTTCGTACCTCCGACACTATCACTGCGCAAGCACGCTCAAGCAATGCTAGCAACAAGCTCATCCAGTGTACCGTTTCCACTGGCCCTATCGCGATCTTGCACCCATACCAAGCGTGCCAAAGTTTTCAGATCTTCTGGTGCATAGCCACGTTTTATCCCCTCTGCAGCAATAGTAGCAGGATCTCTCATCTCGTAGAATCGCGCAGCATATTCCAGACTTGCGTCCTGTTGCATTGCAGTCTTGAGTGTCTGTTGCAGTACCAGGACGTTCAGTCCCATTCTGTCTATTCCATGCTCGTCCAGCGCTTGTACGCAGCCCACCAGCGACACCAGTGCATTGTTCGCTAAGACGTGCAGGTTGGCCGTGAGGAAGTCGTATTGAGGAGGGAGTAGATTGGCAGAGATCGCACTGTCATACGTCCCGAGGCTCGTAGAAAGGTTGAGTATCGCAGGATCAGGGTCGTTGTAAGGTTGGCCAAGGGCGTACGTAGTGTCCAGAGCCGCATAAATGCCGTGCAGCAAATGCAGGCGAAGGTCGACATGCAGAGTCCGCAGGATGAGCGAAGATAGCTCGGTGAACGAGGCGATCACCGCATCGAACCCTGCAGCAGTCTGCGGGTCCAGAGGCAGGTAGGGTCCTGTAGGTGCGGATCCGACATTTGCAATCTGCGTCCACCTTCTCCGGTCGTGCGCTTGCATGCTTGAAGTATCGATTGCACGAGGTGAGATATACCGCAGCTGCTTACACTGCGCCGCGAGCCACTTCATACTGGTGTGCAATGTGCAGAGTGCCGCGATGGCTTTCCGATCGACGATCAGGTCTGCCTCTTCGAGACGAGTGTTCTTGATCTGTCGCAGTAAGAGCGCAGTCTCCTTCTCAGCGAGCACAATTGGGTCGCTGACATTTCGCTTGGAAAGCTCAATCACGACCTTGTTCACCTCACCGTCTGTCGCGAGGTGTGCCGCCAATCTCATCTTCGCGTTACCATTCTCTGTCAGTGCACGCTGCAGCAGACTCTTAGACCACTGATAGCACTTGTCGTAGTATGTCCGCATTTGCGTAACGATGAGCTGACTGAAGCTCTGGTCGTGAGGTAGACTGTCAAGCATGACGCAGAACGCCTCAATAAGCTCATAGAAACGAGCGGTCCCCTTGAAGATGGGCCGCTGTGCATGCACCTGCCATTTGGGATCGGCCTGGAAGGCATCCATTTCAGTCATGCTTCGACTACAGAGATCGAGAAGCGTTTCATCCAGCTGGGGGTAAAAGACGTTGATCAAGAAGTCGTCTAGGAAGGAGGTCAACGTGCTGGGAACAACACCGGACTGTGGAGGCACGACTTCGCGGAGTCTGGTGAGGAAGTCGAGAGACGGCTTGAGCAGGATACCCATATTGAAGACACTCGGCTCGACAAGCAGCTTATGCCCCGTTGCCGATATATCTGTGACTGTGTCGCGGTCCTGCTTGGCATTCTGTGCATTGCTGCCCACAAGACCAGGCACAGATTGCTTGAGAATGGCTTCGAGGTCATCTCTTTCGGTCGCGAGCTCGGGCGATTTGTGATCTGTCTCGGAGAGTTTGAACAGCTTTCGACTCTTATCTCGAGGCTGCGGCTTGAAAATGTTCATGTTAGGATCGTTGTCTTGCCGCATTCTTTGCCCAAGGTTGCCATTCGTGGCCAGGTGATCATGCAGAAGAGACCTTATCTCGCTCTGCAGGAGCTTCCACAGCTCACGGAAACTTCGATTCAACCCGGCAGACTCATCGTGATCATCGCGTCTGATGATGGCCGCTGTCACGTCATGTAACACACGATGCCCCTCGGCAATTGCTTCGTACTTTGCAAACAGTGTGGTGAGCAGATCTTCCAGCGTCTCCTTTCGTTCTCCATCCGCTCCCCATGTGATCCCCATGGCATTTCTCTGCACCTTCGCCACTGCGCGCATGACTGCGGGATGTCGTTGCTCCACCTCCATATGCGACCTCTCGACGACGGTGAAGAGCTCGACGGGAAGCCGATGCTCGATTGCATCCACTGCACTTTCTAACCTGTTCATGCGGTTCAGCGACTCCACAAGCAATTGGATGTAGTAGAACGTGTCTGCTTCAGGATTTCTAGTCGTGTCCTCCAGCATTGGCTTCGTCGCGTCAAAGGTCTCGAGGAACTCGAACATCGCTCGCTCGTTATCGTCGATGGTCGTACTCGTCGAATCTCGTCGGGTGTGGGCCTTCCACCGCTCTTCACAATAAGGGCTTTTCAGGTATAAGTGATTATGCAATTCCTCGATCAGAATATCTGTGAGTGAGTGCTCCTGATTGCTCAGGTACACCTTCAAGTCACTGAGCGCACCAATCTCCTCCATCTCAGGCTTGCGCATCAGTTTGAGCGCATCTTGTAGTATGTCTACTGCACCCAAGAATCGCTTTTCCGAGATCTGTGCCTCGAGCTTCTCCGGAACCTGCTGCAGTTGCTCGATCGTGCCCAAGACCTGGAGCATTTGATCATAGCTCTGGCTGCTATGCGCGAAGGCCTTGAGCTCAGGTCGGCCAGTCGCCAGACTGCTCTTCGCTTGCACCAATCCGGCTCGCAGGGTTCGTACTCGAAATTGTGAGCTCTGTATAGCTGCCTGAATCTTGTGAAAGGTACCGATACTGCTATTGAAACCCTGATGGTGCTCGTTCACAATCACCTTCAGTGCATTCTGCAGCTGCGTATGTGCTTCCTCAAACTGTTGGTACTGATCTGCGAGGCCGAGCGACGAGTTGTCCATGAGCTGCAAGGCGACTTTGACGGGAATGCAGCTGTCGTTGGCCATGAAGGCCCATTGCTGCTCGATGAAGCGGAGGACATCTGTGGGCTTGGTCAGACTCCATCGTTGGTTGCCATTAATTCCTCCCATTGCCATGACCGCCATTCGCACAGCGCATAAGATGGTCAAACGACGCGTCTCGCGAGGAGAGCATATTCATCATCATCATCATCACGACTCGCCGGCAAGATTGCGGCAGTCACACCCATGCATGTCGCGGGACTCTCATCGTTGTCTCACACGTACCTTCTATCTGCCCGCCAGCTTGCCCATACCGCGGACTCACCCGACTTCTGCTACGACTCTGGCTCTGGTCGTAGCCATAGCCATAGTCGCGACCCCGCCTCTGCGCATGTCCGCGATCCAGCCTACTCGTCCCTTGCACGCGTGAAGCTCCCGTTTGGAAGCCTCTTGGAGGTGGCGCGCCTCGCGAACGACTTCGTTCAGCATCGCTCGTATCTCTGCTGCTGTCGTCGAAATTGAAGCGATTCAAGGCAGCCTCGCCGCCATTTAGGTAGCCGTTGGTTCGAAAGGAGGACATGCTGGGGAGCCTTTCTTATGGCAGGAAGATGATGTCCAGAAAAGGGCCTATTCCGTCATATTCGTGGTCGCATGCAGCTTGAAAGTACTGTACAACAACTTGCAAACGCTACCAAGGGGTGAAATTTGCACTTTTCCAGGGTATCAGCTTGTCGTGCTCAGCTTATGGATTGAAGGCGCACGCGTCAAGGTTCATGCATGAGAGGGTGGCAGCCGCAGAGCCGCCTCTTTCTCCAGCTTTGTCGATCTGAACTTGAACTTCGCGGCATCTGATCGGAGGTCGCGTTGTCGTGAACTTCTTTCTATCGCGTACACTTCCACCACACTCACGTCCATCATCATTGTAGTCCACTGCTACTTGGTGCGGTCCTGGAGTCGCCTATCAGATCCGACTGGCCACATTCGACATGCGCTAGGAGCAGGCCTAAGCTCAGTAGCGACAAAACAGGAGCTTTGCGCTCGCGATAATTCCCGCCGACATCAATATGGCCGCGCTTACCAATGGCCAGTCCAATGGCGTGAACGGGCACGCCGCATCAAAAGGGTTCGAGCGCTTCTCCGATGTGCCTACTGTGATCGATATCCCCGTTCGCGGCGAAGATGGCGACGAAGCTGTCAATGTCGACCTCAGCGAGGCCCTCGACGACACGGGAGAGCTGTGCGATCTGCTGGAGAACGAGGGTGTCGCGAAGAACTACTGGATGACTATCGCGCTCGCCTACGTCAAGCAGAAGAAGGCGAACATGGCCGTAGATATCCTGAAAAGAGGACTCGAAGCTCTGCGATCTGGCCGAGACGAGGACAGACTGAGTCTGTTGACGTGCATGTGCTGGGTTTACCTCTGGCAATGTCGGCGGGCGCCTCGTGTCAAATCGACACAGCCTACTGCCGACGAGCGCATCAAGGAGAACTGGCTAGCGCTGGCAACCAGTACCCTCAACGATGCATCGCGCATCAGCCCTTCATACCCGCCGCTCTTCCTTGCGCGCGGCACTCTGCTACTGCTCAAGGCATCGCTGCAGCCCACCAAATTCGGGCCTGGAGGAGAGCATTCGGATCGCACAGACACGTTGAAGCAGGCTTCAAAATGCTTCGACGATGCGTACCGGACTTCGGGCAACCAGAATTTGCTTGCGGTCATGGGAAAAGCAAAGGCGCAGTTCTCGATGAACAGATTTGACCAGGCTTATATCCTCTACCAGCAGGTCCTGGAGCGTGCGCCAGACATGACCGATCCTGATCCGCGCGTAGGAATAGGTGCATGTCTATGGCAGCTAGGCCACAAGGAGAACGCGCGAGATGCGTGGGAACGTGCACTGGAGCTCAATCCGTCCTCGACGATAGCGAACATCCTGCTGGGGCTGTATCATCTGGACCAAAGCAGCCAGTACAACTCCAACGATCCTGCCTTTGCGCCCGTCTACCGAAAAGCAATGACCACCTACACACAGACGGCCTTCAAGCTCGATGACATGCATGCGCTCACATGCTCGACTTTCGGAGGTTACTTCTTGCTACGGCGAACATGGGCGAATGTCGAGCGTCTTGCTCGGCGAGCAATCGAGCACACCGATGTCAATGCAATTGCCAGTGATGGATGGTATCTGCTTGCGAGAAAGGACCACTACGAGGGAGATCTACAAAAGGCACAGGATCACTACAACAAGGCAGATCAGGCAAGAGGTGGTGATGAGCGAGGGTATCTGCCGGCCAAGTTCGGTGTTGCTCAGCTCAAGACACTCATGAACGATCTTGATGGCGCCAAATTCCGGCTAGAGAAGATGGTGTCTGCAAACAAGAGCGTGGAGGCCATGACATTGCTGGGCATACTCCATGCGGAGGATGTGTTCGCGAAGCAGGCGACGGGTCTGAAAGAGGAGCTGGCCGACTCCAGGAAGAAGGCCATTGCACTGTTGGAGAACGTCCGTATTGCGTGGAAGGACTCGAAGAAGAAAATCTCGCCAGACTCGGCAGTACTTCTGAACCTGGCACGCCTTTATGAGCAAGAACAGCCCGACAAGGCTCTGGCTTGCCTTCAGCATGTCGAGCAGCTCGAGCTCGATGAGATCAACGAGGACGACTTACCTGAAGATCTTGAAGATGAGGCCGCAATTGCTGCTGCCAAGCGGGAGATGCTCAGTCCGCAACTACTGAACAACATTGGCTGCTTCCACTTCCAGGCAGACCGACTGACACAAGCACGGGAGAACTTCCAGTCTGCTCTTCGATCTAGTGTATCGATTAGCAACAAGGATGAGTCTGTGGACACAGATGCGCTGGTGTCAACAATCAGCTACAACCTTGGGCGCGTCTATGAAGCGGAAGGCATCGAGGATGAGGCAGAAAAGATCTACAAGAGCTTGCTTGACCGACACCCAGACTACATTGATGCGAACACGCGCATGGCATACATCGCCCTTCGAGCTGATCCAGCGAAAGGCGCCGAGGCAATTAAGCAGCTGTTGGATGCTGACCCGGGCAATCTCCAAGTGCGCGCTTTGTACGGCTGGCATCTCAATCGCACCAAGAAGCGCACACTCGCGCTCAACGAGGACCAGGAGCAACGACATTACAAACACACACTCATGACCTACGACAAGCACGACATTTACTCGCTGACAGGAATGGGCAACCTGAATCTAGTCGTCGCTCGAGAAATGCCCCGCGATACCGACCAACACAAAGATCGACGTAGCAAGACGTATCACCGCGCGATAGAGTTCTTTGACAAAGTGCTAACGCTGGACCCCAAGAATGCCTTTGCAGCACAAGGTGTGGGCATCGGCATGATTGAAGAGCGCAAAGACACGACTGCTGCTATTCAGATCTTCTCCAAAGTGAGGGAAAGCGTCAAGGATGCATCTGTGCATATCAACCTTGGCCACGTCTTCTGTGAGCTCAAACAGTTTAGCCGATCCATCGAAAACTACGAACTTGCTCTGGTCAAGTCCCGAGAGAAGGATCCACATATCATGGCATGTCTGGGCCGAGTCTGGCTCATGCGCGGCCGAGCTGAGAAAAATCTTGAATACTACAAAATGAGCTTGGATTACTCGCAGCAAGCCCTACAGCAGTCGCCCGAGAACATCAGCTTCCGGTTCAACGTGGCTTTTGTGCAGATTCAGATCGCGCAACAAATGATCTCACAACCGGAGGCCAATAAGACTCTAGTTGATGTCGAAGCTGCTAACAAAGGTCTGGACGAGGCTATTGAATCTTTCATCGAGATTGCAAAGGGGCCCAACCCACCTTTCCCAAGGCACGATATCGAACAGCGTGCCAACATGGGCCGTAACACCATGAAGCGACAGCTGGCCACGGCCACAGAGAAGCAGGCTGAATACGAGCGCAAGAACGCCACTCGTCTCGAGGAAGCTCGCAAACGCCGCGAGGAGGAGATTCGCAAGCGCGAGGAAGAGAAGCGTGTTGCACAAGAAAAGGCCGATGAGGAGAAGCGCAAGTTACGAGAAGAGCGTGAGCGCATCCAGGAAGAAGATCGTCTGCTCATCGAGAAGCGACTCAACGACGAGCGTATCGCCGAGGAAGCCCAGTACACGACGGACGAGGATGGCGTGCGCAAGAAGCGTGAGAAGAAGTCGAAGGAGAAGCGACAAAAGCGGAAGAAGAAGGGTGAAGACTCGGACACTGACGCCGAGATTGCTGCTGATGGCACAGGTGATGAGGGTGGGAGAAGTCGGCATCGCTCGCGAGCTACTAGTGCCACTGGTAGCGATGGTGAGGCGCCGCGCAAAAAGAAGAAGAGAAGACTCGAGCGCAAGGGTCAGGCTGTCAAGAGCAATTCCAAGTACAAGTCTGCAGAGACGATCCAGGACTCTGACGAGGACGACGATGCTGGCCTTGCTGCTCCTGGCTCGACACAGCCCAGGTCCGAAGACGCTGATACTCCTGGTGCTGGTGGTGAGGACGACACAATGGCAGAAGGAGGGGACGAAGATGAAGAGCCCGCATCTCGTCAGACGCAAAGAAGAAAACCTGCTCGCGTGCTCGAAGATGATGACGATGAAGACGAGGATGCGCCTATGGGCAACGGCGATGTCGCAGCTGCTGGAGATTCTGATCACGGCCATGATTAGCAACAGCCAGACACAGAACCGCCAGTTGACAGTCCTCTCGCCGTAGCTTCCTTGCGAGAAGTTCTATAGATCTTTGCCCTCCAGCCTTTCGTACCTGATAGCTATTGTAGCAATACCTCTTGGAAAAGCAACCCAAATGCCTCTTCACCGTGATAATATTCCTCAATCGCGATGACTCCTTCACCCAGTCCTCCGAGAAACCCTTCCCTCACGCCACAACACACAAATCTCCCTCTCCCGTCCCCACCACGCAACCTTGAGTCCACGATAGTTGCAATGGTGCATGTCTTACGACGGCTGCGCTGTCGTGTTTCACCCAACTTTTCCTGAACACCCGCTAGTGCGCTCTGCCGCGCAACAAATCGTCGCTTTGCCATGTGGTTTGTGGCTGGAAGCTAGTGAACTTCCGCGTCTCTTGGCGTTCGGCTGTGGATGAGATTGAGTTTTGACGATGGCCGGATGTGGAGATGCATGTGAGACAAGTGTATCGCGGCCGCGAAAATGGATGCGGATGATGGTGATGTTGAGACGACAATGCGGTACTGGATCATTTAATGGGGCTGTATCATTTCTTTCTATGATGCTTGATCAGTACACAGTGCCGTCCTTTCGGACTCCATGCTTTGCAGCCTTGGCAGGTCTGCTGGGGCTATGCGAATCGACTCTCTGGACCTTTCCGTCGACAGCAGCATGGTCATGGTCCATGCCATCGTGATCATGATCATGTTCGTCCTCGCCATCAGCCCAATCCGGGAACCCATCATCGAAAATGTCCTGCAACCTCTTCTCCTTCTCTGCCATCCCTTCCTTATGGTTCGGCCCTTCACCTTGACCCATGACATCTTCCCATTGCTTCCACTCCTCGTCATTCAATAAACAAGCATCAAGGACGAATTCGATCCCGCGAATGTCAAGGTCCTCGCCGATGAACACAAGCTCTTGTCGTCTGTCGCCATACTTGCCTCCGGCTTGAAGGTCGTGGCGGACGAGCTCGTCGATTCCTTCGTTGCCGGTCTCGTATTCTGAGGCGGGGATGGTACAGAACCAAGGGCGGCCGCCAGCGAGAGTGAGCATAGCTCCTGCTTGTGACCATTCTCCCGCGCGGCCGGGGCGGGTGGCAAGCCAGTATTCGCCTTTGGAGCGAAAGAGGCGGGAGAAGAGGCTGTGGGCGCGTTTGTTGGCGAGGATGACTGAGTTGTCTGGGAGCTCGAGAGGGTCTTCGTCCATTTCATCGTCGTCGTCTTCCTCTTCCTCTTCGTCATCTTCCATGTCTATGTCTTCACCTTCCTCTTCCTCCTCTTCCTCCTCTTCGACTTGCTCGTGCTGGAGAATGAACTTGTCGTGGAGAAGTGCGAACAGTCGACGAGGGTGGAACGGTCGACGCCGGATGTAGACGAAGTTGCGGACGTTGTATCTGCATCGTGTCAGCAGGGATGATTTGCCCGGATGATGTGCTGCACTTACTCTTCAGTCTCAGGCTTAGGTGTGACCATCTTCTTGCCATTGACCTCACGCACAGTCATCTCATGTAGGTCCTGGAGCCAGCCATATCCAGTCTGAGCAACTTCTAGGTTGAACTGGATATGTGTCAGCACTGTGTAGTTGTAGCGTTGCACCCTGAAAAGCACTCACCATGCCAGTGTTAACAATCTCTTTGACATCGATCTTGCCGTAACTCGATTCGATGATCTTGGCGCGGTGGTTGAGCTTCCTAATGAGATCCAGGATCCGAGTGCGGTCTTTCTTGCTGACCATGTCGATCTTGTTCAGCACGATCACATCTGCGAACTCGATCTGATCCACCATGAGATCGGAGACAGTACGCTCATCTTCTGGAGTCACATCGTCTCGTCTTGCGGAGAGCAGGTCTGCTGTCTCGAAGTCGTGGAACATGGTGAATGCATCGATTACCTGTTGCATACCAATCAGTATAAGAACATGGCGGAGACACGATGTCACCCACAGTACAAGTAGTGTCAAGCTTGGCAAACTTGTCGAGCCCACCTGCCTCCTTGATACGCTTCAACGATGCCAGTGTATCGGCATCGAGGCCTTCAGGACCTTCTCCAAGCTGGCTGATCTGCTCAGCTAGACGAGAGTCGAAAGTCTCAGCGACTTGCTCCGGCTCAGAAATACCACTGCTCTCGACGATAATATAATCGAACTCAGCAAGCTCAGAGAGGCGAACGAGCTCTTCCAGCAGATCGCCTCTGAGCGTACAGCAAATGCAGCCATTCTGGAGTGCAATTACTTTCTCTTGAGTCTTAGTCAGGCGATGTGTGCCACGTATGAGGTTGGCATCTACGTTGACGCTTTGTCGAAGATCAGTTGCATTCATCTAGCCAAGGCATGTAGTACATACGCTCCAATATCGTTAACGATGACAGCAATACGCAAACCATGTTCGCTGCGAAGAATATGCTGCAGCAGTGTTGTCTTGCCAGCGCCTAGGAATCCCGATAAGAGCGTGACTGGAAGTGCTTTGATCGGAGCTGGCTCTGGCTTCTTGGTGGCAGGTTTCCTCGCCACCACTTTGCCAGTGGACTTTGGTGCTGTCTTTGCTTTTGGCATGATTGTGACTTGTGTGGTTGTTCGAGTTGATGCTTGAGCAAGGTTTCTACAACTTCGAGTATCGCTGCTGAAATACCGTGGTGTGAGTTCACAGTACGGCACCTGAATGGGCGCCGCACTGTGATGGACACCAATGGCTATCGCCAAACGGTGTCAGCAACATCGGCAATCTGTTCGCGTGGCACCATGCTTCCCGGCCTACACTATCGTACTCGATCATGCCGTAAGCGCGTTCATGCTGTACTGAACTCGTTACGAGATTCTCAAACGCGGTCTTTCGAACGCTCTTGAGCAGACCAGGCAACAAGCATCTGTTAGTTCGGCTCGAAAGCACTCGTAGTAGTCCAATAAATTGAGGTTTGTTAGTTCAGACGTTCTGCTGGATGAAGGCATGCTCGAGAGAGCTGTTAATATTGTAGGAATAGGACACTCCAGCATTCGAGCCAGCACATCCAAAGCAGACTATGATTCTGCCCGGTGGAAGACGCGGATAGGTGGATTAGCTGAGTACAGATACCAGCACAGTTTGCCATACATTGCTGTAGAATCACTGCTCTGCAGTGCGTTTCCATTTGTTCGTCTTAAGTAAGGCCACCATATTGTCGGCGGGAGCTGTGCCGATCAACACGTTCAGCGCATGCATACTTCTCTCGCCGTGCTTCACTCTCAGTGTAAGATACGAGCACCCATCCCACAGCCAGGCAACGAGGCCTACACCAGCTTTATGCATCGCACGCGCTGGCCTGGAATGGTGCTGTCTTTTGCTGTCCATCGCGAGACTTGACAGCCAATTCCAACGAGTCGACAACGCTTAGATCGAAGCGATAGACGTGTTGTCAGTATCCTTGAAAACGTGTTGTTGAAACATGCAGAACTTCGAGTCAATAGGAGCGTGGGTTTTGGTCAGCAAAGGAAAACCTCCGCCTTCGCCCGCCCGCCAAGCCTTCTTTCTTACTCCTGGCGAGGTGGTTTCAACCACTTGTTCCTAATGCTCGACATATCGTTCTATAGAACAACATGCACTCTCATAATCAGCAGCAAAGGGCAAGCATGATCATGGACGCGTGTAAATCTTAACGCAAGAGAACTCCAGAGCCGGGCGTCTGCACTGTGAACACCATTGGCTCTTGTCTGTAATAAGAGTCACGGCACGCTCAACGATGCTCAAAGAATTTGTTTAAGTCCGGTCCATTGTATCCAAGGCACATCTTCGAGACTGAATGCCGCCTTGGTTCCAACTAATTCAGTCATGTACAGACGAGTTATAGCAACGTCGAGTGGCATGCAGACACCCTTGCTAACGACTAGGCCACACAAGCAGTATTCCAAAATGCCATGTTGGTTCTTTCTGCGATTCATGGGCCAACTTTCAGTCTGCGCCAACACTACAACGTCCACGGTGGACTCCTATACCATTAACCAGGAGCGCTACTCATGAAGTGCGCGGGCGCGCTCAAGCAAGACATCCAGACTTGCAGATTGGCACTGAGAAGCGCCGGTTCAGCCGTCGCGGAGAAGAGAATAGCAATCATGGTTCAAGGTTGCGCGCAACGTGGGAAACCAGCAATCCGCTCCGTATAACAAGGTTGCATCTGCGT
The DNA here is from genome assembly GCA_024114885.1 of Septoria linicola. Lineage (NCBI taxonomy): Eukaryota > Fungi > Ascomycota > Dothideomycetes > Mycosphaerellales > Mycosphaerellaceae > Septoria > Septoria linicola. The sequence goes on from CP099420.1 coordinate 3,192,974, forward strand.
GCGACTCATGAATACCTGTCGAGATCAGATACAAGAACTTCAAAGTACGCTCCCAACATCGCCACTGTGACTAGCCCACATTCATCACTGTGACACAATGCTGAATGATTGACGAGCACGCCTTTTTTGCAAACAACATCATTGAGTCCGACGTGGCCATTCTCGGAGCTGGTGCATCTGGTACATTCGCAGCAGTGCGACTACGCGAGGACTACAATCTCAAGGTCACCGTGATCGAGAAGCAGGATCGCATAGGCGGTCACACTCATACCTATAACGATCCGGCAACCAATAAGCCCGTTGACTATGGCGTGCTTTCATTCTGGGATTACGGACCTGCTAAGGACTTCTTTGCGCGACTACGGGTGGAGATAACGCCCCCGCCGCCGCCTACAGGAACAAGTATCTACGTAGACGCAGAGAACGCCAAAAATTTGACGGGTTACAAGGATCCACCTTTCCCCAATGTTTTGAGCTCAATAGGCATTTATGGGAATCAATCAGAGAAATACAACGACATTCTGCTCCCTGGTTATTGGAACTTCCCTTCCAGAGATGCTATTCCAGAAGGTACTGCTGACATATGGGGAGTTTTCCAAAAAGTACGGCATCGACAACTCGTTCCCACTCATCCAATTGATCGCTGGCGTCGGAGTAGGAGGAGTGAGAGACCTTCCAACAATATATGTGATGTAAGTGGCTCGTCTCACGCAGAATTTTGCTATCACTAAGTGCTGTGTCAGGGCATTCGGGTTTGGCAATCCCGCGACACAAGGTCTTCTTCAATCAACGACTTTCGTGCCGAAATCAGGCTCTAACAGTGAAATATACGAAAAGGCCTACGCGAGACTGAAATGACACCCTTCTCAGCAGCTGCGTCACCCAAGCAGAGCGCGCCGATGAGGGAGTGCGTCTTGTCGTGAGAGACGCGGATGGCAAAGAAACTCTCGTCAAAGCCAAGCAGCTCCTTGTAACCGCAGCGCCTAGCATCGACAATCTGGCATCGATAGATCTCGACGATCAAGAAGCAGCGATCTTCTCGTCCAGCACTCCTCGTCCCTTACGCGTGGGGATCATCAAGACTTCCGCTATCCCACGGAACTTCTCTGTGTAATCCGTATCCTCGGCCGCAGTGCCAGATAACTACCTGGATCTGTATCAGGATCTTGACCATGATCTGAAGATTCAATCGACGCTTTTGGAGACAACAGACGAACTGGGAAGCTGATGAAGCAAAAGCATACATCACAGCTCAACTTCAGAAGCTGCATTCTGCTGGCACATTTGCCAAGGCAGAGGGCAACACAAATGGGGGGCGATCTGGAGCTGGAATTCAAGGTTCTCGCCGATCATACCAGTGTGTGCTGGCGACTGCCTGTAGAAGAGCTCAAGGCTGGCTTCATACAGAACCTGTATGCGCTGCAGGGTCACCGCTCGACTTGGTACACGGGAAGTTTGTGGGTAACGGACTTTTCGAGCACTGTTTGGGCATTTACGGATACTGTGCTCGAGCGGATGGTGAAGGAGTTGCAATGAGTTTTGTGAGTTCAGCTTATCTTAGTACTACTTTCTGTACGCGGGCCTTCTGTCTCTGCATTGTTTGAGTACATTGGGGCCCTACAGCGCGTCATTGCTGTCTGTAAATGAGGCTTGAGTACCGTCGAGAGTATGTGCTGACTGATGACACTCGCCGTGTGTATACGTGATTGATCTAGCCGCATTCTTGCTCAAGGCACGGCTTACCACGGGATCTCCTTTCCATCGTACTGATTCATGCCGGGAGCATTCTCCCAACCTGGCACTTTGATGTTGACAAATTTGCCATTGAGTGACGGCTCCGCCTTGAACACCCAATCTAACACTCCTGCTACACCCACATCTACATCAAGATCGGCATCCTGAGTGCCCATATCCGTTCTCAGCCACTATGCGCAAAGAGGTCAGCACATTCTCATCAGTCTTCAATGGAGTTCAAGAAAAACTTACCCCAGGACTAACAGCCAAGACCGTAAAACCCTCCTCCTTCAGGTCCAGAGCATAGGTAGTATGCCACATGTTCATCGCCGCCTTCGCGATCTTATATGCTGGAGCCGGAGCGAACGCAAATCGTTGAGCATAAGCCATAGAGCCTACAGGTGTCGAGATGTTAATGATCTTCCTCTGTTGCCCTGCTTTGAGCAATGGAAGGAGGGTCGAAGTGACAAGGTGTGCAGAGATCACGTCGGCATTGAAGACTTCTTGGAGTTTAGCAGCCTTGAGGGCAGCGACGCCGCCGGGAGTCCAATCACCTATGCCGGCGTTGTTGATGAGGACCTGGGAACTATCAGTCAGGGATACGTGAAGTTGTACAACGAGCTCATACATCGAGGCCATTGGATCCGAGGGCGTCTTTGATTGTGAGTCGATGCTAGCTTGGACCTTGTCTTCGTCGGTGACATCGCTAATAATCACATTGACGATTCGACCTTGAGATTTGGAGACGAGAGCGTTGAGAGCCTCGCTCGAGTTGTTGCGGGTGACGGCAACGATCTTGGATACTTCTTCGACCGGTCTCTCAAGGAGTTGGCGGACCGTTTCGAGGCCGATGCCTCGCGAAGTGCCGGTGATCAGGTAGGAAGCCATATTGCTCTGCAGGAGCTGTCGGATCTGCTTGTGGGAGGATTCATCGTTGGAAGATATGAGAGTTGATATATCTTGTCGATAGCCCTAGGCCACAACCTTGCCATAGCCATGGAGCGGAGAATGCGTTCATATATCCGTGCCCGTCCGCTAGACGGGATCTAGCCACAAGTTTCACGAAACTTGGCCGTATTCGAGCACGCTTGGCGTCCACGCACAATCAAGCAGGCAGGCAAGCCCGAGGTGGGCTCAATTCTGAGCATACTGAAGGGCTACGAGTGTGCTTGGAACACAGCACACGGAACAGAGCGAGTTGCCGTAGCCGTTCTGCCCGATTCATGCTGTAATAGCCTGTACCTGTCAGCATGGATGATTCCGGCTCGATACAGCACAGTTGGTGGAACGACAACACAAGACGGCGTTGGAGATTGCCCGAAACGGCCAGATAGACAGACAAGTCCGCAAATCTCAATCTTGGCACGATATCATGTAGTGGGAGGACGCTCGACGTCTGTCATATCGTTCTATAGCTTCGCCTTTCCGCTTCCAATGGCCGCCCAATCATCACTGCCATACGGCACGTAGGCGTCGCTGCCAGGCTTCATCCAGAGAAACAGGTCCTGTCCACCCTCCTTCTCCAGCGTGCCCAGCTTGTCTGGGTCAACACCTTCCTGCCTCAGCCCGACCTTGTTCTGCTTGTGGTTGTGAATATGCGAGCTGGCTTTCTGTATCCTCAGGAACACCGGCACGGCATATCTCGGCAGACTCTTGCGACAGTGCTGCAGCACATCTCGTCTCCAACCTTCTTGGCTTGCAGCTGACGGATCTGAAAGATGCAGGGCAGCGCAGCCTGCACGACCCTCGTACCCAGGCACAGAGACGCCATAGACGTTTGCTTCTGCGATACCAGGAAAGCGGCCAAGCGTCTCTGCGACTTCTGCTGTCGACACATTCTCTGACTTCCATCGGAACGTGTCGCCCAAGCGGTCCAGGAAGTACCAATGTCCATCTGGTCCTCTCCTCAACGCATCGCCTGAGCGGTAGTATAAATCGCCCTTCTTGAACACATTCGTCGCGAATCGCTTGTTGGTGGCTTCATCGTTGCGCCAGTATCCGCCAAAAGCCTCCTTGCCAGGGACCGCTACAAGAATCTCGCCACCTTCTTCGTAGGGCGTCCGTTCTGCGAAGCCAGTCTTAGGATCCCGATAGATGTCGCCAGTATCAGTATCGACTCGCACTGGAATGTAGATGTTCTCGAAGTACTTTCTCCAGATAAGACCGTGGTGCCCAACACAGTTGTTGTAATAGTTGTTACGAGAATAGACGACCAGCGAGAGCATGCCTTCCGAGGAGTTGAAGAATTCGGCGATTTCGGGAATGTTGAAACGTTGCTGCATCTTTGACCAGACGTCGGGTCTGAGGCCATTGCCGTATGCCATGCGGAGCTTGTGTGCCCGCTCAAGAGGGTGTGGTGGTGCAGCCAGCAAGTACCGTGCAGTCTCGCCAACATAGATGAACATGGTGCTGCCGCTGTCGTGGATGTCCGGCCAGAAGTTCTTGACACTGAAGCGAGGTGCGATGGCGATTCCGATGCCGGAGAGGAGAGAAGTACTCGAGGTGACGACGCCAGTGCCGTGGTAAAGAGGCATTGGGGAGTACCAGCAGTCTTTGCCACGGACAGAATTGAATGGCGGATCGAAATGCGATCCCAACAACCATGTTCGATCAATCATGAACGGACAGCCTTTTGGTAGGCCCGTAGTACCTGTGTACAGCGTAGTCAGTCAACAATTCTGGAGTACAGGTGAAAAATTAGCTCTTACCTGATGTGTAGATCAAACAATATGGCTGTCGGCCTGACATGCCGCTGCGAAGCGAATCAGGTGGGACGATAGCCTTTCGGGCTTCGATCTGATTCTTAAGGGTATCGTCGAGCGTCACAAGTCTCATACCACGGGCCTCAATGTCTTGCTGGCTGGCAGTGATCCGTTCTTGGCAGCCAGAATCCGCATCGATGATCAGGAGCTTACTCTCGCATACTGCCAGGCAGTGCATTAATGCCTTGCCTTCCAGATTGTAATTGATGAATGCTGGTCCTGCACCGATGCTCAATGTGGCGAACATGATCATGATGAACTCGGCAGAGTTGTGCAGATACATGGCTACGAGGTCGCCGGGCTTGACACCTTGCTCGAGCAACCATTGCGCGTACCGGGCGGTCTGGTCATGCAATTCCTTGAATGACCAGCTTCGCTCACGAGTCCAGATGGCTCGGTCGTTGGGCTGACGAGCACATGTCTCCGCGAGGATGTACCATGGTGAGACTTTGTCGTCCTTGACTACTGCTTGTGAGCGGGGCACTGTGTTGGAGGACAACACAAGGCATACATACCTGCTTGGTTGTAAACACGCTCGGCCTTCTTTGCTTTGAGCAAGATTCGAATATCTCTGGTCAGTTGGAATTTGCCATCGAGGTAGGTAGCCGCAGCAGCAGCCGCTGTAGCTGCGACTATACTACAGTCAGTTCTATACCATACAGGCAGTGTCAGTGTAGTGTGTAGCTCACCTAATGCCATTGGGTTCGCCTCAATGCTGATGTCTGAACAGTGAGCGACACCAAGTGCTCACAGCTTGGGTGATAGAAAGGGCAGGTATCAATGATCGGCAAGAAAGACAAGGTAAGTGGTATGCCTGTAGCCAAACCTTCTTACTGCTGACCTACCATTGCGAGCACAACTCACGAAGACAGTAGTGTATTGTTTAGATCCTTGCCCCACCTTAAGTGCGTATCCTCGGGCCAGTTGGACCGCCTCGGCAGATCAGAAACCCTATTGTGTAACGAAGTGGCGGGCGAGCTGGAAAGCAGTGTCAAGGCACGCGAGACAGTGGCTGATGAAAGCCGGACGAAACTCATATCTTCCGTGTTGCTGACTTGGTGTTCGAGGTTGGAGGCTGCACCGCGTGCACCGTGGGATGCGCGTCGCTGATACAGCCTTGACTCTGACAAGCTCTTCACCGAGATGTTCATGGCTATCGACGAGCTTCGTAACAAACAGCATGCAGTACTTGCTGAATATGTATCTGGACGAGTGAGGTCGCAGGGATGGCCTGTCAGTGAACGCAGGTGTTTCGGAAGCTTGCCGAAGGGGAAGAGAGTGTAGATACGGGCCGTCGTCGGAGGTCATGCTCGATTGACACCGACGCGTCGAAAAAGTTCGAGGTCCTCCAAATCTGGCCGGCCAGTCGTGTGAGCTGATTTACCGGAGCTATTCTACAATTGCCATACAAAGTAGTCACGATGGGAGTTGGACGTCGCATGGGAAAGAAGCAGGCCGATCCTGGACCTTTGGATGAATCGTTAGTCACGAGGAAGCGCAAGTCGGGCGCACCAACCAACGGCGCTATCAAAAAGCAGAAAGTCGTCGAGCAGAAGCCTGCGAAGACGCTGAAGCGCTCGCAGACAAATGGCTCCAAGCAGACAGTTCCCGGAAAGCCGATCAAGGTGAAGAAGCCGAAGAAGGCAGCTCCGCCTCCACCTGCAGACTCCGACGACGACGATGTGGCCGACCTGGACAGCGATGCGATTGGCGAGGTCGGAGGCATTGCAGAGGACCTGGACTTCGACGATGATTCGTTTGGAAGCGATGCCGACGACTTTGCGGATGCGCCGAGCGACGACGATGTGGACGTGTCGGACACGGAGATCCAAAAGGGCAAAATGTGGTCCGATGATGAGGATTCGGACGCAGAGGAGACGCTGACTGCTGCCAACATTGCGGGACTGTCGCGAAAACTGGACGACCAGCGAGCGCAGGAGGCTGCCGAAGCAGAGGAGGAATTGCAGGATGATGCGCTGCAGACGAACATCGCAGCAGCAGAGCTGTCCGACGACGACGAAGAAGGCGGCGCTTCACGTTTGGCACCAGACTTGCAGCTCCTGCGCACGAGGATCACAGAAATCGTGCGTGTGCTGACGAGCTTCAAGGAGCTGGGCGAGGCGGGGAAGAGCAGAGCAGAGTACACCCAAAGTCTGCTCAAGGACATTTGCACATACTATGGCTACTCCCCCTTCCTGGCAGAGAGGCTCTTTTCCCTCTTCCCACCACAAGAGGCACTGCAGTTCTTCGATGCCAACGAGACGCCTCGACCCATGGTCATCCGCACAAACACGCTACGAACACATCGTCGAGACCTTGCTCACTCTTTGATCAACCGTGGTGTGACCCTCGAGCCTGTAGGAAAATGGTCCAAAGTTGGCCTGCAGATCTTCGAGTCGCAAGTACCGCTTGGAGCCACGCCAGAATACCTCGCCGGTCACTACATCTTGCAAGCTGCATCTTCCTTCCTTCCCGTCATGGCTCTTGCACCACAGGAGCATGAGCGAGTACTGGATATGGCAGCCGCTCCAGGAGGAAAGACGACACATCTTGCGGCCTTGATGCGAAATACTGGAACGATCTTCTCCAACGATTCTAGCAAAGACCGTGCAAAGGGTCTCATTGGTAACATACACAGACTGGGTGTGAAGAACACTATTGTCTGCAACTACTCTGCTCTGGAGTTCCCCAAGGTCATGGGCGGTTTCGATCGCGTATTGCTCGATGCGCCTTGCTCGGGAACTGGTGTCATTGCAAAGGATGCAAGTGTGAAGACCAACAAGACTGAAGCCGACTTCTTGCGATTACCTCATCTGCAGAAACAGCTTCTTTTGGCTGCAGTGGACTCTGTCGATCACGCGTCCAAGACTGGTGGCTATATTGTATACTCGACATGTTCAGTCATGGTGGAGGAGAACGAGCAGGTCGTGCAATATGTCTTGAACAAGAGGCCGAACGTGAAGCTTGTGCCGACAGGACTGGTCTTCGGTAAAGAAGGTTTCACTAAATTCCAGTCGAAGCGCTTCCACCCAAGCATGAAAGAGACGCGACGATACTACCCGCATTCCTACAACGTCGACGGCTTCTTCGTAGCCAAGTTCAAGAAGGTCGCCGTAACGCCGATGAACGCAGTGAAGGCACAGGGCAGCGCTGAGGACAAGAAGCAGCATGCGAATGGAGGTGCTCATGAGGAATTTGTTGCTGATCATGAGGCGATCGTTGACGATGAAGAGCAAGGTGAAAAGAAGGATGACTTTGGCGGGTTTGACAGTGAGGAGGACAACAAGATTATCGAAAGAGCGCAAAGAAAGAAGTTGAAGCAGAAGGGACTGAACCCTAAGGCGACGGAGAGTAAAGCGGTCAAGTCGATGTTGAAGCAGAAGAAGTAAAATCGGCTACGCCAGCCGACCTCGATAAATTGTATAACCACGAACCACTTTCTCCGCCAGGGACGATCGAAGAACGCTCCATCTAGAGTACCGGTCCATCATCACCATGTGTCAGCAGTATGTGTGTATGCACAGCAGCTAATCTAACTAGTCGCAGAATCGCACTTGCCAAATCTGCCCCACTTTTGCTCTCGCCGGCGGCATTTGCGATTTCGGCAGGTGCGCCTATCAACGGAACCATCACACTTCGCTATGCACAATAAATGGCTGATCTCTGGTACTCCTAGATTGGTTCGATCGAAATATTACGGTTGACTGCAAGCTCCGCAAGTCGCCCACTCAAGAGTCTCCAACTCACATCATCAAAAGCACGAAATGGGCGACCTTTCCGTGAATGAGAGCGCCAAAGTGCCTTGGGCAGATATTGTGCAGCAGAAACGGGACGATCAGTACAAGAAGATATGCACGACACAAGAAGCCATCGCAACCCTACCGCAACAAGACATCGATGCGATCACAGGCATCGACAGCGTGCCCAAGCTGGCCTCCAAGATTGCCGATGGAGAATTGAAGGCCTCGATCGTTGCTGAAGCATACATCAGCAGGTGAGCACTGTTGTATGACAGAACGCGCACAGCTGATATAACAGCGCAGAGCTATCACATCACACCAGAAGACGAATTGCCTTACAGAGATTATGTTTGACCAAGCTCTGGAGCAAGCTCGTAGACTTGATGAGCCGGCGACTGTCGGCCCACTCCATGGAGTGCCTATGACTCTGAAGGATCAATTCGATGTCGAGGGCTTTGACACTACACTTGGATATGTAGGCGAGGCGTTCAAGCCAGCGACGGAGGACGCATTGCTTGTGAAGATCTTGAAGAGAGCTGGTGCTGTCTTTCTGGCAAAGACTAATCTGCCGCAGAGTATCATGGTGAGTACTGATTGATAGCACGATTACGAATGCATGACTGTCGCCGTGCCGCCGATCTAGAATTGCGCTCACAAACGAACAGTGGTGCGAAACTGAGAATCCGCTCTTTGGTCTGACTACGAATCCCATGAATCCAAAGCTTACTCCTGGTGGCTCAACAGGAGGAGAAGGCGCTTTGCTTCACGAGCACGGCAGTCTGGTAGGCTGGGGAACTGACATAGGTGGCAGCGTGCGCATACCAACTCACATGATGGGCCTTTACTCTCTCAAGCCTAGTAGTGGCAGACTTCCCTATCTAGGCTGTCAAGTCAGTACAGCAGGCCAAGAACACGTCCCATCAGTCATAGGCCCTATGGCACGCAGTCTGGACTCCATCGAAACAGTGACCCGCACCGTCATCGACGCGGAGCCGTGGAACGACGACCCAACCTGCCACCGCCTGCCCTGGCAACAAAACATCTACACCTCCATTCAGTCCCGCCCACTCATCATCGGCCTCCTCCTCGACGACGGCCACGTCCGTCCCCACCCACCCATAATCCGCATTCTCCACGAAACGGCCTCCAAACTCTCCTCCGCCGGCCACACCATCATCCCCTGGAACCCAGGCACTCTCCACCCCGAATGCATCCAAGTAATGGACTCTTACTACACCGCCGACGGCGGCGAAGACCTCCGCCGCTCCATCGCTGCCGGCGGCGAACCCATGATCCCACATGTCGAAGCCCTCGTGAATCGCGGCAAAGCAATCTCCGTCTACCAATACTGGCAACTCAATCAGCGCAAACGCGCCGTGCAAGCTGCCTATTTGAAGAAGTGGAACGAGACGCGTGATCCGGTCAGCGGCAGGAAAGTCGACATCTTACTTATGCCCGTCATGCCGCATAGTGCCGTGAAGCATCGAGCGTGTAAGTGGGTCGGGTATACCAAAGTGTGGAATCTGCTAGACTACACGGCTGTTGTGCTTCCTGGTGGGAAAGTGGATAAGAAACTTGATCGGAAAGTAGAGGAGGTGTATGAGGCGAGGAACGAGCTGGATAGATGGAATTGGAGTCTTTACGATCCGGAGGAGATGGATGGGTTGCCTGCCGGTATACAGCTTGTTGGGCAGAGGTTGGAGGAGGAGAAAGTGTTGGGTGCTGCGAAGGTTGTAGAGGAAGTGTTGAGGAATGCTTCGTAGAGATCTGTAATCACGGTAGTTGCATGGTCGCTCTGCATGTTGTTGTTCGCTGCATTCTCCATCTCTCGCTTGAGCGCCTTGGGCGATAGTATCAGCGTGAGATGTCAACGTGTTGCTGGACCAACGTGACAAGTTATCAATTCCGCTTCGTTCCACGTCAGCCTAGCTTGGGACATCGCGTTTAAGCACCTGGTGCGGCAAATGCAGAGAAAACATGATGATCAACTCATCCAATTCCATTAGTACGTACGTATCAAGCGATGTATGTCTCTCCCTCGATGTAAAAGCCAGCCGTCTCTTCTTTCATCCATCACACTCTTCACTCTTCAGAGTCACACACACAAAGCAAAGCAGCATCGCAGCGAAGCCTTCGTTAATACATCAGATCGTAGAAGTGAAGTTAAAGCAGCAGCAGCAGGAAAAACAACACGCAGCGAGCAAAAAAGCAGTGCAGAACAGGAACAGCATTTCCAAGACTGTCGAACAAGAAATTCCGGGCTGATGATGATGATCATCGCCCTGCAGCTGTCGCTAGACAGATGCCAGGGCGAGTATCACTCTCTCCCTTCATATCCAAGCGTGTTGAACTCCTCGTTACGCCCATGTCCCATAGTAAATGCCAAGCTTTGCATTCGAAACATTTTAAAATCAAAAAACAGCAGCCGTTCAGTATTACCCAGTAAGCATTCGATATCCTCCATCTTTCGATTCTTTCCAGTTATGCAAAAGTGCATGTAAAGAGTAATGCAGAACGGAGGTCGTTACACAATCATGGGGGTATTGATCTTGGCGGTCGTGGCGGTGGGCAGCGAGCTCCTTGATATCTTTCTTCTCTACTTTTGTTTTCGTTCTCATATCGATCGTGCGATCATAAGTGATTTGTCGTCATGGTTCTCAAAGCAGTCATCGACAGCTAGAGCTACTGTCGAGACGCTGATGATGCTAGTCATGCTTTCGTAAGTCATGCTTTCGTCGTTGTCAGTGCGGTGTGGGTATCGAGCCCGACACTGAGCATAGAGGGTAAGGACAGTGGTCGCCGGTCTCAGCAGGGGCCGCTCTAGTGCTCGACAGTAATCTCAGCTGCACTGCTCTGCTGGGAGAGCTCGTCGCTGTTGCGCTGCATGTGGCCATTTGGCCTACGTGGGAACCCGGCGCCGCGCTCTGGAAGAGGGCCGCGTGGCTGGCGTTCGGGACCACCTTGCAAGGCGCTTCGAGTCTGCGAGCGGTCGTCGTAGTTTGTGCTGAAAGAGCGGTTGCTACCGATGGGACCTGGATTGCCACTCTCCCAAGATGGGAAGCCTCGGAGGCCGCGTGGGCTACCACCGAAACCACCTCCGATGTTCATGTTGCCCAGGCCGTTAATGAGACCAGCAGCGTCTCCACGTTCGGCAAGACCAGATGTCGGTGTCATGAGGGTTGGAGTGTTGGACTGGCCGCTCTCTCTGCCAAAGTCCTGTTGAAGTCGTTGTACATTGTTGTTGAGGGCAGCAGGGAAGCTAGCGGTAGATGGTACGGGAGATGGTGTGTATGAGCGGAGATCGGCAAAGGACTTGGCGGACCGCAAGTTGGCTCCAGGAGTGAGGCCGTTAGGTGTGTCAGCATAGCCTATGTAGCCGGAGGCTTGGTGACGCAAATGCTGCGGAGGATAGTAGCCTTCATTCGTGCGCACATCGCTGAAATCGGTGGTCGCCGCTCTGTTCAGCTGCCGGCGCTGATCAGTCTGGAGGTTCGAGAGCGAAGGCATTGGTGGGCTCAGGCGCTGACGGCCTTCCTTGTAGACGTGAACAGCTCTACGGTCTGCATCGCCCTTGGATGCGTGTCCTAGACCCATGTGGTGTGCCAAAGTGTGGACAATCCTGCGCTCCGGAGGAGAGAGGGTTGGTGCAAAGACGAGAAGATCGCGGCCGGTATCCTCCTTGAAGAGGAGTAGTTTTGTGTAGTACTGCAACGTGGTAGGATCGTTCAGGTCCACTTCTGCGCCAGTGTTGGGATCAGCATACGTGCTGGGAGGGAAGCCAGGGCCAATCTTTTGACGAGCTGAGACTGGTGATGGAGAGCTAGCATTGATCATGCGCGACCCCAGAGAAGATGCAGAAGCCTGCGTCTGCAAAGTGCTACCGCCCATCGGCCGGTGCTGTTCTTCGAGCTGGCCTCTCCGCTCTCTCTTTTCGCGCTCAATTCGCTCACGTTCCGCAGCTGGCAACATCTTCTTGTATTCGACTCGCAATTTTCGCCCGTTAAGCTCAAAGTGGTTCATCGAGTCGATGACTGTTGCCGTTTCGTCCGGGTTGGTGAAGTTGGCAAAAGCAAGTCCTCTGAACACGCCATTGTCGAAGTGGTAGTTAAACGCATACGGCAATGGCAGACCCATCTCGGTCATGATGCCCACAAGCTGCTCTTTCTTGACCGCGAACGGAATGTTCTTGATCACGATAGCGGTAGGAATGAGCTCCTCGTCCGGTTCCGAGTGCATATCGTGCCGTCCCATCTGTCCCCCATAGCCTCCCATTCCTGATCCTCCGTACTGATTCATGGGCATCTGCTGTTGCTGCTGATCCATCCAGGCCTACACGCTGGTTGTTAGTATGTGACCCAAGGAGATCAGAACTGGTATGGGGAACGTACAGAAGGAAGGCCCGAGCGGTTTCCTCGCGATGGAGGCTTGCGCAAACCCGATCCGCCGAGTCCATTCAGCGTGTTGTTCTGGCCAAATGCGCCAGCGTTCCACGACTGGCCGCCCATTTCATATCCGCCATTTCCGTAGCCGCCTACAGTCGCGTTGCGCATGTCGCTGGGGTTGTATCGAGTGTTGCCGTTGTAAGTTTGCGCGTGGTCTTCGGCTGTATACAGACCAGATGGGAGATGGCCGTATGCTTCAAACTGCTGGCGCGAGGTTTGGCGGTGGAGCGAATTTTGCCGGGCCGAAGTTGGAGAGCGGGAGGCCGGATTGTCGTAATACATGTCAGCAAATTGTTGATGCTGCATGTCGGGTGGCTGCCAGAGTGTCACGCTGGCGGTGCGGTGGAGAGAGTATTTCTACTGCCCGACAGGCCCGCCAAGCTGCTACAGACACTTATACAGCCCACTCGCGTATTGCGGGCGTCAGATCCAGAGTAGCGCAAATGCACGCCGGATGTGGTGTTTGGGCAGGTGCGAGGGTTGAGGTGCAGGAAGGCGCGGAGAATATGATGCGGGTATTATTGTTGTTAAAACGTTGCGAGGCACCTGCAAGCAAGCTTGGTCTGCCTTGACGAGTCGTCCCGGCACACAGTTCGTGATCTCGTGAACCAGTGATGGAGCAGCCAAACAAAGAAAGACTGTACCACGCCGGAGGTGATGAAGGGATGATCAGACAGGCAGAAGGGAGTGACACCAGGAATGGCGGTGGTGGTGGTAATGTTAAGAAATACACGCACGCTGGAGTCGTAGAAGCAGCAGGGCGTCAGTGCGCACAGGCTTTACCTCTGTCTCTGTCTCCCTGAAATAACTAACTAGTCGACAGAGTCCTCTCCTTTCTCAAAAAGACAGGGGCCTCATCAATTTGATCGGCTGGCTACGTCGACTATCGTATTAATATTACCTCTGCGTCCACCACTGAATTGGGTCTCCCAGAGAGTCAACGGGCCATGCAACGCAGTGTCCAGGCAGTTGGGAGAAGACAAATTCTGCGATCCACCAGACTGTGACCAGGCCGCGTCCATTCCCATACACACTTGTTGCCTCTGTGGCCACCATCGTCGCCACTACGTCGCCGCTCCACGGCCAGTCATACCATGTGCAGTCTCTGCTGCATATTGCATGACAGAATGCATCACGGCCGGCGAACAGCACCCGCCAGCCCACCTGCCGTGCGAGGACTTGGGACACTACTTATGCCTGTGTTGCAAGGATCAGCTCTCGACGAGCAGTAGTGTGCATGGCCGCTTCGCGTATGGCAAGCCTCCAACTGCGTGTGAGCTTGCAGAGGACATGCGTGTCTCAGAAATGATCAAGCCAATCAGGCTGCGTTGCTAGCTACCACCCTCCCACTCGTACGTGCAAATAATCAACTACTTGGTCGTGGAAACTTGTTGCTGGGAAAGAGGGGTCTCTTGCCCGGCGATCGTTTCTGGCCATCCATCTCCCGAATTAACCATTTCCCATGCGTCGCGAGGCGTTTGCGGCCCGGCGGCTTCGAATCTCGCCATCGAATCTCGTCACTTCATCAGCCTTTGCTCATCTTGCTTTCTCGTGCCCCTGCTCGGCGCCGGGCACTACGACCACAAACAACCTCGAGCCTAACTAATACTGTTCAACCAGGGACAAACACGCTGCTGCTGCACGACTTGATCAGTAGTGTGTCGAGTGCATGCACAGCAGCAAAGCTGGCTTCCATGTTGCCCGTGTTTGCCTGCTGCATGCGCGGCGTCTCCAACGAGGGGCTGGAGTACAGGAGCCCTCGCCATAACCAAGGTCCTGAGGCCGTTACACTGCATCACGACAAGCTGCAACCAACCTTGAAAGCAGGGCTACACAAGGCACGGCTTCCGCAACCGCCACCCTGTATTGACGGATGCTGCAGCTTCGGACTGGTCAGGTCTGCACGTCGCTCCCTCGCTCGTGCACATGTCGATGGAAGTGGTGCTTCCATTGCTTACACGGTCAGTGATTGGATCTCCCGCGATGCGTGACTGGACCTGACAGGTACCAATACCGTATCCCTGGCTTGATCGCGCACTCCATTTATGTCAGCTGATATGCTTGTTCATTCTCGCACCATTGACAGATTCACTTTCGGTCCTTCCTATCCGACCTTGCCAGCGTCGTCAAAGCACGGAGTATCATAAATGAGCTTTGCATTATTTCGGAGAGTCATTTTGATATGAAGCAATTTCAATGTGCAGCTTCAGAACTGATCGCAAATCGACATGGCAACCACAGATGGCTCCACACCGCGCTTATAACAAGCTCTGAAACCGACGTGAAACCCGACAACCGATCTTACGGCGAGGACAGTGTTCGTAACAGACTAGGAACAGCTGCCAGACGTCATTGGACTTTCGAACAACTCATGCATGAACTCGTTCAAGGGTCATGGCTGACCAGGTCCACCCAAGAGACTAAGCAAGCATGGCAAGGACTTGGTGAGAAAAAGTATATCAAACTTCGGCCACGTTGCGGTGAAAGAAAATCATTGCACTTACGTTCATCATCCGCAATTGACGCGATTGCTATGGAGACCGAACAGGAGAAGAGCCATCAATGCTGCGGTGAGTTGATGAGCTGAAGTCGGCGAGTCGTTCAGGCATCAGATGGGAAGGACGACACTAGACAAGGAAGATTAGACCGTAGGCCCGGTTTGGCGTCCGCGACCTAGCTGATATCGAGGACTCTACTCCACTCCGCTGACGGCCTTGTCCTGCGAAATTCCACTTCTGACCCAAAATATCCGGCTTCATTCCACGCGTGCATCGTCGCAGAATCGTACGGACCATGAGCAGATCCGCCGTCGCGTGCATCGCTCCATCGGTACTCCCACGCGTCTGCTGCTCCACTACTGTTGCCATCGTCGGCACCTGTCACGGTTTCTGCGGCCGCTGGCTTCCAGTCTTCGCCGGTCTCCCGGCGATACTGCCGCATGAGGATCTCGCGCTCTGCCTGGTAGATCTCATGTTGACCGCGGGAGTAAAGAGCATCTGCAGCTCCAGTGATGGCATCGACAGCTTCCCTTCGAGCCTCCTCCTTGGGATCAACGCTTCCATTCCCATTGGCCTCGGGCTCATCGACTTCCATGCCATCACTCCTCTTCTGCTGCTTCTTCTGCTTCCACTTGGGCACCTTCTTCTCCGTCGTCTTGCCCTTACCAAGTCGTTGTAGTGCTTCAAGTGGTGTCTCGCCGGTGTCGAGCTGAGCGATGAGGTTCGAAAGCACATCGCTCGTAAGGACAGCATCGTCCTGCATGGCTTTCCTCCGTCGCTCCTCTTCTCGCTTCTCCTCTGCCTCCTTTGCCTTCTTCATGTCCTTCTTGCTCAGGCCTTCCAGCCAGTTATCGTTCACAGCATCTGGATCTTGTGCTTTCCTTACAAAGTTCCCTGATTCGTCGAACTTTCCTTCTTCCTCTTCGTTTTTGAGATTGTAGGCATCTAATCGTGGTGCATGCTTCTTTTTGCTTCCGGCTCCCAGCTCTGCTGCATCCTCCTCGTCCATTTCCTCTGGCAGCTGATCTCGTTCTTCCTCATCTCCAGACGATTCTGACTCCTCATCTCGCGCTGGGCGTTTGCCCTTGCCACCCATCAGGATGTCAGCAGACACATGGCCGCCAGCTTCACTGTTCATAACCTGTCCCTCGATCTCACTCTGGTCCAGAAATCTCACGTCTTTGCCTTTGCCTTTACCCTCCTTTGCTAACTCTTCGTCATCATCTCCGTCTGGTTGCAAGTCCTCCTCAAGGTCTGCAAACATATCATCATCGTCCTCATCTTTGCTCTTTGCTTCACTGTCTTTCTTCTTCGCCTTTTCTCTCGCTCGCGCGTCGAAATTGTCGTTGTCAGAATCTGACTCGTATCCGTCGATATTTACAGCATTGCGTTTCGTATTCGTGCCAGATTTGCCTATCACATCGGCATCGAGGATTATATCCTCTTCGGGTGCATCTGCTGCCAATGTGCTAGGATTGCGGTAGTCGAAGCGAGGTTTCTTGCTTGTGTTTTCGTGAGAGCGCGCAAAGTCCTCTGCTTCGCGCTTCGGGCGCGCTGCTGACTTTGCATTGGACATGTTTGCGACTGGAAGAGTGGTCGTGGAAGAATACGTGTGAACATTGAAAGTCCTCATTCACGAAAGTCGAGCTTGGAGAGCTCGAATTAGGTCATAGTTGCATGACTCGCGTCAACGCGGCGCTGTGCATTTGGGTGCTAGCAATATGTACATGCAATGACGCCTAAGCTTCATGCATATGGAATTGGTATCCGATCGAGGCTATCTTCGAGGTGCTGTATACCCTCAAGCCTGTTCACGGCCTTTCGCTCTTTTCCAAATCTCCCCAAAGCCAATCCTTTCAATATCGTATACTGCTGTGGACAGCAAGCCGACAGCGGGCTGACAACTTCTTTTGGTCAGAGGTCTACTTGCTTGCTCCACGCGGTGTAACGCATCCGACGTACCAGTAGATGCGGACTCAGCAGAAGTCGATTGGGGCTTTTCTGTGATCCAATGACGTACCCTCGGATGTCCAATGTATCAGCTGCCAGCAGGGCTGATAGACTCCAGTCGGGTCGAGACGCTCAGCTGTATGGTGAGGCCTCGCAGGTGCAACACACCACCAAAAAGACTTCTCCCGTTGGAGAACCTCCATATAGTACAATTCAGTCATTGTTGTCGAATACTCTGCTACCCACCACGCATTGTCTTAGATCCAGGGGGCTCACTCAAGTCGTCCATATTCAGAGCGGTAATGAAGTCGAGCTGTTCGGTCTGCGGCTCTTTACCACTGTCGTGACGATCATTCATGTGCAGAGCAGCTTCGAGATCGAGGTTGTCATCATCTCCGGTTTTGCCAAACTCCCGCCCGGCACTCGCCTTCGGGTTCCTGTACTGCTGCTCAAGCTGTTTCCTTCGTGCTTGATCGACATCGGACCAGTCACCTTGCATACCATCGCTACTGAGCATGCTACTGCCCAATTTCTCCATCTTTACCATACGCAGACGATCAAGTGCAGTTTTGAAATCGTCCAGAATGATCATATCTGTGAGACATCGAAATATGAACGCGAGCTTCCAGAAGGGATTGATGCCATCGGGAAGGCCGGACGATGGAATAGCGTGAGTGACAGCGAGGATATCCGCAATGAGAAATCCTATGCTCAGCAACATTGCTCCAAGAAGCACTCCAAAGCGCGGTGATGCGCGGATGAGTTCAATGTAACCAAAATCATACCTAGACTTGATATTATAGAACAGGTTGCAGGCTGTGAATATCCACCACGGGTCCCGGCAAAGGGCTTCATAAGGTCGCGTCTTGGTGAACAGTCTGCTATTACCGCTGAAGTATAGGAAGTTCGCCACCACTTCAAGGACCCAATATGGTTGAACCAGGATCACTGTGCCGATGTAGAACATGCTGGCTCTCTTGCTTAGGAATGGTTTGTTTTTCATCCATGCAATCACATTGTGTAGGGACCAGCTAGCGTTCAGTGGTATGGCGGTGATACTAAGGTACCAGTTATATACTGGTGCATCTGGATGTGTCAGCAACTGTTGAAATCCAGACTTGCAAGTTGATGCTCACTCGTGAAGATGAAGGTGCCATGAAACGTGCCAAGAAGTAGCTGGACAATGTCAGTCTACGACGTCTCGCTGACCGTGACGTTACCTCCTCACCTCAATGACGATCAGCTTATGCAGCAGAATGCGTCGACGCATGTTGGAAAATGCAACGCAGGCCATGATTATCAGCGAGCCGACCATAAACCCTTGGGCCCACGACTCGAGTATCAGCCCAAGGGGATCGGTCGGCTTCTCTACATCGAGTGTCATCGTCGTGTTCGTCGCCGTGGAATCCAGCTTGCCAAGCTTGTGAGGAGATGACTAGAAGTGGCTAGGGCACGCGCGCGTGAAATCGAGTTGGCAGTTCGCAATCGCCCATGGCCCACACAGCCTACGAGCACAATCGCTGAGCCTAGTGATGGAAAGAGGGAAAGCTGGTGCGTGATGCAAAGTTCATCGTCAAAGGGATTTTGGAGCTGACGAGAATTGCCATGAGGTGAGTGAGCTAGGGTCTGTTCGTGCGGGTGCGGAGTGGTTGTTTAGCTAGCGGGTGTGTCATCATCGGCGCGCACCACCACACCTTTACGCTCTCCATATTCATTCGATTCACAAAGCCACGCGGATTTGCCGGCTTTGTAGCTGAGAGTCGGACTGAAGAAGCTCGAGTGGTTATATAGGCTGATGAGTGAGCCACAAGAATGCAGCCAGCCAATTTCTACTAGTCCATCGCCGTGGCTACGTCAGCAAAAAGTCGTGTCTCGGCTAGAAGTCATCCCCGCGTAACGCTCAGACCACGTAACGCTCAAACTCTAAGAACATGTCGTTAGTATTTGGAGTCACTTATCTCAATGACCAATTGACCGATTCGCTTCATTTCAAGTGCGTTAGATCGCCTATATACTAATCTTGCTTATGTCAACTTTTAGTATTACAATGCGGCTTCGTTGTTATTGTTTCTTAATAGCTGGCTTTGCCGGCTTGTCTACTACTACATTGTCTAGACTATTAAATACTAGTTGTTGCAGCTTCTTAACTAACGTAACGTGCTTGCTTCTTCGTATTAGTCTTGCTAAGGCTTGTAGTTTAGTATTAAGTAGCTAGTTATATTGTTTAACCTACTTCTTAAACTCCTTTATAATAGTAGTCTATCGCTGTTTTTCCTCCTTATCCTTCTTTACCTATAACCTAGCTATAATACGTTATTCTTTAAGTATCTTCTATTATAAGCTCTTAAGCTATTACTCCTACTTCTTATATTATTTATCTAGCTTATTCTGCTCCTTAGCCTACTTACGTTATATCTGTAGCTTAAGAGTACGTATAATCTTCGCTAGAGACTAAAATATCCCTCCTTAGCCGCCCTTAGTACGTATCTCTTTAACTACCGTCTTGCTACGCTTGCGCTTCTTCTTCTCTTTAACTAGAGCCTTACGAAAGCCCTTATTCTTAGCCTCAAGTAGTACTACGTTAGTAGTTAGCTTCAGAATAGTGCTATTAAGTTTCTTAACCTTGGACTTAGTCTCTACGTCTAGAACGTGCTTTGTAGTCTCTTTGACGATAGCTCTAATCTACTAGAATTAAGAAGTAGATAGTCTAGAGCTACTATTACTTCTAGCTATACTAGGTCGTATCGTTAGTATTAGTTTCTTCTTCTTCGGCTTAAGCGCTTTAAGGACTATATCGCGGTAGAGAGGGTATATACTAGTAGCTTAGAAGCCTAAGAGGATATTATATTAGCTTAGAGCTTGCTCCTATACTAGATAAAACAGCCTAAAGAAGTCACGCTTAGAGATAGAGGATAGTCCTTAATAGCGAGTAAGATAGTTGTTTAGAGCGCTATAATAGTACTAAGCTAGTAGACTAAACACCTTAACGTCTAGAGGCTATAATCTATACGTTATATACGGTAGAAACATAATAACGAAGATCCTATACGCTATAGCCTATTTAAGGAACTCTATAGTAATATACGAGCCGTAGCTATCTAATATAAGCATTCTCTAGTCTCTTCCGCGGCGAGCTTTCTCTTTAGTAAAGCGATCGAATATCTCTTTAAGCTAGGCTATGCCTAGCTTATTATCTATCTAGCCGTTCGTAGAGGATATAAATAGAGCTATATACTTCGTTATATTAAGATCCTATACCTAAGAGTCTTAGATATTACTAGAAGTAGCTTTATAGATTAGGCCTAGAGGAATTACTATACTATCTACGTAGATACAAGCTAGTATTGTAATCTACTCTCTATTACTATCCTAAATACTTATAGTAAGCTCCTTAGCTTTATTAGACTACTTAGTAAAGATACGCTTACACTTCTACATGAAACTAATTATAAACCCCTTCTTATCTACGTTATATATATTAGCTAGTATAATCTCGTAATCCCTTATCTTAAGCTCTAGAACATCGTAGAATAGGCCTATTATATATAGGTTCTTAGCTCGTAAGCGGTCCTTATCGAGAGGGTTAAGATATCCGGAATCAATCTTATAGTAGTATCGTTTTACGAAGTTAGTAACCTAGTTCTTTCCTAGTACCCTCCTCCTAATCTCTATAGCGAATATATAGACCTAAGTAGGAGTTAGTAGTATACTTAGCCGTATAAGCTTATTAATATACTCTACGAGCGTTCTTTCCTAGGTATCGTTAAGGAGTTATTAGGACTCGATTTTGTGTCGTATTAAAGCTACAGTTCTATTCTACCGTCTACCGAGCTTATAACGACAGACATAATACTCTTTAGTAATCTATAATATATTATACTTATCTGACAGGGCTAGGGCCTCAAGTGCAGCCTTAATTGGGTCCATATTGGCTATCTAATTGATGTTGTAACATGCATAGTTTGAAGCCAAAGTTGAGCGTCACGTGTGCCGAGCGTTACGCGGGGATGACTTCTAGGGAGGATCTGCCCCTCTGACGGCGTCTGTGGTTTCTCCATTTCGCACCTCGTTCGTGGCAGAAGACAGTCCTACAGTCCATTTCGAGGCATGAGCTGAGAATTCCATAAGTGATGAGGGTCTCGACTGACAACGCTAGGCGAAGATTAGACGCAGATACCTAAGTAAAGTCTGCGGTGGTCGTTGCCCTAGTATGCCCGCAGTTCTCGCCAAGCTCGAGAGCAGTCTATGAGGTCGTGGCCATGCTGGCGAAGAGAACAGCAAGCATAGTCATCTATTCCTGCGATCTGCCAAGCATCTCTTCGACAACACATGAGAATCGTGTCTAATCACGTCGCCAACGACCCCTCTTCAAATCCTCACAGGTTCAGTGGTAGACCCGCCAAGGATGCATTCCTGGCCTACTTTCTCGCAAGCACGCAACAGCCCCACGACCACACACAATGCACGCTATCGTCACAAATCCATATCTTTCAAGCCAATGTTCAAGCAGATCGACGTTGTCGACCAAAGAGAGCTGCAGGAACAGCTTAGCCGACCTGCATTATTCCCCGGACTGCATCTTCATTTAGGGTAGCTACATCCACCTTCCGAAGACTCTCGATGATATTTGCTGGCAGCGTGACCGGTTGCTGATGGATTTTGAGAGAGCTGACGTTGTCACTCTCTTGCTAGGCGGAGACGACTTCTGTTCGGCCTGTCGGGATACCCCTTCATATAACAGCGAGCACGGAATGCTAAGCCAGAGCTTACCGTTCCTGCCACTGTGTCATCACCCATCTGAACAGCAATAACCTATATCATGTTGACAATTACGCTCTCAATCGTGTTTCTCGGACTTATCAGTGCTGCTTCGTGTCGACCGATATTCAGACATGATGTTTATACGAAGAATCTGGTCAAGAGAGACAGCATATCAGGGCCGAAGATCAATGGAGCTAACTTTCCAGGTATCGTATGGTTTCATTTACTATCATGACTCAGCTAACGCAACATAGATCCCGGGTTGATATTTGTAGACAAGTGGTATGCGTTCGCTACACGTACCATCGGCAGTAGTATACACATTCAAGTCGCGACTTCCTTGGATTTTGACGAG
Source organism: Septoria linicola (assembly GCA_024114885.1). Classification (NCBI taxonomy): domain Eukaryota; kingdom Fungi; phylum Ascomycota; class Dothideomycetes; order Mycosphaerellales; family Mycosphaerellaceae; genus Septoria; species Septoria linicola. The sequence goes on from CP099420.1 coordinate 3,215,216, forward strand.
TGGTCTCTACATTACAACTCGGACGGGACACAATACAATGTATTACAGAACCTACCGGCTTGGGCAGTGCAGGATGTACCGAATACTTGGGCTCCAGATGTCAATCAGCTCGTAAGTCTGTCCACATGCGTGCGTGAGAGTTCCTCTGATCCAATCACAGGACGATGGTAGTTTCGTAATGTACTTCAGCGCGAGCACAATTGAAGATACTACCAAGCACTGCGTAGGAGCAGCAGTTTCCGACAACGTGCTCGGCCCATACACGCCTACAAGCGATGAGCCACTATTCTGCCCGCTATCCGAAGGAGGTGCAATCGATGCAGCTGGCTACAACGACGATGGACAGCGATATATCGTCTACAAAGTCGATGGCAACTCGCTAGGCCACGGAGGAGCTTGCAACAACCAAGGTGAGTTCCATGGCAATGCGTTGTCGAGCATAGCTGATCGTTCTCAGTCGAGCCAATAGTCCCCACCCCTCTAAAGCTGCAGCCAGTAGCTTCAGACGGCTACACTCTTCAAGGAGATGCGACCATATTACTCGATCATGTCGGCGCCACAGACGACGGCATTCTTGAAGCACCAGTGGTAGTCAAGAAAGACGGGATATACTTCTTACTATTCAGCTCTGGCTGCTTCACCACCACGAACTACGATGTCGATTACGCTACAGCAGACTCGATCACTGGACCTTACACGAGAGCAGCCTCCCCACTGATCTCGACTGGCCAGGATGGCCTCCAGGGACCAGGCGGAGCGGATGTCTCGAAAGATCTGAAGTATTTACTGTTCCACGCAAACTACGGCAATGGACGTGGACTGTTCACCGCGATGGTGACTATAGACGGACAGACTCTGACAGTATGAGAACTAGTAGACAAGCAGAGAATACGGCAGATCATGTACCAAGTAATGAAACCAGAACTTTATTTTGCAAAAACCACACCTCCAAGCTTTCAGTTTACTCTATTAATCCCAGTGCGCGAAGTTCTGCAAGACCACACCCTCATCTTTCCGAGCCACGAGTCGTCCGACTTTGTACACTTTCTCCCCTGCGCTTGTCAACGCCTCAGTAGCAGCAGCCACGTTGGACTCCTTGACAGCTATCACCATGCCCAGACCAGTATTCCAAGTACGCGCAAACTCCCGACTGCTGACATTGCCAGCCTTCTTCAGCCACTGCAGCACATCAGGCACTGGCCATGCCCCAGCATCGATCTCTGCAGCGAGATGCTTCGGCAGCATGCGAGGGACGTTGTCTTCAAGACCTCCTCCTGTGATGTGTGCCATTCCGAGGAGGAGATCCTTCTTCACTGCTGCAAGCAGTGGCTTGACGTAAATGCGAGTAGGCTCGAGCAAGCTATCACCAACTGTGATGTTTTGTGCCCAGGGAGCCTGGTCGTGGAAGCCAAGACCTTTCTTCTCGAGAATCTTCCGTACGAGCGAGAAGCCGTTGGAGTGCACGCCACTGCTGGACAGACCGAGAAGCACATCGCCGTCGCTCATGGCGTCGAAGTCAGGAAGGACTTTCTGGCCTTGTCGAATCACACCAGTAGCGGCACCGCCAGCATCGAAGTCCTTGCCAGAATACATGCCTGGCATTTCTGCAGTCTCGCCACCGACGAGTGCCGCGCCGGCTTGCTTGCAGCCTTCTGCGACGCCTTTGATGAAGTTCGCCGCGTCTTCTGGGATGAGCTTGGAGCAGGCGTAGTAGTCCATGAAAGTGATTGGCTCAGCGCCTTGGACTACGAGATCGTTGACGTTCATGGCGACAAGGTCGATTCCCACGCCTTGGAACTGCTCCATTTCGAATGCAATCTTGAGCTTTGTGCCGACACCGTCGATAGCTTGCACGATGATTGGTGCGTCTTCACCGAATCCAGCTGCTTTGAGGTCGAAGACTCCGCCGAAGCCGCCGATCACAGCATCAGTGCCCGGTCGGCTTGTGGATTTCACGGCAGGCTTGATGAGTTGCACGAAGTCGTTGCCCGCATCGATCGAAACACCAGCATCGGCGTAGGTCATGCCGTTGGTCTGCTCCTTTGAGCTCGACTCCTCAGACACAGTCAGGCCATCAAATGCTGGCTCAAGCAGCTTCCATGTGCAGGTAATGTTCTCCTGCTTGAACTGCTCCAAAAGGTGGTTGGCGATCTGATCGAAGTTCTCAGTGGCCAAGGCGAGGATGGTCGGTCCTGCGCCCGAGAGGCAGATGCCCAGCAGTCCAGGATGTGAGTCGGGTGTGACGGATTTGAGGATCTCCGTCAATCCTGGGATCAGGCCTTGACGGTAAGGCTGGTGCAGACGATCCTGCATGCCATCGTAGATAAGCTCCGCATTTGGCGGGCTCTGGCCAAGTGCTGTGGTCAACAGTGCAACACGCTGCAGGTTGAAGATCGCATCTTCTTTTGTGTATGCGCCAGGTACAGCTTCACGAGCCTTTGCAGTTGCGACTTCGAAGTCTGGGATGATGGCAATGCACTTGATCTCCTTCGCCCAAGGAAACCTAATATGCTTTGCGATGTTGTGTGGCGGGACAGGAGGCTTGAGACCAGTGTCTTCACCACCTTGAGGCATGGGAAGCACTTCTGACATTGGAATCTCTCTTCGCTTGACATCAACGGGATCCAGCTTCTTGGTGTAGCTGCCGACAAAGCCACCGTACATGGAGGCCGCGACGTTGTCTGGGTGCTTCTCGATCATGAGACAGAAGTCCAGCAGTCGGTCCTTGTCGAGCTTCAGATCTCCGACAACGTTGCCCAATGCTACACCAGCGACAATGGCAGCGCCAGAAGAGCCAAGGCCTCGACCAAAGGGAATCGCATTGTTGATGTGAACATGTGTTGGTACCGGGAATGACCGTTGATCGTGACATCTCAGCACGTACAGTGCGATTCTTGTGATGAAGTGGCGACTGGCGTCGAGATCCACTTGGTCGGCTCCAAGGCCTTCTTGTGTGATTCTGCAATTCTGGGGTGCAGTTTTAGATTGCTCATCGTTGACAGTGACTCTGAGCTCGAGGTACTCCGAGAGTGCAAGTCCGATTACATCGTAGCCAGGTCCTTGATACGGTCAGACGAGGTCAAGAGGGCGATTTGGGAGTTGACTTACCAATGTTGGCAGAGGAGCATGGCACCCCTACATTTATTTAGCAGTCATTCAATGCTAGCGTTATGTGAGAAGCGAGCGTACTGATCAGTGTGGTCGCCATGATTTCAGGTATGAAGTGATTGAGGCAAAGACTGCTAAATGCCTCTGCTAGCGACACAAGATCACCTGCAGACTTGATATAGGCGAACGGCAGATGTAGGATGACTCGTCGGATCAGACCGCCGAATCACAATGGTCGCACTTGGGTGAATTTTTGGAGCTCTCTCACAGCTTTTCAGCCACTGTGGCGCACAAGCGAGCATGACTAAGGAGAGCTAGCCGCTTACAGAACTCTATCGATCCACTTCGCACGAATGGTGACCATGGTTGATCTAGGAACAAGACTCCGACCCATCATCTGATTCACAACGCAAGTCTAATTGCTACTCTCAGTGTACTCAGCTTCAAAGGTCTCCTTGCAACTGTGTCTCCAAACAAATCCCGTCTTGACTAATGTTTTCACGCACAAACTCTTCGCCCGCCCGGACGTGCCTTGCTTGCATATGCCATCGCCCTAGGCCAAACTTGAGTCTTTCCATATCTCCAGAGTCACTTTCAAGCCCATGAAAGTATGTTCTCTGCCCACGTTCGACATCGTGACCAGACCGCGACTGCACACATAGACCATGGCGTAAGTCTTCGACGGCAATTACATGTCAGCCTGAATTCGAGCAAGACAGCGATCGAACGCCTGCTCGATGTGTGCAAGCTCTATATCCTGCTGCGCCTCATCCCAGTGCACTGCGATCTCGTTGGCTTCGTTGAGTAGCCGAGTGACCAGATCACATGCCCGTTCGAGAAGTTGCTCGCATGTCTCGCCCGCCCGCACACCTTCCATCTCCAGCTGTTGAAATGACTGCTCGGCAGTGGTACCAGTTCGAACATGTTCCAGCTCTTGCTGCCCAGCCGTCACTTTCGTAGCCCCAGCTTCTACATCGACGGTGTCTTTAGCGGCTGGGGAGGTGGCCGTAGCTGCACTACCATCGCACGGCATGAGGTTTGGTGCGAGTACAGGTGATGAGGCGCTGAACATGGCTTCCAAGCGTGCGAGGATTGCACCGCGTCCGGCTTGTGCGAGTTCTTGCTCTTGCCCGGCTAGCGTTCCTGGAGGAGTGTCGCTCACGCTGACTGGCACTTTGTCCAGCTGACTTGTGACTGCAACAGCCTGTCCCGTATGCTGCCCCGAGGTCTCACCAGCTTTGATGCCTTGAACTTCGACATGGTCGGCGCTATTTTCGTGCTCGCACACTGGTACTGCGTACGTGAGAGCTGTACCTCGCTCAACGTCCTGCTCCGAGTCTGGTGTGTCTGTGCTTGTACTGGTGGCGTCGCGTTCAGCTACATTCGTGTTGATGTCGGTACCATCATTGCCTACAGTGGCGCTTCCAACAGCTTCAGTGCCAGGCCAAAAGCGAGAGAGCCACCCAGGCATCTCTCCTCCGGTCTCAGAGCCAGCGCGAGCAACTGTAAAGTTACCTTGGTCTGCTTGTGGTCGTGTCTCGACGCTGCTAGCGTTGAGCTAATGTGTGCTTCGCATGGCATTAGAGCTCATCACATCATCTTCCTTGAGAAGACAGGCAATGGATAGTCGACGTGCTTCTTCAATGGCTGCCAACTTCCGAGCGAGCAGTTTTGGCTTCTCGGTCACTAGAGCCTTGCGCAGAGCGCGCGTCTTCTGAATCAGCCATTGTACGATGGCTTCAGTGTGGAAGCCCTGTTTCTTGGCCTCGATCTCTGCTCGAAACAGCCTCTGATCAAGGAGCCGAAAGTTTGCTACTTGCAGCCTACCAGCATCTGGCTGTCGGGTCTCCCTGTGACTATCGGCAAGGCGCAACGCTGCAATGGCTCGCAGCTTGCCCTGTTCGAGATTGCCCATTCGATGTATCAGGAAATGGGCCATGCCTTGTAACAGGCCTGAGTCATCACGCATCGACACTTCGGCGATCATACGAAACTGGAATAGCTGTACTTGAGCTTTCACGACCTGTAGGCTGCGGAGCTTCTCGAGCCGGGCATCGCGGAGGCGGATCTTGATGTTGGTCCAATCTCGAGTTTTGTGCTTGTGTCGCTTGAGGCGCTCAGAGATTTTCACCATCTGGTAAAGAATGTCATTGACATCGCGAGGCGGAATGGCTTGAATGGTTTCCCCATTCTTTGAGAGGCGAGGAGGTGACAGATCGTCCTCTCCGTCAAACATGCGAGGGACTGATGTGTATGGCCGATTGCGCTCGTCGTCCAGGCCGTGACCGTTCTCTGGGCAGCACGGGAAGTCGTAGAAGCTTGGAGGTTCGCAGCCGCGGCCATTGAGACCGAAGTCGCGCAGAGGCTCACAGTAGCGCAGCGCTGGCGGTTCGCGCTTAATGCGTCTGGTAGCCATGATGGGACATAATGAGCTGGAACTCTGATGCTGGACAGAGGTAAGAGGAGCAAATTTTGTTTTCGTGCACTTGGTTGCGCAACGCGAGCACAGACGTTTCATGCGCGTCTTCAGTCGAAAACTGTGGGAAGTGCAGGAATATGCGCGCGCGGACGCAAAGCTTGGGGCAGTCTAACTTCTCGTTCCGTCCTCACTTCAACAAGCCGTTTTCCGCTCAGCGCGAGAGATTTTCCGCGACCAGCTCACACTTTCGTTTCCTCACGGTGCCCGTTGAAGCGTGCTTGCTGCTTTGAATGCGAGCTCTATACTGGAGCCTTTGCCCGAATTCTGCTATCGTTTTCCAGTACTCTGCTCCTCAATTCTCAGCGCATCCCAATCTCGTGGTATCATCTCCGAATTTGCAAATTGCGTAGAGCCAAGCTAGAAGGCTCATATCATGCAGCACGATAGTATCAGAGTGGAAGACAACGTGTTCAGACTCAGGGCTGCTAGTCAAGAACGGCACATGGTAGAAGTGCCCGCCGTACGCGGTCTGTGGCAATCGGTGATTTGGCGTCGAACGGCTTCGCTCTCCTGAAAGGACAATTAGGTCCCCAGCTCTCACGTCGTATGTGCGGTCTCAGTCGTATCTTTTGAGAGTCATGGCGGCTGCTATGCGTCGTTGCTCGTCCCTCACATTGGAAATCATTCTTTCTCTCCAGGCTCGCTCTCTCAATCCTCATCGCTCTCATCCTCAGACTCGAGCCACTTGCTCATGTATGGTCCATCTAGCCAGTAGCCGAGGCGTCTGTAGTATCCTCTCACCCCCACACCAGAGATGATGGCGATCTTCTTGCTTCCGTGCTCGTCTCGCGCAATTCTCTCAGCCTCTTGCATAAGCAGTGTGCCATATCCTTGATGCTGTGACTTGCCCTTGACTCTCTCATGAATTGGCACAGCAGATCCGTAGACGTGCAGCTCTCGAACCAAGCTCGATTGCTGACCTGTTAGCTCCTCCCGATACGTATACTTCTCCGAGCACTTCCTCAGCCTCAGCAGGGCGATCAGAATGTCTTGCCTGGGGTCCTCATAAGCCAGGAAAGTCTCCCAGCCACCATTTGCAACATAGTCTCTTCTCACAAGCTCGACCTGATTAGGCCTAATCTTGTGCTTGACCTCATTGATGCCGACCTCGCGGGTTCTCACATCTCGACACGTGGTACCGAAATCCTTCATACGTGCTAGAGCCAACTCTCGTAAATTGCCGTTTTCGACGCCAGATGTTACAAGAGGCATTGGAATATCTCGTTGTACACGATAGATTCTCGTCCAGGGTGGGATCAGAGCCAAAATTCGTGCAACGATGTCGATGAGAACGTTCGGGGTGTAGTTCTTGTACCGACCTGTCCGCCAAAGTTCATACAGACCTGTGCCTCTGATGACGAGGGTAGGGTAGATCTTGAGGCCGTCGGTGCGGAAGGCAGGATTGGAGAAGTATTCTTGAAATTGGAAGAGATCACGTTCGAGACCTACATTTGGCAGGTCGGGCATCATGTGCGAGACTACCTTGAAGCCTGCATCCTTGGATTGACAGAACGTCTCGCAGACTGCCTTGACTGTGTGCCCTCGGTTCGTATCTCTGGCGACATCCTCGTACAAGCTCTGTACTCCTACCTCCAGTCTCGTGCAGCCATAACGGAGCATGTCTGATAAATGAGGTGGCAAGCAGTAGTCCGGTCGTGTCTCAATAGTGATACCTACGCACTTTGTCGTGCTCTGCTCTCCTGCCAGTACGGCTTCGTCGACCTGCGACGTGGAGTAGCCAGACAACGCGTTGTGCAGTTGCGAGATGAAAGTCTCGCGATACTTGGGCGAGAGGGACATGAACGTGCCACCCATGATGATGTATTCGACCTTGTCCACGCTGTGTCCCAGGTTGCGGATCTGATCTACTCTTCCTCTCGCCTGCTCGAAGGGATCGTATCGTGCTCTGATGGCTCGCATACTCGTGGGCTCATAGCCTGTGTATGACTGTGTGCTGTACTCAAAGTCTGAGTCTGGACCACCTGGGCAGTATACGCAGATGTTGCCCGTGTATGCAATATGAGGACATCGATGTGGCTTGCACATGACAGCCACGACTGCTATGCCACTCGCACTGCGAATGGGCTTCGCGATGAGCTTGGGCAGAATGTACTTTTTGTACTGCTCGGGCACGGCGGCGATGATGTCTGTGAGAGGCGGCTGCCTAGACAAGAAGTGCTTCTTGGAGTAGGAGCCTCTCAGAGTGTTGAGATTGACATCCTTCTTCTTCGCATTTGGTTCTTGTGATCGGATCCAGTCTTCGACCAAATAATTGGCGATCTCTGCACATGCTCGCACATATCGTTCGTTCTCTGGGGGCAGCTTGGCCTTGACCGCGGCAGGCAGGCGCTTATGGCGCACTTCAGTCTGTGTCTCCGTCATGGTCGCCATGCTGTTGGTGGAGTGAAGCAGAATGCAGACAGACTGGAGAGAGTGTCCAGAAAGAGCAGTAACATTTCGAATTAATGAGTGCCCCATCAAATGCTGTCAAATGTAGTCAATTGCGTACATGGCAAGTCTGGGCACGGGATGGATCGGGATAAAGTTAAACAGGGAGCTCTAGTTAGTTAGTTAGTTAGCTTCTGCACAGCAAGCAAGCCAGCACGACCGGCAGTAACAGCACAGCATTTCTTCTCTCTCGCTCTTCATCTCGACATCTGCTGATCTCACCACACGTCGCACACAGCTGTGACGGAGTGTACTTCTGTCCTTTCCTTCACCATGAACTCTCTCCGCCAGCCTCTCACGCGCGCGCTGCGAAATGCTCCCGCCGGCCTGACGAAATCTGCAACTCCGGCCAGCTATGCGACCATTTCCGCCAACGACGCGCCTGGCACCCCATCAGGCTACGCAAAGACCGGCTTGAACCTGCGCGTCACCAAGGACACGAAAGTGCTGTTCCAGGGCTTTACTGGCAAGCAGGGAACTTTCCACGCCCAACAGGCCATTGAGTATGGCACGAACGTTGTTGGAGGCACAAACCCCAAAAAGGCCGGCAGCACGCACCTTGACCGCCCCGTCTTTGCAACTGTAGATCAGGCGAGGAAAGAGACCGGCGCAGACGCCAGTGTCATCTTTGTTCCTCCTCCGCTCGCTGCTGCTGGTATCGAGGAGGCCCTTCAAGCCGAGATTCCTCTCGCCGTATGCATCACAGAGGGCATCCCTCAGCATGACATGGTCCGCATCACCGACATGCTGAAGACACAAGACAAGACGAGATTGGTTGGCCCCAACTGCCCGGGTATCATTGCTCCTGTGAGTCCTCTTCCTTATCTTGGCTCGGCCACACTTTTCTTTGCGTTTCATGATGAGACATTTTACAACAAAACATATGATAGGAAGAGTCTGACCTGCCATATCTGGCGGGATTGATTATATGTATACGATCTGATATCAGCTTTACTCGCATCTGAACCACAAATCACGGCAATCAGAGATTCGTTGCTGACCAGGAATGCGATCTAGGGTCAATGCAAGATGGGGATCATGCCTGGCTTCATCCACAAGCGTGGCCGCATTGGAATCGTCTCCCGATCTGGAACTCTCACCTACGAAGCCGTCAACCAGACCACGCAAGCAGGTCTCGGTCAATCGCTTGTCATCGGAATTGGTGGTGATCCATTCTCTGGCACAAACTTCATCGACTGCCTGCGCGTCTTCCTCGCTGACGAGGACACCGATGGTATCATCATGATCGGAGAAATTGGTGGTAGCGCGGAAGAAGATGCTGCAGATTTCTTGAAGGAGTACAACGTCGGCGGCAAGGATGGTCGCGGAAAGCCTGTCGTGTCTTTCATTGCTGGTATCTCTGCTCCTCCAGGGAGACGTATGGGTCACGCTGGTGCCATCGTGTCTGGCGGCAAGGGTGGTGCAGACAGCAAGATCTCTGCACTTGAGGCTGCTGGTGTGACTGTGGAGAAGAGCCCGGCAAGCTTGGGCAAGACTTTGAGGGATCAGTTCATCCAGAGAGATCTCTTGTAAGCGGCGGCGGAAGATATTGTATTGACGGATGAAGGAGAAGCATATACCTCGTTGACTTTGCTGGACAGGCTGTCAACACGGCCGAAAGAGGCGCTTTGTACAGCTTTTTTCTCGATTATTGTGAAATTAGGTAGAAGCGTGTATTGCATGGCATTTGACACCAGTCGTCAACCCACAGACCGGACGCAGTGACCTTTGGATTTCGAACGCAGCATTCGTGGACGTTTGCAAAGCTCGGCGAGACTCTCGGCTGCTTCCTGTGCGTCTGTCCCGACACAAGTCTGCTGTCACTGGAATCTACTTGGAATGGCGACGAAACATGGCGACGAATTCTGATCATGCAAAGCAAGCCGCATCGTCAAGACAGACATTTCATGTGTTTACACAACATCTCATGAACTGACCTCCGCCGGTGCCGCCACTCAATATCGCGTACAGCGGCATGAAAGCTCCACTCATCGTGGGGAAGGAGAGGATCTCGGCCACGGGACACTTATCGAGCACAAGAGCGGCGAGGCGCAACCAACGCGGTGCTTTCGCAGGTCACATCTAAGAAAACCTCCACGGTTCTGGCTCATACATTCGCTGCCTGGACCCGCGTCGACCTGCATGGATCTGGATACTTGCTTAGAGCCAGAAGACAGCCAAGCCTGGAAGGGCAGCTTGGGGAGCTTTTCTTCTCGTCTCCTGCTCGACTGCGTCCAATCGTCTCTGCAGGAAAGGAGGCTAGCGATCTGATCTGAAGTCGCTCTTGATGCCTTGGACAGAGCTAGGGGCTGGAGATGCGACAGGCTTTTCGAGTGTAAGCACACTTGCTACAGCCTCGATCATATCATCCTCGTGGTCCTCGAAGCATGCTTCCTCTGCTTCTTGTCGCTAAAGCCTTGTCTAAGAAAAATCAATGGCATCAATGCAGGACTGGTACAGTCCCCCTGCTGGAACTTGAACTGACCTCGCTGCATCACAGCTGAGAGTGTTTTGGAAGATGCCGAGTCGGCGGACATGCTTTGGAAGGATGGGCATGTCTAGTGAGCAGTCTTCTGCTAGTCGTTCCCGACGCCTGGTACCGTAGCGGACGTTCGAGACCCAGAGATGATGATAGCCAGCGACTGTGCGACTGCCAAGGCTTGCTGTGCAAATGGCAGGCTTTCCTGTCTTAGCACGACCACACGCTTCTGCTCAGCGATATCGTGGAGATAACCTGTGTTCCACGTAGTGTGGCTCTGTCCGACCCTCCATATGTCTTGACCTTCCGCCTGATCGCACCGCCAAGCTCTTCGAGAAGCTCAGCACCCATGGATTTCACGTGCTCTTTCTTGCAAGGTTGCCATTGCATCCGATACGAAACATAGCGCATTGCTTTCTCCGCCAGTAACATCTTACCCCAGGATGCTTGGATGCTTGATCATCAGTCGTCTCGCGTGTCAGGTTGCTTTCGTAGGTCGAGCATCCATTGCCAGTTGGAGTTCCGCGAGCAGCACGACTGCCCCCGTGCGTGGCTGTGGTAGCAAATGTGTGCTGACCGGGCAATACTTGTCTAGCAGGTCTTTGGGCTGGAGGCCATCCAGGTCTGGGAGGCCTGCTCGAGATGACTGAGAGATATCCTAGACGAGAACGTTCTCTGCAAGGATGCTAGTGATCACTCTCGTCGAGGAGCCATCCGGTGCCATAGCGAGTGTTCAAGACGCGGAAACAAATCGGACCAGCCAATTATAGATGGAGATCGTGAGCTACTCCTGCCAAAGACTACTTGAAGACATTTCAATAAGAGAGTGTTCTCGACCGAACTCCAGGTAGACATCTGTGTCGGAGGTACATCTGGTGTCGTGGTCTACGATCCAGGACTGGAGAGCTTTAGGACTAGGAATTGCTGCATATCAATAGTGAGCGATTCCTGCCCAGAATGACTTGACGGCATCTTAAGAACAGAACGATTTCCGCAAGAACGCAAGCAAGAATCTTTATCGAGGGACCATCTAATGCCGTCGTGGGAGCTCTAGACACGGAGACATGCTGGACTAGCCGATGCTAGACGACTGTTGTGAATTGTTTCTGCCCAAGATGACTTCGGGACATTTCAAGAACCGGCTATTGTTCTCTAGAGAAATTCAGGTCAATTTTTCTGTTACAGCTACATTCGGTGTCGTAGTCTACATTTCAGGACTAGAGAGCTACAGCATTAGGAGTTGCTGTATAACAATGGTCAGCCATTCCTACTCAGAATTATGTGGAGATATCGTAAGGACATGCCATTCTCTGGCAGATTCCAGGCCAAGATCTTTATCGGAGGTATATCTAGTGCTATAGCTTGCGTTTGATTAGTAGAGGACTAGGCGATCTCTATTGCTAGGCAGACATTGTAAGCTCTTCCTGACTAAGATGACTTGAAAGTATCTGTATAATAGAACGTTCTCTGCCAAATTGCTAGCTAAGATTCTTGGCGAAGGTGCATCTATCGGTATAGCTATGATTCGAGCAGCTGAGATCTATAGGGGTAAAGATTAAGAGATCAGTATTACGAGCTACCTCCTCGCACTTTTGACTTGGAAAATACTATATTCGGAGGCTTTCTCCGCTAGAACACAAGTGAGGATCCTCGTCGAAGGCGCCCTAGGAGAGGCGTAGTAGCGATCGAAAGGCAGAGACACATTGTTTACAAGTACAAGAGATATAATGCAAGCAATTCCTAATTACTTTTGCCTTAGGAAACGTAACTATTTAGAGCTCTCCCCGCTAGGACACAAGCGAATATCCTCGTCGGAGGCATACAAGGAGGCGTAGTAACGATCGAAAGGCAGAGAGAGAGAACATTTATAGCTAAAGAAGGCATAATGTAAGCAGCTCCTACCGACTTTTGCCTTAGAAGACGTAACTATCTGTAGCTATCTCTACTAAACTCTAGGTAAACATTCTAGTCGAGGCTGCACTAGGAGTTATAGTTAGCGACTAGACAAAGCAGAGACAGGACGTTTATAGTTAGAGAAGACAAAATATAAGCAGTCCCTATAGACTTTTAACTTATAGGAAATGAACGATCGAGACCGTCTCTATACGATTTGAAGGGAACATTCTCGTTGAAACTGTATCAAGCGTCGTGGTCAACGGCAGAATAGTAGAGTGACAGGCTGTTCTCAAATACAAAGGGCATATTGTAAGGACTTCCTACCGACTTTTGACTTAGAAAAAGAGGCTAATCGAGGCTATCTCTATAGTTCAAGGCCTGAGAATCTTCGTTAGAGGTGCACGAAATGCTGTAGAGACTACTAGATTTACAGAGATGCCTAGCTATTCGAGAGATTATAAGCTATCCCTACGAGCTTTTGACTTGAAGGTATATAACGATCGAGGCTGTTTCTATACATCTCGGAGCAAGAATCTTCGTCGAAGGTCTGTCGAGAGCCGTGGAGGTAAGGCTAATCACGGAGACAGCTAGTCCTTTACGAGACATTATAAGCTGTTCCTACTAGCTTTTAACTTAAAAATTCGAACTTTTAGATCTTTCTCCGCGTACTACTAGACTAGTCGCCAAGCAAGTAGGATTCACTTGTTTACAAGCCTTGTAGCAAGTAAGTAAGCAAGTAGAGAGCCTGGCTGTTACGTAAGCAAGTCAAGTAAGTAAGTGAATAGATAGCAAGTGACTTACAAGCCTTGCGGTACGTTATCCTTCTTCGAGTAAGGGTAGTAGAATTGCGGTAATTGTTTCGTACGACGGCGTTAGAGCGTTTGTTGTACTATTCTCCGCTGTTTAACAGTATTAAGATATACGCCGTAGGTATATAGGATAGTATAGCCAGGCTATTATAAGTATCTAGTCTACTACGCGCGTGTTAATAGTGAGGGTATTAGTTATACTAGATTATAATAATAAGGTGTAGGGATCGTCAAAGAAGCAGCTAAAGCCGTATAGATTAATTAGCTCGGCTAACTTAACCGAGCTCGCTTATACACGCTTAATATTAAATCTAACAGCTTTAGACCCTAGATTCCTTATAATCTACTATCGCAATTATAGTATTATTACTAGTATATTAAATAATATTACTAAAACATATTAGATAGACATTCTAAGTAGTATAAAATAGAGCTTAGATAGTTAGTAAAATTTCTATATAAAAATATCTCTAGATTTATATAGTCCTAGCTCTAAGATTTTAAGCTCGTATTTCTATTACATTTTAATATTAATAGACTATCACTTTCTAGCGTACTAAGAATCTGCCTCTAATATTATAGATACACGACTATATAGCCTTAAAATAATATAGATAACTAAACTAGCTACGGCGATTTTAATAGGAAAAAGTATACGCTCTAAAACGCGTATTCTATAGTATAGTTAGTATTAGAAACAGGTTTAGTTCGGTCTTAGGATTATAAGTTGTCGGCTTATAGGGATACGGATATACTAACTAAGAGCGACAATCTTATCTTTAAATACTAGCGTATTTACAATAACGCTATTATAGAGCTTAGTATAGATACGGAATTAGTATTAGATCTATCTTTAGTAATTAGGACAGACCTAGAGTCTATACTATTAGAATTAGCTACGTAGGTAGATAATAACGCGTCTCTATAAGCTTCGTAGCCTATACTCTTTTAGCGCCTTACGAAGCGTAAACACGATAATAATACTGAATTACTTAACTAACTAGACTTCTAACGATTACCTATATACTTATAGCTACTAGACGATACTTAGATAACTTTATAGGTCTTTACGTATAGCTAGCGGCTATAGAATACGTAGAAGAAGGTAGTTTAGGTATATAAGATCTACTACTCTTAAAGGGCGTAGTTACGTAGTAAATAGGCTAGTATCTACGACGTAGATAAATTAACCTTATCGGTAGGAGTATACTTAAGATAAACATATAGTATATATAAGGAAGGTAAGGAGCTAGAAACACCTTCTAGTAAGCAGTATAAGCTAATAGATAGGCACGTTACGCCTTAGAGTATTAATAATAATATAGCTATTAAATTCGATATAGACGACTTCTTTACGTTACTATATATATAGCTAATTACAGACAATATTACCTTCCGTAAGTGCGATTTACTAGCCTTTAGAGCGCTCCTATCCTACCTCTAACCTCGTTACTACTAATTTATTCCTTTATACTAAACTACGAGCTCTAAGATAGTATTAGTATTCGATAAACAACTCGGCTATATTATAGAGGAGTTAGTAGCCGCTATTACGAGGATTAGCTTCTTATTCGACCTATAGACGTCTAAAAACAAACTAGTATTACTTAGTATTATTATATACTTTATCTCTATAGAAGGTTAACTAAGGACAATATTACTAGATCTACTAAGGTAGAAGGGCCGTTATACTAGCTATAACATTGTAGAGACTATAGTAGAGGTAATAGTATACTATAACCTATACGATAAAGTTAGTTACTTTATCTCTAATAACGCTAGTAATAACCCTAAGGTAATTAAGTACCTTACGTAGGAATACGGCTTCGATAAACACTAGAATTAGCTACGCTATATAGGCTATATATTTAACCTCGTTAGACAGGCTACGCTAACTAGTAAAGATCTAGAAGTACTTGAATCTAAAGCTATTAATATAGCTACTAATAGACTAACGTTTAAGGATATAATACTACTATATTAGCGTCGCCGTAGACTAATTAGTAAGCTTTATAACACGCTCTATTATCTTGATCGTTTACTATAGGTATAGGAGGAGGTAGAACGACTATAGCTTACTAAGATAGCTCTATTTAAGGTAGAGGGCGACAAGGATATATATCGTCTATTACACGACGTATACACGCGCTAGCACTCGTTCGACGACAGCTCTAAGCGTACATTAAAGCTTAGAGCCGCTATTAATAAGTACTACGAACAAGAGGTAGATAAGTAGTATATAGCTATACGGAAGTAGACTAAGAAATACCCTAATAGGTACTATCTAAAGCTAGAGCCTTCTATCGTCCGTAATTAATTAATAGACGACGATTAGTATATAATTAAGTAGTATCGCGAGATCCTCTAGCTATTAAAGATAGTAACAAAGATACTATAGGGCACTAGTAGCGGTAAGTTTAGTACTATTTAGTAAGTACTACTAGTAATAGAGGCACTAATAAGTCACTTTAAAGCGCTTATTATCTAGTATCTAATCGATAACAACCTCTAACTACCGAAGCGTAAATAGCGTATCGATAGCGAATAATAACGATAACTACGCTCTAAAGCCGATATACGGAACGACCTATCTAACTAACTTACTATATAATAGTACTTCTACGCTAGTATCAAGCTTAGTTAGACTAAGTATAACGATTACTTTACTAAGATAGACGAAACGCCTATTTACGTAGCTATAGTAGTACTCTATCCGAATATAAAATAGTAGTTTATTAAGAAACTAGATAAATAATAACGATAGGCTAGTAACGATAAAGATTAGATCGTAAGGACTAAGGCTACTATCTAACAGCTATAGAACATATATAAAGATAAGTATAGGAGGCCTCCTACGTCGATAGTCGGTCTACGCGCTTCTAGTATAGCCGCTCGCTACGTTATCTACTCGCTTGTAATTAATAACGATAGCGATAGCGATAGCGATAATAACACGGCTATAGACGAGTATATATAGTACTATAGTAAGAAGCAGAAGAAGGCAGTTGAACTTAATATAAGCTAGTTACTAATACCTTACTAGATTGAAAAGAGACGATAATAGCCAAGCCTAGTATAAATAGCGTTAGATATATATGCCTGTCCGGTAATAAGTAACGAGCCTAAGCGACAATTTAGCGTTACTAGCGACATGTTACAACTACGTAGACGACAGTTATATAGTGAAACTGTGCGATATTTGGTTACTCTAAAGTTATAGATAAACAGCGGTTTTATTATACTAACTAGTACGCTATTTAGGCGTATTACGTAGCTAACAACACCTGCGGCAATAACAGTAATAGCAGACAGTACTAACACGGTTAAGATAGACTAGTATTCACTACTATTCGATATCGTAATACACTACCGCTTATAGCTAGCGTCACCAAGCAAGTAAGCCTTATACAAGTAAGTAGAGAGCGTCTTATTTACTTAACAAGTAAGTAGCGAGAGTACCAAATGGCAAGTAAGCAAGTGAATTTATCTCTACTTACGTTACTTACTTGTGGACTAGTCTACGTACTATAATGCGAGAATCTTCAGCAGAAGTCCATCGAGAGCTGTAGAGGCCAGCCCGATTACTAAGACAACTGCCTCTCTAGGAGACATCGCGAGCTATTCTTATAGGCTTCTAACTAGGAGATTTAAAAGATTAGATCGTTCTCCACGCATGTTAGAGTAAGAGTCTTGGGCGAAGGAGCATTGAGTGCTGCGGTCAACAGTCGAGTCGTAGAGATGTTTAGGTCTCCGCGGAGGAGATTGTTAGTAGCTCTCTCGGACTTTTGACTTAGAGATATCGAGCCTTTGGACCTGTCTCTGTAGCTTGCGAAGTGAAAATCTTCCGCGAAGGTACATTGAGTACTACGGTCAAGGATCGAATCGTAGAGATGTTTAGGTCTCTAGGGATATTGTTAGTAGTTCTCTCGGACTTTTAACTAAGAGATATAAAGAGTTTGGACCTGTCTCTACAGCTTGTAAAGTGAAAATCGTCGTCGAGGGTACATTGAGTGCTATAGAGAGCTAGACTTTGGACTAGAGAAATGAAGCTCAACAGGCCTATCTCCACGCATTGCAGAATGAAAATCCTCGTCGAGGGTATATTCGGGAGCGCAGTTGACGATCGGTTACAGAGAGACCTAGCGGTCTGAGCTATATTGTGAGCTGTTCTTGTAGATCTTGGACTTGGGAAAATGAGTTTGATTCAGCCTGTCTCGCTTTGTCTCGCCTAGAGACGATAGACGAGGATCAACCGACGGAGGATACCCTAGAGGACATTGCCTGCAACGTGGTGACGACGTTGTCGATCGACGAAGCTTTTAGACAGTAGCTGGTAACCGCTTACGAATAGGACAAACACCTGAGTCGGATTAAAGCGACACTGAAAACCGCCTAACCCGGATCGACCGCGTTCTCGATCGACAAGGACGGACTTATGTAGATGGACAGGCACGACTTTGGCAAACGACTGTGCATTCCTAAGATCTTAGAGGGTAACATATTCGAGAGCGCTCATGACGACTAATTCCATATTGGCTACCACCGACTGTACGCTCGCATCGCGACCTAATACTATATACGAAAGCTAGCCAAGAGGCTGAGACTCTATATCGACCACTGCTAGGAGTGCTTGGCGCTACAGACCACACGGCACTAGCCATACGGAGCGCTACAAGACTACCGCGTCGCTCCCGAACGGACGACAGTACCACTTCCGCCCTCTGTTCAAGCAAGGCTATATGAACCCGTATTGTAGGACGAGAATCTTGGTCGAGGGTGTATTTGGTAGCGTAGTGAACGATCAATTGTAGAGAGACTTAGCAGTTCAAGCCATATTGTAAGCTGCTCTTGCAGGTCTTAGACTTAGGAGAATAGAAATCATTCTAACTGTCTCCACGCATGCCAAAGTGAAAATCTTCGTCGAGGGGCTGTCTGAAGCCGTAGTGGACGATCAATTGCAGAGAGACCTAGCAGTCCAAGCCATATTGTGAGCTGCTCTTGCAAGTTTTGGACTTGAAGAAATAGAAACGATTCAGCCTGTCTCCACGTATTGTAAGATGGAAATCTTCGTTGAGGCCGTATCCGGGACCACGGTGAACGATCGAGTCACGGAAACATCGACGATTTGTGACATCCAGCCTCTCCGGAAGCATTCCCTAGCGATTTCTATACCAAATTCGCTCAAAATGGTATAGATTTCTCACGAAACTCGGAGACAAAGGGCACGAAATGGAACAAAGGAATTTTCACCAAGTCAATGCAATCAATTCTCTCTCTCTGTCTATCCAGCATGTGCCAGCACACGCTCTTCTCGCCCAAATTGCCCTAGAATCTGCTAGTTTCCAGAGTCACCAAGGGTGAAATCACCCTTCGGCATGCCAAACTCGTCAATTTCGAACTCGCCACCCTTCAAATCGTTGACAAACTCATCAAAATTATCTAGAATCTCCTCCTTTGGGGCACCGGGAGCCACCGGGGGCAAGCCGTTAGGGATGTTATCGTTTGGGTAGCTCCAGGAGAGCTGGGCTGGGTCGAGCGTGCCGTCTGGAGGTGGAATGGCCCAGTTGTTGCCGAACATTGGAGAGAAGGTTGGGAACGACTATGGGATTGGTGGTATGAAGTACTTCTGCGGCTTCGTAGGAGTCTGGTCGAAGTAATCGTCGATACCTTCGTACATATCGGCGGCCTTATGCTTGCTGCCCTTCTGCATCTCTGGGAATGGTGGTGCAGTAAAATCGAAGCCGGAGGTCTGTAGGACGGCTGGGTATGGGGCCGAAAAGCCAGAGATGTCGTTGTCGTACTGTTGTGGTGGTGGGAACTGTGGTCGAAGCTGGCGTGGTGTCTCGGGCTTCTTTAACTTGCGGGTGGAGTGCTTAGTGACGCATGGTAGGCCCAATCGCTCACGATCGGCGCGTAATTTGATGAGATGCTGATGAATAGCACTAATGGTCGGGTGGGCTGGTCCTGACATCAACTGTCTAGCATCGGCGAGGACGTCGGTGATGCCACGGTCGCAGAGAACGCGCTCAAGGCACAATAGGAACTCGTCGTGCTTGTCGGCTATGAGAGTAGTCAGTATATATCGATTAGATAGGAGCTATATCGATCAACGTACGGGTCCAGCGCATCAGGTTACGGCCCTGGCTTGGAGCGCGCGAGTTCTTATGAATGTATGGCTGACGTGGGGCTATTGTCACTGTCGATATGGCTGACGAATGATGATGTGAAGAGATGATAGAGGTCGTTAACGTCGTCGGACGGCTGGCGTCACGTCAAGAATCGATGTCGTTAAGCGGCGCTGATGCTGGATAGTGTTGCGGATGATGGTAGACGGCCGTTATGGTGAATAGCAGTCAACGGAAGAGGTAATAGTCGCGCGCGGTGATCAAAGGAAGACGTAGTAGTGGTATAAGATGGAAGAGATCGTTTGGAACGGCGAGGAAGGATGATATACCACCTCAATAGCAGCAGAAACAATAGCAAAAACCGCAATTTCAGGGGCTGACGCCATCGCAACACGCGGACAGCTCACATACTATTGTTACGGCGTCCAAATGGCAGTTACAATCTCAATCAGAGCATATAATCGTCTTCTATTGGCCCTCTAAGCGAAACGTGAGGTCTGTTAATGATATGGGCAGCTCTGACCGCGCTAGCGCGTTTTATAGGCGCTCGGCTTGGCATATCCAGCCGGCCCTCCAGCGCTGTATTGTCGCGATAAACCAGTGAAAATGTGCCGCAGAAGGTCGAAACTACTGTACAATAGCATAGCAAGAGCCTATATAGCTTCATAAATTTTATTGAGCGATATACAGCCAGGGCGGGCAAATGGCGTTGCGGAAATCCAGCTTCCTACAGCTATTCACCACTCGCGCGCACGCATAAGCGACTATTGCCTTCACTTCGACAGCTTACGTACACCTAGAAGTGTACACGTGGCTCTATTATCATCAGGAAAGAGCGGTGAAGGCTTAGTTGAGAGGCTACGGAGCAGGAAATGCCATTAGGCGACGGGGGAGCTATGGGTATAGGCAGTCACGGATCGATGCTACGACGGTATGGGCAGCAGTGACTCTAGTATACGATATAGCGCATCAATCGGAACACGTTACATTGCATAGAACAGGTGACGTTGAAGCCATGTGGTCGAACAAAGCATTGTCGACGATACCGACAGTATGGCGTGGAATGTGACGGTCAACAATGGACAATGCCATCTCCGCCGAATGCGACGAGCGCGTTCCAGGTCGTCTGGAAGCCTAGCAGCTCAGTACACAACAGCAGAGCGAGACACAGCGCGTCTTAATTGTAGATTTGCACAGAGAAACGGTATGGTGATTCGAAATCTCTGGTATCGCTCCGCCAATCTCTACAGCTACCATGCCGCCAGAGGTGCCGATGCACGGCAAATGGTACTATCAAGACCACGGAGAGCATTGTGGTGATGGTGGCGATATGTTTGTCCACGAGCCTCCTAGTCCTGCTTGTGCTCGAACGGCTGGTACAGCTGCTTCACCACCTTTCTGATTCTGCCATTGTCCTGTTGTGCCTTGATTGCTGCAAGCAATTCTCTCCAAATGCGGTCCTCCTTCGTCTCTGTTGTGCGGTTCTGACGGTCTGCCATTGTGTATCGGCGCAGAGCTGCTCAGAGAATCGTCAGGAGTCGGAACGAATGGCCAGGAATGTGCTCCAGACGTACGTTGTGCAGTGATTTTTTGTGTAGCTCGAAGATGCGCTCGCTGTCTGTGCTGCTTGGTGTCGCTTTGATGAAGGATTTGTCTGATGGCGAGAACGGAGATGTGCTGTAAAGCTGTTCGTGGTTGTGCAGAAGAAGTGCTGCTTCGCTGAACTGTAGAATCAAGCGGTATCGTCGATTGACGTGATGATCTGTGCTGTACAGCACGTCCCTAGCCAGCCAGCACAACATCTACTGCTTCTCAATCCATATGAGTAGGCAGTTGACCAGCGCCAATGCGTTTCGACGGTCAGATAACGATTCCGACAGCCATACGAGCCTCCGAACGCCCATTCCGAAGCGACGATCACGCCCACCGAGCAATAGCGACTGTCCAACAGGCCTAGATGCGACGACTGAGACCACCGACACGCGCGCGAGCCGCAGCTACGAACCCCTGAGTCGCCGCAACGGTGGCGGGCATATCGAACCCGGCGGTAGAGACACGGAGGATCGACAGCAATGGCATGAGAGTGGTCTAGGAACAGCAAATACACGCGGATGGAGAGTATATCGGAGTATAGCCAGCCTGAGGCGAACCAGCCTGCGAGAGAGTGCTGCGCCAACGAAAGACATGCGGCGTCTATACCTCTTGAGACCTTTGGCAGCTATGGCGAGGCTCAAAGCAGCTACGACTGCCTCTGCTATGGATATCATATGGATTTGGAACCAGATACAACAGGCCATCTAGCTGGAGAGTAACTCCGGAGCCTGCGAAAGCAACAAAGCATACCATAGTCGGTGACAGCTGTGGTATCTGAATACCATGGCGAGAGACCAGCAGACATAACAGATCCAAAAGCGGTGTCTGCTCCCATCTCGCTTTACAGATGGCGAGCGTTCAAACCTCGGCACAGACTGCTCATAGGATGCGCACTGGCTATGGCATGCGCCCCGTGAGGCAACAGATGGAAGAAGTTATGGTGCGGCGAGCTGCGCAGCAAGATGGCAGAGGGAGGACAACTACAGCGCAGCCAGGCCCATGCCATACCATCGATAAGTGGTTGACCTTTCGAATGATCTTCTAGGAGTGTGGCAGCCGCGACCAACACGAGAGCATCAAGAGCGATAAGCCCGGAGTGGAGAGAGGTAGCATGCTCGTGTCTTTTCATCTTGAGTCGACGTATGGCGTGGCTGCGTAATATGCGGCGGAGCAGCTAGCATTTACGCCATGGATAATAGCATCTGCGATGCCACGGAGTGCAGACGATGTGTTTGACAAGTTGCATGTCTCTAGGAAAGCTTCCGCAAATCGATGCCAACCAGATGGAAAGTATATTCGGCCGGTTCAGCTACCAGCCTATATCGATGGACGACCAGGCTTTCAAGTGTGGCAGGCCATTAAGAACGAGGTACACGAATGCCGCTAGCCAGGTATGCGACCATGAGACTCATGGCCAGGTGATATGAACGTGTAGATTTTGAGTTGCATGTTCCATGACGAACTCTTGCCTACGGTTTGACACCGGATATTCGTCAAGATCAGCACGAGCAGCCTGGACTGTGCCTGTAATTTGTGGCGGCATCCACATCGCGCGAGCAGCATTGATTGAGTGACTCCTTGTCAGGCTTCAAGAACGTACGGCTTACCAGCAACATCACAATTCCGAAGCGCAATCAGCCTGAGTCAGGCCTACAAGCGGTCGCTACTCGCCGACAAACTTGCACCTAGCTCGCCGCCATGCTCACGACCAGCCAGTCGGCCAGCCACTATGGACAGGTTCTGTCGCGATCAATGCATATCGTCACCAGGTCATCAGCCGAAGCGGTTTGAAACGGAGCTTATTCTCGGATCTTGTGTCTAGTGATTGATCTGGGTCGATGTACCTGATGCCTGACGATGTTTGAGAACGCGACCTGCGCAGTACCAGCTTATGATGTCGTGGGGAGAGCAGCTGAGAGAGGTATTCTTCTGATACCGCCAAGCGCTACTCCCGCGGAGCTAAGTGGCGAAGGATATGGTGCTATCCTGCGTGGCATGCTCTCATGCCAGACAATGAGCAAAGATCTCGGCGGCCTGAGGTCCCGCGATGGAGTTCTTTGTGCTTCTTGAATACGCAGCGGATGTCACGAGCTGTTGAAATTTCAAGTCCCAGCCAGGGCCATGGCGTTTCCAGCCAAGGTCATGGTATGCTTGAGCTAGCCATCGTGAGGTCGAGAGCTCCTCAAAAAGGCGCATTCAGGCGGATGAAATCATGCTTGTTCGTCTCCAGTCCTCAGCTCAGCTGCCAGGGCGGAAATTGATTCTGCCTAAGCATAGCGCGGTCTGCATTCTCGGCCAGAAGTTCGAGCCATGCAGGCGGGTGACACTAGCCTAATCGCGGATTGTAAAATTGCAAATGCCGCTGATGCTTTGTCTTTTATCGTTCGGTCATGCTACGCTGGATGCTGAGACGGACAGCCAGGTTTGTCATGTGTCTTATGCCAGATGCATCAAAGCGCGAATCACGATGATAACGTGGTGTCGTGACACCAGACTCTGATGTGGAGGCTGAATTGTTGGACTCGAGGTGCGAGACAATAGTCTTGTCGAGTACAAGACAATTCATCTCGTCAGCGTCGAGACAGGAGGCAGGAGAGGAGGTCAAAGTTGCCAAGCGGACGGCTCTTCCGCTGAACCTTCTTTCCACCGCCACTACCACCACTAACTTACAGTCACGACTATCTATGAGCGTTATTCCTTTCTTCTGTCACTCTCAATCTTCTTCCTCCGAGTCTCGATCCGCGCTGTACGTTCGCACTCCTCTGCACAACCTCGGACACGAGTCTCGAGGGAGGAATGACAGCGGAGTGAAGCAAGAACATCAGCGCGACGGCAAGAGCGTGTACTATTGCCAGCGATGTGTATGTTCTTACAGCATGAACGATGGTATCACAGTGCTGCCTGTAGGCTCTTCATTTCCACCGCTTGTCCCACCAGAAGGAGATGTCCACCTCTGTTGCTGCTAATTGCATAGCGCTGACCCTGCAGTCTCTTCCGAACGCCGCGGCCGAGATGAGTTGAATGCTGCTGGGTACAACAAGGTACAGCCGGCAGAGACAGAAAGTATCGCAATAGGCTAGGAGTCGCGCGAGATCTCACAGCAGAGGATTGGACGACCACCGAATGGCCATGGTCAAGCATGGTCACTGCAATGAGCACTCCCAGAGGACCGATCGCTCAAGACACTGTATTCGATAGTCTCCAGATACGCTGAGTGTATCAAGCTCGATCATGGTCGCATGATCAACAGCAGGCAACGGAAGCGCAAAGGGCACGATTTACAACGTGGGAGCTGCTATTCGCTCAAGGCATTCAACACCTCTCGTGCCAACGCAGAACTTCTGAGCCTACCGAAATCGATTACGGCAGCTTAGCGGCGATGTGAACACGGAAGCATAACACGCACGATGAGACCAAAGAGCTGCAAGTCGCCCGAGGCAGTCAACACCTTTCTATTCTCGGTCAAGACTTTTGAGCCTGCCAACTTCGATCGCTGCGGCGTGGTCAGTATGAGGAAGTGGAAAGACGACGGGCACGGCAACGACAACATCGGACACATAATCGATCAAGTCATGTCACTCATCATTCATTCATGCATTCCTTCTCTACGAATACAATTGCTCGCCATGCAAGCAAGCAATGATGCAGTCATTCGAATCGTAGCGGTGCGACGGAGACAGACAGCCTACTCCTCCTCGCCCTTGACCTTCTCCTCGGCATCGTCGCTCTCCTTGAGGTCTGCAACACGAAGTTAGTGGCGTGGTGGGCAACAGGTCAGCGGAGACACTCACCTTCTTCCTCCTTGACAGCGGCAGCCTTGGCCTTCTTGCTTGGCCGGCCTTTCTTCTTTGGCTCGGCACCCTCCTCGCCTTCAGTAGCGGCCTTGCGCTTAGCACCCTTTGGGGTCTTGGCTGGAGTATATGGCACCACGTAGCCGTCGTCTTCAATCTTGGCACCTGCCTTCTCAAGCTTCTTGAAGGAGTTGCGGAGAGACACCTTCATGCTATCGACAGAAGCAGAGCCATAGTCGGCGGCAGCCTTCTCCCAGTTGATGTTCGCCTGTGCCAACAGGTTAGTAGATGGAGAGGCCACCTCGTGTTAAAAAAGCGGAGCGAGCGAGGTGCAAAAGGAGGAGCGACATACGTTTTCATTGACAGTGTTGAGGTAGATGGCAAGAATGCGGTCTTTCTCGCTCTCAGTCAGAGACTCCTTGGCGATCTTGAAGTCGTAGGAAGGCATCTTCGCTGTGAGTGGTCGTAGTGGAGCTGTGTTGTGGTACTGTTGTTGATTGGAAAACTGCTTGACCGGACTTGGAAAAGTGGTGTCTTGGATGAGAACAGAAAGGAAAAAGACGGAAAACAAATCGAACCTTTAAGCTGGTGAGAGAGCATGTGAGGTTTTCTGATTGGTTCTCCTCGTGACTGGTATCGTAGTGAATGAGCGAATGTATTGTCAGAAGCTGGTTGTCCTGTGAACGAGGGTCAATGGGCTAGGGCTTTTCCTATTATTGTACCTGGCTGATTCACTCGCACCAGCTCCGTATCTCCGTTCACCTGCATACATAGTCTGAGTCACCAGCACGACCGCACAGTGGAGTGGTAATGATGAACAGTGGCCGTTAGCATGTTGAAACGAATCGATTAATTCTACGCACCATCATGCTTGCTTGCTATGCACCACCTATGCTAAGACTCCAAACCGAATCTAGCCTCGATGCAGCCAGTCGCGAGAGCCTTCTTCATATATACAAAGTCGGAAAACCATACATACGACAAGTCTCGAAGCTGCTCGTCGTTGGTGCTGGGTGGCACTCGAAGCCATGTCGTCGTCGTTGTACGGCTTGCCTGATTCACAGCCGCCCATGGTCGAAGAAGCATACTGCGCTCCTTTTCTCGCTCTCGTACCGCATCTAATTGTCCGCCGCTCAAATGCTCAGTTAGACATGTTTATCCTGTCAGAGCGCTTCTGAAGAGACTTCGGACGGGAGCCACTGCTTCACTTTCTTCTTCCTCTTCCTCTTCTTCATCGCGCACGCCGCTTCGTTCTCTCGGCCACTCCCAGCTATTCGGTCTGGCATTTGACCGCAGTGCCTGTCATCTGGCAAAGACTTTGACTACGCCATCGCCACCAGCGCTGACCACGAGTCTGCCATCCTGACTCCAGCAGACATCGCAGACGCCCTCGCCGCGCATGGCTCGATGACTCGTAATGTCTTGCGTGCAGATTCGTTTCTCGAGTGACCAGAACCTGATAGATGCATCGTGACCAGCCGAGACGGCTTCTCTGCCATCTTTGCTGAGAGACAAGGCGGAGATTGCAGAGGGGTGGGCGAGCATGGTGTATGTGCATTGACCTGAATGTGAATGTTAGCAAGCTGAATGTATGATGAGGGAGGTAGCTGAGACATACCACTGTTGGCATCGAAGAATCGCACGAAACGATCTTCGTGCCCAGTAATCACCACACCTTCGAGGCCTTCTCTTCCACCTGTGGCGCCGCCTCCTACTTCTTCCGAGTCGAGGCCGCGGGTAGCAGCATCCAATGCGCCGCCACTGTGCTGCTCAAGCCCGGAGCTAGTAGCCGCCACGGCGTTGATGCTGGTGTTCGGCGTTCCGTCATAAGTTTCTGTAGATGCCATTCCAATGACTTCCTCGCCAGTCCGCGTGTCGAAGATCAGTACTGAAGAATCGGTGTAGCTCACTACAAAGGTCTCTCCGGAAGGCGACAGAGGACAGATGCTTGTCGGGCTGGCTTTGCTGTCTGCTGGCCGCTCGATGGAGTGCACGAGAGTATAGCTGAATGGAGTAGTGCTCGCCACGCTGGGCTGTGGACTTGTGGGGTAGTTGCTTCCGCTCGTCACGCTGTGTCGTCTTGAGCCACCCACACCTCTTCGGCTGCCGGTAGCGGGCGAAGCAGATTGTGGTGGAGCGCTGACAGCCCAGACTTTGACGGTGCCGTCCGCGGATCCAGACACCAGTAGGAGTCGATCTGGGCCACCAAAGTTTCCTGACTGTGGGCCAAACACAACTCCAACAGAAGCTGGGAGCACACAAACTGCCCAGACTGCATCCGTGTGTCCTTCAAGAGTAGCTTTCGGGTCCACTCGCCCACGCTCCCAGACTCGTACGGTAGCGTCCTGGCCTCCAGAGAACACCCAGCCTTCGCCGTTGGCTCGACCTCCCGTGCTGAAGCCTGTGCTCGCAGGTGGAGCGGTGAGCGAAGTGACGACTCCCTCATGTCCTCGATGCGTGAAAATCGCTTGAATATCCAGATCCGCATTGGTGTTTCCGGGGTTATAGTTCTGATATGTAGCTGGCACTATCCAGCGTTTGATCGTCCCATCATCACCTGCCGTGCAGACTTCTGGCTCACTTGGGCTTCCACCTCCGCTGAATATCACACTTCTGACCACATCGAGGTGTCCTCGTAGTGCAAATTTGACTTTGAATTGTGTTGGGTCACTGTTCTCCAGTGCTTGTGCGGCTTCATCAGTTTGATTCTTGCCCTGTGAGCTTCGGCGTCGATTCATGCTTTGTGAGCCGGAGCTTTTCCGTCTACTGTGCAGTCCTGCGCGGGGCGGCGATTTTGCTGCAAGTTGTGAATGGCTTGCGGCACTCGGAAACATATCTGTGTCGGGTCTCCGAGGGGGCGGGCCATCTGGAGGCGGCAAGTCATTGGGAGGCGGCGGTTCCTCGTCAAAAGTCCAACCATCGGTTTCGGCCTGCTGCCTGGCTGGCCGTTGTTGCTGCTGTTGAGCATCACCGCCTCGCACTTCTCGTCCCTCGCGATCAAATGTATGCGTGATGTTTTCGACTTGCTCTTCGTATTGTGAAGGCGGCTGTTGCGCCTGCAGGTGCTCGACGGGCTGCTGAGCGTGGTTCGTATACTCAGAATAGCCTAGTCCACGATTGTCTGGCCGCTGAGCCCCGGCTGGTGGCAGACTGTTGGGCACGGGCGGAGGCTGGTGATTAGGTAGTTGTTGTTGCTGAGGCAGGATTTGTCCTTGGCCGCGGCCATTACGATAACCTTGCCGTGCTTGCTCGCCGTACTGTAGGTCGTATATGTCCTGCATAGAATGTGGATGAGGGGCATCTGGAAGCCCTGTGATGTTGCCATTGGGAAGTACTTGCGGTGGCGGAGGATGTTGTGGCGGAGTCAGTAGGTACTGAATCTCCTTCATGCAGTTCTTAAGGTACTTTGTCGTCTGATCCAGATACTCCTCGCGTGCTTTCTCGCTGGAGTCGTTCTGCTCGCCGGTCTCGAGGAAGGAATTGTGAGGCACATAGCCAGCTGTGGCATTCGTCAGCGAAACATCCCCTGCTCGATCCTTCACAGCCATCCACATACGTTTCTCCTGCTTCTCGCCGTTTTTGCTGTCCTCCTTCTTGACTTTCTGGGCCTCCTGCTGAGCAGCGTTGCCCTCTGACGCTGCTGGAGTGCCGTTCGGCGTCTGCTTCTTGGCGCGCTCGTTCTTCAGCGCGTTCTCCAGCATACGCACTTGCCGTTCTAGCTGCTCGTTGATGCGCTTTGCCTGTCTCGATTCTCCTTCCTGCTTTGCGATTTTGGCCTTCATCTCG
Organism: Septoria linicola; assembly: GCA_024114885.1. NCBI lineage: Eukaryota > Fungi > Ascomycota > Dothideomycetes > Mycosphaerellales > Mycosphaerellaceae > Septoria > Septoria linicola. Next base: position 3,243,730 of record CP099420.1, read on the forward strand.
GCCCGCTCAATGTCCCAGGCATTACGCGCTCTCTCGTGGTTGTGCCATTCGATCTGCAGGAAGCGCATGACTCCTGTGAGACTGCACGTTAGCATCGATGTCTCCATCTCGCAACACCGCTACTTCTCCGGCTCACTGACCCTGCAGCGTGTATTCGGTGCCCTGTGGGCCATGGTGTTCAGGCCCTCCGCCGCCGTTTCCAAGCCCGCCCTGCTGCTGATATGCCATCACAGCTGGCGGCTTGGTGCTACAGCGTCCTCAATCAAAGTGACGTCCGTGGAGAGTGCAATGTCTCCCACATTGGAAACACCGGCGTCTCGGGAAAGGAGCAGTGGTAGCTCTCACGTTGCCGTTTCTCCACTGTGCCAGCAGCTTTTTCGCGAGGTCGCGGTGGATGTGAGGTCGACAATAAGGCTGAACAATATCGTGCGGTGATCAAAAGAGGCAGCGGCAATGAGGTGAGGACAGACAGTGCATGTGCATATGGGAGCACGCGCTCGTTCTCAAAGCTGGCGGCAGAGGATGCGCATCGCTTCAAGCTTTCTCGGCTCCCGCCGTCCAAGCCCTTTTCACGTGGAGACGGAGACACCTCCTACTCACGACTTGTCCTACGTCTATCTCGCGACACGAACAGAAGGCAGAGAACAGGAGTATAGATGCGTAGATAGCCGGAAGTCCTGAACGGTGCTGACAGTTGGGTGCTTTCCACAATGCAACCCATCCGGAATATAGTACTACTGCCGACGGCGAGAAGCGAGAACTGTGACCCTCTGGGCATGTACTTGGTGAAAGAGATTTTCAGTATGAAGGCGAAGACGATAAGCATAACGAACAGCTGGTGATAGTTCTATAGTCTACGTTGCCGCTCACGTCTCAACGCCACTGCTCACGCTGCAACAATTGTCTTGAACTCGTGAGGCGCAGGTCAATTATGGTAAGAACTAGAGACTCACGATCTGATGGACTCTCAAGTATGGTTATACAACATAAGACTACGTCAAAGTCGATCACTTACAGACTACCACCTGAGAGGCCAGCCTTGCTGGAACCATTCCTTTACTCCATTGTAGCGCGTCACGCACAGTTTTCGAGTGCCAGCTGGTTCGAAGAAGATGTCTCTCTCCCGCGAACGGCCTTCGATTCGGGTACGTCGATCCTCGGAACTGGCAGCGCACTCTATACCCCATACTCGCGAAGCCGGCACAGCAGAACAAAATAAGCTATGCCACATCTCATGACAGGGCGAACGAGCCTCCTGTTGCCTCATGTACCAGACCTGATGGGAACGCCGCCCGAGCATACAGCAGGTAATGGCCAGCACGCATCTGAACATGAGTCGCTCGCGACTCATACCTTGTAGCCTTAGTTTGCTCGTTCAGCGTTAATCGACATTACAGTTGTGTGTAATGAACAGTAGCACGCTCGTGGTGGTCGCCAAGGACATTAAGATACCTGCATTCCCAGCCTGCGAACGACATCTTGACGTTGCCCCAAGTGGAGACTGGTGGTGCTGATACACTCGTCCGAAAGCAAACTCATTTGACTGTAACTCAAGCGCAGGCGCTAGACGACTCGCTTGACAAGCTGTAGGTGGCTTCAGTGTTGACTTTGGCATTGGGTCAGGTGAAAGGATGTCCCAAGAAGGGTTGAGGTAGATGACAGTCTAGCAATTGAGGGTTTCTCGGAGCTCGGGTCTTCGTGGTGGCCTTCTTGCTGATGTACGGGTATTGGCTTCAGCGCGCTGTTGAGTTCGCGGCTGTCCTGGTCTGAAACATCCCAAGCCGGCTGCTCAAGCTGTCTAGACGTTCACAACCCCGTTGTGCCTGGGTTCTGAGCAGCGAACGGAAGTAGGGGTCGAAAGGTGGTCTTTTGAAGCTGGCATCTGCTCGCCAGCTCTGGTTGTGGTGGCGTCTGTCTTATTTCCTACATCGAGCCTGTTTCTTGTCACCACTTGATGCGGCACGCCTTGTAAATTATGCTTGGGTGCCTCTGAATCGTTCATCTGGAAGTTCTAGGCGTGTATTCAATAGCATAATCGCTGCTCGTACGCCCTTGCTCAACGAGAGGTCCATGATCGGGACATTGTGTGGCGTGACAACATGCTTAGACATGTCTGGCCACCGACGCCTCGTGCAGAAGAACGCATAATGTACACGAATCTCTCGTGCACATGCACCCACCCTTCGCTGGCAAGATCGACGGACCATAGAATGTACAAATCCCTCTTCAGCTGCGTCGCGATGTCAGAGATCGGAGAGGACTTGCTCGGCCTTTCACAACGCCACGCTGAGCTGTGCAGACTGACATCGAGATCCTAGTCAGGCTCAAACTTTATTCGACACACATGTTGAGCAGTTCAATGGCGCCATGATATCGCGTGTTCCTGGTCGTGACTGGCTAGTGTCCTGTTGCCAGGCTCCTCAACGCCAAATTATAGGCTGGAAGTGTATAGCTTGAAAATGCAAGCACTGATGTGGCGTCGTAGACTGCCAGGACATCGTATCCGCTTTTCATCAGGGAGCACTGAAGCTAGCTGTTCCTGCAGGCTGTGAGCAGCTTCTAGCACTGGTGTTGCGCTGACATTACGCCTGTATAGACAGCTGCAGTGGTCGGGGCTACCCGATTCAGTGAACCTGTTTCAAAGGCTCAGATTCGGTCATGACCATCGCGAAACGCGGTCATTCGAGACCAAGCACGGCCTGCCTCGTGTGCGAATGGATGTGCATGGACCACTCCGAAAGTCCGACTCTTGAGCTGATGGTGGTTGATTATGCGGGTCAATGGCTCCCTGGGTTCAGATGTTGACCTGGCGCTGGAGGCTACGTCTTCTTGGCCATGCATTACCTACTTTGTGGGCGGCCTAGCACGCTAGAGCAGGTGCGCGCAGGACACCATTCCAGTGGGACTTCAATTTGCTTGCACTCAGCATGAGAGATGACTGTGGAGAAGCTGTAGCATCAGCTTAGCTATGATGCAGCCTGTGCGCGGCAGTGTAGGGCCTTCTGCAAAGCACAAAACATTAGTCAAAATGCCCCGAGACTACGCGTTGTGATCGGACCATTTGTAGTTGGCGTGATCTTGAAACCTGAATGGATGGCCTTGGACAGTTCACAGCCACAATCTGTGTTGCACAAGCACCAAAGTGCTTCTGCTTTGGGATAGAGTTGCTTGATACTTCCAGAACGAATGTGTGCTGCGTTCGGAAGTTAGTCAGATCTTGGTAGGCATTCCCACTACTGGATTGCTTCGATCGATGCCTTTTGATTAAAACGTTTCGTTGCAGCCAGGTCGTGCCACCAAACAATCGCTTCGTTGGGAACATTGTGCTGACTCGCACAGTGGACGCTGCGACTGGGCTATCCCACAACACTTCCTCTGTGTACATGAGCATGTACGGCCCGAGACCCGAGAGCCTACGATGCTGCTGAACATCGGGAATGCAAGAGGATGCAGAAATAGCGTAGACGATTGCTGACAACACAAGAACGTCGTGAGCAGACGTCACTTTACATGCAGCCACCCGTGGATCATATCCGGCCCGCATCAATGCTTCTGACTAGGTCGGACAGCGAGTAGTATTATTGCATAGCTGCTGTTGCAGAGCTGCAAATATATCGGAAATGTGGTGGTATCTGTATATTTGTTGTTGAAGCATTTGGTGGGGGTGGATGAAGTGCTCCTCGAGCAGGCTTGAGCTGAAACATTCGCTTCACGGTCCCGTTATGTCCCCTGCAGGTGTGCCTGTATGATCGACGGCTCTCATGCAGACAGCAGTCCCACGAGTGGCTCTGGCGCGAGTGATCTTGCTGTTGTGCCAAAGAAGGTCGCTGTGCTCGCAGTACTGTGAGTATCCTTGGAGTGGATACCCTCATTTAACCATCTTGTGGCCGGTAGCGCCTAAGACAAGGCAGCGGTTGCTGGTGGTGGTACAGACTCCAGTTGTCAACGCCACGCGATCTGTGCGTTACTGCGGTCTGGTGTGTCGACTCGTAGGCCGTAAGCAGGGAAAGCAGGAAGATCTGCAGGTCTCGACTTACTCACGATCGCATATCAACACAGACTGCGCAACCATCCCTTGTCAGCCTCACGGGAAGCCGCATCGTATCCGAGTCGGCGCCGGCCAACCCGCAACAGAGAGCGGACTGTTGTCACCTTGCTTTGACTCTGTCAGTCTGCACGGAGCCCTGGCATGGAGCAAGAGTGTGTGCTGTCAGCCAGTCAATGTTGGTTGGAGTGGGTGCCCAGTACAAACGTGCAGCAAGACTCATCACAACCAGAGGAAGGTCTGCCACTTTACGGGAGCGTTGCCGGGCGGTTACGATGAGAAGAAATGTAGGCGAGTCAGTCCTCCAGAAGCAGAGAACCTTGTCATGCCCATGTCCTGGCCGCTAGTCTAGTCTAGTCTTCTCATCCCGAAGCCGTCCTTCAGACGCTGAAACACGGCCTCTTCCCTTCTTGTTTCATCAAGACTTCCTTCCCTCACGCTACCTGCTCTGGCCGCTCTATACCATCAACCCAATCCACTTCCTCCAGCTTCAAAGAGCTTCATATTTGCGCGCGCAGAGGCCGGTCCTCTCCCTCCATTCGTTCTACGCCGGCCGCAAGCTTCTCCCTCTACAACACAGCGTGCATCTCCCAAACACGCTACACGCTTCGACCGATTGCAAGGCCTGGTGTCGTTGCTCGTCGTCTCGTCCCCCAACAGCAGATCAAACAACATCTTCAACCGACGTTTGAGATTGAGGTCATCTTGCTCCAGCTCGTTGTGCCCTCATCCGCGCCTGGCCCCGCCGACACGTCCACCACGCGGCCATGTATCCCTCCCACCAGCATCCTTCTATGCCACCGCCGCAAGCGCGTACGGTGGCTCCAGAAACCTTCTTGCTTGATCAAGAAGCGCACTCTAGCCTACCGCAGGATTCGGTAGTCGCGCTGCAGCAGGTGGACAATCGTATGTGCTGACCGCGGTTCTCACAATGCGACCGCGCACGCGCCCAGTCGCATAGGCTGACCATGATGCAGTGAAATACTTTCTCATCTCTGCGCCTGTAGACTGGAGTCAGGATCAATACATTAGGCGATTTCTGCTGCCCACTGGCGAATATGTCTCCTGCGTGTTATGGTGCGTTCGCAATGCTGCAATCCGCGTGTAGCTGCTGGAGTCCGCTATTAACATCTGGTTAGGAACAATCTTTTCCACATCTCAGGCACTGACATTGTGCGATGCTTATCCTTCCGCTTTCAAGCCTTTGGTCGTCCTGTTAAGAACACCAAGAAGTTTGAAGAAGGCATCTTCTCTGATCTACGCAATCTCAAATCTGGAACCGATGCCTCGCTTGAAGAACCAAAGAGTCCTTTTCTCGACTTTTTGTACAAGAACAATTGCATCCGCACGCAGAAGAAGCAGAAGGTGTTCTATTGGTACAGCGTGCCGCACGACCGCCTCTTCCTCGATGCATTGGAGCGCGACCTGAAGCGAGAGAAGATGGGCCAGGAAGCAACAACCGTTGCTGTCAGCGAGCCAGCACTGTCCTTCGAGTTCGATGCTTCCGTCTCCTTGTTCGAGCAGCTCACCAAGGCCCAGCAAAACAACCAATCGACCTTCAACGCTCAGTCGTCTTCGATGCCACCATCGCACTCTACCTCGCCGGTTCTGCGCGCAACAGACTCGATGCCACCCCCGCAGATGATCCCACAGCAGCCACTTACCCCAACCTCAATGTCACAGCAATTGACACAGAACATGCAACATGACATGCATTCAGAACATATGCAGCATGTCCCGGCATATCCGATGGCCATGCCCCCAATGCCATCGCAGATTCAGAAGACGCGGGAACAGTCAATGGGTCCGGGTTTTGATCGCAACGGCGTTCCGATTTCGCAAGCTGGACACAGGCATAGCTCAATGCCAGCATACATGGAGTACTCGCCTGCGCCTTCTTTTGTATCGTCGCACTTCGAAGACTACAGCCAGCGTGGGTTGTCTTTTGAGCCACTTACACCACCGCAACATTCTGTTGGCATGCCCGCTGAACCTACCTACATCGCCAACGAGGATACTGGATTGTATGCAGCAATTCCGGATGTTGGCCTGCAGCAGCCGTTCAATCCGCTCATATCGGTACCGCCGAATCTCGCAGGCGCCCACTATCCATCGATGAATCGACAATACCAACCACAACAGGTATACTCCGTCCTGGAAGGCTCGCCAACATACAAACAGCGTCGTCGTCGATCTTCTCTGACGAACAATGCAGTAGGAGCCGCTGTGACATCAGCTGGTGGCGCTTCCACGACTCATGCCTACGCGCATGCGGTGCACCGACCGAGCGATCTTCGTCGATCAATGTCCACATCAGTCCAGCCACAGGCTATACCAGAAGGGCAAGAAGTGTCTTACAATGATTCCCCAGCGAGCATGCACACCGCACAACAACCAGGATCCATCATGGGTGATCATCGAGAGCTTATGGACCTTTCACGTCACAGCACACCTTCTCAGGCGGTGGAAGGAGCTCACGATGAGCACAGAGCGCACCGGCAAGTCAGCCAGATGCAACATGAAGATTATTCCAACTACAGCCACAGCCCAAATCACGACTATAGGCACCGTCCTGCCATGCATCATCACGCCGTGCAGCGCACAGCCAATGGTGTCTTCAGGAGAGCACGATCGGCCACCATCAGCGAACTGGGACCATACCCTCACAAGAGTCACTCGTGTCCCATACCCATGTGTGGACGCCTTTTCAAACGCTTAGAACATCTCAAGCGCCATGTCCGCACACACACCCAGGAACGACCATACTTGTGCCCATTGTGTAACAAGGCTTTCTCGAGATCAGACAATCTGGCCCAACATCGTCGCACACACGAGACGAGCGCCGATGGCTCGGCGCCTTCTGAAGAGGAGATGGAGGAAGAGCGAGATGCATTGCACGATGCGACGGATGAACCAGACCCAATCGACGAAGCTTCTTACCAGGCAATTGCTATGACCACGGGCACAGATCTGCCCGTTATGCCCACCCACGTCGACATGGGAATGGTTTCTCACAACGAGATGGCCCCTCCACAGATGGTCACGACTGGAAACGATTATCACCACTGAGAGCCTACTCTCGCGCTGGTACGACTAAAAGCGTTGCACCCAGCTGTTCCATTCCAACAGCATATTTACGACTTTTGCATTGCAAGACCTTTTATTCTGGCTTTACTTCAACTAGACAGCTTATACGACTGCAGAAAGAGGACGCTTTGAGGCGCCGCAGTTGGAGCGCCGGGCATGACTGTATGATGAAGAGGCACCACGGTCGGTATTTGATTTAGCTTCTGTGCGTCGGTGTACCGTGCTGGCGGGGAGATGAGTCTCATTGATGCGCATTGTGGTTTGTTTTGCAGGGCATTTTGAGCGCGGCGAAGGTCTGGAGTAACTGTCACAGGCATCACCATACTACCAACGTTGGAAAAACACGGAAGCTACGCATTGCGACAGGACACAAGTTTGGATATGCTGTTGACGGCATCATCAACTTGTGCAGCCTCTAGTTAGCTACTACAATGGAAATTGTCCAACGCCACTCGGGCACAGAATCCTCGTACTCTGCGCTCACTGTCATTGCGGAGCTGACTTGACGCTTCTCGCTTAACCGAGCACGTGACACGGAACAGAGAATTGGGTTTGAACCTGAAACGCGTACAGCTTACTCCTGCGTCAGCCTCTGCGCCTCACTGCCAACCTCTTATTTGCAGAAAGCATCGTGCTATCGTGCTCGTCTTATTCGCAGCCCATTATGCATCGGACGGCTTCTAGGATTTCGACTGGGCAGCACGCACTTGTGTTCCTGTTTTCGACACGACAGAAGCAGGTCCAGATGCTGCTTCGCTATCTTCCTATCCAAGAATATCGTAATGCATCGAGGATGACAGCGATCGAGCATCGCCGTCGTCAGCTAACACGAACATAGTCTAGAACTCGGGCATCGACATCGTAAAGGCAGTTGACTGATCATGACAGCCTTTACGGCATAAATGCCGCTTCTTGCAAATGACACTATCCCGCATTCTGCACTATGCATCTGCCGGTTACAGGAGACGCTGCCGGGAGTGATGTGATCTGCCCACGTGCGCATTTCCACACCATCTGGCAGTTTTGCACCTGCCGCACGAAGCGGAAATTTGGCCATATCGCCTCGTGCGTGCGGGAACCAAGGTACGGCTTTCAGGCCACGTTCACTATGCATGCACCGAACATTGCGAGAACGCTCCGGGAAGTAGTCTGGGTTTGTATCATATGGCACGGGCGGACCGGAGTAGTCTGCGGAAATTTAAATGCGCTGCCACGCGATGCTGCGGTAGATAAGGCGCAACGGCTGGATAGATTGTGTGGCTTGCTTCGGTGATCGAGAACGCTGATGAGAAGGCTTGCAGAGATGCTGGCCGATAGGTGCATACGATCTGTCCAATAGGGCTGATGCGGTGCCCACGGGGATGTGCTTTGGTGTGCCATGCCAGTAGCAGACACAAGCAAGAACTTCTGCTTGGTGTGCTGAGTAGATGCTCCATGCTGGCCTAGGCCTTGCTATCGGTCTCCTTGATAGCACGTCGAACACAGGTAGGTTGCCAGCTGGCAACTCGTATAGTCGCGATGTAGAACATCGACATCTTTCCTTGCTGATAGGACTGGCTTTCTGGTCCATGTCGGCGAGGCCAAATGAACAGCCAAGAGCTCAGTATGGAGGTAGCCTGTCCAGACACACTCTCTTTTCCTTCAACGCGACACGCTTCTTACTCTCATGCTGCATTGTGCCTGCTGACTCCATAGTGCACTCCCAAACCAACGCCCAATGCTATACCAATAATCGCCAATGCAATGACAATCACAAGCAGCCACGAAGTCGTCCTTTTGGTCGACAAAAAATGTTCCTGCCCGACTTCGACATCTTGACCACTTGACAAGCTTGGCTCGAAGTCATGGCCGCTTCTGTTGGGATTAAACTCCGATTCCGCTATCATTGGTAAGATGAAAGTACGCTTCTGTGCTGGAGCAGGAGTAACGGCATCTTGGTCTTCATTATACAAAGCCATCTGGGCTCTTCAAATATTGAAACTTTTCTCCAATTTCTGTTCGAGAAAGGTCCCGGACCAACCTATGTACAAAACTCCCAAGCCAACAAAAATCAGCATGAAAGTGATCTACCGTCCACCCACGCATGCATCCATCCTCCACGTGCGCTGACGTTCAGCGTCGCACAAAAGCTGAAAGGCGCTCAAGCCCAAGTCGCACAAATTATCGCCTCGAGAGCACACGTATTGGAGGCGTGTCAAGCCAGCACTCCATTCCGGCCACGTGTAGTCAAGCATCGGTTGCAAGCTCAGTGCTGTGGTGCCGACGATGGCGCTGGCACAAAGCACGTTGGGGTGGCTCTCGGCGAGTGGGAGAGCGCCTGCTATTCGTAAGCTCGTCATCTTTGGGGAGAGGTGAGCGCGTGAGAGGCCGTTTTGTGATCAAGAGTGCGGGTACGAGTGATGAGATGGGACGTTGTGGGTGTTCTTGATGACAGAGATTTCAGCGGCTACGTCTTTGCTACGTAGGAATGGTCATCACTGCTTTTGCTTCTTGTTAGCCGGCTCTTCATCCTCATCATCGCTTAGCTCCCTGTATAGCGTCTCTGGCTGCGTAGTCTTCCACGCATTTGTGAACATGGTGTCGTTCTTCGCCTTGTCTGCATACTTGAGCAGCGCCTCTCTCGGATCCTCGTCGCGAAGGCTGGAAAGTGGGATCTGCGACTTGATGTATTCCTCATCGGGATTGCCCTTGGCAAAAGGCGTGGTTTGCGGGATGTGTGGACGTCTCGGATCTCGTGATCGACCAGAGGCTGTGAGACCGACTGTGGGGTGACGAGAGGCGTACGAGGCTGTGCTCGGAACCGCTCCTCCCGGCGTAATGATTGCGTCGCCTTGGATGCCGTTGGACAGGTCGGTTGTGAAGTTTGGATCGTCGTCAATGTGTCGACGTTTTGGTGCGCGAGACATGACTGTCTTAGCGCCATTGAATGAAGTGTTGGGGTTATAGAGGATGTGCGTCTCTGCGTTTGCTGAGCCAGTGATGATCTGGTTGAGCTTTGGATGCCACAGTACTGTGATCAGAGGCGAGCCTGCAGTCACTGGCGTGACCAATTCGGAATTGAGAGTGCCTGGATTGAGAATATGCAGGTTGCCCTCCTGCGAGCCAGTCAGGATGCTCGTCGAATTGGGTGAAAAGCGAACGTTGCTTGTCGGGTATTGTGACGAGGTTGAGAGGTGGGAAATCGTGGTGACTGGCTGCTTGAATTTGCGAGTATCCCATAGCTTGATTGTGTCGTCGCCGCCTCGGGTAACAACCATGCGGCCTGCAGCGTCAATGTCGATGCCGCTCGTCCAGGTGTCGCGGGTGTGAGCATCCCTGATTTCTGCTGCTGGTCGAGAGTGAGGCCCCTCTCCACTCCACATCACTAAGCTTCCGTCGAGAGCGGCGCCCACAAGTAAGTTGTTCCCACCTTGCATAGGTGAGCCCCACGCAACAGCAGTCATTCGCGTTCGGCCTGCGGATCCTGCCGCACGCGACTTGTGTACGATGACTTGCTTTTGCTGGCGGGGATTATTGATGTCCCATATTCGAAGCGTGCTATCTGTGCCGGCCGTCACGCATAGGTTTCTGTCGGTAGGATGCCAGCAGCCCGTCGTCACTTCGCTGATGTGTCCTTTGGTGTTGTGCATATCTCGCAAGTACATGTCGCCCTTGACAAACTCGCATATTGGCTCGCCATCTCTGCTTAGGATCTTTGCTTGTGGAAGCGCAGTCGCAACCAAAATATGCCCAGCAGATAGCGGGTTGAAGACGACCTGGCTGACGGGATGGTTTTCGACATTGGCCGAGGTCTTTGTAGCATTGGGATCAACAGACTTGAAGGCGCGTATCGTAGTCGGCGTCATGGACGCAAAATCATGGAATTTGAGAGTGCAGTCCATAGATCCTGTGATCAGTCTCCCACCAGATGGATCTATTGTTGCTGCTGTCACTGCGCGATCATGCGTCTTGATGACCATTTCGTGCGATACGGGATACTCGTCGTCCTCATCGTCGCTGGCATCGTCGTCATCGTCGTCATCGTCGTCGTCGTCGTCCGAGTCATCGTCCTTCGCATCTCCTTTGGACTGCTCTGTGCGCTGCTGCTGACCTCCATTCGCGGGCCGCTTGCTCAAATCGACCTGCTTTTGGACATTTGCCTCTCGCGACTGCTTGCCAAAGGACGAAGTGCCCAAGAACTTCTGCAGCTCGTCGTCTTGCTCAATCTCGGGCTCTTGATCGTCCATTTTTGAGCGCGCAATTTTGCTGTGGGATGAGGATGACAGGAAGCAGGAAGCGCAAAGGGACGCTGCACTTACGCTGGCTGGCGTCTACAAGCTGGATCGCGGCTTCAGAATTGTGCGCCGACAACGACTACTGCTCGGAAATGCCTTGTGGTGCATTGAGATGAGATGGAAGAGAACCCGTGTGGTACAGCTACATCATCAGCCGCCAAAAAGCGGGAATGCTCTGTACTTCACTTCTCCCTCAATTTCCAAACCGTCCCCTGTTTCCCATCGTGTTTGGCAAAAACGTGCCAAAATTGACATGCACCTCTCCCATTCCAATATTGCAAAGACTGCAAGACACTATGCGCACTCTTGGAGCCGAGAAGAATGCATCGTGAATCAAGGAAATCCTCTCGCGCTCACACAGAAGAATCTATCGAGCATCCAGAACCGTGGCTACCTAGCAGCGAGCCAGACGCATCGGCGGCAGCACCTTGACCTTGCTAGAAGAGCAGGTCGGCTTACTCATGGACGTTCTTGCGGTCGCGTGAGCACACAGCTGTGATGCGGGAAATGCAAACCCACTGGGGAAGGAGTCATGCTCCGACGGCGCGCAGAATGCGCATCAATAAAACAGTGAGGAACTCTGCTTCAGCCCACCAACCTCTCGCGTCCTGCTTGACAGCACATCGAAATCTGAATGCGGTCTAGTCAGTAGTGAGTGTGGTCGTCTGCTACTGATCCATCAGTGCCAGAGTCGGCGAACAACAGGCCGCGTCGCGACAGCCCAATCAGAGTAACTGGTCATACAGTCTGTATTCGCTAGGCACGAATCAGAGATCCAATCTCAATGCCATAGGGCCTGGGTAAGGGTCGGAACGAAAGCGCGCTTGCTCACCCGTGTGACTTGCACAGCGTGTGCAAACTTGGCGCCTCAGGACTGTCCATAAGTCCCGGGCGCACAGCTGTTTTATTCTTCCTTCTCTCCTTCCTTCTTTCCTTCGTGTGATTAAACTGACCATGTAGCGACATTCCCTTCCGTACACAAGCCTGCCCGAAATTTGGAGCTTCAGAAGTAAGACCTTCACACTCTGAAGTGACTTGGCTGACCTACTCAGAAAAGCATCAAATATACTCCTTTGCGTGGCATCCATCATACCGCTCACTTTCCCGCTCAGCGCATCGATCGCGACGAGCCCCTCATTACCTTCTCCAGCAACATCATCACTTTTGTACAGCTGCATAGAGCTTCAGTGCTTCAGCCTCCTTAGGTCAGCGTGAGATTGCTACGCGCCAGATCGACGAGATGTGTCTCCCCTGCGATCTCGGATTGTTGCGCCCTGGCGATCACAGATATTCTCATCATCCTGCGAACAGGCCCGGCTCGAGAGGACACGCTGCTTATCGTGCTTTCCAACAGTACGAAATCGTACAGGGTACCCTATGCTGGTTGGCATTGTTCGAGGCTCCCAAATCGATGTTCACGCAGCCTGTCAACTGTCTGTTCACTCGACGGCAGATCAATCGGGAGTTCAAAAGAGTCATTAACATATCTCCTGAACTGCAAAGACTAATGTTCTTGCGACAGCCGCGCCAAAGTCTGGGTCCATGGGACTATCTGCTCAGTCCCCTCTGTTCCTTCTTTGACATACCTTATTCGCTGGCTAGACCGCCTGGAGCTCAATTCTGGATGCCACCAATTCGTGGGTACGATGAGCAGCTTCACCGCGCAGACCACGAGCGGCTTTTGAAAGGTCATGCGGATGCTGAGGAGCAAGATCGTACTCGTGCGCTTCGCAAATCGCCTTTCTTGGGACCTCCAGGGCAACGATTTTTCGCGCATCCTAACGCATCATGGCGGAAGATCAAACTTGCCAGGTCGAGCCACAATCCTGCCGGTCGCATTACTCTCGTGCAGCCAATTTGGACGAGGCCACCTCGGTATTCTGGAGATAGCCCTGTTGGATACTTTATGTACATTCAGCTCGACCTAGATGGTACTCTGGGCGACTTGTACAGATATTATGATGAGGTCTTTACACGTACCCACGCGCAACATCATACTCTCCAGAATCTCGCCAACAGACACGCAAACTTTTCGCCAACAGGTATGGAGGACCGTATGGGCGATGAGGGCCCAACACAAGGTAGCTTGGCATTGCAGCATCACAGCGCGCAGGTAATGCCAACCACTCTGCCTACCGGCTTCCATTCGATGTGGCACGGATCCCAAGCAGGTACGTTGTTGCCCAACCATCAGTTCCAGAACGTAGTCTCGACGGCGTCATGGCTCGACTTCCCGGCAGCAGCAGGAGGGTACATTCACTCCGGCAACATGTATACCAAAGGCCAAGAAAGCAATCACTTTGGTAGACATGCACCGATTCCTCTGTCTGGGCCTATCCGTAACTCTCCATTTCCTGCTCATTCTCCAGGCCCTCACTTCGCCAATCAACAGACACATCGATTCATTGAACAGGCGAGCGGTCACGTCGGTTCGTGCCCAGATGTTGCTCAATACCAGGTGGAAGGCATGTTTCACAAGACAAGTAGTGATACATTCGTCCACGGATCAGAAGGCAATGTCGATGTCTCCCTGGTGGACGCTTCCAATTGGGACCTAAGCTCATTTCCAAGCGGCGACTCGAGCACAGGTGGAAGCTTCTCCGGGAGCAGGACTCAGGATCAAGGTGACGAAGCGGACGGACTGGACTCCAACCTGGGCAATGACAGTTCACAGGATTTCAATCTGGAAATGTTCGATACCCAGACAGGATTCGACGCCGCTGTTACCGGATATGTCGATACACAGCCCGCACCTGCGATGGATCCCTCTCAGCACAGCGCGCAAGACTACGTGCAGACCGGCTCCGATACTCTCGCTCAAGAGTTCCCGAGCTCATGCTCTGATGTCAGTATGTTCGCGGATGCGGATTGGACCACATTCGACAATCCGCTTTTCGATAACATGGGCTTTCAGTTCAGCGACCAACAGCATGAGAGTTGGGCATAGCGCGTGGTGTTGCATTGCCGATTAGCAGAGTGGAGTTCACATGTAAAAGGCCATGAGGGTAAGCATGACGGGCGCAGTGATTGGATTTCTGAAGTTTGTTTACGTTCTAAGAGCGTGTCGGCACTACAACTGGGAAGTGCCATCTTTCTTTCTCACACATACAAAAAGTAACAGGCGTTAGGGGAGTTTCAATGTATGCTAGTTCGTGAACGAGAAATGACACTTGATAGCAATGAACACCCTCGTCCTCCCCATTCACAGCCTGAGTCGTGAAAAACCTTATCTATTCAATACATTCGTCCAGGCTGGGTTCTGCGTACCAACGCCATTGAACGCAACAAAGTAGTAGCTCGCAGCAGTCGCCAAATTGAAAATCGCGAAAGCTATCCAGTGCTCTTTCATCGTGAACTTTCTTGCTAGTCTTTTGCCGGTTCTGTACACTGGTCCTACATCGTACAAGCTTGCGGTAGCAAAGAAGAGAAAGAAGAACATCTGGACTATGGTCATGATAGAGTAGAGAGCAAGCGCCATCAGCATTCTTTTCCAGCGAGGGACCTCTGGTTCTTTTGGTGTGGGTTGCTCGGAATCGTGATCTGCCACTTCTTGACTTGGAGCCTCGTTCGTCTGGCTATTCGCGGTCTCCGATTTTGAGGTATCATCATTTGCGTGTCCATTCCATGCCTCGACAAATGCAGTCGGTAGTGTTCTTCGAAAGTTATAGAAGGAATGGGAAATCAGGATCCATTTCTGATACATTTCACTGCGGCCATGAGTGTTCTCCAGATCTTTGAATGCGAGGAAAACGGTCACGGTACCGTGCAATCCAGCAGTGTCATCGGCTTTTGACGCTCCCCTCGTAGGGGCTGCTGCGACTTCAAGTGCTGCATTGGCGGCGCTGGTGTCCGGGGCAGTAGGAGGGCTTGCGCGTTCGCAGTCGTCTTCATCAACAGGAACAGTACCACCAGAGATCCATCTTGAGCCTCTGACGAGCAGCAGAGTGAGTGACCAGCTGCCCAGCATCGCTGCTATGATCAGGGGCACGGTCGACACGACAATCTGTCTATAGGTCAATTCTGGGGCTTGGCATATATCTTCCTCTTCGCACTGCATCTTTGCGTCTCCAGCTCGAAGAAGGTGACCAGGATAATCTAACCAGGGCCAAAGCAGCACAATGACCACTGCGGGTGAGATTGGCAGTCTCACGAATCTTCTCCGCTGCGTGAAGAACAGACCGAGTACCCAGTAGCAGGTTGCTGCAGTGGCCACCGCAAATGAAGTGTAATAAACCCAGTCGCAGGCATTCTTCACGTCTTCGCGTGAGGGAGATCGATGAATGTATGGCTGCTGTGCCACCTGATGCCACGCCACTCCACACAGTATAGCATGGAATACCAGGAGAGTTCTGCGAGCCAGCATCCTGTGCGAGGGATCGCGGTCAAAGTACTCAGGCCAGTCGTTACGGTTGCTGCCCATCCAGCGACTCATACATATAGACAGTGTTCTTGAGACTGATGCTGCGAGGAAGACGACAGCCAGTACTTGAGTGACTGGGATGCCCCTCATGCCAAAGAGCCTGATTGCTTGTGGGAGCACACCAAACAGGAACAGTGTGAGACGCACAGTAACTCTTTCAACCTGTATTTGGTCTCGTGGTGAGGTGGTCGCCGAAGACGGTCCAGCAGTACCGATGTTTGAAGAACGAAACAGCATCTTCATCAGGCTAGCGAGGTCCAAGGTACAGTCGGCGGCAGCAAATACAGGCGACGAGATATGAGGTACCAGACTGCCTTCTGCCAGACTCTCAGAGCCGAAGATCCATTTCGCGGCTGGAGAAGACGTTGCCATTGCGTTCAAAGCAAGCGGCAAGAGCGACCAGAATGCAGTCTGTCCGGTGACTTGTTGCAAGTCAACATCAGCTGTGGGGAAAGTGGAGCGGGAGGACACATACTGTGCAGTCGGCGACATGACTGCAAAGTAGTGAGCTGATCAGTATCATCTTGCTATCATTGACATTCGTGAGGATGTTGCAATCAGTACTGAGGAACTTCAGCTTCGACTTCAGCTGGTGGGCTGTGCTGTGGCGGTGCTATATGCATTGTCGATCATATTTGCGCCACGCGATGGACGAAATGCAGGAAAATCTTGCAAGACCATCGACTGGTATGCTGTGGGGAGTAACAGTATCGTTGCAAGAGATGACTACAAATCAGCACCATGATCTTTCGAGTCGTCTCTCATCTTTGCGATAGCTTCCACCACAATATCCTTGCTCCAGCCCTCGGTCACAGCTCTTCTCAAGATATCTTGCTCGCTTTCTGGAGCCATGCCGCCGGGCGCAGGTGGTCTGCGATCCAAATTCGTCGGGAATGGATACCCTTCGCAGACAGCACGGATAAATGCATCAACTTCTGCACTGTATCCTTCCACGTTATACTTTGTCTTCAACTCGTCAAACGTCGCCTCCACCAGTGGCAGTGGATCGATGGTTTCCATTGGCTTGCCAAAAGCACTCGAGACTTGTATGAGATTTGCACTTCGGTTGAAGTCCTTTGTCTGGTTCTCGCCTGCTGCATGGAATAGTGCAGGACTGAAGAAGACGGCGTCGCCTTTGCTTAGTGGCAGAGAGACCCATTTCTGCAAGAAGTACTCATTGAACTCAGGTCTGCGGTAAGCCATGAAGCCCTCTTCATATGCCTGACTGAATGGCAAGAACCTCGTAGGACCGGAATCGAGTGGCATGTCAGTATGAGCTACAGCACCCTGGAGCGTCAATAGAGCGCTCGCGTTGTGCATTGCCTTTGGAAATTGTGCTACATTGCCTGTTGTCAAGAAGCCCAGGTGGTAATCCCTGTGCGAGACCTGAGCTTTGCCTCCAGGCTTTACAATGTTGACTTGACTGGTGATTCTGTAACCTGGCCCTAGGTAAGAGTCGCAGACAACCTTGAACCAAGGATTGCTGAAGTAGTCGACGAAGTTCTCCGGGTTCTGAAGGCAGCTCTTCGAGAAGGAATTCCAGATTCTGCTGCTCAAGCCTCTCGCTGCGAAGTGATCTCCTTTGGTCCCGGCAGCCTCAGCCTCCCGGGCTATTATCGTTTCATAGGCCTCGTTCGCTGCATCGATTGTGCTCAAGTTTGTGAAGAAGTTCTTGAGGACATAAACGCCAGGTCCAGAGGCGAGAATATGGTATAGTTCGTCCTGTAACCTGCCAATCTGCTCTGCGTCCGATATATCGAACGTCGAGCAATCATATATCGGAATGTTCTTCTGAATATCCTTGGCCAGAGGATAGGGTTCCTTCAGCGTAGCTTGCTCGACCAGTGTTTTGAATGCAACAAGCGATGGAGCGTCCTTTTCTGCGTGTGTTCTCGCAGTAACTTTGCGAGACTTGATCTTCTGGCGTCCCCACGATGGTATGTCAAGCATTGATGCTGCACCGAGAAGAGCGACCGTGGCGACGACTGCAGCGGCGACGCTCTGAGTGCGATTTGGTGCGGCTGCCATGCTGCGTTCAGCTCGGGATCAGACACGATGCGCTATTGCTCGACCTTGCGTCCTTGACACATATTTGTAATTTGCATCAACATTTGGAAGACACCTGATGGCTGATGTTCGCATCTCACATCGCGCCTCCGCGTTGATCTTGAGCGGCCTGTTCGGCTGGCCTAATCGGGTAACTCAGGCCGCCTTTTGCCGCCATGCAATGCCAGGCGGGTCAGCGAAAGGATAGGCACCACCAGACTCTCTTAAAGATGCAGATTTAGCCGGCTTGTCGGCCAGCTTCAAATGGCTAAATAACATGGCACGAGTCACGACGTATCGTGGTTCCTCCCCTTCTATACTGAACTCCTCGCCAAAGGCCGACAACAAAACTTCATACACTTCTGCATAGTCTTGTCCGACAACGCTTACGTGCCTCACCGTCTTCCTTCGCCGCTAAATCCAGTTCAGTCTGCGGTAGCTCATTGCTTTGTACCATTAAGTATATTCGTCAACTCCTTGAGGCGTACCGGCTTCGTCAAGAACAAGTCCACGCCTGAGCTGAATGCCTCCTGCTGGGCACTGGCGCTCCCAAGACCAGTCAGTGCTATGATCGTTGCCGCTTCCAATCCTTTCTGCTTCTCAAACGCTCTGATTGCTCGCGTGGCTTCGAACCCGTTCAGCTTCGGCATGTTGATGTCCATAAGAATCACTTGCGGCTTGATCGGCGCTTCGCCCTTCGCAACATTACTGCTCGTTTCGCCTTTCTCTTCGGCTTCCAGAGCCGCTTGTTGATACGAGTCGACAGCTTGCTGGCCGTCGGTCGCGACGATCTTTCTATGTCCAAGTTTCTCGGCGTATGTGACAAGCAGCTGAAGGTTGACGGGCTAAAATGGAGTCAGCAGCGTTCTGCAGTTAGTGATTTTTAGGCTTACATTATCATCGACAAGCAGTAACGAAACTCCGCCATCCGTCTTCTTGCTCCTTTCTGCTTTGGGACTCGTCTGCTTTGGAGAATTATTGCCTGTGCTGACTCGCGGCTTCGAGCCATTCAACGAAGGTGTCGGTATTCGAGGGAACTTGTAATCGGACGAAAGCTTGCGCTCAAGCTTGGTAGGGTCTGCACGCTCGCGGTCTTCTGCATTGTCGCCGCTCGACAGACTGCTTGATTTGCGCTCTTGCTGAGGTGACCGATCAACGATAGTATCATTGCGACCCCGGTGGACAAGGGCTGGTCGTTGGGCAGGCCCAGCCGGATCAGGGTGTGGCACCATAGCTGGTATGTCGCTCACGGCTCCAGCTAGTTTCAGGTCTCGCGCGACTCCGCGTTTGTGTTTCATACACGATGAGATGGCCTTTACCAGGCGTTCGGGTCCAGCTGGCTGTGCGATGAGCTCGATATATCCGTTGGCGATGTTGCCTAATCCCGGTGTGCGAAGCCTCCGTGCTGAGACCGTGCTCTCGCATAAGACTATGAAAGGCTTGTTGCTGACGGCACTTGGTGACATTGGTCCGTCCAAGCAGCCGACTTCCTGCCTGCGCGACAGCTCGTTCTGCAACTCCGCTTCCGTGACAAGATACACGTCAGCAGCCTCATCTCCTTGCCAGGTCACGTTGTATGCATTCACTCCGACCTCGTCGAGCGTCTTATGCACACTACTGAGCAGTAAAGCTCTTGCAGTCTCATCAGCACGCTGATTTCCTGAAGGAGTTGATGCACAGTCGATGACGCCCACAGCACAGCCAGCAACAGCTCTGGACATGCCTGAAATCGAACGATGGAGTGGGCGAGCAGGATTCCTTGCTCCTCCTTCGCGCTTGGTCCGACTATGCTCGAGTGGCAGCGTTACAGAGAAGCACGATCCTACGCCCTTCTCGCTGAGCACCTCGATCTTGCCTTCGAATGATTTCACAATCTTGGCAACCAAGTTCATGCCCAGGCCAGTGCCTTCGACAAGGCTGTCCTCCTGAGCAAAAGCGCGGAACAAATGGTTTTCCAAGAAGTCGCGTGACATACCACGACCTGTATCATGCACGCTGAATGTGACATTGAATCTCTTCTTCTTGTTCTTGTCCGGGAGCGGGCTGGCCTTGAGCGAAACTCGAATGTGGCCTTCTCGGGTGTATTTCAGTGCATTTGACACGAGGTTGATGCAGATACGCTTCCATGCTCCGAGAGCCACGCAACACCGCCAGTCAATGTCAGGTGCTCGATCGATGTCGAGGATCACGGCCACCCTTCGCCGGAGCACTGTTTCAGCGTCTCTGCTGCAGCAGAAAGAGTACACTGCAGTTTCCACAACTTCTTCTGTGACTTGGTCGAGTGCCACGTCCACGTCCAGAGACATCAGTCCACCCATGCGAGATCTCTTTGAAGCATTCGCGGACATCTTTCGTCCCTGCCCATCGATCATTCTTGGCACGCTTGACTTAGCGTGGTGGTTGATCTTGCTGAAGTCCAGCAAGTGATCGATGATGTCCAAGAGCGTTCTCCCACAGATCTCCACTTGGGAAATCAAGTTCGCGTTGAAAGAATCAAATTCGCTCTCCTGCAGGCACTCTACCGACCCAAGAATACCGTGCAGGGGCGATCTCAATTCATGACTTATCGTCGAAATGAAGTCCGACTTTGCGCGGTCGGACGTTTGGGCTTCGATTCGATGCAGCTCCGCCAGGATTACATCACAGAAGGCTGCCATATATTTGACTTCAGACTCCTCGGAGAATAGTCGCAAGGGTGAGTATGTCCAGAACAGCGAAGCAGCGTACCAGCGCTGTCTCGTGTTATCCCACATTCCAACAAGCCCGAAGCTCCTCACGCCTGGGAACAATTTGAGGATCTCTGTACAATCATCTCGCCGGCCATACTTCCTGCGCTTTGAGCACGAAGGAGCATGAGTTTGCTTTCCATCGATCTTGGTACCCGAGGAACAATGACAAGATTTGGCATCGCTGTTGTACTCAGAAGACTCATCGTCATCAGAGGACGCATCTCCGAATTCGTTGAACGACCAGATTTTGCCACGGGGATACCGGCGCAGCAGAGAGCGTAGGAACTTTTCGGTGATCTGCTCATGGCATTTCATGGCGGCCTCGGTAGCCTGTTGCACATTCTCCAATTCTGTCTTCGTCGCCGGTGATAATGCACAAGATGCCGCCAACACCTGGCATTGCTTTTGCGAAAGATCCTCGCCGGTGGTCTTCTTGATAGTTTTGGTTTCGCCATCGGTCCCAGTCGTATTAGCGTCAGCTGCGCTTTGATGATTGTCCGAGCTCATTTCCGTATGTGTTGTCGAGTTGTGTCCGGACTCTACGGTTTCGATCAGACCACCGAACGTACCAACAGCTGCATCTAGAAACATGACACCTTCCACGTCCATTGCTTCTCGCACTAGTCTCGCAGCACGATCGAAAGTACTCTGCTTGCTAGACACTTCAGGATCCTCTAGCTTTTCGGCGCTGCGTCTGTACTTCAGAGCCTGGGGCGGTCCTGTCATGGGTGGAGCGAGACCGGTCGCGCTACTCCGAGATCGATGCCGTCGATGTGGAGAGTTACTACTCGAATTAGTCGCGCGCTCGGCTTCTTTCTCTTGTTCACCAACAGCAACTGCAGTAGCCGCGACTGCGGATGCTGGCGAGGTCATCGGTTGCACTCCCAGAGGATGCTGCATTGCTGGATCCTGCTCGATATCTTCAAGATTCCAGTCCGCATTTCTTGAAGCCCAGTCCCTGAGACCGGATGCACCGTCGATAAAGGCTCCAAGCCCAGCGACCATTTTAGTGCCAATTTTGTGCTCAGCCGTAGCTCTGACCATTTCCAGGTGGGTCATGACGGTAGTCGCCATGTCGCGCATGAAGTTTACACTATCGACGTCTAAGCCTTGCCTGGGCTCATCATCCAGCACGCAATACGCCCCAATGTTAATCCCTCGCGGCGTAGTAATCGGTACGCCGGCATAGAATTTGGCCTTGGGTCCTGCTTTCACGAAAGGCCGGTCGCAGAACCTAGTATCTTCCGCGAGGTCATTGACAATGTGAATCAAGCTTGAATTGGTATCGTCCTTGTTGGTGCCCGCATTAGCAGGTAGCATGATAGTGTGCTCGCAGACAGAATAGCCTCGCGGAATGATACTGTGTCCAAGCCACAAGTCATCATCTGCGGCATGTTTAGAGTCATCTTGCAGGCTGAGCGTCCTCGTACTTTCAGCCAGCACGTAAGCGTTCGTAGAATCGAAGAAGAACAGCATAGCTCGCTTCGTACCCATGCGCAAGGCACCTAGTTGACAAAATGCCTATGATGAGTTAGCTCCGAATGTATGCCCTTGCCACCAAGACCTCATACGGTCAATGCCCTGTCCGGACAACTCAGCGGCCTATGCGACTGCACCGCTTGATCGTTTCCGATGTCGCATGTTGGTGGCCCAGCTTTGGTCAGCTCTCGAATAGGCTGGTAATACCTGACCGCACAGTCAGTGGACAGAAACTTCTCACGGTTGCGAGTCACTTCAGCGACCGCTGCAACTCACCGGTAGAACTCCCTCGCACGGCGACTTTCATACAACATCTTGCGTCGCGGACTGTCGCTCTTCTTGCCGCCATGCGATGCCATATTGCCGACGACATCTACGCCGGAGTCCTTCTTGTCGAGGGGAGGCATGGAGGGGCATTCTTCGATAGACATTCGTGAAGTGGAATGTCACGGCTGACGCTCCGTGCTTCGACTGGGATATTCTCGATGCCGGAGTTGGAGCGACGTAATCTCGTTGCGGGGGTCCCATTCGAGTCGCTTTTAACCTTGTGATTGTTGTATATGTCTCGGCGTTGTGAGCAGCATCATCTACATTTCAAAATCTAACCACAAGCCTCGCCTGGATGAAGTGAGATTTTGGCCTCGCGAACGCCGACGCGGCAACGCCACGATACACGCTTGTGGCTCCTGGCAGGTGAACGCAGGGAAATAATGGAGATCTAGAACTCCCAGGGCTGTCCTGGTGGACCACTCCGCCTAGCTATGATTGGATGAGTCCGGACAGTCCACCCTGGACAGACATCCGCCGAAGGAGCCGACACGCCACAGGGCCCGATGCGAGAGTCAAAGCCTATCTTGGCACTCAATTGGTGCTCTTCATGTATATGAGCATGCAAGAATATGCACATCATGCCTGCCATCGATTACTGCTACTTGGGCCAAGGCAAGAGCTTTCATTGTATTGAGGCAATGCCGACCTAGGACAGAGTCCTTCCGCCACGACCATCGGCATAGCTCGGGCGCCACTTTGCCGCGTATCTGCTGCCGGTCTCAGTGGTCTCTACCAAAAGTGTCCTACGCATCCACACACGTCCAAGCTCTATTGCTTTGGCGGACCAAGCGAATCCATTGTACCTGCCATACAGTGATACAATACAGTACGGGTATAGGCCTTTGCCTGAACAATACTTTTCTGCCCGTTCTCTCCGTCCTTCAGGAGAGCCTCCAGTGCCTAAGAAGCGGTGTTCAGAAGTCTGCTTCCACCGTGTCGCAGACAGAAAGCTTCAGCGACCCGCTCTGAACCAAACATTGTCTCAAAGATGTACCCAATGACGAATGGTAGCTACACAGAGTTAGCATGCAAGCTGTTCGGATTTCAGGCGTTTTGTCTAAGAAGCTTAGAGCATGTGGTGCTCGTTTCGACTCACCTCCGATTCGTTTTCGATGTAGGTTGAGCCAAAGTATTGGCTAAGCTAAGCTGAGCGTGTAAGTGGGTGTGAAGTGTGCGTAACAGCTTGTGGCCACGGAAGTGAAGGCCGTTATAGTCGAAACTGAGATGGAGCTCTTGCCCAGCCACGCGCTCACGAACAACCTTTAAGACCTGAATTGGGTCGAGGTCAAACTGCGCACTGACCTGGGAGTGCAGTTTTATCAGATCAACAGAGACTGGGCTTGTGCGTTCTGCTTTGATAGCAACAGCTAGCATTGCCGCGATTGCCCTTGGACAGCACTGCTTGGTTGTGTTGAACGTATCGTGGCTCGAAAATGTCCCGCACTAGTGTAGTAGTCTTCAGACCACGAGGGCCCTTCTTCGATTGAACAATCAGAGAGCGCCCGTTAGGTCGTCGATTACGGGCGAAAGTGGTAGCTCCAGCACCTAAAGCATACGTAAAGCGCTTGAGGAAATCGCTCGGCTCAGAGGGAGGCGCGCCAACAAAAAGTCGTCTTGCTGAATGAGTCGAGATGACGAAGTCCATGTCGCGCCACTTAGCTTCGAGTCCTGCGACTTGGCGGCACGCGTGTAGAGATGAGCAGGATATAGCACAGCACCCCAAGCATTGCACAGGGTGATGCCAGCTTCCTCCATCCGCAGCTTCAAGCTAAAGACAAAGAGACCTGTCAGCACAGGGTGATTGCTCAGCAGGTAGAAGCTCTGCTTTCTCGGTGCGCCCTTCGGTATTGTAAGAGGTAGCTTAGCGATCTTATCCTCGAGCGCCCAGTCCTGCGCCATTGCTTTGATTTGTCTGAAGACCTCGTCATTCTGACGAGCCCAAGTGCTTATACTCATGTTTCGAGAATATCTGAAGTAGTCGTCCATGGTCAGAACGACTCGTCTTGCAGTACTCTGCACGTCGGTAAGCGGCTAGGCAACGTGCTGTCGGAGCACATTGTGTATGTCGAGCAATATCTGAAAAGCGAATCCGGTGAACATGGGTAATTTCTTGCCATCACAAGTATCCATCATGAGGCGTAGCGCAGATGTGAGTTCATCCTCTACTGGCAAGTCCACATGAGCACGAGAAAGCTTGACGAATCGCCGCCAGACTCAACTGGAGTCATCTGAACATCCGCTTTGCAGCGGAGGGCGTTGTCCACGAGCCATGTTGTTAGCTTTGTAGTGCCGGCCTTGTCTGTCACAGATCAGCGATTGTCACATACCCGTCAAGTTGTGTTAGTGGTGCCATGTCTTGTGCTGTGAAGTCATATGCTGTCTTGTCAACAATGGAAATGGAATTGGAATGGGAAGGAACAAGCAGAAATTTGAGCGTTCAGAGGTCTATAGCATGCCTGCCCACCTCCCTTACCCGGCGTCAAACGATTTCGACGGTGGACTGCATGACCAACACGCAGTTGGGTAGATGATAAGTCGCAATCCGGCCAGATTGAGCGGTGGCCGATGTGGCTCCATTTCCTGTGCCACGTACGAACGGATTATCTTGTTCCCAAAATTTGTCAGACGATGTGGTGGTCACGTAGAAGCAGAAGACAAGATGGGGTGAGATGTGATAGTGTGCTCGGCGATCGCGCGGCGTCATTGTTCGACGTCGGAGCATGCATGAACTTTTTCCAGTCATACTATGAGGTAAGGTCCGAGACTGTGATGAGATGAGGCCATTTCTTTGACTCTTTCCTCATTCACTAATTTCTCTTTCTCTCCTTCACAATTCTGCACACCATTCGCAATTATGCCGTCCAACGGAATTGACATTCCCCAGCGTCCAGGTCGCAGCGACGACCTCTCGCGTACCGTGTCCAGCTCATTCAAGGACAATTTGTCCACCAGCCCAACCTTGAACTTCCACAGCCCACAGAACTCCTTCCACGGCCCTCCTAAAGCCTCAGCAAAGCAGCTCAAGCCCTTTCAGACGACAGACATCAAGGTCCTCCTCCTCGAGAATGTCAACTTGGCGGGGCAAGAGATCCTCAAGAAGCAGGGATATCAAGTGGAGGCTCTGAAGAGCTCTCTGCCTGAAGACCAACTCATCGAGAAGATCCAAGAGGTTCATGTCATCGGTATCCGCTCCAAGACACAGCTCTCGGCCAATGTTCTCAAACATGCGAAGAACTTGATCGTGATCGGCTGCTTCTGCATCGGCACAAACCAGGTCGACCTCAAGTATGCAGCCGAGATGGGTATCGCCGTGTTCAATTCTCCGTTCTCGAACTCGCGTTCGGTGGCCGAGCAGATGATCGGAACAATCATTGCACTGGCGAGGCAGATCGGTGACCGCAACACTGAGATGCATGCTGGAACATGGAACAAGGTTTCTGCAGGCTGCTGGGAAGTCAGAGGAAAGACGCTGGGCATTGTAGGATATGGACATGTTGGAGCACAGCTCTCTGTCCTGGCAGAGTCGCTGGGCATGAGAGTTATCTACTACGATGTGATCAACCTCATGGGTCTGGGCACAGCACACCAAGTGGCTACATTGGATGAGCTCTTGCAGGGTTCGGACTTCATCACGCTCCACGTTCCTGAGCTCGAGGAGACCAAGAACTTGATCGGCGAGAAGCAACTTGCGAAGATGCGCAACGGAGCATACCTGCTCAACGCATCGCGTGGCAGCGTTGTTGACATTCCTGCACTGATTACAGCCATGCAGGCTGGCAAGCTTGGAGGCGCAGCGCTTGACGTGTTCCCAGATGAGCCAGGCAAGAACGGTGACACATTCAACTCACAGCTCAACACTTGGGGTGATGACATTCGTAAGCTCAAGAACATCATTCTCACACCGCACATCGGTGGCTCGACAGAAGAGGCACAATCGGCCATTGGTGTCGAGGTTGCAGATGCTCTTGTCAATTACGTTAACTTCGGAACTACACAAGGCGCTGTTAACTTCCCCGAGGTCACCCTCCGCTCGCTCACTATCGAGGAGCCAAACCACCTGCGCGTGATCTACATTCACAAGAACGTACCAGGTGTGCTGCGAAAAGTCAACGAGATTCTTGGAGATCACAACGTCGACAAGCAGATGACCGATTCGCGCGGCGATGTTGCATATCTGATGGCGGATATCTCGAATGTTAATGTCAGCGAGATCAAGGACCTCTATCAGAATTTGGAGGATCTCGGCAGCAGAATCAGGACCAGAGTTCTGTACTAGGTTATTCGTAACATCACTCGTCCTAAGCAGAGCATGCGTCGTGTCGGGCGAGAGAATGACTCTGGGGGTGTATGGAGTTTGGGATATAGATTGGGACCGCGAGGCGCTGAGACAGGCAAAAATGGGCGAGGACAGTCTACGAACAGGTCTCCTTTGACGAAAATCGGGAATGAAAGGCGCACATAGAGTAGAAAGATACCATTGCATTCAACATGGCGTTAACGATTTGATCGAGCTTTCTTGCCGTTCCTATGATGATGCTTGAAATTGTCCTGGCGGAGATGACCTATGTCAGTGCTGTAACAATGCACAAGCTAGTTTGACTCTTTGAGTATGCACAATCATGTTCTTGGTGATGCAGCCCATCACGCCGTACCTAGCATACTGTCAATACGCTCTGAAATGACTAAGAGCACTCTTGAAGCGGGTTTTGTCGAGTGACGCGAAGTGATTGTTTGCATGCAAGACAATTTTATAGGGCAAAAGTTGTGACGCGCCTTGCCTCATTGTTCAGGCGGCACACCTGCCTTATGTTAGCTAAGCTACTCACTCACAAACTCACAGACGCCCGCATTCCAGAACACGAAACCGCCTTCTCGACTCAAACATCGTTACATTGCAATACCAGGACTTCACCATGGCAGACGTAGAGATGACCGACGCGGCGCCGAAGAAGACCAAGGTCGCTGCAAGTGGCGCCGACGCTGCAGACGGAAAGAAGAGATTCGAGGTCAAGAAGGTAGGGCTGAGATACTGAGGCCCAACAGAGTTGAGCTGAGCTGATGATACATCTCAAACTAGTGGAACGCTGTCGCGCTCTGGGCCTGGGACATCGTCGTCGACAACTGCGCCATCTGCCGAAACCACATCATGGACTTGTGTATCGACTGCCAGGCCAATCAAGCTAGTGCCACGAGTGAGGAATGTACAGTCGCCTGGGGCATTTGCAACGTGAGTATCGGATTGCGCAAGAAAATGGCGAACATGGTTAGGACTAACGACCGGGGACGACAGCACGCTTTCCACTTCCACTGCATTTCGAGATGGCTCAAGACACGTCAGGTGTGCCCGCTGGACAACAGAGATTGGGAGTTTCAGAAGTATGGTCGCTGAGGTGAATATCAAGAAGAAGGTCGGCATGAATACGAGGAAGAGCATCCGCATAGGAAGCCTCGCGAGCAGAGGCGATTCGGTCATGATGGCATGGCATATACTGTGCCCGCGCCACTACTCAGGCGGGATGATAGACGGCGCAGGAATGCGAAAACGACGTCACGAGATATGATACGCGGTCATGCTCGCAGCCATAGCATAGATAATGCTAGAATGAAGGCTAGCACATGAGTCTGGCCCTCGATGGGTCACGCAGGCAACCATCAATCGCCATTCCTGCCGCTTCATGGACGAGTCGAGTGCTTTGTCATCGGTGCCTCATCTCAATGCATCGGCGCCCTGCTAGCCATTCCCTCATATACCGTTCAAATGGTCTCCTGCTAGCGAACTGCACATCGCAGCCCCTCACGCTGGTGACTGCCCTAGCTGACCTTCTTCCCGTCCACCTCAATATGTATACCTTGCAGCCCTTGCATTGCACCCTGTGTCGTTGTTCGGGGTGGCAGCCAGTGAAGAGGCTTCTGGTTGAAATAGGGCCACGGAGGGGCTACGATGAGGAATGTGAGAGCTGTTCCACCGAGCCCGATGTAGAGTGTGTTGTAGATATTCTGAGTGGAGAAGCCGATCAAGAAGGCCACAGCTCCGACAAGGGAGAGAAAGCCATAGGTTATGTACTCTGCGAGACGCTGGCCTTCAAAGTCCTGGAAAGGTGTCAGTAGGAGCTCACGATCACAGTAATGGCTATGGTTATGCGCAACTTACGATTTCGCCTTCGTAGATTGTGCGTGCTTGCTCCAAAATGGCGTCCATGTTGCTAGAGTGTGGTAGTTGGACGACGTGCAGTTTAAGTCCTCGAGCTGATCTGATCAGGAGCTGCGATCATACAAGGTGTCCACCCGGAGCATGTGCTGCAACTGCCGGATTAGGGCGCGGCCCGGAGGCTTATTTCGAGCACTTACGCCAGTGAGGACTTCGGGTAATCCAATTGTGCCTGGATTCGAGGCGTCGATATGCAGCACTATCTGTTTCATGTGCGCATGGAGTGCATGTGAAAGACAGACAGCACGGTGCTCGTTCACCGGCGGAAGAACAGAGCCTTGACAACAACCACGAGTCGTACTCCAAGATCTGTGGCCAGACGATGTCGGAACGTGCGTGCTCTGGCCAATGAAAATCTAGCGTCAGAGACGACTGTCATCGCCTTTGTTTGATCTCTTCCGTCTTCCCTCTTTCCTTCTTCCTCAACGACCACAGTTCGTTTTTCTTGGAACCAATACACAGTGCCACCATCCATTGGGATTTATACACTCTGGACTATTTGGAGGTCACACACACATGCGCCATTTTTGACTGACCGACCGGCCCCATCACCCTCACGACTCTCCTCAGCTAACTCTGGCTGAGCTACGTGAGGCATTTTTCGCCTCTCCGGACAACGAGACTCCAGGTCGCGACAGCGACTATCCTCTAAATACCACCAAGTTGGCGGGGGCTCAGGCAGTTCAGTTCGTTCAGATCCGACCTCTGCTCGGGCCAACCTGGTTCGTCGGAGGCGACATCAAGCAGCCTCCATAACTTGACCGATTGGGCGCAGGACAGGTTGCGACAAAGCGCAATCACAAAGCAAGCATAAACTCGAACCGATGGGATAATTGAACGTAGCGAGGGAAGGCGTGTGCGGGCCCCGGAGACATCCTGGCTCAAAGCAAGGACTCGAGACTGTCCCTAGGAGGACAGCAAGAAGAAGTCAAGAGTAGTTCAGGACTAGCATTCCATCGAAGCCACAATTGGACAGACTTGGAACTACGCCAGCACAATGGACACTCCACGATCTGAGAAGTCGCAGACGCGATACAGCACGCCCGAGCCGGACTTGGACGACCACAGACATCAGCCAGAGAGCCTTCCGCCTGCTCCTGCTACGGAGAACTACTTCCAGGCAAGACGCGGCACGCTTGCCAGCATCGTGGACGGCGAGAGGCCACCAGTTCCGCGACTGGCGCTTCCAGTCGAGATGCACGGCTCAATTGCGCGGGACTTCGAGAACGCGGTAGTCGATGATGACAGGAGCATTAAGAGTAACAGATCTCGAAAGTCGAACAACATTCGCTCTCCAGATGAGGAATGGCACCGCGAGCGGCGCATGCATCATGAGCGAAGGGGCACTGGCAGTCCAATTCCTGCGAGGCGCACCACCTTCCGACGGCCAGGTAACGCCGAAGGCGATGCTGATTCGATCCGCTCTAACGCATCGAGTGGTTCAACCTCGCCTCCCAACTCTGTGGACGCATTTGCGCCACCAAACAGGCGAGGCCGTTCTGGCACCATCAACAGCAAGGCACCCTCAACTGCTGGTTCTGTACACAGAACTGCCTCAAACGCTACACATCCACGACGTAGGCCCACATTCGGCGAGGAAGATGGTATTGGTCGCATCAAGTCAGACGTTGCGTCCCACCGCAGCTCTGCTATCGAGGACGTCTGCTTCCCACCAGAAGATCCGCCAAACACGTACACGATCGACTTCGAGGATCTTGAGGAGTTTGTTGCAGAAACACACACTAAGACGCCAGTGGCACATCCTTTCATGCCACAGTTCCCGTCCAAGTCGACTGGACAGCGAGTTTTCAACGACCAGCGGGGCGGCAGCCAGTCCAACAACTACTTCACAGGTCTTCATCAGAACGAGAAGGACGAGAAGGAGAACGGCGTTTCGAGTGACGAGTCTGATGGTTTGAAGCAGGTCGCAAGCACTGTCGAGCTCCCTCTCAACCGCTGGACCTTCTTCTCATCCGAGATCGATGAAACCATTCACGCGCCTGAACTCGGTGGACTCCTCATGCCTGGCGAGACTTTCCGCGATATCTTCGAACTCGGACCTGAAGGTGGTGTCTGGTGGCTCGACATGCTCAACCCATCAGAGGAAGAAATCTTCGCAATCTGCAGCGCCTTCCGTGTTCATCCTTTGACACGAGAGGATATCACCACTCAGGAAACACGTGAGAAAGTGGAGCTGTTCAAGACGTACTACTTCCTGTGCTTCAGGTCGTGCTACATGGTTGACCCCAAGCACGACGACTACCTCGAGCCGATCAACATTTACGCTGTTGTCTTCCGTGAAGGCCTCCTGACCTTCTCGTTCTGCCCCAACAACCACGCTGCCACGGTTCGCAAGCGTATCGGACGTCTGCGAGATTATGTCAACCTTTCCGCAGACTGGATCTGTTACGCTTTGATCGATGAGATTGTCGACTCTTTTGCTCCAGTCCTACGTGAGCTCGAGCAGGAAACTGACACGATCGAGGACTCAGTCTTCACAGCACGGTTTGAAGACTCTCGAGCCATGCTCCAAGGTATTGGCGACTGTCGCAAGCGCATCATGGCTCTCACTCGACTCCTTGGCGGCAAGGCAGACGTCATCAAGTCCTTCGCTAAGAAGTGCAACGAGTCCTACGCCGTTGCACCTCGAGGCGACGTTGGACTGTACTTGTCTGACGTCCAAGACCACATCGTCACCATGATGTCCAACCTCGGGCATTTCGAAAAGATGCTCAGCAGAAGTCACACGAACCACTTGACTCAGATCACGCTTCAGCACACCGAGCAAGGCTCTCGTGCCAACGAGCTTCTTGGTAAAATCACAGTGCTGGCTACGATTCTGGTGCCTATGAATCTGGTCGCTGGTCTCTTTGGCATGAACGTCGAAGTACCTGGCATGCACGCGACTGGACTCGGTTGGTGGTTTGGCATTGTTGGCGTCGTGTTCGGACTCGCGGTGACGTGCGTCACGCTTGCGAAGAAGTTCAAGTACATTTGAGATGTGGGTCAAATTTTGGAAAGTTGTTGCATTTGCAGAAGTGCATGGTAATGAATGAGTGGCATGGAGGACGGGCATTTCCTATCGCGTTGATTTTCTGCTCTTTCTGCTTTTTTGTGCTTTGCATGTTGACGGGATGTGTTCAAACGGATATATGATTGCGTCGACAGTTTCTGAGTTTCAGCTCCGAGCATAGAGTACAGCAATCGACACACAGATACGGCCGAGCAATGAAATATGTACACAGCGAGCTCGTTCTTTACCTTCTTCCCGAGTAATGATCGTCTTTGCCGTCTGCCCATCAGGAAACTATTCTCCCCCTCGACGCCAGCCGTTCTCTCGCCTTTTCTAATGCCTTCTGCCTCTTGTCAACGAAAGCAGGAGCATTCATCGCACTCCAGGCTGCAGATGGCTTCTCCGCGCCATCCTTCGACTTTGGCCGATTGATGGGCGATACATTCTCCTTCGTGTCCACAGCAGCTCGACGCAGCTCTTTGCGTGCAGAGCGTTCTGCAGTCGGCGACGGAGGAGGTTTGTTCATAGTTGTATCTGGATCGAACGGACTAGAAGGCAGTGGTATTGAGAGGTCCTCGTTGGCAGCTGCAGGCACTATTGCTGAAGGCTCTGAAGGCTGTAGAGGAGAATCCTGTCGCTTTTCCCGTGTTGGCGAAGGTGGTTGAAGGCCCATTGACATCGCTAGTGAGATTGTCTCTTTTGGTACGCTGTTGATGCTGAGAGACTGTAATGGAGTGGCGCCAGTGCCACATGTCACTGCTCGACTAGCTCGCGACAAAGGACGTGCTGGATCACCTTGAGATAGCTCCAAGGTAGATGACGGTGCCCATAGATCGTCTGGTGCTTTCGTCTGTATCTCACGTGGCCTGCGGCGTGACCTCGCAGGCTCGGGCTGCTCTGTGCTGGTGTGCGGGACCTCATGAGGCTCAATCTGTGGGTCTGGTTTGGCGCCCTGGGATACCACGCTAGCCAT
Organism: Septoria linicola; assembly: GCA_024114885.1. Classification (NCBI taxonomy): domain Eukaryota; kingdom Fungi; phylum Ascomycota; class Dothideomycetes; order Mycosphaerellales; family Mycosphaerellaceae; genus Septoria; species Septoria linicola. The sequence continues at coordinate 3,276,334 of CP099420.1, forward strand.
GTGCGAATCCCTCCAGGGCCGTGCTTCCTGTTCAGTCCTGCTCGACATGGTTGTCTTTGTAGCTGTCTCTATTGGTCTCCTATAGCCAGTGGTGCCGAAGCCGCGCTTGATACGCTCCAGTTCATCCTTTGCGCTCTCTTCTGCAGCTTTGCTCTGCTTCAGTAGGTCCTGGTACTCCTTCAGCCGAGCCTCAAGATCTTCGGTCCTCCTTTGTAACTTGTCTACTTTCTTCCGTTCCTGCTTCAGCTCGTCTGCGAGCTCCAGGCATTGGTCGTCTTTGTCTCGCGCATAGTTCTTCGCAAGTTTCTGCTTGGCCACGAGCTTCTTAACCTCGGCTGTAGTCTTCTCGCGATAACAATCGTACTCTCTCTTCCAGTACTTGCCAGACTCCGACACTGGCTCAGCAAGATCTGCAGTCAAATCTTCTTGCGACTTGCCCGTTCTGCCGAGCCTCACTTTGCGCCTGGAGGTCTCCTCACGAGCCTGCTCCAGCGCTTCCGTAAGCTTGCTGCGCCCTCCCGACCTCTGCGTCGTGTCTTCCACATGCTCTGAGTCCCCACCTGTTGGCTTGGTCCAAGGACTTGGAAATTTGCCAGGACAATCTTCTGGGAGGCCGGTGTTGGTTGGCCGCTTCTCCTCGTTGTCGACGACATGATCTGGAAACGTGACCGTCTTCCTCTTGCCGCCTGCGGTGCCTGGAGTCATCAAGATTCCCTTAGTAGGAGAAGGAAGTGGCTCCGAGGCGATTGCATCGTCGAATTTTCCCAAGGTGGCAGCGTCATTGGTGCTTCTGGGTCGCATCATTCGTGGCCGCGATTGTTGGCCGGGTCGCCCATGATCCGTGTTCGAGTGTCGTCGCGGCGCCTTGGGCTTTTCCGTTGCTGGAGTGCCGAAAATGGCATGCTTGAAGGCGCGTACTGCGAACACAGGCGCAGGTGTCTCGGGTGGTTCTATATAGCCTGTAGTGTCGGGATCTCCATTGTTCTCGTGTGGTTTCTGACCAGCGAGCCAATGCAGCATCCTTGCAGCGATGTGATTGTATGGAGTATCGCTACAATCATGTGCGCGGACGCATCATCGCCGTGATAATGATCTTCACGCGTAGTGGGGAGGCTGCAGAGTGGCAGGATAGTGTGGTTGTTATGCGAAACTCTGTTTTGTTTACGTGCAGCGCTGCCTGCCGGGATGGCGCCGATCATTCTTCGTGATCGCGACTGTCGTGCCAGCCTTTCCTCCTCACGTTCATCACTGCCAGCCGCCATAGCAATGAACACATCGCGGCGCTACTCTCATCAATCTCACATGTGTTTGGAGAGCTAATCATCTGGTTAATCACGCGATAGATGCTGATCATCAGATTTTGTCTGATCAATACGCGCCAGAGTCTTCCGGCAGGACATTATTGCAGACGTCTCCTGTCGACGAGTATGGAATTACTGCATGTTGATGGAATCTACACAGCTCCGCAATGCCGTCGACTCAGTGAAAGAAGAATCTCCATCTCTGCCAATCTCTATTGCGTCCATTTGAGCTCGGAGGGCGCCTGGGTGAGAGCCTGAGGGAGCCTGCTGCCGTGCTGTCGGCCCCTCCATCTCGGATCTAACCGCCACCTTCACCGTATTGCGCCAGGAACCTGCAGGTGAATATGCATATTCCTCTGCACAACAACGTAGAAGTGAAAGTTGACGTGTTTTTCTCAAAACATCACGTGTATCTCAAAACAATGAGTCCTACCAGCGCGTAAGTGTTTCTGCAGCCACGACCTGGCTGTAGATTCATGTCGACACAACCTGCGCAAGCAGTATGGCACCCAAATCGACGAAGCAGACCACTGCTTCCGCGAACCTCTTGGACAGGACGGCACCAGCGACTGTTCCAGCACCACTGAACTACCAGGAAACCCAGGAAGAAGAGCTTCTCGTGCTGAAATCCATTTTTCAAGATGATTTTGAAGAGACTGCCACGCAAGGCGCTTGGCAGAAGACCACTGATCGCAGCTTCAAGCTTACCATAAGATCTGAAGAGGACGTTCTCTCCGTTAGACTGGCTGTACGCTTCTCCGCGACGTACCCACGTTCGCCACCTGGACTGGAACTCTTGGACTCCGCTCAGCTTCATGAGAGGACCGTCAGCCGGATGTCGAACATCTTGCGGACTCGCCCAGCCGAATTGCTTAGCCAGCCGATGATTCACATTATTGCTGATGAAATACAAGACGTTTTGAACGAAGCACTAACCGCTCGTCAGCAGAACACTCTTCCGAGTCTCGACGAGGAGCGCGCCAGTGCACAGGAAGTCACTCTTCGACTCGCCCAACAGGCACAGGAAGCCGAGGCCCGCAGACTACAGGAGGTTGAGGCCGAGAAGGTCCGCGAGCTGGGCCGGCGCGTAAAGCAGGAAATGCAGCAGGAGAGCAGCAGGAGGAGGTCGCGGCTGTCACTAAGTCAGTACAGCGAGCCTCAAACCTTGACGCCGGAGGTTGTATCTTTCGGCCAGACTGCAAAGATACGCGTACAAGGCGAGCTCGTAAATTTCTCCGACGTCGCACTTTCCGGCGCAATCGCGAACAGCAAAGCAGTGGAGAGTGTGTTCCTTGGTCGACCCATTACACCTGCTCGCGCGGATGTGCCAGTCGTAGCTGTTAAGCGAAGACTTGTCAAGAAACCCAAAGCCGCCATCATCGAGCTCGAGGTCGTCCTTGCTAGAGCCGCAAAGCTGGACCACGTCAATCTGCTCAACGTTCTGGCTTGCCGTATCACCGGCCAGGGTGACACGCCTTTCGAGGTTCTCATATGCCGAGAATATGCTGATCGGGGTATGCTATGACTATCTCTCTCTCCGCGAAAAGAGCTAACGAGTACAGGTCCTCTGCACGATCTGCTTTCGCTGAGCACCCTCCAGCAAGCCAAGGCTCAGCAATTCACAAGAGATATGCTGGAAGGATTACAATATCTACACCAGAACAGCATGTCTCACGGCTACCTCAACACGCGCAGTGTGTACATCACTAGTGCTCCTACCCTTTCGGTGAAGCTGTCTGGCTTTGGCTACGCAACTATACTCGACCTTCAAGACGAGAACACACCGAAGCAGTGGCAGCCACCTGTCTCTCTGAGTGGCAGTAACGCCGCCGACATATGGCAATTGGGTGTAGTTGCGCTACAGATGATGCTTGGGTTGACCACGCTCGAAACATACGACACGCCCCAGGCAGTAATCCAGGATGCAGACCTTTCCGAGCTACTGCGGAGCTTCCTCAACAAGATTTTCGCCTCAAAGAAGACGCCATCTTGTTTCGATCTTCTGTCTGCAGAAGTGCTGCGCACAGATGAGCCTTTGACTCAGTCTAGACCACAAAGCCGACACCATGCAAGAACAGCTAGCTCTGGCATCTCCAGCCCGTACCGTCGATCAAGACATAACTCCACAAACCTGCCCGAGCAAGTCGTCGAATCGCGCTATCTGCAGACCTTCACTCAGAAGCGTCGCTTGGGAAAGGGAGGCTTCGGCGAAGTGGTGGAGGCTTACAACAAACTGGACCGGAATATCTATGCAGTGAAGAAGATCAAGCAAGGAGCGTCCAACCTTGATCAAGCTCTTGGCGAAGTGGTGCTACTCAGCCGAGTGAACCACCCCTACGTGGTGCGGTACTACAACGTGTGGACAGAGGAAGATGCTTGCATATCTACTGCTGTAAGTGTATGCAACAGACTCGACCAGATTATCAGGAGTAAGCTGACCATGTGTAGGATGACGCCCTTTTCAGTACAGACTCCTCTTCAGACGAAGATGATGACCAGATAGATTTTGGTTACCCGAGCACAGGAGGCATCGATTTTGTTAGCGACAGCCATACGGGAATCGAGTTCGCGGATGATGATAACGATGATGATGACGACGATATGAATAACGATGACGGGATTGTATTTGGCGATACAGACGATGATGACGACGACGACGACGACGACCAAAGCACCGATGTCAACGGAACCACGACCAGCTCAGAGCCCACCGCGAGCACCGGGAGACTTCGACCCGGAAAGCCAAGATCAGACTCGCACCGCACTGCCAAGATTCTCTACATCCAGATGGAGCTCTGCGACACACGGACTCTGGCCGATCTGATTCGCAAGGGCATCAGCAAAGATGATTCTGACAGGCTCATCAGGCAGATCACGGACGCGCTCAAGGCCGTTCACGCAGCAAACATCATACATCGCGACTTGAAGCCACAGAATGTCTTCATTGACGCAGGCGGAAATCCTAAACTTGGAGACTTTGGTTTAGCGACCGTCACGACATACTCCAGTGTGGATGCACAGCATGGCTCGAGCTCTAAGAAAGCGAACGGCAGCATGACCAAGAGCATCGGCACCGCCCTGTACGTCGCGCCTGAATTGCGCAGTGGAAGTGGCATTCAACCCACGAACAAAGTGGACATGTACTCTCTGGGAGTCATTTTCTACGAAATGTGCCAGCACTTCAGCACTGGCATGGAGAGAATTCAGCAACTGCAAAGCCTGCGCCAGAAGGATCACACCCTGCCGGCAGCCTTTCAGAGCGAAGGAGACAGAGCACTACAAGGCAGCCTAATCAGCCGACTGATCTCACATAAGCCTAAAGAGCGACCTAGCGCCGCGGACTTGCTACAGGAGCTGCCGTTCAAGATTGAAGATGAGGCTACACGCAAAGCCCTGGCTGGACTTGCGGACCCGAATTCTGAGTATCACCAGCAGATGATGACAAACCTCTTCACACACGACATCAATGGCACACAGCAAGCCAAGGGCATCCGCTGGGACATGAAAGCCGCATCTATGGTCGAAAACTCTGTCAACGTGCGCCTGAGGAACATTATCCGTGCAAGACTGGAGATCGTCTTCCATCGACATGGTGCGGAAGAAACACGCCGTGATTTCATCTTCCCTTCTGCGAAAGGCACGCACTACTTTCAGGACACGGTCATGCAACTACTGGATGCCTCGGGGAATCTGCTGCAACTACCACATGACCTGATTGTACCCTACGCTCGACAGCTAGCTCGTCAACCCGCGACAACTCGATGCAGCTTCACCTTCAGCGGAGCTTATCGCGAGTCCGGTGGTCCTCCCAGAGCGAGTCTAGAAGCTGATTTTGATATCGCAAACGATGATGGCGAGGATACGGCTTTGAACGATGCCGAGGCTCTCAAAGTGGTGGACGAGTCACTGACTGAGCTTCCACAATTCGTGGCACAGCAAGCTGCGCATTATTTGAGTCACGGGCTGCTAATCGACGCAATTCTTGATGCCTGTCGTGTACCTTCCAAGCTCCAGCGACAAGTCAAAGACCTCCTCGGCACGATCGGATACACAAGTGCGAATAACAGTAAGACATTCCGTTACGGACTCGCTCACACTTATGCTAACATCGATGCAGCCGGCTCCTGGGTGAAGGTGCGAACTCAGCTCCGTAATATGGGCTTGATGGACACCACACTCGATGAACTGCGGGAGTACGAATGGTCTCTACCGCCTCGCAAAGCCTTCGAGAAATTATCCTCCCAGCTGCGATCCGCAGACGCGCATATTCGAGCCAAAGGCGACATGGCTATGGATGATCTGCGCCGCATCGTTCATTTCTGCGACAAGTTTGGCATCGCTCGGAAGATCCTCATCACGCCACACTCCTGCAACAAATCCCACTTTTATGCCACTGGCTTTATCTTCACTGTTGCAGTTCCTGACAAGAAGAGCAAGCGTGTTATTGCTGCAGGCGGACGATACGACAGCTTGATCAAGGCACAACACTCTCCTGACGCGAACCTGAATCAAGGCGCTGTGGGCTTCCAGATCGGAATCGACTCAATTGTGGCCCTGCTGGCTCAGACAGGAGCCGGGTCGAAACCTGGTTTCTTGAAGAATGTGAAGCAGATCCAGCAACTTCCCAAGCGCTGCGATGTCCTGGTGGTCACTGATGGCATGGAGAATACTCGCGAGCGGGCGATAGACATTGTGAGGTCATTGTGGGAGCAAGATATCAAGGCTGAGTTGTCTCGTGCACACGGATCGATTGACACCCAGGACTACGTGTTCACGGCCCACCTCCGGCACGAGACTTCCACGAGTGTACGTGTGGCTAGGATGGATACGCCGGACGATGTGGAAGTGGACGTGCCAATCCCTGTGCTGCCAGCACACATTGTGCAAGAATTGCGGGACAGAGCCCAGAGCAAGGCGAGAATCCCTCTCCTGAGGAGCCAGTCGAGTCACCATGACGGAGACGAGCGAAAGGTGAGTTGACGCTTCTCGGACTCGAGACCGAGGAATACGGCGCTTAGTGCGCAACCGATTGAAATTTCCGCTGACTCGTTTGCAGGAGAACAATGTAGAGGTGCTGAGGGTGGACCACGGGGGGAGGAAAACCAACCAGTACGACGTCGTCCAAGGTGCCCAGCGCGCCTTGGACGAGTCGCTGGAAGGTATGAAAACCTCCCAGATCTTGGCCATCGAGGCACGAGGGAGCGTCCTCCCCTTGGTGGAGAAGACCAGGCTGAGCGATCCGGAGAGCTGGCGCCAAGCTGTCCAGAGGTAAGCATTTCCGCAATTGACAACAATTCACGCCGTCCAGCGCGCAGCTGGTCGAGACCGACAGCATGTGCACGAACAGAGCTAACTTTTCACAGCGCCCAGGCCAACGAGCGGAAGTACGTGGGAGAAATCCACGCAAAGCTCTTGGGCTACCGTGAAAACGGTACCCGAGATGCTTTTGTGTACGACTTCCGCGCCCGAAAGGGCATCTGGTACAGCTTGGTGGCCTAGTCGGGTAGATAGGCTCACGAATGAACGAGAACAACGCGCACATCCTCCACGTCTCTGAATGTTACTGACTACTATGCCAACGCTCAGCCAGCTCATTTAGCACATGCAGGCTTGGAGTGAATGAGACAGGCAGGCGACCTCTCGAGTCTCGAATCCGATAAGAGGTAAGATCGCCTGAAATTAGGCATGTTTACCCATGTCTCTCTGAAGATTGCTAACCACTATGCCAACGCACATCCAGCTTACAGGCTTGAAGCGAAAGAGACAGGCCGGTGACGTCTCAAGTCTGAAGTCCGACGAGAGGTAAGATCGCAGAGAATCACGCACATGTTCACCTATGTCTCTCCCAATATTACTGACCACTACGCCAACACACCTCCAGCTAGTTCAGCAAATGCGGGCTTGAAGCAACAGAGATAGGAGCCAGTGGCCTCTCAAGTCTTGAGTCCGAAGGAGGTAAGATCGCAGAGAACCGGTTACTCGTACGTTTGTCCTTGTCGCTCTGGAACTTGCCAATTACTATGCTAATGTCCAGGGGGCTGGGCCAGCAAATGTATGTTGAAAGTAACAGAGACAGATGCCGGCGACCTTTCAAGTCTCAAGCTTGGTGAGAGGCAAAATCGCAAAGAATTACGCGCATGTTTACCTATGTCTCTCTCCCAATTTTGCCAACCACTATGCCAACGCTCAGCCAGCTGGGCGAGCGAGTGTATGCTCGATGCCATAGAAGCGGCGGGTAGTGACTCCTCTACTTTCGACTGCTGGACAATAAAAAATCTATGTCTCTCCGAAGATTGCTGACCACCATATCAATGCTCGACCAGTTGAGTTAGCAAATCGATGCTCAAGGTACCAGAGACGACGGCCAGCGACCCAAGTTTGTCGGGGCCAAGATCGCAAAGAATAACGCGCATGTTCAGCAAAAGTCTCTCCGAAGATTGCTGACCTCTATGCCAATGCTGAGCCAGCTGGGTCAGCAAATATTACCTCAGAGTAGCAGAGACGACGGCAAGTAGGCCCGAGCTCTTTGGGGAAGTACAATCTTCAAGGTCACAAGTCGCGAGAACATCACATACGGGAAAAAGAGACAACGAGTCAGCAGGTCAAAGCTTTCATTTCAGTCAGCTACCGCTAAACAGGACCTTCCAAAAACCCCTCAAAGACCGAAGACCGCTCCGTCCATCAAATTCATGTCGAACTTTGCTGATCCTCCGCCGGTGTTAGAGAGTAAAATGGTGTGACCCTCAGTGTCATTTGATCAAACAAACACCGATCATGTCATGCTTCCAACGCGAGAGATGCCTGTGTTTTCCATTTCCATCGCCGCACTCAGTAGGTGTGCTTGTGCAACGCCCGTCGATCAAGGTGCTGTCAGGGTTGTGCGTTCCGTCCTTCAGATGCCTTGCTTGGTGATGGGCGCGTGACTGGTGTTGTTGCCGGGATTGCGGTGGTGGTTGTTCAGGCTGTCATTGGATGTGATGCGAGGCGTTTACTTGCTGTGAGGGAGGTCAGTGACTGCGATCCTTGATGTGCAAGGTGGTGCCCAATGGCTCCTGTGGTGGTGGTGCTTACGATCTAGCTCTCGTCTTTCTTCTCTTTCGCTTCAGACGTCTAACGCGCTTCTTTCTCCACTTCGCTCTCATCTTGGCTGTGCGATTGTTAGTATTGCGCCGCGGTGTGAGAGTATGATGAAGTGCATACCGGTTCTGCTTTGATGAGTTCGCTGGTGAGGAGGAGAAACAGCTGTGAAGCTCTCAGAATTGAACTTGTGCGGGCGGACGCGCCAAGCACGCTAGCCGGATTTTACGTCACCCAAACAGAAGTCGCGGTCGTGGTCACTGGCGACTCCTGCCTCAAGGTGATCACTGCAGCCTGAAATCATGTCTTGGGAGCCTCTGCTTTTTTCTACACTGCTCGGACAGCCTGCTGATAACCATATAGTATTGGACCGACACTCACCCTACTTACAGGCGGAGATTTGTATGGAACATCCAAGCACAAGCTAACTGTCCCATCACTTTCGCTGCTCATACTGCCAACCGAACAACTCCCATTGTCCATCTTCCTAGCGACATCGATATCGTGCCTGGCAGCAAGTCAGTGCTGATCTGAAGCCTTCCATTCAACATGGCGTTGGCTTTGGTACAGCCAAGAGAGGTCGGACTTCTGAGCTTCCGCAACACGGCTGCTCCTGATGTCCATCGTAAGCACAATTGCCTCCGCTGGGTGCTGCTCTGCTTGCTAGACATTGATTAGGAATGTTTCCGCTTTTCGCAGACGTTGAATTTGAGATCGGACGCGAGATGGTTCTGGATGCCATTGGTGTTGAGGATCGCTGTATTTCGAAACATCACCTCAAGATCCACTGCGTCAAGTATCAGGATGACGACGAACAGGTCGCTCCGATGGTCTGGGCTCGTGTCCTTTCCAACAATGCCATTATCTTCAATCGCTTCGGACTGGACGACGAAGACGGCGGAGTCTTGGTCGGCAAAGATCAAGGCGCTTTCCTGCTCAATGAGTGGGATTCAATACAGCTAACGAGCAAGATTTGGATTGACTTCACACTCCCTGACGGACATAGGTCCAAGCCTCCGAAGCTTGACATAAGCCAGAAAGCTGAAGTTGGCATCTTTGCACATCGCTACCGACTCACGACCCGAGTGCTCGGCATAGGCGGCTACGCCAAAGTGCACGTTGCGTCTAACGAGAAAACTGGCAAGCAGCTAGCATGTAAAATCGTCAAGCAAGCAGGCAACGACGACGAGGGACATTATGCAGCTCACAGGACCAAAGATTTCATCGCCAGGGAGTTCATTGTCCTCAAAAAGCTCTCACATCCAAACATCATCGCGCTTGAGGCAGTGATCTCCACGCCATACAATGTCTACATCTTCCAGGATTTGGTCACTGGCGGAGACCTGTTGTCACACGCCGAACGCAATGGGCCTATGGAAGAAGCACAAGCTGCCATTATCCTGCGTCAACTGTTAGAGGCAGTCAAGTATCTCCACGACAACCAGATTGTGCATCGAGACATCAAGCCCGAAAACATCCTCATGACCAGCTGGAAAGCCGGCGGGAGGATTGTGCTGACCGACTTTGGTCAGTCTAGAACCATCGTTGACCTCGAGAACGCTGCGAAGAAGGCAGGTGTCTTTCGGATGCAGACGCTCGTTGGCACATTAGGCTACGCTGCGCCGTAAGTCATCTACAGCTGAGTATCGATGAGCATACTGACCTTGCGCAGAGAACTCGTTCGACTACACAAGCAGACTCTCGAGGAAAGAAGTGGCTATTCCAAAGCAGTCGACATCTGGTCCGTCGGCTGTGTCGCATGCACTCTTCTCGGCAGCGATGTCCTCTTTCCGGAAGTTCGCAACATCAGCGCCGCCAGCATCACAAAGGACGACTACGATGCCCGCATGTACAAGTTCCACAACGGCCGAGAATGGCTGAACGTCGGTCGAAGAGCCAAAGCTTTCATTCAAGGCTGTTTGACCTTCGAGGAAGACTCTAGATTAACAGCCATCGAAGCACTCGCTAGCGAGTGGCTGACCCATCCACACTATCGCGCAGAAATGGACGCCGCATACCAGCGAGCCATTGCGGATTGGAAGCCGAAGGTGTACGAAGAAGACGAGCTGATCGAGCACATGGACACGACCTTGCATGTCGAGAAGGCTCAAGCGAAAGCTGAAGTGCGCTCGAGGCACTTTGCTCCCGATCCCAGTCCGGACTCTGTTGGAGTTGAAGCTGTGCTCGCCCAGCAACTCCATGCAAGCCCACTCGTTCCGGACACACCACATGCCCATCGGGAAGAATCGGCTCAGTACTCTCTTTCCATTCCTCACGCACCAGCTATCGGTTCTGACGACGAGTATGGTGAGGACATGTTTCAGCACATGGATTCGGGAGAGTACAATGACGGCGGCCGTTCTCCTCGCAAACATCAGAATCAGTATCAAGATAGTGTGGGCTCGGTTCCCGCTCCGCCAGCCTTCACGCAGCGCAAGAAAGTCGTCCGCTGAATATTGTCAACATTGATCGACTCAGCCAAGATGCACTTAGAATGCCATTCACTGGTGTCGAAATAGCTCAAATAGCCACATCATGGCAACATGGCATTCATATCGCTCAATCTATCACAAGCCAGCTCCGGCTTCGTTCCATCTGTGTCTCTCTGCAGACATCATTTCCTTTTCCTTCTCTCCACACAAGCATCTGTTCTGTCCCTAAAAACTCCTCCCGCTATGCACCATCGCTAACCTTTCAATCCAAAAATGTAAACAGATTCGTATGCACAACGTTCAATGCCCGATCGGCATTGGCCTCTTCAATCACACAGCTGATGTTGATTTCGCTGGCTCCTTGCGAGATCATCTCAATGTTGATTCCGTGTTCGCCGAGAGTGCTGAAGAATCGTCCGGAGATGCCGACCATGCTTCGGAGTTGTCTTCCGACGAGAGATATGATTGCCATGCCAGGCACCAAATCGACGTCTCCCCAGAACGAAAGCTCGTCCACCGCGCCCTGCAGAGCTGCGTTCTCGATCTTGAGTTCTTCCTCACCTGAGCCGGAGAGGAGGGAGATCTCGCTGTGCAGCGCCATGGATACGTGCACTTCTGAGGAGGAGATCAAGTCGACGGACAGGCCATGCTTGTCTAGAGCTTGGAATATGCTCATCAGAAAGCCATGAGCTCTGGTGCGTTTCTTCGAGTGCACGTTGAGAACTGTGATGCCACGCTTAGTGGTAACAGCAGTAGGTCGTTTTGGGCGATCGTGGTCGGTGAGATTCGACATGGATCGGCCACGGAAGAGGCCTGGTCGGCGAACAGCAAGCGCATCATCTGGGTCTGGGATAACGACTGTGCCCTTGTTTCGCGGGTTCATCACATTCTTGATGCGGATCGGTATGCTGGCCTTGATGACCTGGTCCATAGTGAAGGGGTGAATGACTTCGGAGCCATAGAAGGTCAACTCAGCCGCTTCGGACGGAGTCACAGAGTCGAGCAGGCGTGCTGTAGGCACTTTTCGCGGGTCCGCAGTGAAGATGCCATCCACCTCTTTCCAGATCTGAAGTTCCTGCGCGTGCAGACCGACTGCTGTAAGTGCCGCACAGAGATCGGTGTAGCCTCTTCCTACTTCCTTCAGCAGGCCTCCTGGTACCGCACCAAAGTATCCTGTGATGATCGGCACAGCGTCGTCTTCCAGCGCGAGTACTCTTTGCGCGATGGCTTCGCCCAGGTTCAGATAGAAATTCTCGTCCAGACTCTTGCCTGTCGGGAAGTGAATCACCTCACTCAGGTCAAGGTACTTCGCATTGACGCCTCGACTCTGTAGCAATGCAGCCATATAGAGACAGCTCAGCTTCTCTCCAACTGAAATGACCATGTCTTCTGTCTGATCTGTCACTGCCTTCAGAAACATGGCACTTTCCAAGATCTTCATAAGATTCCTGCACTCAGCATTGACAGCCGTGCTATACTGATCCAGTATACTGCTGGCGGCGCCCCACACGCTACACGCATCTTTGCCGGCCTGAAGGTGGTCAAGTCGGATGGTCTCGACGATATCGCGGAACTTGCCCGAGTTGGGCTCGAGCACATCGATGGCGGCGCGTACGAGGCGGTTGGTGGTGCCCTGGTCTTTGGTGGTGGAGCTGCGGGCGGAGCATACGACTGCAATGCGCTTGCCTGGTTCAAGGCCTGCCCTGTTGGATTCAGTGAATGGTCGATCCTGAGCCCTTGACTCGTGTGCTTCCTCTGAACAACTTACTGTACAATATCCTCTGCGATCTTGACTGGGAACTTTCCAACCGAAGTGCCTCCAAACTTTTGCACGACCCAGTTGCCGCCTCCTGGTATGCTCTTTTCTTGCACGTGCGGTCTTCGGTCGCCCAGCATGCCGTTGATGAAGTTTGTCGCATCGATTGGGGGAGAATTCCTTCGCCGTATCATAGGGAAGTCCATAATGTGTGTGAGAGGAGGTGTGCTCTTTGTTCGACTTTCTACCCAAGCGACTGAGTATCTTCTTCGACAATTAATGCAATCAAAGGGTGTAGGAGAGCGGCCAAAGTGGTGTGTAGTCACAATCCGAGGTCCGTCCTTTCGTAGAGAACAATGGCGTCTTTTGCTGTTTGGTGGGGGTGCTGCGAGAGACTTTTTGAAGGCCGCTCAGGCACACCAGTCACAATCTCGACTCACACGTAGCCACCGGCAGATATCGGCGGGCGCGATTCCGATGGATCAGATTTGCACCAGGATGGACGCCATCTCCAGCAAACTCGGTGCTCGTGCTCAAGATTCGCAGCCATGCTGCTTCCTGGTGGGCGTTTTGCACTTTGCGTGAAGGTGTCCGCCTTTCGCCGTGGATCGCGGACATTAACAAAAGTACCAGGTGATCAGGACAGTGTTGCAGGGTTATGATGCGGGCACATCGTATGCTTGTCAGAGGTGCTGTCATTGATTGCCATGAAGATGAAGACAAAAGACGATTAAGCATGTCACTCGTCGAATGAGTAGTGTCGTGTTTCACCAAACCATCCATTGAAAAGCATACAATCAGATCATGCTCAGGAGACACAAGAAGACCAAACGATCTGCATCAGATGCTGGCTGGAGCACAAGATCAAGCGTCGGTGGCTACCTTCTCAGAAAAGGCAACACTCGCCTGCCAGAGCTATTGACCAAGTTCTACACTCCCCTTGGGATCAGAAGACCAGATCCTCGCCAAGGCAAGCGCATACTGTGGAAAGTGCATGTAAGGAAGGAAGCATGAAGTGGTACGTGAGATGTGAGGTAAGTCGGGTCATGCCTTGTACTGTACGCGCTCCACCAAAATGCTTTTCAGATACGCCCCCAAATCGTCTTGCTTGATTCTGTGCTGGTCTCTGCTCCATCTTCATCATTTACCTGCTGTCCACTTTGACGATCCTTGTCAACTTCCTCGATGGCATATGGTAGCATCTTGCTGAGCATGTCCTCTAGCTCTTATGGCGACAAGATTGCAGGGCCTTTGATCTGTACCATTATGCAGTGGCTTGTGCTGCAATAAGCGCCGGAATTGCATATTGATCGGCCATATAGCCGTTGTGATCCATCGAGAACAAGAGGCCTTCGCTCACATACCGTGCCAACCCCTTAGGGTTAGTCGACGACATGGTCGAGATATCGATTTTAGCGACTATAGATTCTTTTTCAATTAGCTTACCAATCAAAGGACATTGTTTGTAAAATTTCAAGTCGTTCGACGGCGATACTGGAGCTCGAGAAGCGGATATCTGAATTGGCACATTTCACAAATTGGGCTGTTGTTGGAAACATGACCAACAACCTGTGCAGTTGGTAGATAATCTTCAACCTTCGACGTGATTTGACTACGAACGACGATTTGGTGAGATCGAAAGGAATGAATGTATCAGGCAAGAGAACAGTTCGCTCTGTCGTCGATCGTGTTCATTGTGCTGTTGTTACCACAGGGTATATGTACAAATTTCTACAAGTTTTCCCACCACGTGAACCATAACCCCCCAACTCATGCCTCACCACCTATATCCTCATATCCTCGAGAATCACCTTGTACTCCTTCCTCTTCTTCGGAGTCTTGCTGAATCTCTGCTTCAACTTACCAATCAACCTGGCCATCACAGGCAAAACCTGTCGCTCAGCGAGATAGCTGACCGCAAAAGCGCCAATGCCGAGCACAAGGATGAACACCCTGAAGTGTGGGCTCATCCATGTCAACTCCATCCAGTCTTCGACCCACGGTGCGGGATCGAAAAGCATGTATGATGAAATGCCTAGTGCGACGGCCATGGTGACGACGAAGGGCAGGTTGTGGCGCATCGACTGTCGAAATGGCTTGCCGATGGACAAGACGATGGCGGAGAGAATGTATTGGTAGCACGAGAGAAGGAAGAGAGTTGTGTTCTCGGAGTTCTTGGAGTTGGAGTGCTCCGTGTCCAGGACGGGTGGTTGATACCAGGGTTGTTTGCGGACGAAGAACCACGCCACGAACTGGAAGACGACTGTGATGACGATCTGGCCAATTAGAGGTGTAAGGACCTTGCGTGAGACCAGCGAAGCAGTCGGTCGCTTGCGCGAAAGTGATGGGTATGGACCAGTCCATCCCATAAAGATGGCGATGGGAAGGATGAGAAGCAGATCGATGTATAGGAATTGGAAGTCTCCCAAGTTGGATGCCGTGGCGTAGAGGAAGCTGACCGAGGTGAACTGGATGGCAGAGTACAGTGACATGTACTTGAAGCAGCTGAAGGAGGTGACGAGTGCTGCGCGGCCCTCGCGGATGACTTCTGGTACACAAGAGATGTCGAAAACGCGACTCGTGAAGGGTGCTGCGACGGACGCCTCGGCTTCAGAGAGCGAGATGCCCACGTCGGCGGCCTTGAGCGCTCCGCAATCGTTGGCGCCGTCGCCACAGAAGCCTGCACAGTAGTCGATGCTCTGTAGCTTCTCAATGAGCTCATGTTTCTCGTCCGGCGACATTCGTGCGAAGACTTGGCCGATGACCAGCATCTCGCGCAGGACCTTTGGCGATGCAAAGTCGACGATCCAGCGGAAGACGTCACCTGTGACCGCGACAGAATAGTTGCGCAAGTTGGAGACATCGTAAGGAAGGGAGGAGTCGTGTTCAGCTGGCGGTGGCAGTGGCTTCAAGGTGTTCTCGTCAAGCTGGTAGACTGGATTGTCCACTGACTCCCAAGCAAGTTTCGACAGGGCAGTGTGGGCATCACCTTCGACGAAGTGCGGTACGAAGCAATGTGCTGATTTGTCAACCAGGCCACACTCTCTCGCGACACTGATAGCTGTTAGGATATTGTCTCCAGTGCACATCACAGTGCGGATATTGGCCTCGCGCAGCTCAGTGATGATGTCGGTGGTGGTGTCTTTCAGCTTGTTCTCGAAGATGATGAAGCCCACGAACTCCAGTCCAGACTCTACATCCTCGCGCTTCATCTTCTGCACCTTGAGCCAGTTGAGCTTGAAAATGTGCTTGGTGGCGCAGGCAATGACACGGTATCCGCGATGAGTGTAATAGGCCAGCAGATCATCATAGTCAGCCGGGAAGCTTTCTGGCTTGCAGATGCCCTTCATAGCCTCTGGTGCGCCCTTAACATAAACGTCGCCGCTCTTGGCACCAAATTGTCGCACGACCACACTGGCACGCCTGAGCTGAGATACGAACTCGAAAGAGCGCAATACACCAAGCTCAATTGCGCGTCTGCTGTTGGGAGTGCCCTGCTCTTCGTCGAGGTCGAATTCCATTCCAGGCGGTGGACGAGCGACAGAAGGTGACAAAGACAGCTCTTCCTCCTCGTCGCCAAGACCTGCGCTCTCTGCACCTTCTTCATACTGCCAGCCGGTCCATTCGAACATCTTCAAGTCGAGCGGATCGCCAATGAACTCATCATCGACGACTCGCAAGGAGTGACAGGTAGCCATGTTGTACAGAATAGCCTTGTTGGCGTTGTAATCCGCGGTCGGGTCTCGCTCGTAGAGCGCACCAGGAAGAAGCGTGGAGGAATCCGTAAGCAGGTCCGAGAATCTATTGGCTGGTCTCGAAACCACACGCACACCCAATACGTCTAAGCCGTCCTCGGTCAATGTGCCAGTTTTGTCGAATGCCATAACATCGATCTTGCCTCCTACATTCACCCGTTGAGGGCTGATGCAGAATATCTGTTTGCCCTTCAGTCGGCTCAAGGCAAAATTTGTGCCGATAGTGAGCGTGGCTGGCAAGGCTGGTGGTACAACAATCGTGATCAAGTCAAGAGCACGAACGACAATCAAGTGCCACTCCAAACCCAGGCGAATGAAGTTGACAAGCGATGCGATGAAGCCGACACCCGCGATCATTGCCATGACGGAAATGTATCTGAAAGAGTCTCGGTAGAACTTGAAGCCGGAAGGCTTTGGGAAAAGCATCGAGCGGACCAGGGCACCTTTTGTAGTATTGAATCCAGTTCTGACGACCAGAGCGAGTGCAGCAGCTTCGTCGCTTTTGTCGTCTTGAGGCCGCCTAGCTCTGATGATCTTTGTCCCGCTGAACAGCATGTGTTTGGCAACATCGGCATGAATGGCAGAGGCGGACAGATTTAGCATTTCGAGGGCATCATCTGTACCTGGAGTCTTGGAAACAGGCACAGACTCGCCAGTCAACATACTCTCATTGACAATGCAGTCTCCAGAAAGCAGAATACTGTCGCACGGGAATTGGCCAAGGTTGGGATCTGTCACTTCATACACATCGCCAGGTACCAGCTCGCTCGAATCGACATATCGCCAGAAGCCACCGCGCAAGACACGGATATCACACTCGAATTTGGCAATATCGCGCAGCCGTTGCATCGTTGCCTTTGTCTCGAACAAGGTAGTCGTGACACTAGCCACGGAGATGACGAAGATGCATGCCGCATAGTAGTAGTACTCGTCCGCAGACCACAGGATGATACTGGCGATCTGGAAGACGTAGAACGGGTGGAAAGCTTCGTCCATCAGGAGTTGTCCAGTAGTCTTCTGCTCGAGATCGATGGCATTCTTGCCGAAGATACGCTCGCGAACTTCCTGCTCTTCTCCGTCAATGCCCTGCCGAACTGCCATCACGTCTGTCCACGTCGGGTCTTTCCACGTATTGCCGAGAATGAATTTGTCCTTGATGGGGTGGAAGCAGAAACGAATGTATCTGTAGTCCAAGATCTTCAATTCGTCCAGAATCGGGTCATCGTATTCGTCGTAGTCCTGCCACTTGGCTCTGCTGACGCCAAACACCGATGACAAGCTCTGTCCGAAATCTTGCTTGCTCAGATTCTGTATCGCCATTTCTCCCCACTGGTTCTCAATTACGACCCAGTCGGCCTGTCCCAATGCCGTCGACTTGCCAATGCATTTGACGTACCACCTGGGGAGCCATCGCAGGATCAAGTACGCCAGACCAGCAGTGCATATGCATAGTGCGAGGTATGCAGCAAAGCCGAAGGTGGAAGTCTTGAAGCCGGCGACCACAATGGTCATGTCCTCGGTCGTGATGTAGATTTTCTGGCTGACTCTTCCTCCGACTCGGAATCCGCTAGTCTGCGAGTCTTCAGAGTGGTTTCGTCGCAGAAGTGGACTCTGCACCGAATGCCGATTAGAGTCTGTAGAGCGGCGAGAGCGCTTCGAATGCCCTGATCCTCTGCTGCCGTTCCTCTGTCGCGACATGATGGAGCCATTCTCGGGCGTCTCGAAGTCTACATTCATCTCGGGCTCAATGAACGTGCTCTCTCCACTGAGCTCGCCGCTCTCCAGCACATCACCCTCATCGTAGATGGCATCCTCGGGCAGCTCGTCCGGGTCGAAGTCTCGCTCCTCTTCGTAGTACGTGAAGCTGGTGACTGAGTTTGCTCGCGATCGGCGGTGAAAAAAGGACGACGAGGCGGTGGGCACGCTCTCCGACATGGGCCCGGAGAAGATCTCGTCCTGGGCCATCTCGACGTCGCCCAAGAAGCTGGCCTCGCTGTCTCGGCGGCGATATGCTGAGCTACGCCGCCGCGCATCGTCGGGAGAGTGATCACCGTTCATGGTGGGTGGTACAGTGGTAAGTGGAAGTGGCACTGAGGCCTGTCAATGCTGCGAAATGAGTGCTATCGCATCTCCAGTGAGAGTCACAGTATAGAAGCAGACAGACGCGATCTGGGACGTGTTGAGAGGCTCGAAATAATGCACGATACTTCGTCATAAGATGGGAAACGACGTTAACTTCGCGCGTCGTCGGTCTCGGGTCAGCGAGTGCCATGCACTTGATGCCCTTTCACCAACCTCCTCCATCACGACATCGTGGACATACAGAACACCTCGCTGGACATTGTCATACAAGCCGTTCGTCCATGACTATGCATAGGGACTCAAATCGCCCTCATTGCTGCCCTCACTCGCTCACAACTTAAGTCCGAGTTCGTGCGAGCACTTCTCGGAGAGACAAGCCCTCTGCCCATGCTGAATAGCGGCGACCATTGGATCTGTGGAAAATGTCAATGCCTTGGTGACTGCCCACGTAATTACACCCGTGTGCTCCCTCTGCGAAGGTGGTCTGATTCATCCTAACACTGGAGTACTCATTTGGCTGTTGTGTAGCAATAATTAGAGGCACGGATGAGGCAAGCTCGACCAGGGAAGCTACAGCATATATATCGAGATGCCTACGGATCCATTCTTACCGGAAGGCCGACAGTTCCCTCGTACGCGCTCGCCCGACGCCGGAGATCGTGATCGAAAACGACGGCGAAAGGTTCTGTCATGCTACGACTGCCGGAGAAGGAAGCTTCAGTGTGACCGTGCTCTGCCTGCGTGTGGACGTTGTACGAAGGCTGGCCAAGCTGCTAACTGCTTGTACTTGGAAGATGCCACGGATGCGCCTATCCGAGAAGAGCCTCTCATCACTCCCGGGGCGCACAAGCTTGCACCATTCTATGGTCACTCCACACGGCCCATAGGTGCCACAGCTCCTTCTGGTGACCTTCTTTCACGGCTCGAGTACCAGGATGGACGGATTAAACAGCTCGAGGTAGCTCTGGTCAAGGCTGCGGGTGCTCCAGGTGGAAAGGTGCCTCCGACACCAGAGTCTTTGGCAGGTGGTGGCGCCTTAGAGAACTTGGTGCCTGTTCAGGATCGCGAGACTACTCTTTTACGTGGAAAAGCGTTCAAGACGCAGTTCCACGGCAATACACATCCAGGCGCATTGATTGCACGGATTCCTGAGCTGACAGGGTTTACAAGAGGTACGTCTGTCCTGAAGTGGAGGTGCTGGAAAGTGCTAATGACATACCAACAGACACATTTGAGCAGTTTCCAGCACTGTCCAAGATCAAGGAAGACATGGGATCTCTCGAGACCCGAATAGACTACGCAGGCTCCAAGCATGGATCACTGACAGATGAAGCGCTCAAGCTGATGCTGCCAACTCAGACGGAAGCTGATCAGCTCATCGAAACTTATCTCGACAACTACGGCAATTTATACAACGTCTTACATCTGCCCTCATTCCGGACTGAGTACCAAGCAATGTGGGAGGAAGGTGTGCAAAGCGCGAAGCCACATTTTGTTGCGCTCCTGCTGTGTATGATGGCCGCTGCTCAGTGCTTGACCTCGAAATCACCATGGCTCTACCGTGCCAATAGCTCGACGGCGAGGGAAAAGGCAGTAAACTGGATCTCTGCAGTGGACGACTGGCTGGTGTCTCAAAGTCAGAAGCACGTTGCTGCCATTGACTTTCAATTGCGAGTCGTGCTGCTGGTAGCCAAGAATGTCACAGCACGAAAGTTCAAACGCACCTGGACGGAATGTGGTAATGTGCTGCGGTTCTGCATGGCAGCCGGGCTACACAGAACACCGGAGCTGATTCGGAAGCCAACATCTATTCTCGACAAGGAGCTGCGGAAGAGGGTCTGGGCCGCAATAGCTGAGCTGGAATTGCAGGCTTCCTTCGATCGCGGCATGGTCTCGGCGCCGTGGAGTCTACAATCTGACTGTCCTGGTCCGGTGCATGTTCACGATGACGATATCGATCAAGAAACACAACACCTGCCTGCTCTACGCAAGTTCAACGACTTCACACCCACCTCCTACCTCTGCCTCGCCAGCGACTCTCATCAGCTCCGCGCCACGCTCAACACATACCTGAACAACATTCGCCAGCCAATCTCATTCGAAGAGACCAAGCGATACACAGACGAGATCGAATACCACCTGCAGAACATCCCCGACTGGCCCAACGCCTCCGACGCCGCCCTCGTCCCCAAAGCCATGCTCGACATCAATCTCCGCCAATACATGCTCGTGCTGCACGACCGCCAAATCCGCACCGCCGAAACCAAAGCCGAGCGCGACTTCAGCCGCATGATCCTCATCGAAACCGCCACCAAAATGGTTCAAGCCCACAAATCCCTCACATCCCGCTCCTGCTTCGCCCTCGAACTCCTCTGCTACGACCAACTCCGCGCCGGAATGTCCCTCTGCCACATCTCGGCCACCAACCCCCACGCCGACGACGCCCTCGGCCACGCCATCGACGAAGCAGCCTTCAAGCTCGTCCCCGAATGCTGCGACATGCTCACCGACAAAGTCATCCGCTTCGGGCGCGAGCAGCGGCAATTATGGATTTTGCTGGCTGCGAGTGGGTATATGAAGAGTAAGAAAGATCCTTCGAAGAAAATGCTGTATATGCAGGAGGCTGTTGAGAAGGTGACGAGGCCGTATTACAAGATTATGGCGTGTCAGGAGGATGCGCCGGCGCAGCCGAGTGTGCCGAAGGGGGCGGCGACGACGCAGGTTGTTCCTCCGACTGCTGCTGCTGCTGCTTCTTCATCATCGCAGCAGCAGCAAGCAGGCGCAGATGGGAAAGCGGGTGGTCAGAGTTCGGACGTGCAGTATTACCCTGATCCTGCTACGGGTCAAGTGGGCGCTGGAGCGTCTATGACCGATCCAACAGCGATGCTAGATTTAGACGAACTCGCTGCGTGGACATTTGAAGACTGGTCTTTCAATCCTGCAGACATCATGAGCATGACTGGACATTTTGGAGCAACGCCTGGTGGGAACGGCGTCGGATTTGGCGGTGTCACGCCTTCGAGTGGTTACGGCGGGACGCAGTATCCTGATCGAACGACGTGAGACGCGTGAGTGTATATGTACGAATTGTCATGAAGCTAAGCTAAGCTGTACAGAGAGAATCGTTACTCTTCTCCACCGCCTGACTTCGTCAGTAGAGATCCCAGCGTCGATCCGAGACCTTTATGTTCGCGTTTCACAGCAGCGTTCTAACCGAGAAGATTCGAGCCTGTAGCTGGTGGCGTGAGGGTTGGATCGAACAGGCTGAAGTGAATGTCGGCATCCAGATCGGCAGGGAAGCAGCCACAATTGTTCACGGTCGAGTCGTCATTTTTGCCGTCCCCTTTTAGGCTCCTAGCAGTCGGGCTGCCAGGCAGGCCGATATCAGCTTGGAGTGTGCCTTTTACACATGTGAAGATCGTGCAGTGAGCGTTATACGTCGTGGCTGAGCCACCTGCGCCGACCCATTGGAGAGTGGATTGCCAGTAGCCCCATGCGATGGTCTCAGCTGGTGTCTGTCAGCCTCAATTATCATTGAAGTGGAGATGATCACTCACTGCCATCCTCTTTTGCCCACCTTCCTAGAGGCGCCGAAAGTCCTCCAACTTCTGTCCATTTCACTCCAGGACCAGATGTCATGCAGTTCACGGCATGTGCAGCGCATATAGCGGGGGTGTAATTCGCTGGCCAGATATGCTCGGAAGCAGTGGTCCCCTCTTGAAGGAGACCTGGATCAATCTTCGCAATAGCGTCTTGTGCGGCTTGGTAGAATGGTGCATCGTTCGGATCGCAAGGTATGCAGCCATGGTCGACTGGGAGATCTCGCTTTGGATGCGAGGCGCCAGCGATTTGCGTTAGAAGGAGGACTGTTATGAATTCTAGCATCCTTGTTATGTGCTTACACCTCACGAGGTGGGAGGAGCGAAGGGAAGCGAGTGTGGTCTTGTAGGCTGTGAGGACATGGATCAGGGTGTTGGGGTGAAAGTCTATAGAAATTGGTGTCCCGAAGCGGAAAGGGCTTCTGTTCTGGGCCTGGCAGCGGAGACCTACGGTTGTTATGGAAGTCGGGTGAATAGTGATGCGAAGATGAGCCTTGACTTATTGACCGAGTTTACGAGGTCTATCTTACTCTTCGAAAAAAACAGGGTCCAAAAATGATTGGTTAAGAGCGTTTCTTGAAAATCTGCTAGCACGTAACCTACCTCTATCTTAGGTCCAAAAATAATTAGTTAAGGGCGTTTCTTAGAAATCTGCTAGCACGTAGCCTACTCCTATCTTAGCGCCTATAATACTCCTTTTGTAATACGTATACTACTTTAAGACGATCTAGAAATATTAGTAGTAAGCTACTATTATAAGCTATTATATATAAGAGGCGCGGCTCTACTATTATATATAATATATAATTAACTAAAGAGCTATTATAGGTACTTAGTAATAGTAGTAGTAGTAGTACTTAAAGAAAGAAATAAACTTAAGTAGAAGATTTAGTTATATTACCTATACCTAATAATAATAACGATCTTATAATAGATATCTACTTATCTAATTATATACTTATCTTAGTTATAATATAATAGCCTTACTCTATAAAATAAGAATAATAGAATTAATAGATATTCTTATCTTTACTTTCTTTAAAGGCTCTTACCTATAGAGTATATCTCTAAAATAGATCTACGAGATAAATATAAGCTAATTACGTTATAGAGCGCGTACTATATACTATAATATAATAGATTAAAGAAGCTATTATCGCAGGCATTATGCTATTATTAGTACCGTAAAGGTGTTATTACTTGCTAAGACGCGGAGGCTATCACGTGCGCGGCGCTACGTAGTTCCGAGTCAATAAGGTCAGATTCTTGCGTGTACGCGACAGGGACCTTCATCTTAGAACTGTCTCCTAGACGCCTGCAACCATATTTGACCGGAGCACAACGTCCAGAAGCAGCGGCGGCCTCAAGGGGGCGACTTTCTGTGGGCGTGGATTTCTGCAGAAGAATGCTTAGGGCGCGCTCAGCCTACAAGAAGGAGCGTGTGCAGTCCCTACAGCGCCTTCAATGATGGCTGGCGATGGTGCTGTAAAAAGTGTCACTAACGATCACATAGCTGGCCTAGACACGTGAAGTCACATAGGCTTCGACAGGCATTTGTGGTGGTCAGGTCCAGCCGTGATCGATCTGTTAATCATTGTACGAGCCGGTGTTCGCCGCGTATTTCGCTGCTTCATGCCGGCAAAATGTTGAAGTCCTACACGGCGCGGGAAGTGGAAAGAGCCAGCTGTAGCATCGCGGGATGCGTTACTGTATCGGCCGCAGAACTCGAAGTTAGTATGAAAGAGGGTTATTTGAACTACGTTCAGCCAGTTAAAGTGCATGTTCCAATGGGTCTGATTGCTCAAATGCACACACTCTGTCCGTTCAGAGTCTCATGACCATGCACGCTTGGTGGGTCGAAGTGGTGGTACAGCGGGTGTTCTTCGAGGCGGTCGCCGCGGGAGAGGGCGCTGTGATGGTCAACAGTCGTCTTGTCTGAAAGCGAGGTTTGGGTGTGCCGAGCGAGCATTTCATTGGGAACAGCAATTCGTCGTGCGTCGCAGTCGTATATCGAACTGGAACGTGACATGGCTGGCTGTTTACGATGGTGGAGCACTGAGCAGAATGAAGCCGAGTCGTGTTGACAGGATCACCGGCCAAGAGATGGAGATCTGTGATTGCCGACGATCTATTGTTTTTCACTTCTTCGACCAGTGACTTTGTCTCCTCTCTCCTCTCCCTTCCACAGTCGCATTCAACAACAGTGGTATCATAGTGAAGATGAGTAGCACCACTCTCGGTAGGTACAGGAAGGTGGCACACCGCACAAGGTTGCCTCAACCGAATCCTGCCTGCTCCAGGCATTTGGAGCTCCACCTTGCGAGGCCTGCAGGATAAGTACCAGACTTGCATTCTTCTTCCTCATGTTCGTCACACACAATCATGCCAGCTACACGGAGTCAGACTCTACGCGAGACTGCAGCTTCAATAGGTCTACCACAGCACAATGTCGCCGATCCTCACCAACTCAACGTCAACATTCGACAGAGAAGCACTGCATCCGATCGCAAGGGAGCGAGCACCGAGTCTCTTGCAATGCTGCGAACGCGATACCCGGATACGCCGCCTCGATTTACCATTGATCTGTCCTTGCCGCCCGAACAGCGGTACCTACACGTCTGCGCGGCATTTCAGGAAGAAGTGGCCGGCTTGACATCATTGTTTGACGAAGTTGTTGCTGGCATGCTGTACCAGGTGCCGCTGAAGTGGGTGCACTTTGTATGCCGGATACTACTGCGAAGTGTTTACGATCGAGAGGAGAACAAAGAGCTGAAGGGAATCAGTAAGGCGACAGGTGTGTCGATGTATCTGCTGATATGCTTCAATGTGCTGCTGGACCTTTTCATGGGCTGCAGTAGTGGGGGCGCCGCTGTGAGTGATGGTAACGGTACCAAGACACTGCACTTTCGGACACTGGATTGGGGCATGCCTTCTTTACGGAAGGTGGTTGTGCAATTGGACTTTCAGATTGAAAAGAATGGACCGATAGTTGCGTCGAGCTTGACGTATGTAGGATATGTGGGAGTGCTGACTGGGGTGAGGAAGAGTATGAGTCTGAGTCTCAACTTTCGTCCGCATCGGAATGAGAAGGGGCAGTTTTGGGCGGATACGAGCTATACCTGGCATTTGTCGATGGTGCTGCTTGGACAGAGGCGGAGTATATCCAGTGAGTTGCGTCGATTTCTGCTTCCCAAACCGAACAAGCGAACGTTCCCGCAGTCGGATGCGAGGAAGAGGTGGACAGCAATGTCTTATGATGAAATTGTGGGAGCGGTGATGGGCAAGACGGCAGTGAAGACGACTGCGTGTTATCTGTGCTTCAGTAATGGTAAAGAGACTACGGTGATTGAGAAGGACTACCGAACTGCAATTTGTAGGACCAGCGAGGATTTCGTTGTGATCACGAATACAGATCAGGACAGGCCCGACAGTACTGGGACAGTGGACAGTACAGACTCGGATGACAGCAGAGGGACGGACAACAGCGAATCAAGCACCAATACGATGAAACAGAAAGCTCCAACAGGAATGGAGGATCTGCTGGAGGAAGCGAAAGATCGGCAGCAGTGTGCTGAGCATAATTATCGCAGTTTGCGGGCCAACGGCATGGCTACGGAGGAGGACGTGATTGCATTGGTGCAAAAGTATCCAACGACGAATGAAGAGACGCACTTTGCGTGTGTGATGGATCCGAAGGAGGGCACGGTCAAGTGGTGCAGACGGTGGGTGAAGCCAGTTTCTGCGAGATGGATCCGGGAGCATATGAGTGAGACGTGGTAGAATAGGCTGAGAGTATGCGGGTGATGAAACGACTGTGCTCAGACTGTACTCATGGTACGGATCGGAAGGTTGAATCCAAACATAGGTACAACTCTGCATGGGTAATGCATTGGTCCCTCGATTGCGAAAAGGAACTGCTCTTTGCCTGCGACGATCTGATGCGTATCTGAGACTATACTGAAATACAGAGCTGCAGTTTGAACGTCATTCGCGCCGACGAGAACCTGGTCAATGTGCCTGAGATGTTGCCCAGCCGATAGAAGCGGGTCCAGAATAATGAGTTTGTGTAGGTGCAGGGTACATGCAAACGCCACGGAAGCAGTTTGGTTGGTCTAACGCGTCCATCACGAACTGAACGCGATCCGCGCTCGCACACCTTGCCTTGCATTAGTCCCCTCTTTCGAACGAAGCGGCTGTGTGTAACGGGGAAGCAGGACGTGTCGAGTCTTCCTCCTTCAGTCGTGTCCAACTCTCTACACTCGTTGACGATACAAGACGTGAAGTGGTGTTGTCCTGACTACGCTGGCGACTAGTCGAGGATCACTTCACCTTTTGCATCCGCGGACCGACATTTCACCATGACCGCTCACGTCGTTCCCATGGCGAGGGTACCTTTTGCGCCTCTCGACAATCCGCGACTTGCACATCTCGCCTCTGCGAAGAATAGACAGAATGGTATGTCAGTGTTGGTTTGACGCGTGAGGCAAGTGCTAAATGTGTTAAAAGGCGTGCTTAAAACTGGACTGGCGAACAACGCGAAGACAAGCATGAAGAGCGCCGTCACTTCCAACAAACGTGCATATGAACCTTCTACATTCGACGAGTTTGACAGCGAAAATGTTGACCCCGCCATGTTTGACTCGCCTGCAAAGAAGAGCAAAGGAAGTGCATTTACCTTTACTACGGCCAAGTCGATGCCGCCACCAACCATGAGGACTCCTCTGCGCGCGAACGTGTCGTCTCCACGCGCGCCATCGACTGCTCCGGCTGGCCGTTCGCCGAAGAGGAAGCTTGCTGGTATGAAGTCGCAGAGAAGAATTTCCGCTCCATTCGGACGCGTCGACCCGCCATCGTTCAGCTCCGCCTCAGCGCTGCCGTTCAGTCTCGACGCCGCGCTGAATGGAAGTCTGCCCAGCGCGAAGAAGAGCGAAGGCGCGACGATTGCAGAGAGCATGCCCAAGAACTGGTTCTTTGAGATTTATGAAGACACTCCCGAGGAGGAAGCCGCGAATTTGATGGAGCACAGCACGCTCACGCTGGATCTTTCTTCGGATGATGAGGGTGAGAAGAAGATCGATTATCGGGGCAAGGAGAATACGCCGCCGGAGGGGTATGATGCGCCGAGTTTGACGAGGGAGGAGATTGTGAGGAAGAAGGTCGTCGTGGAGGAGATGGATGATGGAGCCAGGTCGCCGCTGTCAGAGATTGAGGCGGAAAGCTTCATTCCGGAGGGCGTGAAGGAGGGGGACTATGTGGTGGTGGACGACTCTGTTGAGGAGGTAGTGAAGGCGGTCAAGAAGGACGAGGTGGTCAAGGGCGAGGTGGTCAAGGAGGAGGAGGTGGTCAAGGAGGTTCTTCCTGCTGTGGAGAATAAGGCGGGTGAGATCGTTGTGTGGGAAGATGAGTCTGCTTGAGGTGGTAATGCTTGGTAATTCTGTGCCAGTCAGGATCTTTTGTCAGTGGCGTCGCTCAGGATGTTTTGTCGACGGCGCCTTGGTTGGGAGGGTACCCTGCTACGATGTTTACGCTGTGAGACGAGTTCAATGCATGTTCTTTGCTGTTTAGAGGATTGGCGGTGTTCGTGGTGCATGAGCGTGAGTGGTATAAAATTGAGCCCCGCATCAGCGCTCTTGTCCCACCTTGAATTCGCACATTGTCTCTCACCCAACATCAACAACATCAACACAATGAAACAACAAGCCGGCGCCAGATGCTCGTCGCAATTCAACGAAGGTAAGTCACTCACGTAATTATCTACATAGCCAGATGTATGCAAATGCTCAGCTTTATCTGGTAGCCTGTTGTTTTCCCTGCTCCACGTCGCGTTCAAGAATCCACGTCTGGCCGTCTTGCTGCCGGGTGCGCGCATGAGGGGCGGCGTGTCGTCGTCGTGATGTCTGTTGAGTATGTGTGTATGCAGTAGATGATACTGACCGCAGTGTCCGGGTTTGAGATGCATTGCGATGGCGCTGTCGCGGATGACTGTAACCGGCGGGACTTCGAAACGAAACGTCTCTCAAGCAAAGCCTGCAAGGACAACTATCGTATGCGCTGTCACCGGAGATCAATATCAGCTGGAGATGCGACAAGATCCAAGAGGACATGTCTGGATGCTCGACTGTCCTTACCGCTGCCGCGGACGTGTATGCCTAGCTTGCCGTATCCCAAGCTTGATCAGGATGATTTTCCGATCGATGGAAGATGATCTTTCCTTGCGTGCGGTTTCCTTTGGCTGTACTGGGCACATGCTGTCTCTGCGAGCTCGCTGCTGGTTTTCCAAAGATATCTGCTACGAATCATGCCGTCCTCGTCGTCGCCGTTGTGGTCAGAACGAAAGGTTGATGCCGCCCCTCCTGGACTCAAGTTTCTACTGTATGATGCTGGTTGCTGCTTTGCTGCTATGTTGCCCACACTGGCCGAATCGATGCGAGTTATGCCTTCCGACCGAAATTGCACTCGAACCATCACGCCGTCGTCGCCGACATGTCTGGACTTTGATGAACATCATCAAGCATCAATGCATGATGGAAGAGCATGTACAACAATGAGAAACGTGCATGGACAATGCTGTCGCCGTCGGCGTTGCTGCGGGAGTGGCCCGCTACAGTAGCAAGCTACTTATTGAGGTTAAAAACAGTGCCCTCGTCCTTCGGGACATTTGGTCAATTTGAAACAATACAGAGAAGATTAGCATGGCCCCTGCACTAAGGATGACACATGCAAACAAAGTGAGCAAAACAATTTTTTGCCACAGCTATGGTGTGTGTTTTGCTTCCATAATGAAGCTTGAAGCAAAACTTTTGCATCCGGGGGGTTCGAACTTTGTGCCAAGACCTGCGGCGATACTACTCGACGCTCCAACAAGGGGTTTCAGTCTGCCCAACCTCTCGATTGTACTGGGTGTACAATAGCTGTCAGTCAACCATGTGAGCGTTACAAAGGCATGCAAGTAATGATCTGGCCTGGTGTATGATGACTCGACGCCAACTGTAACGATACGATTGAAGCGCCACCATTACGGCCAGCGTCTTACTCTCATCTGGCACTGCTGCATAGAACTCTTTCTCCGATCAGCGTTCTGGTCTGGTCGAAATGACTGGCTGACTTTCCATGCCAAGACTTGGGGAAATTCGAGACCGAACCAGAACTCCACCCCTCACCCAAAATTCTACACATCATCGCAGCGCAAACACCTGAGCCTCTCGATAGACAGCTCATTGAAAGATGCGAAAGGGCCGTATGTCAGAGGCTGAATCACAACTATGAAATGCTTTCTAACGGTGTCAACATACTGTCACGCGCTTTCTGTACCGTCTGGAGATTGCACAGGAGGTGAGGCGCCGTAGACGAATGGGACTCTTTAATTGTTTCGGAATTCTCTAGGGAAAGCATGATCTTGTTGCTTAAGAGGTGTCGTATGTCCGCTGCACACTGGAAGGTCAGCAGACTTAGTTGAAGTGGTCTACTGGCAGCAACTCTGACCTTGGCGGGCTCAGCGCTTGCTTGACTTGATCATACGAAAGCTCAGAGACCGGAGATCAATCATCAGACACGAAGTTATCTATCGCTAAGCCATACGATAGAACGCCCTCGGATGTCTCATCATTTGCCCCTTCCCGGTCATACTAGCTACAGCACAAATCGCACATCCATGAACTTCGTCCTTTGGCGCAGTGCGGCGCTCCACGACTGCAAGCGTGCGACGGCGGTGGGACTCTGGTCGTGCCGTTGCAATAGCACATCGTGCTGATCATCGTCATGCCTCTCTGCACTCTAGATCCTTGCCTGCTTCTTCTGCTGGTGTTTAGAAGATGCGACCGTATCGACCTCATGGTACTGGCAACTCTCATTCCGCGGCTGCCGCCCGCTCGATCCTGGTATCAAATCAAGGCCCAGATGCCCGGCAGAGACGACCCCTTCACTTTGGCATTCCGAGTCGTCCCGTGCGTGCGAATCCTGAGCCATATCGAGCTCTTCAAGGCGCGCTGCGAGGTGCTGGAACCTGACGCACCACTCCCGAGCTGGGTCGTCATTAATCTGCTCGTAAGCAGTGTCCGGCTTTATGAAATCTTGAAGGATCTGGATCACGTTAAGCTCTAGAGAGCGGTCGAGATAGCAGTCATCATCATCCTGCTCTCCCTCCATGGTTTGCACTTCATCTTCGTCATCGTCTTCCTCATCGCCACTATCGGAGTCCATGTCTTCAAACTCTTGTAATGGCGCACGGTGCCGCTGGGGATAACGCGCGACACTGAGGCTTTTACGCATATCGTGATGGATCGCGTCCTCAGGATCATCGCTTGCTTGGCGTGACAGCAAGTACAACTGCTCAGCGACCATCCGAAGTGTTTGTGGCCAGCAGTCATCTACACATCAGCTCATGGAACCATGCTGTGCAAAGCGTGTCGGCAGAGTGTAGATGCAGATGCACAAGTGATGTGCTTACACTATCCAGTCGTCTTCCGCGACGATGACCAACACACAATTTTTGATCTGCCAGTAACGTGGATTCCTCGAGCCGGCGGGATTGAACTTCGCTTCCTGGATCGCAGCTATAAAGCGGTTTTTGCTGTACAGATCAAAAACTCGGCCATAGGCCTGTGCGCGGATGTCGATGCTCGCGCCATCGGCCATTGTTGTGATGCTTCGACGTTGTACAAGTTGGTCAGAGAGAAGTAGAGCGCGGTAGAGAGACACGATCTTGATAGTATGCAAGTGCGATTCTGTATGGATCCACGTGAAGTGAAGAATGCAGGCCGAGCCGACACTGCATGCATTGGCTTCGAAATTCCACATAGCTCGGTCGCGCATCTTTGCTTCAACTTCTCGGAACTTCAAATGACTGACTGATTCCAAGAACGTACGCATATAAATTCCCAAGATGCCGCCAGTAACTCACAGCGGCCTTTGGCAAGCGGTGCGAGATCTGCTGGAGGAGGTTCGATACATAGGGCCATCAGAAAGGCCAAAGACAATCTTATGGATACCAGGATGCCGAAATACTTGCAAGTCTGTAATGGTATCAGCATCGTCCAATGTGAAGACGTCTGGAATGAAGTGCAGGTCGGTTTGGACTTCAGTCTACATTACAAAGGTCTTGTTTTGACCAGGCTGTGCTGTCATTCCGGAAAAGCGCAGCAGAAACAACGGAGACAGGTCTCACTTGGAGCTGCAGCCGCTCGCTAAGGCACGCGTTTGGCAGCCTGGGTCTTGGCTGTCACTCGTGTATCTTCAAAAATGAGCACAAATTCGATATCCATCGGCAGCAGCGAATAATTTCGATCAGTAGACGCAATTGCTGCGGCTTCCACGAACTCGGACGACTATCAGCGGGCGCTGGACCTATTCGACAGTGAGCAGTACGAGCAAGCCATAGAGGTCGCCAAGAAGAATTTGCACGACATCCCAGTAGCACGATTCTGGCAACTCAGGAACTGCATATTGATTATCAGCGCAGTGGAGGATGTAGTCGAGGCACAGGTCAGTCAATCTTGGTGGCTGCGGGACATTCGTTTGATGAGAAGCGAGATCCTCACGAGGAGACCTTGCTCTCGAGGCCCGGCGCAAGCGATGCCTACTTCAGCCATCGCGAGAGTCCAAGCCATTGGATTCGGAGCTTCGCTGATGGTTGTAGCAATACCTCGACGTCGCAGAGGACATATGGCGGGTTGCAAAAGCCGAAGTCACCAATCCAGAAAGTGTCGCTCATAAGTACCTGGCCGGATTGCGCGGTGATCTTGACGAAATCGTTCGCGACCAATTCTACGTAGAAGTCAATGCACCTGCCGCCAATGACGCTGCTGAAGGAGGCAAGGAGATGGCTGAGGACGACGAGATGGAAGCAGACGAGTCCAATGAAGAGGAAGGGGAGGCCCGAGATGAAGACGATGAGGGAGCATTCGACCTCATCGCGGCTTTGCGCGACAGCGCACACGATCCACACAGAACACCAGACCTGGTACGAGCCGCTGTCGACCACCATGTCCTATGAGGCATTGCTAATGTGTACCTACCTAGTATTACACCGCAAAAGGCACAGGACGGTGATCGTGCCGAGCAGTCATGTACTTTCCGAAGAGTCAGCTTGAGGCCGGCGCAGTCAACCACCAGCAATATGAAAGACCAGTCGTGATCGCGTAGAGGCGACAGGAGGACCACTGCTGTGGACAAAAATCTGGGATAGCTACTGACAGAGCAGGAGAGGCTAGCCAGGACTGCAGAGGTCTGAGATCTGCGTTTCTTTCCCAACCTGAGTCCTGTCTGCGAGCGGGAGTACACTATAACAGCGCAGTCCTGTCATTGGCTTCGTCACACAATCACCTGCGCTCGACTCCACGCCCTATGACCTGTCGTGAAAAGGGCCCATCTGGTCGAGATTGGGCATCTTCCCCCAGCACTGCCAAGCCACTGATGGGGACGGATCAAATGACTACCAGGACTGGTGATCTCATACTTGCATCTTCTCGATACCAGATGTGATCACGACTTGACAGTGTAGGGCCGTTCGTGGGATCTGCTCATTCCGTCTACACTCGGCATGTTCCTCGAGTACAATCTTTCTACTCATATTCTCCAGGATATACCAGAAGATCGACATTGGTTGGAAGAACCGAGTGGCTCAAACTCCGCATCCTCTATTACGAGGTCTTTTCACAGCTCCCCAGCCTAGGGCTACTCGTGGATCTGTCCCAAACTAGCGGATCAGGGCGTTTCGCCGAGTGCATTGATGCGACTGCTCTGGAGAGGATATTCCGGAGACCAGATGATTGTCGAGAGGATCGGCCGCCTTGGCGTCTGTGTAATGAGTCGCTTGCGCGACTTGACGCCTTAGAACCGGTCGCGAATCTGCCCCAAAATGGTAGAATGGGGCACACTGCGGGTTGCAAGGAAGCCACTGCTCAGTACCAGTATGCCGGCCATCGGACAGTCGTATCAGAAACCGACACTCGCTCAAACTCTGTCTGCGGTGCAATATAAACATGACACTCTCACACTACGCGCACGAGTATGTAGCAGTTTTGCTCACCGTCTCTGATCTGCGAGACGTAAGCTGAGGCATGAGGAAGCTCAAGCACAGCTAAACGTTGACGACGTTGTCAGCTGCCTTGAAGGAGGTTCTCAGAACGGGTGTAGGCAAGCTTGCACGGCGACCTGTTCTTGCACGTAGCCTGAGTCTCCTGGTCTCGTGCTACCGAATGGCAGCAACACTATAGCCACTCTTGTGAAAGCCGCGAATTGGTAACAGCATAGTCATCCCCTTCATTCAGCTGCCTTCTGGATAATACAGCTGTCTCGTTCAACAGTCCCTTGCAAATGCTCTCCTCTGTCCAAATACTGCGAGGCATGACAACATTCCGATCCGAAACAACAACAACTTTCGCCGGACGCCACGCTGAACAAAACCAAGATCTCAAGAGCAGTCCGCAGCCTTTTCGGACCCCCACAAGCAATCAACCTAGACCTCCCCAAGCGCCACGGATCCGCCGTGCCAGCTGTATATCCTTTTGCATGATTGTTACGCGCTTTGCGTGAATAGCGCAGAGATTCGAATCTTCGAACAAGTGTACTAGAAAGGCTTCTGCGGCTTCCTGCAACGCTTGTATAGCTTGCGACTGCCATCTTGTGACTTCAGATCCAGGAGGTGCGACATTTATACATACTTCACGAACCTGTCGATAGCATTAGCAATATTCATCCTGAAATCCATCTTCCAATCAACTCACCAATCGTGAAAAGGGCAGCTTCGCGACCAACAGTTCTGTCGACTTTTGATATCGACGAATCTCCTTCAGTGCTACCGTGCCCGGCTTGTATCTGCGCTTCTTTCGCGGACTTTGATCAACACTGGCTCCTCCACTGCTCTTCCTAGGCCCTTTCCCACCAAGACTAGCACGTCCTCCTCTGCCTCCTCTCGTGGGTATAGTCTTGCCGCGTGAAGGTGTGCCTGTCGATCCTGTACTCGTTCTGCCGCCCCTCGAAGATGAAGCCGCGGTACGTGCCATCGTAGCAGATCTCAATCTTCACGATCAGGTCAAAGTGGCTCGGCTGTGCGCGCTGTTGCGCAAATGTGTATAGCCCAAGAGTGTGTTGCTTGCCCAATGGTCGACGCGTCGTGGTCGCTGTATGGTGCACACACAGTATGCGCTTTCCCAATGACCGCGGTCGCGCTGTAAGGTTGCGCGAGAGGATGTGCAGTCTAAGTGACGGCGAGAAGGTGTGTTGATGCTACTGCCGTTCGCCGTGACAGAATGGCAGCTTCTGTTTACGCTGTGGAATGCAAGGGTCAGAGCGGCCCCAGCCACCCGTCACTTCCTCGTCTGTGCTGTCTGTAGTGTGGCTGACACGCTAATGCATGACCCCAGTCGCGATAGAGAGCTTATCGCGTGCGCGGCAGTGACGGCGTCTGCGCTTTCGTCAAACAAAGACGACGGACAGCTGGCCATTCGTCTCGACAGCGATACCATTACAATTACAATTACCACGCTGCCAGTTGGAAAGTGAGTTACAGCTGTCACAAACAGCGGCAACAACAACGAAACCAGTCACCAGTGACCACGACATTTCTCCATCAACAACCGCGACTCAGCTACCCGTATACGATCAGTCAGCATGGCGGCAATCATGGGCGGCGGAGATGGCATGGGCGCTCTGCCGCTGGAGCAATGGTTCTTTGAGATGCCCGTGTGCACAAGATGGTGGACAACAGCGACAGTGGCGACAGGCATCCTGGTGCAGTGTCAAGTGCTTACGCCCTTTCAGCTGTTCTACAGCTTCCGAGCCGTCTTTCACAAACAGCAGGTATGATAGGAAGCCTTCTCTAGTACATGGAGGGTGCGGGCATGGCTGACAGATGGCGACAGTTCTGGCGGCTAATAACGACATTCATCTACTTCGGTCCTCTATCACTCAATCTGGTGTTCCACATCTTCTTCATACAACGCTATGCTCGGATGCTGGAAGAGTCAGCAGCATCGGTGGCTCACTTCAGCTACATGCTAGCATACACAGCAATCACGCTACTCGTCGTCGCCCAACCACTCTTCAACCAGGCTTTCTTGGGGACGACATTGAGCAGCACGCTAGTGTACATCTGGGCGAGGCGAAATCCAGACACCAGGCTGAGCTTCCTGGGTCTACTCACTTTCACTGCTCCATGGCTACCTTGGGTGCTAATAGCGTTCAACGTGGTACTACATGGCCACTGGCCCAAAGATGAGCTCTGTGGAATCGCCGTGGGTCATGGTAAGTGTGCATGGTTCGTATGCCAGGCCAGCAAGCTGATCACATTACAGTCGTGTACTTCTTCAACGACATCTACCCGTCCACGCATAATGGTCACAGGCCGCTAGATCCGCCTCAATGGTGGATCTCGTTATTTGAGCGACGAGTCCAGCCTACTCCTGGTGAAGACGTGCACGCGGCAGCTCTGAATAGAGACATTGCTGCGCCTGCGGTACCTCATGTTGGTTAAGTAGTGCTTACATCATGAATTGACTGTCATTCTCAACAAGGTGCCACACGAAAGTTCACACGAGTCTCAGCTTATTGCATCGCCGCGTGCATAGTATATTCCAGCACCAATGGCGGTACTGAAGGTGCTTCCAGATCACGATTCATGACCTTACACCGTGCACTGACGATCGACAGCAAACTGGGCTGCCTGTTCTTTGTCCTTCAAATGTGCCTCCATTACACTCGTCACTACTAGACTGCTTGCTTGCCTGAGAATCGCCTTCAAGGGGTTGCTCCACACGGAGTGCCACATGCGCACCTTGACCGTGAGTCAACCTCTCGCCGCAACTTTCACATCTCATAGACCGATGACAGAAGATATCGCAATGACAGATGAGAATCACGACAACGAGGACCATCAACACCAACATATTGCCCTCCTCTTCACCCTCCAACAAGCCATCTCCGGACTCGGGCTCATCGGTGCGCGAAAGCTACACTGGAAGATATGGATGATGGTTCTGGTTCAAGCACGAGAAATTGACGAAAGCTTGGCAGGTGAGATTGAGAAATTGAGTGGGTTGGTGAATAGGAATAGGACGGATGCATTGGTGCTGGGGCTGGAGAGGTGAATTATAGTTCTTGGCAGAGTAGAAGTGGACTATGGGCTTGGGTGGGTGGCTGATGGGCTTTGTAGGTATCTGCTACGAGGAGAATGGGAGGAGAGCGATGGGGAAATGATAGAGGAGGAGGAGGAGGAGGAGGAATTGAGGGAGATATTGAGGATGTTTTGTGAAGGGTAGCAATCGGAGAGGCAAGAGACGTGGAGTGAATGACTGCGAAATCTCGATTTGCCTTTTTCGGCTGCATTCCATGATGTGGTATCAGGTCGCGCAGCGCGAAATCTAGAATCTGAGCTCTAGGGTCTATGTCTAGACGACTTGCTTCTTTGCGGATCAGAGGATCACGTCCACTGTCGAAACATAACGGCGAGCCGACATACTAGAGGGTGTACTGGATGTACAGTGCTCAATACGACAATCGACCTACATCTAACACGGATGCTTCTTGGGTAAGGCTCGTTGCAGATGTTCTTCTCTCCAGCAATTGACTGATCGCCAGCAGCGTGGCTTGTCTAGCATGTGATACCTGATCAGTATCATTCTTGCCCATTGTTTGCATCGAGACCGAAGGAGAAGCTCTCGCGCTGCTCTCCACGATGTCCAGGCTTCAGGAGACGGCGCAGGCTCTGCAGGTTTTGGTCTTTCGAGGTTGTTCGCCCAGTTTGTGCGACGTTTGGGTTCTGAGTACTTGCTCAGTACTGCCCCCGAACGGACTTGTGACGAGAATCCCCATGCGCTGCAGTGAGTCACGCCATATCATGTGAGCACGGTGTAGGTCTCAAGTCGCATCAGGGCGTGTTATGCGAGAATAAGCTCAGAAATCCTGGCGAAGGGGGATTGGGCAGTCCACGATATTATATTCTCCATCCCCATGCATTCATTCATCTTCGTCGACTTCAATTCTTGTGCTTCCGCGAGGTGGGAATCTCGAAAACACCAGTATGACGAATGCCAGCACCGCAACACCGCCATTGACAGCAAATGTCAGAGACGGACGTCCGATGTCTGCAAATGCGGAGAAGACGTATCCGAACAGTCCAGTCGTGGCCAGTCTTGCTGCCATCTCCACAAGGCTGATTGCGCTTAGTGCATCGGCACGTTGTGCGGGAGAGCACATTTGCAAAATTGTGCCCTTCGCTGCAGAACCTGTGCCGGCTGCAAGAGGGAGAACGATGGATACAACGTACATGTGCCAGCCTTTGGAGCTGAGGGTCGCCAATGCAGTCAAGATGCCGTCGACCAGGATACTGTAGCGAGTATAATATAGGTCGAATGCGAACGATTCTTCTTGGTTCGCTTGGGGCCTCGGTGGCTCTATGGGCTCTTCTCCACCACCGATCGGCTCTGGCTCGAATTCGTGCGGATCGGTCGGTAGTGATGGTATATCGGACTCTTCAATCTTGACTTTGTCTTCGCGAGCGTCGCGGCGCTCCGTCCAGCGCCTTCCTGCTGTGATGATTGCAGGAAATGCAAAGGTCAGGAAACAACCTCGGATCAGCGAATTGATCGAGATCAGCCAGCCATTCTCTGTCGTGCCGAAATCGAGCACATCAGTGGCGTACATTTGCAGTAGAACTGGAATGTAGCCCGTCGCGAGGAGTGCTGTGAATGCTCCGGCTCCCAGCAGGATGATGCCGTACTCTGTCTGAACACGGCCATCCTTCAACCTCCACTTTGATGGCACAAACATCCGAAGAGGATCGAAGAAAGACGACAAAGATTGTGTCCTCTTCTGCATCTCAGGCGAAAGCTCAACTCTGATCCATGGCAAGAAGAGCAAGATGTAGATTGACGACAGCAAGAACAATCCGAGCGTGATCCGGAATGGCCAAATGATGCCCAGCAAGTCAGCTGAATAACCACCAATGAGATATCCCAGGGCCGTGCCAAAGAATGCGCAGCCTTGCAATCGTCCAAGCGTGGCAGTCCTCGCAGCATGCTGCACTACCTCAGTGGCGAATGAGTTCAGCGCAAGAAGATAGCCTGCTGGACCACCAACGATCGTGATGGCTTGACTAGCTTGGATGATCCAGATACCGAGGCCGCCTCCGAGATGCACACCAACATTCTGCACGGCCAGCCGCACTGCAGGCCAAAATACGCTGCTTAAAAGAGCAGATTTGACGCCGAATCGTTTGATGGTCCAAGTTGTGTAGAATAGATTGAGTACTCCGAATAACGTTGTCCCAGCACCGAGTAAGGCTACGGCTCTCGCAGTACTGGCCTGGATGGCAGTGTTGTGACATCGATCACCAATGGGTCCAGGATCGGGATGAGTCTTGTAGTACTCGTCACATGTCATGGTTCCGAAGACATAGATAAGGCTGTATTGTGTTTAGTCGTGCGTGCGATGAGTTTAGAGTCAGAGATTGACCTACGGGACTTGAGTAACACCGAATGACAAGCTGACTATGGTACTCGTGAATAGCAGCCTAAGCACAATGGATGTGCCCCATGATCGTTCTTCTGAGTGTTGCTGAGAAGCAGTCTCGTCTCGAGGCTTGTGGCCGAGAAGCGGAGATCGCTCTGACGCGGTTCTTGTCTCGGCTGTAGAATGTGACTTCTTCGAATCACGGTCATCTTCTTCTGCGGGCATGTTGTCAGAGCTGTCCGGG
Organism: Septoria linicola; assembly: GCA_024114885.1. Classification (NCBI taxonomy): domain Eukaryota; kingdom Fungi; phylum Ascomycota; class Dothideomycetes; order Mycosphaerellales; family Mycosphaerellaceae; genus Septoria; species Septoria linicola. Next base: position 3,315,026 of record CP099420.1, read on the forward strand.
TGCAGCTACTGGCATTGGACAGCAGGCCGCCTGAAGTGCAAGTACAAAATCAGCAGAAAGAAGAGTTTAGTCAAGTGTAGTCGCGATTGCGTGCGATCTGCAACGCAGCTTACCGACGCCGGCGGTGAGCTTGGCCGAGATAGCCCGGGGGCGACTTTGGCATTGTGGGACCTTCCTGTTGTGATAAGCTGTAGTGGCTTTGTCGGCAGTGTACTTGACTTTCACCTGTAGGAAGATGCTGTGTAGGGGTTTAGAAAGTGTCTAGTCTGTGTTACGAGGAAGCTCGGAGTGACCATTGGGACATGCTGTCCGGTCTTCAGGACTTGCGGTTCGCCACGGATGAGGCACGCATCTGGCATGACTACATGTTATGGATGTGCTGAAAGGCATCTGTCTGTAAAAAGGCAGGAATGAATTGGTATTGCTGTCGCGGAATCTACGACTTGAGGTTTCAAGATTGCTCATTCGCGTGGGGCACGCAATGTCATCGTCGGGAACTTCAGTGCGTATATGCTTGACCTCACAGCGATGTGTCGCAAGTGGAGAGATGATCTGATATCGTCTGATCGCATGTGCATTGTCGAAGTGATGGAGAAGACGAAGCGTTGTGCTCTTGTTGTGCCGTTTGAACAGAAGTTGAGCACGGGCTTCACAATTTTGACTTGAACCGCACTTGATACCGAACGAACCTGCACCTCAACATCGTTGAATCGGGAGCACACATAGTCTGCCACACCTCCCATATGCTGATGTCGTGCGCCCTTTGTGTACAGGTTCCCACACAGCGGTTTGCCAAAAGTAGACATTAATTCAAGGAACAGCGCAGCTTCTGGTCGGGACCACGACCGCTGCAGGACACCTCGGCCGAGTGCCGTTGTCCCGAGATGTCAACTTCTTTAAAGAGAGCTAGGCGAGCAACACAGAGCTATCATTGGGGCAATCATGAGCTTCTGCTTGATAAGCCTTTCTACACTTTCCCTTCTTGAGCAAAAGCGGTCGTGTTCGAGCGGGACCACGAGTTTTAAAACAAGCTTGTGAGTCTTTACCTCGAGCTACACCTTCCGACTGCACCATTCAGTCGCTCCGTCTTGGACGAAATTAGGGCGTCACTATGGTCTGGGACGAGGAAAAGCAGCATGGACAAGCAGAAGAGCTCATTACTGAAGTGCCGGAGCGACTTCCTCAGCGACCGCTGACTACGCAAGAGAAGTTGGAGGCCACGAAAGTTCAATCTCGGGACATCGATCCACGAGACGGATCTTCAAGCAATCATGTCTTTGAGAACGATGCTGCCGATTCTTCCAGCGCAGAGACTGGCATATTTGCTCGCCTTCGACGCCTCGAGGCCACGCTGGACAGGAAGCTCGGCATTGAATCAGAAGCCATCGATCGCAAACTTCCCGAAGACAGGAAGCCCCAGCCATGGCATGCTCAGCTCAATATGGCTCTGATATGGGCATCAGGAACGATGAATATTTCTTGCTTTGCAACTGGCTTCTTGGGCTGGGAGTTCGGCCTCTCTCTGAAGCAGTCCATCCTAATAGTCATCTTCGCATCTCTTCTCGGTGGCGCAGTCTCGGGGTTTTGCGCGACAATGGGAGCCCCGACTGGTCTACGACAGATCTCAATCTCCCGATTCAGCTTTGGCTGGTATCCGAATAAGCTTGTCGCAGCGCTGAACACGATACAGCAGCTGGGCTGGTCGGCAGTGGGCTGTATCACGGGAGGTCTCGCATTGACTGCTGTGTCTGATGGCAATGTGTCGATCGTCGTCGGTATTATCATTATCGCAGTGTGCAGTCTAGCGATCAGCTTCATTGGACTCCGAGCGATTCTAGTGTACGAAAAGTACGCTTGGCTGGTCTACTTCATCATATTCATGATCATCTTCGGCCAAACGGGACGCTTCTCCGACAACACCACGCCTTCATCTCTGACTGGCGAAGATTTCAGCGGCACAGTCCTCAGCCTTTTAGCAATAGTCTACGGCTCCTCCGCCTCCTGGGCGACTATCGCTAGCGACTACTACGTACAATACGCCGTGGACGTTTCACGCACAAAAGTTTTCCTCATGACCACTTTCGGCATCGCACTCCCCACGAGCATCGGCATGATCGCCGGATGTGTAGTCAGCTCAGCGATGAACAACAAACCAGAATGGAAAGATTCCTACGAGAACCGCGGCCTGGGATTCCTGATCAACGATATGCTATACCCAAACGGCTTCGCCAAATTCATCCTTGTGCTTCTCGTTCTGAGTGGTATCAATATGAACATCATGAATACCTACTCCGCCGCTCTCTCATGTCAACAATTTGCAAGACCGTTCGCGAAGGTACCCCGCTTCATTTGGACAGTGCTCTGCTTCGGAGTGATCATTGCTCTCGCACTCGCTGGTCGCAATCAATTATTGGCATATCTGCAAAACTTCCTCTCGCTGCTGGGATACTGGTGCACGTCCTACTTTGTGATTGTGTTTAGCGAGCATTACATCTTCCGAAAGGGCAAGCTTGAGAACTATGACTTGGCCGGATGGAATGATCCTGCGAGGCTGCCGATGGGTATAGCTGGATTTACTGCTTTTGCACTTGGAGTTGTGGTCTGGGTGTGTGGGATGGTTCAGACTTGGTTTGTAGGACCGATTGCATCGCAAATCGGCAGCTCGGGCGGCGATGTCTCTAATGAGTTGTGTCTTGTGGTGACGTTGATCACTTATGTTCCGGCACGATATTTAGAGTATAAGTATGTTGGCCGATAACATACTTGAAGTTAGCAACGACAGCACTTGATCATGAATTCACAATGCGTTTGTAGCACAATTTGTCTGTCGTCATTGCTTTCGTTATCTGTTCGTCTACGATCAACACTAATCATGTTCACATCAAGTCAAGTCATCAATTCGCCACACTCTCTCACATAGTCATCAGCACCGCACAGTACCCTCAACCCAATAACCTACTCCTCTCCGTCACAGCCTCCTGCTCACTCCTCCCAGACAAGTCCGGTCCTCCAGAGACAGAACCCCTCCACCACTCCCTGACCTTACTCCCCAACCCGGGCCGATACCACTCTCTCTCCTCCCTCCCCCCATCCTCCTTGACCTCAATCTCCGTCCCGGCCACAACTCCCGAACCAAAGAACGGATTCAAATTCTTCAAAAACCATCCTAGTGCTACTAATAGCATAAGAGCTGCGATCGTGGCGAATATAGTAACAATCACGCTGAGAAGTGTTGTGGTGGAACATCCGCATCCGAGAGTCGCGGTGCGGAGTTCCCAGCGTTCGGAGGCGAGAGGGCAGATGTTTTTGTTTTTACTGGAAACTGAGGAGAGGAGAGAGGTTGCGGGGACGCAGGTGGAGGAGATGGGGCACCAGCCGCAGGAGTGCTTTTGAGAATGGGTGCAGGAGTGGCAGTCTTGGAGGCGCCAGCAGGCTGCAGCGTGGTTGTCCATGGCTGTTCTTTTTGAACTTGATCCTGTACTTGTCTTGTGCATTTGTTGCTTTCTCGTAGAGTAATGTTCGATTTGGGTCTCAAAGAATGAGCTGGCTCGCGGAGACTTGACAATTGACAAGTCAAGTATGTCGTTCATCATCGACATCACAGAAGTTGGCATGAGCCAAGACCCGAGCTCAAGCTTCACGGGAAGCCACACCTCTCACGACTTTGACGCGATGTCTGCTGTAAGTGAAGACGCAGCACAACAACCGCAGCACTTTTGGTCCCTCAGTGTCTGGAACGGCCGAAGTAATGTTCATCAACGATTGACGACTTTCACGAAGGGCTGCGCACGATGGCGGCCATTCTCCCAATCACCTCTCTCGACCCGGACTCGACACCTCCACCAGACAAGTCAATTCGTGCAGTCGTGTCCCTCTACTGGCCATATAGCTCTTCGACTGAGCAATGCGCGCTGCTACTGAGCGATCCCGACCCTCGATTGCGGAGCCGACGAGGACAGGTTCGTGTGAGATTTACAGCAGCGAGTGCGACAGCTGTGGCACAGGGCAGAGTCGGAGTTGGCGATGAAGTGCTACTGGACCTGCGAGGGGTGCGCTGGGCGAGCGATGGTACGCGAGTAGCGACTCCGGGCAAAAGTGTAGAAGATGAGCTGGTATACAAGGGCGAGCTGAGCTTGAGGATTGTCAAAAAGGCGGGTGGCAGCAAGACGATCGATCAGCACTTGACTGTCAATGTATCCACGCCTCCGCCAGATGAGGACCATGATGCACGTCAGACGCCTGCGAGGAATACACGAGTGACGAATTTGAGGAATAGTCAAGGCGCGGTGGATCTGGTGCCGATTTATTCCAGCCCAGCCTTTGTCCGGAGGCAGAGATTGTCGGGAGACGGTTTCGTGAAGGAAGCTGTTTATGATCCGTTCGCCGACATCGACCAGGAATTGGAGAATGAGCAGCCGAGGAAGAGGCAGCGTATCAGCGATGTCAGTTCATGGAGGTTCGCTGGGAGGTCACCAAGTCCCGAGAAGCAGAGACCTGCGCAGGGGAGGAACGAGGTGGTTGGGACCCTCCAATCAACAACGTCTAGTAGGCAAGAGGAGGCCCAAGCGACTGTTGTGCAGATCAGGAAGCAGGCAGCCGACCCGATGGACGGGTTGGCTGTTGATGTTGATCAGGATACCGAGCTGGTTGAGGAGATGCAACTGGCTCAGGACACGACCGACACCTCAAGGGAAATCCAATCACTGCCAGTCAAGCTCTCACCTCTACCTCCGCCTATTCCGAATCTCAGTTCACGAGATCGTGACCAGCCTCCTGCGGACATCACCATGCTGCCACCACCGTTGCCAAGGCTACAAATGCCGGACGACCCCTTCGTTAGCCAGCCAGACGAGACTCGATCTATCTCGCAGCTGGAGCTGCAACGACCCTCGACGCCAGAACTCAAAGCTGTACCAGCATCGGCATTACCCCTACCCTCACCGTTTCCACAAGAAACGGAGAAATTGCCGCTCAAATCTCCAAGATCCACTGCACGCGATGAGCCCGAAACTACGGCTACGAGACCCAGGCCCAGCTCTCAGCACAAAGCCGACCTAGATGACGCTTCAGATGATGGCGTGCGGCTGCAGGTAAACCCCACGATTACTGCACTAGCGAAGCAACACAAACAAGCTACGACGGCAAGTGAGAGTGGCTCGACCAGGACCTTGGAGAAGGCGCTTCGAGATCCGGCAAGTCAACAACCCAACTCCAGCACTGATGGAGGCTCAAACGATGCGGTCCGTGGATATTCATCGCAAGCGACAACCAGATATACTTTTAGCAGACCTAGAACAGCTGCCAGTCAGACAGAGGTATATCCTGAACCTCGAGAGTCTGGATCCGATACTGAGGAAGATGAAGTCATGCATAAGGCGTATTCGCAGCAAATGCAAAGTCGTGCTCGAGACGTATTGGCGAGGGAAGGCATCAAGACTCGTGACTGGGTCCACCGAGGCGAGTCGGCAGAGTTCATCCAACAGACGGGCATTGTCCCAGAGAGTTCAGCTGAGACCGATGAAGCAGGCGGCAGTAATGGCGTTAGCGATGATGACGATGGAATGTTAAGCATACACGAGCAAGATGTGCAGCATACATTCGTGCAGGAACCTGAGGCGATGAGCGCCACAGAATCTGCGAATCTGACAGTACATACAGAAGAAGTCCCAGCCGACCAAGACGAACTTATGATTGATGTACGAAGCCGACTATTGCCGGCGCATAGACAGACTGCTTCTCAGTCACCTGCAGAAGACGACAGGAGGGCAGCCCCACTTGCATCACCGAAGAAGGAACCAAGATCACAGCAGCCTACAGCTACGATTCTGGACCGCTCCCGAACCGATGCTGACACGCTGGAAACTCCTCAAGTTGCCACGATGCCCAAGCCGACGATTTCTCAAAATGTTCAGCGCGTGCCACCAAAGACACCCGCCAAGACACTGCAGAGCCTTTTCGGCTTCAACTATAGTATGGATGGGGCCAACGATACACCTGCCTCTGTGCAGTCCACTCCGCAGTCAGAAAAGGATAGGATCATGAAGAAGACCTACTGCAGTCTTTTCGGCTTCAGAGCGTCGCCATCACCTGAGAAGCAAGAAGCTCCTTCGCAGCAAGCTCTCGAGACACCGACACCTTTCGATTCAGTGCAACGGGAAGATGCCGGTGTTGCTGCCGAGCAAGCTCAATCAAGTACTGTACCTGCAGAGCATAGTCAAGTGGTAATTGCTGCTAATCACAATGAACCTCGAGCGCATGACGACAGTTCTAATAGGCGCCTATCACGACAGGGTAGCATGAAAGTGGACGAGGCTGGAATGACTACTGACGTGGAAAATCTGACCAGCTCCACTGATGCTCGAACGGCCGTTCGAGCTTCACTTGAGTCCGTCAACGACCAATCTTTGGGTCAGCGGGAAGACACTACCTCAGAGCAACAAGATCAAGTCACTGCTGCAACTCACGATATTTTCGGCTCGCTCGAGGTCCAGTTGTCTGAGATGTCTGACGACGAATCAGATGTCCAAGGAGAGTCTGCCCCAACGACTGTACCGCCTGACGCTTTGAGAGAAAAGACTACGCAGACCACACAGCCTAGTCTGATGACTGCCGCTACCACACAGCAGAGGAGTGTTCCGCCAGTGGCTCAAAACACTGACGAGGCGCCAGAGGTTGATGCATCATCTGCCACTCCTGCACTTCCAGAGCCAGAAGTAGAACTACCTGAGCGAGAACATGCGCCGTTCGATGATGAAGCGTTTGTGGCGTCCATGCTGAACGATGCAACATCATTACCAGGTAGTCCCGAATCTGTGCGGGGCGAAACGCCGCGTGGGAATCGCAGGCAGCCCATGGCTACCTCCCCAGCTGCTTCAGCTTTGACGTCTCCAGCCAAGGCTGTAGCAAACGCTCGATCAGCCCCGGCTAGCACCGCACCCGAGCGCTTTCTAGGCTCACAGAAGGTCCAGATTCCTCCTCCAAGCACTGCACCGCGCACTTCACAGATCGGAGTGATAGACCTCGGTTCAAGCAACGTATCAAGCGACGATGAGGAGCCGGATCAGCCCATCACTAACCTGGCGCTGTCTCAGCTGGCACATTCTGCCATGGACTTCCAACGAGATATCACAGCTGATGATGAAGATCCAGATGGGCGAACATATAGCCCCACCGAGGTGGCCTCTTCGCCCGCAGCTCCAGAAGCCGCCGACATTGACATGCAGGATGTTGACTCTGAGGACGATGCACCACTAGTAGATGCTTCTGATCAAGGCGACTTACAGATCCTTGACGCGGATATCTCCATGTCTGATGCTCAACACGAGGATCTGCCCGCTGATACTGCTGAAGCCGAAACTCCTCGAGGACAACCTTCCGTGTTGTCAGGGTTGCCGCCTCAGAGTCAGATCTCGGAGGCGCCTTCCACACAGTCTAAGAACATTGCTGATCGTTACCGCTATTTCTCGTTCCAGTCGAATGAGTCCGAGTCACTATCCTCTGACGACGATGAAGGTGAAATTGTTGACACGTTGGGCTCAGCCGAGCCAGTGTTACAGTCGGATACGCGCGATGCAAGTCGTACTGTGAGCAAGGAAGAGGGCAATCAGGGGCCAACAGCAAGCATAGCTCGCCAGTCTCAAGTTGACATCACCGACACAGAGGTGTCACCTGGGCAAGCCATTACTCAGACGACCAAGGCTGTGCTAGAGGTACCGGTAGAAGCTTCGCCTTCGACCAAAGATGCCAAGGATGAAGTAGGTCAGATCGAGATCCAACAGTCGTCGCGTACAGAGCTTCCTAGCCCGGAGCACTCTCAGCCACAGCTGCAGGTCCAGGTAGGAGAGACTCAACACCGTGTGGAGTCACAACCTTTTGAAACTCAAATACCCTCAGCAGAGCCTGCAGTCCCAGCGCTACTCCCTACTCCTGCTGTGACCAATGAAGGGCTAAAGGTTGCGGTGGACGTGGATACACCCGCGCAAGCGCCAGCATCTGCCACTCCAAAGCGTATGCACAAACGCAACAGCTCTTCGAAGGATAGCGTTGCGCCGGTGCGGAGGTCGCCCCGCAAGGCCGAGCCACAGAGCCAGCAGGAAGGCGAGAGCCTTGCCAGCAACATCGGTCGAACGAGAAATCAACGCACTGCATCTCCAGAGGTAGCTCAAGTTACCGCTGTCCGACAGACGCGCAGCCGGCGCACTGCCACGCCTGAAGCTGCGCAGTCTACCACAGCATCGTTCGATAGCAATCTTCTCACACCACAGCCACCAAAACCTCTGCGCAGATCACCCAGAAAGTCGCAAGCGGCTGGAGAGTCATTTGATGGTATCGTGGAAGAGAGAGATGGAGAGGCCGCCAGCTCTGAGATTCCTGAACAGTCGCAAGAGAGGGATTCCCGCGTAAGAGGAGCCCAGCCTCAGCCTCTGCCAGAAGTGAGTCGTGTGTCAACAGAAGAGGTAGATATATCTCCACCACCTAAGCGATCTTCCAGCCTACGTTCATCGCAGCCAGACCAGCAGGCAGAGAGAAACACACCTCTTCCCAAGCCAGCTGAGCTATCTTCCAGGAAGTCCTTCACGTCACGACTGGGCCATGTCCCAGAAGTCATTTCATCCTGGTTCTCGCCGCGTCGCTCTTCACGCCAACAGCAACAAACTGAGCTTGAGACCACCTTTATCGACGACACCATCAACGAGAAAGCTGAGATCTTGCAAAGAACCACTTCCAATGGCATCGTTACCTCATCTGCCTACTACACGCCGCTTTCCAACCTCGACGAAAAGCTCAACGCCGCAAGCCAACCAGGCGTAGACAACACCATCGACGTCCTCGCCGTCGTGACCGACGACACTAAGACTCCCGAACGCGCCAAAGGCGGTCCGCGAGATTACTTCACGATCTTGAAGCTCGTCGATCCTTCAACTTCCAAATCCAAGTCGAACCCCACACGCGTCGAAGTCTTCCGTCCATGGCACGCCACGCTCCCCGTCGCACGCGCGGGTGATGTCATCTTGCTGCGAAGCTTCGCGGTCAAATCTCGCAAGCGCCAACCATATCTTCTCTCGACTGACGCGAGCGCGTGGCTAGTGTGGAAGTTTGACGAAGCTGAGTCGGGAGCAGGGAAACAGCGTCCTGGTAGCAGTAGCGTGGTCAGTCCGAGAAGAACCAGGAGAGGTAGCTTGATTGGCGCGGGAGCAAGGGAGGAAGTGAAGGGGCCGCCTGTCGAGCTGGGAGATGAGGAGAGGCAGCGCGCGAGGGAGTTGAGGGCTTGGTGGCAAGGTTTGTCCTCGAAGAAGGAGGAATAGGAGAGGAGTCGTGGTAGTGTTGAGACAGCTGTGTAGAGCTATCTATCTATATAAGTCCGAAGCTTTGCGCAATTGAACGAAAGTAAAAAAAGCAAGTCGTGTGTCGTTTGATCAAAACTGTGTATGTCTGTTGTAGACCCAGCCGAACGCCCGAAGCATCTCATATACCACTCTGATTCGATTCCATCTGATCGTGCCCTATCCATATCCCACCCAGAAGCATATACCTACCAAACGCCAAATCAGTTCATCCCATTCCAAATCTTCCACCGAACCCCCTCCCCCGCTCGCAATCGCGCCTCCCGTGATTTCAACCACACAACTTCCTCAACTCGACCTTCAATATCTTCCCGGTGATACTCTTCGGCAAGCTCTCCACAAACCTCACCTCCAACGCCGCAACCTTATAACTCGCCAACTTTTCCCTTAACTTCTCCTTCAGCAATCCTTGCGTAACACCACTATTCGCTCTGACGACAAACGCGACAGGATGTTCATTAGTATCCGTTCCTGCGCCGACGACACCAGCATCCAGTACACCCGAAACAGTCATGAGAGCATTCTCGAGCTCAGTGGGAGAGACTTGCCAGCCATTGACTTTGATGAGGTCTTTGCAGCGGTCGATGATGTAGATTTTCCCCGTCGAGGGGTGGACGTAGCCTACATCTCCCGTTTTGAGCCAGTCGCTGACTTCGCCGTTGTCATCGTCTTCGTAGGAGTCGAGGGTAGCTTGGGGGTTTCCGAGATATTTGGACATGAGCATGGGGCTGCGGACGAGGAGTTCGCCGGTTGTGAGGCCTTCGAAGGATTTGTAGCCAGCTTGTTCGACGACGCGGAATTCGTAGCCGGGGATGGGGCGGCCGACGGAGTTGGTGGTATCGGGGTCGGAGTATTTGAAGGTTGTGAACCAGCCGCCTTCGGTCATGCCGTAGACTTGCGTGATGCGAGGGGGCCCGTTGGGGTTGCGGGCGTAGATGGCGTTGAGGCGGGCGCGGAGTTCTGGGACGAGGGGTGCGCCGCCACAGTAGATGTTGCGGAGGGGTTGGATTTGTGAGTGTGCTTTGGGGTTCTCGACGAGCTTGAGGATGAGTGCTGGCGGGGCGAATGTTTCGGTGATCTTGTAGTCGCCAACTGCTTTCGGGAAGAGTTCTTCATCGTAACGCTTCAGGTAGTAGGTTGGCTGGCCGAAGCGTAGACTGTTGATGACCATCTCGCCAGTGCTGAAGGAGTGGAAGATGGGCGTGCAGAAGAGGCGGCGGACTGCGTACGGCTTTGCGTCGTGATCGTCTGCGGTCGAGAGAGACTCGAGAACATGGGACTTATGTGTACGTGCGGCCATCTTAGGGGCTCCTGTAGTTCCGGAAGTGCTGGCAAGCGCTGCAATTGAGTTGGCGTCAATCTTGTTTATAGCCTTGGTAAGCTGCGCTGTACTGCGTGAGCGCTGCAATTGACGCAGGTAGACATGTTTTGTCGATACACTGTCGTGACGATGCCCGCGGTGAACGCCACACGCTGTCTGTTCTGATGATCGCCGGGTATCAAGAATGTCAGTGAAGATGATGATCTGTATCTCTTGCCCGCTGGCCGTGACAGCTTCTTTCACCTTTTCAAATTGTTCCTCGCAAGTGATTACATATTTAGTCTCAGAAATGCGGAAGTGGTGTGCTAGGTCAAATGCCTTGTAGCCAGGGTTCACGCCAGTCCAACGACAGCGAGAAGTCCAGATAGCCATCATCAAGAGCGGGTACGTCACATCATTCGGAATGTTGAGGCACACTGTAGTGTCTTCATCGAATGCGCCCGTCAGACTTGCAATAAGCCGCAGAGCCTTTTCTTTCGAGACAAACCGAGTTGGCTCTTCGGCGTCAATGAGCACAGGCAGAGTCGAGTCATAGTCCCCTGAAAGGGCGAGCTGAACAATGTTCATCTTCTCTGGCTTGATGCCGGGCATTGTCACTGTCTTGGTAGGTTTGACCTTCAAGCTCTCGGAGTAGTTCTTTGTAACTTTGCTGCTGCAAGAGTGGTTTTTAGAGATGTGACACAGCTCGAGGGCTGATTCGTAATCCCTGTCGGCTTCACATGCACGAAAGTAGGCAGTGCAGCAGATCCAGACTAGCCCGCAGCTAGACGCGTATACCCAGTCTTGCAAATACTGCAAAGAGTAGGATCCTGTTGCGTTGCCAAGCTGTATAGTCGTAGGTGAAGATGATGGAGCTTGTTCTTGGTATATCTTGCTCGTGCCGAGATCGCGCATGAGTGAAGCGACTTCCTGTAGTATACTGCAAATGATCGTGACAATCCGATACTGTTGATGTGGATGACAAGAGTTTGGAGCCGAAGCTGGGTCTCTAGTCTCTCCAAGACTGGCCGCCATAGTGAAGTCTTTCGTGTCGTGAACAATGAATTGGATCTTATTGTCTTTGTCCAAATGCGGCGAGCGGATGTTCGAGTACTCAGCTTCTCTTTTCGATTCACGCTCCGGATCAGGCAATGCTGAATTGAACAAAGACTTGGACCGTAAGCACGTTCAAATGGTCCTAGATTACAGCGCGAGGCTCTCAATGGTACCAGTTCGTCGTGTGCAGAAGAGTACGCGATGGGTGAACGGGAGCACAATGATAGCGCAGCGGTCAAGAGTCATATATAGTGCAGTGCCAATATGTCTGCTCACTGCCATGCTCGATGTGGATCTAACTTCTGGTGCAGTCATTGCTGGATGTTCAGAGGGTGAGGTTAGCGCCGATGTGCCATGCTTGCAGCCACCGCACACAACCATGGTGCCGTGAGTGCAGGCTGGACGTTGTGGTGAGATTGACGTGCATCTGGAAGGACTTCCCGTGATGACTGCCGTTTGAGCATGCGATCGCCGGACCTGCTACCTCAACCGCATCACAACAACACTTCGTAAGCTGGCTAACACCACAATATCACAACCTGGCGCTACCAATACTTCCTACAGGCTGCTTCGGACGATCACAAGATGCGAACCATGGTCATTCCGACCCAGGAGATAGCATCGACGATTGGCTATAACGGACTTGCGACGATCAGGATTCTCCGCAAGCTCTACCGAGCAAATGCGAAGAAATCATGTTCTGAAGAACTTTTCGCCATTGTGGACTTCAGCAGGAGTGGGTGTATGACGGAGTCTTTAAGCCTTCACGCTGGTCCATACCGTTCGCGCTTGCGGTATATCCAGCGTGCGCAGCGTGGGTCACTCAAAAATCTCGTGTACTCCACAAACGTGTTCATCAGACCCAAGCAGTGGGCTAGCTGATGGATGCGCTGAGAATAGATATCCCTTGCTTGGCTCCAAGAATCAATCAATGAACAAGAAAGTAGCATGAGAAAGGCTGCATCCAAGAACCAGGACTAGTGGCGAAGCCGACCAGGTCAAGCGATGCCTTGATCTAGGGGAACAGTGTGGAAGGCGTTCAACCAGTCCGGGACCTCGATGACAGATGCGATTCTGGTACAGCAAGCCGCTCGCTGGTTTGGGACTCACAAACGTCGACTTAAGCTCATCTGCTATGCTGTGTAACAGGAGTTTTGCAGGCATCTTGCGCCACCTACTCCACTTGGGCGCCGACTACCACTGCTTTGGGAATGACGAGCGTGCGCTGCACACGGAGTTTGGCACTCATGCATGCGATTATCCGCTGCATCAGCGTTATGGTGGCTGTGGGGAGACGTCCACAGGCCGAAATCGTGTTCGTCATCCCAATCTTCACAGTGCACATCAGCTCAAACTTGCCACCTGGACTTCACCGAGGGTCATCGAACAGTGTGGCAATGGCCGGCCAACCGAAAATCGTGATAACACATGTTTAGAACAGCTAGCCTATGGTTGGCACTGTTCGGAACCTGATCGTGTGTCCTGACCACCTTTTCACAGAATGGCGAGCAGCTCCGATGCGTGATGGATACCGTCCTGCTGGAGATGACAGCTCCGCGTCCCTCAACTCGTTTGCCGCGCCAAAGCGGTCGAGTGGTAGCGATGGAGTGCCGACAGATCCCAAATGAGAGTCTTTTCCTGGTCGATTCTGGCAAATGCGCGAGTCTCTTGTGCATATGAGCCATCAGCCATCACGGTGGATGCAAAATGACTTTAGGTTTCTCCGTCTGTGCGCGAGTGCATATCTGCAGGGTTGGGTGTTTGTCTTACGCCAGCAGGTCTTTCAAACGTCGAACGACTTTGTCCCTCGCACATTAGACTAATTTCGCACTCTTTGAAGGAGCATAGAAGTGGTGCGGTCACCCAAGTCGAGCAGTCGCTGGCGTGCATTGGAAACTACCACATACACATTCTGGAACATCAGCCAGTCTGCCAAACTGCGCTCTGTTGGTCCGGCCCTAACCATTCGGCTCAAGGCTCAGGTTCGATACTTGGTCGAGAGTCGTTTGACCAAGTAAATCCTCGAGTGCCGGCCATACGCGAACTCTTATGCCGAATGAGAGATCAGCGACCAGGAGTTGTGCAGGACGGAGGCTAACGAGTGATCTACCAGCTGGATCGTCGAGAGCAAAACAATGGAGTACACGCGTACAAGTCAACCTTCGGCAGACCCATCAATCGCAGGACGACACTATTCGGCTCATGTGTACGCAGTCGTGCATGCCAGCCGGCAGAGTCAGGACTTGACACTATCGCAACTCGAGGCAGGCATTCAGAAACCCGAAACAGCCCATCTGCCCCCTTTAGAGCGCAGGAACACACAATCCGAAGGCTTCGTCACTGTCGCCGCAAGCGACAGACGAGCTAGCGCGCGACCGTTACGACGACCATCACCGCCTGAGCGAGCGCTTTCTGACTTCTCCATAGCTTCGTCCGGTGTTTCGGTAACAGAGATTCCAGCACCAGAGGAGATACTGGAAAAGGTCGAGAGTCAAGGCCCAGGCACATACCACTATGTCATCACCAACGTATCCGACCACCACAGCTCTTTCGATAGTATCGAAAGCCGACTGGAGAAGTCGATTAGTCTCAAGTTCGAGCTCCAGCGCCTAGATTGTCTGGACGACCACATCACTACAAGAGGCCAACTACGGCGACTTGCAGAAGACTTTCCGATGCCTGAGCCAAAGCACGGCGAGACATACAACAAGCTGCGATACCGACACTTTGCAGTGTACCAAAGGCTCTTCGCATGCGTCCTCGCGATCAACATTGCATTCATCGCCATCTTTGCCGGCTTGAGGTCGAAGAAGGAGAGCATGTTCATGGCCAATGATGCGCTCAACGCAGTGTCTGTCAACATCATTGTGTGTCTCTTGATGCGACAAGAGCACTGCATTAATGTGATTTTTCGCACCATCCTCAGCTTGCCGCACTCATGCTCCATCAGCATTCGACGACACGCAGCAAAGGTCTACTGCCATGGCGGGATACACTCAGCGTGTGGCATTTCAGCGCTGCTTTGGTACATCTTCTTCGCGGTGCTGGCAACCGACATTTCTTGGATGAACAGCACGTACGAGCTTGTCGTGCCTGCATTATCTGGCGTGATTTTGTTCTTTCTGCTCATCCTGACTATCGCCTCCACGCCATGGTTTCGGAGAGAATATCATAATGTCTGGGAAGTTCTCCACCGATTTGTGGGTTGGTTCTCCGTGGCTATCCTTTGGGGCCAGCTATTCTGCATCAACGCAAACTTCTCCTGGCTATACTCTGAGCACTTCGGACGCATGCTTGTCAAGACCCCTTCTTTCTGGATGCTCATCGTCATCACTCTGCTGTTGATCTACCCTTGGCTTTACCTCCGCAAGGTCTTTTTTGTTGCGGAAAAGATTTCCTCACACGCCACCCAGCTGCGCTTCAAGACCAAGAAGCCTATTCCCAGCTGCGTAGGAATGTCGTTGTCGGACTCTCCTTTCATCGAGAACCACAAATTTGCCACCATTCCTGCACCAGATAAGCAGCCAGGCTACTCTGTTATCGTCGCAACAAACGGCGACTGGACAAAGCGACTCTGCGAAAGCCCTCCCAAGTACCTCTGGACCCGTGGAGTTCCCACACTCGGCGTAGCTCGAGTCGCCAAAATCTTCCGCCGCGTCGTCCTCGTCGCCACGGGTACTGGCATCGGCCCACTTATGTCCTTCTTCAACGCTCATCCTGACTGGGCCATGCGCATTGTTTGGTCAGCTCGCTTCCCATGCGTGAGCTACGGCCAACAAAACATCAGCTCTGTCCTCCGAGCCGATAACAATGCCATCATCATCGACACCAAGCGCACGAACTTGAAAGAGAAGGATATGCCGAATCTGGTGAGCGTGACGTACGCTGCGTATAGGGACTTTGAGGCCGAGGCTGTGGTGGTGATTAGCAATCCTGCCGTGACGAATGAGATTGTGTATAGTTTGGAGAAGAGGAAGGTTCCGGCGTATGGGGCGATTTGGGATTCTTGAGCACGTAGTAATGCTTCGCTGGGTTGGTGAGGGCTAGGCCGTCGAGATCCAGGTTGGTATTTTTGGCGAGTGGTCTGGAAAGAGGAGGTAGATTGGATTGATTTTCGATGTTTGGGCGTTTGGTCGGTCGATGAAGTTCCTTCGTTAATTGATGCAACATAGGCTTCTCCAAGACGCTAATTTTGTGGAAATGCGCTGCTCTTGTCTGTTATATGTCAGCGCCTAGCCGGCTATCGCAATGAGAAGCAGCTCGGAAGATATTCTGCGATGATTGATCATGTGTTGAGGCGGACAGTTTGTTTGCCTGCCTGCCTGCCTGCCTGCCTGCCCGCCCGCCTGCTGCCTGCTCATCCTGATCTCTGCGTCTCCCGTGCAAAAGTAAAGAGTCAAGCTGTAGTGGGAACACAAAATGTAGAAGAAAATGATCCCAGAAGGGAATCCATAGCTGCACGTTCTTCCATTCAATGCTACTCCGCTGCTGGTGCCCACTATCGAGCTGACAGCATAGTGAAGAACTACTTCTTGCTCCCAGAGTCAGCATCTAGATCCTTTGCTTTATCCTCTACTTTGCCACCACCAGCAGTATCACCATTGACTTGCACAGTTGTCTTCTCCTTCTCAGCTTCCTTCTTGACTTCCTCTTCCACATCAAACTCCACGCTGACTTTAGCCTTGACCACGCCGACGATTTCTTGCCCTATCCCTTCAAACCCGTCGACTTTACCAAGTCTCGACTCAAGAGCTTCCGCGTCTCGCAGTAATCGCCTCTCTCCCGCGCTAGTTTTGACATCGACTTCGCCGAAAGCTTTTGTCCATTGGTCTTTGTAGCTGGCGAAGATTTGGCGCATGATGAGGCTGACGTCTAGTTCGGACAAATGTCTTGAGAGCACTCTATGCAGGGTCAAAGTTTCCTTTGTCAGGGTTTCCATGTACGTGTTTGGCTTGTCTTCTGAGGGTGCTGGAGCATCGAAGTCGATGTTGTTCATTGCTTTGACGTGAGATGTCGAGCGGGAGGTCATGATTTCGACGAGCTTGTCGTGGATGCCAGATTGGTGGTCTTGGTATAAGCGCTTCGTTTTGTCGAATTCTGCGAGGATGCCGCCTTGTCCGGAGGGTACGTGTCGACGCACGCATTCGCGCATATAGGGCATGAGAGCAACCACAAAACTCAGAGCTTGGGATGCAAGCGCAAGGTGTTTGGTTGTGATGTTCTTCAGTCCCGCGATCTTGGTAGCGCCGGCTCCGAGAATGAGCTGATTCGTTCGTGAGTTGAAAGTGCGCAGCACTTCCAAAAGCGACGTGGAGATCTGAGGGGTCATGCTGGGCAGCGTAGATGTGAGGGAGAGGAAGATGTCGATGCTATCCAGGAGAGATGAAGCACTGGGCACCAGGATGAAGCGCGTTTCGTCGATGTAAGCAGGCTTCGCTGCAGCGGCTTTGCCAGTCGCCGGTGCGATGCCATTTGTTGCTGCTGCTGTCATTCCATTGTCGGCATTGTCGCCATTCGTCTGCGCAGCCGTGGTAGGCACTTCCCAGATAGGCGTGGTGCTTTGTGCCCATTCGGCTGGGTCCTTTGTCATTGATGCCAGTATTCGCTGCAACAGAATATTTTGCTTGTCGCTGAAGTCTTCAGCACCCCAGGTGTCGCTATCAAGCACATTGGCAATGCGTTCAGTTTCTGAAGTCCCCAGCACTTGGACGAATCCAGAAATCTGTGCATTGATAATGCCTTTCAGCACGTTACCGCCTCTGCCGCTGATAGCTTCGCACTCATCGGCGAATAGTCGATTGAGAGTGAAGTAGCGCAAGAATAGCTCCTTCGAAAGCCTGATTGTCTGTTCATTGCGCACTTTTAGCACTCGAGTGATTTGCGACTGGGCAGTGTCGACTGCCTGACCAAGCAAGCTCGACATATCAAGAGCTTGTGAGAGCTCTTCTTGCACCGTGGCCGTCAACTCTTGTGCAGCTCCATTCGCCAGCTTCTCCTCCACACTGGACACCTGTTGTGAGCGAGAAGGAGATTTAGGCGACTTTGGCTCGGGAGCCTGCATGCTACTTGTGACGTCCAGCAGGATCTTGGTTTGTGTCGACACTCTTCGCAGAGCTTCGCCAATGGACGAGTATGCACCCACAAGTAGCTTCTCAGCATCTTCACCATCGAGCGCCTTCAGATTGCGAGCCAGCATCAAGCTCTTTTCCTGCTGGCTGCGCTTACCGCCGCCTCTCGACATGGTTGTTGACACTGATACCATGCTGTCTGCGTCATCATCACTACTGCTGGGCATGAACCTACGGATTATGGCCTTGATCTCCTTGTTGACATCGTCTCGGTACTTGGAGCTGGCCGGTGCTGTATGTCCTGCGCGCGCCAGTCCGGTCAGCGCAGATAGCAGATCTGCGCGGAACTTCTCATCCGTTTCCATGTAGGTAGGAGGAATACCGCGCTGGCGTGACCACCTTTTGAGTGTCTCGCTGTTCGGCACCTTCTGTACGTGTCGCCGCAGGTCATCGATCAGTATCGAGCTAAAGCGTTGCGCAAAGCCTGTGCCAATCCGCATCTGCAGCTCTTGCAGACCTGTATCTAGCCCTTGCAGTGCCTTTAGCGGCCGTAGGTCGATCAGCTCCTGCTTGCCTTGGCCAGGCTCTTGTTGTCCACAGACTAGCCGTCCCACGCGGTCCATCTGATCTGCAGCCTCATCGTAGGAGCCGCTATCAACAAGCTCGTCTGCCCGCTTCACATTCTCCACCACGTCTTGCACCTGTGCCGTTGCCATTCGCAGTTTCCGCACATTCTCTCGTCGGCGCCGTTTCGCTGCGACTTCGAGTCCTGAAACAGCCACCTCCTGGTCGAGCCTCTTGAGGTCCTCCCGCAGGCCTTGGATCTTGGCCACGCTCTCTTCTGCCTCCGTCTGCAGCTCCTTCAATGACCCTAATGCGGCGAAGAATCCCGTGCTGGCCGTGCTGATGCTGTTGATCAGATGCACCTCGACCGTGTCCATGTACCAGCTCAACTTCTCCTGCAGGATCGCATTATTGGCCAATGTCTTTCTGGGCAATTGAGGAGAACCATTCGCGGCTGGCGGAGGCTGCGAGCCGGGCGGTGGACGCACGATCTCTGATCGCTCCGAGACTACATCAAAGGTCCTCGGGTTCTCGAGATGAAAGTCTTCATCGAAGTAGACGTTGGGGATCGTGGACAAGGGCGTCGGTTCGTTGCGATTTCGTCTGTGCTGGCCAGAAACTCTCCTTCGAGGGCCTCCTGGCGATTCAATTGGCGATAGGTTGCCCGTGGAATTCTGTCTCGTGAAAATCAGGGTCGGTGGAGCAGAGCCATCTGGTCTGCTTAATCTCCTCTCTAGTGCTTCCGCCCTTTCCAAGTCCTTGTCTTTCTTCAGCCATGCCGGCTGTTCGGCCTCTTGACGACCTCGCTGGAAGCTCTCAAACAGCGGACCTATACGGCTCAAATAGTCTCGGAAGTTCTCAGGCGGCACGTGAGGCACATTGGTCAGCGTTACAGGCGGGATATCTTTCGTGGTAGGTGCTTTGAAGCCCGTTGCCGCCGCTTGAGCTGCAGTATGCGGCATCAGCCCCGTCCTTACGATAGGAGGCTGTAGTAGAGTAGATATGGCATTTTGGGAAGTCTCTCGAACCGTCGAGCCTCGCCGATTGGGAATGTCGAGACTGCCGCCTATGGAGCCTACCGACATGGTACTCGCGGAGCTGCCCCTTCGATATCTGCTGGATGTCGGTCGTGATCCATCTTGGGCAGGAAACGGGAAAGCTGATCTGACAGAGCTGCTGGGAAAGGCGATATCGTTGGGGCTCTCGAGTGTCGAGGCGGATGACATGGCCGGGATAGATCAGTCCAGCTGTCGCTCGTGCTCGGCCTCATGAGGGAGACGCGCAGATATGTACAGGTAATGCAAGTGGTATAGGACTATGCTACAGGTCGTGTGATGTATCAAGAGTCATAGCAAAGGTTTAGGGTATCATTGCGGAAGTCATTCATTCATGTTCACGCTGCATACACGCTGCCACGTTGCTCGGGTCCAACCCAAGCTCTCTCGTCAATAGACCCGGCGCTTGGCCTGTCTGCTTCCGTTCCCGTGCTGCACTCACTTTGCGCGTCAGACTACGCTGCAGAACTTGTGGTCCCGCTACCTTTCTTTGCACTTGTCGCAAAGTCCAGCGCGTGCGTGTGAGACTGAAGGTAGAGAGGATGACCAAGCTATGAATGAACTCGATATGTCCGCGTCGTTGAGCTGTCTTGGAACGAATAAAATGATGTTTCTGAGATTGAATGAGATTGGATGAGATTGAATTCAGCAAATCTGCATATTCTGACACGGAGACGCGCAAAGACGCGTGCTCCTCGCGTGTCCTCTTCAGCGCAACGGAGCCGCTGAATAGAGTCTGTCCCGCCATCTGTTGATCGCATCGTTGACATTGCACATCACCTTTGCACGACGACGACATGGATCGACAATCGGTATATACGCTCAGCTTGTTCGGCGAAGAGCAGACTGCAAATGGCGATTCCACCCACAGACAAACGCAAAAGGAGCTCGTGGCATTCGTGTTGGAGTTCCACCTGGACGGCAACTACATTTATCGGTATGCTGAATGCAGCGAAGCAGGGAGTCAGACAGCACTGATGGTGATTGTAGCGATCAAATACGAGAGAACGTGCTGTCCAAGCAATACTACTGCGACATTGACATTGCTCATCTGATTGCATCCAATGAAGAGCTGGCAGACCGTCTCAACAACGAACCCGCAGAAATCATTCCCATAGTAGGTCGGCTGTCGATGGCTCTTCACAACCACCTTCTAACAGCTTCCAGTTCGAAGCGGCGCTTAAAACCTGCACACAGCGCATCCTCTACCCTTCACGGAGCAAGGAAGACCTCGACCTCGCGAAAGCTCTCCCTGAGCACCAACTCCTGATCCACTCCTCCGTCTCACAAACATCGATCCGAGGCCTCACTGCTATCAACGTATCCCACCTCGTCCGAATACCTGGCATCGTCATCGGTGCCAGCACTCTCAGCTCAAAAGCGACCGCCGTACACATTCAATGCAGAAATTGCCAGCACGAAACAAACATCCCCGTCACGTCTGGCTTCTCAGGCATCACACTACCGCGGACATGCGGCAGAATCAAGGCGCCAGACGATGGTGGCGACAAATGTCCGCTCGACCCATACTTTGTGGTGCACGAGAAATCACAATTCATCGATCAGCAAATACTCAAGCTGCAGGAGGCACCAAATGATGTGCCTGTTGGTGAACTTCCTCGACATATCTTGGTCAGCGCGGACCGATATCTGGCAAACCGAGTCGTGCCAGGAACGAGATGTGTGGTAATGGGAGTCTTCAGCATTTATGCTAGCCAGAAGAACAGCAAGAATAGTGGAGCAGTCGCAATTCGAAACCCATATCTACGCGCTATAGGGCTGCAGACGGATGGCTCGCACAACCAGGCAACAGGAATGGGTATCCAATTCAGCGAAGAGGAAGAGCAAGAGTTCCTGGAGATGTCAAGGCGGCCCGATATCTATAGTCTGTTTGCAGACTGCGTAGCTCCGTCAATTTACGGCAACGGAGACATCAAGAAGGCGATCACATGTCTGCTGATGGGAGGCAGCAAGAAAATCTTGCCGGATGGCATGAAACTCAGAGGAGACATTAACGTGCTGCTCCTCGGTGATCCTGGTACCGCAAAGTCGCAATTGCTCAAGTTCGTGGAAAAGTGCTCTCCCATCGCGGTCTATACATCCGGAAAGGGATCCTCTGCAGCTGGTCTGACAGCGTCCGTGCAACGAGACACCAACACAAGGGAATTCTACCTCGAAGGCGGAGCCATGGTCCTCGCTGACGGAGGTGTGGTGTGTATTGACGAGTTCGACAAAATGCGAGACGAAGATCGTGTAGCCATCCACGAAGCCATGGAGCAGCAGACCATTTCCATTGCCAAAGCGGGCATCACCACAATCCTGAACTCCCGCACATCAGTTCTCGCCGCGGCCAATCCCATTTTCGGCCGCTATGATGATCTCAAGTCGCCTGGCGAAAATATCGACTTCCAAACTACTATTCTGTCCCGTTTCGACCTCATCTTCATCGTCCGCGACGACCACGATCGCAACCGCGACGAAACAATCGCCAAGCACGTCATGGGCATCCACATGGGCGGCCAAGGCGTACAAGAACAGATCCACGCCGAGATCCCGGTTGAGAAGATGAAACGATACATCAGCTACGCCAAATCTCGGTGTGCGCCTCGCCTGTCCCCTGAAGCCGCAGAGAAGCTCTCTTCGCATTTCGTCTCTATTCGCAGACAAGTCGCGCGCGCAGAACAAGACGCGAACCAGCGAAGTTCCATCCCCATCACAGTCCGTCAGCTCGAATCGCTTGTGCGCATAACAGAGTCGCTCGCGAAGATTGAGCTCCAACCCATCGCCACAGAGAAACACGTTGACGAAGCGATCCGCCTCTTCCTCGGCTCGACGATGGATGCCGTCATGTCCGCTGGTGGCGACACTTCTGCGCTAGGACTTGGTGGAAACCGAGAACTCGTCGAAGAAGTACACAAAGTCGAAGAGGAGTTGCGGCGAAGATTGCCTGTGGGGTATACTTCGAGTCTGGCGACGCTGAGGAGGGAGTTTGTGGAAAGGAAGAATTATAGCGAACAGAGCTTGAACAGGGCGTTGCAGGTCTTGGTCCGAAGGGAGAGTATACAATTCCGGAGGGGAGGGACGTTGGTGCATCGGAGTGGGTTCTAGTCCTCCTCATCGAAGGGGTTTTGTTTAGATGTGTTTGATGAGTGCATGATTGATCATTGAGCGGGACAGAGGCGTTTAGTTGCATGTCTACAGGGCATATGAGCACAGTTGGCGAGAAGACCTGTTATTAACACCCTCCTATGCCGTCCTACGAAGGCTCTTTCCTCGCCGCTCTCTATGTTTCCCTTTCCCGCGCCTCACGTCTGTCCCACTCCTCACGATATCTCACTTGCATTTTCTTGAAGAATGCAGGGTAAGCTTTCCATACGTCTCGGTCAAAATCTCCCGCCAGTTTGCGAATATTTTCGATATTGTCTCGAATCTCCTGAGGCGTATCGTTATCGATGACACACTGCTCCTCGAATTCCGTGGGCGGTCTCGCGATGTGAATTTCCATCCACGTCTCCACATCGCTTTGATAAATTGCTTCTAGATGAGTGCTGATGAGGAAGAGGGCCCAGGGGTAGAAGTTCGCGATATTGCGGTGGTAGTGTTGCGGGTCGGTGATTAGGATGTTAACGAGTATTTCCGCCTTGTTTTGTTTGAGAATGGTGAGGAAGTGGGAGTCTACTTTGTCGCGGAAGTAGGCCATGATGGGATCGAAGTCCATATTTATTGTTGCGCATTCGAGGACAGTTGTGCATCGCCTGGCTACAGCTTCGTATTCTTGGTGAATGAGATGGCAGGTAGCGCTGATAGCGGACGTGCTGGTCTTGTATACTGGGGCATTGTTGCTTGAGTTGTGGATAGTCCGCACGCGACGGGTAGTGTGCGAGAGTGCAATGTACTCGTAGATACGCTCGCGTAATTCCGGTGGTAGAGTCAGTAATGGTGATGGTCCAGCCATGATTCGTGCTCGAGCTGTGGACGCAGTGTTCGTCAATGAAGAATGCGGTGACTTGGTACAGGCTAACGACTACACAAACTGGAAGTGCGAGACTTGTGGTGATGCCGCAGCGATTTTAGTGCTATTGAGGAGTGAGCAGACAGTCGAGGGCGTAGAGTGAAGGTGAATGGTGGGCAGAGGGCCGTGTCGATCAACAAGAGCAACATCTAAGCTTATGCATTCGGTATATGGTTATTCGACCACTCTTGCACAGTAATTGAGCATGACAGCTCCAATCTGTGAGCCTTCATGCTCTGTATGAATAACAACAGGCCGCGTGGTGAGAGCATACGAAGCATCGATCGGTGTAGAGGAAAGTGGAAGATGGTTGTCGTCTAGGAACGGAGCCGTCTCCGTCATGGCAAGTGCACCCGAAGAGCTTCGTTGATGACGGAGATCATCCTGAACTATCTACAACTGTTGAACTTTGGACTTGCATGCAGGAACTAAATATCTGACATCCAAACTCATGTCTAGACAATGTCTGGCAAGCGGCTCATTGACGCCGCCAAATTGGTGTCTGCATCTGGATCGATAGCAAAGAACCACTATCGAATACGCAAAGAGCAATATGACCTCTTCACGCGAACGTCGAGTGTCGCGAAAGCCGTCAAGAGTCAGACAGATCGCGTGACGTTGACTGTTGGGGCTGCGATAGAATTGGCAAAGAGGTTCAATGACAGCACTCCGAGCTGGCAGAAGCAGGCAGAGGATGGAGTGGAATATGCGAGACAACAAGGACAGGCTGCGGCGAAGGAAGCAGAAAATGTCGCGAAGGATATGAGGACGGCCGCGGCCAATGCTGGACTCGCCTCAAGTCCACTGCAAGATGCGGATGTGGTGCACGACAAAGCACAGGATATTGATGGCACGCTGGAAAGTCTGCGGAAACGACAGCAACAACGGCAGTCTGAGGCACAGATTCCCCAAGAGTCAGCAGACGCGCAACCTGCAGCGGCCTCACGGTCGGGACACGACACATTCAATGAGCGCCCGGAGGTCGTGACGCCCGAGCTGTCATCTCTACCACGGACCAAGCTACCACGGCATGTGAACGATGCGCATGACCCAGAGATCGACCTGCGGCAGAAAGATCTAAACCAAGATGTGTTTCCAGCACCCACAGAGGCAAAAGAGGCGAGTCCAGAGTCGCTGCCAGAAGGAGCCGATCAGATCTTCCACAGCCCACGAATATCGAAAATGCTCGGAGCATCTGCAGGTGGTAAGACAAACCCGTATGCGAAGAGGCAGAAGCTACCTCCGAAGCCTCTGCCAGAAATGGTGGAGGCAGCCAGGAGACGAGAAGAGGAGCGTGCGGCTAAAGAGCAGACAACAGCGGCCAACCTAGAGAGCGAACCCGCTCGCCAGTCGGTCGTGGCAGACCCAGAGCCGGTCAAAGGTGATCACACAGAAGATAAGGAGACGCAGGCACTTGCAGCGGAGATCGCGGAAAGTGCCAAATTACAAGAGAGCAACGTTCAACAAGACGTGAGTGGAAGCCAAGAACAGGCTAAACCCTACGAGATGCGCGAGTCGAGAGTGCCAGCAACGCGCTTCGGACGCATATGGCAGTATGGAGGACTTGCCACGAGCATGGCATTTGGTGCAGTTGGTGAAAGCTTTAGCAGGCTAATAGGCGGTGGCAGCACTGGCAGCCTGATGCTGAGCGAAGGCAACATGAACCGACTCGTGGCAAAGCTGAGTCGTATGCGCGGAGCAGCTCTAAAGCTTGGCCAAATGATGAGCTTCCAAGACAGCAAGATTCTGCCTCCTACTATCAATTCCGTTCTGCAACGAGTGCAAGACAGCGCGGATTACATGCCATCGTCGCAACGGGACAAAGTCTTGAGTCGAAATTTGGGATCTGACTGGAGAGACAAATTCAGCTCTTTCCAGGATAAGCCATTCGCGGCCGCCTCGATTGGACAGGTCCATAGGGCGACTCTCAAGACAGATGAGGGTGATGTGGAAGTGGCAGTCAAGGTTCAGTATCCTGGTGTGCGAAATAGTATCGACTCTGATCTCAATAACCTCTCTCTACTGTTAACCGCATCGCAATTGCTCCCGAAAGGCCTCTTCTTGGACCGGACGATTGCCAATGCGCGAACAGAGCTGGGCTGGGAATGCGACTATGAGCGCGAAGCCAAAGCGTGCATCAAGTTCCGCGATGAGCTCCTCATAGATGAGACCGACACGTTCACGGTGCCGAAGATATACACTGAAGCGTCGGGACCTGACGTGCTTACAGCGGAGTTCCTGCACGGTACTGGCGTAACAAAGATCAAGGACATGACGCAACAAGAGCGCGACTGGATCGGCACCAATCTCCTGCGTCTGTGCCTACGCGAACTCATGGAATTCAAATTCATGCAGACAGATCCAAATTGGACCAACTTTTTATACAATCGCAACACGAAAAAGCTAGAATTGTTGGACTTTGGCGCTAGTCGAGAGTTCCCAGACAAGTTCGTGAAGCCATACTGCGAGCTACTTATTGCAGCATCGAAAGATGATCGAGAGGCCTGCAGGGACCTGTCGATAGAGCTGGGCTACCTAACAGGTCACGAAAGCCCAGCAATGCTGAAAGCTCACGTCGACTCAATATTGACGCTGGCCGAACCCTTTGTGGATTCCGCACCTAAAGTGTATGACTTCAAGGGTCAGACGGTCACGGACAGAGTACGACAGAATATTGGGCTCATGCTGAGAGAACGCATGGCACCGCCACCAGAAGAGACATATAGCTTGCATCGCAAGTTGAGTGGTGCCTTTCTGTTGTGCGCCAGGCTAGAGAGCAAGGTACATGCACGAGACATGTTCGCTCAAGCGGCCAGAGTTTGGAGAGGTCAAGCCGAGAAGGTGAAGATGGGCTGAGACGGTCGAGATGACTCTGCACATAAAGACTTTGTAAACATAGATCTGTACAGCACAGTGAGAAAAATGTGATAACACCTGAGCAGAAGCCATGTGCATTGCGCGCATAATGGAAGTTGACTGGCGGTCTTGATCAGTGATCAGTGAGTAAACATGGAGCGTCAACCTCGGGATTCTTTCGGCAGGCACCACCCACCTTCGACTTCAGCTTTGGATCACCTTTATCTCGACCATATCAACGATCGAACATTTTCAAGACACTCCAAATCGACTCGACTCAATTCAAGATGAGCAAAGGCGGCAAGATAGATGTCTACCTGGACTGCAGTGCGTCTCCACGTCCCATCTCTCCGCTTCACCACACCACATCTATCACCTTGAACATTGAATCCCATAAATGATCACAACAATCACTACTAACAAAATCAATGACAGACTCACCATGGTCCTACTTCGCCTACCTCTACCTCCGCAAGAACCGCGCCTCTCTACAAGCCCACAACATCTCCATCACCATGCACCCCATCTTCCTCGGCGGCATCAACGTCGGCTCCGGCAACAAGCCCCCTGGACTCTCCCCGCCAAAGCCTCCCTCGGCGCACTAGAACTCCCCCGAGGAATGAAATACTTCGGTCTCCCTCCCAATTCTCTTAGTGCACCGCCCTTCTTCCCCATCATGAGTCTCCTCCCCATGCGCGCTATGCTCTACGCCAAAGACCACTTCCCTTACGAGCAGTATGAAAATGCATTTGGAGAGTTGTGGGTGTTTTTGTGGAGGGAGCATCGCGATGTGAGTAAATCGGAGGTTCTAAAGGAGTGTTTGTGTGAGCATTTTGCGGAAGGGGAGTGTGACGCGATTTTGAAGGGCGCGACGGAGGGGAAGTATAAGAAGATGTTGGTGGATGAGACGGCGATGTTGGTGGAGAAGGGGGCGTTTGGGGCGCCGTGGTTTGTTGTGAGGAATGGGGAGGGGAAGGAGGAGAATTTCTTTGGGAGTGATCGGTGAGTTTTATGTTTCCTTTTGTTTCGTGTTTGTGAGAGTGTGAGAAAGAGAATTGAGTGCTGACGATGTGAGACAGATGGCACTTTATGTATCAGTTTTTGGGAGTGCCTTTTCAGGATATTGCTGTTTTGCCACCTGGGAAAGACGCAGCGAAGCTGTGAGCAGTATCATTGAGTATAGCTCTTCGATCGAGTGGTTCAATGGAACTTGTCATTCGAGTTGTCTGCCGTGTCTACTGTGCACGGTTCATCACTTTGCGATGTGCTCAATGCACGATTGGACCTGCACGCTAAATGGCTATTTACAGCACAAAAGCCAAAGCACCTGCACCAAGAGCGCCGACCATGGCGAAGCTAGACTGGAGTCCCGAAGCAGCATTTCCTGCAGCGGTGGTGGCCGCTGGCATGGCGCCACTGCTGGTCTCAGATGGCATGCTCTCCTCGCTCGTCTCAGAGCTGGTGGCAGTTGGCATGCTCTCCGTGGTCGACTCCATCGAGCTGGTTGCGGATGCCATGCTCTCGGAGCTGGAGGATGTGCTCGACTCGGTCTCTTCTGTTTCTAGAACGCCGCCCTCTGGTCCCTCGGAGTCTGGTCCATCAGTGGTGGCGCTAGAAGCAGCTGTCGCATATTGCTCATATGTGTCCTCATCGCTGGAGCTCGTTAGTATAAATCTACCAGCTGCATTCTTAGGAGAACATACGTGGGGTTAATCGCAAGGGCCATTCCGGCCTGGCAATGAGAACCAACGGAGCAGAAGTAGATCTCTGGGTTGGTAGAGTTGACCTGGAAGACGAAGACTTCGCCGTTCATGTGAATGCCGGAGTTGACGCCAAGATCGCTGTTGTACTCGCAGGCATTGTCCCAGGATCCCGAGATCAGGTTGTGTGCTTGTGTGCCGAAGGTCACTCTGACCGAATCGCCTTCAGCTACGTTTGATAAAGTGTTTGGCTCGAACGCAAGCTGGCCCGGCACGACAGACACTTCGTGCACTGTCTGGGCGTAGGCAGAGCTAGCCAATGCAACGGCCGAAGCTAGTGTAAGTCTGTACTGCATCTTGATGAATAAGTGTATGGTAGGGTATGTTAGATTAGTTGACTAAGCTGTGCGCATGTTTGAGCAAGTTCCACGAGCTACTTATACCTGTGTTAACCCCGTGCGAACTTCCCTTTCCTTCTTGCATGGTGCCACGGTCTCATCTTACGCCACCAAGCCCGCCAATGTTGCCAATTTTATACGGATTCAGCACTGTCCGGGAACTCGATGGACTTGACCAGTGGAATGCGAGGAGCCAAGTCCGCCACGACGATCTAGCTTCCAGGCTATGCCTAAGGTTACTGTATAGTAATCCTCCGGCTTCGATTTGCAGTCCGGACTCTTGGATGCCGCGTGTTTGGGACTGTGCAGAGTTTCAGATTGCCGCGGCAGGTACATGCGGCATCATGGTTTCGATCAGCAGCACTTTTTCGAGTGTGCTTGGGACAAAACGTTTCGATCAGATACGGAAGCTTCAATATGCAAGGAGAGTCTGGGATGAGGTCACCGGTGTTTGGTAGCGTTCCCGTTGTGGCCGCCCCCGTGTATACTTCTGGCAAATTCCTGGGCTCAGTCTGGACCTCGGAATGTGCGGAAAAAGCTGAAGATGAGATAAGAAAGCGTACGCTCCTAACTACTTCTTGGACTCTTCGAAGACTGCCATGAATGACACAGGTTGCGCCTCCTCACACCGCTATAGGGCGAGAGTGGGTGGTCGTCTGGTCGAGGTCGAAAGATCGTGAAATGAAGTGGCTGCACTACGGTGTACGGAAAGTAGGTCTGGAAATAATCTTGTGCAACGTGTTTCTAGCGGCAGCGGCCATTGGTGTTTCCTTCCTCACATACCATGCAGACACTCATGCGATACGCTCCAAGACTGGTGCATCTACGCCGAGTGACTCGCGAACGATGCTCGAGACACTGCAGTGACGCTACGATAGTTGCACCTGATAGCCATGTCACAAACACGGTAAGTGTGGTTGACACATTTCGATATGTGCACCACGCAAAGAGCAGTCGAGGAAGAGCCGCTCCGCCTGGCTGCCATCTCTACATCGATTACAATAAGTTCAGTCGACCAGTATTCAGAAGGGCTGGAATTGGAGCTCGCAGTCACTGTTATAAGAAGGTCTCCAGCAGGAATTCATGGATTTCGCTAGGCATATCTTGAACTGTCTCGCACAAGTACAATACAGGCAGGTGCAGGATGGTCTTTACTCGAGGAGGAAAAGCTACCTGGATACACGGCACGCAATTACTATCCGACACACGTTGGCTTGCTACTCAAAGCTCGATACTGTGTAACTAACAAGTTAGGTTTTGGCGTTACCTCGACTGTTTGGCTCTGTCGCGACCACAGGTCAGTACTAAAGCTCGGTCACAAGGCTGCCGCTTATCATTGACAATTTCAGCACAGACACATATGTGACCGTAAAGGTACACATTCGCATGGCTGCTCACAGCACATATGGCGAGCGAGCAGTGTTTGAGCATCTCGCCAACGTTTCCTCATCACACCCAGGACGCCGGGCAATCCGGGAGCCGATAGACACCTTTCTGATTACACAACAAGGTGGATGCCAGCACTACTGTACTGTGTACCAATCTCGGCGTGCTACTCTGCTCGGCCTACAACGGCGCGATGGCAAAGCCAATGTGTTTCCTGAGGTGATGATCAAGAATGTGCTACGTCAAGTTCTTCATGGCTTAGACTTCCTTCACACAGAGGCAAATGTGACACATTGCGGTAATACCCTCGAACCAAGCCTGGTCAATGCCCGGAACACTGACAAGTTGTTTAAACAATAAGCTCGACAATCTCATGTCCCAGTTTGAGGATGCAGACTTATTCGCACATACTGAGAAGCAGGAGCAACACGACTTGATTCAACGCAATGATGCCGACGGCGAAAGATCAGTATACAGATCTCTCCTATCGAGTGGCCACAAGGAGATGCCATCATCGGACCAGTAGTGCTCTCTGACCTAGGAGAGGCGCGGATCGGCACCTCCTTCTCTTGGATACAAGTACAGCCAGAAGTATACCGAGCGCCCGAGGTTCTACTGCATTCCGATCTTGGCCATAGTCTCGATATATGGAACCTGACTTGCGCCGCGAGTGCATCAATGCTATTCGTAGTGAGAATTCTACTGACTTGTTAGGTATGGCACATGATTGAGGGCGAATTACTATTCGACGGCCGTGACGACGAAGGCGACCACAACAATCGTGTGCACCTTGGCCAGATCATCGAGCTGATTGGACACCGTCCTCGAGACTTTCTCGATGGATGCACGTATCGTGGAGAGTGTTCGACCACGAAGGTATCCTGACGGCGCCCTACATTTTGGCCATGCTAACCATCAATTCAAGGTCGATGGAACGCAAGTCCTTTAGGGCAAGTCACACTGAAGGAGAGCATGACACAATTTGATGGCGAGAGTAAGACACAATGTCTGGCATTTCTGCGTTCGATGCTGCAATGGCGCCCGGAGGATCGCAAGACCGCTCGTCAACTCCTGGACGATCCTTGGCTTAGCGACGACCTCACTTGAGCACTAAGCTCGAGGAAGCGAGATGGAAGCCTGAGACTGCAGTCCACGACGACGACACTGATCATTGGCGGTCACGAAAGTGACCACGACGTGTGCGAAGTCAAGCTCCTGGTGCCAATCTAGATTCTTTGGGAGTTTGAGTCCTGGCTATAGGCGGGATGCAGTCCGGAATGCCTATCTTCGAGCAGCATACCCTTGAATCGAGCATCCGTGGTAGACGAGGAACGCTCGTTGGGAAGTGGCATTCACCGTGTGTTGAGCCCGGGATTCAGCGTTCTCGATCTTGGCATATGCAGGTTATGAGCACGTTTGACGAAGACTAAGTCATGTCAACAGGGTACTGCCTGCAGGCATGGCAAATTCACCCGACTGAACCTCACCTGGAGCTACAGCTAGGAAGTCTACGCTGTCTTGTACAATGCCCTATGCTGGCCTCTCATCTATCTATTTCACAACGCTCCTCCGACTAATGTTACAATCCACATGGCTAATCTTACATGCAATCCGACACGGCGCTCCGTCTTCGCGTAGTCGTCAGGGGTCATAGGCGAAGCATACTCCTGCAACCACTTCTGCTCTTCACCAAGACGCCGCTGAAGGTCAGAATTTCGCGTGACGATGAGCGTGTTGGCTTCAAGATCGAGCGAGTAGCTTCGTTTCGTGTAGTTTGAGCTACCGATGAGGCTGATACTGGGGTCTTGCTCGTTCGGTAGCGTCACCCAGATGCCTTTGGCGTGGTAGGTCCAGCCGCCTGGGGTGTTGACTGTGCCTTTGCGCCACTCTTTCACCGCGATTTGTTTGCTAAGTCCGGCTTTTGAGACTGCGTCTAGGAAGCGGCGACCAAGAAGACTGTATGCTGCGGGGAGCATGCCACTGACACCCTTGCTTCCATAAAACCCATTTGCCCAAGGCGAAGCTGCAACGACTGTTCCTGACGCAGGTCGTGTTTTCAGGAGGAGTTCGCGTACTTCGGGTGTCATGTTGAAGTAGCCCGCCGTAAAGGTCCATTTTGAGCCTGAGAACTCTGATGTGCCCAATGTGCGAAGAATGCCGGTCAGCGCCGGCAGTTCTGTAGACGTATCTGGCTTAAGCAGCGGAGTCAATTGTACCAGCGGATATACGGACGTGTCTGTGTCAGGCTGAGACGTCCTTGCGCTTGGTGGAGCGGCTAGTGGCTGGAGAACTCTCGTCGCTGCTTTGATGTAACCCTGAGGGTCCTTCAACGGCTCGGGCTGGATATTCGCCTGTGGCCATTCTGCTATGAAGCCGCCTGCGTCTTTTCCGGCAGGCAACACGCGATAGCTGAGGTCACAAATGGTTCGATAAAGGTCCGAAAAGTAGTCTGTGATCAGCTTCGACCTGAAGACATGGTATCGGTCCTGTCGATTCGTGAAGTAGTCATCAGATAGGTTGGCACCGGACATGATGATCTCGTCGTCGATGCCATACAACTTCATGTGTTGTAGACCCCATCCTTCATTGATCCTTTTTGGCAAGACAGCTTTCCGGGCTCCAGTGAGGTTGGGAGTGTGGTACAGCCGCACTTCCGCTCTGTCAGGCCCAAATTCCTCCACCAGAGACGCCAGTAAGCTGGCACAAGATGGGTTCGGAGCCTCTCGAGTGCCACGCAGATAGTCCGTAAGAAGAGACACCTTCAGGTCCGGGTTCGACTTTAGTGCCTGCCGTATGGTATCGATCTAACACGCGTTAGAAAGCAGTCATACAAATGCTCGGGCATGAACTAACAAACTCATGTTCGCTCTTGCCAATGTACAACGTGGATAAGTAGATGCGCCGCTTGGCGTTCCTGATCTTCGCCTACTTCAACCTGATTAGTGAGAGTACGAAGTGTCGCATAGTCTGAATCATTACCTTGAGGCTTTCGTAAAATTCTGTAGGCGATTTAAGTACCTCTATAGCATCTGCAGAGATGTCAAACCGAGGAGAGATTTTATCCAGCTCGCCTGTGAACACTGCTAGTTGCGAGGCAGAAGACTGGGCAGATGCTGGCGTTGCCGCTGCAGGCATTGAAGATGTGCTTGAGAAATGTCGCCGCAGACTGCCATTTTGGCTGCCATTGTTGGCAGCTCGGACTTTGGTAGCCCGCAGGCAAGGAAAGACTCTTCTCATCAACATTGAAGGATCATGATGCAAAATCCAGTTGCGTAGATAGAATGTCTGTAGTAGGGGCAATTGTGTTGACATCTGCACTGGCCAAAGCGGGTCTGCCCGGCTTTGGCTTCATCGCCGGCAGTCACCACCTCTTGCGACGTCTGCTGTCTGCCATTGTCTCGTGAACTTACTATCGCCAACATGTCGACCATAATGCGAACTCTCCGCAACTTGCGGAGCATCGGCCTAAAGGTAGATTCTATGCGCTGAAAAGCCTCCACGCACAGCGCTAACAGTTTTACAGGAGTATGGCCACCAACTTCATGTACGACTTGCCGCGCCCTCGATCACTCATACGTCGCGCTGCGAATACTGACCCTGGCACGATTGCTTAGTATATCGGTACGACGAGAAACAAGTTCTAGGATGGACAGGACACTGAACGAAACAGGTGATACCAAGCGCGGTGCGCTGATTGGAATCGACCGCTATGGCAACAAGTACTATGAGAATTTGGAGGAGGAGCTACCTCGTATGTCATGCTCAATACACGATTTCTGGGTACGGCTAATGGCTGGCAAGTACGAACACGCTGGGTGGACTACAAGGACAATGAATACGATCCGTGAGACTTCGCTCATATGCCCGATTGAGAAACATGCAACGCTGACATGTTGCAGCTCACAGATAGAGCCAGGCTGGTACATTCGGCCACCGCCATCTGCCCAAGAGAACTGTAGACTGATAGACCGATAGGCACGCTTGGATGTCATATATGGTCGACAAAGCACCATCTGAGGACAAGCTGCTACAGCGCCAGATACGAGAGTGGGAGCCGTCGAAGCATGTTCCGGTCCTCACGGCCTCGAAGAGTGCCTTCAGAACTTTCAACACGTCAGTCTCCAACGGTCGATGAATGTAATGGACCCTGCTGACCACAGGCTCTACAGGACGAAGCCAAAGTACTCGGCATGGAAGCCAGTAGCGGCATCGCGATGAGCATGAGACAACGACAACAACAAATGATGCAAGATGACAGTCTCAGATGCCATGCTACAGCAGGTGTCGAAATGGTGGTTACTGCTTGTAAATGGTAGATATGGCGTTCACAGGCGAGGTGCCGTTCAACGGTCCCGAAGAGTAGGTTGCATTGACTCATATTCGTGAGCATTCTGTTGTGTACATATGCAGAGATTCCGTGCAGCGACACAAGCGAACCAGAGAAGTCCCATTCATCCACGCGTGTGACACATCGCGCATAATGTGCGGAAGCAGACGTGCATATGCATATATGCTGAGAGAAGAAGGCAAAATGCGGCCTGTCATGTAGTCTACACCGCTTCTCTGCTCTATGTCTCCCCGCGCGCGCGGTGACAATAATCTCCCAACGTTCGACAGCTGCCCTGTCCCGTTGTTGCGAGCAGGTGAGGATATGCTGGTGAAATTGACACAACGATCGTCTGGGCCGCCGGCAAGCAGAAGCTTGAAGTGAGCCACGAAGCTGCTTGATCGCTCTCGGAGCTCGGACATGCTCCACCCTGCGGGAAAGTTGAGCTAACTAGCATCGTTCCGTCATCACCATGGCCACCCACCCGTCTCGTCTGCGGTGTTGCTATCTGTAGTAAATCTCTTTTGCTCGCTGCGCAGGGAAGAGCTAGCGCATTCACGTCAATCCTTCCGTCGAGCTGTCCCAACCCGCCACAAGCTCGACGACTCATACACCATATCCGATCACCGACGCACTCTTTGTACACGTCCCACCGTCGCCGCCGATTTTGTTTGCTCGCAATGCTTCGATGATTGCAGCTGTCTGGACTGGAAACTGGAGCGACTCAACGTGGAACTAATAGACAGACATGTTCGCGCACTGTAAAGGCGCTATCTGGCACAGCGACGACTTCTCGAGGTGCTTTCAACATGACTACCTGCAGACGCTGTTACCGCTGATCGCTTGTGCCATTTCGGCATTATACCTGGCATACTCACTATTGCAAACAACGTTGCAATCTGGCCCTAGCAGCAAAGGATATCAACATCTTCCCAATGGAGGCCATCACAACTCGCGGCGGAACGATGATGCGGACAACGACAGCGATGCCACGACTGAGACTGGCAGCGAGGACGAGATGCGTCGGAATGAGCAATTGGCTCTGCAGATGACCAAGACGAAGACCAATGCCTCAGTGATGACAGTGGACCGACCACGAGGCGAGGTGCTGATCACTTTCGTTGAAGAGATCGCTGTTCTGGCCGAACTTGGTGTGCAGGTGGCTGCATTGTTCCTCCGTGCATGGGGTCCTCCACGAGGCAGAGTGGCGGCCTTCGCAGAGGTGGCGGTATGGGCATACATCGCTGTACTGGCTTCTGGCCGGTTGCTCTTCTCGAGCTCGTCTAAGTGGTCATACCCGCAATTGTGGTATCACACGGCATTTCTCTACTGCTTTCAATGGCTCTGTGCGCTTCTAGTATTCCGATCCGAGATCATCCACCCCGAATCGAAAACGTCCGAAGCTCTCATGAGCAGTCACTTCGCCCTTACGACGCTTCTCGCTCTAATCGCGTTGTGCTCACGCAAAGGAAATCGTGCGGTGGAGCTGGAGTACGAGGATGGCATTGAGCCATCAAAAGAGCCTCTTGCAAGTCTCTTCTCGCTGGCAACCTTTGGTTGGGTGGACTCAATTGTCTGGACTGGCTACAAGAAAGCATTCGAGATGAAGGATGTCTGGAACTTGATGCCCAGGGACAAAGCAGCTGCCATCCTGGCTGACTATCGACAACTCAAGAAGACTTCCATACTGGCGTGGCACCTGTTGAGATATTTCAAGCGCGATTTGATCATACAGGCAGCTTGGGCAGCAATCTCTGGTGTCGTCACATTTGTGCCGACACTTCTATTGAAATTGATCCTGCAGTATGTCGAGGATCCTTCGCAGACCCCAAAGAACGCGGCCTGGCTG
Organism: Septoria linicola; assembly: GCA_024114885.1. Classification (NCBI taxonomy): domain Eukaryota; kingdom Fungi; phylum Ascomycota; class Dothideomycetes; order Mycosphaerellales; family Mycosphaerellaceae; genus Septoria; species Septoria linicola. The sequence continues at coordinate 3,350,941 of CP099420.1, forward strand.
TACGTGATATTGCTTTTCGTCTCTGGATGCGTCAACGCTCTTTCGAGTGGGCAAGCGCTCTGGGTGGGAAGAAAGATTTGCATCAGACTTCGAGCTATCATTATCGGCGAGATCTATGCCAAAGCTCTACGGAGACGTGCGGCGGCCTCTGCAGACAAGATCCTCGGACAGGGGGAGAAGAAGGATGAGAATGAGCCAAAGCAAGGCTTCATCAAAAGGGCATTGACTTTCGGACGAAAGAAGAAGACCAAAGACCAGAATGGACAAGCTGTTTCGAGCAAGCCAGAGACAGCTGCTGACGAGCAGGTCACATCTGGCGCCATCATCAACCTCATGGCGGTCGACTCCTTCAAGGTTGCTGAGATCAGCGCGTACTTGCACTTCCTGTGGGCCGAAACCCCTGTCCAATTCGTTCTCGCAATTCTACTTCTCTACCTGTTCCTTGGAAACAGTAGTATTGTTGGCATTGGCATGATGGGAGCACTTCTGCCCGTAAACATGTATATCGCGAAGCAATTCACGAGTGTGCAAAAGAAGATCCTGGCGGCGACTGATGCCCGAATCCATACCACTAACGAGGTCTTGACCAACGTGCGTATCATCAAATACTTCGCTTGGGAGCAGCGATTTCTAGCTACAGTGGACGAGAAGCGGCAAGTCGAGCTCAGGCACCTTCGAAACCGATACATTGTGTGGGCGGTCGCAGCTACTATCTGGTCTGGCGCACCAGTGCTCATCACATTTCTGACATTCTTGGTCTACACTTTAGTCGAGAAGAAGGATCTGATTCCATCAGTTGCCTTCACTGCGCTATCGCTGTTTAGTTTGCTGCGTATACCGCTGGACCAACTTGCAGACATGGTGGCACATGTACAAGAGTCCAAGGTATCCGTCGACCGTGTCGAGGAATACCTGGACGAGCCAGAAACCGAGAAATACAATCAGCTTCAGGAAGACTTTGACGACGAAGATGGCGAGCCACTCATTGGCTTCCGCAAAGGCACGTTCAGTTGGGGTGGGAAGGACTCCGAGGACTTCAAAATGATCGATCTGGACATGTTCTTCAAGGTCGGTCAGCTCAATGTCATTATTGGACCTACGGGATGTGGCAAGACGTCACTTCTGATGGCTCTACTTGGCGAGATGAGCAAGATCGATGGCTCAGTTTACCTGCCAGGTGGTCGTAGCCGAGAAGAGCTGAAGAAAGATCCGGACACTGGTTTGACGGAGAGCGTGGCATACTGCGCTCAGCAGGCTTGGCTCATGAATGGCACTATCAAGGAGAACATTATCTTCAACAGCAGATTCGACTCCAGGAGATACAAGAATGTCATCGTTGCCTGTTCGCTCCAACGAGATCTGGAAATCCTGGACGGCGGTGACCAAACCTTGGTTGGAGAGAAGGGTGTGACACTTTCAGGAGGGCAAAAGCAGCGTATCAGTCTTGCGCGAGCATTGTACTGTGACGCACGCCATGTGATTCTGGATGATGTGCTGAGCGCCGTCGATTCGCATACATCAAAGTGGATCTTTGACAAGGCTCTGATGGGTCCACTGATGTACAACCGTACTTGCATTTTGGTCACACACAACGCAGTGCTTTGCTTGCCCCATGCTGAGTTCGCTGTGGTCCTCGACAATGGTCGTGTCACCGCTCAGGGTTCTGCCAACGATGTTATCCACTCTGGAAAGCTTGCCGAGGACATGACAAAGTTCGACTTGAAGTCGCTATCTGCGCCCGCATCGAAGTTACCATCAAGGGTTCCTTCGGATGTTGGAGGCGATAGCCTTGGTGAGCTTCACTCGATCTCCAAAGACAGACCCAACGGACACTTGCAGCGCACTGAGACCGACCGAACAGAGACCAATGAGGCGTTGCATGGCGACCCTCTGACACATGTGATCTCAAAGGACATTCCCGGCATGAACAAGCCAACAGAAGACAAAAGCATATTCAACGAGGAAAAGGCTACTGGCTCGGTGAAATTCGCGATCATCACCAAGTATCTTGGGTACATGGGTGGCTGGTTTTACTGGCTTCTCGCAGCGATGTGCTTCGCACTGCAACAGCTTTCGCAGGTGGCCACAAATGTCTGGATCCAGCAATGGTCGAACTCATACACCAGACACGAGTACGTTGCACTAGGTACTTCCCACAACCACACATACAACGTTGCCCACATTCGTGGCGGCATGAGCAGTTCCTCAAGCTGTCTTCGTACGGGTACTTGCGTCTGGAACATGCCATTCACATCTCAGCCATTCACTGCTCACTCCGCTCTGCACGATGTGCAGAGCATGAAGGTCATGAATGGAGATGTCAACGTCGGCTACTATCTCACTGGTTACGCCATCCTGGGCATATCTTACATGGCTATCACCTTGATTCGCGAGGGTGTACTCTTTGGAGGTTCGCTTGCAGCCTCGAAGCGCATCCACAGAGAACTCATGGAACGTGTCACGCATGCGAAGTTCCGGTTCTTCGATGCCACACCACTCGGCCAGATCATGAATCGCTTCTCCAAGGATATCGAAGCCGTTGACCAAGAAATTGCGCCTGTGGCTGTTGGTGTCGTGCACTGCTTATTCTCCATCCTCACCATCGTAATCCTGATCTCGGTCATCACACCAGGATTCTTGATCGCTGGAGTTTTCATCACAATCCTCTACTTCTTGATCGGGAGAGTCTACATCAGCTCTTCCCGAGATCTCAAGCGCTTGGAATCAGTTCAGCGCAGCCCTCTGTACCAGCAATTTGGCGAGACTTTGTCTGGCATGACAACGATTCGTGCCTACGGAGATGAGCGCCGCTTCATTCGTGAAAACCTACACCGTGTCAACACCCACTCTCGGCCGTTCATCTATCTGTGGGCTGCGAACAGGTGGTTGGCGCTTCGTGTCGATGTCGTTGGTGCCCTGGTCTCGTTCTTCACCGGACTGTTTGTCATCCTAAGTGTCGGTCGCGTTGATGCAGGCGCCGCAGGTCTGGCAATGACCTATGCTGTCACGTTCACGGAGAACGTTCTCTGGTTCGTGCGTCTATACGCCAGCAACGAGCAGAACATGAACGCCATCGAGCGTGTGAAGGAGTACCTCGACGTGGATCAAGAGGCAGCACCGATCGTGCCAGACAATAGACCAGAAGCCAACTGGCCAAGTCAAGGCTCGGTGGAATTCATTGGATACAGCACACGCTACCGCAGCGACTTTGACTTCGTTCTGAAGAATGTAACGTTCAAGATCTTGCCTGGCGAGAAGGTTGGTGTAGTCGGCCGAACAGGAGCCGGCAAGAGTTCTCTCGCCCTAGCTCTCTTCCGAGCCCTTGAGGCAGAGCAAGGCAAGATCCTGATTGACAACGTGGACATTGGCCTCATCGGTCTTCAGGATTTGCGCGAGAACATCGTCATGGTTCCACAGGACCCCACATTGTTCACCGGAACCGTGCGAAGCAATCTAGATCCCTTCGGGCTATTCACAAATGAGGAGATCTTTTCAGTCCTACGTGGAGTCCAGCTAGTGGGAGCTGCTACTGCCGCAAACTCTGCAGCACCGTCTAGACCTGAGACACCCGTCGATGCATCGTCACCGAGCAACAAGCTCACCATGACCGCAAAGGTCGCGCCGGCGAGTCCATCGAATCCGAGCAGCGCGGCTACTCTTCTCGAGAACAAGAATATCTTCCGCAATCTGAACTCGCCAGTTGCAGAGCACGGCTCAAACTTGTCCCAAGGTCAGAGACAACTATTGTGTCTGGCCAGAGCAATGCTCAAGGCACCCAAAGTCTTGCTGATGGACGAAGCCACGGCATCGATCGACTACGCCACAGACTCCAAGATTCAGGAGACCATTCGTGAGATCAAGAACACGACAATCACGATCGCGCACAGACTTCAGACTATCATTGACTACGACAAGGTCTTGGTGCTCGATCAAGGACAAGTGATTGAGTACGGAGATCCGTATGATCTGATCAGCATGGAAAAGGGCATATTCCGAGGAATGTGCGATATGACAGGCGACTTCGACATCTTGCAAAAGGACGCAAAGAAAGCACATGATGCGAGAAAGCTTGTCGATGACAGCTGAACTTAGTCACACGTACTGGATGAGCTGAAAACGGCATGGACACGATAGACGTTGGAGCTGCGATGGAGTGAGAAGCATCGATACCGTGGGCGGCTAGCAAGCGTCAATTTCTGTATGTTTAGTAGAGTGATTCGCAAGGCGTTGAGGCATTTTCGTGCGCGTTCGATCTTAAGCAAGAGCAGGATTCCATGAGATTTCGGATTGCGCTTCAAAAGCGTTGTGCGAGTGGAGAGAGTTCGGCTAAGGGGGCAGCACAGTGCGGAAAGCACGACCAGAGACTATTCCCTTCAGTGTGGCTGTACATTCTGTGAATACATGCATAGGAAATCAAAAAAGTCAATAATAGCTTATGTTGTGCCTTCCCACTGTTTGAGTCGCCACTCCATCGCTCCTGCCGTTTGGGGCGACCAGCCGACGACCAGCGTAACTACTAATACAGCATACATCATACAGACTGCGCAGAGTGGTCAATGATCTGATACAATTGGTGCTTCCAGCTGCCTGATACGAACCCTTTGTGGAGTCCTGGCGACTGCTCGATCAGTTCAGCAAGCACTTGCCTTAGTGGAAGGCCGCGTTTCCGGTCCAGGTCATTCCGGGTTGGCTTGATGCATAGACTGATCGATTACAGACGCGCGAACTAAGCCTACGGTTCACCTATAGGACGGCTACATCGTAAGTGTGGGAAGTGTAGTCAGGAATGCTGTGCTGAGAAGCTACCTGCAGATATACCTTCCTCCACAATACTCGTCTGACTGATGATATATGCGCAAGATCAGGTCGCTGCGAAGGAGAGATGCCACATGAGCAACACTGTCTTGGATGAAGTCATGGCGGTGCAGCGCATCTTGAGGGGGCTTTAATGCCGGTGGACTGCTGGCTCCACGTCTCATGAGTAGGGTGTGACTGAAGCTGATCAGAACAAACAAGCAAGCGTAATGTATCTCGACAATCTTCTAGGAACCCATGAACCATCACGGACACTGTTACACGGACCATGGGCCCAATTCGACATGCTGCACCGTCTTAGACTCAGTCGGCAGTGAGTTGATTCTACTCAATACCATGATTTAGATCGAAGCACTATTTAATTCATCTATCGAGTTTCGATCTAGCAGATCAGCCTGAACGAGAAAGCTGGCTGCAATTCACCCGTGTTTGGATTAGCTTGTCCAATGCAGCTCGAGAAGCCTCCTGAAAGCGGCCCAATTCGGCTCTGGTAGATGCCGCAGTTGCTGTCTTGGTAGGTCTCGAGGAAGCATCCATTGGAGTCGCCGCCACCCGGCTGCAGTAATCGTCAGATTCGTTATGAATAGCGAGAGACCATGGCGGACTGGAGCTTACCTGGATCTGCAGAGATCGAACCTCTGCGTTCTGGCAGATAAACTCCGGAATGAGCTGGTTGAAGGACTGCGGACCGGTGCAATCAAATTGGCTACCGAAGGTTTGCACATTGATGCTTTTTTGCGCAGCGGCATAGCCACCGAGGGCGAGGATCTTGTGAGCACTTTTAGCATGGGTTCGATTTGGTTGATGTAGCTGGAACTCACGGTTGCGAGAATGTAAGACTGCATTGTGATGAGCTGAGGAAAGAGTTGCTTTTGTTTGTTGTGTGAATATTGTGAGATGCTATCACTTCTGAGAGGTAATTACTGCTGGTTATATGCGTGCTCCAGTACCAAGACTGCTATGTGTAAGACCGGCTGCTGCTGTCATCAATGTCTCCTGCTACAATCACCAAGACCTCCTACTGCAGTCATCAGCGAGCCCTACTGCAGTCATCATTCTTGTTCATGGTATCCGGCTATCGAGCCAAGCAGCTTGACTCTCTTGACCTTCGATTAAAGGTATTTGCATGTATGGAAGAGGCTCTTGCAAAGGTACAATGGTACCCGACTGCAAGGCCGAGCCAAGCTGTTTATACCAGCCTAATTCGGCAGCGGAAGCGTTGATCTTCACAACATACACAGCTTGCTCTGACCCGTAAGCCGGGGACCTGTGCTTGGCTGTATGCAACGGCGATGATCCCGATGCGTTCAACTGATGCTATGCAACATGCAACCTGCCTGATACAGTCAGTGGCGCCTACTCTTCTCTTAGAAATGACATCCCTACGCATTAGCTTACCTTGTCACTAGACTTCCATGAGAGATATGAGTGCTTCCGCGGATGTCCTTGCCGTCTCTAGGGTCTGCTCAGCTTGGTACTACGTCACGACTATGCCTTAAGCAAAAGCGCCATTCTAAGCATATAGAGTTCCTTGTCAATACGTGCGGACCCCAGCAGCTTATGGAATGCAGAGATTTATTAGCCACGGCAGTCAATGTGGTGCATGGTGTATCTTCATGGAAGCTTCTGCTGATCCAGTCGTAGTTCGAGGAGGCTTTCTCTCGTCCTGGAAGAAGACCGTATGCTTGGAAACTGGCCAGTATATGCTACTTTGGTGTGTTTTCGAAGATCAACAAACTCGTCGACAATGCTTTGAGACATACGTATGTGGCCTTGAGCTCCGGGCGATCTAGTAATTCCAAGCGTTGCTGCTCAAGGTGATGACTAGTCTCGGGCATGGCATAAAACACGAGACCTTGGCAGAAACCATCTTGGCTTGCTATGTGCAAATGGCACAATTCCTATGACGGGAATCTCTGTGCTGCGGAAACGGGTTATGGCGCATTTCGACCTGAGGAGCTGGTTCTGAGCGGGCGCAACGCGAACTAGATACTGTGAACGGCTTCACGGCGTTGAAGCTACTTCTACTTACGGCGTTGGCAAGCAAGCAGACCGCCACGCAGCTCCCGACAGCGATCGGAGACCAGAGGAACAAATGACAAGGCAAGCCCATTATCTTGAGGCATGCTTCAGCTTGATGGTGGGCAAGCCTTTGGATTGGAGGAGGAAGTGTTGATGGCTTGGGTGCAATTTCGATAAAGAAACACAACACCCTGGTCGAACTTACGCGCTACGAAGAGGCCCGATCCTAGCCATTCCGATTCTAGCGCAAGCCAGCGAGGATATCAGGTTACATTGAACTTGGGTCTGATCAACACAGATATCTGAGCTCGAAAGGGTGGAGTACAGCATTGTATCCAAAGTGTACTTCTCTTTCGCAAAAGCGAGCAGTGAGTCCCGTGTTCTCTACTAAAGCTGTCCCGGTTGGGACTAGCTCGGTCGCAGCCGCAAGCAGAGGTCTGAGAGCTGAGATACTATGGCTGAATTCAGGCATCGAGCGCCCTGCTGCCTGGCTACTGCCTTTGGCAGACTTCTATACTGTGTTTTGACCCGATTACTGTAGCAAAATCATGTCTTCCCCACCCATCACGGACTGGAACTTGGATAGCCACCGACAGCTTCAGCTACCGCATCCGGACCACCCAGAAGATGGCCACACCGATATGGTTTATAGCGTCCATCTCCAAGGCGACCACCTAGTATCCGTCTCTGCCGACGACACTGCTAGGATTTGGGATCTGAGAACTCAACGCTCTTTGCAGCCGGCCCTCATAGGACATACTGGAAGTGTCCTGGCGGTGCAGTTTGATGCCACTGACGACAACGATGTGATCATCACTGGAGCGACAGATGGCAATGTGATAATCTGGCGATTCTCAACTGGCGAAGCGGTGAAAACCATAACCGGAGCTCATCACGAAAGTGTTCTTTGCCTCAACTTTGACAAAAGATATCTTGTAACTGGCGGGAGGGATAAGAAAATCAAGCTCTGGAATGTGTTACCCACGAGATGTCGATAGTACCGACGTCCCCAACTTTGCGGTAAGACCTGCTCAACATGGAGTGTATCAGGAGTACAGTCTTCTCGCGACCTTTGATGGCCACCGCGCAGCCGTGAACACTCTGAATCTAAGAGACGACATCGTAGTCACCGGATCCGGGCATTGGACCATGTGTATATGGAGCCTACAGACCGGAGAAAGACTTCACGAAGTGAACGTCCACCAGCGGGGTATCGCATGTCTTCAGTACAATGGCCGTTTCATTGTGTCTGGGTCCTCGGACAACACAGCCAGGATCTATGATGTCAATCGACAGGCGGAGGTCGCGTGCCTGACAGGTCACACCAACCTCATACGCTCTGTCCAAGCAGTGTATGATAACCGTGAGGAAGTTGAGACCATAATCAGCGGGAGCTATGACGGTTCTATCAGGTTTTGGAAACAAGTGCCAGGCTCGGGGGAATGGCGGACACAACATCAAGTTGACTGTAGCAGCTTCCGAGCGCCCGAAAATGAGCAGCCTGACGATGGGGCAGATGGCTCCGGCAATAGAATCTTCTCAGTAGCTCTCGATGCTAACAGATTTGTCTGCTCCGGTCAAAGGCCCGTAATTCGTGTCTGGGACCTCAACTCACCTAGCACGAACAGCGTCTGAAGATGCTTCTATGGTAGCGGAGTGTCAAAAGTGAAATAAAAAGCTGTTGGGTGAACAAACTTTCGTACTGTGTGTTAGGAGAATCACCATTGCGAGCAAGGGAAAACTCCAGCTGCATACATATATTTTCATCTTAGCGTAGTAGTCGCTATGGGTATCTCTGTCCACGATACCAGCTCGTGACATATATTTATGAGTCCATAGCGGTGTAAACAGCAAGTTCAACGAGTAGAAGAGTTCTATTCAGGAGAAAAGGTCGTGCTAACTAGTAGAGTCGTAGTCTCGCTCGCAATCCTGCTGTCTGTGCGTAGCATGACTAAGCGGTTCACTTCAATGGCTGCCGACAACCACCACAGCCGGCAGCGCAAGGACGAATGTAGCGTACAGCACACTCACAGCACACATCATGGTCATCAACCCGACATACCTCGCGCAGCGGACGCGCTCATGTACGCAGGCCCGAACAGCCACCAACTTCGCGACACAGGATTGAGTGACTAACAACACAACAGCCGCCAGCTGGGGAGATGCAAAGCAGAGGGTCCTCTCGAGCTACCGGGACTGGCTGAGATCGGTACGTAGACGGACAGCCACCTAAAGAATCCACGCCTGTCGCGACGCCAAAGCGTGAGATAGGTGTGGTGGTGGGAGGGAAGCACGAGCGCTGATGACGAGAACCAGGCCCCGGAAGTCCAAACTATGTACTCGCTCAACATGCCTGTATCCTCGATCCGCACAAAAGTCCGCCAGGAATTCGAGCGGCATCGATATGTCAGCCAGTTAAAGACAGTGGACGTGCTGTTATTCAATAGTCATCAGGAGTTTCAGGTGAGTCGCAAACATGGGTTCAAAATGGAGTAGAAGGAGGGAGCGGGGGAAGAGAGGAGAGGCAGAGTGACGTGCGAGCAGTGGGGTTGAGGGAAATAAAAATCGGAGGGACTATGGAAGAGAGCAAGAGGAGGCGGAGGGAGATAAGAAGAGAGCAGAGCAGAGCCACACATGAACGAATGACTGACATACTGGCACGGCAGGAAACCTTGAATTTCTGGAAACAGCTCACGCACGTGCTGAAATACTTCCGGACAGAGGAAGATCCCAAGGCGAAACTGCCGAAGAACTTCATTCAGAGCTTCATTGAGGTGAGTTGGGAAGCGAAATGCTATGTTGAATACGGCGCGTACTGACATCTGCAATAGGGCCGGAACTGAAGGCAAGACGAGGCGAGGCAAAATGGATTACGAAGTTCTTGCAGCATGTTGTACATATCATACCCGTACCGATGCTGTTCCTATCTACCAAATTTTTGGTCCGCTGCGTCGACCTTTCAAGACTACGTTCTCCACTTGCACTCAATATTTCCCGCCGTCATGGCGTTCGAAAGCCTGCTCTCGTGGTGATGGCCCATCAAGGTTCATATCATCCTCTGCCATGGTCGAAGCTGAACTTTTCGTTCGCACAGACGATCATGCACTCGTATTGACGTGCCTGCCATGAATTCGCCAGAGCCGCGCGAGGGTCTCTCATCTTGCTGATGAACCGCTGCCCCCATGCAGCTTGCCCATCTGGCCTCGTTATCTCCTCCTCACAACGTGCTCACCCTTTGATGCCGGTAGGATGCTCCGCCATGAACTCGTCGCGTGCAGTCGTGAATTTCTCTTCGACTACATCACACATATCCACGAGATCTTGTAGCCCTTTCTTCAGAACCTCAAAAACACTTACGCCGTCTGCGCAGTTATGTCAGCTTCAGCTTGTGGCACTACCTTCGAAGCATGAATTGAAAACTCACCCCACGTTTGTATTCTCAGATTCATGACGGCTTCTGAGGGATGAGGAATCGAGTAGCCAACGAATTCGACATCAGGACTAGTGCAGACTGATCAGTTCCAGAGCGATTTCATGTTGCGCAAAGTCCGAGCTTACTTCTTCGAGATCATATATCGTAGGGCATTTCCGAGAGTGTGGTCTTCTTTCTCAAACGCAAATGATGCTGCTGTGTCGGTGGATCCTCGAAGCTGTCTCCGATCAGCATCTTCACATGATTTCATTCGATGGTAGTTCATACCAGTGTCAGTCGCTGCTTCCCGATCACCATCTCTTCGCCGTTGACCTCGGCGCCAGTGGTGGCATCAGCCATTTCTTCGTCGTGCGACATCTTGGAAAGCGCCGCGAGGTGTACTTTGGCTGTAGTATATATGCGACTCCGGCGTTGCCATATGAAGAATTGTCGCAGAGGCACGACCCAAATAAGGTTTTGCTGGCGTCCTGCAGGGTCTGGCCAATGCTTTGCTTGAGAGTAAGATTCACCCACTCGACGTCACAGCTCGGAATCTTTCCTGACTACAATCACTCTCCACTCACAACGACTTACCAACCATTACACTGTAAGACTCTATACACCCACGCAATCATGTCAACAGAAAAGCGCATCCGCGCGGCCAAAATCGCCCGCGACACCAACGAAACCAAAATCCAACTCGCCCTCAACCTCGACGGCGGCTCTCTCCCCGAACTCGAAAACATCACCACCAACGGCCTCTCCGAACACGCAACCCAATCCTCCAAATCCCAAACAATCTCCGTCTCCACAGGCATCGGCTTCCTCGACCACATGCTGCACGCCCTCGCCAAACACGCCGGCTGGTCACTACGTCTCAAAACTGAGGGAGACTTACACATCGACGACCACCACACCGCCGAAGACACTTGCATCGCGCTAGGCCAAGCCTTCAAGCAAGCCCTCGGCACAATCACTGGTCTCGCACGATTTGGATCTGCATACGCACCTCTCGACGAAGCGCTCTCGCGGGCGGTGGTAGATCTCTCGAATCGTCCTTATTCAGTGATAGATTTAGGCACGAAGAGGGAGAAAATTGGCGATTTGAGCTGTGAAATGCTGCCACATTGTTTGGAGAGTTTTGCGTTGCATGCGGGGATTACGATGCATGTGGATTGTTTGCGGGGGAGTAATGATCACCATCGCGCTGAATCGGCGTTCAAGGCGTTGGCGGTTGCGTTGAGGTTTGCAACGACGCCTGTGGCAGGGAGAGAGGGAGAGGTGCCGAGTACGAAGGGTGTGTTGTATTAGATGGTAGAGCGGAACGAAGTGAACGATAGTCTGAGATCAATGAAGAATGTCCAAGTACTGGAGGCGCAGAAAGTTGCGCACTTTCAGAGTTAGAACTGTATCAAGTACACTATATCGAAGCAGAAGTAGTACTCCCTGGGAGCCGGCTAGGCATTTGCTGCGCTCTACTTGTAAAACTCTGGCCCCCATCGGGCTGCCCTATCACGACGTGAGATGCATGCGTCTTGTAGATATCTTATAACAGCAACCCCGACTGAAACGCCCTGATCATGCGACCCATTCCTCGTCATTCACGTTTAGCCTCGATGCTTGAACTCTACTCATCGTCACTCTGAACAAGGCTCTCTGTGCCGCCTCGCGATGAATTGCCATTAGCTCTTGCACCGTTCAGCTTCAGTTTGATACCTGACTTGACTGGTTGGGGCGTGCTGACGCCCGACATGGGCCGCGTGGAGCCGCCGTCTGCACTGTCGCCGTCAAGATCTTGCCATTGCGGGAAGTTGGCACTCTCTTCTCGTAATTTGTCGAGGCAGGCGCGCTACAACACACATTAGCTGATGTTCGGAATACTGACATGGGCCGCAAGCTTACCTCGATCGTGTTGGCATCTGCAAACAATATACTGGCATCGTCGTTGTACTGTCGACAATTACTGCACAGTAGAGATATGTCGGCCTTGAATTGTCGCAGGCTCTGATACTGCTTCTTGTTGATTTTGTTCTCGATCTGCTTCATGCAGATTGGGTTCTTGATCAACTGGTAGTAGTCCGGGTAGTCTTGCTTCGGCGGAAGTTCCAGGAAGGGATCGATTATACCACGGGGTGGCACACTGGGATCGGTCGATTCCTCTTCCAGATCTTGCAGCGAGTCGTGCACATTGTCAAGTATCTGTTGCAGAGCCTCGCGTTGGTCTTTGGAAAGAGTCTCGGTGACCTTTTGGTTGCGCCCACGCTTTTTAGCAGGTTCCGGAAGTGCGTCCATGGAAGCTTCGTCTGCCTTGCGCTTTTCTGGTCGACCTTTGCTGGTACGACCTCGCTTTTTGGGGGCAGGCGACTCGTCTTCGCTGTCAATGGCAGGCGGTGGAGTGTCAATGCCCTCACCGTCGCCAAGTCGAGATTCCTTTTTGGCAGATCGGTTGGCAATACGTTTCTGCTTGCGAGCAATGGCATCCTCAATCGTATCATCATCAGCGTCCACAGCTTCGAGCCATTGTTCTTCGGTAAGCCCGTCGTCGTACTTGACCTTGGCACGTTCTCGAGTTCCTCGGCCATAGTTGATCTCGATTTCCTCAACGACGGGGTTGTCATCGTTCATGTAGATCTCCGGAAGTTCGCTTTCCCCAAGCAGACGAGGCAGCTTCCTATCTGGGCCGTAGCGGGACTTTTCAGCCCGCTCTCGATCCATTTGTTGGAAGATGCTGAGCTCGTGATCGTGTCGTATCATGATATCGTTCAAGTCATCGTCATCCATCTCGTCAGCTTCCATTGAGTCCACGGCCTCTGCAGACTCCAGCATGACTCGGAGCATCTCGTCACGTTCCTCGTTTGTCGACTTGTTGTCGAATTTACCTGCCTGAATGACTTTGCCATCCATGTCAAGTTTGTACTGTGCACGCTCCAAGATCTTCTCTTCTACCGAATTACTCGTGATAAGCCTGAGAATGCGCACTTCGTTCTTCTGGCCGATACGGTGAGCACGATCTTGGGCTTGTAAATCTTGGTGAGGATTCCAATCAGAATCGTAGATGATGACGGTGTCGGCTGTCTGAAGGTTCAATCCAAGACCACCAGCACGAGTAGATAACAAGAAGCAGAAGTACTCCGAATCAGGTGCGTTGAAAAGCCTCAGCAGCTCTGATCGGTCATCAGCTTTAGTAGATCCATCCAAGCGAAGGTACTTGATGCCCCGGAACCTCAGGAAGTCTTCCATGATGTTCATGATTTGTGTCATTTGGAAGAACAGCAGCACTCTGTGGCCGGTCCTCTGGAATTTTGGTAGGATCCGATCAAGAAGCTCAAACTTGCCAGCCGTGCGCCAAATGAGATCGTTAGTCATCTTGTTAGGGTTCATCTGATCTTCGACTTCTTCAAAGACAAAAGGATGATTACAGAGCTTCCGCAGCTGCATAAGCATGTTGCTCAAACCACGCATGCCAGTCTTCTTGCCATCAGCGCCCATAACGTTGATGCGGTTGTGCAGCATGAGCTGCTTGTAGAGCTTGGCTTGAAGTGCGGATAGGTTACACTTGATGACACGCTCCTGTTTATCAGGAAGGTCCTTTTCGACGTCTTTCTTGAGACGACGCAGCAAGAACGGTCGTAGCACCTTGTGTAGACGTCGGATGACAAGAATAGACTCTTCTTCTGTCAGCTCCATCTTGTCACCACCACCAGTGTTGGCAAAAGGAGTGTTGAACCATTCGTCGAAAGACTTGGCAGATTTGAAGATGTTGGGTAGCACGAAGTTCAGCATGGCCCACAGCTCGGTCAAGTTGTTCTGTAGAGGAGTACCAGTAAGGATGATACGATATCTTGTGTGGTAGTACTGCGAGATTGTGCTGCTTAATTTCGATTGGGCGTTCTTCATGCGGTGACCCTCGTCGACAATCATGTGCAGCCATTTGATCTTGCTCAGAATCGGACGGTCCTTGATGATGAATTCGTACGTGGTAAGCAGTACCTGGAAATTGCCGTATCGGATCTGCTGCTGGTAGTTCTTACGCTGGTTGGGTGGCCCCTTGTAAACGATTCTGTTCACGCTAGGCGCCCATCGCTCGAATTCAGAGTTCCAGTTGGTAAGCGTACTGAGAGGCACAATGACCAGGTATGGACCATGTTGGCGCTTCTTCTCGATAAGATATGTGATCAATGAAATGGTCTGGATAGTCTTGCCGAGACCCATCTCATCTGCCAGAATACCGTTGAGATTGTTGTTGTAAAGCGAGATCATCCACTGTAGACCCTTCAGCTGGTAGTCTTTGAGCGTGCCGCCGACCAGATTAGTAGCTTGGGCCGTGACCTCTTCTTTAATGCGATGTGCGATTTCGTAGTAATCGGTCTTCGGCTTCGTTTCGTCCTCGCTGTCGACCTCGTCGTTTTCTGGCTCGGGCTCGTCTTCTTCCACGAAACCCATCTTGCGTTGCTGTTCTTTTACGGAAGCGGCAAGCTGGTTCAAGAAACCGTCTGTTTGCTTGAGCAGATGCGAGATACGTGAATCCTTGGCCTGTCCGAGCAGTTTGAGGTACGTCTCCTCGTCGTTGGCCTTCAAAGCCTGGAGACGTTGCTTTGCTGTACGCTCGATGCGTTTCTGCTCTTCCTTCTCGATGTTGACATGAGTCGATATCATCAAGCGACCAAGCTTCTGCACACGTAGCTTGTGTGCCTGTGCGCCATTCCTGATATCTTCTGCATGTTGCATAATCGATCGAATGTACTCGTTGTGCTTCTTCTTCTCCTTGTTCTCGGCAGCATCGCGTTGCTGCTTCTCGAGCTTCTCAGTGACGCGAGCCTCTCTCAGACTCTGCTTCTTGACCCGGCGGTACATTGATCGGTTGGCTGTCATGGACAAGTTGTCGGACAGCATCATCTCTTTGCCGACCTTTTGTCGCATTTCACGTTGCTTCGGGAGCAAGCTCAGCATCTTGTATTCAATCAGTGCGCGCAGCTTGAGGTTTGCGTTGTCCTCTGGCACGTCCGACTTGCTTGGATCCCAGCCGCCGATGTTGGCAGACAACTTGCCGAGTTCAGCTTTTCGTGTCAAGACGCGGTTGTAAACTACATTCTCGCGCTCTTCCCGGACCCGCTCAGGATCGATACCTAGGGGCATAATGCTGGGTATCATGCTGCGATAGGGCCGGTGGGTATGGTCTGCATAGCTGATACGCTTCATCATCAAGCCGTGGGGGTCGGTGAAAGTCTCGAATCGATGTCGTTGGGTCAGATCTGTGCTCTGTCCATTGGCGGCATCTTCCAAAGTCTTGCCAGCCGCAGCCACGTTATCGGCGACACCAGCACTCTGCTGGGCCTGCCTCGAGGCGAATATGCGATCTGCGATGCCAGATGGTATTGCCTGATTCTTCTGCAAAGCACCAAATGCCTGCATTTGGTATCGGAGAAGCTCAACTTGCTTCTTGCTCAGACTCTCTTTACTGGTGTCCATCTGATTAGGCTGCTGCGTTGCAGAACTTCCGGGCTGCGCCTGTTGCACCGGCTGAGCAGCAGACTGTGGTGTACCATTAGCGATGGCTGATTGCTGAATATTCTGCGCCTGCGCGTCTGCCTGTGCAGGCATGCCTGATGGCGCGCCGTTGGTCGGCATCTGCATAGGTCCACCGTTCTGCATGCCGCCTTGTTGCTGCTGCTGTCGCATTTGCGCCATCTGTGCAGCCTTCATCTGTTGCATGCGCTTAACCTGCTCCGTCCTCTGCTGGACCGTGGCCAGTATGCCGCGCATCTTTTGCATCTGGGGGTCAGTATCCGGCACACCCTGTCTGCGCTTGGATTGGTATTCCTGTTGGGGCATGTCAGCGACTATGCAAGCACATCTCCATCCATATCTATGCTTACCTGAAACATGGCCTTAACCTGGTCGCCAGTCATGCCGGCAGGCAGGACCTGATTAATGACAGCATTGTGCTGCTGCTGCTGCTGTTGAGGCATGCCCTGGTTGGGCTGTGTGGTGGCCATCTTGAGGGATGGAGTGCGTGGATGTGGCTAGAGGTCCGGTATTCCCTTACAGTGCAAACCTCCCAGCTGAGGATGCGCGTGTCCTGTCCACCAATGAGATCCAGCTAAGCAGCGGCGAGCATGAAGACAATGTTGGCGACAGTATCGCGGGGTGGATCCAATGCGAGGTGCTGGTGTCGGCAGCCGTGACGTGAAAGTTTAGCCTGGGGGAAGAGTCGCTGGCGAGTGGATGCGAGGAGGTCTCGTCGCGGGTGGCCGTATCGCGACAAAGCGTGTGTTGTGGGTGGGTGCGCGCGCAAAAAGGCAACAAGGATGGTCGTTTGCGCGGTGCTGCCTCTTTCCGTCGCGCGTTGCGCGTGTTTGGGCGATGGCAGAAAGTCGTAGCTCGTCCGCGGGGATGGTGGAGAGACGAGACGAGACGCGATGAGATCGAACACTGCGGTCGGCTTCGAGGAGTGCTGGCTGGCTGACTGACTGGACTGGCTTGTCGGAGGCGAGGGCAAGATCCAATCGCGTGCCCGCTTCCTTCCGTCAGGCCACAAGGCATTAATTGCTTGGCATCTGCCGACGCTTTCCTGTCGAAGATGCAATCGCGTTCAGTATACCATGGTTCAGTGCTGTGTGGTAAGTATTGTTCAAGTCATGTCAGATATGGATCGCAAGATGGCACTTCCATTTTGCTGCGTACGTCCATCGACCCGTCATTATTGCTCTAGCTTCACCTGACGCCTTCAACGACTGCCCCTCCTCAGCTATGATCCTCTACAGTTTGTACAGCCCGAAGCCATACACGCGACTCGTCTTGTCTCGCACGCATTCATGTCCCTTCTAACCATTCCAGTCGAGCTACGGCTGAGGTAAATCCAGCACTATCATCCACATTCAAATCATGGCCAGGCGACTAACAAGCACTCCAGAATCTACGACTATCTTCCAGATCTTCAAGTCAATAACGTGCTTCAAGCTTTGACACCCTATTCCAAGCTCACGCCTCCAGTATGTCGAGTGAACAATGTCCTCCGCCATGAGACTCTATGCGTCTTCGCCGCGAACTCCAACTTCATGGCCTTTATGGACGATGAAGCTCTCCTCTGGTCAAAGAGACTCTCATGCTGGATGACAGGACTAGGATCAGAAGCTCTTTCTCGTGTTCGTACCCTTCAGCTAGGCCGACATTGGAAGATCCCGACACCCATGCGTTTTCAAGGAAATGTGGGATTCTACGTCAAAGTTGAGAGGCCGAAGCGTATATCGATGAGATCTGCAGCCAAAGCTATATCAATTTCTTCGTCGATGGAATCATTCCCAGCCGCGTGGTCTGATCGATTTGTCAGTGGTGTTCAGGATGATGGAGATTGGGTGGTCACGGCCGGGACGTATCCGTATTCGAAAGACCTTCGTGGGATGCGATTAGAAAGTGTGGAGCTTTTGGCCATTCACATCAAGACTTATCTGATCGCATCTCGTGGACAGGCTGCGGACGACGGAGAGATCGGGTTGAAACGTGACGATGTGGAATTCATCATCCAGGCGATGGACATCATCGCTTCGCATCCTATATCGACTTATCAGCTGACGACAACGGGATCTTCCACAGAGCAGCAGCAGCAAACTTGGTCAGCAATGAGCAGGAAGTTGAGCGCTTTGAGTCGCGAAACATTGATACCTTGAGAATTTCAGTCGCAGGGTGCTTGCAGTAGCTGTAATTTTCTAAGTCCTCTAGCCATTGAACAGACTCCCTCTCAAGCCAATGACCGCACCACACAAGTCCCTAACTCATCCCAGGCTTAACACCACTTTCCCCCAACCCCTTCTGCCCCTCCGCGTTGCCCTCCAACCCAACCAACTGCTTCGCATCCCCGGGAATCACCATCTCGAACAGACTCTCCTCTCGTATCACCGCATCTTATGCCATCGACCAGAAGTCAGCATCGTCTCAGATATCTCCATTGCGCTTTTTGCTCACAGGCGTACTCACACTGATGATAGCCACACCTCGCAATCGGCATACACTTTCCCAAATCCACCATTCCGTCCGTCAATACTTTCTCATCAATACTAGTAAGGCGTCGTCAACACATCAGAGATTATACAAGGCAAAGAGAGAAACATATAAAACAAACAAAAACTTACTGCACCCCCACCACCCTCCCAATAACAACATCCACACTCCCCATCGGCGGATTCCCGGGCAACCTCAACGTAGAATGATACTCACACTCAAACCTCACGGGACTCCCCTTCACCATCGCACACCCCTTCCCCCTTCCCCCAAGAGCTTCGCCTCCACCTTCTCCAACCCCGCCTTAACAAACTCATCCACAGCTGGATCCAACCACTCCGCACTCGCATTCACCGCATTTCTCAACTCCCACGTAGCCATATTCCAGCAAAATATGCCCGTCTGCTCGGCGTTATTAACGGTATCTTTGCGGTTGGAATTGAGGTCTTGGTTGGAGGAGAACATGACGTAGGGAGGGTCGAAGGTGAGGTTGTTGAATTGGGAGTAGGGGGCGAGGTTGTCGATGCCTGTGGTGGAGCGGGTAGAGATCCAGCCGATGGGGCGGGGGACGACGCAGGACTTTGTTTGGGGGTAGGAGGTTAGTTTTGTGGATGGGCTTGTGTGATGGTAAGGTGGGAGGGGAGTACTTTGAATGGGTCCCGGGGGAGGCCGTGGGGTGTTTTGCCTGGTTCATAGAAGACCATGTTGGGCTTCTGTGTCCTAGATTAGTGGTTTGTGTAATTGTTAGACCAGTATAGCTTTGGATATGTGTGCAATTGGCGTATTGCAGCTAGATGAGGTGGGATGGAAGCTTGAGCCGACACCGGCAGAGAGCTCGGCAAGCTGTATCCGACTCGGGTTGTGGACAAGGTCGAAGGCGAGAGATGCATGACCTTCGCGATCAATAGAGGTCATCCACTATGAAGAGACAAGTAAAAGTGTTCCCTCATTCTTGAACGCTTAGTGAGGTTCTCGAGAGCCTAGGGCTGCACCTTGCCTATGGTTCATGTTGCCGCACCTATAGTGGCGGCCAGAATCGCGAACAGCAAGGATGCTCGCGCTTGTTGATCACTTCTTCCACACAGCTTTTCATTATCGTCCTCCACGAAAGTAGCACTCTTGATCAAACAGTGCCGGCAATGCTCAACTCTCTTATCTGTCCAAGCACATCCTCCACTCTTGCATCGAGATCACCACTTGCGTACTGGTCGCGCGTCGAGGCGTCGAGATACTGCTGAACTTGTGCCATTCGGCTGTAGGCTTCGGCACAGAATCGTAACTGAATCTTGACGAGCGCTTCGAACGATGGGTCGAGGTAGGGTACACTTCACAGAAGTCAGTAGCTTAGCGCTTCAATCACTCGCATCGGACATACCGAAGATCAATCAATTGTGGTAGCTCGTCTGTAAGCTGCTGGTTCAGCTGTTCGTATGCCGCTTTGGCCTGTTCCATCAAGTCAGCTTGCTCTTCTGCAAACTTCTGCCGAAAGGGCGCCATAATGTCCTCCAACTCCGAAGGCTGAAAGAAAGGGGTGGGTACAGAAACGCGAAGGTTTGGGTGTGAGATGTCCTCGCTAGCCTTGCGTGATGAGCTCTTCTCCCGGGTGGACAGTAAGCGGGCTCTCTCTGTACCGTCTTCGAGCGACGAACTGGTCTTGCGCGAGTTGGCCGTTGCACTTCTCTGGGTTTCCTTGCGCGAATTGGCAGAAGCGCTTCTCTGCGAGCCGCGACGTGAGCTCACAGAAGAGCTCCGCTGAGTCTCCTTGCTGCCGCTATGGATGCTTGCAGACATTGAATCTCGATTGGTCGAGGAGAAGAGCTGCAGTGGCGAAAGTGCTCTCGACTCGCGTGTCGACTGAATCGGCAAGCTCGAGATGCGTGTCGGACTTGCAAGAATGCGCTGGATGTTTGGGCTGAGGTGATCCATCTGCGTGGGAGTGATTGGCATGGTGAGATCGAAGACTTCCTTAGATGCCTCGCGCAGGACTGGTAAAGTATCGAAATGACCGGAATGACGGGTGTCGCTTGGAGGCGTCTTTGTGATGATGGGGCTCCTCAGTGGGAAGTGCGCATCTCCGGCTCCTTGTGGCGACTTTGGCGACTCATCGATGCGCTCGCCAAAGGCAACATCCAGAAGGGTGTTCTTGAGCAAGCTGCTTGCCCGTGACACGCGGCCCATGACAGTAGAGCTCCGGCTGACTCCAATACTTCCCTTGACAGACTTCTCATCGGCCTGAATGCGAGCAATCATTTTGTTGTGCTTAAGCCCGTCAAGCGCTTTTGTTGGTGTTGAAAAGGACAAAACTTCATCTTGCGGTGCAGGGGAGTCGACTGAAAACTGACGATCGGCGCGAACAAAATCGGAAGCAGACATTACCATTTCAGTTTCCTTCTCCGTGCGTGGAAGCTTGGAGGGATCTTTGTCCGGCTTTTCCACGAGCCTCTTGACTTTGCTGCGCATGGCATCGTAGTCAAGCATCTTGTGGTTTCGCTTCTTGATGCCTGTAGCTGTGTTAGCTTGGACGTGAAGCGAGAGAAAGGGCAGACACCTACACTCATTGATGTCGGGGAAATATGCGCAAAAGCGGTTGATGGGCTCCAGCACGGTAGTTCTGTAACAAAACTCAATGAGCTTATCTTCTTTCTTGACCTTGTTCGAGTGAACATTGCGAGTAAAGTTCCTCCTGTTTCCAGCCTGGAAGTTGAGCTCCTTCTCAATCTCCTCAATGATGCTGTAGTTGTAGACTCCCGCGTCTTGGTCGAATACCATTTCCAACAACCTTGGATCTTGGGATACACACCTGTAAGGCCCATCAAGCGCCTTGACTGTCTCGGCGTCGAGATCTTCGACTGCCTGCTTGTAACTCCTGCTGACGCCGTCCGTGGCTCCGCTGTCTCCGTAAAAAGCGTCAATGGTCTCGGCGATTCGCATCTGGCTGGCGGTCATAGCGCGCAGACTGTCGAGATAGCCCTTGGCCTCTTTTTGCAGGCGCAAGGCGGCACTTTCGAGAGTTCTGTAGCGGCGCTCCTCGACTTCGTATTCGCGGTCGCTCGTTCGCTCGACGTGGCCGGTCTTCATCATCAGCGTGGTGGTGCCACGACTGACATTCTTCTTGAAGCCGCTCCACGACATGTTGGCGGGTTGTTGGCGGTGTTGATGTTGTGATCAGAATGTTGGTGAGAAATGTGCCGAGGGAAAATGCAGTGCTCAAGGTGCGGTGCGGTGACCGTCACTGCGGTCAGTATGAAGGAAAGTGGTGGTGGTGACGGATGTGAGTGGTGAATTGGTTCGCGATCAGCAAACAACCTCTCAATCAATGCTCACCTCAGACTCGAGGCGCAGCGCAGCCCGTAGTTCTACCGCGGCGTCATCACAGCCAAGCCAAGCCGCCGTCGATGGCAGTCTACAGAGCCCCACTTCCCTTCACATGAAAGATTGAGACGATGAGAGAGCAGATCAACACTCCCATACCATACTGACCAACATGCCCATCGCTCTTGGTCTCGAGGGCTCTGCCAATAAGCTCGGTGTCGGCGTGATCCTCCACCCGGCTTCCAGCACACTCTCTTCTCCTCCATCGCCCCACGACAGTGCTCATTCAGATGATGGACTACGAAAACAGGTCGACTCTCAGCCTGTGCAGATCCTCTCCAACCTGCGACACACGTTCGTCTCTCCTCCAGGGACAGGCTTCCTTCCCAAGGACACAGCTGCTCATCACAGAAGATGGGTTGTCCGGCTAGTCAAGCAAGCCATCAAACAGGCTGGAATCCAGATTGAAGATATCGATTGCATATGCTTCACTCAAGGACCTGGCATGGGTGCTCCGTTATCCAGTGTTGCTATCGCTGCGAGGATGCTAAGCCAGCTATGGGAGAAACCTCTGGTTGGTGTGAATCATTGTGTCGGCCATATCGAGATGGGGCGGGCCATTACTGGTGCTCAGAATCCTGTTGTTCTGTATGTCTCCGGAGGCAACACACAGGTCATTGCCTACTCTGCGCAAAGGTATAGGATCTTCGGTGAGGCTTTGGATATTGCTGTAGGAAACTGTCTGGACCGTTTCGCGAGGGTGCTGGAGATTTCCAACGATCCTGCACCTGGGTACAACATCGAGCAGCTGGCTAAAGGAGGGAAAGTGCTGCTCGAGCTGCCATATGCTGTCAAAGGTATGGATGTGTCCTTCAGTGGCATTCTGGCCAAGGTTGAGGAAATGGCGCACAGGCTGGGCAAGGATTGGAGAGATGAAGAGAGTGGAGAACTGGTCACAAAAGAGGATCTATGTTTCACATTACAGGAGACGGTCTTCGCTATGCTGGTTGAAATTACGGAAAGAGCTATGGCCCACGTAGGAAGCTCGCAAGTCCTCATTGTGGGTGGCGTGGGCTGCAATATCAGGCTTCAGGAGATGATGGGGATCATGGCTAGCGAGAGAGGTGGCAGTGTCTTCGCTACGGATGAGAGATTCTGCATCGACAACGGCATTATGATTGCACATGCTGGACTCCTGGCATACGAGATGGGCTACCGCACGAAGCTTGAGGAGACGATGTGCACCCAGCGCTTCAGAACTGATGAAGTCCTCATCAACTGGCGCGATTGAGAATGACCTCACTATCACACAGTATCACTGATCCGGTCCAGTTCTACCTGTGAATGCCTCAACAGGATTAAAAAGCCGGGATTAGTCCCTGGACTGGACCCTCGCCGAGTGGTGCAGCACAACACACCCTTTGACTTGTTCTTCGACCGACAGCCTGGTGCCGATACACTACCACGAGAAACTTGGAAGCACACTCGTAATGAGGTAGCTGAAAGACATGGCAACTCTGCGCGGCCTTCTGCGCTATGATGTACAGGAGTCTGCGCCGTCCAAGAGGCGGCTTACGACGCTAAACCCCTCGCTCCTTCACGGATGCAACTTCATCTACGCAGGGTTGCGATCACGGCCAACAGCGACACCAGTCAGCCACGACATACAGTCTGTGCGTCTTGTGGTCACTGTCAAGTATGGCATCGTAATGGGCGGCCGCAGGCACACATACCTGGCATGGAGAGCTCATGAACAGTCCGAGCACGTGACTAGAGCTTGGCATCATGCAAAAGTGAACCCAGCACATCATACCAACCACAAGAGAATCAGAGACTCAGCAATGGCACACCGCTACCTCGATACTGCTGGTCGTTATCGGGTTCGAGTCTGAATCGTGATGTCTACGGATCACGTATTTTGGTCACGATCGATCTACCAAAGTGGGGCTATCCTGACAATAGGAGCAATCGCATGCCATTGTCGACTTCACTTTCGACCTGCTTCCTTATTGGGAGTTATGAAACACGGTGCTCTAGGCAACGATGGGTTCTTCACGAATTCCCTCTCGACAATAAAGGTGCTCATTCACTCTGCGCGCAGCGCTGCCCGAGAATTGCATGGAAACTCCACACAATAGCTGGACGACATTGCGCGTTCTACTCTGCTTCGCGTAAAGAATGTGAAGACAGCTCCGTGTGTATGACGGCCAATAAGATTGGCTGTGCGAAGGTGAGGTTTGGAACGGGCATAAAACCTCGCCTTTTCTCCCTCCCAAACCTGAACTTCTTTCTCCCACACACGAACATCTTCCCACACACGAACATCTTCCCACACAGCAACGACCACTTCCATTCACAAGCTTTCAACTTCATTCACCTTTACGACCTTCCATCACCTGTCAGTATGCCTCAGCCATCTCTAGGTACATCGCACATCATGTGCCCGACTGCCGCCCAACTGACGTGACTCTCACAGCAACACTCGAAACACAGAAACTCATTCAATCAGCTATCATGTCTGATGCCGCAACTGTCACCAAGACCGAGGAGGCTGCCTTCTTCACTCTCAAGGAGCAGAAGCTGATCGTCGCCGCCATGGCCTCTCTCAAGGCGTATGTACTTTATCATTCTTCGTGCTGAGTCCTCCGTACATCGCTGACGTGACCGACCCAGGGGCACCACCATCGACATCGACATTGACAACTTTGTCAAGCTCGGCGACTTCAACACCAAGAAGACCGCTCAAAACACGTGGGGCGTTCTCAAGAAGAAGCTGCTGCCACCTGCCAATGCTGACGGGTCCGTCAAGAGTACGTTCCATGACTCACCTCATCTCCCCTTATCGAGCTACTTCACATCATACTGACATCGACATTAGTGCTTCCTCCAACCACCTCAGCCAAGACCCCGACCAAGAAGCGCACCAAGAAGGAGTCCGACGGCGAGGAGGGCGCTAATGACGAGGGCACCCCAGCAAAGAAGGCTAAGACGCCAAAGAAGACGCCAGCCAAGAAGGGCAAGAAAGCTGCGTCTGAGGACGGCGCTGAGGAGGAGGCTGCTGCAGATGATGCTTCTCCAAAGAAGAAGCCAGCTAAGCCACGCGCCAAGAAGGCTGCCGCCGCTGCAAAGGAGGAGGAGGTCGTTACCGAGGACACCGCTGCCGATGCCACGGTCAAGGCAGAGGCTGAGACTGACGAAGCCGCCGTCGACTCGAAGGAGGCCACACCACCTGTCGGTACCTCTGAGGACGCCAAGATGGAGGGCACCGCTGAGTGATAAGTCGGTCACACTTGACTGAGCACAACCATCACCCACCTCTGCTTGACATGACTTACAACGACACATACAGCAGTATTCCCTAGGTCGGCGGCGTAGCAAAAGACGGGTGATACTCATGACTTCTTTTTCACGACACCACTTCGAGCTGGCCTCAGTTTGACGATGGCAAACGGCGCATCCTGAATTGATGACAGCACTACAGCACCGGATGGTGCTACGAGGTAGATAACTATGAAATGATAAAATGCCACGATGATTCACGGACTTTCTCATGTCCAACTCCATTCCCTCTTCTGCTTGCCTCTTTCTTGACTTGTCTTGTCTCGCCACGCACGTCCATGTTATCGATCAGCCAGCAAGAAAAGAACATCCACATCTCAAATTCACGTCACCTCTGCACATCGAAAACTAACATGATCTTAAAGTCTCGATTCATCATAATTCTAATCTAACCCCTCCCTCCCCACCTCCTCCCTCCCTCGCATCCCTCACTCCTCCCCCTTCGTCCTAGCCTTCGCATTCGCCTCATCCAGCAACTGCTGATAATCCTCCTCATACCTCCGCCACACCTCTGCATCCCTCGCGACCTTTTTGCGATTCCGCATTAATTGCTCATGTGCGATTAGTCTTCTATCTGCATCGATGATGGCGCCGGCTGTCATGCCGGACATTTGGAGGAAGCTGGGAGGGGGTGTTAGAGAAATGATATTGTGGGAGAGGAGGGGTGGGGAAAGGGGGGACCTACACTTTGAATTGGAATGTGAGACCGCGGTATAAGGGAGAAAAGGCGTAGCCTGCGCCGGCTGCCACAAGGGAGAAGAGGCCCCACTGATGAGTAGAAGATGTTAGTCGATCAATAATATCAAAGGTTTGTGTGTGCAAGTATGCTCAGTTTATGCTCGATTGGTGATCTTTGCACAATACCACACCCATTTCGAGATGGGAGGAATCGCAAAATCAATGCACAAGAGCACACGAGATATTATGCGTGGCAATGAACAAGAACTTCCTCTTTCGTGAGACATGGATGAAGATAGAACATACCTTCGCCGCGCCAGCAGCAGCGCCTCGAGCTGCTACCCAAGAAGCTTCATTGATCTCCTCGTCTTTCGTCAGACTCCCATGCTTTTGCACCATCACGGCCTGTCATTCGATCCTGTTGACGATATATCAACGTACATGTTACGACAAGAAAGAGAGTATGCGTCTGAGATGTCCCGGAAGCACGTGCCGAGGAAAGCTTAAACCACGATACCGCGCGGTCCGTGCTGGATGACGATGACGGAGACAGGACAGGACAGGCCAGGCGCGTTTTTCGGGCGGACTTTAGAGGCAGACCGCCAGTAACATAGCAGAGCAGAGGCAGAGAGGCAGAAGAAGAAGCTTTGGGTCTGACATATCATTGCCGCGTTTGTGGTTCTTTCTCGTGTGCTCGCCGCCGCCTTAGTCTACTACCCAATCTGTCTGTACACCCTTCTTCTTCTTCTTCTCCATCATCCTATCCTACGCCACTACTACTGAGGTGCATCGCAACCTGTGAAAGCTCGCTGTCCATCTCCTCTGGTGCACCAGAAGAGGAGATCTCCGAGCATTGTCCCCGACACACGCTTTGCCCAATGGTCGACTTTCGGCCGCCTCAAGCTGTTCTCGGACTTGAAGGCCAGAGCAGCAACAGCGGTAGTAGTCCCAACATCGACATCTTCTACGCGACCTACCTCGCCGCTTCGAGAAAAGCAGGCAGCACGCATTCACTATGCGGTAACATCGAAGGCTGGGGTCCTCTGAGCCCTTACAGATACGATCTCACGCCATGTTTCCTCGACATCTGGATACTGGTTGTTTCGGCATGGGGCATCTTTGCGGGTCTGGCAGCGCTGTGGTGGTTATACAAGAAGACGACGGAACAGCCTGTGGCGAAGAATTGGCATTTTTATGCAAAGCTCAGCGTGATTGCGGCGCTGGTGGGCACGACGATTGCGCAGGCGGCGTTTCAGATTGAGCGCTTTGATGGCGTGTGGTTTAAGGATATTCGCTTCTGGACGACGGTTGCGAATGTGCTGAGCTTGGTCGTGGTTGGATGGGTTCAGTATGTCGAGCACTGGCGGTTGCGATATCCGCATGGCGTAGCGCTGGTCTACTGGTTGCTATTCTCGATTGTGTTTGCGGTCAAGCTGCGCAGCCTCATCTCGCAGGAACTGTTCAAGGTTCATGTTGCGTACTTTGCAGTCTTCGCGGCTAGTGTGGGTCTTGGTCTGGCTGAATTTGCTCTGGAGTGGTTGGTGCCGAAGAAGGTATCAGCTTACGATGCGCTGGGTGATGAGGACGAGTGCCCGCTCGAGTACGCCAATCTGTTCTCGAAGCTGACCTTTTCGTGGATGACACCCATGATGAAGTACGGCTACAAGGAGTATCTCACCCAGGACGATCTGTGGAATCTGCGAAAGACCGACACGACCCGAGCAACGGCTAACACGTTCGATGAGGAGTGGGAATATCAGCTTGAGAACAAGAAGAAACCAAGTCTATGGATGGCCATGATATCTTCGTTTGGCGGGCCGTATCTGGTGGGCGCGATGATCAAGACTTTGTCAGATTGTCTAGCCTTCGTACAACCTCAATTACTGAGATTTCTCATCGCCTTCGTGGACTCTTATCGACCAGGGCGAGAGCCAGAGCCTCCCATCAAGGGCGCGGCGATTGCGCTGGCAATGTTCGTGGTCTCGGTGAGTCAAACGGCGTGTCTGCACCAGTACTTTCAGAGGTCATTCGAGACCGGCATGCGAATCAAGGCTGCACTCACTGCTGCGATCTATTCGAAGAGCATGAAACTCAGCAACGAAGGGCGCGCTTCCAAGAGTACCGGCGACATCGTCAACCACATGGCCGTCGACACACAACGTCTGCAAGATCTCGCTCAGTTTGGCCAGCAGCTTTGGTCAGCACCGCTGCAGATCACGCTATGCATGATATCGCTTTACCAATTGGTGGGCGTGAGCATGTTTGCAGGAGTCGGCGTTATGGTCCTCATGATTCCCATCAACGGATTTATCGCCCGCATCTCGAAGACTCTTCAGAAGCGACAGATGAAGAACAAGGACGCCCGTACTAGACTGATGACTGAGATCCTGAATAACATGAAGTCGATCAAGCTGTACGCCTGGACTACCGCTTTCATGAACAAGCTCAATGTCATTCGTAATGATCAGGAACTGCACACTCTGCGCAAGATTGGTGGCGTTACAGCTGTCGCCAACTTTACTTGGAACACGACTCCATTCCTGGTATCATGCTCTACCTTTGCAGTCTTTGTTGCTACGAGCGGCCGCCCATTGTCTACCGATATCGTCTTCCCTGCCCTCACACTCTTCAACATGCTCGGCTTCCCGCTAGCGGTTCTGCCAATGGTCATCACTGCTATCGTTGAAGCTAGTGTAGCTGTCAACCGTTTGTCGGACTACTTCACTGCCCCAGAGCTTCAAGCTGATGCAGTCATCCGAGGTGAGACAGCTCGCGCTGGTGAGGAGTCTGTACGCATCCGCGACGCCACTTTCACCTGGAACAAGGACGAGGAGCGCAACGTGCTGCACGACATCAACTTCAGTGCTCACAAGGGTGAACTCACCTGTATCGTGGGACGAGTCGGAGCAGGCAAGTCCAGCGTGCTGCAAACTATGCTCGGCGATCTGTACAAGATTAAGGGAGAAGTTGTTGTTCGCGGTAGTGTCGCCTACGTCGCACAAAGCTCTTGGGTCATGAACGCATCGGTGCGCGAGAATATCGTCTTTGGTCATCGCTGGGATCCACAATTCTATGACAAGACGATCCATGCATGCGCTCTTACAGAGGACTTTGCAAGTTTGCCCGATGGAGATCAGACACAGGTTGGTGAGCGCGGTATTTCGCTGTCTGGAGGACAAAAGGCTCGTCTCACACTCGCGCGAGCTGTCTATGCCCGAGCTGATATCTATCTCTTGGATGACGTCCTATCTGCAGTAGATCAACACGTTGGCCGCCACATCATTGACAATGTTCTTGGAGCTCAGGGTCTTCTCGCAAGCAAGACTCGCATCCTGGGCACCAATGCTATCCCAGTCTTAATGGAAGCGCACTTCATTGCACTTCTCAAGGACGGCAAGATCATCGAACGCGGCACTTATCAGCAGCTCATGGCTATGAAGGGCGAGGTTGCCCAACTCATCAAGACGTCCAGCTCCGAGGAGAACACCGATAACGACAGCAGAGCGAGTGGTGTAGAAAGCCCCTATTCCGAAAGCACAGTTTATGAACCCGACACACCAGAGGATCCAGAGGAGACAGCTGAAGCTGAAGATGGTCTCACGCAGATGGCACCTATTCGGCCAGGAGGTACGTATCCATTCCTACCAAACAGGCTTTTGCGGAGATGCTCGTGTTCACTCAACCCGATATTGCGCCAGCACGTGCCGTATTAATCACTGGCTGGCGGGCTTTGCGTATATCATCAGGCTATACTGCTGAGCACTACTAACCTATGATCAGGTAACGGCCCGATGTCAGCCCGGAAAAACAGCAACCTCACCCTTCGTCGCGCCAGTACAGCATCTTTCCGTGGACCTAGAGGAAAGATGAACGATGAAGAGGAGAACAAAGGCAACGCCAAAACCAAGCAGAGCAAGGAGTTCTCCGAGCAGGGCAAAGTCAAGTGGGACGTCTACAAAGAATATGCCAAGAACTCCAACCTCATCGCGGTCACGATTTATATGTTTACCCTGATAGGCGCCAAAACAGCAGAGATCGGTAAGTCCCCGCTCCATCTTGCACGAAATCTCTTGATCGTGGGCGAAACGCTGGGATCGGACATGCTCGGGCAATGCGATTTGATCGCAGCACTCCGTTCGACAAGTACGATGGGCTAACGCACGTCTGCACAGGGGGTTCGGTATGGCTCAAGCAGTGGTCAGAGGCCAACGACAAGTCCGGCGGCAACCCGAACGTCACTTTCTACATCCTGGTCTACTTCGCCTTCGGCATAGGCTCCGCAGTGCTCGTTGTGCTGCAAACTCTGATTCTCTGGATCTTCTGTTCGATTGAGGTGAGTAGCTGTCCCGGGCTAGCCATCCTTCTGTTCTGGCGACGTGCAGATCGATCCCGGCTCCTGCGCGCGTGGATGCTCAGGCGACAGCGGGCCGTCTGCATGAACTTGCATGCTAACGCAGGTGTAATTACAGGCCTCCAGGAAACTGCACGCATCAATGGCGCACGCGATGTAAGTCTGATCAATGCAGGCCGCGATTTGGTGTGGCCGCTAATACTGTTGCAGATTCAGAAGCCCCATGAGCTTTTTTGAAACAACGCCAAGTGGTCGCATACTGAATCGCTTTTCTTCAGACATCTACAAAGGTATGCACGCACCACAAATATGACTAATACAGAATCATGCGCTAACCATGGAAATAGTGGACGAGGTGTTAGGTCAGTCCTTAGTGCTCGCGTAGATGCAGCCGGCCTTAGTCCCGCTAGCATTATGCAATGATCCCGGTCATGCTAACGTTGCTCCACAGCCCGCACTTTCAACATGTTGTTTGTCAATGCTGCTCGAGGTATGTGCTCATGTGGATGATAGTGATCCCATCAATATGCAACTAACAGTTTGCAGCCATGTTCACGCTCGTGATCATTTGCGCATCGACTCCGGTGTTCATCGTCCTGATCTTACCTCTTGGCGGCCTATATTGGTGGATTCAGAAGTATTACCTACGCACGTCGCGTGAGCTGAAACGCCTCGACAGTATCAGCCGCAGCCCCATCTATGCACACTTTCAGGAGTCGCTTAGCGGGATCAGCACCATCCGTGCCTACCGCCAGACTAAGCGCTTTTCGCTGGAGAACGAATGGCGAGTGGATGCCAACCTGCGCGCGTACTTCCCATCCATCAGCGCGAATCGATGGCTTGCAGTGCGCTTGGAGTTCATCGGCTCCATCATCATTTTGGCGGCTGCGGGATTCGCGATCATCTCCGTGACATCCGGAAGTGGCTTGTCTGCAGGCTTGGTCGGTCTGGCGATGAGTTATGCTCTGCAGATCACACAGTCGCTTAACTGGATTGTCAGGCAGACTGTGGAAGTCGAGACAAACATTGTCTCCGTGGAACGTGTTCTGGAGTATGCTCGCCTACCAAGCGAAGCACCAGAAGTGATTTTCAAGAACCGACCACCTGTGAGCTGGCCATCAAAGGGCGCTGTCTCTTTCAACAACTACAGCACGCGATATCGAGCAGGACTTGACTTGGTGTTGAAGAATGTGAGCCTCAACGTCAAGTCTCATGAGAAGATTGGTATGTACACTTTCCGAGATGTCCGCGGGGATAGCTCCAAGCCCTTCAAGCATAATCCTAACAATTTGCAGGAGTGGTCGGGCGGACTGGAGCTGGCAAGTCTAGTCTCACGTTGGCACTGTTCCGCATTATTGAGGCTGCAGAAGGTGACGTTTCTATCGACAACCTTAGCACAAGCGCCATAGGCCTCCACGACCTTCGAAGTCGACTCGCTATTATTCCGCAGGACGCTGCCTTGTTCGAGGGCACAGTGAGGGACAATCTTGACCCAGGCCACATTCATGATGACACGGAACTGTGGAGCGTACTCGACCATGCCCGTCTGCGTGACCACATTGCATCAATGAATGGCCAGCTGGATGCACGTGTCAATGAAGGTGGCTCCAATCTGAGTCAAGGTCAGCGACAGCTGGTGTCGCTTGCAAGAGCTTTGCTCACACCAAGCAATATCTTGGTTCTCGATGAAGCTACAGCGGCAGTTGATGTCGAGACTGATGCCATGCTTCAGACCACGCTGCGATCCAACATGTTCAAGGATCGAACGATCATTACGAGTGAGTCCATCTTCGTTTCGAGCTCAATGAGTCTGCGCTAACCCAACTTTTCTAGTCGCGCATCGCATCAACACTATTCTCGATAGTGATCGCATTGTGGTACTACAGAACGGCAGTGTCAAGGAGTTCGACACGCCTGCAAAGCTGGTTCAAAGCAAGGGCCTGTTCTACGAGCTGGTCAAGGAATCAGGATTATTAGGACAGGTAGACATGACTGGCACTCAATAGATGATCACGATAATATGAAAAGCTCGATTGCTACGACACCCACTCTACACGTTGTGCATTCGCGGGCCGTGAGATGTCACTGCCATGTGCAGCCGTTGTTGGCGTTTGTGGCGCTCACGTGCATAACTGCCGTGCGCCTTCAGGTCAGGTTGTGATCACAACATGACCACATTGCATTCCATTTGCTGAGCTACGATCGAACCGCTTGAGCGCGAGCATGGCGAGTGCGGCCCGGTCTGTCTCCCTTGCTCACATCTTGATGCGCGGAAGTGGTCCCCCGAAACACACCCTTGCTGAGCAATATCGATCAAGAGTCCGACCGAATCTAGGCAGATCTTCGTGGGCGGCCATCTCGTCCGGCGAAGCTCGCCGATGCCCTACTTTCTACTTCGTTCGGCGATCTCAATGGTTGTTTTGCTTCAGCTTGATGTGCAGGCATTCTTTGATCGCGTACGGCCCGATCAGATCCAAGGCCAGCCCAAACTGCTTTCGGTAATCACATATCCCTGCTGTAGAGTCGTCCTAAACATCAAGCTGGATCTCTAGCAGCGATCTTTCACTCTATTTGCATGTTGTAGAGCAAAAAGTCGAAGAAACACATAGCAGCAAGAGTGCACAAAGGGACATGCCGCGCTCAGCGCGCCTTTTCGAAAAACATTGTGTGGCTTCTGCAATGCAGACATCCATATTACCAGAACCAAGAATCTGCCGACAAGCGGGCCGCACAGCTTGCCGCTGGACAACCCGGGTCGTCTAGCCAGCCTCACCTCGCACGACAGAGATGCAAGGCTCAGTAACACGATGCAGTAGCAGGGGTCCATACTGTGGTTCTAGCTGCTCGTACTGTGTACGTCTAGTTACATAGATCGGTTGCGCGGCCATCGCATTCATATCTCAGCGCCAAATCTCCGTCATAACCGAACCAAGCCTGGTATGGGGGTTGCTGTTACTACGACAGACTATAGAGATGCACTACGCTGCTGAGGCTACACAACATCGTTCGGTTGATCGCGCTGCACTATCGGAGACTGTCTTCCACGGCCTTTCCCGTGCAGATGTGCATGGATTGCTAGTACTGGAAATCTCGTCTAGATGCGTCAACATTCCGAACCGCACCTCCCCAGATCGATGGCGATCGCTCACTGGCCATTCTGATGCGCATTACGACTTTGCGTCTCTTGAATCGGGAGTAGTGTGCCGCCTCACTGGCGCTACGGACCATTCTTTTGTGCCTGGATCTAGGGTGCACGCAATGCGGCTGCTGCGCTGGCAGCTGAATCGCTGACCAGCTCGAGAGTCCCCGAGACCAGGTCCCGCTCGCCTGCTCGATTTCCCTACTGACTAACGCTTTTGCCGCTGTGAGTGGCGCCGTGAAGGTCTCGGCGTGGGAGGACTTTTGGTTTATAGTGGTCACGAATCTGATCTGGTGAGGATGCTAGTCAACTGAGTGGGCATAGATTGGATCTAGGTACGACAACCTCGACAGGGCCCTGATGGCATCGGCTGGCTGGCGGATGTACCTGAGCGTGGTATCAAACTGGAGATCTGGTGCACCGACCCTCGACCCTCTTCTTGTATCCAGTCCTTTCTGATCGTAGAATCTCTTACAGTGTTCCACCTTACTGTGCACAGGGATTCGGCACCGGATCCACACGCCTGACATCTGTCAAAAACTGATGCACGTCCATGCGAGAGGCAACCTGATCCAGTGCTGTCCTTCTTATTGAGCCCATATCCCACACCGCTTCGTTGTTGTGAATGCAACCTGTGCTTCAGCTCGAACACCTCTGATTCAGACCCTTTCTGTCATACACATACCGATCCAAGCATTTCACGTCAAGTTGAAGTCGACCCAACCAGTCCTTACGATACCCTCACACACCACACCGACTTCTAGATACCGACTGGACGCCCAAAGCTCAGACACCAACACGCACATTCCCCGAGGTAACGGTACAGCAGCTTCGTTCATGCACCAAAGTAACCCTATCCTGATGTTTGGCATGAACAGGAACCAACGGCCCGAAGCAAGGAATCGCGTCTTCACGAGAGCATTCTCACGACCTGGAAGCAATTAGAGTAGGAACATCGATGATAGATGCATATCATAGATGGCTAACATGTCTGTACTCAGCTCAGTCGCACGTTTAGGCCCGCTTCTCGCTCGAGCACGCTTGCGGACCAGGATCTGATCACATATCCTTCGTTCCAGCACTAGCCGTAACTCGTGCAATGGTGGTCGTACACAACTTCTCCAAACGCCAGAAAGGAACCAAGACGATGGAAACCCGCGCGGTTGCTCGCTTGGAGCAGGTACGCTGTGACCTTGACAATCGCGCGAACTTGTACTGACTAGCACAGTCTACCGAGAACGTCAAGAGTGTTCCCGATGATCGTCAAGCCTTTGCTTGGGTGGACCTCGATGAACGAGGCAATGTTCGCATTCACGCTTCAGAGCGAGTCAAAGGATATTTGGACGAAATGATGCTCAGCAACCAGTTCCAGCAAGCGTACGAGCAATCTAGGAATGTATCCGCTTCCAGCTCAAGACGAGGCACCCAAGTCATAGATGAAGACGATCTACAGCCAGACGACTCGATGGACTACACGACTGTCACGCCAATCAAGCCTCTACCCAAAGTTCGTGGTCGACGCGTCTTCCAGCAAGCAAAGCAGAGAGGTCGACCCATGATGCCACGTCCTGTGCCAATGAGTGTGTGCCGGACTCCATCGCCTCCCGAAACACCAATTGAGTCAGTCGTCGCCTCGCCAGCAGAGATCCAGCTCCAGCCACGAAAGCAGATGAAGTCCTTCCGCATCGACGATAGCGAGGCTGTAGTCGATTTCCTAGTGAGCAGACTAAAGCGGATGCAGCAGTTGGCCGACAAGAAGATTGCCAAGGCATGGATCAAGGGAATCTGCCCAAAGAAGCAAGCCAAGTTCCCATATCAGAACAACAAACAAGAGAAGGAGACCGGTATCAAGCCAGAGGTTCCGGCTTGGTGGCCCGACGTTGACACTGTGTGCCGCTTCATTGAACCAGACCACATCAGACGGGAAGGTGAGTCGTGCTTATCTCCTCTCAGCGACTATTGCTGACATCTGTTCAAGAACGCATGCGGCTTTGCCTACACTTGCTTCGCCTTCGTCCAACCCCAGCTCAACTTGAGCAGTGGAACCGCTTCGATACAGCGCCAAGCAAGACTCACCAGCTGCGTGGCTGGACCGCGTGGCTTAAGGAGTTAGCGGGACCTGAGATCTTCGAGGATCTGCCTCGAGAACCTTGCCACCGCACAAAGTACCGACGCAACCTGATGGCGCAGATGTACGAGGTGGCAGAGATGGAAGAAGAGTACCTGGAAGGTGGAATAGGTATGTCCGATTGCGATCGCGACTAGCCCTGTCATCGGCACTAACAAAGTCTGTAGATGGAAGCGAAAAATTCATGTACGAGGAAGAAGACGAGGAGCGCAGGAATTACCTTGCGAAGCGATCTAGACGTCCATCAACGGCATCGACACCAGATTATGAAGAACCAATCACCCGCTCAGCGTCTTCAAGCTGTAGCAGAGGACCTGCAAAACGCGCCCGGCGGGATTCAGTGCCAACCAATGCAGAGAAGATGGAGCGTCGTGGCTCAGACCGCAAGCCAGATCTTGAAATGATCGACGCTCAGTCTGCTGGACCTATTGTCTTGGATCAGGATATTCCAGGTGGCTTTGAACCGCTTCCACAACACAATATGCCACAGCGTAAGGTCGAGTCGGGCCCTTTGTCGGGTTTCGTCTCGCAGCCTCCACATTCCAATGCAGGAAAGCTCCAGCATCACACGCATGGCCTGCCTCAACATGGCAACTGGCGTGGCTTTGATCACCTCTCCGAATGGCAGGAGCCCAATATGCCTTCTCAGATTCAGACAGCTCCGAACACATTCCCCGGAAGGCAGGACTTCGAGTTCCCACAATACCA
Source organism: Septoria linicola (assembly GCA_024114885.1). Taxonomy (NCBI): domain Eukaryota; kingdom Fungi; phylum Ascomycota; class Dothideomycetes; order Mycosphaerellales; family Mycosphaerellaceae; genus Septoria; species Septoria linicola. The sequence goes on from CP099420.1 coordinate 3,386,843, forward strand.
GCAAGTCCAGCAGCCATTCCTAAACCACATAGGTCATGTCTCGCAACCAGAATTCCACACGGTCCCAAATACGCCAGTGTTCTCCTCAGCTGGAATGGTGTCTATGCCAATGGACGCATATCCCATGCAACCAGGGCCTATGTCTCAGCTGCCTGCAGATCAGCACTACGCGATGACTATGGCGCCGGCGCAGTACTTCATGCCAGCTCATACAGATCACGCTGTGGCCGACTTTCACCCTCCCACGAACATGGCCACTCATCACTACCAGCAGCAGCAACCGGACGTTTTAGCCGAGCGGCACATGGCTCCCATGCAATCTGTGCAGAATCAAGGCATGCCGATGAATCAACCACTCCAGTGGCATCACCATCATCACCAGCAACGCCACCACTAGAGCTTCCGACAGATCCTCGACCAGCAGTCCCGACTCCAGTCTGGTATCTTTATTCTTGACAGCGTTACAGCGAGCGAAAGCGTCCTTTTGGTCAGCCCTGCCAGTTCTTGGGCAGCGTATTGATATTCCATCATGCACATTGTACAGTATCATCCCCACTTTCGGCTCGTATCGCGTTGGATTTGCTTTGCGTTAGACATGAGAAACGAGCGACGAAGACATGATAGCCAATGACGATACTTGGTATTTGCCGCAGCCTGCATGGCCGGCACTAGTGTGGTAGATAATCTTTGCTCATCTTCAGGTAGCTTCGGATATATGGTGCATTGGGGTAGACAAAAATGGCAGGAGTGTTTATACAGCACGATCTTGTTCACTTGATTTCGGTCTGTGCAAAAAGTGAGGTCGCAAGATAGTTCTAGCGCAAGAGAGTTTGAGCACGTGCCAATTATTCGAACGGCTACGGCCGAACCGTGGGCTTGTCTCCAACGCGTGGTCGCGAAGTTCGCATCTTTGTCTACCATCATCGCCATGGCTGGCCCATTTCCGTTCGCTTAATCCGGACAGTCGATTCTTGGATCAAAGACCACATGACTGACGATCCAAATTACTCCCAACTCGGCAGCCATGTCGACAGGGAGAGCTCGAGGGCGCGGTCGCGGCGGTGTTCTGGCGGCGCCGAGGACGACAATGAATGGAGCTCCAACTGGACCGGCTCGAGGTCGCGGCGGCAGAGTGAATAGTGGTATGCGACCAGCGTCGAATGCGACTCGGGGCGGATTCGGGACGAATGGAAGAGCGAGTCCGTTCACAGCCAACAAGATAGCTCGGGGGAATGCTTCGAAGCAGGCTTCACGGACGGGCTCTGCTTCGGGCGGCGCATCCGCTACAGCTGGCAGTGCGGAAATGCGATATCAAGCAGTAAGTCTCCCGGTCCCACAAGACGACTGACGGCCCACAGAAAGTGACTCCAAACAGCTCAAAACGGCCCGCGATCAAGAGCGCAAAGATGCGATCCGACAGGGCTTGATGTCCGACCCGAATAAGCCCATGAAACTCAGCGAAGCGATCACGCCCGTGGGAATATGCCAATCCATGTGCGCCGAGTTCGAAAGACTGCAGCGGGTGGTGCAAAGAGATGTGTGGGACGAAGAAAAGGTGGGTGGAGATGGCAGAGCTCTAGCTTGAGACATAACCCTGATACCGGCTCATAGATCCCCGATTTCAGTCCAGATGCATCTCCCGAGGAATCTGTAGATGAGAGTCGCATGGTGAAAAAGTTCAGACGCTCAGCAGCAGGAGACGAGGCGCAACTGCCGTCAGATCTACGGCCTCCGGCGGTCTTGAAGAAGACATGCGACTATCTGTTCCACGACATTCTCAGCGAGGCGAAACTTCCAAAGGTCCACCATTTCGTTTGGGATCGAACGCGAGCTATCCGAAATGACTTTTCGATACAGCAATTATCGAAGGCAGACGATCTGAGCATTGCCATAGAGTGCTTTGAGAGGATCGCACGATTTCACATTCTTTCATTACATCAATTGGCTCTCGAGGAGAAGCCCTATTCGGCCTACGACCCGAAGCAGGAACGCGAACAGCTGGACAAGACTCTGCTATCCCTCATGCAGTACTATGAGGACTGTCGCGGACGAATCCCACTACCTAACGAAGCCGAGTTCCGGGCTTACTGCGTGCTTTTCCAGCTTCAGGATGCCACTCCTGATCTTGAAGATCGAGTTCAGAGCTGGCCACGGAACATCGGCAGGGACCAGCGAGTACAACAAGCGTTGAAAGTCTATGCCGCAGCCTGCAATACTTGGGATGCCCAAGGACCATTCACGGGTGCTGATCGTACACCGCACGTGATTGCTAGACACGACTGGGAAAGCTTTTGGCAACTAGTGAAGTCTCCGAAAGTGTCTTACCTGATGGCTTGTGTGGCGGAAATCTACTTCAACGTGGTTCGAAAAATGGTGCTGAGCGGCATAATTCGAATCACGCGAGTCAAAGGTACTGGCAACACAGAATGGACACTTTCGAGCATGGCTAAGCTCTTCTATTTCGACGACGATCAGCAACTGGAAGACTTTTGTGCTCGCTTCGGACTCGAATTCCAGGATCTTGACAGTGGAGAAGATCGGTATTTGGATATCAGCCGGGTCACAAACAGGACACTTCCACAGGAGGACGCTGGCGGCCCAGCACAACTGAAATCGTACTTGGTGGAAAGCAAACGAGAGCGTCGAGCACTGTCCGCTGTTATTGACGGTCTCAGTGTTCGGCAGGCAAGAGAGCAGGGAATGATTGCGGAGGAGGAAGATGAAGATTGTGAGGAAGATATGAATGACGCCGAGGTTGAGAATGGTGTCGAGAACGAAGAAGACGAGGAGGATACATTGTTTGTGCCTGAAGCGAAGAAGGAAGAAGTCTCTGCTGTGCCCAAGTTATCATTTGGCCAGCCGACGAGCACGAGTCCCTTCGGTCAACCGTCGTCTACTGCACCGTCTGTGTTTGGCCAGCCATCTTCAACTCCATCGATCTTTGGTCAGCCGTCATCTGCTCCATCTGCATTTGGACAGCCGTCGTCCACTGCGTCGCCGTTCAGCAAGCCCTCAAATGGGTTCGGACAGCCCTCGCAGAGCGCGAATCCGTTCGCGTCAGTATCTGCAAAGCCGGCGGAAAGCAACTTGTTCAAGACGACGCCTGCAGCTCCATCGCCTTTGCCGGCGACAGCCCCTACGAGTACTGTTGGTCTGGAAATTACTAGTCCACCAACCACTTCTGGTGAGAAGGAGACGTCAAAATCAGTCTTTGGAATAGGCAACACCTTTGGTCAGACACCCGCGAGCAGTGCTCCCAGCCTGTTCGCGCCAAAGCCGGCGGTGACCCCGACCGACAGCGCTGCGCCCAGTCTGTTCGCATCAAAGCCAGCAGCAACACCTACTGAGAGCGTGAGCGCTGCACCAAGCCTCTTTGCGCCAAAACAAGCGCCGAACGCGATCTCTGCAGAGTCCAGTGGCACTACCACGCCATCTGCTCCGGCTCCTGCTTTGACGAACCCATTTGCGAGCGGCTCATCGACTTTCACATTCCCTCCGCTCACGTCGACGGAGCAAAAGCCGCTTTCGCCGCCATTGGAGCAGAAGACGACGTCTCAGCTTGGTCAACCTTTTGGAGCTGCAGCGAGCGCGCCAAGCCAGCCCGTGCAATCTGAAACGAAGCTCAATCCACCACCTCAGTCTCCGACTCAACCTCATCCGCCGACATCGAACTCGCCCTCGCAAGCACCGCCAACTTCACCTCAAGCGGGGTCATCTTCGCCGCCACGTCGACCATCGGCTTTTGACACCAAACCAAAGCGGCCGTCACCGCTCTCAATTTCTTTCACTGCAAGTGAAGAAACACCTGCCGATAGCGCTCCAACACAGACTTCGAGCGAAGGACTGAAGCCACCGCAACGCGAGTTGTTCCCGCAGCGACAACTTCAGCCGTCAACAGTCGCGCCTTCCCGCCCCGTGTCCACGGCAGCTGAATTTGATGCGATCATCACGCGACTCGCGAAGGAGCTGGTCGAAGATCCCACAACCGGCTATCTTCAGCAATACATCGACTTCTGCGTGCGCAGTCTGGTCACCGAGGTGCAAGAGAAGGTTTACTTCGAGCGCATCACCAAAGAAGCCGACGACTTCAGACAGTTCTCCTTGGAGGACAAATACGGAAAGAGGTGGCGAGAAATTTCGCGCACCCGACGGCTCCGAAGACAGCAGAAGATTCGCAGAGAACGACAACAGCGCAGACTCCGGGCGTCGCAGGACCAAGATATGGGGAACAGCGTCAGCGTTATCGACACATCGTCGCGGCACTCGAGCCGAGCTGCATCAACCACTGCGCGTGAAAAGCCAAACAAGCAGGCTGCTGTTGACGCAATGTTCCGGTCCACGAATGGAGGCAGTCGCTTTGGCGCCGATAAACAGGCAAGAGCTGGCAGTAAACGATCTGCAGAGTCCATTGATAGTGGCTCAGTTACATCTCTGCGCGAGATTGGACACAAGCGGGCCAAAAGCACAAGTCATACTAATGGCAGTGAATCGACAAGAGTTCAGACGACGACTGGCGGTCCTGATCCTGATGTCCTGAAGCGCTCCTCGTTCCTGGGATTTTCACTTGCTGGCGATGGCGCGCACGACACGAGCACCAGCACGACGAAATCAACATACTTCCGCATGAAAGCAATGGGTCTGAAGCCCACTGCGACAGCTAGCACTGGCGCTGAACGTGGCGTCAAGCGATCTCGGTCTGAGTCGCTCGATGCTGCATCCGCTAAGCTGAATACCTCTTCGCTTGCGCGGCTTGACAACAACGACCAAGACCGTGCTCTTATGCCACCGCCATCAGCCAGGTCTGTTCGCTCAAAACCCGATGACGATGACGAGGCACTGTTTGCACGACTGCGAGCAGCCAGAGAGGCGCTCAAGGAAGGTGAAGGCTTCATGAGGTCCGAGATTGCGAGGAAGGACGGACTTCACCGCAGCAGAAGTGCTTCGCAGTCTGACGGCGAATCACCGTCCTTGGAACGAGCTCGTGCAGAGGCTAGACTGAGGTCATCACACAATTCTGACTTTGGAGTGTCAGTCAGTAATCGTGAGGTTCCTGCCTATCGTCTCCGCGAGAGTCGATTCGTGCCACGTGAGCAATACTCTAAAGCGATTGAGCGCGCCAACGAGATTCGTGCCTCAAGATCTGTTCCGGGCAGTCGACCAGCGTCACGCACAGAGGAGCGCGAGACTGACACGCCATCGACCCAGGCAGTACCGAACCCAGCCCAGACACCAGGCAAGAGCCACTCGCACGACTTTGAATCCTCTCTCGGCCAGAGTCAAGCCAACAGCAGCTCAGCGGGCACTTTATCGCAACCTGCGCGGGTTCCTGCTGATACGGGTCCAACCTCCACATTCGGCGCTTCGACAGGTTTTGGATTTAGCTCTCATGCTGCTACTGTACGGCCAAATGACTGGGGAACAGTCAAGGCTCCGAATCCCTTCTCGCAGTCGTCGTCATTTGCTTCGGCAGTCAACACGGGCTCGAACCCTTTCCTACAGACTCGGTCTCAGGACCAGGTCAATGGTCCCTTCCAAGGCACAACTTCTAGTCATGACGTGCAGACAACACAACTGTCTGGCTTCTCTGGCTTTAGTCAGCCCAGTCACAATCAGTCATCCCTGGAACAGCGTGACACCACATTGGCTCAGCAGCAAACATGGGGCTTCACTACCGCCCCAGAAGAGCTTGAGCAGACCCAGGACCATACCATTCAGCCAGATCATATCCCAGATGCGCTGTCCGCGAGCTTCGGCCAACACGCATCCGCGAACTCCTACATGCCGTCACAAGCCGCTTCAGCAGCCATATCGTTGCTGTCCGACAACGAAGACGAGGCACCAGCTTCAAACAGCCAACCTGAGGAGAATGAAGCATATGGCCAGGCAGACTTTTTCAATCAGGTCAATGCAGCTGCACAGGTCGATGACATGCTTGACGCTGAGGACGATGGCGGCCAAGACGATGTCAGCATTGACAATGCTGTGGGCCACCAGACCGGGTATGCTGGTAAATTTGCTGCACTCGCCGAATATGACGATGAGGAGGATGAGGAGGACCAGTCAGCATTTGACGAAGACGATGTGCGGGAGCAGCATCCTACAAGCTACCTGAATGCCACGCCCCTCGCGGAAGAGGAGCTAGACGACGATGACGAGGAAGACGTGGAAGACGGCGAATCCGACCTTCCCAATGGCCGCTACATGGGCGAGTACCCAGACGAAGAAGAAGGCTACGCCGATGGCGACGTCGAAGACGAGGGAGACTTCGACGAAGATGGCGAAGACTATGACGAGGAGGAAGAAGACGAGAGCGATGCTGAGCCTGGCATGTACGCAAATGCCTACCAGAACCAGTACGGTCGACAAGCGTACGCCGCTCCACCGAAGCCGCAGGTCAATGAGGCTCTGCAGAAGGTTGGAAATGACGAGAATGAGCCTATTGAGCTCAGCGACTAGGATAGATGAGTAGTCGCTTGTACAGTAATTGTGGTGTACATGGCGGAGGCTTGATATGATAGAGGCGACAAAGCCATTAGCGCGCATAGCAGGAAGTGGAATCCAGCGCAGGTAGAATGAAATCGTGATGAGCTACCACTGAAGAGACTGAATCAGCTCCAATTTCTCTTCTCAATCACGTTGGAATGTGTGTTTTGTAGCGTGGGATCTCCTCTTCTTGTTCATGACTCGCGCTTAGGGTTTACTAAATTAAGTCATGGTACTGATGGTGGCGAGGTCAAGAACATCTGCTGCAGTATGTGAGTAGCAGGGTCGATCACAAGTAGTCTCTTCCTATTGCTTGACCATTACGGAGCGTCCAGCTAGCTCTACGCTGACAGAGAGTCCATGTCGTAGAATTAGCAAAATTGTGGAAATGGTCGAGCTTTGAAAATGTCTATCTCAACATCTTTGTATCGCACCCACACTCATGTCTGGGGTACAAGGTTTGAAATATGAAGCTGAGTCTTCGATTATGCGGATCGCTCTATGGACTATTTGATAGCGAGCGTTGCCTACGGGTAGGACAAACAATAGAGCTCAGGGGCTCAGCTCAATAGCATTATCAACATTCGATCCAGATCTCACAGAATGTTTCTCAAGCAGCACCCTCAGCCACGCCCCATAAGCCGCCCACATCTCACCACCAGGCCTTACACTCCACTTCTCGCAAAACCTCAACAGCGCTTCATACCGCTCCTTTGCTTCAGCCCCGGTAGCAGCCAGCGTCTTCGCCAGATCTACAGGACACAAATACGGCGGCTGCGCACCATCTTCACTCAAGCCTGCTGTGCCTTGCATCACGCAAGCGTAGTACACGCAATGGCCCATGCCTACGCAGTGTCCGACTTCATGCGAAGCGGTTTTGCAGAGGCGCGAGAACCAGAGACCTTCTTGAGCTTCTCGCGTGCGTTTCCCTGTTTTGAGGGTATGTATATATGCGTCGACTGCGGCGAGCATGGCAGATGTCGGGTCTGAAGTCCTTGCGGAGGTCTTCGATTTTGCTCGTTTTGGAGGAGGCCGTTCGAGTGCTTCGCCTTTACATACCGCGTCGACGAATGCTTGGCAGTGGCTCAAAGGCCATACGTGCTCTGTTTCGACCTCCTGAAGCTTGTCTACAGCTGGATTGTAGCGCGAGCTACAGACTAGTGCCACTCTGCTACCGCCATATGCTCGGCCGCAGCAGAAGTCGTCTGCTTCGTCTTCGTAGAGATCGTGGTCGACTAACATAAGGATAGCGTAGGCATCTTTTGGTAGGATGGCTATTGCGGCGTCTAGTAAGTCGTTCAGGTTGAGCTGCTTGCTGTAGAGGTCGCCTATGCATGGCCGATAGCGGATTCCGATGGCTTCAGTACCGATGTTGAGACCGATGCGGTCACGAGCAGGGGTATTGCGGTTCGGTGCTTCAGACTCATTCCATGGCATAAATTCCAACGGCGATCCCTCGTACAATTTGACCCTGAGCGGATGATAGAAAGCCTCAAGATACTCTCGCACATCCTCGGTTGCTGGTGGCGAGAGCGCTTGGGAGCCAGACTGAGATCTAGCGACGCCTTTCTTACCAGCGTTGATGTTTTGTGGCATGGTCCAGTCACGAACGTGTTCGGCTCCAGAAGCATAGCCTGGAGGCGGTACAACATAGATCGTGCGCCTCTTGCCGGTGTGAGCAACTCGATTACGAATGCTCTGCCACGATCGCATGCTCTGGCCTTTTGTCTTGGGATCGAATGATAGTTCATCGCCTGGTAAGATCAATGGTGCTGGGAAGGTAGTCGTCTGGTCCCGTCCTGAGCGAGTGTTGGAGCTCGACTGTGCAGCGATCATTCTCTCATGTTGACTTGGTCTCTTATACCCAGCTTCCTGGGCATGGGTAGAGGGCTCTAGTAGCAGAGCTTCGTGCTTGCATCCGGACATGACTGTTGTACGACAGAGGAGGAGAGAGAAGAAGACCTTACATTTATAATTGGTGCTGCAAGCTCAAACAGCTGCTCGGCGCCATGGCCCAAAGTCTACTGTTCCTGCCGCTAGAGATATTCGGTGCATCTGCTATGCCGCGGATGACGAGTCACGGGAAGGACGACAGAATCTTGTAGTCGTTGTTGTCGTCGCTGGCGCGTTCACGTCGCGCTTGGGATCGTGGTGCCGCTGCTGCCTGCTATGGGTCTTGGCATCTCGGACAGCGCCGCCGCTAGTTGATGACCGAACTATCTGCAGACAGCTCACTTTCCTAATCCGGCAGAGCGCAATTCTGGCTTGAATTCCGAGTAGAGCCCACCGAGTAAACAATACTGAGGCATCTCAACACGCATGAAGCTCTCTATCGTGACATTGCATGCATCTGACTGACACTACATCAAAACACATCTCGTAAATGCTAACAGCTTTTCGAACATCCATCTATGCCTGTAGTCCAAACGCCACGCTGAAATCAATCCACCAAGATTTCTTCTCTACCGCTTGTTGAAGTTGAGATACCTGCTGCCGATGAATAGCAAGATCAAATTACTACCAATAAATGCCACCAAGATGCCAAGGTCTCTCCAGCGGTTATCGAACGAGATGCCCAAGGGCTCGTAGAATTGGTCTCCGACGCTGTAGGCGCAGTATCCACAGTTGGAGGTGGAGTTGTCGACAATGTAGCCTGGACCGCCAGCGCTGAAGAAGTTGGACATGTAGTCTCCACAAGTCTGGCCTTCGGGCGCAGTGAATCTATTAAGCTCAGCATCAGTGCACACGACGGGCTTGTTGTGCAGCTCAGTAGACACGAGTCCTGCAATCAGACGAGTGAAAGGGTCCAACTCGTAAAGCCAAGATCGCCAGAAACCAGGAATCTGCGGCTTGGGAACGGTGACACCGCAGAATAGAGCGAAGATGATGATCAAGAACGGGTTGAGCAACACAGCGATGAACGTGCTAGGCGTCAAGGCCGAGACCATCTGGCCGAGGGTGACCGAGAACAACTCCGTGATCAGGATCATGAAGAAGTTGTATCCTGCTCTATCGGAGGCCGAGCTGAAGGCTGGGATGTAGTAGAGAGGAAGGAAGAAACCGACAGCACAGATGATGCTGTATGGGATTTCGGCCAAGACCATTGAGAGGGCGAATGGTAGCTGCTTGTAGGTCTTGCTGGCGGCCTCGCGGTAGTAGATCAGTCGAGAAAGATCATACTTGGGCTCGACTTGCGCCAAGATGAGCGCTGGCAGAACAGTGACCTGGAAGATAATGAAGACTCTGTACTGCAGCGATGTCCGAGACTCATCGAGCTGCAAGAACATGAGACCGGTAAGCAATGCAATGATGACGTGGTTGAAGAGACGAGTGAAGCCATAATTTGGCGATCTCCAGAAGGCCTTGTGGGTGCGGAGCTGCACGGTCTTGATCTGGTGCCAGAGGGGTGTCGCGAATTCCTTTTGGTCCACAGGTGGCTGAGAGCCGACTTCCGCGATACGCTCAGTCTTGATACGGAGGATCTCTTCCTTAGTTGCTGCCAGCTCTTCCGAGTCGCGCCAGATCTCGCCCCAGTCCTTGTCACCGATGCGTGCAGCCTGTCCAGCTCCAATGGCATCGAGCATCCATTCAGCTGGGTTGGCATCTGGTGGACAGTCTGCACCGTACTTGTGGAAGTAGCCTCGGAGAGTGGTGGCATCCTTGCCAATGTCTCCAAAGTACACAGTCTGGCCACCTCTCTGAAGTAAAAGTAATCGGTCAAAGTTCTCGAAGAGGGATGCGTTCGGCTGATGAATGGTGCAAAGAATGGCTTGTCCAGCTCCGGCAAGCTTGCGCAAGAATCGCACAATATTAAAGGCAGACTGCGAATCAAGTCCGGATGTCTGCGAGAAAAGTCAGCAAGATCACATCATTAGTAAGACATACAAACACTCACCGGTTCGTCCAGGAACAGCAGAAGCTCTGGCTTAGCGGCAAGTTCAACACCAATAGTCACACGCTTGCGCTGCTCGACTGCAAGTCCTGCCTCAGGGCTACCGATAATGGCGTCGGCGATCTCCTCCATCTCGAGCAAGGCGATGATTTCCTCGACATACGAGTACTTCTCCTCCAGCGGCGTCATGTAAGGCTGGCGTAGGACGGCAGAGAAGCGAAGAGCTTCACGCACGGTCTGTGTGCCCTCATGGACATCGAGTTGTTCTGCGTAACTAGTACCACGTTGGAACGCGGTACCAGGAGGCTTGCCGTCGATAAGCTTGTCACCGGTGATGACTCCGATGCTCTTTCTGGAAGCTAGCACATCGAGAAGTGTCGTTTTGCCTGCGCCGGAGGCACCCATGAGCGCAGTCAGCTGTCCTGGCTTGACATAACCAAAGATATTGTTGAGCAGTTGGAGCTGACCAGATGGCACTGGTACTTCATAGCACAAATTCTCCCAAGTGAGCACAGCCTTAGACTCGATAGACAGATCTGAACCGCCTGCCTCACCCTCCTTGCGGCTGCGCTTTTGTCTCTTTTCAGCAAGAGCATCGTTCAATTGCTTGCGCTCCTTGTCTTCTTTGGCGTAGAAGGTAATGGTCTTGCCTCCAGCACCCCACTTGATGTACTCGCCAAGGAAAGCATTCGAGATCAGGAAAGCAGTCACGAGAACGACAATAATGCCCCAATTGCGCCACAAATCCCGTGGGAAGTACTGGAAAGCAGTCTCGACGTAGCTGGTACCGGAGACTGTCGATGTGCCTGCAGTGCTGCCGGCTAGTGTGCATGTCTGGTGCGCGATGTCACCATAGCCGGGGCCGTACGGAATGAGGGATGTTCCAACACACTCCAAGTCGAGCCTCTTGAACTCATTCATCATCATGGCCGAGAAACCCAGTCCCACTGCATTGATGTAGAAGATCCACGAAAGCCACACCTGCTGGCTTGGGTATTGTATCAAGTAGCCTGAGGTCAGCACGAAAAGTGTGATGATCGTTGCAGCGAACTTGATGGCACTGTCGAAGTCGGGACATAGACAGCCGACTGTACGGAAGAACAACGTAATGGCGAGGTAACCAGTGACGATGACCAAGTAGAATGTGAAGAATGCCCCAGCATCGTAAACCAGACCACACATGAAGTAGACCATGATCGAGAAAACCAGAATCTGTGCAGCCGCGAATGCTAAATCGACCAGTATCTGCGCAATCCACAGTGCAGACGGCCGATGGAAGGTGTAAGCCCTGTGTTTGTTGACGATTCCACGACCCATCATCACAGTCCCGAGTTCACCGAAAGCTTGGAAGCAGTTGAACAGCAGCGCAATGAACAGTACACCTCCACGAGTGAAAGCGCCGGCGCTAGTCTTTGGTTGCTGAAGCCACACAGTACCAATGACAATGGCAATGACGATAGATGTGATCCAGGAGACGACGAGGGAGAAGCGATCTTGCCACTTCAGGATGAATTGTCTCTTCATCAGAGCCCATGTTTGCAGGTAGAAGGGAATGGAATAGACAGATTTCTGAGGAGCGTGGCGTTTGCCTTGCAGAACAGCTGTCTTGAAGTCCTCGTAGACGTGCTGCTCTTCCTTGACTCGGTTCCGCCATCTGCTCATCTCTTCGTCTCGCATGGTGGCGTAGTTGGACTTCTCGAAGGCTTCTACGAGATCATCTGGTGTTGATGGCACATCTGCCGAGCTGCGTCCAGAGGCGTACTCGCGCTCGAACTCGTCTGTACAACCTGTAAGGTAGTCGGGCGTGGTCTGTCGTGGCTTCTCCAAGAATCCGAGTCCCTCAAAATATGATCTGGCTTCCTGTGCTGGGCCGAAGAAGACCTGTCGGCCTTCTGCAATGACCATGACCTTGTCGAATTGCGAGTAGATGTTCTCCGATGCTTGGTAGAGCGACACGAACGTAGTGGTGTGATAGATGTCAGTCATGATGCGCAACGACTTGGCATAATCCAGAGCAGTCGAAGCATCCAGACCACGAGTGCTGTTGTCGTGACTGCAGACGGAACCGCCTGTGATCATCATCTCGGCAATGGAGACTCGCTTCCTCTCTCCACCAGAGATACCACGAACGAATGGGTTGCCGACGATCGTGTTCTTGGTGTGCTCGATGTTGAACATGCGCAGCAGCATGTCGACGACCTTGTCCTTGAACTGTGCTGGGCTGATACCACCCGGTCTCTTTCCAGGCACCTTCGTCTCCAGCGCGAAGCCGAGCGTCTGACCTACCGTGAGAGTAGGATGATGCACATCATCTTCCTCACAGTATACAGCCTCTCCACGATACCTCTTCTCGAACTCTTTCGCTGAGAATGGACCATATTGAACTTCACCCTCAATGTTTGTGTATCCATATCTCTGGTTCGCAATGACCTTCAGGAAAGAGGTACATCCCGAACCTGGCTTGCCAAGTACGAGCACCATCTCGCCTGGCTTGACCAAGCCTTTGAAGTTGTGCAAGATGTTGACCTCTTTTCCCACTCCACCTTTCCCAGCAAGACCCATGAGAAACTTGAAGGGAAACATGAAGAATCCGGTGAAGGCATCGGGGAATGTCTGCACGAAGATCTTGCTGCCTCCCATGCCCTTGACCGTGAGTCCATCCCAAACGACGCCAATGGCTTTGTGCTTGATGCCGCTATCCTCTTCAAGACGCTTGTTGCCTCGCAGCGTGTCCTCCAGGTCGAATTGCTCATCATCGTCGCTTGTCGAAGGCGACACGGCCTTTTCGAGATCGGTCGCGCCATGCTTCTCGCTTCTCCTGCTCTGTGTGCGGGAAAGCTTGCTTCGTGAGATGTGACTTGTTCGACTGAGCTCTCGCTGCAGTTCAGCAAAGTCGCTTCTCGCGCGCTGCACGTTCACGCCGTGAATTAACTGTTGTTCGACAGACTCGCGACGTGATTCGGGTGCGTGATCATCCTGGCTGCTATCTGAAGTTTCCTTATTCGTGGTCAGGGTATCCCGGTCCGTCTCGATCTTGCGTTGTTCAATCGCCTCGGTTACGAATCCAGCTTCGCGATCCTTCTCGCTGGCTTGAGGATGTGCTGAGGGATTGTCTGCATTGGCTGTTTGCACAAAGCCATGCCCACCGTGCGTGTGTCCTGGGTGGTTGAGATGCAACTCTTCCTCGACCTTCTCCTTCGCAGACTCCATCTTATCGTCCACGGATCTGGCGGTGAGCCAAATCGTCCACTGATCGATGCGCTCCAATGACAGCACAAGTAAGCACTAAGTTAGAAGTCAGCCAACAAATGGCGAGACTAGTCGTTCGATCCCGTCAGCAACCGCGTGAGAGTGGGTATCATCCCCAAGTTTATATTCAAACAAACAGGCCGAGCAACACTCGAGCGAAGGAAAAGAATGGAGACACGGGATTGTTGAAACTGTGAGACATTGTTTACACATGATGAGTGATTGCTAAGAAAGAATATGGCTCCACTCGCGTGCCTCGCGGACGCGGCGGCGTCCACAAAATGCAAAGCTGCCGCTGTTGACGAGCTCGACGAGGCAGGTCTGGCATGCACGAATCATGAATTATTCGCTAGATGGGCGATTCTCTCGCTTGAAGCTGCCTACGCCGCGCCGGAGCATGGGAGTACGGGCTGCCGAATGATACGTCTTTCCACATTGAGCAGGTGGTCCACTTGTCAAAAGCCTGTGAGTCGACCTTCGGCACACACTCCACCGGGTCGGCTGCTTAACACCGCAAACCCTGAAACAGAACTCCCTCTTCGGTGTCTGCAACAAGGCCCTGTTTGTGACAAGATATGCCAGTAGCGCGTGGTGAGCTGTAGCTTCGAGCCTCGGGATTGGACTGCATTCCTCGACATGTGAGTAGTCGTAGCAGGGCTTACCCAGCAGCTCAGATCTGACAACGTGCTTTTTGTAGTTATGCATACAGATACACTTTGTTCACAATTATTCACCTGCTGGTCCTTTTCTCGTAAATTCGTGGCTCGAACCAATCCCTCGCTGAACGCCACACTCCACGCTCTGTGCTTTCGTATCACAAGATTACCAGGCCCGCTCCCTGACATTGTTGTAACATGTCGGTGTGTCGCCTACAGATAGGAACGCCAAGTCGGCTCGCGTGCCTGGAAATCCTGCCTTTGTTCGACCGCTGCCTGTGTTCATCCGCGCCCGACTCGTCCGCGCCCAACTCCGCCATTTGTGCGGCTTTCACTGTTGTATGCCGCAGCGGATACTCAAAAATGATTGGTCCTGATCCAAGTTCCTCGTGCTTGCATCTGTAAGCGAGCACAAAGACAGCTGTGCAATAACAGACTGTATGGCGGTAAATCTCATACAGTATCGCGTGCATACGCTGCAAGGGGCGCCTTGCAGCCCATTGCTTGGACAACAGTATTACTTCGAGCCACGTGAAGTGTCGGCCACACGCAGTCGACTCTCGTTGAGTTTGCAAGGATCTCTCCTGGCGACACTCATGATTTCTCCATAATCTCTGGTCGTTGAGATGCATGTGGAGCATCGCCCATTTCCTGGTCCTGGTCGTTGTCACTTCTGCCAACGCGCATGAGCCATTGTTCTGCAGAGTCCAGAGTGGCCTTCAATACGCCGCTGACTTGGCTCATGACCTCCAGACCTTCGCCAGCAAAGTCAATCATACGTCGCGCGTTGCGGCTGGTTTCTGAAGCAACAGCTTGCTGCCTCGACACGATCTGCCAGCGTTCCGGCAGCGACATGAGCTGTCTGCGCACAAAGTCCTTGGCGTTCTCTGGCAATACCCCGCCAGTATAATCTGAGACTGACTTGACAACGATGTGAAGTCTGTTCATGATCTCGTTGCAGGTCTGCTGAATTTGTTCTGCCAGATGGCGAGCCTGTTCGTTCCGCTCAGGTGTCGATGGCCTCTGACCTTTCTCTAGGATAGCTCCATCGTTGCCATTCTGCTGAGCTCGCGTGCTCTCGTATTGTTCCAGACAGATCTGGAGCGCTCTGCTGAGATGCTCCACGCCCGCTGCAGCATCGCGTAGCAGGGTCAGGCATATTCGTAAGCTTTTACGGGATGTGTAGCTAAGTGCCACAGACAGCCCACCAGTCGTCACCCAGAATTGTGAACTCCAGTTCCGTTGATGTGGAGGTCGCATGGGGCTAGCTTCTTCGCGATACGAAGGAGGCCTGCTGCCGCTGTATGGTGGTAGCTGTGCTTCTTGACGATGCCTGCCAGCATCGCCATTGAGCATTGGAGTGTCCTGCTTCTCTACATGACCGGCCTCCACATCCCCAGGCCGGCGAGACTGTAGGTATCGACGAACACCAGCATCAATGCCTGTAAGCCCTCCTACAGAGCTCGCGACATTGATCGTGTTACGTTCCATGAGGTTGGCTGCACCCTGGACAATGCGAGGTGTGAACCCTTTCGTCGTCGAGTATGCTGCTAGCGAAGTCTTAACAGCCCCACCGACCCATGGGTGAGCTTGTGCTATGAGCTCCAGAATGGGCTCGGGGTCTTCTCGAAATTCAGCATTGGAGATGCTATTCGAGCTAGCATGTGACATGTGTCTGCTCTGGTTTCGGGATCCGCGGCTATACTCTGGCAATCTGTTCAGCACTGCTTCCAATGTCTGGCACGTGGTATTGAAGCTCACCTGGATTGCCCAGTCCGGACAGCGCTTCCGCAGCATCTCGCACGTCTGGGTCTTCCATAGAGACCACACTTGTCGCTCGTCCATTCCTGTCTTCCATGCTCACTACACTTGCCGTATCGACCGGACTAGCCATTGTCACGTCTGCTCCTCCTTCGCCTAGCAATACATGTCCAGGGTCTATTCGTGGCAGACTTCGCACTGATTGTGGGGACTGTTGTCGCGGTGCTGACATGCGCTCAAACTCAGGCGATAAGACTGTTTTGAGGTCTGGTAGCGTGACATCGTTGTGTGATCTGATTTCGTGCCTGGGAACAGCAGGCCATTCGACCGTCTCTGGCGACCGTGAGAGCGCGCTGGAGGGTCTACTTTGGACAGCCTCCATCTTGGCGCATCAGCACTTATCAGCTGTTGTCGACGTGCGTTCGGCGAGGATCGTGTTTTAACGGAGTCTCAGACATGAACGAATGGTGAAGCGTCAGAATTGAAGTAACTAGAGCAGGCTACTCAGGCTGCAGGAGGTTTGAATCGATTGCTTGTGTGTGGAAAGCTCGGATCCTTGAGTGACGAATAGTCACGGGTTCACATGCAAAACGGGAGAACGAACTAGGGGATCTCGGTTCACTAAGAGCTAGCGAATCACAATCCCGGTCAGTCGAACTTTTGAAGCATGTGAAGGCTGATATCTCCTTCGTGCTACGTTTCGCAACCAAGTTCTCACCAGCTTTATCAACCTCGTTTGCACGTGCTTGTCAGTTGCCGTAGTCGCAATTCATCTGAGGTGAAGCAGACAGACCTCGATCTACGGTTGTACTCCATTGTGTTTCTTGCACTGCATGCTGTAGAATAGCGATACACCAATTTTAGACCTGCGAATAGCAACAGAGCAATGCCCAACCCTCTGTCACAACTCTGTCACGCAACATCCGACATGGGATCCTCAGCGGGGTCTCACGCCGAAAGTCGCTTCCATGTGAAGGCAAGTCGGCCCAGTGTTTACGAACGCCACATTGGGAAATGCGGCTTCCAGGCACGACGGCAGCAGATGGTTCGCGATAAGGTCACTCTGCGACCTCCAGACTCTGGTGTTTTGGCTGCCATCCACTTGAAGCTTCATCTCATACGTCCACTTCGCCATTGTCCGTAGCACGTAGCAATATACCTCGAAGAGTGCACTTCAATCCATATCATTGCTTCAAAACTGCCTGCCATTACATGACGAAGCCAGCTAGATCGCTCCAAGCCACGAAACCGTTAGCTGGCGAACTTGCCTGTTTGCCGACATGATCGGCGTTCAAAGCCACGTGGTATGCTTCTTCTTTGCACTTCCTGAATTCGAAAACAGATGCGCAAAACAACATCTAGCAGGGGATCATGTTTCGTGTGCCGGGCCGAATATGGCTGCGCTTGGATGCGCATAGCTTGGCGTCGAATACTTGTGCTTCGGAGCTCTGGAAGTGCTCCGTGTTTGCTACTCGTTATGCTTTGGAGAGCGATCGCACAGATCTGCGCGAGGCTTGGCGGAGATTGATGGCGTTGCATGTGAAGATACCGAGCATGTGGATGGTGGAAGACAGGAAGGGAGAATGGACATGCTGGCTTGTGAGCTACGATTTTCAACGTCTATGATTCACAGACATGCAGCCTCGGATACCAAACCACGTCGTGCGAGCAAGTTGCGGACAGAGCTGTACGCTTGCGGAAGTTACTTGCGGATTCCCATCCTGCCAATGACCATTTATGCATCAGTCTTCAGTCGCCATTATCGGCTCCGCCTGTTGCTTGCAGTGCAGGATCTAGTCGGAAGTCCTGCTCAAAGTCACCCTCACCACCATTACCGATATCGATGTCTTGGAGATCTCCAGTTGGATCGTTATCGCCCTCGCTGTCATCTTTGTCTTCGTTGTCCGCACTGAGGCCCTTTGATCTACGTTCCCACATGTTCTTTGCGCTTCTCGAATATTGGCCATCGCCCGATTTGACGACGTTGCGCACTTCCGTTGCCATTAGCATGCAGTGGTTGTTATACTCTCGCGGACTGAGAACTGCCTGCTTGATATTCGCCTTGGAAAGCTTGTCCGGCAGTCTTGCAATCACTTCGTAATCTGCATGAGGCGGTTCTTGTTTGGCGAACAGATATCTCATCTTGTCCTTCATGATCGTTCGCACCTTTGCCATTGTGCCGTTGTGGTACCAGCCCCACTGGTAGACATCACATTCCGTTGGCAGATCATCAGTCTGCAACAGTTTGTAGACCACCGGATCCTGGACGTCTATAGTCTGCCAGGTCTTGCCGTTGGCCGTGATGTTCTTACCATCAAAGACATGCGTCGACGGAGCATCTTTGGTGTGCCTCAGGGGCCGTGCCCATGTGGTGTTCGTTTCATTTTGTTTCCAAGACGGTCGTTCGTTGCCCGCAACGTCTTTGAAAGCATGCGCATCGACTTGAAACATGAGCGTCTGGTAGTGGCGGTATTTTGGATCCTTACGAGGATCGACACCGTACTTGATGAGACTGTCACGCCATGGCCCAGCTTTGAAGCTATAACCAACGTATTGCGTTGCTTCCTTGAAGATGCTTTCGCTGATAGGCGGCATTGAATTCAGCGCGACACGTTTCGTGACCAAGGGCCGATCTTCCAGGATCTCTGTCAATGCAGCGACTGCTCGCGGTAACATCTCACCTCCCGGATTCTTCCTAGGCAGTTCGTTCGGAGGATGCTGTGGTACTTCCTCAATGTCAGGTGGCAGTCCCCATGTGACACGTTTTACGGGTGCGGCGATGTTCTTGGACTTGATTTGTCCATCATCATCCTGCACATATATGACTCCAGGAGCCTGCTGGTACTCATACTTGTGAGGCATGTCATAGCTAGTGAAATTGGGTGGTCCAGGATACTCGCCGCGGTAGGCGAAGGCAGATAGATCCACGCTGAACTGTGCCATTTTGTCATAATCAGGTGTCAAGACATGTTCTCTCAGTTCTTGCATGACGGGAAGTCCTGCGCTCCGCATTTGAAAGTCCGGTAATGTGCGGAATCGATGGGTTTCACGCACCAAACCCATCGCTTCGATCTGATAACGTGACTCATTGTCGCGCAGTCGTTCGAGTAGAGCTGGAGCTGTGACATTGGTGGAGTCGGTGTTATGCCCCTCGTGTTCGAAAAATGGCTCATTCGAACCACGCTTTCGTTTTCGTCCTGTACGCTTTGGTACGGTCACCTTGACGAGTAGATTTCTCGTTGAAATGCCCGTAGAGGTCAGCTTCTTCGCGAAAGGATCGTTAGGTCTCAGCGATACGCCTGCAGTAGGCTCTGGAAGCTCATTCTGCTTGTTGCTGAGCTTGGAATCGCCAACGTGATGCTCGAGGACCTGTTCGACAAATGAGACACTTACCTTTGCACGCCACTCTATCTGAAACTCACATGCTTGAGTTGCGCCTCGCCGCCGAGCGATTTGAAGCCAGTGTCAAAGTTTTTGACGATGCATGGATGCTCGACAACTACTATGCGAGCTGCAGGCACAGGATATTTGGGCGCGATTGACCGGCTTGGCGGACTGCTGTCGGAGCCATTCTGCTGTGCCATTTTCGCGTCGCATCGAAGACGCGACGAATGGACTTGTGCAGTTGATCACGTGTCTGCCTGGAAGTAGTATTGTCAATGCCGTGTCGTGGGCATGCAGGTGATGTTGTTAGTATGTCGTCTGAAACATTAGTCTAGTGGAAGGAAGAGGGGCCTTGCTGATGAGCGCGCGTGTGTGCTTGTGTGCGTGTGTCCCTCGAGAGCTCTCTCTCTCGCTCTCGAAGTTGGAACCAGCCGTCTGCGCAACGCTAAACACGAATCAGTGCCATAATCTCACGACACACCTGACCGCGTCCTAGGCCTGTTCCTCCTCTGTAGTTCTAGTGAGCCAGCATCGCACGTTCGTCGCCGCCGCCGTCGCTGCTCCAGCCCACTTCCTCCGCCTTCCGTTCTTGGCATTGCCCAAGCCTGAGACCACATCAACAACACCACTCTCGCGAGCCAACGTCACACCATTACGACACCGCCTCCGTGCCCCCGTCGCTCCTTAGCCACTCCGCCGTCCCCCACCGCGCCCTCAAAATCGATCGCATTCGCGTCACGTGCGGCTGCATCTCCTGGCCCACTACTTGGCGAGCATAGGGAAAGCAGTCCGCACGGCCGGACCCTATCAATCGCCTCGAGCAGCACTGGCAGGCCGGTGATCATCGTCCCATTGGGCGCAATAGATGATGAAGGGCTTTAGGCAGCGCGTGGTAAGCTCCAACACCGTTGTTCTACACATCAAACGCAATGTGAGACAGAGGGTAATGTGGTAATCTGACAGCAAGAACAGCTCTCGCGAGCGAAAGACCGAGAGGGCAACAAGCTCGCGAAGAAGGGCTCCAAAGACAACACCTCTGGCACCCAGTCTCCTGCAGGCGGGCCCGCCAACAACAGCCAGTCGCCCGCCGGCTCCGCTCAAGCCACGCCCAGCTCCTCGACCAGCAACCTCGTCGATGGCCGCAACAAGCCTCAGTCCGATGCTCCCACACAGTCCCATCCCGGCGCCCCAATGCCTGGTCAGAATCCGATGAACATGGGCTCGAATCAAGGACAGTTCCCACAGCACGGGAATGCCAGTGCCAACCCCTCGAATAGTGGACCGCATCAGCAAGGTGGACCATCGACTCCCGGGCGTCTTGGACCGCTCGCTCCTAGTGTGGTAATATCTCCAAGCGCTCCTGTGCGTTCTCCTTCTTGTGCGAAACCCAATGGAGTACAGGATATGAGCTAACAGATGTAGCACGTCCCACCGCCAGGCGCCGCCGAGACGATGCCTCACGATCTCGCCCCGCCCAAAGCTGGGCAGAAGAGCCTGCTGTTCGATAGGTTACAAGCGACGCCAAAAGATACAGTACCAGAGGGTATTAGGACACCCAAACGCCAGCACTCATCACGATTCGACATCTCAGACCAAAGGCAGCGCGAGCTCGAAAAGCTGCCGGGCTTCCATGAGGTGCCTCCAAACAGACGGCAAGAACTGTTCATGCAGAAGCTGGACCAATGCAATATCATATTCGACTTCAACGATGCCTCGGGTGACATGAAAAGCAAGGAGATCAAACGACTGGCACTTCACGAGCTTCTGGACTATGTCGCACAGAATAGACAGGTCATATCGGAGCCAATGTACCCGCGAGTTGTGGAAATGTTCGCGAAGAACCTGTTCAGGCCGATACCACCTCCAATGAATCCACAAGGCGAAGCGTTCGACCCGGAAGAAGACGAACCCGTACTGGAAGTCGCCTGGCCGCATATTCAGGTGGTCTATGAGTTCTTCCTACGCTTCATCGAAAGCCAAGACTTCAACACAAACTATGCGAAGCAGTACATCGATCATAGCTTTGTGTTGCAGCTCTTGGAGTTATTCGACTCGGAAGATCCTCGCGAAAGGGACTTTCTGAAGACGACCTTGCACAGGATATATGGAAAGTTCCTCAACTTGCGATCGTTCATCAGACGCAGCATCAACAATGTCTTTTTCCAATTCATATACGAGACGGAGCGATTCAATGGAATCGCTGAACTGTTGGAGATCCTCGGCTCGATTATCAATGGCTTCGCGTTGCCGCTGAAGGAGGAGCACAAGCTGTTCCTGACCAGGGTTCTAATACCTCTCCACAAAGTGAAAAGCTTGAGCATGTACCACCCGCAACTTGCATACTGCATTGTGCAATTTCTGGAGAAAGACGCGGCGCTCACGGAGGAGGTTGTGTTGGGCCTTTTACGTTACTGGCCCAAGGTGAATAGCACCAAGGAGGTCATGTTCCTGAACGAGGTGGAAGACATTTTTGAGGTCATGGATCCTGCCGAATTCGCCAAAGTGCAAGAGCCGCTGTTCAACCAACTCGCAAAGAGCGTGGCGAGCCCGCATTTCCAGGTAAGCCACCAGCTGCAATGCAGTCATGGCAAAACTGACAAGCATAGGTGGCCGAACGCGCCCTCTATTTCTGGAACAACGAGTACTTCTGCAACCTCGTCAGTGACAATGTGGACGTCATTCTTCCCATCATGTTTGCGCCGCTGTACGAGAATTCTAAGGGCCATTGGAACAGGTATGGACTGCGCTTGTGCGAACTTAGAGTGCAGACACTGACGGCAGGTGCAGGACCATTCACGGCATGGTATACAATGCGATGAAATTATTCATGGAAGTCAACCCGCAGCTGTTCGACGAATGCTCTCATGAGTACACTGAACAGCAAAACAATGCAGAGGCAGTCAAGGCCAGCCGACAGGCCAAATGGGATCGATTAACACAACTTGCGGAGTCGATGAAGCAGAACGGACACGCACCAGCGGTACGACCTCCCCAAGCATATGGCACCAACTCGAAGAACCCCACGCGCAACGAGGACGGAGACCCCATTTCAATGGAGCGCTTGCGCTTACAGGACGACAGGAGAGCTGAGAGACATACCAACTCGGTACGTGGATGAGAAGCTCGAGCGTGTATGCCCGCCACCGCCTCATCCCTTAGCATGGCTACTTTTACAATCTGTCGCCGTCTCATTTGTGCATTTGCGACATTCCCTCACCTCCACCCTTTCTGCATAGCGCATGGCGTATTTCGATTGTTCATCGTCATGCAAAGATGGCTGTTGTTCTGATTGGATTCGACGTGTGAATAGAAGCGAGGTTATCGCAGCAGCAGAAGTCATCGCTCGACGACGTCCACAGGACCCTCGACAGCTAGCACTCCAAGCGGCGGCGGAAGATCGAGGAGTAATAGCACAAAGAGTAGTGCCGCAACTTGAGAGGATCCGCACAGACGGGGAAAAACAGGAGGCAGTGTTATGAAATTCTTTGGGTTCAATGGCAGCAGAAGCGTTCTACCTTCATGGCGTTTAGGGATCTGCGAAGAAGCCTAAGCATGGCGTTTGAACACCTAGACGGATAGTGTCTCGTGCAATGTATCCTATCAATCTCAATCTTTACAGCTCACTCCTGGCTTGCTTGTTTCGCAAATAGTGAGGTGAAGGAGTCACATGTCAAGTGAGATTTGTCTCGCGGGTCGAGCCGCCACCGAGAGCTTCAAAAAAGTTGAGTCGCCTCAGTCCAAACCTCGATTAGAAAAAAGATGTAGACAACTAAGCAGTTACTGCCACTGGCAGTTGTCCTCAAACCAACCACCATGACCACGCCGCAGTCGCCAGCTGCCTATCTGGCATTGCCCGGTGCATCTGCGCTGTCGAAATTCCGTCGCGATCGACTCATTTCCCAAATTGGCGCCAAGGATCTGCAGGCCATATGGGTGCATTATGTCGCCTCGCATAGGCTTCTGAAGAACGAGGAGCACCAGATTCTTAAACAACTTCTGGAATACGACAGTTACCCTGACCAAGGAGAGCTGTATGATGCACTGCAAAGTGCTATCAATCATGGCAATGCGCCTGCCAACAAGAACATCCGACTCTTCTACGTGAGCCCGCGATCTGGCACCATTTCGCCATGGAGCTCCAAGGCGACCAATATTGCTCATGTATGCGGCCTCGAAAATGCCGTGAAGAGAGTGGAGCGTGGCATCCTGTTCGCGGCAGATTTCGACCAACCACCCGAGGACGGAGCTATTCCAAGCCCAGATTCGCTGCATGATCGCATGACTGATAACCTTGCCACTAGCCCGCCTGATCTCAACGATATGTTTGCACAGGCGCCTCCAGCCCCGTTGCAGAGGGTCGACTTGTTGCACAATCAGGCAGGACCTGAGGCTGCACTTCGAGAAGCTAACAAGACGCTGGGTCTTGCACTGGACGAGTCCGAGATGAAGTACCTGATCGAGGCGTACACGAAGGACCTGCAACGGAACCCAACAGATGTAGAGCTTTTCATGTTCGCGCAGGTAAACTCTGAGCACTGTCGACACAAGCAGTTCAATGCTCAATGGACCATCGATGGCAAGATCATGGACCACAGCTTGTTCCAGATGATTCGTAACACCCACAAGCGCAATCCCGACTATGTATTGTCAGCATATAGCGACAATGCGGCTGTCATGCAGGGATTCGCTGGAAGCCAGTGGGCACCGGACCAGCTCAGTGGTGAGTGGAAGCAGACCAAGGAAGATGTACACTATCTGGGCAAAGTCGAAACTCACAACCACCCAACTGCTGTTTCGCCGTATCCTGGAGCAGCCACAGGATCTGGAGGCGAGATCAGAGATGAAGGAGCAGTCGGCAGAGGTTCAAAGCCAAAGACAGGTCTCTCCGGCTTCAGCGTCTCAGATCTGCTGATTCCCGGACACAAGCAGCCTTGGGAGCTCGACATTGGCAAGCCAGCACACCTGGCTAGCTCACTGGACATCATGCTCGAGGCGCCTATTGGCAGTGCCGCTTTCAACAACGAATTCGGACGACCCAACACCACTGGCTATTTCCGCACGTTTTGCATGCAGGTACCAGTGGACGAGAGCACAACCGAGGTCAGAGGCTATCACAAGCCGATCATGATTGCTGGTGGTGTGGGTACAGTCCGTCCAGGAAACGAAATCAAGAGGAAAGAAGATGTCAGTCCTGGTGCGCACATGGTCGTGCTAGGTGGCCCAGCCATGCTCATTGGACTCGGCGGAGGTGCTGCATCAAGTATTCAGTCTGGCGAAGGCAGTGTCGACTTGGACTTTGCCAGTGTGCAGCGCGGCAATGCTGAAGTTGAGAGGCGTGCGCAAGAGGTCATTAATACATGTGCCTCCCTCGGACAAGACAGCCCGATCCAATTTATTCACGATGTTGGTGCAGGAGGCCTGTCCAATGCACTACCAGAGCTTGCACACGACTCTGGTTATGGCGCCAAATTCGAGCTGAGAGAGGTCGACAACGCTGACCCTAGCCTCAGCCCTCTTCAGATCTGGTGCTGTGAAGCTCAGGAGCGATATGTGATGGCCATTGCACCTAACAAGCTTGACCAGTTCAAGAAGATCTGCAAGCGTGAGAGATGCGGGTACTCTGTTGTCGGCACTGCCACGAAAGAGCAGCGCTTGGTACTCATGGACAGAGATTCGAACGAGGAGCCCACACCAATCGATCTGCCAATGTCTACACTTTTTGGAAAGCCTCCAAAGATGTCGAGGACTGTGGACTCCCGCAAGCTCAAGCTTCCAGCTTTCGATAGCAGCTTAGCGACCTACATTCCGAATGCACCAACATCGGCGCGTGACGTTCTCCCACATGCCGTGGACCGAGTCTTATCACTACCATCGGTCGGCTCCAAATCCTTCCTCATTACCATCGGTGATCGCACTGTCGGCGGCTTGACTGTACGTGATCAGATGGTCGGCCCGTGGCAAACGCCGGTCGCGGATGTTTCAGTCAGTGCCACATCGTTGACGCCCGGCATTACGACTGGCGAGGCTATGGCTATGGGCGAGAAACCTACCCTTGCGTTGATCTCTGCGGGCGCTTCAGCACGTATGGCAGTGGCAGAGTCTCTCCTCAATATTGCCGCCGCAAGCATTCCCAACAGACTCAAGCGTGTCCGCCTGTCGGCAAACTGGATGGCTGCCAGCAGTCATCCTGGAGAAGGAGCTGCATTGTATGAAGCCGTCGAGGCCATTGGAATGGACCTCTGTCCCGAGCTCGGTATCGCCATTCCTGTTGGCAAGGACTCAATGTCCATGAAGACCAAGTGGGAAGACAAGGAAGTCACAGCGCCACTATCTCTGGTGGTCACGGCTTTTGCGCCTGTCAATGATTTGAGCAGCACTTGGACACCAGCACTAGCACGTTATGAAGATGTCGGCGACACTCTGCTCATGTTTGTGGACCTTGCTGGCGGAAGAAAGGCGCTCGGCGGCTCAGCCCTCGCACAAGTCTACGGCCAAGTCGGCAACACCGCGCCAGATGTGCACGATGTTGACTACATCAAGGACTTCTATCACGCTATAGAGCAACTGCATGAGACCGACATCGTGCTTGCCTACCATGACCGCTCCGATGGAGGTCTCTTCACAACCCTCACGGAAATGATGTTCGCTGGCAGATGTGGTCTAGATGTGATGCTCGACCGCATTGTCAAGTCTGGCCGCAGCCAAGATATGATCGAGACGCTGTTCAACGAAGAGCTCGGTGCCGTCTTTCAGATCCGCAAGAAGCACGAGAGCCAATTCCGTGGTGTATTTGCCCCCATGACACCAATCACAATTGCTTCAGTGCCCAAGTCATCGCGACAAGAGCTCGCCATCCACTACGGCGCAGACTGTATCTACCGTGCTCCGCGACAGGAGTTGCAACAAAAGTGGCACAACACTTCCTGGGCTATGCAGCGACTTCGTGACAACCCTGACTGCGCAGACGCCGAAAAGGCCAACATTGACGACGCCAAGAATCCTGGTCTGCGGTACAACCTCACCTTTAAGCCAGAAGAGAACATCCTCCCATGGAGCACGTCCATCGCAGCCACGATCAAGCAGAAACCTCGTGTCGCGATCCTGCGCGAACAAGGTGTTAATGGACAAGCTGAGATGGCGTTCGCCTTTTCTGTCGCAGGGTTCAGTCCCATTGACGTACACATGACAGACATCCTGACTGGCCGCTTCTCCCTCGCTTCCTGCGTAGGTCTCGCAGCCTGTGGAGGTTTCAGTTACGGCGACGTGCTAGGCGCAGGTCAAGGCTGGGCCAAGTCTGTCCTGTTGCACGAAGGTACACGCAATGAGTTCAAGAACTTCTTCGAACGCAAGGACACCTTCGCCTTGGGCGTCTGCAACGGCTGTCAATTCCTCTCGCGATTGACTGAACTGATCCCTGGAGCTGAGAACTGGCCAACCTTTGAACGCAACGTCAGCGAGCAGTACGAAGCTCGTGTGTGCATGGTGCAAGTCACAGAGAGAGCCGACAACTACAAAGACCCGTCGATCTTCCTTCACGGCATGGACGGATCGTACTTGCCAATCGTCACCGCCCACGGCGAAGGCCGCGCTTCGTTCCCGCAATCAGGTGAAGCTTCAGCGCAGAACTTGATCGACCAAGGTCTCGTATCGATGCGCTACGTGGACAACTACCTCAAGCCAACCGAGGCCTACCCGTATAACCCTAACGGTTCTCCTTTGGGTATCACTGGTGTGCGAACGCCTGACGGCAGAGTCTTGGCGTTGATGCCTCACCCTGAGCGCACGATTCTCAAGGAAGTCGCGAGCTATTTGCCACGTGAGGAGAAGAAGGAATGGGGCGACTTTGGTCCTTGGACGAGAATGTTCAAGAGTGCCAGACGCTGGGTGGGTTAGATAGGCAAGTCCTCTGCCCGCTTAACGTGGCGTTCCATAGGAGTTCAAAGTTGGTTGCCTAAACATAGCTAGAATGTTTCAAAAGCTATTCAAACAAACCTATCATCCTTGGCATTTGCTTTCAAGACAGTCGCAGCGGATCTGCAAAGCTTCCTCACGAGCTGAACCAAAATCTCGTACAATAGCATGACACCATTATAAGACAAATTGAGGTACCTGCTTAGACAGGTCTAGAATACGCACGACATGCAAGCTAGTGTCGCAGTGGTGCTCTTTCAGCCCTATCCGAGTTCTTCCAAAAAGCCGGATCCTGGTCCAAACGACAAACGATAGAGACATTGGTCGCGGCAGAACTTCGGATAAGTATCTGCTTCATCCATACATCTTCGTGAACTGGTTCTCTAGAAAACGTGTTCGACGACAACGTGCTGCGTCTACCATCTGTCCTTGATGATTCGTTCTGAGGTAGAAATGTGCTGTAAGGCTGTGCGATAGTTCTATAATAAGTCAAGACTCTCTCAAAACGCCGACGCTTCGGCATATTCAGATGGCACATGGAACCCCTCTTCTCGCGCCATGGCATGGCACCTCTGTTACCCAACTCCGTATACTAGTAGTGATAAGCGCATCAGTTCCCACAACCAGGTTTCCGAATTTACTGATCAAGCATACTGTCGTTTTCGACCCAGATCGATCAGCCAGATATGCGTCTCTCCAACATCCTCGCCATATCCCTGGCTTTCACAACGGGCACAATTGCCGCTCCTGTAGCATCGATAGACGTCAGTCCGACTGAATCTTTCGCATCCAGAGATATCCGTTGATATACCTCTATACTGACGCACACAACTCCAGACCAACCTCGTTATCCGCGACGCCAATCCCGCAGGCGTCTGGACCGGGCTCCTTCCCTGGGGCTTCAAACAAGCCAAGAAACTGTTCAAGTCCAAGCCAAAGTTAACAAAAGAAGAGTCCTTCAAGCTACCTGAGCTGGGCACCGTGTCCGATCCGAAAGTCAAAGCTTCTCCCAAGATACAGGACAGCGGTGTTCCTAAGTTATGGCCATTCGATAATAACCCAAAGAGGAAGAAGCCAGAGCAGACAATGCCGACTATTCCCGAAACCCCGTGAAGCATCGGGCGCGACAGTGATGGGGAGAGGAAGAGAAGGGGAGGTGGGGTGAGGGCTAGAGCAATCTGCAAGGTGAAATGTGGGGGTAGGATGTGCAGCGGTGGGCATAGTGGAATATCACGGTATTAAGAGGAACGATTGCCATGTTGCGAATAGGCATGACAGAAGTTGGCGGTTATGCCCACTGTCTAAAGCATTGAGTGCACGCTACCATCACCACCTGAAGCGCTGGGGGGGCAGGTCTTCTGCTCTCGTGCCCCAGTCGCTTTCCTGATCTCCAAGTGTAAGCTCCAGCACTCCTCCCTGCACGAAGAACTCGTGCCCAATCCAGCTCTTGGTATATTCCGCACTATCTAGTTTTGCACTCTGGATGTAGATGTTCTTGTAGTCCGGATCGAAGTTGACATTGCGAATCTGCGCGACCGCGCCAGTGATACGCGAGGTATAGCTGACGCTCTCAAAGTAAGGCGGAGTGATTAGATACACATTCTGGCCTGCGACCGGGAACAGCCCAGACATTGCAAAAGCGATAAAGGAGCCTTGAGCACCACCGTCGTCGTTGCCTGGCAAGCCACTTATGGAGTCGTTGAATGAGCTTGGAATATAGGTATGGAGACGCTTGGCGGACAGACCAGGTCGACCCGCGTAGTGATACTGGAAGCACGTAAGCTCACACGGTTCGTTGCCAATGTCGAGTAATCCGTTCTCGTGGAGATAGTCTAGACGCCGCACGAACTGATCAGGCCCGCCTAGAATATCGACCAGGCTAGATTGATCTTGTGGCACAAAGAACATGTACTCCCATATCGCTGACTCGAAAGTCTCTCGTGGATTGCTCGAGTAGCTGCAGAATTTGTCGTCCAGAGGTGAGCATTCCATTGGGTCTTGGAGGCCCCACGTGCCATTCGCGAATCGTGGCTGGAAGAATCCCTTGAAGCCGGTATCTGTGCCATTGGGCCAGTACGAAGTCTGGTCTGCCTTGTAGAGATTTCGCCAATTCGAACTGCGCTGCAGGTACTTCTCGTATTCAGAATCGCGTCCAAGCCCATGCGCTATTTGAGCAATGGCGAAGTCGTTATAAGCGTACTCTAGCGTCCTGCTGATACTGTGAAAGGCAGGCCCAAACCCGAGATAGTCAAAGTCTTGGTATGGAATGTAGCCGTATTCCTTCCAACTGTAGCGAGTCAGATGAAAGTGTCAGCGGATTATTACGGGGCTCTGAGATAGAAGCAGACAATGGAGTGACTCTTACCTTTGCAAGCCTCCTCGACCGTTTACACCCTAATCGAATGGCTCGTTCTCGGCGTCAGGGACCACGGCTTGATAGGCAAGATCCCAATCAATGCCGCTCAAGTTCTTGACGTATGCATCACCAATGACCACATCTGTGTTGCTTCCACCTTGCGAAAAGCCCTTGCACAACTGCATGCGACAGTCCGGAAGCCAGCCTAAGTGAGAATAGGTATCGACAAGGCTACCGACCAGCTGGGACATGATTACTGGTTGGAATACAGTCAAAAATGGGAATGCAGTGCGGAAGGAGTCCCAGATACAGTAGAAGCTATCAAAATAGGGCTTGTCGCTCCGCCACAGAGGGTTCTCTCCGGTGTAATTCTGCGGTGATACCATGGTGCGGTATATGCCTGTGAAGAACGTCATCTGTAACGCCTGTGATGCGCCACCGGGTTGCACTGACACTCCTTGTAGTTTTTCCTGCCACGCCTCTTCCGTGGCATTTCGCACGAGTGAGAGGTCGAAGTCTGGGATCTCGCGTTCGGCATTGTCGCAAGCCTGCTGCGTGCTGATGAAGCTCAGTCCGACCCTTGCTTTCAGACCATCGCTCTCCGGCGGTTTGAAGTGGACGAAGGCACCAGCTTGGATGTAGAAGAGGCTATAGCCTTGATTCACGAAGAGATGCTTCGGCTCCGTACCAGCACGGTCGTTGACACATATTCCCGTGCTTTCAATAGTAGCGCCATGAAAATCCACGCAGAAGTAGGCTTCATAAGAGCCAACACCAAAGTAGGCAGAAATGTACCGTTTCCACTGATGCGACCTGTCTGGCTGTCTACGCTGATGGAAGCGTTCTGTCGACTGTCCTGTAGGTCGGTCAGATCGAGAAGTACCAGTGGACCAGTGCCATCTTCGTCATTTGAGAACTTGAACAGCGCAATGTGTTCGGTCGTGCTCGTTTCCATAGACATGCCGTTGGCAAGTTTCAACGAGTCAGTGTAATGCTGCGCTTCATGATAGCCCTGCCAGAGGTGAGAGCGACGGCCAGGTCACAAGTTATAAGCAGTACTTAGCTGGGAAGATCGGATGCTTGAGTTGCTTCTCTCTGATTACAGTTGCGGTCACAACGCACACCTTCCTGGTTCAGTGCAACGCTGCCGATCTTCCGGCGGAGAAGAAGGAGCATTGGTGAGCACCGCATCGCGTCCCATGGCCAACCAGCTCTTGTACTCGCACACATTTCTCAATTTACTGCCGTATGGCGGAGTGATGTTGAGGTCACCGTCGCGTCGCCCATTTGCTGCGGGTGGAGACTGATCGGCTTGGCACGCTGCCCGACCCCTGCATGTGCCATCTCGACTTCGCGTCAAGATCAAGAGTGCACTGTGAAACAGCATCAGCGCTGCAACGATGCCGCCACCGAGTCGAGGCACGCCGCCAAAGCCGCTGTCGGTGCCAACAGGCTTCCAGAGCAAATCTACGCCGAATCTGCCGACGCTGAAATCGCTCAAGACAGCAGGCAATAATGCAGGCACTCCATCGACCTTACACCCACAGGCTGCCCTTTCTCCCGACATACCCGGCGACAACATCACGTCGCCATCGGAGCCTGCATCGATCGAAGACTTCTCGCTCGACTCGGCGCATGAGCCTCCATCACTGTCGCCCGGCTCGTCAGAAGTAGACTCGGGGGAGGACGAGGACGGCCATGTGCCTAACCTGCCCACTCGGCCCATATACCACCATCACTCTCGTAGCCACACGTATCTAGGTCCTTCGGCTTTTGCGCCGCCGTTCTATGGCCGTCCTCCCACTCCACTTCCTCCATCTCCGTCCTTGACTTCCTTGCTTCGTCCCACCTTCAGTACGCATAACAGCAGGCCGACCACGCCGGACCCGTCCAGCGATGAAGGCGCACCTCATACGCGTCGGGACCTTACTGGCACGCAAACGCCAAACTCTGCTGCGGCTTCGACTTTGACAAGCACTTTCCGCTCTGCGAAGCCCATTCCTCGAGCAAGTCCCAAGGTGCCGACGTATGAGTACTATGGCTTCACACTCTACCTCACGAGTAGTCTGGCGTTCATCGTGTACTTGCTTTGGTCGTTCCTGCCCTCCCCTTTCCTCCATCAGCTAGGGATATACTACTACCCGAACCGATGGTGGGCTCTCGCTGTGCCAGCCTGGACTGTCATGCTCATAGTCTACATATATGTGGCACTGGCTTCGTACAACGTGGGCTATCTGACTCTTCCATTGAAGAGCGTGGAGTGCTTGG
The DNA here is from genome assembly GCA_024114885.1 of Septoria linicola. Taxonomy (NCBI): domain Eukaryota; kingdom Fungi; phylum Ascomycota; class Dothideomycetes; order Mycosphaerellales; family Mycosphaerellaceae; genus Septoria; species Septoria linicola. The sequence continues at coordinate 3,418,803 of CP099420.1, forward strand.
TGGACGAGGCCGCGAATGTGGCAGTGGTAGACGCAAGTGGAAAGATTGTACGCAATGAAAAGTCAAGCTGGAAGAATGATGAGCAGCCAGGGCATAAGCAGAATGGCAGTATTGGGAAGAAGAGTGGGCCGAAGACAAGAGGCGGTGCACAAAGCAGGCAGTCAAGCATTAGCAAGGCTCAGCTATCTCCTGAGCTGGACTGGAGAACGCTGTGGAACGAAGGCACAGATGCTGTCATGGACATACCGATTGGTGGTGTCTGTGAGATCCTGTACGGTGCACATGATGAAGATGAGGATGCTATGCAGGACTATGGAGAGTGAGATCACTGTGACCATTCTGCAGCTCAGTCATAGGGTTCCTGCCCCCAAAGGTGCCTTGGCATAAGCATCTAGCGAGGCATTGGATTGATGGACACTGCCGTTCGCCAGCGGGCCGGTACAAGGCTAGTTTTGTCTCTGTGGAAATGCCCACCCCCGGACGGCCATCCTGCTTCTAGTGTCCAGTTCAAAACACCGCCACTCTCAATCAGAGCCGAATTCTTGCCCATCCTGTCCCGCGCTTCTGGCTATTCTGCGATCGTAATCTCTGTGTTTCTTAGCTGTTGGGCTTGCTCGGTGGCTCCGGACAGCTAAGAGAGCATCCACGTGCCGAGCCAGCGACCGCGTCGGCCTGTCGAGCAGCTCCTTGTCGTCAAAACCCGTGACACACGTTATGATGACACAGCTCAATACTCGTCTTCTTCTTCTGCGCCACCAGTGCACTGATCTTGGCAGGATCAAGCGCGTGGTCGTGGGCTGCAAATTATATCGACTTCGTCGTCAGAGTCCTCGTCCGAGTCGTAGTCGGCGTACGTTGAGTAGCCCATGAAGTTTTCACGATAGCCGAAGGACATTGTCGCGGATTCGTGTCTGATTTTGTGTTGCTTGGAGTGATAGTTATCGTTGAACGGATGGTGCACACAATGAGTTGTGGTGCAAGATGAAAAGTTTGTGATCGACAATGCACTTCCACTCACTGGATATATACGTCTGCCTCGAAGACCCACCCTTGCGGTGTGCTCTAGCTCGAGCGACAGCGAACTGTCCTCTTCGGAAACACTGTCTCGATCATGTTGTGGCAGAGTGAGTGAGGAGGTCGTTGGCGCGTTCGTCGTTGACTACCATGGCCCAGAATCCAACCGATTCGCAGCGGTCAAACATCGGGCGCGAAAGTGTAGGATGCGCTTGGTGAGGAAGACCTCTCGCTCGAGCTTTTCAAAGCACCCAAGCTGGAATGACGAATTTGCTGGAGTGCAGCAGCACAAGTTGTCAGCGAGACGGTCAAAACAGAGAAGAGGAAGCCGATTAGGGGGACCGCGCACCGGAACAAATGCCACGATGTCGCAAAACAGAATGTCAGAACCTCACTCAGGGGAAACAACCTCATCCGCCAAGACATCCACCTCTAACACCACCACCATTACCCACCCTCCAAAACGAAACGCAAAAAAAGAGAGGTACTGCCCCCTTCATTCATCATTGTATGACGCAGGCTGTCATTTATATCGCCCAAACTTATCGTAGAAGTTGCGGTGTTGAGGTTCGAACTGCGACCTCTCCAATCCACATTCGTATCTTCAGGTTCCTGGGTTCTGGACACGAGTCTACGACTAAGCCAAATCGGAAGCAGTGAGGGGAGCAAGAAGTTACGCGGTGATAAAGGCTTGCGAGAGATGGCGGGGCGGGGCGGGGTGCAGCAGGTCGGTGCGTGGTGACCGGTTGTTGTTATTGTGCTGCACTTGGAGGTGCATGTTGTGCGTCTCAGGTTCGGAAGTGCAGTAGCGTGATCTTAATAGTCAACGCTACCTCTGTTGCTGTAGGACTCTTGGAACCGCCTGGAGCGATATCCGTCACAGCAGCTGGCTGTTATTGACATCAATGGCTTTCTCCCTCCTGGATGGGGCCATATCAGTCCTCGACCAGCTCTTGCTTCTTCTGCGCGATCATCTCAAGCCTCTCCTCCAGCTTCTTCACTCGTAGCTCTGCCTCGATAGCAACCTTTCGCGCCTCTTCCAGCTCTTTCTTCACGCAGGCCTCCTCGATCAACACCTCCGCCTCATCGTCCAGATCGTCAACGCGCTTGCGCTTGAGGCTGCTCACGGGCTTGCCAGGGTACTTCTCGTGCTTTATCAGATCGATGTAGAAGTCTGCCGGCCGTTAGCTGTCAGTGCGTTATTCGTCGGTACCACACGAGAAAGTGACAACTCACCTTTGAGCTGCTCGATCTCGTCAGGCTTGAGTCTACCGCCTCGCTTGCGATAGATAGGATTCTCCTTGCGCTTAATGTTGTGCTCGCGCTCCATGCGGTACTGTACATCGTGCTGGTTGTCGCATCTTCTACCGCACAAATGGACGCCGCCGAACCCGAGAAGGCGGCAGAAGCGCTCTCCTGGTTGCACGATAGGGTAGCCGCCTGGGTGCAGTGGGAACGGCTTCGAGTTGTTGGGCAGCGCTTTGAGCTTATCGCATGCCACATAGGCTTGCTACATGATGTTCAGCAGTTGGATGAGGTGCTAGGAATGTCGAAAGATATGTACCGAGTTGTCTTTGAGTTGCTTCATCTTTGCTTCAGTGGCATGTGTCGGCTGTGGATGCGTGCAAATGAGCTGAAAGCGTAGGAAGCGAAGTAGTTATTGGAGCAAGAAGGAACAAGAAGTGGAAGGGAACATAATAAAATTGCAACAATGGGACGCCGAAAGGAATTACAATTGTAGCTATGAGCTATTGTCGCTAGGCCGCTACTGAATCAGAAGGCTTGGCACGAATGAAGTGAATGACAGGCCTGCGCTCTCCGATTGGATGATCCTTTCTGAACACTCGAAGTGCTTTCAGGCGCCTGGGTCCTAGCAGTCCATGCTAGAAATTTTCTGCTTGATTTTCACCTCTTCGCTTTGCAACTCGAGCAAATGCTTCTGCGCTGCGTTTTCCTTGCCTTGTAACTCGAGTATTTCCTTCTGCTTGACGTTTGCTTTCTTCTGTACTTCCAGCAAGGCAGCTTCCAGATCGAGGACCTCAGCTCCTGGGCGTGGTCGGGCAATTTGAGCTTGATTGATGCGTTCATGCTCGTGTTTGAGCTTTCCCGGGTACTGCTCGTGCTTCAGGAGTTCCGTGAAGAATCCTGCAATAAATGATCAGCGGCGAGACACAGCGATGACCATTTGGCAGCTTACTGTCTCCTCGGGCCAGCTCGTTGCTGTTCAGCGCAATCTGATACTTCCGAACGCTGGAAAATGGACCATGCTCAGATGGAATATCGTGACAGCCCTCGACGTGCGAGGCGAGAGCGTGCTGATTATGCATCTTGGCGCTGCAGAGCATGCCAAACTCGTCCTCGAACCGGCAAAACCTTTCGCCGTCGTGAATGGTAGGGTAGCCTTTCGCATTCATATGGAACCTCGGGACCGACTGGGGAAGTATCTCAAACTTCGAGTAGGCCTTGTAGGCCGCCTGAGCACTGATGAGCTTTTGTACTAGATGAGAAGATCGAAAAGCTTACCGAAGCTGCCTCAAGCTGTTGCTCGGCAGTAGGCATCTCTATTTGACTTCCGCGCTCCGAGCACAGTTGTGCCAATGAACAAGATGTTTCGGTGTTGCGAAGATTGGAGAAGATCGATTGTTGCTGTGGACAGTTGGAACAGCCAAAGCTTGGCAACAAACAGTGAAGTGGATTTCACCTCAGCTTATCGACTTCACTTGCGCCACATTGGGCTCTGCAGAGCTCTTGCCCTCCAGTCTCCGCGCCATCTCGATTCGCATCGCTGCCTCATCCGTCATAAGATATGTCCGCCTCCCCGTCACGAACCAAAACCCAAGCGCTATGACCAGCATGATTCCGAACACTGCTATGGCATAATTCATGTCTGCAGGAGCAGGATTTGGCTCTCCAGGAAAGAAGAAGAATACTGTCGTGATGCTACAGTAGATCACCGAGACCCAATTGATCACAGGACCGAATTTGCCCAGCTTGAAAGTTCCATCAGCCGGCAACTTGTCGCGTCCTGCCAGCAGTAAAGCCAGGATGGGCATGCCGTACGAGATCGTGAGCGCGATAGTCGCTACACTGAGAATAGCCTCGAGCACCGTGTTGGCGAACAGGTACAAGATGCCAATCAGGCCGATCAGCACCCCTTGCAGCCACAGAGCCCTGGCAGGGACTTTCCATACGTTGTCAACTTTGGAGAAGAACGCGCTCCAAGGGATTCCAGCATCTCTCGCAAAGCCCCATGTCAACCTGCTACCTGTAGTGGCGATGCTGACACCTTGACCGAGACCGTTGACCACGAACAACGTAAGAAGGACACATCCGCCTTCGAGTCCCACGGTCTGCTGAATCAACTCCGTGAAAGGAAGACCTGTTGGCCCGTCTATGACGAGGTCTAAATCCTGGATACAGAACAGGCAGACCACCATGAAGATAAATCCAGTAATGGCACCAAGCACGACCGCAAGCCAGATGATCTTTGGCGCGTTCTTTCGAGGTTCAGGGATCTCTTCGACCAGATGGATGACCGCATCAAATGCAGTCAAAGCGTATGCGCCTTGCAACAGACCAGTGAACCAGACTACGCCACCACCCCAGCCAGTCGCGTTGAGCCACTCGCCAAACACAAACGACGCAGGCTGGTATGTCATACCCTGTCTTGTGCCGACCGAGATGAGCAGGGCCAGAGAGATGACGAAGAACAGTACGATGAACCATATTCCAATAACGTCGTTAAAGATCGGCAAGATCTTGTCCTTGCGACACGAGACAATGTTGACACCAGTGAACAAGAAAGTAATTCCCAGGTAGACGATGAACTGCACCCACCCTTTGCCGGCGCCAGTCCATTCACTGTCGAACATGACCTTGATTCCAAGCATGAAGTTGGTCATGAACGCGACCTGACTAGCAGTCAAAGTCCACCAGCCGAAGGTATTGATCCAGGCGCACATGTAGCTGGCAAATCGTCCCATGGGCGTGTCGAACAGGCGATGGACATAGTATGCTTGGCCAAGAGCTGTTGGCATTGCACTGCAAAGTTCTCCCAATGAGAGCGCAACGCATACATTGCATATGAACACAAGCACCAGTCCCCACAGAATCGAGATCGGTCCGCCATTGCTCAGGCCAGAAGAAAGTCCTACAGCCAGTGTTCCCCACGTTCCTAACACGCAAAAGGCCAGTGCAAGCATAGACTTCAAGTCGAACTTCCTGGTAAGCTCTTCGACATGGCCGAGGATCGCAAGGTCGTGCGCATCGTTCAAGCTTTGGATGGAGTTCTTCCTGATAGACTTGTTGTCTGTCCCGGTCTCGATGTCCATTCTGCCGAACACAAGCAGGCGCTTGAGTCAGAATGTTCTTCAAACGTCAACAGGTAGGAGGAGACCACAAACCTAAAGCAAATGCATTCGAGGGTCGCTGGCAGATAAGACTACAGTGACGTTCCCGGTTGAAGGATCAGCCAAGCCACGACCTCCGCACATCTGGGCGAGCTATCTAGGCGAACGAACCCCAGAAGTTCAAAGCTCTTCGGGTGGGCCTTCTCAAAGGAGAATGGCTCTATCTCGTTTATCTTCTGTGTATCGCTGTACCGCCAAACGTAATGCTGCTATTTATTGGTGCTGCGTGGCGCGTCTGCACGGAAGTTGGAGTTGTGATCGCTGCCGCGAAGTCGAAGAGCAGCGACTGTCCTCTGTATTATGGCCTGCCCACGTGCCGCCATGCAGACACTCCACAGACACTGGATCGCACGCTAGCACAAGCCGGGACTGTGAAGCCTCGGTCGGCGTTCTCCACAATTGTCCAGGCCGCTGCTCTCAATCATGTTGACTTGTGAATGGGGGGCTCGTCGCAACGCGTTGAAAAGCGCGCGGTGTGATGTTCCCCGGGAAACAATCAAATCCCGTTGCTTTGCTCACTGACTGCTCCGAAACCCGTTCAAACAATGGCAACCTTGTGTCACAAAAGCTCTCGCTGAGACCAAGATGCGATGGGTGGGAGTGTGCCATCATTCGCGCAATGGTTTATAGCTCAGGCATGTTAGCCTCAGAACTTGTGGAGTTATTGCATGCTGCAATAGCCTCCTTCTTGCGATTGCTGTAGCGTTGTGCCCAGAGGCATGTCTTTCCTCACAGCTTACTGCCAGGCTGATTCTTGGGCGTGACGAACAGCGACTCTCCACTCGCGCATACCACAATCTCTCCCTCGTCATCCTCGCCAGCATCATGACACTGTTTCAGCTCCGCGAACAAGAACTCTTTCCGACCCTCTTTCTTGACTCGTTTAGCCACGACCGCTATCGCGCCTGGCGTCCTGACAGGCTTCAAGTACTTCACATTCAGGTACGCAGTGAAAGCGCTCAGGCCCTCTGGTGGTATCTCTCCATCTGCCTTGCCGGCTTGGACGTTTCTCATATGTATTCTGTCTTTGTTGATTGATTGCAAGATACCCATGCTCTCGTCGATCAAGGTAGCCGTAACACCACCATGGATGATTTCAGGATGTCCATTCATGCCATCACCCACTTTGTAGAGTGTAGTCACTTCCTCTATTGGGTCTTCCTCTCGAGCTGGCTTGCGATAGATAGCTATACAACTTCGAATCGTGCGGGGTGTTTTGAGGATTTCGGCGTAGAAGCTGTCTTCGGTGGAGGCCTTTGGCTGTCTGGACGTGGGTACGCATGTTACGATATCTGGTTGATTGAGAAGACGTGTGGTCCAGGGAATGCGTCGGAAGGGAGCTATCGTGTCATCGAATGCCATTGTGTCTGGAGTCAGCGAGAGTGGTAGTATGGCTGAGACACTCAGTACAGAGTGCTCGAAAGTACAGCGTGTCTGCTACCAGAGTCTGTCACACGATTACACTCTGTCGAGAATGAACAGAACTGGCCCGGTTGCGATTGAAATGTTTACTGCGGGTGAAATCGTGGAGCTGAAACGTGGAGGACTGCCAGGGTCCAAGCTGTGCCTCGGTATATATCTTGGCGTGGAAAGGCAATATATACATGGATATCGGATTTGTGCTTGGGTATCTCTGTCAGATACAACGTAGCGCGACTGCCAGCGACTGCTGCAGCTACGCTCCACGAGGTCGAATTGCCTCTATCACGGGCTGGGATACAGTGGTGCCCTGCGCGGCTTCAGAAGCAATTTGAGAATTGCTCCTATAGAGAGAATGCCACATTGTCTCCCGTCAGCTGCCTTTCGATCGCGTCAACCACGACCAAAGCCATTGCTTTTACAGCAGGCTCAATATGGCTGGCACTCCCGTTCCAACCATTTGAGCGTTCTCTCATCGTCCTTGAAGAACGGACTCGTCTTCTCCCAGACTTCCTTGTGGTACGCATTGATGTAGTCCAGCTCAGTCTTGGTCAACATTGAGATATCAGTGAGATTCCGGCAGTGCGGAACCATTGTCACATGCTCGAAACCAAAGTAGGGCTTGTCGCCGAAGTTGTATTTCGTCTTGACCTCCTTCACCATGATCACATTCTCGATGCGAATGCCAAAGTTACCGTCTTCGTAGTAGCCAGGCTCGTCAGAGATCACATTGCCGACGGAAAGTGGTACCTCAGAGTATTGTATGCGTGTGCCAATGCCAATAGGTCCTTCATGCACATTCAGGAAGCTGCCAATGCCATGGCCCGTGCCGTGTCGGTACTCAAGCCCGTTCTGCCACAGATACTGCCGTGCCAGGGTGTCGAGTGCGAAGCCAGAGGTGCCCTTCGGGAATACTGCCAGCTCCAGACCAATGTTGCCTTTCAGCACTAATGTATATGCCTCGATCTCCTTAGCAGTTGGAGTGCCAAAGTGTAGTGTGCGGGTCGTATCTGTTGTTCCGTCGAAATACTGAGCACCAGAGTCGCAGAGATACACTTGATTAGGATCGATCACTGCGCAGCTTCCAGGCTCGGGCTTGTAGTGGATCACTGCGCCGTTAGGTCCCGTCGACGAAATCGTATCAAAGGATAAACCAGCGAACTTGTCGTGCTTGCTGCGAATTGCTTCGAGCTTGTCTGCACCCGCAACCTCGTCAACCTCTGCCTTTTCGACAGTGAGCTGATGCTCGAGCCAAGCGAAGTATTCGATCAATGCAGCACCGTCTCTGATGTGACATTGACGCATGCCCTCCAGCTCGACCGGGTTCTTTATGGCCTTCGCATCGCCGATAGGCGACCGCACTTCATCCACATTCTCTTCGCCACCCAGTGCACGCTGGAGAGCCCACGATGCTTTTGTCGACACGAGATATTTCCTTCTTGGTGCGGCAGACTCAGCCTCGCCATTTGTTGCTGGCTGCTCGGTGGCAAGCGTGGCAATGTCCGAGAATATATCTTCGTATGGTCGAATGTGAACACCACTCAGATGACTTTTTGCATTGTCCGGTAGCTTGCTTTCGTCGATGTAGAGTGTCGTCGATGTGGGTGTGACCACGGCGTAGGAGAAAAAGACAGGATTGTACGGAATGTCGTTTCCACGGAGGTTGAATAACCACGCAATCTCGTCGAGCATGCTGACAACGAATCCAGCGGCCTTCTTCTTGTCAAGTTCCTTTCTTAACTCCTCGATCTTCTCTTGGAACTTCTTCCCTGCGTATTCCATTTCCAGTACCCGTACTGGCTCATTCGGCCGCGCTGGCTTGTCCTTGCCCCATACTTTGTCAACTAGGTTCTCTGCAATGGCTACGAGCTCCTTGCCGCCCTTCTTCTTGATCTTCTCTGCGAGCTTCCTGCCCTCAGGTGCTGTGATGGTTGTGGGATCGACACCAACAGTCTTGCCGCCCTCGGCCTGCTCGATCGTCCACTCCTGCCATGTGGGCACGTCTTGTAGCCCTTGCTTGAGAAGCTCCCAGTTACTGTCCAGCTGATGACTGGCTTGATTGAAGTATCGCCCATCTGTGGCTAGCGCAGCTTTGTCGTGAGTAATGATAGCTGTGCCAGCTGAGCCTGAGAAGCCCGAAATGTATTCCCGTCTCGCATCTGTCGGTGCTATGTATTCAGACGAATGTGCGTCCTCGGAAGGTATGACTGAGCAGAAGTCAGTCAGCGATCATTGTGCCGTACATGAGCAGTCCATACTGTAGAGGTCTACCTTGTGTTGGCTCATCAACGACCGCAGCGCCTTCAGGCGATCACTAGTGTCGACTTTCTCCATCTCGATAGAACGCAGCCGTGTTGTTGTCGAGAATGTGCGCAGTGGCGTTCGTACGCCCTTGGACAAGCAACAGGCGATGTTTCTGAACATCACCTAGCAGATGGCATGTGATCAACAATGATCGAGCTCATTCTAGGAAGGAGCCACTGATCGGCGAATCTTCGGCAGGAAAGTGTGCCATGGAGAATGGCGCGACACCTGCGTTGTCAGACTTGATAGCCGCGTGAGTCTACCATTGACTCAGCGCCGGTCTTCTGAACATCACAACAGGCTCCTTTCTTGGAGAGCTAACCGTGGCATTGACCTACGGTATTGCCGTGAGCTGCTCGTCCTCTATCACAATTGAGAACCTCTGACAAGCTTGTCGCCAAAGCCCAAGTAATCATATAATGGCAGCCAAGGGCACATCAGCAAAGAGGCTGCTCGCAGCAGCATCGCAAGTACGCAATTACTCGGCACCAGCAGACAGATCAATACCTGCTGCGAAGCAAAAATATGTCCCAACTTCTGGCACTTATCCCAAAGGTTTCCTGGCCGGCAGCGCCTACGCAGGTGTGAAAGCAAGCAACACAAAATATGACGATCTTGCTCTGGTAGCCTCCGAGACGCCATGTCCTGGAACGGCAGTATTCACCCAGAATATTTTCAAGGCTGCGCCGGTTCAATTTTCACAAGGCCTATGTCGAAGCAAGAATGACTCAGAATTTCGAGGCGTGGTTGTCAATTCTGGCTGTGCCAATGCAGTGACTGGCGTGCAAGGCAGAGAGCATGCAGAGATCATGGCGCGAACTACCGACAAGGAATTCGCCTCAGGCGCCAGCTCAGAAACGCCATCCACAATGGTTATGAGCACTGGTGTCATTGGCCAGAAACTGCCCATCGACAAAATCACAGGAGCCATCCCGAAGCTCAAGTCGAACATTGGAAACACTCATGAACACTGGCTCAATGCTGCCAACGCTATCTGCACGACCGACACATTTCCAAAGCTCCTCTCTCGGCAATTCACTCTACCATCACACCCAGAAACCACCTACTCCATTGCAGGTATGACCAAAGGTGCAGGCATGATCCACCCAAACATGGCCACACTTCTCGCCATTGTCTGCACGGACGCCAAAATCGACTCCAGCTCCATGAATCACCTCCTCAAATCCACCGTCGCCGACTCCTTCAACAGCATCTCCATAGACGGCGACACCAGCACAAACGACACACTCGCCTTCTTCGCCAACGGCGCAGCCGCCCCCGAAAACGCCCAAGCCATCGCCTACGCTCCCCGCGAACGCTCCCCTTCGACAAAGGCAACCGCCGCAACATCGACAAACGCCAATTCAAACAAGACAAATCCCCTGACCTCCGCGCCTTTGAATCCGTCCTCGGCGACTTCCTCAAAGACCTCGCCAAACTCGTCGTCCGCGACGGCGAAGGCGCAACTAAATTCGTCACCATCCGCGTCCGCTCCGACGTCTCCAAAATCACCGCCAAACGCGCCGCTGTCTCCATCGCTCGCTCTGCACTTGTCAAAACTGCCCTCTATGGCAAAGACGCCAATTGGGGCCGTATCTTATGTGCCATTGGCTACGCTCCGGGAATCATGTCGTCCAGAGAAGTCCCCACGCACGATCTGATCAAGGGCATGATGGCTCGCACGAGGACGGAGACTCCATATGACAAGATCCCGCAGGTTGTGCCGAGCATGACTTCAGTGTCGTTTATTCCTGCGGATGGGTCCGAGGAGCTGAAGTTGCTCATTCGTGGTGAACCGCAGGATGTAGATGAGGTGCGGGCGAAGCAGATCTTGGAGATGGAGGATTTGGAGATTTTGGTGAGATTGGAAGACCGCGATGATCCGGCGACCGATCGGAACGGCAACCCGAAGGAGTCGGCAGAGGCAGTGTTCTGGACTTGTGATTTCAGTCATGAGTATGTGACTATCAATGGCGACTACAGGACATGAGGTTGTCGCTGCTGTAAGTCAGAAGTGGCTTAGACGTCATAGAAAGCTGTATGATAAGAGCGTGAATATACTGCCGAAGTCATCTTCTCATAATTTGGTTTATGCTGCTACATCACTTCATATCTGCATCGCCTGCTAGAATGCCACAACAACCTGCCGTAGCAGGTGGGCTTATTCGAAACACTCTCCAAACGCCAGCGCCATGCTACAATCACGAATTACTGAACCCTCCGAATGCTCTAAACACTAATACATCCACACCGCTCTCTTTTAAGGCAGAATTTCCTTGAGCTGCGTCTTCTGCTGCGGCGTGAGGCTCGCTGGAAACTTGATCTTGACGCCTACGATGAAGTCGCCTCGCACATTTGGCGTCTTGCTCTTGGGCATGCCTTGACCTGGAAACTTTTCTGACCAGTCTGGGTTCGTGGGACCGGCACTCGATACAGATAATTGCTTGCCATCAATGGTTGATACTGTACGCTTCCACCCCGTGAGTGCTTCCTTGAGGCTGATCTCGACAGTGTGCTTAATATCGTCGCCGTCGCGGACGAAGAGTGGGTGAGCTTTCTCCTTGACGATGAAGTGCAGGTCTTGCACGCCGCCTTCTACTTGATCGCCCATGTCAGGATATTTGATCTTGCTTCCAGCCTTCAAGCCTCGTTTGATGGGGACGCTCAGGATCTTATCTTCCGTGTTCTGCTTGCCTGTCTGCGAATCATATGTCTTGCGTTGCACTTTGAGCTTCTTCTGTGCGCCATTGTACATCTCTTCCAGTGATACGGGAAGTGGCTTCTCCACAACCGTCGTTTCAGGCTCAGGCTCGCGTCGTCTGAATTGTGAGCTTCCATTCCGGCCGCCTGAAGGTCGAGAGCTACCAAACGGACTTCCGCCAAAACCCGAGAAGAAGTCATCATCGTCTCCGCCGCCCATTGATGCGCCGCCTCCACGCATGAACTCGGCGAATATGTCGTTGGGGTCGCTGAATCCGCCAAAACCTCCCCCTCGGCCTCCGCCTGTGCTGAAATGGAATGTTCTTGCTCCACCACCTCCTGGCATACCACCAAAGCCGCCTGGCATGCCTCCGCCAAAGCCTCCAGCCCCAGCACCGCCAGATTCTTGTGGTGGCGGCCCATTGCCGGTTATGAAGTCGTAGCCATAGTTGTCGTAGTTTCTTCTCTTTTCTGGATCAGACAGAATCTCATAGGCTTCTGAGGCCTGCTTGAACTTCTCGGCTCCGTCTGGGTTCTTATCTGGGTGATTCTTCAGGGCCTGTTTCCGGTATGCCTTCTTGATCTCTTCTTGCGAAGCAGTTGCTGACACGCCTAGGCGGTCGTATAGCTTAGTATCAGCTACCATGGTTGTTGTTCTCGTGTAATCGCGTCCGTGTCAGGTGAAGTGAAGTGTGATCGAACGTCGCTAGGTCGAGGCCTAGATGTTGGTATGCCAATGGCAATCAGTGTCAGATGTGACCAAATCGAATCTGTGACTGTAAGTTGAGTTGTTCGATGTTAGTTGTACGAGAATTGCAAGAGCGATTGGTAGGTGCATGCATGCAAGAGCCGGACCATGGCACGGCAAGCTGTTTCGTCACATGCGCGAGACGCTTCGTAGAAGCTGCGAGATGCTTCGATTGGGCCTAAGGCATCAACTGCGCGCGACATGCTGCATGCGTATCGCGATGTCTACGCATATTGGAGAGTGCGGAGGAGCAGCTACACCAGACTCTTAATCTATGCATATCGTGGAATGTGACGCACACACACTGCCACTTGTATAAAGAGCGAAGAACTCATATCGTAGTTGTATGTCTTGGTGAAGCTAGCCAAATCCGGCCCGACAATACTGCCGCCCGGTCAGTGCGCATTTCCCGTCAAAACTTCCGCGAACTTCGCGACTCTCTTCCTTTTCTCCCATACCGCATCCATTAGACAGTGTTGTCAGCATGCTTCTGTCCCGGCGTCATGTTGGGCCTTTGGTTTTCAAATTGCTGTTAAACGATTTCGAGTTGCGCAGAGGGAGACTGTTGGTACTATAAGAGCTGGCTACGCATTTTGAGGTTGTGTAGGCGGCGTCAGAAGTGCCGTACATACCTTGCGGAAGATGGAGAGGCTTCTGTGAGTGGGATCGATAAAGAGAGGGATGTAAGGGGATGGGTCAATGTGGTCATCATAAGAGCCTCGGGGTCTAAGTGACAACCTCGTTACGGCAATGTGCACCATCTTGGTGTGACTATGCTCATTCTCGATGTCTTTGTGCCGGCCCAGGCCATACTTCATTTCCCAGACGTGTTGCCGATCTTCTCTGCCTGGCACCTTCGTGACGGCCGATTCGGAATGTCGCTCTCGCTCTCTAACCGTCATGCGAGCATCTCGGCGCCTGTACCTGAATAAGCGCTGCAGTGCATCTCCTTCCGCCTTACGAAGAAGTGCCGCAGCACATCCCATCGCTGCTCACAAAGAAGCGCTGTGCTGCATTGCACTAAGCCCCCCGGCTTCCCTCCCATCTCCAGCAGTAAGTCCCCCTCAATACTTATACGACCAACTCTCATACCTCTTCTCATCCTCCTCCACCTTCACAGCCAACCCATAAATCTGCTCCGCCAACTCACACAAACGCTCTGCCTCCTCCTTCCTCCCAAATTTGAACAGCACAGCCGCCGAGTCGGCCGTCATGTTCCCCGCCACATAGACACTCTCGGAGCGAGCCTTCTTGTTGCAGTACTCCTGCATTTGCTTCCACCACTTGGGGTCGTCTTCGCAGGCGTGCTGGTAGAGTGTGTCTTCAGTGGTCTCGAGGATGGCGACGAAGAAGGGGGTGATGTAGCGCGTTTCCTTTTCGAAGCCAGAGTGCCAGAGGCGGGCGCAGAGGACTTTGTGGTTGTGGGTGATGAGGCGTTCCTGGGAGGTGGAGGCGGTGGATGAGGATGGCATGATTGTAGTGGGTGATGAGTGCTGTTGTCGACGAGTCAATTTGGTTGGGTTGAGAAGACTCGTTGATTGTGGCGAGATCTGATTTAGTAATGCGACGGTGCGAAGGAGGTACGCGTGCTGTTGGTAAGATGCGAAAGATCTTACTCGAGCAGCAGGAACGTCGAGCGTCGTTTGTGGCTAGAAGTCCGAAGAGTTTACTAGGTGTTGGAAAGTAATTATGAATTTATGAGTTCGCAAAGGAGCAAGTCGGCCGTGAATCAAAGTGCATTCGCCTGAATGCGGGAGCAGAGCTTCACTTTCACTCTTTGTGGCAATGGTTCACATCTACATGATCTGAGACACAACTTGCGGCTACTTGCGTCTTCTCCCACGACCTTCACTTTCGAAGCGCCCGATATTCAGCTTCTTACTGGCGACCGCCTTGACATCTAAGATTGACCTCAGATCTTAGTCGTAGACTGGTCGATGTCAGGTTCTCGTTCAGCTACCTCTCCTGCCCGGCCTTCTCACGATAGACAAATGTTGCCATTAGACGCCTCTGTCCCCAGAACGCCCAAGCAGTCTTTTCAAAGCAGCGAAGTCATGATCATTATCTCAATAGTGCATTGCACTTCCATCACTTTTCGAACATTCACCGCTTCCTTGAGTTGACATTCCGCCCAGCACCAACCCTCGTCCGCCCTCCAGTCTTGTTCCGGTCTCCCGTCAGAATACTTGGCAGGTAGTCCTCGTCCATCAGACTCCTCTCCTTAGTCCTCTTCTCGACCGCAGTCGCACGCTCATATTCCTTCTGGTCCTCTGCCAAGATCAGATCATGACCCCAGCCCTGCTTCCCGCCACCCGTGTTCTTGCCGTTTGCAGTGCCGTGTACTGGTTTCGGAACACTGTATCGATTGCCTCGGTTGTTCCACTGCATGTTCTTTTTAAGATGCAGCTTGAATTCGCCATTGGCGTTGGTCGAGCATGAGACTCGGGTGAGAGCAGGCTGGCCGCATCGTGTGCAGAATTGTTTGCTCAGGTCTTTCGACACGTTGAAGCAGGCGTGACAGCGAAGGACGTATGTCTTGAGGTTCTTGATCCGCGACATGGAGGGCGATAGCAGGTTCAGATTCATCTGCAGGATCACGTTCTGCATAGCGAAATCTGAGGTCAGGACACCGACTTGCATTGTCTTCGGTTCTGGAGTCTGGGCTGATGATGCTCCAGAGTCTTCTGCTTGTTTCTTTTTCAAGTTTGAGGGCGTGATCCAGCCGTCGGAGTCAGAATCCGACTCTGATTCTGACTGCGCTGAGGGCTCGGCAGAATCTTGTGCACTGTCTGTTGCAAGTGCAACAGTCGATGGCTCCTTCGCGCTGTCTTCAATAGTTGCAGACTGCAACTGTGAGGTCAGCTGCTCGGCTTCTCTCGTTTCGCTCTGACTCTCTGCATGTTGCTCATCAGATTGTGTCTCGCCGGTACTATCAACGTTCTCGGCCGACTCGCCAAGAGCATCTGTCGCCGACTGCTCAGTCTGTGCGGCTTTGCCATCCTGCGTAGAGACTGGATCGATTGGTACATCCTTCGTTGGAGGAGCACCGTTCAGTCCCTTCTGACCAGGAACCTTTCGTAATCTCCAATCGCCTCCATTGCGTTCACATTCGATCTCGTAGGTCAAAGCAATAATCTGAATATCAGGCTTGCTCAGCACGGACAGATCGCCAGTTTTACGCGCGAAGTCAGTCACGAATTTGATGCTTGTTGGGTTGGGAGATCGGATCGTCAAAAATGGCTTGAGTGTTGTCTCGACTCGAAGCCTAGTGGCGGCATCCTTGATTTCTGAAATAATCGCTGGGACTGTGATCAAATTCTCGGCTTGACTAAGAAGTGTCGACACTGGAGGCTCGTTCTTGATAATAGCTCCAGTATCAAGCACGACTGTGTGCACAGGCTTGTCGGTCGCCATAATAAGTGTTGTGAAGGCTGTGTTCTGCAAAGACTTGCTCATCGCTGGACGCCATCGAAGATTTCCTTATGGGTTAGTCAGCTGTCTTGGCACGAAATTTATGATCAAGGAGTTCGTGTACCATCATCTCTTATTCGACAACAGCAAGTGTACACCACTCGCGACGTGACAAGACAGAAACGGACAGCAGGCACATAGGGTCATCCAATATCGCGATATATCTACATGTAGCAGAGCTTCTCAGCTACCGAAGGCTTTTATGCTGTTCTCTTCTTCGCTCCATAGGCGTTTGCCTCCGCCCTTCCGCCCATGTAGTCGTCCTGCCCAGTGAACTCTTCGCCAGGGCTAGGCGTTAGCGATTTCTCCCACTCGGACATGAGATGGCTTGCAGTCCGTCGCAATGTTCCTGCTGACTTCTTCAGAGCCGGCCACGGAATGGGATCTCGCTTCGTTGGCTCGAGTGGCTCAAAAGAGTTGATGCCGCTCGAGCGTGGGCTTCCTGACACAGTGGAAGGCAGTGTGTTGGTGTCAGACGCTACGCTAGAGGACGAGCGAGATTGCTCAGGACTGTCGTCCCACGTATCCCAACCATCGTTTGATACTGTTGATAGTCTCTTCACTGAGGGCTGGCGAGCATGCTTGGAAGATGTCGTAGCCTTTTTCACCTGAGGCTGACTTGATTGTCCGGGTGGTACAACTCCATGTTGTGTCCAGAACGACGGATCGGCCAGATCTGGAATGGCTGAAGCTGCGGACTGCTTGCGCACTGGTGAAGGCCGCTTCGTTTCTGCAGACGCCTTGCTGACCGTGGAAGAACTACGCGAGCTGGGTCGCAAGCTACTCTTGCTGCCTTGCTTTCTAAGCGCGCTGAGAGTCTGAGTCGAGCTTTTTCTCCTTGGTGGAGGCACAGAGTGATGCTCCTCGCCGACCGTAGCTTGCTTCAAATCTTCCCAGAACGTCCAGAGTCCATCCTTGAACTCAGATGCCATCTTCTTGCTCGTCCGCAGTAGCGCTTCCTGATCAATGCTTGCTCTTTGGGTGACGTCGATGTTCGGATCGACAATCCTGTCCACTTCGCCGGTCAAATCGCCGGTCTCCGAACCTCTTGTGATGAGTGGTGGTCGCTCGGTTGCAACGACAGCATCAATGCTCTGGCGTGCAGGATTCCTGAGACTGTCCTGTCTCGGCGGAGGAGGGGGCCTTTGTACTGTGGGAGTCGGCAACTCGCGCACGTTATCTCTGGCCGGTGAGAGCAAGGACAGAGCCCTTGTGTGGCGCTGGCCTGGTATCACAGTGCGTCCTCCGGTAGTATTACTTCTGGACAATAGTGCTTTCCGCCGCGCCATTTCTTGCTGCATCCATGCACTAGACCCGTTGGCATCATCTTCCAAATCTGTCGCAGGCAGAGACGTCTGCAGAGGCTGCAATTTGGTCAATCGCTTTGCATCTTCTCGCGTCTTCTGCGCCTCATGCCTCGCCCATTGACGCTTCAGCTTTTCTAAGTCTGCCTCTGCTCTCTGTGCCTCCTCTTTCAACTCCAGTACCCGCCTTTCCTGACTGGCAATCAGGGTCAGAAACGAGGTGCTATCTGGGACCACACTGCCATTGAGTGCCGCCTGTACATCCTGTATACTAGCACTTGGCTCGCGAGCAGGTGACGCACGCCTTGTCGGTGTGCTTGACCCAGAAGGCTGAATAGGGAATTGGACGGAGAAACGATTCGCTCTAGGTGGATGTCGAGACTCAGCGGACACCCTCGACCAGGTTCGTCCGTGGCCGTGAAAGCTCGTTCTGCCCGATATGGAGGATGAAGAAGAATGGGTCGGACTCGCCAGCGATCCAACGTTATCTACCCCGTTAGAGGTCATATTCGTGCCATCTTGTGTTTCAGTAGGACCACTCCGCGTGCTTTCGAAAGACATTAATCATGAGCACATACACAAGTCGGTCGTCTCTGCAGGAAGGACAGACATAAACAAAGAGACGCGCGGTAGCAATTAGACGACCCTGAACTAACTAGGGCATGTGATGAGACTCCAAGGTGGACGGAGCGTCGCGAAGGGGCCACAAGCGGCTGTTTGAGAACTATTGTCGGGATATGGCAATACTTTGATCCTTTTCAGTCCCTGTTGTTTTTGGCCAAAAGTTGTCCTTGTGCACATGATGCTCAGCACGCTTCTGACCTGCAACACGTTCTGCTCGAGACTTTCGACCTGTCCGAGATGACTGCGCAATGTACATTGTACATACCAGGCAAATGACTATCGAGCATGGATATTGGTAGAGCTCAGAGATCTCCAGCCCAGGCAAAGCAGGCGACAGGCAAGTAGTAAAGTCCCGAAAAATGCATCGCACAAACGGTCTTCGTGTGTTTGTAGGCCTCGTATAATCGTGAAGGATGTATCAATTGTCGTCTGCTATCTTGTAGAGCAATGTGCCAAATCTTCTGAGTTACAGCTTAACTTCTGTCACCTTCGCTCGAGAGTGAACTTTCAGACTACCCATGCTAACGGAGTGCTGTTCGATGTTTCAATGGGGCTGTCTGCGCGATTTTACAATGGTATATCGGGCTAGCATATGAGACTCTATACGTCCGCAGAAGATTGAGACTCAGCAAACAAGAATCCAGTATAGAACGTAACTATATACATGTATATGTATGACTATCGAGATCATTGGTGCACGGCAGAGCTGGCCCACTCCCATGTGGCTGGTCCACATGGTGTCCATGCTTCTTTCCTCGGATCTCGCAGGCTCTGCAATCTGAAAACAACAACGCCTTCTCGCTTCTTAGCTGTAAACGAGAATCATGCGGCTTGACCACATGTCCGGCACACGCACCAAGACGGCCTGAACTCGAGGTACAGCGAATCGCTATCAGCCGTGGCGTTGCGGGGAGATTTGGAGAAACCTGATCACCCTGTGGAGGAGAGCGGCTATAACATCGGCTCCAACTACTGATCGTTAGAATCTCGACTGCATCCCGGGCTCCACTGAGAACGTCCGGAGGGTGACCAGCAAGACAATTGCAATGGACTCGCGACCCGTCACCGCAGGACCTGATGATTCGAGAGAGCCGGCGCAGAAGCGGGCCAGATCGTCTGATGAGTCTCCCTCAGCTGGAGAGTTAGCAGCGAACGGCGCGAATGGGGCCAGTAACGCTGCAGGTCCGACTATCAATGGTATTCCTGCTAGTCAAAGACTGTATAGCTGTGGTAAATGTTCCAAAAGCTATGCCCGGCTCGACCACCTCTCTCGTCATGTTCGCATGCACACCCAAGAGAAGCCATACCAATGCCAGATCTGTACCAAGGCCTTTGCAAGAGCCGATCTGCTCAAGCGCCACACTCTAGGACACTCCAAAGACGATCCGCAGGCTAAACCGACGATTTTACAACATAGCCGTGTTTCGCAAGCCTGCGAGGCCTGCGCTGGACTACGTGAGCAAAATCAACTGCATTGCAGCATTGAGGTGACTGAGAATTGTTGCTGACTATTCAGATCTGAAATGTGAGGAAGAGAAGCCTTGCAAACGCTGTACGAAGAAAGGCATACATTGTAATTATACAGCGAGCTTTCCGCCTGGCATGGGCTCTCCGCAGGATCCTAGCTACGCGCAAGACCAACAGCAGTACAGCGACCAAATGCACCAGATGCAGAACATGTCACCGCCAAACATGTCGCAGCAAAGTATTCAACAGCACAATGTGCCACAGCACAGCATGGCACCTATGCAGCAGATGCATCAAGTACAGACACCACCTCTCCAGCAGCAACACAGGCATTCATTTTCACAACCCAGTCTGCAAATGTCCTCGATGCAAATGACTGAGCCATCTATGCAGCAACAGCAACAGCAGCACCATCAGTCTCAGGGTCAGATGGCTATTGACCCAGCGATGTTGCCGCCACAGACTCCAGCACCAAACATGTTTGACTACCTTCGTGACAAGATGATGCCACAGAGCATACAGCACAACGGCGTGCAAGTGATTGACTACCAGACTGGACCGTGGACGCCACGAGAACTCTTTGACTTTGGTGTCGACACCAATATGGAACTGAACGACGTAGATCTCAGCTTCCTCGACTCATACAATAATACTAATCCCTTTGATCTGCGGACGCCAAGTGTGGGTTTTCCGACGAGCACATCAGACGTGATGCCTACTTTTACATCTGCGCCCGCCTCGGTCCCGATCGATACCAATGCACTTCCCAAGGCCTCTGTGTGGCGATTCCGACCTCTGGAAAAGGACTCTGGAAGTGCCGAACAAGCAAACCTATCACTGCCTACGCCGACCAGTCTTGACATTGATCGACGAGTGACTGTCGAGACTTTATCACAGACTTCGCGCGACAGAATATTGGCCTTAGTCCTGAGCACATGCAAGCCCAACAGCATCCCTCGAGCTGTGGCCTGCTTCCCGTCAGTAGGGCTACTGGACAGTCTCTTTCAGTTCTCTCTCACAAGTCCAGGATCTCACGCCAAGCACTGGATACATGCTCCGACCTTGCTTGCTGATCAGACCAGACCCGAAGTGCTTGCTGCTATTTGTTCTGCTGGAGCAGTATTGACTCCGGATGGCGCGATACGGAAGGTTGGCTACGCCATACAGGAGGCCATCAGGACCGCGATACAAGTGCATGTCGAGGACGACAACACTCTCATGCGAGACCTGCAGATCATGCAAGCATCTCTGCTGCAGCTGAAGATTGGCCTGTGGAGCGGGAATTCACGCAAGATGGAGCTTGCTGAAGGCTTCGAGCAAGTGCTAGTCACTATGGCACGGCGCAGTGGACTGTTCCGACGCGGCACTTACGAACGTATTGTTCCACAAGCTGAAGACCACGGGGAGACGCTTGAACACAAATGGAGACAGTGGGTTAGACAGGAATCTCGCAAAAGATTTGCGCTTCACCTATTCCGCCACGACCTCGAGGCGTCGGTGTCTGTGCTCAGCAGCCCACTGATCTCTTACGCAGAACTATACCTACCCCTTCCGGAATCTGAGAATTTGTGGCACTCTCCGTCAGCTGAGTCGTGGAAAGCAACATATATGCGAAACGCAGGACCAACCTCTGATCGGCAGCCGTCACTAGTTGACTGCATCCAGGA
This sequence comes from Septoria linicola, assembly GCA_024114885.1. Taxonomy (NCBI): domain Eukaryota; kingdom Fungi; phylum Ascomycota; class Dothideomycetes; order Mycosphaerellales; family Mycosphaerellaceae; genus Septoria; species Septoria linicola. Next base: position 3,439,930 of record CP099420.1, read on the forward strand.
TTTGGACATTCTTGCCGTACGCGACATCTTCGTTGACCAGCGACAAGCGAGCATGGCAGTCCTCGGAGCGGCTTGGCGCATGATCTGGGAATATCGACAGCTTGACTCGTCACTCAAGAACACCGCCAATCAATGGTCCAATGGCAACATGCTCATGCAGAGTCGCCACAACGAGCTGACCAAGTTGCTCCAAAATTTCCGCATCAGCTCGATTGAGGACACTAAAATCACACTGATAGTCGAGCTGCTGCTAATGCATCTACACATGTCTTTGGAAGATGTACAACTCTTTGCCGGCGTTGAGGGTGAGGAGGAATCGAGGAGAGTCTACCCCCCTCTTGTGCAATGGACACGCACAACTACCGCTCGGCAAGCGTTGTGGCACGCGGGCCAGGTTCTAAGAGCCGCACGCGACCTTCGACCCGGGCTCGTGTGCGACTTTGCTGCGATTGCAGTCTACCAAGCAAGTCTGGCTTTCTGGTCATATGGCATCATCACTAGAGCTACCGAACCAGGGCCCGTGACCAACAATAGCCCAATCGCTTTCCTTGATGGCGGCGATGACAATGGTATTCAGAGGTGGATCATCCATGGTAAGGGCAATGCAGCAATTCGGGTTTGGACAAACAATGGCGAGACGCCAGTCATGCTCTCGAACCCAGACGAAGTCGTTGGCGCAGTCGTTATAATCATGCGAGCTAATCACCATGACACGAGAAATCCTCCTCTGGTAGACAATCTCATCAACATAATGGAAGGCCTAAGGAAAGCCGCGAGAACATAATGGACTGCATGAATACCAATTTGAGCGCGTTCAAATCGCTATGGAGTCGTAGATTTTGTTCATACCAATTTACAGTTCGTCCCGGCCCTTCGACGATCCCCTCTCATCTTCAAACATCTGCAGCCACTTCTTCACTACGCGAATCTCCCACTCATGCGCAGCACGAATAAATTGTGGCTCAGCAGAGATATTTTTGTCTCCACATGAGTCCCAATGATGCCCAGCCCCTGTGATGAGAAGCTGAGGGTGTAAGTACGCATCTTCTGCGCTGGTTGTGCGCCTCGGCCCGGCGTCTACAGAGTGGTAGCACAGATCGAGCCACACGTCTTGGTCTCCGTCAATGTGGGCAAGCCGGTCTGCGATGACATTGTACCCGCCGTATTTCTAGAGGTTACATGAAGGTCAGTGATCTAACCTTACATCACCGCTGACCCACGCAGAAAAGCGTCAGAGTCTTTAAGCGGACAACTCACATTGTAAGGCCGCAAATCGGGCGTCGAGGGAATGCTATTATGCTCGCCTGGAGGAAATGCCCAATCGCACCACTGCTGCGTGTAATTCAACTGCACCACTCTTGACAAGAGTGTGGGTTGATCAAGCCGCGCCACTTGGTATGCGCCACTCTCCGTGCATGTGCTATACAGATATGATCTGGAGGCAGAATTCGTGGGGTCAGCGTAGAATGTCTGGTTCTGCGTGCCGAAGCAGGACGTGCTATCGATGTCTCCGTCACAAGTTGATACCAGATATTGTTTGATATAGTTGGCGTAATTTCCAAGATTTGTCCATGATTCACCGCCGGTGTAGAGTGCAAGTTCCTTGTCGAGTGCTGTAACGTTGGCTGGCGCGTTGTTATTTGTGATGTTGTTGCAAAAGTACCAGAAGTCGTTCGAGCCATGATCACCCCAGATAATTTCTTGCCTGGAGAGTGTTAGAAATGGCCACGCCCAAAATGGTATCACTCCTCGATAGTGATAACAATCTGTACTCACCATGTATTGGTGGGATAATTCATTGGACCACCCAGAGGGAATGCAATGGTCATTGCAAAATCTCTGTTGTCTTGCAGAGACTCCAAGCCAAAGAGATTCTTCATGTGATTGATCTCGGTCGAATTTCCGTGAGCGAAGACGTGATCAATTTTGTCGATAATCGCGTTGATGCTTCCTACACAGTCTTGAGGTGCATACTTCTGGATAGGATCGTACCACTGCGGGTATGCCAGCTTAGCTTTTGTTGTACCGCTGGACGCTATGCCAGCCCACAGTACATCGCCATAGGTCTTGATCGAAAATGCTGTTTGGGCACCAGCTAAAGAGCCTCCGTAGAGTATCCATGGTGTCTGTGGTGCAGTCAAAGTCGCGTTGACGCCAGGAAATTCGGCATGCTTCGCGAAGAACGCGTTATCCGCTATAGTCTGCTCAGTGGTCGAGAAGCGCAACTCATCAGTGGAAGACGTGTTGTACGGAAAGCTCTGCCCATAGTAGCGGTTCTCGAGTATCACGCCGAGACCATTGGTCGCATTCATCAAGAGCTGTATGATTCCAGTTTCTAGATTGGAGAACCTGTTCTCAGCGCTGGTCTCGCCTCCAATGTAAAGGAATACAGGTCCGCCCGGCTTGTAGTACGAATCATCGAAGAAGTATCGCTGCTTAAAAGTTGCATTTGTGTGCGGGTGATACTTTGATTCGTTCTGGAAATGATCGATCTGCAACAGGTTAGGCACACCCAATTATCCTGCTCAAATATACCCACTGGCTGGTCAATCGTGTGCGCCTGGTAGGATGCGGTATTCTGCCTACGTAGTACGTGTGGCGAAAGGTGCTCTACCGGCGTCTTATTATCAAGAGCACTGACAGCAGATGCTGCGCTCAGCGCAAATGCTAGCAGATGCATGCGGGTAATGCTTTGATTGAGAACTGAAAGGTTGTAGCAAGCAGTTGGAACAGTGCTTGGTTAGTATATGAGGGTTCTGGCCCTTCGTATTGCGCCATGCCAGGCGTCGTGGGCTATCAATCCATCACCTAACTCTATTAGGCAGCTCGAAAGCGCTTTTCTGTGGATCTGCAATGCAACATTAACAGCGGTCTAGAGTCACCATTTCTCGGCACAATGCTTGTAACATTACAAGGTTTTGCCAATTCTGATGACACCAGACTTGGATAGCTGCTCGTCGAGTTTGCTTGAGTAAAGTTAGTGCTGCTCATACACGAGCCGGTGACGATGGCCTGCATCTCATGATGGATCAATACTTCGTCAGATCCACGCGCGACTGTATTTTGAGTACTGTCGCAACTTTTGCAGTTACCGAATGCCAGCAAGTGGTATGCTGTCAGTGCGCGAGCTTCTCCGTTCTAAAACAAGAAGACGAGACAGTAGGTAACATGCATTCGATTGCATGCATACGCTGCAGAATAGCATGTTCGACGCCTTCAGACACCATTGAATCAGTCTCCACACAGTTCTCCAGTACTAGCCTCGATTCGTGCACCGAGTAATACTTGCGAGCATCCAGCGCCTGGACTTTCGTACAGCTTGCGATGCGTTGCGACTTAGGATATGGCGTTGAAGAAACCTGTGCACGTCGAATATTCGACTCTGCAGCTCGATCACCTCCAAATCTAGGTCTTGTGGTACGACAAGAATGATGGAATTGTCGACTGCCTCGTTCGCGGCAATGTGCTCTACTGTTGGTGGACTGGATCACGAGAGCATACATCGACCATCTGTGTCTCTGCGGTCGACCCCCGGGTTCATTGGTGGTAAGGCAGCACCTCGTCACGTTCTATCGCAAGGATCTGCAGTCCGGTGCGTGTACTGTCTTGAGCTCTTGAGCCGTCTGTCGCTCGTGAAGCTGATGCTGGAGGCAGAAGTTGGTGACGACCAGACAAAGAATCACGGACGGACGCGACAGCGACGCGCTTGCCTGCCTGCCAAGCCATGCGTTCATTCCAAACCTTAATTGTTCACCCCTGCCCTGCACGTCTTTGAAACTTTCCAGAGACACAAACAAAACAGACTACAAGAACCAGAAAGGCACCGATTGAACAGACGACCGCTAACGATTGATTCAAAGATGGCGGGACCAACGGCGCCAGATGCGCAGCCATGGAGCAGCATGCAGGGCAGGCTCAACGATGGACTGCTTCGAGGTCTGGCAGCGATTGGATATGAGTGAGGAAAACGTCTGATCCAGGTTGACCGCCACGTAAAGCACAAGCTGACGATAGACAGATACATGACTCCGGTGCAACAGAAAGTTCTCACCGAGCTACCTTCTTTCAACTCAGATTGTCTTGTGCAAGCAAAGACGGGAACCGGCAAGACCATTGCATTCTTGCTCCCTGCTCTGCACTCCCTTCTAGCCAACCCAAACGTGCCGCGTGGACAAGTCGCGATCTTGATATGCTCCCCAACTCGAGAGCTCGCACTACAGATTGCCAAAGAGTGCAATTCAGTCACCGCACAACTGAGACCTGGCCTCGAGTGTCACACCGCTTACGGAGGAACTTCCAAAGATCGAGATCTCAAGACGTTTCTAAATGGCGATCCGAAGATCGTTGTCGCGACTCCCGGACGACTGAACGACTACTTGAACGACGAATATGTGGCAGAGAAATTCTCCAACCTACGGACTCTGGTTCTTGATGAAGCAGATCAAATGCTCGAGGCAGGTTTCTTGGTCGCTATCAACGAAATTCTGCGGCGTCTTCCGCCAAAGAACAGGGCACATTGGCAGGGTATGTGCTACTCCGCCACTGTTCCAGAGAAGATCAAGGGTGTTTTGCCCAAGATCTTGAGCAAAGAGCACACCCATCTCTCTACCGTTGATCCGAACGAGACACCAACCATTGACCGCGTCTTGCAACACTCCGTGATCGTGTCGTCAAACTTCGACATTTACCCGGCACTCTGGGCTTTGATACAGCAGGAGTATAATGCAACACAAGGCGATTTCAAGGCAATCGTGTTCGGCTGCACAGCCAACGGAGTGGCGCTCATGCACTCACTCTTCACCAATCTTCTGCGAAACAACAACGATATCAAAGTCTTCCAGCTGCAGTCACGTCTATCTCAAGCGAACAGGACAAGAACGACGAATGAGTTCAAAGAAGCCAAGGCTGGTGTCATGTTCGCATCGGATGTTATTGGTCGTGGTATGTGCTACTCCGACACTGTTTGTCAAGACTCTTGCTGACTTCCTAAAATGCATGGACTTTCCCAATGTGAGCCACGTAGTGCAAGTTGGTCTACCTTCCAATGGAGACCAATACGTTCATCGAGTCGGGCGAACAGCTCGTGCAGGAAACGAAGGTCGGGCGATCATTCTGCTCTCTCAGCGCGAGAGCTTCTTCCTGAAGGTCAACAAGCGACTACCGATCACTCCTCACCCGGTAGACCTCTCCGGAGCAGCCATTCAGCAACAAGCCAGCGAGGTTGAGTCTGCATTTGCCAATGTGGACGAGGTCACGAAATCAAAGGCCTACCAAGCTTGGCTAGGCTTCCACAAGACGTTCACGAAGCAGCTCCAACTCACGAACGATGGACTAGTCGAGCAAGTGAACGAGTATGCTTCTGCAATGGGCTGCCCAGAGCCTCCGATGATTGACAAGCGTATCGTTGGCAAAATGGGTCTGAAGGGCGTTCGTGGGCTCAACGTTGGCCTCGTGGAGAGGGAGAGTGGAGGTCGTGGAGGAAGACAGGGAGGCGGGAATCGCAACGGCGGCGCGAACGGCGAGAGTAGTGGTAGAATCGAGAAGAATGGTGGTGGAGGTGGAGGCCGTGGCGGGGGAGGAGGCCGAGGTAGAGGTCGTGGACGAGGCGGGCGTAGAGGACAGGCTTGAGCGGCTGCGCAAAGCAAGGACCAGTGATACCCAGTTTTGAGTACGTAGACTTTGAAGAATAGACATAGAGCCAGACCGCTGAGATAAGTCGTGCCCATGAGTTGAGTCATTGTACTTTAGTATCAGCAAATTGCCAGAAGGCACACCCTCCATCCTATTGTCTCTCTACCTTATACGTCGACGCTGTGGCACTCTGTCCTTGGAGCGGCATAGTAGCAATCTGAAATATCCGCGAGACAATACTAACCTTCCATTCGTGACTTTGGATCATGGTCCGACCATCGTCGAGTCGGTTTCTAGGTATGTGCCTGCTCGTACCGATCGCTGCTGTCAGTGCCACACGAAATTCGATTACGTATCTCGAGAATCATATTTGAAGAGAGATGAGAACACATTTCGAATGAATTTCTTTACCAGCCATCTCATCAAAAGCTCACTCATCGAGACATGGAAAAAAGGTGGATGGGTATCATTTGCTTGCTCAAAAAGCACACTCAATCTGTAGCCGCACATAGCTGGTGCTCATACAATCACCTCAAAACTCTCTATTCTTTCCATCACCAGGACCAAGAGCTCCTGCGCCCCAGACACCAACAAGCCCCCAAAAACCGACTCTCCAGCCTCGGATAAGGCCAGCTGTGCCCTGTCCTCGCCGCGTGCGGAGCATGCCGTTGGCGGCTTTTGTGGTGGTTTCGCCTTCGGAGTACACGATGCCGTAGACTGTGCCCCAGACGCCGCTGTATGGCGCGGGGTCGACGATGAGCGGGATTTCCGGGTCTGTTTGTTTGAGCTGTGCGACTTGGGCTCTTCGGACGACGGTCTCGAGGGGCAGTCGGATGAAGAGTTCGGTGAGGGTTGTGGCGAATGATGCGAGGGACCATAAGGAGGGTGTGAGTTCGGGGGTGATGCGGAGTTGTCGTCGGAGGATAAGGGGTGATGCTGCGGAGAAGATGTTTGGTATTGAGTGGTAGAGTGCGGTAGGGGTCCATAAGCTTGATGGTGCCACGAGAGAAGGCAGTCGCTTGAGGTTGGAGAGAAGTCCTCGCTTGCCTTCGGATATGGGCGTCACGATTAGTCGTGTTCGGACGAGATCCAGGGGTGCGAGGAGAAGGCCAGTCAAGCAGCTTGCTAGGCCGATCACGAATAATGATCCGATTGCATTGGGCGAGTCGCTCAGATCGATGCCGCTGAAGCCTGCACCGCCGGCCATGGTCAGACCAGGAGCCAGACCTCCCTGATCGGGTCCTACGATATCTGGCAGCCCAAGTATTGCAAGCAGAAGGCTCCGAATGAAGGAGTCCGTGGTGCGTAGGAGGATTGAGTACAGAAAGGTTGTGTTGTTTGCCCGCCACAAGCCCACAGCACCTGATGTGTTATATAGCGCCGAAACAGCCTGCATGATGCTTTCTGGCTTCTTCACCCGTATCGATACATCCTCGCCCACTCCTGGCTGTGTCCTGTTTCTAGGTCTCGGTGTGGGTGATAGGTCTTCGCTGGGTGGTGTCCTCTTCCTCCGTCGAGGCGATCTGCTTCGCGGTGCTGTGGCTGAAAAGTAGTCTGGCATATCATCGCTTCTGTCACTGTCCTCGCCTTCGTCTGTCTCGGTCTCGGTCTCGTGCGGATTGCCGCCTCTGCCTCTGCTGCTGCTGCTGCTGCCATATGCTGCACTCTGGCCCGTGCGCTTCTTTGACGGAGTTGGTTGATTCTGTGGCTGTGGCAGAGATACCTGCAGGATGGTTTTGGCGACATCGAAGGGTTGTGCTAGCAGGACAGAAGTGTAGCGCCAGGCAAGCGTGTCGAACAAGCTGCGTGTATGCGACCAGGCCTCACTCGTGGTTGATGAGATGTCGATGTCTGGGAACAGATCGCGCGCAGAAGACGAGAAGGAAGCATCGGGTCGCGCTGTGCTGTTTCGACTTGCGTTGGCAGCGTGCGATGCTGATGCTGATGCTGATGCTGATGCTGAGACGGATGGGCCAATCGAAGGCGGAATGTAGTATGGCCGCAGTGGATTCGGTTCTCGTGAGGCTGCCATCGGGAAGCGGTCTTTGTGGTCCATGGTATCCTTTCTCACCATCTGACGGCGTGATGAGAAGCTTCACTTCGTAATTACAGGTGGAAGATGTTGGCCAGATGACGATGGATCAGCTACAGAAGCGGGTTGCATGCTTGCTTGCTGGAGTCGGCAGAGAGACGGAGACGGTGACCCCGAGACGAGACGAGACGAGGTGCCGAGCCGAGCCGAGCACATGGCCACTCACTCCCCCCCACCTCGAAGACAGATCACTCGTTACAATCACAACTAACTACACTTCCCAAGGCAACGAAGCCACTCTATCCCCGTCTGACACCGTAGCAGCACAGTCGAGCAGGACGTCGACATCGTGTCAGGATGGTGTTGCAAGACCTCGGCCGCCGCATCAATGCCGCCGTCAACGACATTACCCGCGCCCAGACGCTGGACGAAAAGGCCTTCGATGGCATGATCAAGGAGATCTCCAACGCCCTCGTCGAAGCCGATGTCAATGTCAAGCTCGTCGCCAACCTGCGCAAGACCATCAAGTCTGCCGTCAAGTTCAACGAGCTGCCCGCGCATGCCAACAAGAAGCGTATCATCCAGAAAGCTGTCTTTGATGCTCTCGTCGATATCGTCAACCCACACGGAAAGCCATACGAGCCCAAGAAGGGCAAGAGCAATGTCATCATGTTCGTCGGTCTGCAAGGTGCGGGTAAGACGACAACATGTACCAAATTGGCTCGATGGTACCAGGCCAGAGGTTTCAAGACCTGCTTGGTCTGTGCCGATACCTTCCGTGCTGGAGCTTTCGATCAATTGAAGCAGAACGCGACAAAGGCCAAGATCCCGTACTACGGATCTTTGACACAGACCGATCCTGTAGTGGTTGCGAGAGATGGTGTGGAGAAGTTCAAGAAGGAGAAATTCGAGATCATCATCGTGGATACGTCTGGTAGGCATCACCAGGAGGATGCGCTCTTCGCTGAAATGGTGGAGATTCAGCAAGCTGTCTCGCCCCACCAGACCATCATGGTTCTCGATGCATCGATTGGTCAAGCTGCAGAGGCACAGTCGCGTGCGTTCAAGGAAACGGCAGACTTCGGTGCCATCATCATCACCAAGACAGATGGTGCTGCGGCAGGAGGTGGTGCCATTTCTGCTGTTGCAGCAACCCATACACCTATTGTCTACATCGGTACGGGAGAGCACCTGCTCGATCTCGAAAAGTTCAACCCGCAATCTTTTGTTTCGAAACTGCTTGGTATGGGTGATATGCAGGGACTTGTCGAGCATGTGCAGTCTCTCAAGTTGGATCAGAAGGAAACGATGAAGAACATCACTGAAGGGCGCTTCACGGTTCGCGATCTTCGTGATCAGATTCAGAACATCTCAAAGATGGGTCCTCTCAGCAAGATGGCAGGCATGATTCCTGGTCTTTCAGGAATCATGGGCGGCATGGACGATGCTGAAGGAGGTGACAAGATGAAACGCATGATCATCATTTGCGACTCCATGACCCAAAAGGAACTTGACTCGGACGGCAAGATCTTCGTCGACCAGCCCTCGCGCATCACAAGAGTAGCTCGTGGAAGCGGTTCCTCAGTGCGCGAAGTCGAGGAACTGCTCTCGCAGCAGAAGATGATGGCAGGCATGGCAAAGAAGATGAAGGGCGGTATGGCCAATATGCAAAAGGCGCAAGGTGCGATGGGAGGCGCAAATCAAAAGTCGCAAATGGCCGCTATGCAGAAGAGAATGCAAGCTATGGGGGGCGCGGGTCGTGGAGGTGGAGGTATGCCGGACATGAGCTCTCTGATGAAGATGATGGGCGGCGGAGGAGGAGGAGGTGGCGGCATGCCAGATCTGTCCGGAATGGACATGAATAAGATGATGAGCATGATGGGCAACATGATGGGCGGCGGCGGCGCTGGTCGTGGTCGCTGAGCCCCACCATCCAGAACGACAGATATCTCCACAACATCCTGACTTCCTCTTAACCACTCATCAGCAGCGCCACGCGTACGACTCTACACATAGCCGAGACAGGAAACTAAGTCTCATTCAACAGCTGACCGGTCGATCGCCCAAGTCCAAGCAAGGGGTGCGCTTCTACCTGCAGTAAATCGGACCGGTGTGACTTCCATGCCACAGGCACGAATACATATATACATCAAGTTGTCGCCGCCCTTTCGTGTCGACGATACTAGCAGAATGGCGTCTAAACTGGAGCAAACACTGTCACTCATGTCCACCATGAGCATCCTGGAGCTGGAATGTGTGAAACAGCTGGCAGACTCCGCATGGCTACCTTCTTCGATCGCGAATCCGCTGGGAAAGACATGTTCTCGAACCTCCCACGCGAACTGCGCAATCTCATCTTGTACCAAGTCGGAGTGGACGTCTTCAAGGCTTTCGGGAGTGAATTTTATCGAGCAGTTCGCCCGCGACTTGACCCTCAATCTACCGCTCGCCACCTCTGGAGCCCTCTTTTGGCAACATCAAGGCAAATGAGAGAGGAACTTCTGGACAACGTGAGCAGTAGCGACTTTCGGGGTCAATACCGGGACAGTGCCGTGAAGCGCTGGAAGCCAATGCCGAGACACCTTCTGCGCCGGTTCTGTGCCGAAAGCCCCGAAGAGAATGGCTTTCTATCTGGTTCCAGGCTCAATGTTTGGGGAAAGAGAAAAGGGTGCATTCGACGAAGCCCAGCACAAATTGAAGCAATCGGGACTTCATCATCGTGGATATGTTAGAGAAGTAGAGGGTGATGAGCCTTCGATGCCAATGAGCGTTCCGTGTGGTTGCGCGCGCAGCCCTTGCAGCTGGCACTTGCATGAGCTTGGGGACTGTACGATGGTAATTTTTCACGAAGACATGCTGCTCGAACGAACAGATGTGGACCCGCAGGATTGCCAGTCCAGCGATGTCGCCGATGCGCGAGACATACAGTATGCCTCGCGTTCCCAGCACTGAGGACGAACCATCGACATACTGGACTTCCAGGAAGCAGCAGACAAAGTGAGAGCCTACACAGCACCTTCACTCAAGCTTCGTGACCCAATGCAAGCTCCGCAGCTCTATGGCCAGAGGTATGAAGATCTCCCTCACAGGACGCAATTGCGGCAAACTCCGGTGGCACAGTCACCTTCCACCCCTCATCTTCGAAAGCTAAGCTCTGCTTTTGCACCACTCCAGACTCCAAGCAAAACTCTCGGACAACGACTCACACTAGACTTTCTGTTTCCACGCAATATCAGCATGACCTCAAGTATTCGTGGCTACAATCGAATACAAGAAGGACACAATAGTCCTCGACCACACCAAATTCCAAAGCTATGAGCGACAATAGAGGCTCGCTCAAGAAAGCGTACCCAAAATGGCGAGAGAGCCAGAGAGCTCGAGATCTCGAGCCGTTGCCGGAGCAGAATTAGCGAGAGGAAAGGCCATTGTTAGAGAAATTCTACACGCCGATGCGACGCAAGGAGTCACAGAAGAAAAGTCAAGCCAGTCGGAAAAATAAACAGATGAGTCGTAGACTCCTATAGGGTTGATCATGACTTGTACAAGAACCAACAGACATAGTAAACACCACATTCAACACTTTCCTCTCCCACCTCAAGCTTCCCGACCTGCTCAAGCACAGCTATAGCTACACACACACACACACAACTTCAGCCAAAATCTACACACACACACACACACACACACACACACACACAATCACTCTTCGCACCCACCACCACCACCACCAACCACCATTCTTATTTCCTTCCTACATCATCCATATACTGCGTTCCCGTAATCACAAACCCTCCCCACCCAGCATGTAAAAATCTTCACATACATCTCGTAGACTGCAGCTGTTGCTCTGAGTGGATTATTTCAAAGGATTGTGTAATGTATAATTAGGCATTATCCGACTGGACTGGACTGGATTGGTGCAATATGATGAGATGTTTCAAGTATACGGGTCGGATGGAGACTGAGGTGCATGCTGGTGGTGGTGTTAAGGGAGGAGGGGGAGGGGGGTCATGATGGATGTTGGCTAGATGATTGACGAAAGTTTGAAGAGTTGTGGTTTTGCCGGAGGGGAAAGTATGTAGCTCTTTGAGATAATGTCAAAGGAGATGATGATGGAGAGTTTTTCATCCTTTCGCTCTCGTCGGATGTCGTCGATCTTTACGGTGGTATTCCTGTAGCATCCATCACTCGATTGACAAAGGGGGCGAAGAGATGCAGCGTCGCAAGCCGCTAAAGCATGAATTGACGACCTGTTCAACAGAACAAGATCATGTAGCTACTACTACTACTACTACTCAGCTACACCCACAATCATTACTCCCACCCTTCTCCTTCTTCCCGCCACCAAAAGCCAACCGACTAATCCCATCTACAATCCCCTTCACACCAGTCTTCCCCGCCGCGACCTGGCTCGGCGTACTCGAATACGAAGGCGGCACGTCCATGCACGGATTCTGCGTGAAGAAGTTTCGCGGTCTGTGCATGCAAGGATCATCTCATCAGCTTTGCACATGTAGCAATCCAAACAAGGAAAGAAAAGTGTAGAGGACGCACCTCAGCAAAACAGTCATAGGCTCCGCCGGCATAACAGGATAATCCTCTGGCGCGGGGAAATGCGTTAAGCCAAAAGTGTGCCAGAGCACGATATCCTCATTATCAAGATTCGCGTCCGGTTCGGCTTCGATCCAGGCGGGGATGCCTTGGGAGGGTTCACCAGAAGTTTGTGGGACGTGTCGGCCAGCGGGGTGGATTTGATCGTCGTTGTCTGTGGGGACGTGTACATTAGTATGGGAATTATATGCATAGGGTGGGGAGAAATCGGGACAGGGACATACACTTCGTCACATGAACAGCATGTCTGGCGAATCCAGCGCGTTTCCAGACGAGGCTGCCTTCTTTGGGGAGTAGAGGGGGTACTTCTCTGCTGACGAGTTTGTATGAGACTGGTTTTTTGCTGTAAGCGTTGATTTTGTTCGTGTTTGCCATGTCCCATGTACGGCTGGTGTTTCCCTCGTAGTCGCTTTTCGCAGTGCGAGGTGTAGCGAGCTTGGTCTTCTTTGCGTAGAAAGCGTTTCCGTAAGGGTTTTCCTTGGATCCAACTTCGCCGTCACCGCGTACGGCGTCGACTTGGAAGACTGTGTTGGCTGGCCCGTCAATGTTTGGGTCGATGCGAAGGCAGAAGAGATGCTGGTGGTTGTGTGCGTTGACACCGGGGTAGACTTCAGTGCCCCATGGAGCTGCGTCCTCGCCCGGCGCAAGAGCATATGTGTTCAGAATGCCGGTCAGTCTAATCTCAAGCTGGAGTGTGCCGTCTTGGTGGAAGATCCAGTAGACGCAATACTCGTAGTTGGCAGCTGTGAAGACATGACTGATGATGAACTTGCGAGCACGAGTGACAGTGCACGAGTCGTCTCGGAAGTCAGTGTGCTTGAACAGGATTCCATCGTCTTCTTCGTGAACGCAGATCGCATTCTTGATCGTCTGCGGCTCGCCGGCACGATTGACGAAATCGGCATCCATGTAGTGAATCGCACCCTTGCAATCGCATCCAAGAGCGAGAGAATTAGTCATATATCCTCCTCCATACTCGCCAAGATCGAAAGCATGCTTGCGCTGATGTGGATGCTCAGGATTGCCATATGGGACGACCATCTCAGCAAGAGAAACACGCCAGAAGACTGGTCGTACATTGCCCTTGTCGTTGAATGTGATGTTCGAGAGCACGATACCCTCTCGGTAGTTGAAGCCAACATGTACTGTCCAGTTCTGCCACTTGAGTGTTCGGCCATCGACGGTGAACGATACACCCTCTGGCTGAGAGATGTTGATTGGCTTGAGATCTGTTCTATACCCACTCTCTTTCTTGACCGCATCTGCATGGTAGTTGATGGGAGGCGCAGTGTTGACCGGCCTTCCTGTCTCCGGCACATCAATATGGATAATCTCCTGCGTGTCAGAGTTATAGATCGGGCAGAAGTCGAGCGGATAAGTATACTGGCTGTCATCCACATGCGGTCGATAATACATCAGTGCTTGTTGCAGACGAACACCCGAACCAAATCGTTCATCGTAGCCAATCGTCCATGGATCGCAGTACACTTTGTGCATGTCCTCAGCAGGAATGCCCAATATGCCACACTGCTCAATGACCTTGCTGTCCTTCCTCACAACAGTCTCGACGATTTGCAAGTCCTCCATCGTGATCAGAGGCTGCACGCCTTCTGTGAGCTGCCAGCTGACTAGCCTCTTCTCTTGCAAGTTGACCTGGCCATCGTAGACCTTGCTTCCTCGACCAATGGCCACAACGTCCGCGACACGGTGTGGTCTTGGGACAGTCTCGGGGGAGGCGAGCCATTTCATCATCTCGGTCTTGCGTGGTTCCCAGAGGGTGACGGCATTGAAGTGGACATCTGGGTGTTCGCGTCGGACGATAGCTACTGCTGCAGCGATTTCTTCGGATGTGAGAGGGTCGAATGGATGAGTCTGCGCTTTCTGGCCGGTGACATGCGCAGCCATCTGTTGGAGTCGCTCGAGGACCATCTTCACTTTCTCTTGCTGTATAGCAATAGAATATGAAAGAGATGTGAGGGATAAGATAAGAAGACGACAAGACCTTTGATACTCACACTGGTATATCAATGGGAAATGCTACTCGCCTTATATCTTCTTCAATGCACGACCCCGCCTACCTCTCGGTATCCAGTCATATGCAGCAGTGCCCATCACTCGCTTGCTGCGCGTACCTCCGCACGTATCTTGGAAGCTGCCGACCAGGATATGGCCCTCGCGCCGCGGCCGATAAGAGGGACAGCAAGCGAAAAGTTGCCATTTTGGGACAGTAGGGCGTGTAGCGATGTTCGCTCACAAATCTTCGCGGCCATGTGAAAGTATTTGTCCGCTCAAAGAAGTGCTATCTTCACAATATGCGAAGTGCAGTTGGAGTGGCTTGCTGAATCGCGAAAGTGTTAAGTAAACGCGTTGCGTGAGTTTGAGTGGGTTGCGCCGGCTTGATCACGTGGGAGGAAAATGTGTCCCAATGCGTTTCGTGCTATAACAATCTTCGCAGGCATCCGGTAGATATTCCCGATTGTACCGCGACGAACAATAATAGATTTCTCGGCAGTCTTGCGCAAATGTCGTAGAACCGCATCTGTCGTACATTGGGGAAAGGTCGTCGATCATGATTGTCCGCAATCGAGCCGATCTCACAGTCTGTGAAGCTCTTTGATTCAGTGAGCACAACAGAAATCTGGGCTGCAAAAGCAATCGATGGGCTGGAATAATGGAGGAAGTGCCAGAGAGCTACTCTGTCTCCTCGCAACTAAGCACGTCTCTAACCAGACCAACTCCTCAAACAGCCTTCTCCTCAACACCCACCTCCTTCTCCCCACTCCCATCATGACTCACTCCCCCAGAACTCCCCACCCTCTCCTCCTCATCCACGCCAAACTCCCTCGTCTTCTCCTCCAATTCAGCCTCCGACAAGAAAGGCAATTCCTTCGCCGCACGCACATACGAAATCTTCTCGTGAAAGCCTTTCGCAAAAATGACGTCGATTTCTTCGAGCGAGCGGCCGGCGGTTTCGATGTAGAAGAAGTAGATGAAGGGGAAGAAGAGCGCGTTGATGGCGCCGAAGACGAGGTAGGTGCCCCAGCCGACTGTGAGGAATTATGGTTAAGAAGGGTTGTGGGGAGGGTGGGGAAAGGGAGGGGGAAGGGGGAAGGCTGGGCTTACTGTTTGAGATCATGACGGGGGTTATCATGACGATGAGGAAGTTGAAAAGCTGTAGTAGAACTGATCAGTAATCGATTCCTTCATCGCAATGATCGTAGAGTGCAGGACGTACCCAATTCGTGCAAGTCGAAACAGCATTCGCCTTCGCCCTCGTCTTGATCGGATTCACCTCCGCCGGATACAACCACGGCAGCGGCAACCACGTCGCACCAAAGACAGCAATAAACAGGAAGAACCCCACCACAGCTCCCTTCGCCGCCGACACAGTTCCCGGGATCAAGCACGCCATCGACAAGAACATAGCCAAACTCTGCCCTACTGTCCCTATGAGGAACAACTTTCTCCTTCCAACCTTTTCGATAATGAACCACGATACCGTAGCGAAGATGGCGTAGACGATCATATTGACCCCCGAAATAATCAAACTCATCGTCCTCGTCATGCCGACGCTTTGTTCCATAAGAATGGGCAGGTAGTAGATGACCGCATTGCAACCTCCAATCTGCTGGAACAACTGACTCGAAGATCCAAGCAACATTCTCCTCCAATGCTGCGTCTTGCCTCCTGTGAACAGTGCTCGGTAAGGTGTATTCCCGCCTGCGTGTCCCGAGGCACGGATACTATCCATGATGATTCCAGCTTGCATTTTGACTTCTGCGTCATCGCGGTGTTTGCCAGAGAGAGCGGCGAGGACGGTGGTGGCTTCTTCGTGGCGGTCGCGGGTGAGCAGCCAGCGGGGAGATTCGGGGAGGAAGACCATCATGACGGAGAGGAAGAGGC
The DNA here is from genome assembly GCA_024114885.1 of Septoria linicola. Lineage (NCBI taxonomy): Eukaryota > Fungi > Ascomycota > Dothideomycetes > Mycosphaerellales > Mycosphaerellaceae > Septoria > Septoria linicola. The sequence continues at coordinate 3,456,107 of CP099420.1, forward strand.
CGAAGACGACTTGGAAGGCGATGGGGAAGCGCCAGGTGAGGTCTGCGGGGCCGTAGCTAGAGCCGAAATCGATCCAGTAGGCGATGACGGTGCCGAAGGCGATAATGCCGCCTTCGATGCAAATGAGGAGGCCTCGGTTTGTGGTGCGAGAACATTCGGCTTGGTAGGTGGGGATGGTGGAAGTGTTGATTCCGTTGCCGATACCTGTGATAGTGCGACCTATGATGAACTGGACAGTTGCTCCGGAGCCCTTGATCGCTGAGATTTGGATGATGACTCCCAGAATCATGACAACGCCTCCGAGTATGATGGCTCTGCGGCGGCCAATGCGATCACCGTAAGCCAGTTGGAACATGGCGCCTAAGAGACATCCTATCTCATAGATTGCAGTGACGAAGCCTTGCCATGTGGAGTTGTCCCTAACCTCGGGAATCGTGTCCGCGAACTGCGTCGCAGAGATAATGCCAGACATGACACCCTGGTCGTAGCCAAAAAGCAGGAAACCGTTCGTTGCGACGATCGATACCATGAGGGAGAGGGCGCGGCCGCTGAGGCCCATGTAGTGAGGAATGCCCTGCGAATCATCGCGAGAGCTGGCTTTGAGCACTCCCATGCCGGATGTCGATTATTTGTCGTCCTATGTGTAGCAAAGTCCTATGCCGAGCCAATGTAGTAGAATCGTCGATCGATACAGAACAAGCACTAAAGATCAGCAGAGAAAATGCAAACGATTGAGGGAGAAAGTGGACCGTGGGGAAAGAAATGAAGATCTGTGGGTAGGCAAGAGCGACACTTTTATTATCAGCTACTTCTCTTGCTGTCGACCAACTCTTCTAGCTGGTTGCTTTCGACTCACGATCCACTGTCGGCTGTCGCGTGGATAAATACCTGACTTGCATTGATGAAGCACGACGGTAGTGCTAGAGTCCGCCGGCTTTTCGTGCGACCAGCATTTGCGATGCGACAAAATGTATGGATGTGATCACAGTACGTCAGAGCATCCACAGTGCGTGTAGCAGGCGCATATAAGTAGTCAAAGACTTTCTCAACTCCAGATCGCCCGCATGGAGGTAGGCCTCAACCCGCAGGGTCTCCGGACTTGGTGCCAGATTTCAAGCTCGGGACATGTGGATACCAAGTGGATGACTGCACAAGGTGAGGTTTGGACAGCAGAAGCTCATTTGTTCCTGGTGGACGGCGAAGCTTCGGAATTATCTAAGAATCTCCCGAACCAGGAAGCCGAAGATTTCTCAGGCAGCAATGTGGGTCCCGTTACATTTCTTGTCTCGCATGCTTCGCAGGCTTCGCATACTTCGCCTGTCTTGGTCCGACACAAGCTTGTGACAAGAGTGCTTGTGAGTTCGTCCTATCAGCTGCCATCGCGGCTGGCCATAAGTGGGACCCGGTGGTACAGCTGAGATGAGAGATGGATTGACACATACGGCAAGAGTCCCGGTGCAAGTTGAAAGCCATGCAGCGTCGTATGGAGGTAGATGGCACACCAGTAGAGCTGCTGCGCAATGTTGTGTGGACAATAGGTGATCTAGCTACACTTTAGCAGTGACGCTTTACACATAGGCCAGAGTACCATCCTCCTTCATTTTGGCCCAGACCTCCAGCTTGGCTTGGCCTCCAGCAACAGCAGGTCCAATGACTAGCAGTTGTCCTTGGGGTTCTGAAGCGCCTACAAGTTGATCGTTGGCAGGATTCAGCAACTTCACCTCGACACTACTCAGAGGGACGCCAAAGTGGCTGTGTTCAGCACCATCGACCCGTCTGTAGTCGAAAACGTTGGTCTGAGCTACGGCGCCGGCAACTTGAGGAGCCGTCAGAGCATAGATGATGCGGCTTCGAGTGAAGATTCGCAAGTCGCTCAGCATCGTTGATGTGAGTGGCGGAGAGCCTGCACAGAGTCGGTCAAAGGTGAGGATAAGCCGCAGCTTGCCAGGCTCGGTCTCGCTCGACTTTGGTGCAAGCAATTTGAACAAAAGACCATCAGTCGGCAGACGTCCTGCTGCAATAGTCTGATCTTGACTGTACTTGCCAAACTTCTGCAAACCAGAGCTGACGGCGCCTGTTTCTTGCTGGTGTAGCTTGGCCAAGGTCTCTGCGCCGGCGATGATGACTGTCGGTGCCACCCCTCTTCTTGCAAGAGCGAGATCAACACCTGCAGTAGCAACGCTGTTGATCGCCAAGCTCGCATGCATGAACAGTGCAGCAAATGTTTGGCACAAAACGTAGCTGTAAGTGAAGGTGTCCACTGGGAGGACGAGATCCGCCGAGCTCAACCGTTGTCGCAAGGGAATTGCGGTGATTAGTGCGGCTGTGGCAGCCACAATGTTGCCTTGTGATAGGGCAACAATCTGAGGCTTGGTATCGGGGACTGTGGGCTGCCAGACAAACACAACCTCTCCAGGCTTATCGCTATTCTCATTGCTGGGAAGCTCGGTCGCAGCTGACTTGTTCTCGTCCACCACATCGTGCCAGACACTGACTCGCAGACGAGCCTGAGCATTATCAGGCACGCCATTCCAATCCATGTGCTTGCTGGTCTTTTCGACAACCCAAGTCACCAGGCGAAGTTGTTGGCATGATTGAGTCAGGTCCTCCAGTGGTAGAGTGCCAGCAGAAGAGACGAGAGCATCAGCTCCTGTGGCATTGAGGAAGTCGTACACCTGAGGATGTGGGAGGTTGTACGGCAGTAGGACAGGCGTGATGCCGTAGAAGGAGGCGGCTATCGCTCGCGTCAGCAGAGCAACTTACATTGACAAGATGTAGAGAAGCGCACCAAAGACAGTCAAAAGGTATTCAATGCTGTTGGGCAGATAAATGGCCACCTTCCTGACGCCAGCGTCCTTGAAGTGCTTGCCGATGATGGCGATTTGCTTGGTCAAATCGTCAATGTCATGCTCAATCAGCTCCTGCTTGCCCAGAACAGTCATGATGAGACCCTTTGGCACCTGCTTGCCATCTGGGCCTGCAGTGCCGCCCTTTTGCACTTCCCGCCAAATGTCTCTGATATCTCCGTCCCTTCCGGAGGCCCAGCGAGGAGCCGATGCATCTTTGACATTCAAGCCTGTTTTGAGTGGATAGCCATGAGGCACTTCTGGCGAGCGATAGATGGCCGACTCGCCCTTGTTCCTGACCGGGCTTGCCGTCGCTTGTCGAGCTAGCAGCAGAGGATGTGTGTCGGGCTCGTCAGGAAAGACAACGGGGTAAACGAGGGCAGCTACCAGAGCGAGTGCGAGTAGAGTTGTGATAAGAGACCATTCGGAGAGCACTTTGGCGACTGTGGCGTCCAGCGATTCCAGTGCGTTAGCCATGGCAGTCAGTCAGATACCAAATGAGGATTTGGTCATATCATGGTTACGGACGGGCAGCCAGCTGGAAGTGAGACGAGCTGTCGGCCCCACCAGCAGCAATACGCAGGGCAAGGTTGAATAGCTCCGATGTGGCTGATGCAGAGCGGAAGTGAATGCGCGCGTGCAAAGTGTGGCTGAACAGACTAACTTGGCGTGTTTTCTGCGGGAGCTTTCCTAGCAACCAGAAAGCCGTCCATCTTTGTTGAAGTGATGATCGTACAGATGAACTGAATTGGCGGATAACGAGTCCATACTAACCCGCTCATACTAACATTCACAGCAAATCTCAGCCATGTCGTCGACGGCATTGACATCTGCGTCGACAACATCGCAGTCGCTCTCGCAGACAGCAGTCGGGAAAGTGGCCGCATCAACAGTCGCCAAAGTACTACCCATTGCAGCCACGACAACGCCGCGCAAAGACGCACAGCAACAACATGGACAATGGACACATCCGCGAATGGACGAAGTGATACGCCGACGGGACGCGACCAGCTTCGACAAGAGCAATGTCACCACCATTCTGCTCAGCTCCATCGTGCTGCTCGTCTCACTCTCCACTCCTCACATTCTGCACGGGGCGTGGGTCTTGCTCTTTCACACTGTCGCTCCTTCCTCGTGCTGACTGACATGCTACAGACTCCCTGCCAGCTGGCTTGTAGCAGTCTACCCATACCCGCGATATGCAGTGTGGACCATCCAGGCCGTGATGGCTCTCAACATTGCAGTCGCGACTCTGCCGCTCTGGCGCAAACCTGATGCCTGCGAAGACGTTCCTCTCACACCCCAACAACGCAAGCTCCTCGGACTTCCACCAATGACTCGACCTGCCACGCCGGCCGAAAAGCAGCAACATGTCACTCCACCACGATTCTCGCGCTCCAACACGCCCAATAGCCGAACGAGCAGTCTGAACGCAACACGAGGTGCATCACCGTTGTCAGGACGAGGGACACCCATCGATGCGAGCGGCAGTTTTCGACCCAGCCACTCGGCCTCACACTCACAATGGGGCTCACCGGCACAAGGAAATCAGCTGCGGCGGACTGAAAGCGGCAACTCCTTGCTGGGACCCGAGACGAGCTGTGGAAGCGGCGGAGAGCGAAGACGGCTGAGCTATACAGCATTCACCAACAGCTCGCCTCTGGACATCAGCAGCTTCGAGTCACTGGGAAGAGTTGAAACGCCCACCAAGGAGAAGAAAGCCAGCGTGGGTCTGAACAATAAATGGTTGTACGAGAGGGGAAGAGGCAGCCCAAGCGGGAGTGCGAGGTTCAAGACCAGTCTTCCAGCTGGCAGTATGTGGTAGCCAGCATTCTTACGACCATCTGATTCTAGCGCGGCGTTGACAGGAGAATGGCAACGCCAGGTACGTTCGCTTCAGGAGAAGTAGATTCGCTGATGTATCGCGGTCTGTACAGTAACGACGGTAAAGCTACACGGTCATCGCTCCTCGGTCCAATGCGGACCGAGCCAAGCTACGATGTACTACCAGATCTACATGCCAGTTCAATTCCAGTGGAATGGCAGCACAACCCATTCGTGCATCAATTCTCCAACTTTCAAGCACCCCGCACGAGACGATGCATGTATGTACTCAGATTGTGCATACGACTTTGGGGGTGTTGTATACCTGCTTGGCATAGTAGCACAAGACATTTAAATGTCTAAGAAAGCATGAACTTGTGCAGAAAACGAAGTTGCGAAAGATACTCAATCACATAGCAACATGGCGATGCAGACCATCCTCGTCAATCTACTGCTTGCTCTGCCAGTGCTCACAGCTGCAGCCCAACCTCGCAAAAGATGTATAGTACCAGCAAGCGGCTCCAACCAGACCGACGACGCACCCGCCATCAGACAAGCCTTTCAAGACTGTGCGCATGACGCCAAAGTGGTCTTCCAGCCAACAACATACTACATCAACTCCGTCCTCAACATTTCCGGTCTCGAAGACGTCGACATTGACATTCACGGCCACCTGCTTGTATCCCTCCCCACCCCAGCCGCAATCCAATCAACTAACTAACGATCACCTTCTTGAAATCTCCAGTGGTCCACCGACATTCCCTACTGGCTCTCCTCCTCTCTTCCCGTCGGCTACCAGAACCAATCCACAGCGTTCATCCTCAGCGGGAACAACATCCGGCTCAACGGGCACGGCGTAGGAACGCTCAATGGCAACGGCGACTATTGGTATGAGTGGATCTCTAAGCAGCCGAATACGTCGAATTATCCTGGACGGCCGCATCAGATCACTTTTAGTGGGTTGACGAATTCTGTCGTCAAGGGCCTGAATTTCTTGAGGAGTCAGATGTGGACCATGTCGATTATACACAGTCGGGATAGTGTGTGGGAGGATATTTTTGTCAACAACACTGGGAATCGTGTGTCGAGTTGTAAGTCGTCTTTTCTTCTCTCCCTCCCTTTCCCATTCCTTCTCTCCCTCCCTCCCTCCCATCCTCCATCGATCCCTGCCTCCATTGACCAACGAACGTCGCTAACGCCACCTTTTTCTCCTCCCGTCACAGCAAACACCGACGGCGCAGACACATTCTTCTCCTCCAACCTTCTCTTCCGCAACTGGACCGTCTACAACAGCGACGACTCCTTCTCCGCCAAAGCAAATTCAACCAACATCACATTACTCGATTCACACTTTTACCACGGCCTCGGTATAGCCATCGGGTCCATCGGCCAGTACAACAACGCCTTTGAAACAATCTCCAATTTCCGCGCGGAGAATGTCTATTTCGAAAATACCCTGCATGCATTCTATGTCAAAACGTGGACGGACGATCAAGTTGGCTTTCCGCCGAATGGAGGAGGGGGAGGATTGGGGTATGCGGAGAATTTGCATTTGAAGGATCTGAAGGTCAAGGGTGCGAGGGGAGGGTTGTTTACGATTAGTCAGTGTACGAGGTTTAGTGGTGCGCCTGGGGTGGGCAATTGCACGAATAGTCAGTTTCAGGTGAGGGATGTGGTGATTGATGGGCTGCGAGGGACCACAAAGGATAGGCGGGTGGTGAGTTTGCAGTGTAGTGCGGTGGCGCCGTGTACGGATATTGAGTTGAGGGATGTGGATGTGAGGTTTAGTGGAAATGGGTCGGTGGTCGAGGGCTACCTTTGTGGGAATGTGGTGGATAATGATGGCTTCAATTGTACGGGACCCGCCTGTGTTGGCGGGAGTGCGACTGGTGGGTGTTGATGGTGTAGACTTTATGGGTTGCCAGCTGGTGAGCACGGAGTGGCCAGCAGATCTGTTCTGTTCTGTACCACGCCTTCTCTCTGTGTGCACAGCTACGCAGATATTGGATTGTCATGACTTAGAATACGTCACCATGAGCCTGAGCCACACTACAGCCCCAGCCCGAGCCCACCAAGCAAACCTCCTGATTCCGGCGTTCCACCTTCATTGAAATTGTTCGGACACCCAAGATTCTGCAAAAACGGCGCCAGCTGTCCTGTCAAAGCATTCGACAACTTCACGGGCAGGTTGAGCAGCTCGCCAGATGCGCTAGGCACAAGACCTAAGCCGAGGTACAGGGCACATCCTACGCCCTTGATGTTATCTTCGTTCAACTTGCCATCCTTGATGTAGGAGCTGAAGTTGAGGCCATTGAAATTGCCCGGTCCAAGGTTTGCTCCAAACTGGACAGGGTTTTCCAAATACATTGCCAGGAACTCGGGAAGAAGTTGCAGCTCTCCGTATGGCGTGGGCCGGTTGGTCCAGCCATCGGGGATGCGCTCGCCTCCACTCCACACATATTCTCCGGAGGCAGTCTTGTCTGCGCCGAAGAAAGACATGACAATCGCCTCATCTGCGCTGCTGTGGTAGCCAAAAAGCTCGTAGATGAAAGTGGCGGCGGCGTAGAGTGCGAGCTGTGCTGGGCCGAAGAAGAATTGTGCATTGTCTCTTTGCGATTCCTCCCATCTCTGCTTGCGATACGTGGACAGTGTAGATCGGTCACAATTTCCATCACATGTAGCCATCATACTCGTGAAGAGCGTCGCGTTCCAGGAATAGTTGTCTCCGTTTGCGAGGTAGTAATCATTTCGTGTCAAGCTTGAGTCCGACTCGAAGTGGTTGTGTCCGTTGAGGCCGAGCTCGTCGCCTATGAGACCACCGACAACACCTGCAGTTCGTGAAGAGGCGTCGCAGCCGATGGAAAGTTTCTTAGTTTCCAGAAGGTCGCCATCTTGACCTACGCCCGCTACAGCAAGGATGGTTGCAAGATCAAAGCCGACGTTGTACACGTTTTGTGTAGCATCCATGAGCTCGTTGTAGGTAGTGATGCCGTCTCTTGCTATGAAGCCATGATTGGCAAGGGCGTTGAGACCTGGACAGGGGCCTCGAATGTCCGTCTGTGAGTCTGGCTCCTGGTATGAGTGGGCAGTATCACCTGGAGCGGGCACCTGTATTCCGCCTTTGCCTGTGCCGGGCTTGCCATCTTTCGCGCCCATGTATGGAAATTCATCCGAGCTCGAGAAGCCGGGCTCGTGGTTTGCGTTAAAAGGACAGTCGGATGAATCGCGTGCAAGCACAGTGGATCGCGAAGATGGCAGAGTTGACGAGTCCACTCCAGGAGCATTCACTACCCAAGGATATGCCACAGCATGTGCGACGAGCACGCTCAGTCCAAGTAAGCTGACCATCATAGTATATTGACGAGAGCACCTTTGGTGTCACAAAGTCTAAGACAACAGTAACAGCAGGTGAAGTGGTCATAAGCACCTGTGTGGCAGCATCACCCCTGGCCGGTGCTGCTTCGTCGTTGCATCATGGCGTATGTATCATTGAAAATGTGCTTTTCGCGTATGCCGCGACTCAGTCGTTGTGTTGCGGTTTGTACAAACCAAGAAAATGATGTGCATGCTGTGAACCTTATTTTATTTGTAGACGTTGTTGGGGTACGAAATGCTTAGTTAGCGCGGTGCTTGACACAGGTTCCTGCATGCACAGATCTTCCTTTGAAAGTGGTGCTGTTAAGCAGTATTGAGTTGTGTTCATCGCTCACATTTTGGCAGATATCACGCTTGTGCAATGCTCTGAGGCTGGCGATCAGCGTATCCGTGGTCTCAACTCCAGCAATCAACGCAGAAGCGCATAGAAGTGAGCTGTGCAGACACAACATAGCCAGCTGACTCGCGCTGCATATTGTCTCATCAGCGATCACCTATATCTACCACTGATGATATCCTCGATGAAGATGGAGATCTTGCCACAAGTCGGGGACTGTTCTTATGCCGTCGTACAGTGCCGTCATGGGTGTTGTAATAACATGGGACGTTCAAAGATGTCGGCCTGGATCATCCACCCCATCGTCAACGAGATAGTCATCCGTCCGCCTCAGCTCGATCCACGTCATGTTGTCCTTCAGACTCTCGAGAGTGGAAGAAATTGCCGCGCCATCCTCAACATAGTCTGCGCTGGCGCCTCTTTCTGCCCACATGGCTAGTTGCAGCTCGTGGACGTTATCCAGATAGTGCGACTCGTAAAGCAGGGGGGTCTCCTTGGGATTGTCCGCATACCATTGTTGGACGGCCGTACGCGTTGACGCCCTGTCTTCAGGGCCTTCGCTGCGGTCTAAAAGATTGTCTCGCATGTACCCGCGAGGTCGCACACGACCGAGCTCATAGCGGAAGTCAGGCTCTTGCTTCTTAGCCTTGTAATTTTCAACAAAGGTGCCCAGCTGCTTCATCTGCACCGGAGAGAGGGGAAGTATGCCGGAGATGTATTCGAGCCTTTTCCATCCTTGTGTTGACAGCATACGCTTCATCGTGCCAGCAGTCGCAAATTCGGCCCAGTCGTCGATTGGTCTGCCACCTGGTTCGAGCCAGATGTTCTGCACGGTGAGCGTGTCGAGTTGCAGGCCTGGAAACAGACAGAGCGCCGTATTGAGGTTGTGCGCTACATAGAAACCTGGATTAATATATGCGTAGACTGGGAGAGGCGTGTCTACAACATAAGCGCGGCGCAATGAGCGTATCTGATGATCCGACCATTGGCTCAAGATATCGATAAATGCCGTAGTCGATGGGAAGTGGTAGCACACCTGTGAGTGCCAGTCGTCGCCGATCTCGCACGCGATTTGCTTGCACACGAGACGCAATGCAGCAACCTCGTATGGTGTCCCTGGCAGCTTCGATAGGCCCCGACTTGTTCTATGTCTCCATTGCGAGGACGAAGGGGCAGACCGGGAGACTGTCACAGCACCACGTTCAGTATCTACCAGTCGCCCTGGCCTATCTTGCTCTTCAACGCCTTCGGCGTCCAGCTCTTCCTCGTCATCACTGTCGTCGTCTTGGTCGGTCTGGTCTTTGTATTGATGGTCAGAGTGAAGTCTTTCAGGCCCTCTTTCCACCTGTATTACCAGTGACCTGAAGAGTAACCCGTAGATGCACAGCCGAAGTTCGGTCGGTATCCCTAACATGCACGCCCGCGTGTTTAGCATTGCCCCAGCCGCCATGGCCATGGTTAGAAGGCCTAGAGGACAAAGCAGCGAGTGTGCTGTGTCCACATATCAGGCGGCGAGCGCATGACAGGCAGTGACTCACCTGGGTCGGACAGCTCCTTCTTGTGGCACAGAACTCCCATCCTTCACGTCGATCAACAGTGAGCACGTACATGGATATTACCTTATGTTCCTGATGCCAGACGAGCTCACCCTGAAGTCACTCTCTGCCATACAGGCTGTCATGGGCAACACGCTGCTATCTTGGTCACGCGGAGCCCTGACTTTGGCCTGGATCTCGACGCTTTCCTCTTCTTTCCCAGAGCACTGCGTCAGAGGATTTGACCATCGTTCAGCCATATATCGCGCCTCATCAAGCAGTGAATCTTGGCCTCAATACGTTCATGCGAGGTTGGGTTCGTGATGCTGAGAGAATACACTGAGAGAGTCCTCCATGGCCCGACAGCTCGGCCAAGCCCGCCCATCACATGACCTCTCTTCTGTTCTCGCCATCTTCATCATCTCACAGACTCCACCATCGGGTCGGAGCCTTCTCACCATTCGCGCGAAAATGGCACCCTCACTGCAACATGCATACGGTGATTGCATTCGCCATACCTCCGCACTCTAATTATGCATGGCGACCGGCAATGCACCGAAGTCGACATCGCTTCGCTGCACAATGCCCCGGAGAAGAGAACATCACCACCATTAAAGGCAGGCCATCCGACTTAGTCTGTCTTGGCTGCACAGCTGTCCTGCATATGCGAGATCAACCTCTATATCGTTCCTGGCAAGCATCATCGCGTGCCTGGTTGTGTCACCTTCTTGACGTATAGCACCACCTCCTCGTGCCGTCATTGCTCTGTAGCATGGCATTGGGGGTCACTGTCTGTACCTGGATGCGTACAATCCAAGATGCCATCATCCGTAGGTCTGATGTGTACTAGCTGGCTGATCCTCTTAAGCACGAGGGGGCCCTGGTGTACAGGTCTGGCAAGCCTCAAGCATGGCTCGTCTCTTTCTCACACTTGGTGCAGTGGCCGGGCTACTGAGCTCGACCATTGCCCAGAGATTTGCTAATAGCAGTTCAGAAAGTATCACAGTCAAGTGGGTGGGCTCTACACCGGAGTACCTATCAGGAACCACTTTCGGTCTACCTTGGTCCAAGGGCAAGCACTTCCCCAACAGCACTCAGTTTTCCATTTCTGGTGGCGTAGACCTCGAATCATGGGCTACAGCATACTGGACAGACGGCTCATACAAATGGACAGCCCATGCTATCCCCGAAACTGACTCACTCCTTGACGAATACATGGTCACGGCCTCTTCAGGCGCAACGAACTCCACAAAGTCTGCTGGGCTTGCCATCACTGACTCAGCCGAGGGAGTCACTGTTGACACTGGCAAGATCAAGGCATCTTTCCCAAAGACTGGTAATATCATTGTCGGCAGCATCGAGACCTCTGGCGGCAAAGTTGTTGGTCAGAACGGCAAACTGGTGCTCAACTCACAGTCTGGCGTGTCTGCCGATGTGGAGAGCAGAGGCAACTCGTCCATCGAGTACTTCAATTTCGAGAGCAAGATCGACAACGTCACCCACAGCGAAAACAGCCAGACCCGAGCTTTGATCACTGTGCGCGGAAGCCATAGCGTGGCCAACGGAGCCACTCATATCGACTGGCTGCCATTCATTCTGCGCTTCTACCTCTACGCCAACTCCGATGCCATTCGTGTGGTGCATACTCTCGTCTTCGATGGAGACTCCTCTACAGACTTCATCACAGGCATCGGCCTTCGCTTCGACGTGCCGCTCGAAGGAGAAGAGTTATACAACCGACATATCCGTATCGCAGGCGTCGACGGTGGTCTGCTGAGTGAAGCTGTCAAGGGCATCACTGGCCTGAGACGTGATCCAGGAGCTCAAGTCAGACAAGCCCAATTTGAGGGCGAAGAGACACCGACTCCAGATCAGTGGGACCCTCGCGTGGGAAATGCTACCAGACGTGGTTGGATTCCGAACTGGAACGACTACAGCTTATCTCAACTATCACCGGATGGCTTCAAGTTGAAGAAGAGAACACAAGCGGGCCAGAGCTGGGTCAACATACAAGGCTCTACTCGTTCTGGTGGTTTAGCATACCTTGGAGGCGCCACACAGGGTGGTCTGGCAGTTGGTCTTCGAAACTTCTGGCAACATTACCCAACTGGTCTGGACATCAGGAATGCTGCTACCGACACTGGTGAGATCACTATCTGGATTTACAGTCCCGAGGCTGAGCCTCTTGACCTCCGACCTTACCACGACGGGCTGGGCTTAGATACTTACGCAAAACAGCTTGATGCACTGGAGGTTACTTACGAGGACTGGGAAGGAGGCTTCGACACTCCATACGGCATTGCTCGCACAAACGAGTTTTACATTTATGCCTTTGACCAGACTCCTGCTCGCGACCACCTGTCGTCCCTGATCGAGCACACCAACAACCCGCCAGTACTCTTCGCCGACTCCGAGTATATTCACGAAACAAAGGCTCTCGGCACTTGGTGGGCACCACGGTCAGCTGATGCATCGAGCGGACTTGCGAGCCGCATTGAAAGCAACCTCGATTTCCTCGCGAGTTTTTACCGCAACCAAGTCGAGCAGCGCAGATGGTACGGCATTTTTGACGCCGGTGATATCATGCATACATACGACACCGACCGTCACCAGTGGCGCTACGATATCGGTGGCTACGCCTGGGATAATAGCGAACTCTCCCCAGATCTGTTTTTCTGGCCTTACTTCCTCCGTACCGGTGATGCGGACGCGTACCGCTTTGCTGAAGCTCTCACACGCCACACAGGCGAGGTCGACAGCTACCATCTGGGCAAGTGGAAAGGTCTTGGAACTCGTCACGGTGTGCAGCACTGGGGCGACTCGGCCAAGCAAGCTCGTATCTCGACAGCACAATATCGCAAGATCTTCTACTTCATCTCTGGTGGAGATGAGCGTGTTGGCGAGCTTGTCCAAGAGACGTTGGACACGGATAAGACTTATGAGACTTTGGATCCAAACCGCAAGGTCCGCACAGATGGCTTCGTCCCAGCTCCAGGCAAGCGCGCTACAATCGGGCTTGGTACAGATTGGTCAGGTCTTGCTGCCTCGTGGCTGCTCGAGTGGGAACGCCGCGGTCCACGCGCCGAAGAAGCTAAGCTCAAGTTGACCAATACCCTGACCAGCATTGTTGCCCTGAAAAACGGCTTCGTGACTGGCTCTGGTCTGTACAACAGCACTGATGGTACACTCGACCCTCCCCCAACCGACCCAGACAACGAAGGCGTCGTAGCTGTATCCCACTTGTCTGGTGTATTCGGCCTGGGAGAAGTCGTCGCCGAATTGATCGAGCACTATGGCGATGATCTTCCAGAGGGTTTCGAGCAGACATGGTTGGACTACTGCTACTACTACCGCGCCCCAGCAGCCGAGCAACAAGCTCGCTATGGCGGAAACTGGACCAGAACTGCCACTCTTCGTCAAGGCCACTCTCGTCTTTTGGCATACGGCTACTACCGCACAGGAAACGAGAGCTGGGCACAACGTGCTTGGAGCGAGTTCGAGGCTGATGGCTTGAACACCACTGATCCTTGGGAGCTGACTCGCCTCAACGGCAGTGAGGTCCTGGCACCTATCGATGAAGTCGCGTGGCTTTCCACCAACGATGCCGCGAATTATGGTCTGGCGGCAATCGTCAACCTGGCGTACATTCCCGAGTTTCTGCCGGAATCGCTCAACGCAAGGGCGACAGCCGCAAGTGAGGACGAGGGACATGACAGCTTTTAGCGCTGAGTTCTCCGTGTCGTTGGATGGTGTAAAGCTCAGTCGCGATGGACTGGATAGCGCGCGAGCTAGTGTACACGCAGTTTCGGTAGTCATCGTTCAGTCATCATCATAAAAAGCATCACTAATACACATCAGCACAGACTCTGTGTGCTAATCTGCTCCAAGAGCCTGCAACTCACATTCTCAATTGCATACTGGCGCCAACAGCCACTCCCAATCGGTTCGCCAGCGCCGGCGTGCTAATTGTGATATTGCCCGCCCCACCAACAACGTTTCGATGTACTTTCGCGGTCGGCCTCCAAGTACTGCCCGGCGTGTAGAATGTCTGCTCGTCCATCAGGATGCGTCGTTGTGTCCTGCTTGCCCATCGATGTGCGCCAATCTCGTTTCGCTGAGCAATCTTCTCTGCCACCTGAGGCGACTGCTGCTGGAATTCGAGCACAGCTTGATCGAACAATTGTTCCACTACAGATTTTTTGGGTTGTTGTAGTCCGAGAACAATCTGGGCCTTGTTCATGCTGCGAGGGCGCGTCGATATCTCTTGTTGATGATGGCGCAAACTTGCGGCTCGTCGACGAAGGGCGTCCGAAGACCGCTGGAAGTCAGGATTAATTTCCTCTCGTAATGGACGCTGGGGAGCTGGACGTGTAGGCGGCGGACCAATTCTGGCTGGACGCAGTTTTTGCTGTGGCACATCAGCCAGTTGACGTGTCGTGACGGCTGCAAATTGTGGCACGTCAGAGTCTGTACTCGGGCTGTCCTCCAGCTTGTTCAATGTTTCTTGTCGTTGAAAGTGGGTGTAGTAAGTGCTCTGATTCACAATCTCACACGACTCTTCGTAAGATGGTGGTGGCGGATCGATCGGCTGTAGGCTGCTTGTGCGGACAGGAATATTCCTCCTTGCTGAATTCACTCTCGTCCTGCGGTGTGCCTGTCTTTCGGTCTTTGGTCGTGAACTGACTACTGCTGACATGCGAGGCTTGTTTTCAAAGGCCTCGATGCATACAGCGCTGTCAATGGGCGAGCTTGAGGCGTCTGCTGACTTAACGACGGGCGGCAAAGGGAAGTGGAAGACAACATTGTCGACTTGGTATGGCGCGAACTCAATGTCGCACGGCAAGCACCTCGCATGTGTCTTGGCTAAGCCGACATCGATTATAGGTGCTATTGTCGCGAGGGGCTTGGTGGTGGCCAAGGTCTGGTCGAAGTCCGCGTCCTTCAGATACATGCGTCCGGAGTGGCGATTTTCGTCGCTGAAAGTGGTGTCGAGCGTAGTGTTGTAGGTGTGAGTGTTTTGCGAATAGAAGATAAGATGCGAACACAAGATATTATCTCCTTGTTCTCACTGGCATATCGCGCCGGAAAAGTGAAGACGGCGCGAGACACAACGCGCAAGCGGCGTCTTTTGACAGGAGTCTGATTTTACATTTGTGACTGCCAGATGGTGATCTGTTGGTTCAGAGCTCTGATCATACTCAAGACTCAGGTACTGAGTGCTGGGCATGGTTTTGTTGGCATGACCCTGTCACAGCTTCTTCTTGTCAATTTGAATGGTCGTCTAATCCTTGCCATACCAGGGTCTGACACAACTCTGACCTGGCCGGAGAGTTGTTCCTGAACTTTGTCCATTACGATATCGCTTGGATTCGCTGCCCATACCCGATGTGGCAGATCCAAATGTCTGCTCCTGACAGTCAGCACCCCTTCTCCGCTTATGCCATGGCTTAGGTGCGGCCGCTGAGGTGGACTCACGCTTCAACATGCTCCAAAACCAGCCTCATCCTGGTGTTTGGCAGCGCAGTCGTTCGCGTCTTCGTCGAATCGCAGCAGGAATCTCCCTGTGACCTGGGACAGCTTGGGTCCGGTAGCCGAACGGCATCATTGTATCAACAGCACCGCGACAGACGCAAGTATTATCACTTTACAGGTGCGAAATATGGTGCCGGCGTTGGAGCTTCTGCCACACGTGCTCTGGCCCAGGTGAGATAGGGTAGCCATTCTTCGTCCACCTCGCCGGCCACAGTCTCTGTCAGGCACCGCCCAAGGCCTTCAAGCTGCTCTTCCAAGCGTTCAATCTTCTTCTCAAGTGCCCAGATGAGATTATCAATCTTGTGCAGAGCAACGCCATAATGTGCGAGAATGACGATGGCCAGAGGGTCTCGGTGTCGGAGCAGCGCAATATAAGCATTTCCAGTCATGATGGGCCAGCTTACAACCACGCTCAGTGGCCGATTACGGTATACCGCTGGCGCGATGATAGTGGCCAGGGCATATATGCTGTCTCGGTAAGCTTGCCTTCGTGCCTCCGCATCTATACCAGCCTTTGCATGACTGCCTTGATTGCATTCTTGCTCCGCACGTTCTAAGAGCATTTCTAGTGCAGTCCGCATGCCAGGTTCTGTCTTTGTCAGATCCGTCACTGCGGGCTCTAGACCACCCAAGATGGGGCCCAACGGTCCTTGTTGCAGCCACTTCATAGCCTCGATTGCCACAACAGCTGTACCTGAGAGTGCATCAAACACATCGACGAAGCGCGCCACAAGCGAAGGCGCATCATCAGCTTCATCTGTGAGCATTCCGAAACAAATAATCGAGATGAGAATGGCGAATGCAAAAAGTGCATGGCAGTTCTGCTCGTCGATAGATTGTAGTAGCGGAATATACAGATTGAGCGCGTGTTGTTGATGATACCGTGCCAAATCCATGAGAATCTCTTTTTGGGTGTCGTCAGCTTCGTGTCTGCGATGCAGTGCCGCCACAGCCAGAAGGCCGTGCAACAAGAATGGATAGGTAAACGCCATCCTTGGAACGGTGTCTCTCCAGATCTCGTCGTGGTCCGGATTGTCGGTCATGGTGGCATAGACCACAGACGTATAGTGATGAAGCAGCTCCATATCGCGTAATGGAAAGACCCTATCTTGGGTATCCGACGGGCTTGCGGCCAAAGCATTGGGTAATGCTAGAACCTGGTTTGGGTATCGACATGATCTGTTGCCACGCGTGCAGTTGCGACATATGGGTTTCTCCTCGTCGCATCGCACTTTTCTTGCTTTGCAGGTGGCACAACCATGTCGGGTCTTGGTGTGAGGTCTTCGCGTCGGCATTATGTGGACTAACTAGAGCTCAGCTCCATCCAAGCGGAGGACGAGAGCAATTGTGATCAAGGTCTGGACTTCTTGAGGAGATGACCGCGACTCCCATGACGACCACGGGTGTATATCTACACGGATTTCTTCGGACAATGCTGCATATGGTGGACGAAGGTGTAAGAAACGAAAAGCGCGAGGACTGCGGAATGGAAGGATTAGCCAGAATCACGTGATCCTTCCTGCTGATGACCATCGTACGACGATTGATAGGAAGGATGCACAACTTGTCTCACGAGCCTCCAACGCGTCGACATATTACATTTGCATCTCGTGTGCTTGAAGTCACAACACGAGAGTCAAGCGGTCTGCACTCATCACCGCCGGCTGTAATGCACAAGACAGCGGGCCTCGCACTGAAGAGGCACTGTCATGAGTGAAGAGCTAGCTGAATATCTGCGCCTCAAATCTCGAAGGTACATTCACTTTCGAGTCATAGCAACCTACTTCTGGTACAAGTATCTCGCGCGCAGCTTCCTCCACATGCCAAAACAACGTCGAGCCTACTTGCAAGATTAACGCGCGCTTTTCTGCTTTGCTTCGCCAACAGCGTGCACAGACGGAACGCTCTCAGATACAGTCTCTAATCACAAGTCCATAGTCTTATCGAGCTGACTTTGGCTACTCATTCCACTTCAGATTTGGAACGCGACGAGAAGACATGGGTGGCGCAGCTTTCGCACATGCCGCCGCGGACGGACAGCCAACCCTTCGAACACCACGAATGAGCCCGGATACTTACGCCAAATTGAAGGGCATATACACGCAGCGGCTGATTGACTACTTTCCTGGCTGTGCGGTAACCCAACTACAAGAAGCTCCAGAGAAGCTAGACTATGGCGACATTGATTTCATGATCGGCTCGGACAAGCCTTTTGACGCGATGCACCTTGCAACCTCTCTCGGAGCAGCCGGTATCATATCGTACGGTGGGCTCTGTATGATTGCGGTGCCTGTGAGTGGAGAGAAGTACTCCAGCGCCCCGATCAGATACACCAATCTCAACTCTCAAAAAGGCAGGAAGCCCTCGGATCAGCTCAGCAGCGAGGTGTACGCACAGATCGACATAGATCTGGTAAAGCCAGACCTCTTCGCGTGGCATGCGTTTTACGCGTCTTATGGCGACCTATCTGGCTTGCTGGGACAGATCATGCACAATCTTGGATTCACGGTGAGCGACAAGGGTATTATTCTGCGGCTGAAAGAACTCGATGATGCGAAGGCAAGCGAAATTCACCTGCGAGTGACAGACAAGCAGGGACAGCTTCACCTCTCCAACGACCCTAACCAGGTGATGCGATTCCTTGGGCTAGATGCGACACGATATCGTGGTGGTTTTGGCACGCTGCGCGACTTCTACGCCTGGCTTGCGGAGTGCAGGCTACTTACGGCGGACTATGTCGGTAACCTGCAGTACAAGCGAAAGGATACGTCGAACCAAAGGCAGAAAGAGCACAAGAGACCCATGATCTCCAACTTCTTCATAAGCTATCTGCCAGTAAACATGGACGAAACGATCGATGAAAATAACAATCCAGCGGCATTAGGAGAATGCCTCTTGCATCGCAGACAGCAATGGCGTGAGGAAGCTATCGAGTTCTTCAGCAAACACGAAGAGCTCAACAAGCTACGGGATGACCTCTCGACATCAATAGCTAACCAGACTGCTGACTTCTTGATCAAGCCTATGGTACTGGCACACTATGGTGGAAGCAAGGACAAGGTGCACGAGATCATTCGAGCTATCCGCCGGTGGGTAGGGTTTGAGAACGGCCAACCAAAGATACTTTCGATCAGCCATAGCGACGATGAATCTCAGCTACGCTTTTGGCTGAGTGGCAGCACGCTCAGGGACCCAAAAGCTGTAGACGACTGGATTCGGGACAATTGGGGCCGGTGTAGAGCACTGGAGCGTGAGAAATCAAAGACATAGATGGGGAGGGGCCACCAAACGAGGGCTCTGCTTAGCGCGGAGCATCTTCAGTGTCGTTGGCGCTGTTATTGTTAACAGTCTTGAACACAATCAATACCACTATAAAAGCTGATGCAGCCCCGGTCATGCCACTTGACTTCAAGTCGATAGCTGTTCTCACTCAAGACCAGTTATATTGCTGCAAGGCAGGCCACTCATGCCTCGGCATGCCGATCTGCAGCAGAATCATGTGAATGCTCCGGTACCTCCATTGCTGAGATCGACCCATACCTAGGAGAGTGACAACGCCAGGCCATTTATTGACTTGCTGCTCACATCTGGCTCTATTGACTCCAGAACGAGCTTGCCTCAATGTCCTCTTCAATGTCCTCTTCAACTGTGCTATAAGGGAGCCAATCCGGTCAGGCTTTGTTTCACTCCGGTCTCGGGACCCAGAGCGATGTACAGTGGCTGATACCAGGTCAGTGAGCGGTACATGACATGAGATTCACCTGACCTTACCTGTACAGAGTCAAGACACTGCTGCGCAATCGAGCTATGTTGCGACAAGATCGCCAGCAATGGTGTGGAATTGTCCAGTGCTTGTCGTGCGGAAAACGCGACTGCATGCTCATGCACTCTGGATGCCCCCAGCACGATCAAGGTCATTGCCGCGAATGCGAGCACCTCGATCGTAAGACAACGAGCTTCATGGAGCTCACCAAGACCTTGTAGTGTATCTGCAAGCTCACCTGCTTTGATGGCGGCTTCGATGCATCGATTCGTACTTGAGACCGCAACATTGCGGTCCCGCCTAGGCGCAGTCGGTGTGCCCAGATGATTCAGGAGTGAGCTGTGTAGTGTCATCTCGGCATAACACCGCACATATGCCAGGAGCAGCTGTGCTGTGGTCATTTCGCTCATAGGCGTCTCCCAGACATTGTCAAATTTGGCAATGTTCGCAGTCGCAGTCGACATTTCGACGTCAGACACGCTGCATCCTTCTCCGGATTGTCTCGCGTCATTGCTGATCAGAAGCTGCTCCATGGTGTCGATAGTCGACTCCAGCATCTCAAAGTGCATGGCGCTGTCCATCGTGTTATGCATCCCTTGTACCACTACCTCCGGATATAGTATATCTGGTCGCACGTTTGCGACATTTCGAGGAACTCCCAACGACAGTGATGTATATGCGTCCAAAGCTCTTATTGCTAACCACGTCCTAATGCGAGATTCCGATTCGTCTTTGGCGAGCCAGGGACTCGGTTCATGCAGCTTCATACGAAGTGCGGCAGAAGTAGCGATTCCGAGGAATGTATGTGCTGCAGTTTGAGCAGCAGCAGATTTCAGGAATAGGACGTTACAGACAACGGTCTGAAGGGATGCAAGGCTTTGGTGACGGTCGAGGGGTGAGCTGTTCGCCTGAGCAGCCGACATAAAGGAGATACTGAGCACATTAGCAGGACTCTTGCACCAGAGTTTGCATTTGCAACGCACCCTTCAAGTCTGTGGTCACCAGACTCCGCTACTGTCGCACGGTCGAATCGCTGTCCGAGCGCAAGGAGTGAAAACAACAGCGCCAGCTCGCCTTGATCGCCTTCTAGTTGTCCAAAAAGCCCAAGCTCCATCCTCTGAATGGTGAAATCTACTCGAGACCGATCTACAAACGTCCATAGAGCCAAGGCCTCTGCGAAAGCTACGTCTAGCCAGTGGAGCATGTCCTGCTTCGGAGGAAGTGGCGGCGATCTCGATTGGAAAAGCAGCTCTGATGGGAGGGAGACCTTGATCAAACGACTGAGCCAAGCTGATTGCGGAACTTGATTGAGGCATGGGAGCAATCATGGCAAGCGACTCTGCTGCAAGATTCCATAGTTGACGCAGTACATCAATTCCGTATAGGTTGGCGGTGGGTTCGCTTGTGGTTGTCTGCAGCTGATATGGACTAAACTCTAGTGCGGGTGTAGAATCTGGGCCAGGAGAGTGTGAGCTGCCCAAACCAGAATCACGTTGGGCAGACTGGTCGTCCCGTGAGGTGTCTTTGGCAGTGGTATCTACTTGCCCACGGCTTGTTCCTTTGGTAAGAGCATGCTTCAAGGCGAGGTCTTGCTGTTTTACCTTCTGCTCAAGGTATGTCACATAGTCGACATCTTGCTCTTGTTTGATGCCGTTATTTCGCGAGCAAAGTATGCTAAACGTCCGAGGTCAACTTCATCGTAAGCGTGGGGACGATGCAAGTACCCTGCGCAGTAGCAACTACTGCATGAAGTGTTCTTGCCGCCGCCGTTACAGCGCAACTTTCGACGACGACATTGATCGCAACTCGATATCCGCGTACGGTTGGGCACAGCTTTGTCAAGTTTGATGCGCTTCGTCCTGTGTTCCGTGGGTGGAGTGCTGTCAAAGGCCACGGAGACCGACCTGACGGGATCGGTACTCACGAGTGTCAGAGTCTGAGTGTCCATCGCCTGCGATCATGTGCTGTCCGCCAGGCTGCGGCGCTGATGACCTATAAGAGAAGTAAGATCGTGTAGGGAGAGCATTGTAATTCTGCGTGCTGGCAAAGAAGCCATGTAGGGTGGCGAACTTGACCACGGTTTGCCAACACGGTTGCTCCATCAGGAAATACTGAATTGTGCCCAACAGAGGCCTCGCGATCTCCAGCACAACGCCCGGCGGTGGTTATCGAGCAGCCTCAGGGCCACACTAGCTAGGATCACGTCCATCAACTTGACCATACCAGCAAAGATTATATCCTCAGGTTCGCAGTCCCACCGCATTCATGTCCAACTCAAGCTGCCAATGCCAGGCGAGATAATTGATGCATTAGCGGATGAATCATACGCGTTTGGCATACCACTTTTTCCCTGAGCATGGTCATCCAAATTGAAGAATACAGCCAAGGCTTCGACAATTGTTGCTTCCATGGCTCTGCGCGACTGGCCAATCCAGCGGCAACTCGGAGAGATTCGCCTCGTAAGCGTGTCGGCAGAAGTGCGATATCGGACTGGAGTCCGTCGCCACAGCTGCTGCAGGCCTTAGTTCCATCACGGCTTGCGACTGGATGCGTCTCGCTACAGATGCATGCTACGTAGCGATTTGAGCTCGTGTTTGGAATCCTTACGACGCACGCCTATCGCAAAGAACGCGCCATCCGTGCGAGTCGGACTGCGCACCGGGAGTTCATGCTCTTTACTTGCCGCAATGCGTGGAGTGCTGCGATTCTTGCCAAAGGGGACCATCTGCAAGGATACTCATCAGCGCTCGGGCGACGACAATGCAGTTCCCATGAAATTCTGTGGAAGCTCGTCAGCTGTAACAGTCCGCATCCGCAACGCGAGAACAGCGCGGTAGTCTAATTTCCG
Source organism: Septoria linicola (assembly GCA_024114885.1). Lineage (NCBI taxonomy): Eukaryota > Fungi > Ascomycota > Dothideomycetes > Mycosphaerellales > Mycosphaerellaceae > Septoria > Septoria linicola. The sequence goes on from CP099420.1 coordinate 3,478,167, forward strand.
TGATCAGTGACTCGGAGCTGTGAATGATTTGCATCTCAACAGTTGATTTGCTCTCGGGGAAAGTTTGAAGCGAATAACAACATTTGCTGCACTGCAGACCACTATGCGAGTAGACAAGTTAACAACAAATATCTCGATACCCTTTCCGAACGTGAATTGCGAACAGAACGCTGCGAAACGAGCTTCTCGAGTTTGCAACAATAGCCGGCACATCTCCACCGAGTCTAGATTCTCATGTGCCGGGATGTCGAAGTCGAGCATGAGCATGGGTGTCGCGCAGTGGGGAGGTCTGCGCTTCCAAGCGGCGTGCCCTCCGTAGCACGGGACGCTGTCTTTGTGTTGCTGGACTGCGACGTTGCACTGCTGTCGAGGGGTTTTGGCGGCAGAGTTACGACGCGACAGTCATCCTCTCCGGTCGAGATCGCCTACACTCTGTTCGCATCCAATTGGCCTGGATGAGATGCGTTTGCAAGTGGTTCGTCTGCCGTCTGCCTGCGTCTGTAGCAGTCATTCTGCGACACTAAGATCCATTACCCATCATCGACAAGATCCCCAGTGCGTCTGTCTTGGCATCACGATGATACAGTAGGCAGTCCATCACGACGTCGCAGGACTGCTTCTGCCAATTTGGACAGAGCGAGAATGTCAGAACAAGAGGTGAGGTCTGATCAGAGTCGCAAGGAAGGTTGCAATAGTTTTGAGCGTAGGGGCCCTGGCAATTTGTGCAATCTTCGATCTGCTCCTCGATCGCCCGATCCATGATGGCGGCGCATAACAGTCCGCCAAGACTACGGATGACCCAACATTCTCCCGGATGTACTTCATGGCTCTTTTGCTGGAATACTCACTCACTGAGAATAGAGCCGCCATGGACAGCGGCATATCTTTGAGCGCTATGATTGCTGGTCCGCAATGCGACACAGTGCGACTTTGGTCTCTTCAGCTTGTATGCTCTCTTTTGGCTCCCAACACCAAGTCATGCATGTGAAGACAGCTTGTGTCATGCTATTGTCTTGGGAATGTCATTGCATACCATTTTCTGGCGGCTGGAGTCCTTTTCGGGCTGTAGCAAGCCCTTCGTCGCGACCTTGCAGGGATGTTGTCTAAGCGCCCACGCAGCGCTTACAGCCTGCCTCGCTGGATAGAGCCATGTGCTGTGCCTCACAGCTACATTTGGCAATGAGTATTACAATGAGAGCTGTCCTACGCAGACTCGCGATCGAGTCTCAATCTTCTCTCCTTCAGTAATTGCAACAATAGTTCGTCAGGCAGCGGGTCTGTCTACGGGTCCAGGCATATCACCACTGGCATCGAGCATGTCACGAGTCGCAGCACTGGGATCGAATTGTGTTCTGTCAAGGGCGAGGACACCCTACTCCCACAATACACGGCCTACATCGACCAGTCATTCAACGCGTAATGCTCAAAATGGTATCAGTTCGAGAGTTGGGAAGCAGAAGATTGTCAGACAGGCTTGGAGACCTCCATCATTGAAGAGGTGGTACCTATGCTCGTTGATTCTACTGACAAGTCTGCTGATCGCAATCACTGTCTGGCTCCTCATGCTCAGCAACAAGGATCACGGGATTATCTTTGCCCAGGATATCAACAAGCTACCTTTGGGCCAACTGTTCAGCTATCTTTATCTGCCTACCGTCGTTTCGGTGCTGTACAGCTTCCTTTGGGCATGGGTGGACCTGGACATCAGGAGGCTGGAACCATATTTCCAGCTCTCTAAGAATGGCGGAGTCGGTGCCGATGACTCTGTCCATCTGGCTTATCCTCTGGAATTTCTCATTACGCTACCTTTCACCGCGCTGAAGAGAAAGCACTGGCACGTGGTTTTGACATCGATTACTATCATGCTAGTCTTGTGGGGTCTCACTCCGATACAAGCTGGCATTTTTGCTGTCAGGGAGATCACCATCGACAAAGGTGTTCCTAGCCGACACTCAACGACATATACGCCTCTGTCTCTGCAGGGAAACACAACATCAATTTATGCTCAATCGGTGTACAACATTGCTTGGCTCAATGAGACTTTGCCGCCATTCATGACTCGGGACTTTGTACTGAGCCCATTTGCTCCTGCTCGGCAGGCGACAGTAGAAGCTACGTCGGCCAATTTTACGGGCCTGACCACAGCATATAGCGTGGACGTGGACTGCGAGCCAGCGACCCTCTGGAACAATTCTGGCTGGTTCTATTACAATAGCACGGGTGGTTGCAGCATACAAGCGCCCACATTTCGACCACTAGGCGGGAATGATACCACAAAGCCTTACGATACCATCTACGCCGGATACCAGAACAGAGACGGCTTTGCGCAGTACTACCTGGAAGGACGCTGCGATGAGCGCTTTTACCACCTTTTCTTCGTTCGCTGGTCCAAAATGACAGATGCCTACATTAAAACACCTATGAATACGGGCAGCATGAGACCTTCGCAAGCGCAGAACGACAGCTCGCTTTTCTGCCAGGCCTCATACTACCAGCAAAGTGTCAAGGCCACTATAAGTCTGCCCAAGCAAGCTGTCCTCAGCGTTGAACCGGTTGGGGAGAAGATGCCTTTGCCCGCTGATCTTTTCAATATCAGCACCTTCGAATGGGCCATGAACTCTGGTCAAGAGCAGGTCGCAACTAGAGGCGAGTATCCTACAACGTCGTTTCCCGACCAGAAGTCCCAGCTACTCGACATGCCGCTGAACCTGAACTGGGTGCCAAAGATGGCTCCTTTTGCAATTGCCGCGCAGAGATGGCCAGCCGAGGATTACCTCGACCCCGAAATTCTTCGTCAATCTTATGAGTCCGCATATCGATTGTTGTTCTCCAGGCAGCTGGTTGACGTCTTGCATGACGAGACGAACATTTCTACACAATCTCTGGGATCACTCACATATGCTATACAAGCCGTCGTTGTCGTGCCTGGCTTCGCATATGCTACTATTTCCGTGCTTGGCCTGATCTTATTACTCGCGACGGGACTATTCATCACAATATCTAAGAGGAGAAACAATCTGCAGTCGGATCCTGCCACTCTGGGCTCTCTGATGGACCTCACTTCTGGCAACACAGGCATAGCCGAGACTCTTGCGAGATACGATCAATGCGACGATGCAGCCCTGCAAGCAGGACTACAAAACGAGATGTTCTCGTTGCAGACTGGCATGCGTCATGAACGCTCTAGCGTGCGTCTACGCAGGTCGACAAAATGCTTCCCGGATGATGTCGTGCAGGACACTGCATCTAAGGAAGGGGCAGTCAGAAGTGGTGTTCGGCCGTTCGAAATGAGAGCGTGGATTGGTCTCGTATTCTTGGCCTTACAAATCGCAGCAATAGTCACATTCGCAGTCCTTTACAGCAAGTCACAACGTGATGACGGTAAGACTCGCATGAACGAAGAAACTTGCGTGTCACTAACCATGTCCAGGGCTCGCGCTTCCATCACAGTCGACCTTTGTGCGACAAGTGCTAGAGAATTATATCCCAATCGCACTTGCGACTCTGATCGAGCCTTTTTGGCTCATCTTAAATCGCCTGATGGGTCTCCTTCAGCCGTTTGAGGAGTTGCGCAAAGGTGATGCCTCCGCCAAGAAGTCAGTCGACTTGGACTACGCATCTCTGCCACCACAGTTCCTGTTCCTTAGATGTTTTCGGGCTCGCCATTTCACTATGATGCTAGTGTGCTTCATGGTGCTGCTAGCGAACGTTCTTTCAGTCGCGCTGAGCGGGTTGATGTACGAGGACACAATGTCCATCCCGAGTACGTCCAGCACTGTCTATCCCTATAGCATGCAGCTTCTTCAACTCAACGGGACCGGACTACCTTTCAATGGCGCTCTGGAAGAGAACTCGGATGGGAGCACGACTGTCGAGCCATTCTATCGTGCGATGTCGAACCAAACTGCTGGAACTCCCCTGCCACCTTGGGCAGGAGAGAACATGACTTATCGACCGATTGAAACAAGCGGCATGAACCAAAACATTTCAATTGACATGGAGACTCAGGCCATGAGGGCCGATCTTGTATGCCGTCAGCTTAACACGACAGGCAGCGACAGGTATGCCTTGAGTTTCAACGACGATGCATCTTCTGTAAGACTTGATGTTACACTACAGTCTGTCAATTGCAGCAACTTCAAAGGTTGGACCAGGACATTTTCAGGGCTTGGCCTGAACTCTTTGGGAGATCCATCTCCGGGACGTCAGGCCATAGAGCTGAATGCTATGCTCTCAAAACGCAGCATGTACCAGAATCAGGCTGATTCTGGTCGCAATGTCACTGACCACTCCGAAGCCAACGATCTCTTCTGCAGACAGCACATCGTGGCCGGCTGGATTCGAGCGGATTGGCAAGCAATTAATAGTACACAAAACAGGCAGGGCAACTTCGACCTCAAAGCCTCGCTTGTCGATTCCACCTTCATCCTTTGCAGGCCAGTCATCTATGCGGGAAGTGCCAGTGCAATCTTTGACAGCACTGGTCGAGTAGTGGAAGCTCTATCTCAGAGTCTACGACCAAACAACGGTGACGCTTACGGGATGACGGTCAACCAGAGTTCATTCTTTGACCTCATCGCTCAGTCCAACCGCTTCTTGACTGACAGCGATTCCACATGGCACAACGACTCGTTACCCTCAGACTACAACAACTACCTGATCGAGCAAATGAGAGGTGATACAACGCCGTCTCTTTTGGATCCCTCCTCGCCGGCGCCGGAAGCAGAAGCAGCAGCAGAGCAGTACGCAAGAGTATACAGCCGCCTCTTTTCCATACTGGTCTCGACCAATCATCGATACCTCTTCCAGCCCGCTGAAACGGCTTCGAAAGTGCCAGTCACGCTCTTGACGCCAGAAACACGGATTATCTTCTCGACGCCAGCATTCATTATCGTGCAAGTTATTTTCGGTCTATACATTCTTACTACAATCATGTTTTACACACGGCGGCCATGGAAGGTGTTGCCAAGACTACCGAGCACAATCGCCAGCCAGATTGCGTTCTTTGCTGGGAGTAAGACATTACACGACATGTCCGACTGGCATGGATCACCTAAACAAGGTCGCAAAGGGTGGAGGTGGGGATATGGTAGATATATGGCGATCGACGGGACGCTGCGCGTGGGCGTGGAGAGGGAGCCTTTCGTGAACCGACTCGAGAGTGCAGAAGTGCAGATCCGCGGCTACAAATGAGCTATCACTCGACCCGGCAAGAGTTTCGTATGAGCAAATGAATGCATTCGGAGCATGCTATGAACAACTGCTTCCTGTGGTGACAATGTCTTCCTGTAGTCCATTCTCATACCATTTTCTTCTGTTTCCTTGTGCAAGCTTGTCAAACAGCCGCTGGTATAATTCCATCAAGTCATCAATTCGCGCAAAATGCTTGTCATGTCATCAATCAACCGCAAAACCAAACGGACGCCCAGGCGCTATGTGCACAACTCTAAGCTCAGACCTGTTATCCCAATTCAAACGACTCGACACAGAAACCCGCGCAACAAGCATCACGGCGTTCATTGGAGCTTGTGGCCGTGTGGTTTGAGGTGCTGTCGCAGGTGTCGGCCGAAGGTGGCGTGACGCTTGGAGATGACGCCTCCAGAGCAAGATGTGCCCAGGGACAGCGCCATGGGTACTGCGAACCCGTTGTCGCAGATGGCAAATTGATTACCAGGCATGCAAAGGATCTCGTCTTGTGTTGTGCAAGGTACGGCGCCAGACGCTGGCGAAGTCGAGTTGCCGTTGTCGGTCGTCGAGTTGGACGATGAGGTCTTGCCTTTGTTCGTGCCATAGCCAGCTGGCGCCTGCTCCGCAGAGGAGGGCTTGCTAGGAGACGCGTAGCCGCTGGGCGCTGGGCCATTGGCGGTGATTGTGCGTACAGCAGTCTCAGTGACAATGTCAAAGGTCGTAGCGACACCACCTGCAGCTCCACCTGCTTCAACGCTACTGGCACCGCCGTAGCTTGTTGGCGCCGGGGCTTCAACTGCAGCAGATGTTGTGCCTGAGCCCGAGCCACCGCCATAGGAAGGTGCAGTCGGTGCAGCAGCGGCGCTAGAGCCATAGTCAGGTTTGGAGGCTCCAGAGCCAGAGCCATAGCCTGTTGGGACAGCAGCAGAGCTAGCTGGAGTGCTCTGTGCGGGTGGTTGAGCAGGCGATGAGCCGCCAGCGCCTCCAGTTGCGGCAGCACAAGTTCCTTGTGTAGCACTGCCAAGGGCGGTCTTCTGAGCTGTTTCCACGTTCAGTCCACACTGCGGAAAGACAAAGTCCTGGTTCTCGCTCGTTGTGCAACCATTACCAATATTGGCAACGAACATGTCAGGTAGGGTCTCGAGCACATCATTGTTATCCGCGCCCCCAGTGACCTTGATAGGTGCGCAGTTCATGTACATCTCCCGATTCCCGATCTAAAGGAGAAGTCAGTATTGCCTAGATAGTATAGGAAAGAAGAACGGACCTTATTGAACCACGTCCATGCCATTGTGTATTCGCCATTTGGCATGCCTTGTGGCATGGAATACTCGAATGTAGGATTGCCGTTGTATGTTGGCGAGCCGTTGGCGTTGCCAGCATCTGAGTTTGGGCAGCCACCAAGAATGCTGTGAATGACTTTCCACTGACTGTTCTTATTCGGGTTCTTGTCTAGCGTCACAGACAGCTGACAGGATCCGCCACCGTGCGTTGCGCCGCCTTTGAATGAAAGCTTCTGAGGCACTCCGACTGGTATCTCGTTTGTAGTGCTGATGTCGTAGACTCCGGACCGCTGTTTGCAAGGAAAGTCTGATCCATCTGGCTCAAGAGGACTGTTGTTAAGGCTGTCCACACCGTAAGGTACTGGGGACGTAATGACCATGTGTGCGTTGACGGAAGACACAAGCAGACTGCAAGCCGCAGCTGCGGTAAGGAATGTTTTCGTGAACATCGTGCTGAACTGTCGTAGAGAGTGGAAGCGAGCTGTGAGCTGCGTTGAAGTGCTGTTATATCGCTAGACCGGCTAGACGATAACTCGAATGCGATGCTAAAGTGACTGTCGAGACAGCAGATGTCTGAGTAAGTAAGTCAGTCTATCGTCCATCTTCGATACAATTCGAGCACTTCGAGTATCAAGTAGTCGATACGACAGTGTTCTCCAGTGTTCGAGCCTGGGACATGTGTCGTAGACCCTTTTCGGTAGTCCGAGACGTTGAAGAAGCCGTATCGAAGAAGCATCACGATCGAGGGACAGCGTTTGGAAGATGCTCACCTAGCTGCTGGGAAGTTGTCTATCTGCGACAGAGATCTTTGGTAGTCGGTATCGGGGTGATCAGCAAAGGAGAGTTTTGGCTCGGGAACAAGGTCTCGCAGAGACGTGAAGTCGTAAAGAGTGTGAATGCGCGATGCTCCTGGCAACGGCGATGAAAAGCTCGACAGAACGCAGTAGGTACAAAGGCAAGCAGCTCCGGCAGCGATGCGTTTGTTAAAAGTCAACGAGGAAGCAAAGCGCAAACAGGGTGTGGTTCTTCCCTCTCTTAAGACTTGCCCTTGGCGCGATCTGCATCTCGAACTGCCCCTGTATAGCATGGATCATGCCTTATGCACGCACTGCACGATGGCTTTCTACGCGCCGGTCCCGCTGCAGAGGCTCCATGGTGGGCGGGACTGCTTGAGTGTGACGGCAGCAGATCTCATGCGAGGCATAGGAATGGTCGATAGGGACCTTGGTGCTGTTCGGCTAAGAGCTGCAACATGTTTTGCATATTCAGCCAAGGAGATCCAGTAGAAGTTAGTCGCACGCGATATCCTGAAGGCGGTCCTCTGGTCGAGCTTTCCTCCGCCAAGCAGTAGAAAAGGGAGCTCGCAGAGTGCGACCATTTGCTGGTAGCCTTCCGTTCCCTGTCTCAAGGGATTGAAACACGCGATGGCAAGACTTTTGTTGCAAGGGGCACGATGGAGCTTTGCCTATCATTTGGATTCTTCTCCAGCCATCGAGGAAAAGGTGAAGTCGGGACACCCAATCATGGCATTGTTTCGTGTCGTGAGGTCGGTAAAGGGGCCCGGCTAGCTGGAGCGTATACATAGCCAATCAAGGCTAGCTGCTGCGGCTCTCGGCTACAATCCGCTGCATGAAACATTGGCGCAGTGTTTTAGGACCTTGGGCTCTCTCTCTCCTTTGACCTCTCATCCACGGTCAGCTCAGGACCCAGATCGTGACAATGCTTCAGAATGGACAAGACAGCGCTTCATCACACACTTGTTCAGGCATGTTTGGAGGTGTGAAGGCAAAACTGCAATTCTCTATCAACAGTGGCCTGCCTTACTGCGACTCGTACTAAATGCCAGCTTGCTCAATATGGTACACTGACCGCTCAGAATACCTGCAAGGAAAGCTCCGCTCCACCGCCGCACCGACCTCCAGCAATATATTTCGAGAACCAAAGATGTCATGCCCCCCACGACCTTCCGAGACTTCTCCTGCTCGGTGTGCCATGACAATGCATTATTGTGTTACAGTGTCGTTGACTATGAGATACGACATCGCATCACAGCATGACAACGATGGCAAGCATGTGTAGCACGATTCCACGAAGACGTTATCCCTAAAGCCAACATCCTACCGAGCTATTCTCCAGGCTCCCACGCGAATTCGACTCTTCTTCCACGCGTCGAACGTTGCGCATGCAATCGCCAGATCTAGACAAGGTGGCGGGAGCAACGTCTTCGATACGGCGACGGATGCCTTGATCCGACTGCCCTCGCTATCGTGTTCCGCTGTGACTGGAACGCGACTTGGAGGACCACGTGTGCTGACCGACTAGCCGTTCGTGGGCATAACTCAGGTGTTGGAAGAAGCACGTTTCGTCAGTCGGCTTTGTGTTTCGGTAAAGAATGTGGTCCAGAAAAGTGTTTCCTGGTTGAACTGACAATCGTGTGCTATGTCAGACGCTCAGAATGTCTCTTGCTGATGATCGAGTCTCGTCCAGTAGAATTCGATCTCCGTCTTGGACTGATGCTTCTTAATCGCTGGCGTACCGTCTTCCACATGTTTGGCTTCTCCTGCAACTGCCAATAGGTCTTGCTTGGTGTGGCAATCAAAGGCAAGCAGCTTTCGAAAGTTTCGCCTTGCTCTAGGTCTGGTGTTGACAGAGTGTATTGCTCTTCCAAGAAGCATTGATGCTCGTCCAGAGAGCTGAGAGTCATTGTTGATGCGGACGATTGGGTTTTGATGTTGTGAATGAGTTTTCGTTGCTAGAACTTCTACAACTTCCTTCCACAGACCTCTGCTTATACTTATCACTTCAGCTTGAACATGTCTCCTACCTGATCAATGTCGCACGGTACTACACGTCGCGACACTCTGGCGCATGAGGCCGTTTGAGCGGCCAGCCGCGCAGGCGTAGACTATTCCAGGCGTAGTGGACGGTGATCTCAAGGGTCCGAATGGACTGTTTCACAGAGTTGACGCAGCAATGCCGCACATGCACATCTCTATGCGAGACGCCGCGAGTGGAAGGAAGCGGTAAGCGCTTTGTAGGACAAAGATAGATTGCTTGTGGGTTTCATGTTGTTGCAAGGCGGGCGCCTACACTGGCTAGATGCGAGCGCTTAGATATCTTGGCGTCAGATATAGCAGATCTAGAGACACGACTGCGACGTCTGACGATGTGACCTTGAAACTGAACGACCAGGTCTTGGACATGAAAGTAGACAAACTGACAGAGTAGTCGATTGGAGGCATGCTGAGGTCGGTGTGTAACATTTCTGTAGCAGGCTAGGGTGGAAAGCTCAGTCGGTGTAGGGCATATCTGAATGGCCCTTGAGCACACGTGAGCGCAGAACAATCACTGTACAATCCCAACCAAGTGGACTTTTCGATTTATTTGCGAGAGGATGTCAGTTCTCTTTCACCTTCCTTCCTTCATGGCCAGCTCTCATCATGAGCGTTTGCAAACCTCTCAAGTGTTGAAGCCAGCCAATGTTGCATACTCTGTTAGTACACAAGCGCAACACTAGAAGGCTTCCCCACATGACGAGGTTTACCACGTGACGAGGGAATTCCAGCATTGTATTCATTTCACAAAGCGTTATGTAACTCAACAACTAGTAGACTAATTAATACACTCTTAACTGCGTTATCTACGCTATATATCTAGCTTACTCTAGTTAACTTTAAGTATAATAATACGGCTTGGTTTACGTATTGTTTGTCGCTTTATTATAGGTAGCTGTTTCTTCTTAGTACTAGCTTCCTTTACTTCTAAACCTACTAAATTAAGTGCCTATAGTTCCTTATATAGAGTTACTTGTTTATAACGTCTTATAGGCCTTATAGAAGCCTATAACTTAAGGTTAAGTTACTAGTTAGTTAGTTTAACCTATTTATTAAACTCCTTCTAAACCTATAGTTTCTAAGTATTTAACTTCTTCTCCTTCTTCTTCTAAATACGTTCTAAGGCTCTCTATTCCTTTATAATATAAGCCTATATAGTCTTTAATTATTACTATTACTTCTTAGTAGCCTTATCTTTACTTTCTTACTTCTTAGTAGCTTCTCTTTAAGTCTATAGGTTACGTATACGATTAATCTTACTAGGTATAAAGGGTATATAGTAACGTATAGAACGCCCTTAACTATCGTTAAGACCGTAGACTAATTCTTATAGGTTCTAATCTAGAGCGCGTACGTCGCGTATAAAATACCTATACGCTAAGTATACTCGGTATAGGCCGGTATACTAAGGTAAGGTAGTAAGGCAAGCGGCCTTCCTTTACTTCGACTATTTACTCTACGCTCTTATAATTATCCCCTCTCTTCTATAGTATTGTCCTAATACGCTAGAGGGTTCTTAATAACCTTCTATTCTATTATAGGTTTATTAACGTAAGTATCGTATAGGGCAAACGTATATGTAGCGTAGGTATTCCTCTTATAAACGTTAGTCTTCTTATTATTAGTTACGATTATTACTAGCTTTACTTTTTCCTCTTTAGGAATTTATATAAGGTAGGTTACGCTCTATAACTGCTACTTTTAATTCTCGTATACAAATATCGCGCGCTTCGCGCTCGCTTTACTTACTTTTCTTTTTTCTTTATTTAATATAGAATCCCTATCTAACTAGCTAAGAGGTAGTACCCCTCTTACCCTTAATATAAGCGCTTCGCGTAAGTAGCGTAACTACGACGATAACGACGACCCTAATTAGTATAAGCGCTACGTAATACCGCTATCTATACTCTTCTCTAGTAAGAGAAAGAGCTAGACTACTCGGAGCTACGCTCGCTATACTCGCTAGATCTATAACTTGACTAGTATACGCTACCCCTAAGCTTCGCTCGCTCCTCGGCTACCTTACGTATACGACTCGACGCTAACTCTTATAATACTAGTTCTACTTAATAACTATAGTACTACCTTTAGCTAGTTAGCCCGCCGCTACGATCGCTATAGGTACGTCTCTCTTACGCTTCGCGTACGCCTCTTAACTAACTCTCTTACTAGGCGCGGTTACCGCTACTACGACCCTATCCTACTAGCTACCGTAGGTGCCTACGATACTACGGTCTTCGCGCGCTATACGATCGATTAGTACGACTACGACGTAGACGCCGACTCTACGCTTCGCGCGGACCTCCTAGAATCTCTTACTACTACTTAAGCCTACCTTAACTAGGTCCTCTCTACTACCTAGTATAACGCCTCGCGCTACGTTAGCGAGACGAAGGTACTACGTAGTAGAGGCGTAGACGTCGCGAGCGCGGGTCTCTCTAAGGTGTCTATCGCTATCTTATAGTTATTAGACCGTACTTTTACTAGTCTATATTAGATTACTTGCGAGGTAAGTTAGGCGTTTCGTACTCGATATTACTTCGTTTCTTATACTAATCGCACGCGTAGTATAGCCGCTACGTAGGCGTTAACCTAGCCGCTACTAATACTACCTTCGCTAGTAAAGCCCTTAGCGACGAAGATAAGCAAGACGGCTCTAGTAAAGAGTCTAACTAGTTTAGTCTAGCGATACGCGTACTTATCGCGTCCGAGGCGTACTAACTACGATACTATTCCGCCGGCGCTACGCTAGCGATAACTAAGATACCCTAAGCCTATAAAGGCTAAGATAGCTCGGCTACGGCGCGCTTACGCGTTATAGTCGTAACTATAGAACTAGGTCTCTATAATTTTCTCTCTTTCTAATTTCTATATATATGTCTTATAATATAGTTTGTCTACGTACGTCGTACGCGTTTCGCTTATACTTCGAACTCGTCTAGCGCCTTATACTCGTTAACGTTCTCTACTAATTCCTAGGTGTTATACTCTTCTAGCTAATATCGCTATTTTATAAGATATTACTATTATCCTTTAACCTTCCTAGTTTTTAAGACCTTCTCTACCTCCTATTCGCTCTTATCGTCTACGAGTAGTATACTTTACGCCTACGCTTCGTCTAGTCCTCGCTACGGTTTAAGAAGAGAAATATAGAAGACATTATAGATACGTATAGTGCTTAGTAGAGCTAGGCGATACGCCTACGCCCCTATAACGCTAATTACTCGATATAGACTAATAAACTTCTCCGCTAGCTTCTTACTTAGCCGGTTTAAGTTAAGGTTTTTAGTAGATAAGAGTATAAGGTCTCCTACCTTATACTACTAGGGTTTATACTAGGAGTTATAGTACTTCGCTTACGCGTCGGTTACGGCTTTCTAGCGCTCCTATAGCTCCTTATATACGTTACGTAGTCTCTCTACTATATCCTTTACTATAGGTACCTCTCTCCCTAGACGCTCGTCTCGAGCGTTACGCGTACGTGTTACTATTTTAGGGTTAAACCTATATAAGATATTAAAGGGGCTCTTACGTAGCGTAGGGTAGTCGCTATTATTATACGCGAACTCCGCTTATAGTAGTAAAGCGGCCTAATTATCTTATTACTTATTATAGAAGATATAGAGGTACTGTTCTAAAGTCTAGTTAGTACGCTCTATTTAGCCGTCTATTTATAGGTAGAACGCCGTACTAAGCTTACGCTTTATATACGTTTCGTAGTAGAAGTCTAACTAAAATTAGCTTATAAACACCGAGCCTCTATCTATTATAATACCGGTAGGTATACTATAGTGTCGGACGACCTTATTACTTAGGATACTTGTAAGTTTAGCGCTTGTACACCTCTTAGTTATAGTAACGAATATCGACATTTTAGTATACCTATCGATAATTACTAGGATCGTATCGTAGACGTATATGTTTTACTTACTCGGTAGGAGATCTATAATAAAGTCTATCGTTAGTTCTTACTATAGTCTTTCTAGTAGGGGTAGCGACTTTAGTTCGCCGTATAGGCGATAGCGCCTCGCCTTCGTATACTAGTAGGCTTCGTAGGCTTCTATATACTCGGCTACGTTAGTCGCTATTCTTAGCTAGTAGTACTTCTACTATATTAACTTTAGCGTCTTGTCTTTCCTAAAGTAGCTAGCTAGGACGTCGTCGTAGTATATACGTATTACCTACGTCCTTAAGGCGTAGTCCTTTAGAAGATATAGGTAGTCCTCTATAAACAAGGCATTATCTTTAATCCTATACTGCTCGTATACGCCTCTATTATACTTCGCCTACTCGTATACCGCGTAGGAATTCGGCTCCGCGTATATAATCGCTTTAGCGTACCTAAATATAAGGTCGGAAATATTAGTATATAGTTGTTCGCGCGCGACTATTACGCTAGCTACTCGCTACGGTAGCGACACGCCGGCCTTACTATAGGTAGCGTCCTCTTCGAGGCTTATACTATTCGGCCTACCTCTCTAGTAATAGAGAGCGTCCCTTAGTTCTATAGTTTAGACGCTTTTAGAGTTAGAATCTTTAGATATAGGTAGTCCTACCTATCTACGCTCTACGTCCTTATCTTCGCTTACGATTTCTACGATCCTTACGTACGCTTTACTATCGTAACGTATACGCTCTACCTCTATAGCTACGCTTCGTATCCGCTTCGCTAGTAACCTCTAAGATCTACTAAGCGAACGCTTTTAGTAATATCTCTATAATAGTAGGTTACTACTACTACCTATAACTATTACTAGTTACTAAGTAGGTTTTATAGTAGAGGGACTACAGCCTTTCTACTCTTATAGCTCTACGTAATACGTCGCGTATACGGCTCGAACTCGCGCTATAATAGGGTTACTCGCGTCGCGTATAGGTAACGATTAACTTAAGGAGTCCTACACCTTTAGTTTAGTCTAAAGTGTAGGTAATAGGTTAGATATATACTAGGCCTCTCCGGCGTAGTTACTACGCCTCGATAGCGCGTCGGCGAGGTTTAGCTTACTAGTACGATACTTAATCGTAAAATTATAAGATACTAGTAAGGTTACCTACCTTACCTATCGGCCTATTAGTTACTTTATTGTTATAAAGGCTTTAAGGTTAGCGTAGTCGACGATTATAGTAATCGTATACTATACGCCTTCGAGATACGGTCGCTACGCCTTAAAGGCTTCTATAACTATAAGGAGTTCCTTATCGTATACCTTGTAATTATACTCTATAGTAATTAGCTTACGCGAGTAAAATACGATCGGGTACTAGTTTCCTTTAAAGAGCTATATTAAGATACCTACTACTACGAAATCTAACGCGTCGGTTTCGACACGTATAGGCTACGTAGGATTATAGTGTCTAAGGAGCGGTATAGTTTAGAATACTTTCTTTAGCTACTAAAACGTATACTCCTCGCTTTCGCTCTACTAGATAGGCCCTAGCTTCTTGCCTTTAATAGCTCTCTTAGATAGAGCTATAAGGGGCGTTACTATCTTAGAGTACTATTAAATAAAACGACGATAGAAGTTAGTAAATCCTAAGAAAGATTAGACCTCCGTAAGGGTTATTAGTTTCAGCTACGCTACGATAGCGTCGACCCTATATAGATCTATCGTAACGCCTCCGGTAGTTACTATAAAGTCTAAGAAGTCGACTTCCTTCTAGAAGAACTTATATTTCTTTCTTTATATATATAGACTAAACTTCCTAAGCCTCTTAAGTACTACGCTAACGTCGTATACGTACTACTCTCTCGAAGTACTATAGATTAGGATATTATCTAAATATACTATATAACTAGTATCTACGAGCCTAGCTAAGGCTTAGTTAATATACCCCTAGAAGGTTATAGGTACGTTAGTTAGGCCGAAGGGTATTACCCTATATTAGAAGTAGCTATAGCGCGTACGAAACGCGGTCTTCTAGTAGTCGGCTAGCTTGATCCTAATACGATAATACGCGTCTATAAGATCTAAGGAGGTGAACTATATAGTACCTATAAGCCTATTAAGCGTCTCGCTAATAAGTAGTAGAGGATACCTATTCTTAATAGTAATCTTATTAAGCTCTCTATAATCTATATAGAGTCGAAGACGACTATCCTTCTTTAGTACGAATAGGATAGGCGTACCCGCCTCGCTTTCGCTACGCTCGATCTAATCGTACTCTAGCGTATCTTTTAGGTACTTCTAAAGTTTCTCTAGCTCCCTTCTAGATTAATAGTAGAGAGGCTTGAATAGAGGCTTCTTCCCTAGTTCTAAGTCGATCGTATACTCTACGCTTTCGACTAGCTTACTCCTCGCTTTCTCGCTTAGATTAAGGATATCTATAAATTACTTAAACTCGCTAGGAATCGGCTTAAGCTCCTCGCTTACGCCTTATACGCTTACTACGTATACTACTAGGGCGTTACGTATGTCTTTAAAGAACTCGTACGCTTCTTGTACGCGAACCGTACTAGTCTCGCTAGTACGGTTAAAGAGCTACTTGTCCGTTAGTAGTCTAATTACCCTATAGGACCTTCTCTATAGTCGGCCTACGATCAGGTCTAGCTCTAGGATATTAAAGGTATAGAAAATTCTACTACCTATATACGTCGCTCTTATAGAGTCTATAAGGCGTAGGCGTAGATAGTATGCCCTATAATAATAGCCCTTGTTACCTAAGAAGCTAGAAGTAGGTAGTAAGGCTATATTCGGTCTTAGGAGTAACTCGTGCTTAAGAGTATAGGACTAAGATATAATATTAATATCTACTATATTATCTAGGAGGTATTCGTAACGAATACTCCTCTCTAGTACCTCGACTACGCCTTCGATACGTGCCGTATATACGGCTTATATAGGTAGGAAGTCTTTACTAGTTAGTTTAACTCCGGTATCTAGAGACTCTAGTTCCTCTCTAATACCTATACTTTTTTCGACTTACTAGCGTTAACGCTACGTACTATAGGCTTCTTACTATCGTTACTCTAGAAGTCTAGATTAGGGTACTTATTCTTATAGTATCTATACTTCTTATATCTATAATACTAGATATACGATAGGTCGTCGCTTACGCGTCGGTTACGCTCTATAGGCTTCTTACCTAACCTATCCTTCTACTTTTCCTTTTCCCTAAAAGGTTTCTTAGATAGTTAGTAAGTACGCTCTTTATACTCTTCGTCCCTAGCGTACTTACTAGGACCTCTATCCTTATTAGTACTCTCCTTAGGCTCTAGTATAGGATCGGCTTCCTTATATCGTTTCGTAAACGCGACGAGGTCGCTACGGTTACGTAGTAGTAGGTCCTTCTACTTTAAGAGCTCCTATCGTAGTAGCTTACGTAGCTTTACGATAAACGTACGATACTACTACTCTTCGCTAAAGTTACCTAGCTAGTACTCTAGAGTATTTAACTCTATATCGAATTACTAGGTAGTTTAATTATAGCGTTACTAGATACGCTCGTACTCTACGGTTACGAGGATCGTACGATTCTACTCGTTACTAATAGAGTTAAAGATAAAGGCTTAAAACTTGTCCTAAGTATAGGAAGAGAGAAGATAATTAACATTATTCTCGTTATACTACTTGTCCGAGATATCGCCTACTAGGTATAAGATAGCGTAGAGTACGCGTAGCCTATACGCTATAAAATAGTCTACGCTATTAGCGAAGATTACCTTAAGTATTCTAATAAACTCTCTAGCTTCTCTAACGTTCTTACCTTTAAAGAGCTTCGGCTCCTTTAACCTCGAGCTCTTACTAACTCTAAGGTTACCGCTCGTACGAGGCGTAGGCTCGTTACCTAGGTCTTCTAGCTATAGTCCGCTAATACTAGACGCTTTATCTTATTTATAGCGACTAAGCTATACGCTAGTAAGAGGGCTACTCCCTATAGGCGCTACGAGTTCGCTTCGTAAACGTATATTCTTATATTATAGGTTAGCGAGGTAGACCTACTTACGTAACGCCTTATTAGCGGCTACTAAGCGATCTAGCTCTATATCCTCGTCTACTAGTTAGCTATATCCTATAGCGTTACTAGCGTTAGGCCTGTTTAGGTTAAGATAATCTTCTAGCTCTTGTTCGGTAAGCTCGTCTCGCGTACGTTCCTCCTACGAGGCGCTATCGTTATACGATATCTTGTTTCTAGGGTTCTATAGATTACTACTCCGTATAGGAGAGAAGAATTAGAATTATAAAGGGTATATAGTAACGTATAGAACGTCCTTGACTATCGTTAAGACTATAGACTAATTCTTGTAGGTTCTAATCTAGAGCGCGTACGTCGCGTATAAAATACCTATACGCTAAGTATACTCGGTATAGGCTAGTATACTAAGGTAAGGTAGTAAGGTAAGCGGCCTTCCTTTACTTCGACTATTTACTCTACGCTCTTATACTAGGGCTCTAAAAGATACCTCCTTATTAGCTATTAGCTCTTACTTCTTCTATAAGAGTCTTACTACGTTGTCTCTTCTTCTTCTTATTATTTAGAGCTTGTTAGAAGCTAGTATTCTTAGTCTTAAGGATAGTATTCTTAGCGATAAGCTTATAAACTTAAAGTTTAAGCTTATTTACTATTTCTAAGTCCTTAGTAAAGACAGCTTAGTTAATTATAGCCTAAACTTTCCTATAGTCTAGCCTAGAGCTAGAGGAGCTACTACTACTCTCTAGCTATAATATAGAGCTTACTAGGTTACCTAGCCTAGCCTATCTTAGATTAGGTATACTCTAAAGAACTACTATAGAATTAAGTAGATTTAGTGTTAAAAGTGGAGGGCGTTTGTAGATACTACACAATATTAAGGAGGGTATAGCGTAGTAAAGAAGAATAGGGGATTAATCTTGAACTGACTTATATATATAGTGTAGTAGTAATATGCTAGGAACTAAATACAAAGTTAATTAAGTTAGTTATCTAAGAAGAGAAGAGAGAGAAGTAAGATATACCTCTTACTAAGCCTTAGGTAGATGCCTTAGGTATCTAGAACTATACTTAGAAGTCTATATCTAGACTAACTATCTAGGATATATTCTTAACACTCCTACTTATGCTATATAGTCAGATCTTTTAATAGATTATCTATAGCACTCAAATACTAGTCTTAATCTTGATTAGTTATTAAGTACTTGCTTTTCAGACTAATAACTAGACAGTACTAACTATTAATCTAACAAACTTTCTATACTACTATCTCCTACAAAAAAACAAAAGAAATACCTTCTATAAGATCTTCCTTCTCTCTTATATAGGAGTGGATTGTTTAGGACATAGACTATCTAGTAAGTTACCCCTATCCTTTCTTATAGCTAATTCTAACAGCTCTCTAAATTCCTTATAGCCTAGTCCCTTACTTAGTTATATTCTATACAGCTTCTTAGTTCCCTAATAGTCTTTAGGGTGCACTATTCTTAGCTGTAGGGATCTTATATTAAGCTAGGGAGCAGAGTAACTATATACTAGTAGAGGAGATAATAGCTGCTATAGAGGAGGTCTTTAATATTAACTAGTACTTAGCCTTAGGAGGTGTCTAGTTTAGCTAGGTGCTATATAGTAATATTATAGTTAGTAATAGGTCTAATATTAGTAAGGGCATTTAGGACTTTATAAAGTCTAACTAAGGAGGAGTCAAGTAACTAAAATCTTTCTTTTAGACTCCTCTTAGTTCAGCTCTAAGGCTTAGAGTTATCTTTTGCACATCTCTTATATAAGGCAGAGCTACCTTATAAACTCCTGAAACTATAGTCTATTCTTTAGCTTAGTAAGACTATCTACTACTATCTCTTTTATATTCATATATTCTATAGAGATAAGTCTATTCTACTAGAGCTTTCTTATAGTATTGTATGAGATATTAATGTGTTTAGACTTATTATAAACATGTAAGTCCTTAACTAGAGTAAGGGCAGCTTAGTTATTACCTTTTAGCTAAATTGGCCTAATTCTAGTAACAGTTTCCTAGTTACTAAGGATCCTTAGTTAGTAAGAACATTCTCCTACTAACTCTAGGTATCCAAGCTCTCTTAAAAGAGTACTAAGGAACTATAACTGTTTTATATATACTCCTATAGCTATATATTTAGCTTCTATTATAGATATAGCTATAGATTTCTACTTCTTACTTATCTAGGAGATTAGTATACTATAAAGGAAGAAGACATATCTAAGGATTAAGACTCTATTAGTCTTATCTATTATATAGTTAGAGTCTATATATCTAGTAAGGCAGCCTTAACTATTCCTTAAGTATCTTAGACTAAGGTCTAGGTTTGATCTCAGGTATCTAGTTAGCTTCTTTAGAGCCTTTATATGTCCTACTATTAGATTACTAACATAGGAGCTCAATCTTCTAAGGGCAAATAAAATGTCTAGTCTTATAATAGTTATAAGCTATATCTATATTCTAATAATAGATTAGTACTCCTATTTATTATATCTTTCATTATTTGGTCTAGTAGGCTTCAGACTTTCATAGCTGTCTATTAGTAAAAGAGTTAGTAATATAGTCTCTTAACCTATTCCTATCTTAGCTAGGTTCTCTTAGATATAGTGCTTCTAGTTAAGTTTCAGCTAGCCTTACTATCTGTTTCTTATTAGTCTTATTCTAAGAATCTTGTCTAGTTCTCTAAGATCTTTAATCTTAAAGACCTTACTAAGTTAGTCTTTGAACTAGAGGACATCTTCTAGTCTCTCTATAGTAATAGGTATATTATTAACATAGATTAGGATTATTAGGTCTTTCCTTTTCTTATAGATTAGAAGACATAGGTCTATTTCTAATTGTCTAAATCCTATTCCTTTTAGCTTTAACATATATAGCTGATTCTAGTCTCTTATAGCTTGCTTTAGCCTATAGAGACTCCTTAGAACTTATAAGACTATACTAGTTAGTAGGTTAATACCTAGTAGTAGGATTATATAGATATCCTTATATAGGGTACTCTCTATGAATGTATTGTTTATATCTACTTAGTATAGAACTAGGTCCTTCTTACAGACCACAGCCATGAATCCTCTTAGAGTATCCTACCTAACTATAGGGGTAAAAGTTTCTATATAGTCTACTCTATACTTTTAGGAGAACCCTTTTATAACTAGTCTTACCTTAAACTTTTTAATAGCTCTACTAAGCTTTCTCTTAATATTAAAGACCTATCTTAAGGTAACTAGGTTAGCCCCTTTTAGTAGGACTACTATAGTCTAGGTGTTATTACTTATAAGTATATCTAGCTCCTTCTAAATAGCTTCTTACTAGAGATAACCCTACTTAGGATTACTTACTACTTCCTTATAGTTCCTTAGGATTAGAACCTCCTATTTATATATTCCTACTTCTTTAGTAGCTGAGAATATAATCTCTTTAACTTCCTCTAAGAATTCTAGGTCCTATAGGATACCTAGGTTAATAGAGCTTATAGCTAAGAAGAAAGCCTAATACTCTAGGAGCATTTCCTTATCTAGCTAACTATTCTAATCTAGCTTAAGCCTAATTAGCTTCAGCTTCTAGTTAAATCTATTAAGTTCTTAGGATACTTTCCTCTTTCTAAGGGTTTACCTTAGGGCTATCTACTCCTAATCTACCTCTATAGTTTCTTAGGTAGAATTCTTAGATTCTTTCTTAACTTTCCCTTAGTCTAGGAATTTTCTATACTCTCCTATATCTTCTAGTAGAGGTAGAAGTTATATAAAGAGTTTCTTTCCTTCCTAAACCTGTACTAATAGCTAAGAGGGAGGAGGCTTCTACTAGCCTAGACTAGGAGCACCTAGGGTACTCTTACTAGCTTGTAGAGTAGGCTAGCTAATAGTTCTTAGCCTTCTAATAGGTCTTCTTTCTAGAGCTGAACTAGGGAGATTCTTAATCTTAATATTTAAGTCCAATTCTCTACCTAGCTTATCTTTAAAGAAGATTACATTAGTATACTACTTAACAGCCTTCATATCTAGCTCCTAGAACTTCTATACCTTTACTATATTATTATAGTATCTAATAAACATAGTATCCTTTCCTCTATTTATTAGTTTGTTACTCCTTACCTACTAAGGCTATACTCTTATATCTATATATACTATAGCTCTATATCCCTATACCTTAAGGTAGGAGACTGTTAGTTTGATCCTATTAAAAGCTTTATTAGGTAAGAGCTTGAATCCCTTAATATTAGGTCTATTTAGAAGCTTGTTCCTTATATATACCTATGCTTTAAGGGCTTCTAGCTAAAACTTAATAGGTATCTTACTTTCTTTAAGTATTGCTCTAATAGAGGCCTCTAATGTTTAGATAGACCTCTCAACTACTCTATTCTAGAGTGAATTATAGGCCTTAGTTAGCTTAAGGGTAATTCTAAAGTCCTTCTCCTACTATTTAATTAAAGTAGTAATCTCTCTAGCATTATTAGCCCTTATAGACTTGAGGAGTGCTACTAACTGCCTTTCTACCTTAATCCTCCAGTTCTAAAGAGTAGTTAGTATATCTGATCTAGCCTTAAGTAGAAATACCTATTTCTTTCTTAAGAAGTTATTAATAATCTTAAGCTACTATATAAAACCTTTTACTAATAATAGTAATAGTCTACAGATATCTACTAATATAAGGGCTAGTCTTTCAGGTCTTCTCTTAACAGACTTGCCTAGGTATTTCTTTATCTTACCTATTATATAGATCCTATACTTATACTCTTCCTAGTTAGGGATTAGAATTCTTTTCTTTAAGTTAGTAACTTTATAAAGGTTTAAGAGTAACCCTCTTCCAAAGTGTGTAAATCTTCTATACTATAGCTCCTACTATTTTAGATCCTTCTCTAATAGGGTAGTATAGGCATTATTAACCTCTATAGGATTATATAGTAAGTAATATAACTTTTCCTATAAAAGAGGTAATATCTTACTAATAAATAGAATACCTCTAACTAGCTTGGTCTTTATAACTGTTTAGCTATCTAGGGAGGTGAGAGTGAAATCAGGCTTCTAGACTCCAAATTGCTTACTAAACTAATCCTATAACACAAGATTTACTCTAAGATTAGGAACAAATAGTACCCTATTAAGTAGAACTTCTCCTCCTAAGATTCCCTTTATCTATACTAGTCTAGAGTAGGTTATATAGAGGTATCCTCCTCCTACCTTAATCTATACTTTCTTCCTTAGTAGCTTTACTAATCTAAAGAAGGATAGTTAGTTAGTTATATAAGATAAGGTATAGGAATCTAAGAGCTATTCTTAGAGTAACAACTTGCCTTTAGCCTTAATTATAGAATAGGCTAACTTATCTTAGTTATTATCTTCTAATAGGGAATTATTATTGCTTCTAGAACTAGAGTAAGTTCTAGAATTAGAACTAGAACTAGACTCCTAAGCTAAAAATCCTTTCTTTAGAAGCTTTCTAGACTTTTCTATCCTCTAAAGCTACTTGCCCATTTTCTAGATAACCTTCTTTAGCTTATTATATAATAATAACTTGTAGACAGCTTTCTTAATATGTCTAGCATTCCTTAGTAAAAAGGATCTTCTAACCCTCTTTCTAAGGAATAATCCCTAAGGGTCCTTCTAGTTCTTAGTACTGTTTCTCTACTAGGACAGTTTCTTAGTAGTAGAGAGGTTAGGACAATCCTTTAACTAGTACTTCCCTTTCTTATAGAGCTAGTATATTAGTAGGGACTTTCCTTAGTAGGGCTACCTAGAATAGAATATAGCTAGACCTATATCTATCTTGTCTAGATTATCTCTTACCTCTTAGGACTTAAGTAGAAGGAGAACAGTGTCTATATCCAAGGATAGTTAGGTTATAATAGTATCCTTAGCTGCTTAGTATAATATAGGTAGGGACTATAGGAGATGTTTTAGCCTTTTCTCTTAGCTCTAGTAGTAGGCTTCCTAAGGATTAATCTTAGTAATCCTCTTACCTAGGCCTCTAAGGTATCTCTATGCTTCCCTAATTGTCTTATTAGGTGACATCCTAAATATAATAAACTGCTTAATTAGACCTATAGTATAGGACTTTAGGACTCTATTATACTTGTTCTAGAGAATTACCTATATCTCAGCTACTAGTATAGTAACATACTATATCTCTAGCTCTATCTTATTATCTTTACTAATACTGTATCTAATACTAAACCTATATACTATATTGTCTTTTAAGAAGTATTAATTCTAAGTAATATGTATCTAAAGACTAGTGTCCTACTAAACTATATATAAGTTCCCTCTAATAATTAGTTAGCTAATTGCCTAGAACTAGTCCTTTCCTTCTAGCTTGTCTATCTATAGCTTAAACTATCTCTTCTAGTTAGTTCTGTCTAGGATTAGAATCCTTTAGCTCTTCTTATCCTCTTAGTCTATTATAGAAATAGGTGAATAGAATAAATAATTAGTAGAATACTTTAGACTAGCTAAGGATTCTAGAGAAGGGTAATTTCTTATAGTAGGGAGACTAGCTCTAAGGGACAGGGATTCCTCGTATTTAGGAAATTACTAAGACTTAGATCTTTCTCTCTTAGTAGAGTTTCTATTACTAGGTAGTAGGAAGGCTAAGTAGCCTCTTCTGACTCTAGTAATACTAGGTGCAATAGTAGAGAACTAGGCAGGTATTAATAAAGTAGAAACATACTACTATCTTATAGAGATCTTTACTAACTTATATACTACTAGGTGCAAACTAGCTTCGTTAGTAATATAGTTAGGGAAACTTCTAGGCCCTAAATGTTTTCTACAAACTATAAGGGATACAAGTAACCTGTACTAATATAGGTTACTCCTATTTAGTGTATAAACCCGGGCTTATAACCTATTAAAAGTAGAGGGCGTTTATAGATACTATATAATATTAAGGAGGGTATAGCGTAGTAAAGAAGAATAGGGGATTAATCTTGAACTAACTTATACACATAGTGTAGTAGTAATATGCTAGGAACTAAATATAAAGTTAATTAAGTTAGTTATCTAAGAAGAGAAGAGAGAGAAGTAAGATATACCTCTTACCAAGCCTTAGGTAGATGCCTTAGGCATCTAGAACCATGCTCAGAAGTCTATATCTAGACTAACTATCTAGAATACATTCTCAACATTTAGGTCTATAGCCTAGAAGCCTAATAGGACGTTCTTTACTATTATTATAGAGTTCTATATAGGCTAGAATAAGTAGAAGAAATCACGCTTTAATACTATAGATAGCCCCTAAGACTCTACTATATAGTAGCTTAAATTAGTAGAGTAATAGAAAGCTAATAGACTAAATAACTTAATATCTAGTAGTTATAGTCGGTATATTATATATAGTAGAAACACGCTAATTAGGATCCTATAACTTAGGCTCTATTTAAGGAACTCTAGTATTATATAAGAGCTATAGCTATTAAGGATTAGAAGCCGCTAGTCTCTACTAGCCTTAGCCTTAGTATAACGGTTAAATACCTCCTTTAGCTATACTAATCTAAGCTTGTTATTAGTTTATCTATTTAGTAAAGAAGTAAAGAAAGCTATATACTTTATACTATTAAAATCCTATAGCTAAGAGTCTTATAAATTACTAGTAACTACCTTATAAATTAGTATAGGTAGAAGTATAGTACTATCTACGTAGATATAGGCTAGGATTATAATCTACTCGCGATTACTATCCTATATATTACTAATTAATTTCTTCTCTTATTTTAAGCCCTTAGTAAATATTCGCTTTATCTACTATATAAAGCTAATTATAGCTCCCTTCTCGTCTATATTATATATATTAGATAGAGTAATCGAGTATCTCTTAATCTTCTAGCCTAAGGTATTATAGAATAACTTAATTAAAGCGTAGTTATTAGCCTTCTTTCTCTCTTTATCTAAAGGTCGAAGATAACGTAATTCTAGCTCTTTTATATACCTACTAAGAAAACTACCTACCTAGTTCTTTCTAGGCTATCTACTAATAATAGTAGTAGTAAAGGTATAAACTATTATAGGGGTAGGAGGAATACTCCTAGTAGTTAGCTTGTTTATATATTTAACAAGTATAGACTTCTATACTAGGTTTAAGAGTTAATTCTTCTAATACTAATTATCTTTAGTGCCTTATAGAGATTTCCACCTCCTCCGTAGTGTCTCTAGGTGCACATTATATAATCTAGCAATAGTAGCGATATTTAGACGACTCTACGAGTTTAGTTTATTAATTACTATATTAATAGAGTCTATAGTTATTGAACTATGCGTGTTGGAAGTAGATAGAAAGTTACTCAAATTCCTCGTCACGTGGGAAAACTCGTCACGTGGGGAAGCCTTCTATGATACCGGCGGCGTCGCTCTTGCTTAATCGATAATTCTTGTATGTCGACACGGAGGAAGACACGCTCGGCTTGCGCTTGCCATCGGGCGGGAGGCGGACAGAAGCATCAATGCCGGTCAATCGAAGCATGTTCCTTTCGGAAGTGCAGTATGGCGGTTGCGATTTCTGTTCCCGTGAAAGCGTTCACATGCGTCCCTTGGACCTCGCTGTCACACGTCTTTCTCGTTGCTGGTACCCTGAGGTATCATGTCATTGCGAATCGCATGGCTGTTCACAGCTTGATCCAAACCACATATTCCTTGGTACTTGGACCTCTTGTCGCCTCGATTTCCTGTGACATAGACGACCGCTGTGACATTGTTCTTCAGGTTGCTGACCATCGCAATTGAAAGCGACGGGCACCAACTCCAGCCCAACCGTCGCTGTAACTTAGGGTTGTGATTGGTGGCGTCCTCACGAATGCCGTCAAGTGGCGCGCCTGTGCTCGGACAAACACCCTGAATCTCTTGCGAGCTACAACACCTGCTCTGAATTTCATCTGCACAAGCGGCCTCTCTCGCCGTCCTCGAAAGTTCCAATCGACTTTGATCAGGCATAGATCTTCAATCATCTGAAGCGACTTTCTCTCTCACATTGTTCCCACCACCTACAACGCACCGCAAGCTGCAGCTCTTCACCGGTTCCACCCCGCCGCCACTTTCGAAACAGTCGCGTGGGCCAGGCGCATTAGCCACAGCTTCATTCTTGGAGGCAGAACGAATACTCGACACCGACACTCCACCACCCTGAGGACATCACCACCCGCCAAGGACAACAAACTGACAGTCGCCCACCATGGACGGGCAGGATGAGCAATGGGCAGACAATGCTGCACGAGCTGTGCAGAACAAGCAGAACCGGCAGATTCCTGAAATCGACTTTACGCTGCACACCATGGAAGACGGCACACAAGTGAGCACGCAGGAACGAGTCTGCAAAGGTGGGCATTTCCCGTCCCATAAAGTTCCGAGTGCAAGTCTGGGACTAAAGAGTGAATGCTAATTGTGACTCGCTCAGACGTGCAGGCGCCTGCTTTCAATGTGCCTACAGAAGAGCAAATTCTATCGCCCCAAGATCGCTCGAAGCCGAACCTCCAATTCCTGAAGCAGCATCTGTACCGTGAGGGTCGCTTGACGGAAGAGCAGGCATTGTGGATCATCAACGGAGGCGCGCAAGTACTCCGTGCAGAGCCCAACTTGCTCGAAATGGATGCGCCCATAACAGTGTGCGGTGATATTCACGGGCAATATTTCGACTTGATGAAGCTGTTTGAAGTGGGAGGAGACCCAGCAGAGACCAGATATCTCTTCTTGGGAGACTACGTGGATCGCGGGTACTTCTCCATTGACTGCGTGCTGTATTTGTGGGCACTCAAGATGTGGTACCCAAACACTCTCTGGCTTCTCCGCGGAAACCACGAGTGCAGACACTTGACGGACTACTTTACATTCAAGCTGGAATGCAAGCACAAGTACAGCGAGAAGGTGTACGAAGCATGCATGGAGGCTTTCTGCTGCCTGCCACTCGCGGCTGTTATGAACAAGCAGTTCCTCTGCATTCATGGAGGTCTCAGCCCAGAGCTGCACACACTTGATGATCTCAAGTCTTTGGATCGTTTCCGGGAACCACCCACGCACGGGCTGATGTGCGACATCCTGTGGGCAGATCCACTGGAAGAGTTTGGTCAAGAGAAGACGCAGGAATACTTCATTCACAACCACGTACGAGGATGTTCATACTTCTTCAGTTACCCAGCAGCTTGTGCGTTCCTGGAGAAGAACAACCTTCTATCGATCATCAGAGCCCACGAAGCGCAGGACGCTGGCTACCGTATGTACCGCAAGACCAGGACGACAGGCTTCCCCTCCGTAATGACCATCTTCTCCGCACCAAACTATCTGGACGTGTACAACAACAAGGCAGCTGTGCTCAAGTATGAGAACAATGTCATGAATATCCGACAATTCAACTGCACACCACACCCTTACTGGCTGCCCAACTTCATGGACGTGTTCACCTGGTCTCTTCCTTTCGTGGGCGAGAAGATCACGGACATGCTTATTGCGATTCTTAACACTTGCAGCAAGGAAGAGTTGGAAGATGAGACCCCACTTTCATCTGGCCCATCTTCGCCACCTCTGATCGGTCATTCTTCGACTGCAGGCATGGACCCCGATAGTGTTGAATACAAGCGAAAGGCAATCAAGAACAAGATTCTGGCAATTGGCAGACTGTCCCGTGTTTTCCAAGTTCTGCGAGAGGAATCGGAGCGCGTCACTGAGCTCAAGACTGCTTCCGGTGGACGCCTACCGGCTGGAACGCTTATGCTGGGTTCGGAAGGCATCAAGGCAGCCATTACCAACTTTGAAGACGCTCGTAAGGTCGACTTGCAGAATGAGCGTCTGCCACCTAGCCATGAAGAAGTGCGCAGAAGTACAGAGCATGCTCGTGATGAAGCACTTAAGCGAGCCTCAAGAGATGCCGAGAATGATCAACAGCTGCAAGGTGTGGCGAGGAGGATATCAATGTCAGTGGACGATCTTTCCTATCTTCCTGCTAATCGGAGGGGTCCATCACTGCCCAGCCGTCCAAGGGCCAAGACGGGCATATGAGTATCCGCTTCAACAGATCGATGAGCTGACCATTCAACAGGTCCTCTGGATCTCGAACTAGACAGAAGAGTTAGACACGGCCGCGGAAGCCAAGGTAATGTGCTCAGGTGGAAGAGGCAGCGGAGACAGTACGCTCATGCAAGAGAAATCGCACCCCTGCGGTGTATGGAAGAATCCTGGCATGAAGTTGGACGCTACATAGGAATACAGCTCATGTACATGAAGTGGAATCATGGCCCTGGGGCTGAGACGATGAGCGTGATTGGAAAGCTCGTAGGTCTTTTCAAGGGGACTGTAATGAAGACTACAGATACTCGAGCAAAGCCAACGTGTTCTGAGGTCGATCTTCAGCGATGCTGTGTTCGAGGAGCAGCTGACGAGTCGGCTGAATATGCTCGCAGGCTTTCAAAGACATTGCGGCTGGCAGTGCTTGACCCACTTGCTACACCTGTCATCAGGTAAGCTGTGCCATGCGCACACGAAGCAGTGTGTCTAGCTACGTCTCGTCTCTGACTGCCCTGCTTGGCTTCTCACGATGAGTCGATATCATCGCCCGGGTAGCACATTTACAGAACTCTTCTTCCTTCTCCTGCCGTCTTCCCATGATATGTCAGATTTAATGTAAGCAGCACCTGATTGGCTCATTTCGATCGAGCTGCCAGAGCTCAAAGATCTTCCTTGCTTGAATGCTCTTATGCTTTCACGTGGTAGCAATTGTTCGGCATAGCATTGAAGTCTGTGATAGCTGCATATATCCTGTACTGTCAAAAGTGAGGTCGTCGCCGTCGCATTGCACTGGACTTCACCGGCTGGAAGGCCGTGGCATTGCCGAGCGCCAAGGCAAGCCCGGGAGATCTCGTTAGGAGTGGAAGCTGGAACGACGACAGACTTTTGGAGAGCGCAGCGCAACCACCACAAACACCACCAAACCATTGACCACCGACATGTCTTCGTCACTCCTCGCCCGCGTCGCGCGAGCATCGCGATTCTCCACACAGTCCTGCCGCGTGCGACCAATGCGCAGCAGCTTCCAGGTCTCGTCATTCAAGCCAACCACCTCCACCAACACCTTTTCCACCGCGACCAGGAAACTCGCCGACCACGATGCACACGATCCTCACCACGAAGAGAGCTTTGAGGAGTTCACTGCCAGGTGAGATGGAATTGATCCCGTCCTGCAATGGCTGGGGATAAAACACCGCAAACTGCCTCATTCATGCAGTCACCACGCGAGTTTAGACTAGGGTACATGCACACATGCTGACAGACTTCTGCTTCTAGATACGAAAAGGAGTTTGAATCCGTCCAGGATGTCTTTGAGCTGCAGCGCAACCTGAACAACGCCTTTGCATACGATCTCGTGCCTTCCCCGTCCGTCATCACCGCCGCGTTGAGGGCTGCACGGAGAGTCAACGACTACCCAACGGCTGTCAGAATATTCGAGGGTGTGTCTCCAAGATACATCGGACACACTCCGCTCTAGACTAATGTGTTGCACAGGAATCAAGGCCAAGGTGGAGAACAAGGGCCAGTATGAAGAGTACGTGCAGGAGCTGAAGGGCATCCGGGAAGAGCTCGGCATCAACCTCAAGGACGACATGTACCCGGAGCAGGCGTAGATGGTCGGCGATAAAGACAGGATAGAGGGATGATGGAGGAAGCAGCAACAAAGAGCGTGTACAATGGGCAAGAAAGTCGCAGCTGGCGGAGATGCTCTGATATGCTACAATAGCCTCACTCAGTAAGAATTTTGTACAGTTTTCTCTGGTTTTGGGGTGTGTCAAGAAAGTGGTGGTTATTGTGAGCGGAGGTGATGGATTGTTCTGCTGCTAACGTTTAGGTATGCTAATGGGAACAGAGACTTGCAAGACGCTCCACGTTCAAAACCACCTTCGATCCTCGAGGATCAAAAGGCTGCTCATATCGTGAAAATGGCTCTTGCGGGTCTCAAGGCTGTTGCCGTGCAGCGGACGGACACCAGCACCGCCCACAGCCGATAAAGAGCTATTCAAACATCACTTGCCTCTCCAGCTG
The DNA here is from genome assembly GCA_024114885.1 of Septoria linicola. Lineage (NCBI taxonomy): Eukaryota > Fungi > Ascomycota > Dothideomycetes > Mycosphaerellales > Mycosphaerellaceae > Septoria > Septoria linicola. The sequence continues at coordinate 3,508,405 of CP099420.1, forward strand.
TGACATTTCCACCACGAAACCTACTTATAAGTCAGCAGGGCACCCAAAACGACAACCATTTGCTCAATGAGCACAAACGGCTTCCCATTCATACACTGCACGACATGGACCCCGCGAGGAGGAGAGTCTCGTTTGAAATTCTTTCTTCCCTTCGAGATCTTGCTGATCGATCTATACAGTGAGGGAGCAGCTCTCTCTCTCTCTGGTCGTGAGTAAACCTTTCTTCGCCTCTCAGCGTTCGGCAATGGTGTTATTCTAGTACTGGGCCCTTGCCGCACCACCGCCGCCGCCGCCGCCGCCTACTTCTATATGTGAAGTGTCGATGGTTGCTGCTGCTGGTAGTGCGGGGTTGGGAGGATTGTGTAAAGCATTGAGAAAGATTGCGGTACTGCAGTAGAGTAGTGGTGTGAAGATGAGGGTGAAGGCGAGGAAGATGACGAGTGTGTCTAAGGTAGACATGGTGTGTTGATGGCGTATTGATGGTGTGCTGTTGGTAGGCGCTCGGTGGGCGGTCGATGGGCGGTTGGTGATGCTTTCCCATGATGATCAGAAGCACGATATTGTAGTCTGGAATGGAGATCTGGCAAACACATCACCGCGCTGATCGATTTATGTGCATTTGGTGATACAGATCAATGTTGTGCTGTACGATGCGGAGCAAATGAAAGGATGCCATAGTATATTAATGTATTCCATCAGAAATTGGGAAGAATCCACCTCCATCTGCCATAACTCAAGAAACGTCTGTGAAGACTTCTTACATCGTGTTATAGGTAAACGCGCATACGATCGAATTAGCGGTATGGGCCATGCTTAGGGTCTAACTCCGGATGCCTCAAGAGAAGAAGAAAGTCGATGCCCACAAGCCTCCATAGAGCTGTATGGCAGCCAGCCACTATGGCCTGCTCATGAAATGGCTACCAAATCTCTGGAATATAAAGAATCGAGACAGTCGGACAGATTAACGAATGGCCTTAAAGCATCGGTCGTGCAAGAGCCTCAAGTATACAGACGAGGTGATCCTCGGGGCGTTCGGTGCTCTCGACGGTCGTCCCTTGTTTGCGCTTAGCGGGCATCTCATGCAAGCCAAATGATCGTTGTTCATCGCAATACCCTTAACAATTCCCAGACAGGATCGTGTTATGGGTCGTAGCACTGAGCACGATGAGGTCGACTGGCCCGCAATCTCGCCAAGCGCCAGTGACGTACCGAATTTCTGCCACATGCTTGCTCGTTTGTTCCTTGGTCCACCTTGTCACAACAGCACAGCAACGTCTAATTCTGCACGAAAGGGAAAAAAGGTAGGCGCGTCACACGAGTCTCGGATTATGGACTGAGCTTAAGCGCAGAGGCTGCCCACAAGACTACTCGCAGAGCCATTTGGCTCGAACTCTATTGAACATGCTGCCCTACATCAATACTCGTAGGACAAGCCCGAAGTCATAGAACAGTGCACCAATTAACACCACAACAGCTTTCGCCTACGTTGCCGGAAAGCTAGGGGCTTCAACGGATGAGTGTTTGTGCACACTGCCCCACACATGCAACGTTTCTCGCTGATCTGAAGTATAGTCAAGCTGATATCTTCTTTTCTGATCTCCTATCCCCTCGCTGCAGTCCTCAAAAGACTGCCTGACGACAAGCCGCACCTCAAAAACATCTTCAGCATATCGTTCGTGAAGCATTTCGGTGGCATCAAGCACAGATACTGACCAGCAACAGGGTTGCATTATTTTATCTCGTTGGCCTCTTTGACCTATGGAGTGGCTTGGCCACAGTCTTGATCGATGCGGTAGGAGCCTATCTCATCGCAGGTTACATCCAAGGACCCTACATGCCATGGGTTGGCTTCACTTTCTTGATGGGCCACATGTCGGTGAGCCACATCTATCGCATGATCGAGGATAGCCCAAGCTCGGTGGACATTACAGGCGCTCAAATGGTCCTCGTGATGAAGCTCTCTGCTTTCTGCTGGAATGTCTGGGACGGCAAGCAGAAGGAGTCCGACCTCAACGACGTGCAGAAAGAGCGCGCGATCAAGCAGTTGCCCAGCCTTCTGGACTATGCTGGCTTCGTGGCTTTCTTCCCTTCAATTATGATCGGTCCTGCTTTCGACTACGCCGACTACGAAAGGTGGCTCAACACCACCATGTTCCAACTCCCGCCTGGAACTGACCCTGCAAAGGCGCCAGCCACGCGGAAGAAGCGAAAGATCCCTAGAAGCGCGACTCCCGCCATGCTCAAGCTTGTGACGGGTCTGCTATGGACTGTTGGCTTTCTCCAGCTGTCAGCATACTTTTACCCAGAGCTATTGCTTAGCGAGGAGTACAAACACATGAACATCTTCAAGCGCATCTTCCATATGTACGCGATGAACCTTGTGCAGCGCATGAAATATTATGGCGTCTGGACACTCACAGAGGGCGCGTGCATTCTATCGGGCATAGGATACAAAGGCCTGAACCCAAAGACTGGGAAGCCTGACTGGGATCGTCTCACCAACATCAAGCCATGGGGCGTGGAACTGGCTCAGAACACACATGCTTACTTGGGCAACTGGAACATCAACACAAATCACTGGCTGCGCAACTACATCTACCTGCGGGTGACACCCAAGGGGAAGAAGCCTGGCTTCCGAGCCAGCATGGCTACATTCGTTACTAGTGCTTTTTGGCATGGCTTCGCACCAGGATACTACATGGCATTCGTGCTTGCAAGCTTCATCCAGAATGTCGCCAAGAGTAAGTCAAACAGGTCAGAGCATTGGGCTATCACTAACATGGGACAGATGCACGCCGGCTCTTGCGACCATTCTTCCTCACGCCAGATGGCACGAAGCCCACCAAGTACAAGCCATACTACGATGTCTTCACGTGGGTCACAACACAACTCGTCTTCTCGTTCACTACAACTCCATTCATCCTCTTGACGATCCATGATAGTACCCTGGCGTGGGCGAGAGTCTACTTTTACGCTGCCATCGGCGTTGGTCTATGCAGTGGATTCCTCGCGACGCCGGGCAAAGTGTGGCTGTCGAAGAAGGTCAAAGCGCGCAGCGGCAGACCACAACTCAAGAAGACTGACAGCTATGAGCACGTGGCTGGTGCAACGCTGGGTGTGCCATCCGAACCTGGCCAGGAATTTGATGAGATGGTCGATGAGATCGTGGAGGAAGTCAAGAGGCGAAAGGGTCAAGGCGAGTTTCCCGATGCTCAGGAATTGAGGAGAAGAGTCGAGACGGCATTGAAGAGAGAGACGCGGGAGAAGAACGAGAAGGAGCTCTGATGGTGCCGCTTACGCACCAAGCACTTTGTCTGGTCAATTGAGATCTGGTCTGGTCGTTGTATGTGAGCTTGACGTGATGCGTTCGGCCCCCAACGATTCGTGCTGAAATTCATTAACTCATTGCTCCAATTTAGCGCTTGGGCTGACCAGATCGGTAGAGACTCATCAATCTATCATACACACAAAGGTGATCATCAACGTATATCGTGCTTCACGCCAGTACTGTTCGATTCGAGTGCAGCCACATTGCATTATTTCGAGCTCAAGCAGTGTACACCGTGTCGAGAACCAGCAAGGTTCACAATGAGCGATTGTGGCTGGCTGAGCCAAGAGAATTGCCATGCACTCCGCCGCTTTTGCGGAACAGCTGCCTCTACGTACCGTATCACTTCTCAAGTGTGCACAAGTGACACGCAACAGCGAAGCCTTCGGGCAGACCAAAGTTGCGTTGCAGCTGTGCATGTGACGTGCTCTAGATGTCTTGGTCCTGGTTCTGGCTCACGCCGGACAGAACCGATGGCGATATCCTAAACCGCTCTTAGAGTTCAGAGTATGCGCTACTGCACACTAGTGACATCTAGAGTCTCGTGGCAAGATCCCGCTGTCCAACTCGGTAGCAGCGTGTCTGGCGCATGATTCGATGATACCTAGCTGTGACCCGCGACTGGATGGCAGAGTGTTTTTTCACACCTGAGAGTCCTGCCAGACGTCAAAAGATGCGTTACTCAACAGCTTTATTACCGTTCGCATACGTGATTTCTGGAGCAGCCACCGCAATTGATGCCAGAGAACCTTACTCGCCTAGAATCTGTTCTGTCATCAACCACATAGTGCGCGCCGCAAAAGCTCAAGATGCAGCGGCCTCCTACTGCTCGTCGTATCTGAAGATACCTGCATACAGAACAACGACCATTTCATCGACGTCAACTACTACGTGAGCTTGGAGCATTGGCGGTATGAGCTCAATTGCTGACAGCCAAACAGTGTCTCGACCATCACCAGTATCAACACTATTAGGCAGCCGACCGCTGACGAGACCTCAACAGTCACTGTCACAGCGCCGACAATGTGAGAGCTCTGTCGCTGATTATCATGGCATGGTCACTAATCAATAGCCTCTACCAGGATCTTGTCGTTCCCGCCTGCCTGCATCTCGGGCTCTCTGGTTGAGCGTGGTGTCAAGTCGGTGCCCAAGCCTGCCTGCCTACTGGCATACCGCAAGCCTGCTGCAATCTCTTCGGCTTGCTCATGTTTATGCACAAAGCGCAGAGCGGTCGTTACCACCACGGTAGTGACCACTACCTCGGTCACCGCCACCGTGACAAGCACAGTAAGTTGCACGGCTTCTGGAGTAGTACCACGCATTGAAGGACATCTGACATTGTTTTCGCACCTTCAGGAAGAAGAGTCACCCGCTGTGATACCCACCGTCACCTCAACAACGACTCGAGCTGTCACTGAATTTTACATCCAAGCCTCCGGCGGCGCCATCGATGGTCGTTATGCGAATCCGCGCCCTACCAGCGGCCAAGTACTCTTCGACAGCAACACCCCTGAGACCGCATACCGGCTCAGGGACGACTGTAGCTTTGAAGTGGTTGGTGGTGAATTTAGCGGCGCTGGAAGCACGTACAGGGATGGCACCTTCTCTAACAACGTGTACGCTGGTAACGGCCAGCCGCTGATATGTCGGGTCGTCCTAGGAAACTCTCATCCACAATTGACGTGTCCGATCAATGGCGATGGCACCAATTCGGCGTCACCTTTTGGTAGAGGTGAATGGGAGATTGAAGCGAACCCTAACTTGGGCGAACCGGAGTTCACGGCAAACTTGTTACCAGTCGTCACATAGATGAATCTATGGCGAAAGCGATGCTGGAAGTGTATGACCTGGGAATTGATGTACCTTACGTAGTCGATATCACCTGGTCTCGTCGAGCTCCCAACAGCAGTAATCATCTTCGGCCTCGGCGTCGTGGACATCATCTGTAGCTTCGCATTGCCTTCAATTGTGTTTTATGGCCAGGGCTGTGCGAGGCTGACCCTACCTCGGACCCCTTCCGAACTCCAAAGCGACAAGGCCATCACACGCTATCTGGCTCGATTCCCAGCACTGGGGAACGGTATCGGGGGGCAAGATTGCTGATTGGTGTCTACATGAACTCACGTTATGAACGACAAGCTCTCAGGCTGTAGCCAGCCTGATACCACTGGGTAGCACCATCTCAGCACATCTCCGATTCCTTGTCACTGTGTAGACGGCATTCATCGCTATTCGTCGCGAACCTCCAGACTCCAGTTCTCCACAGATCAGGTTTACGAATTGCTTGACGTAGGCAGCGTAATTCGTCAGACCACGATTCCAACACAAGACTGATTCGCCGACTTTCGCACTTGAGACAACCTTACCTCATAGGCGAGACTATAGTCTCTTAATATGAGTGGGACAGAGCGATATGGAGCCAGGATCAAGGATGTATCATCGACGCACTCATGAGGACAAAGCTGGCCGATTGTGACTTTGAGCTGCGTTACACGCCGCCACACGCGTGAATCGCACATATAAAGCGATAACACGAGTGAGAGGCCGCATAGGCTTGAAATGAGTGAAATCCGGTAGTGAATCGCGCATATATTGCTTGCTCGACCTGTATTGCAACGAGCCTTCTCATCATCGGTACAGTCGCGTTCTTCCGGCCGCCGATATGGCCAGAACTATGCAATGTCTGAAGCACTCGTCGCACATCAACATGTCGATGAGTTGTGATGGCGTGCAAGGGCGCTCCAAGAAAGCTGAGGCGTCTGGAAATGTGTTGTGATTTCGAGGGATGAACAAGGTTCAAGCCACTGACTCCACTCATTCCAATCGCTCGTGACCTCTTTCCAACTCCTCTCACAGTTTTGACGGACATCAGCCACAAGAACCGGCGCAGCCGACCCAAGCATTGAAGTTGGCAGTGCCGCTTGCTGGCTGTGCTGTGATAGGAACGCCGGAACCCGAGATGCTACCAAGAGACACCGATACAGTGCCAGTGCTGCCGTTGAAAGTCTTCGAGATGAAGTTCTTGCCCGCAGAAACGCTGTATGTGGATGTCGAACCACCGATCGTGATGCTGGCTGTTCCAGCTTCTGTGGCAAGAACGATCGCGAATACCTCATCCTCCAAGATCTCTGGAATCGGATATGGAGTCTGATACCCGTATGGGTTGTTGGCAGTCGGTGCGTTATTGCCAACGACATCTGTGCTTCCGGCACTGGCAGGGCTGGTTCGGTACCAGTATACGATCTTGCTGGCGTCGACTCGTGGTGCAGGGTTGGCAGCGCTATATGCATGCTTGTATGCTGCAATCTGGTATTTCAGAGTCTGAAGCCACGCCACGTGTGGATAACCGTCGACGTAAAGCTCAGCGCCTGGAGGGATGCTTGCATCCACAATTGGCCCGATGTAATGCGACCTGTGGGAGGAGGCGCTTTGTCAGTACAACTCTGCTCGATGAGTGATATGTCCTTGCCAATGTACTCACTCTCCATAGTCATTCCACGTCACGATCTCCACGAATTCGGGGAGGACTTCCAGAGTCTGGTCCCAGCGAAGCGACCAGGCGTTATCACCACGCCAGACCCAAGCTTTATTCCACTGCGACAGATCTGTGTAGAACCACGGGGAGACGCCCATCATGTAGCTCTTCCCGGCAGAGGTCATTGCTGATTGCCAGACTTCATCAGAGCCCGTGTTCACATCAACTGGACCATTGGGCCTGCATTGAGTCAGCATACATGCCCTCCAAGACACAATCTATACTGAAACAGACTCACCACATGTCCCATGAGAAGGCACCATCCACGAGACTTGCATCAAAGCCTGTGGAGCCCAAGGAAGTCCAGCAAGGAACAAAATAGATGTCGCCGACTGTCGACTGGATATTTGAGCGGATACTGGGCCATGCATTGACATTCTCAGGCTTGGTGCCTTCAAAGGTGGACACGAACGGCTTGCCGTCGACTCTGAAAGAAGCTCCATTTGGTCCGTACGCCTTCAGGATGGTCTCAATATCTGCAGTCGACCAAGCACCATCACTTCCTCCTGTGTAGTCGAAAGAGATGAGCAGCTTGAAGTTTCCTTCATTGGCATTGATCAGATTGTTGGCTGCTGTGTACGCATAGCTCTGATGGGAAGTCAGCCTTAAAATCTCCGCAAAGCACGACGTACTATACCAATTGGGTTGCTGTTGTGCCCTCGAAAGGTGTTCCGATATTCAAAACGAAGGCGTCGATGCCGAAGCTGGATGCTAGGGCGATCTCTTCTGTCCATCTCTCGACCGTGTACGCGCCATTGTTGCCGACCACCACATGGGCGAAGACGTTCTGTGCTGCTGCCAGCGCTGGTAAGAAAGCTACTGCTTGCAAGAGCCTAGGTGCCAGGCGTCCGAACATCGTGAAGGAGATGGGAATAGAATTGGGCAACTGAGGAGTCCTCTCCTACAGCAGCACTCTGCGGGCTGCTTTATGGCCATCACGTCGCTAGACACTGACTCCACGGCGTCAAGTCTGAAATCCTTCTGGCTGTTTTTGGCATACGCCTCGTATACTTAATCTCTGCGCTCTCGGTCTCGGCGCTCATATGTCCACATCACATGTGGGACCATGGTTTGGCTGCCCTATGTGCAGAATGGAGGCGTGGTCCGGGCGTCAAGATGCTCTCCCTTGTTCGGCAAGCTCGTCGGCAAGCTCATGCTAACGACAGGGTGTGTCTCCAGGATTTGAGAACCTTCCAGCTCGACCTTCTTTCTACTCAACGGCGCGGTACTCACGCATAGACGCGAGCGCAAGACTGGACGGGACTGTTCAAGGCATCTTACAAGATCGACTGCAGTTGTCTATATGAGGCCTCAGATGAATTGCGAAGTTCATCTGCCCCAGCTCTGCAACGCACGCGCCCAAACATGAAGCCCTGGGTGGAGGAGCCGGTGACACGACCTATGCATGGCGTCGAATCCTTCCGATACCACCTCAGGAAGCGTTCTTGACCACTATAGACGTGCCGACGTCCCGCCTCCAGAACATCCCCTGCTGGCTTTGCTCTGGTCGTTGTCCAGCAGGCGAGTCGAGATGCTTGTGCTTGCTATGCAAGTTTCGCAACCGATATTGAGCTGACATTGCATCTGACTATTTGTAGGTACGTGGAGCAGTCTGCGAGGTTTCCAACCTAAGCGACGAACGAGCTGGAGCATCTGCGCCCCAATGCATCTCGCGACCTCGTTGGTATATCCACGTCAGACCCGTTCTTGCAGGATCTCTTTGCGTGCAGCGACAAGAAGGAGAAGACTTTGAGTGCCGGACTCCACGGTCTTGTGGGCTCTTGGGCGATTTCACGTACTGCATACTCCGGCTCATCCATATTTTCACTTTGAAGCAAAAATGACTAGCACAATCGCACCGTCAACGACCGGGACAGCGTCGCAGAGCGAGGATCTTACTGCACTCACAACCACATTCACACCACCAGCAAGATGTACGGAAGTCGCCTCGATGTTCACAATGCTCTCTTCTCCAGGCTACGAGATCTGGGCCAACGAGCCGATGCCAGTCAGCTCAAGCACAGTATCATCATGTTATCCTAGTCAGTGGATTGCAGCATATGATACTGCGAAATCAGGTTCTTCATCAGTGCCTGCAATGTCGCCGTTAGTATGTCCACTGAGCTGGAATACTGTCATGACCGCACCGGGCAACTATATTGCCTGTTGTCCGCCGTAAGTTGGTCGATGGGGCACACAAAGCGCTATTGAGGCTGACCATTTCTGGAGCAATTTTTCGAGAGCAGACCCAAAGACGACTGTCGATGGTTATCGACCGTTCTATGGAGGTACTTGCTACTCCGATGTCCCAAGTGGCAGCGGCGTGCGAGTCACACAATACAACAATGCGAGCATAAGCGCGACGATCACATTCACCGCTAGCACAGACGGCGCCCAAGTATATGCTCATCCGATCGATGGCTATGCGTTGCAGCAAGCTCAGCAGACCATTTTTGTCTCCGCAGACGTAAGTTTCGGCTTGGATCATTCCAGCATAACGCGGCACCACTGACGCGCACCAGGCTACTGCAGCAGCAAGTGCATCTGCAACACCCGCAACCACATCAGCCTCCCCTCTCAAAGAATCTAGCCTCAGCGGTGGTGCCATCGCTGGCGTCGTCATTGGGGTTGTAGCTGGCGTTGCCTTGTTCGCTGCTTTGCTCTTCTTCATCCTGCGTCGTCGTCGCGCAAGCCCTCAAGCCCCGCGATCATTCTCCGAGCTGGGCGCAGACGAGGAAGGCAGGAAGGAAATGGAAACTGTCACATCTCATGAGGTCCAAGGAGACGTCAAGCCAATAGCAGAAGTCGAAAGCAAACCTGTTCGTGCTGAGCTACCGAGTCCTACGAGAGAGCCTGTTGAGCTCGATGCTGAAGGAGGTTATGGTGGGAGAGACAGGAAGGGGTAGAGGGTGGTTGATGATGTGTTATGATACCCATGATAGTTAGGCGAACTAGTTTCTAGTCGATTTCAAGCCTTAGTCAACAGATGACTGCTGTAATATAGTGTCTCGATCTACGTGCCAAGGCTTTCAGCTGCCTTACGATGACTTCCAGTTGCACACACCGTGACGGAACAGATTACCTGCAATATGGTATGCTATGCTACGCTACGCTACGCTACGTTTTGCTTTTATTGAGCTTTCGTTGTTCGACAAAGTTTCTATAGCACCTCAGATGCGATGTCTAGGGCAGCATGACGCTGGCGGAAGCTGGTGTCACCGGCCCGGTCGACGAACTGCTATATATATAAGTAGATCATAGTGGCAGATACCATTACTAAGCATCAATGGTCTAGTGGTTAGGATTGCTGCCTTCCAAGTCTTCCAGGCTCTGTGAGCAGCAGGGGGGGGTTCGATTCCCTCTTGATGCACGACTCTTTTGCCGGGTTAACAGGCCTCAACTATCACCATATGTACAGTCCTTCGATGAATGTAGATCTACTTCCTCTTCTTTTGCTCCCTCTATACCCGAAAATCATATTTTAATATCAGACAGAGTATTGATCACTCAGGTGAGGTCTGGAACGCTACAATTTGATAGACATGGACTTCCTTTTCCGGCTCATGATTTCTTTGTGTACAAGTCTCACCTCTCGATCGGGTAAGTCCGCCATTCGAGCGAAGATCTGGTTTCTGCTCCTTGTCTGGAACTGATGCGGCAACAGCCACAATGCATTGCCCATTACAGATAATCGAGCCACAATGTTGGACGATTACTTCACCCTACAGCTCTACCACTTCAATACGCTGACTGGCTTTGTTTATCACAAAGTATTAGACATTCTTTCGTGGGCGCGCAGAGACGACATCGGAGCGGAACGTTTTGCTACAAACCTACCTGTATGCTACCTATCACGACTCCAGATCATGCAGCACCTTCTCCGTCAACGCCAAAATCTTCTCCTCCTCCAATCTTCTCCCAGTCAACTGCAAACTAACCGGCAACCCATGCGACAACTCCGCATCATACTCCTTCTGCGTCTGCGCATCCAGCTCACTATGTGCCTTCGCACTCAAATCCGCCACATCCTTCTCCTTATCAACACTAATCCCCGTCGGAAACGACACGCAGCTATAATCCAAAATGTTAAACACACACGTATACCCCACATGTCTGAACTCGCCATTCTTCGGCGTGGCATAAGGTGTGGTCGGACCCAAAATAGCATCTAGGCCTTCCACGGCGGCCCATCGATCAAGATAGCGTTTCGCCAACGCTGTTCTGCGTTTCTGCAGCTGCCAGAGTTCATACGCGCCAATGTCTTTGGCTTGCTTATAAGGCTCCATTTCAGGTCTCCATGGTTCGCCGACTGGCTCAAGGATCTTTTCAATCGAGGTTCCACCGTCTGCAACGAAGAATCTGCCGAGGAGTTCCATGGCTTCGGCGTGGTCTTCGTTGCTCCATTCGACGATTTCGTAGCCTTGGGATTTGAGCTTCGCGACAGTTTCTTTCAGAGCTCGTGCGACGGGAGGTGTTGGTCGGACCATGCCGTTATCCCATAGCACGGCGATCTTAGGCTTTGATTTGATCTCCACCTGTCGCCATGGGATCTCGATACACTTTGGGTCTCGTCTCCAAGGTTGCGTGCCAACGACATGCTCGGCGTATAAACGAAGATCAGCGATACTTCTCGCCATAGGCCCGTGTATACTTGCGACTGCTTCTTGTCCAGATAAGCCTGATCGAGCATCGAAATGTGGGAAGCGTCCGAAAGATGGTTTGAGTGTGAATGTTCCGGTGCAAGCAGCTGGAATACGCAGACTCCCGCCGATGTCTGTGCCAATGCCTAGTACTGAGCCCTTGATCGCTAGCAGTGCTGACTCTCCTCCACTAGAACCTCCAGAAGTGGTCTTTCGGTTTCGTGGATTGACTGTGCGGTCGTAGGTATTGTTGACCGTCTCGGCGATCATCATTGCAGTAGGTACGTTTGTCTTGACATATGGGACTGCGCCGAGTGATTTCAATGTGGTGACGATAGTGCTGTCTTGCTTCCTGATCTCTTCAGCCCAGCTGCAGAAACCGACCGAGGATGTATATCCTGTAACATCAAAATTGTCCTTGAGGGATATGGGCAGTCCGTGCAGAGGTCCAGTCACTTTCCCGGTCTTCTCAAAGTGAGTGTCGAGCTCTTTTGCTCGCTTGATAGCGTCGTCGAACATGATCACGGTGAGGCAATTCGTCTAGCAGATGTGAGCCGAGTAATGTCCAACACGAACAACACGAACATACCAACTGATGAGCAATCGCCGCTCGTTTACAAAACGCTCGAGTAACATTCTCTGCTTTCCATTCGCCTTTGGCAATTTTGGCTACAATCTCTGTAGCGAACGACTCCGTAATGGCCAGCTCCTGCTCATCGAGTATGCCACTCGCAGCCGGGACGCCGGTAACATCGAGCACATCTTCTGCAGGCAATTCATCTTGTGAGATCTTCCAATCTGCAGGAATGTCATCTAGGACTTTTTGTCGAGCTCGTTGTGAGATTTGTTCCCATTGTGACGACATATTGGTACTTTTGCTTCTTGAAGCTGACTTTGGCACGTTGAGGTTTTGAGCAAATCTGTAGAACGACAAGAATAGAAGGAAAATCAAGAGTTGCCTACAATGTTTCGAACAGACTAGTCTTTGGCCTCGTAGGCTATGTATCTGGCCGTGATGGATGATGCCTTGCCGAATCGTGAGGGGCGGCGGATCGCATTCGAACCTTGAGCCGGCTTTTGTTGACCTATCGACAAAAATACCTTGGCGCGTAGCCGAAATCGCAATCATACTACGGCATACCATGTCTTCATGATGTGAGTAAGTACATGTTGGCTAACCCTACTCTCGTAATGCATAACGACTTTACCTGATGTCGGAAAGAAGCCCAAAAGCAACAAGACAAATGATCAGGAGCAAGAAAGATAGCTGAAAGCACCAACCTACCATCTCCACTTCTCCTTTGCCGATTATGGACAACACACAAGAACAAGAACAAGATCAAGAACAGACCCAAGACCAACATCCTCCCAAACCCTCCCACCACAAGAACCACTTGCCAAGAACATCTCCCTCCACGCCCTCCTCCTGCTCTCCGACTCCGCCCTCCCCCTCGGCTCCTTCGCCTTCTCCTCCGGCTTGGAATCCTTCCTCGCGCACCACTCCATCTCCGGCCCCAAATCCCCGCAGTCCGTCAAGAACACCGCCTTCTCCACCTTCCTCTCTCAATCCTTACACAATATCGCCTCAACTTCTCTCCCTTTCGTCCTCGCGGCTTATGCCAATCCGAGCGAATTACAGAGACTGGACAATGACATGGACGCCAGCACGCCGTGTACAGTTGCCCGGAGAGCGAGTGTGAGTCAGGGGAGGGCTTTGGTGGGGGTTTGGGAACGAGCTTTCTCTTCCTCCCTCCCTCATACCTGCTCTACCTCCACCTCTACCTCCTCCTCATCCTCTGCTGCTGGTATTGCTGCGCAGGAACTCACGCTCTTCGCCACAACGCTCAAATCCTCTCTCCCTCCTGATCCCAACTTCCCAGATCTTCGCTTACAAGCACATTTCGCTCCGCTATTCGGCGCAGTATGTCTAGCGCTGGGGTTGTCAGTCTACGAAACGAGTTATATTTTTCTGCTGAATCATGCGAAAGCTGTGTTGTCGGCTGCGGTGAGGGCGAGTGTGATGGGGCCGTATCAGAGTCAGAGGGTGCTTGCTGGGAGGGAATTGCAGGGGGTGGTGGGGAGGTGTATTGAGCTTTATGGTGGAGGGGGTGGGAAGGATGGAGGGAGGGAGAGAGAAGCGACGGTGACGGTGCCGATGATGGATTTGTGGATGGGGAGGCATGAGTTGCTTTATTCGAGGATTTTCAATTCGTGAATGGGAGGATATGTGGTGAGATATCTGGTATGGGATCTGGGACTGAACGATGACAACGATGACGCTGCTATGAGTACGATGACTACCTGGGTATCTATCTGGAGGGCAAAAGGAACGCCAATGGATGCGAAGGACGAGGACAGGAACACGATGTGATCTACCCAATCTTCACTGGAACGTGGTTCTTAGGCTTGGTCTTGCTGCCGAACCTCGCAGGACCCAGATTGGAACGGATCTCATCCAGCTGCTCCATACCAGTCTTCGGAGCACCTCTTCTCACGCGCTGGCCATACTTTCCGGCTTTGTTGTGCGAGCTGAGGAACTCATCCATCATGCTATCCATGTCGCTCCGCACCAGCGTTGGTGCCTCTTCGTCATTGGCTCGCGAGTAGCTCGAGATCTTGCTCATGCCACTCAAACCAGAGACGTTGCTGTAAGCTTTACTCACTCTCGATGCTGAAGACATGCCGGTCATTCCGGACGCCATGGACTGAGTATCGGCGTTGTATGCGTCTTCCTCTTCTTCGGGGAACTCGGCTAAGCTGTAGTCGTTCTCCATCTTGTCGAATCGTTCGTCGAGTGTGCGAAGCGCGTCTTTCCGCACGAGAGCAGACGAAGACATGGAGTAGTTTGTTGTGGAGGTCTTTGCACCCTTGCGCTTCTTTCGGCGGCCGCTGGCAAGGGACGAGATCAGGGAGGCGTTGTGGAAGGAGGGCTCTGGGGCTTCGGCTTTGCCAGCTTTGGCAGCGGCTTTGTGCTCCTTCATAAAGTCCCATCCGCCCGCTGCAGGATCTGCTGTTGGTTGCGCTTGAGGGTCCTCTGGTGGCAGAGCACTCTCGCCCTCGACCAGCTGCACTCCCTCGACCAGCTGCACTCCCTCGGGCAGCTGTAGTTCTCGAGGCATGGCTCTCGGACTGGCAGGTGCTTTGATCGTGTCATCGCTCTGCCACGCCTCGTCATCCTCATCGAAGAACTGTTCCGACCCCTCCTCCCAGTCGTCTTTCTCCACTTCGTAGCCGTCTCTTGTCAGCTCACCGAACACATCCTCGTCATCGTCGACATACTCCTCGTCCTCCAAAGCCTCCAAGACTTCCCGCAATCGTGGATCCATGTCGGGCTGGAACCCAGCAATGGCATCTGGGATATCCTGCTGGTCTTGGTAGGTCCGCTTCCTCACAAACTCGCTCGGCAGAATCTCCTCTGGGAACAGACTCCGCGCGATACTGCTTGTTGTGCTGCTGGCCACACTCCCTCTTTCGTCGTCTAGATGTAGACTGTCGGCCAGCATTTCCTCCAGCTTCTGCTTGCCCTTCTTCTTGTCGTCTGGCTGCCTCGCCTCCACCCACTGACTGCCCATGCCGCCCAGATCTCGCATATGCTGCATGTAATCGTACTTGGTATCGTCGTAGAAAACGCCATGTTGTGCTGCTTCTCCCTCGTTCTTCCTCACGTCTTGTCCGAACTCACCCTCGAGGTCACCGCGCTGTTTCGTCTTGACGGATCGGTATGATGTGTATGAAGCACCAGAATAGACGGACCCAGCAGCAGAGTAGGCGTAGTCGTCTTCGGTTGGTCGTCGTGGCTGATGTCTGTCTGGCCGCTCCACGAGGACCATGGACGGAGCATTCTCATCGTGGATGAGCGGGTCATTCTGCGCGCGATGCACGAGATCGAGCTTGATCGCATTCTGCTTGGAGAACGGGCGCGATTGGCGAGGCATCTTGGCGCCTCTACTTGGGTGGGATTGGGAGTATGGGAGAGAAAGACAATCACAAAATCATTTGGGAGTTGTTGCCAAAAAAGTGCACATCAAATCTTGAGTCAATCTTAGTTTAACTTGGTTTAGTTTAACTAGGCGGGGTGAGACTGAGACTGTGACTGCCGCCCGCCACCACGTCACCGCAAGGGTCTTTTTCAGACAGACAGGTGAAGAAGATGATGGTCCCGCCTTCGTCTCCTTCACAATCCACACAACTGACTCGACTGCAATAGCCCAGTATGGTTCTCGCTAAGAGTAAGAATGCCGTCGGGCTGGGCAACAGCCTGATGAACGACCGCTTTGGCAAGAACAAAAGCACCAACATGCACAAGGGCAGTGCCCGCCAGAAAAACGACGGCAGTATTGTGCGCAAGGACCAGAATGGTGTCGAATATGTCACAAACTCGCGCAAAGAGGCCGAGTGGGTCAAGATGCGCTCTGTCACCGAGCAAGGTGCCCTCGACGAGTTCCTGAGCACAGCAGAGTTGGCCGGCACCGACTTCACGGCAGAAAAGCTGAATAATGTCAAGATCATTCACACCGACCAGAAGAATCCATACCTCTTGAGTGCAGCCGAAGAGAGAGGCGTGCTGAGGAAGCAGAATGCAAAGCGAGCACGGCTGACGGTGCCGAGGAGACCGAAATGGGACAAGGATACCACGCCGATGGAGCTGGACCAGAGTGAGCGCGAGGGTCTGCTGGAGTGGAGGCGAGGCCTCGCTGAGGTACAAGAGGTGGACGACCTGCTCATGACGCCTTTTGAGCGCAATTTGGAAGTCTGGAGGCAATTGTGGCGCGTGGTGGAGCGATCGGACTTGATTGTTCAAATCGTGGATGCGAGGAACCCACTGCTGTATCGCTGCGAGGATCTGGAGCGCTACGTGAAGGAGCTGGATGGCGGAAAGAAGAGGAACTTGTTGCTGATCAACAAGGCTGATATGATGACACCAGAGCAGAGGCGGACATGGGCCGAGTACTTCCACGAACGAGGCATCGCTTTCAGGTTCTTCTCTGCTGAGCTGGCCAAGGAAATGAACGAGGCCAGAGATGGCTCAGATGACAAAGGACAATCAGAAGCACACTCATCAGATGAAGAAGATTCCGATGAACTGGACGAGGATGACATCGAGGAGGAGATCGACCCTGAGGCAGATGTCGACGAGCTCGCGAAGCAGGCACAGAAGGTCAGGTTTCAAGATCAGCAGGACGAAGATGAGGAGTGGTCAGACGAGGAAAGCGTGGACGAGCCATACCCCATCCCGGAGCCACCGCAAGAAAAGCTGTCGATCGAAGAGCAGACTCGCATTTTGACCACCGACGATCTAGAAGCACTCTTTTTACAGCACTCACCGGCGACTCCCAAGGGCAAGGACGCCGCAGCACGGAAGACTGCCATTGGTCTCGTGGGATACCCTAACGTCGGAAAGTCTTCTACTATCAACGCTCTACTCGGTGCAAAGAAAGTGTCCGTCTCTGCGACCCCAGGAAAGACGAAGCACTTCCAAACACTCCATTTGTCGGACAAAGTCATTCTGTGCGATTGCCCTGGTCTTGTGTTCCCCAACTTCGCCACAACGAAGGCCGAGCTCGTACTCGCTGGTGTGCTGCCGATCGACCAGCTGCGTGAATACACAGGTCCAGGTGCTCTGGTCGCGCAACGCATCCCGCAACACTACCTCGAAGCACTCTACGGCATGAAGATCGTCACCAGACCTCTCGAAGAAGGCGGCACCGGCCAACCCACAGGAGAAGAAGTCCTTCGATCATTCGCCCGCGCTCGCGGTTTCTGGACCCAAGGTCTCGGCCAACCTGACGAAGCTCGCGCAGCACGAACAGTCCTCAAAGACTACGTCAAAGGCAAACTTCTCTTCTGTCATCCTCCTCCAGAGCCGCCTATCGATCCCAAGCACTTTAACCGCGAACTCTACGACCTCGCACATCTCCCCCAAAAACGCCGCGCCCGCCTCGCAGCTCAAGACATCACCTCGATCGCCGGCACTGACGACATCTCCCTCATGGATGATGTCGCCAGCGAGGTCGCTGCGCCCTCCTCCGGCCACGTCTTCGGCAAAAAGGGCGCCGGCCTCGACAAGGAATTCTTCAAAGCCGGCCAAGGCGCTGGATCTGTCGTGAGACCTTTTCACTACAAGTACTCTGAGCAAGGAGGCAAGGAAATGTCCGGGAGGAAGCTGAAGGAAATGACTGCCTTGACGAATAACATCGATCCGGCGGATTTGAGGCTGAGCAAGAGGCATGGGAAAGCGAATAAGAGGGCGCAGAAGAAGGTCAGGGCGCCGGGCATGGCGGCTTATGATGAGGGGCATGCTGGGTAGATAAAGCGGTACGATTCAATGTGTAGTGCGAGGGTAGGTTTCAGTGGATGACTTTTACGTACGAGTAGCATAGCGTACAGCTGCATTAGCACAGCGTCGACAATTTCCTATGCCGCTGTCGTCAATGTCCAGTAGGCCCACGCCCCGCAGACCCCGAGCTATTGGTATGCAATGGCTAGTATCTATTTGGAAGCCTGTTGACTCTTCAGCTGGATAGAGTGTCACATCAGAGCCTGGTCAGATCGATCGCTTTCTTTATCCTCTTCCTCGTCTTTGCATTGTGCCCACAATGGCGAAGCCTGGACGACTAGAGCAAGATCGGCCCCAACACTTCGAATACATGTGAAGTCTTCGAGCATCTTCAGTGTTTCACAATTGTGTCACAGCCTAGCATCGACAGTGAACCATTAAGCATTTCTGACATTTAGTGATTATGCGATGATCTACTTTGCTTTTGGTGATTTCTACTCAGATCTGCTAACTAGTCTAGTCCTCCCTTGGCTGACTTCATCGCGACTTCACTCCGCGTGCTCAGGCAGGTTTCTGGTCGGACTTCACCAAGCTGTACTTTTATATATGTTTCACTTTTAGTGTAACACTTCCTTTCCCATCTCCGTTGATCTGAAAATGCCAGACTCACTACAGATCGCCTTGAAGAACGACAGCGATCTTGACAACATCCACGCCTACGTCACCGGTATCGCTATCCAGCATGAAGGCAAGCGTTGCCTACTCAAAGCCAATGGCAAAGATCTCTACTTTCCACAAGAAGTCAAAGACATAGGCTCCCAGCTTGCTGAAGACTGTGCAATACCTCTTGGTCCACCTGGCAATACAGCGAATATCACCATCCCACAACTAGCAGGAGGCCGAATATGGATCGTCGAAGGCCTTCTGACATTCCTGCTCAACCCCGGTGGTCCAGCTCTCGTCGAGCCCTCCGTCCTAAACCCCAGCGACCCGAACGCCGACAGCAACTTCGGCTTCGCAGAATTTACTCTCAACGACGCCCAACTATACGCCAACATTTCCTACGTCGACTTCGTGCCAAGAATCCCCATCGCCATCACCTTACAAACGCAAGCCGGTGACCTCCAACACGTAGCAGGCATGGCCCCCGACGGTCTCGACCGCATGGCAGAAAGCCTCGTCCAACAATCCCACAAGGACTCTCGCCCTTGGGATAAACTCGTCATCAACAAAGATAACCGCAACCTCCGCATCCTCAACGCCACTCACGGCGGCGCAGTCGGCGCCAGCTTCGATGGCTACTTCGAACCCTACGTCGACGAAGTCTGGTCCAAATACAAATCCAATTCCCAACAATTCCGCATCAACACCCAAGCCGGCCCTGGCATCCTCTCCGGCCACATCACCTCCTCCAACAACCTCCTAATCGGCGACGAAGAATTCTCCAAACCAACTACATCCGACATCTTCGGCTGCAACTCCGGCCCCTTCACAACAGGCCCCTCCGCAACCCGCAACGCCATAATCCCCCGCCTCGCAGCATCATTCGTGCGAACTTCCCTCTTAGACGTCCCCGATCAACCAAGTCAACCCTCCACATTCTATACCCGCGATCCAACGAATCATTATGCGAGATTAGTGCATGAGCATAACATCGACAGAAAGGGTTATGCATTTGCGTATGATGATGTGCAGCCTGATGGGGGTGAGGATCAGTCGGGGAAGGTGAATGCGGGGGATCCGGTGTTGTTTACTGTTACGGTGGGTGGGAAGAGTGCGGCGTCCGGTGCAGTACCTCAGCAGCAGCAGCAATCGCAGGCGGGGAATTTTGATAGGCCGCCGCCTCCGCCGCCTGCAGAGACACGGCCGGATCAGGGTCGTGGTGCGGGTGGTTTTGGTGGGAAGCTTTTTGGCAAGGCTAAGGAAATGCTCCGTCGATGAGCGAGGTAAGATCTCACAGCACCTTCACGAAGGACACGAAACCTTGAGCATGAACAAGTTGCTTCAATAGGCATATATCAGCATGCCACGAACTGCAATACCCCTAGGCATTCTACAGCATTTGGCGACCCAATGTTATCTTTCGCCATCCAACTCCACGCTAATGCACATCCAACTTCAGTACGAGGCCAGCGACCAGCGCCGCCAGTATACGCTCCTGCCATGCTTCTATGCGTCATATACAATAGGCCCATACAGTCTATGCCAATAAGTATGCAGTTATTAAGTTGTGATTGTGGTGCAATGGCACACCAAAAGGCAGGAAATGCGTTCAAGTTTCCGGATATGGCGACACGGCACCACCACCGCTCCCGCTACTACTTCGCGCTTCAAGCCGAGATGCCTTCTCGTTGAGACGTCGCGCGACGCCTTTCAGCGTCTGTCCCGCTTGGAACTTTGCAGCATCTCGAAGTCGGCGTTCGCTATTCGGGGTTCGTGATCGGGATGGCGGTGTTGCAAGACCACTTGGAATGGTGGTGATACCAGGACTCGGTAGCGGCGATGAAGCGGCCTCATCGTTGACCATGAGCGCAGGTGCTATAGGGTTCTGTACATCGTCATAAGCTCGGTCCGCAGCGCGCTGTTCGATACGCTCGTTGACATTTGCTCGAGCTCTATCGCGCTTGTCACGAGCAAAGGATGCAAGTCGACTTGTGCGCGCACGTTGATGAGCTCTACTTGCGGTTGTGCCGGCGAAGTCGATAGCATGGTTGATTGAAGATGCTAGGACGTTTGGGTGTATTCGCAAGCGTTCGATATGCTCGACTCGTCTGACCAGAACCACGCTAGCATTGTCACGATCGTTGAGGATACGTTCAAGCTCTTTCTGGTAGGCCGCTTCGTAGATGTCCTCATCTGCGCCGCTGGGGCTCTCACATACGAAGTAATTGTCGCCGTCGTCCGCACCATCGACTTCGCCACCTGCCCCGATGTTGAGGAATATGCGGTCTTCAAGAGGATCATGGGCTTGACCCTTCCCGCGCTCATCCATGGGAAACGTGCTAGCTTTGTGTTCCAGATACGGCCTGTCGAGATGGTCGTCGGATGAGGAGAGCGGCTGTGCTGCGAGGGGATGTGATGAGTTTGAGGCCAGACTTCGTCCATCCGCGCCAGCACTATCCAGCGGCGAAGGCGGTGTCTGAAGCTCCTGAAATCCAAGTCTGCTCAGGTCTGGAGCCTTCAAGATCTCATCTTCCATGGGCCGATGTACGCCCTCTGTGGCCAACGCCGAGTCGATTGGTTGTCGATCTGATGTATCGACACTTCGGCTCGATCTATGGACGGCCGAAGGTGGTGTCGACAGACGAGACTCCCGTCCAAACAGACCTTCCATGAATTGAGGACGCTTCCTGTAGATGAGCTTCTTGAATCGCTTTACTGCCTTCATGACAACCATGAGATGGGCCATGTTACCAGTGATGGCTTCATTCATCTCGGCGTCGGTCGGCGGCTCGACCAGAGCAGCACAATTGTCTTCGGCCGGCATCATTGGGTCAGTACCGCCTCGGGTCACCCAAGGATGCGTCTAGTCCACTGTTAGCTCCACCTCGTATCGGATCCGATGACACATACCCGAAGTTGTGCCATTGTGATGCGCTTCTCCGGGTCCTTTTCGAGAAGCTTGAACATCAGGTCCGCAAAGTTCTCGTCCTGTTCATTCTCCAGCAGGAGCTCGTCGTTCTTGATTGCCTCGTAGAGGTCTAGCATGCCAGATTTCTCAAAAGGTATTCGTCCGTAGCGTAGGCAGTATAATGTGACTCCCATGCTCCAGATGTCGGCCGCTTTACCACTGACTGGGCCATGTTTCACGACACAGAGCTCCGGCGGCATAAATGCAGGACTTCCCGCGGACTTGGTTGTATGCATATCAGACTCCTTCTCAAACATTTCGCTGACACCAAAGTCAACGATCTTGAGAACATCGTCGTGGGTGATAAGGCAATTGTCCGGCTTGATATCTCGATGGATGATGCCTTGAGCATGTAGGTACTCAATGCCCAAAATCATGTCGCGGAACCAACATCGACACTGTTCATCGTCGTATGGCTCAGCGCGGTCATCGAGACCAACGTGCATTGCCACGCCCTTCTTGCACATTTCGAGTATCATGTAGAGCGAATCTTCTTGCGGATCGTCCAGTACCTCGATGAGCGAGACCAGGTTGTGGTGATCTAGCTTCTTCATAATGGCAATTTCCTCCTTAATGAGCTCAAGCGAGTTGTTGGCGCCATTGAGCTTGTCCGACGATGTATGTCTATGCAGCGGTGAATTGAAGCCTCCGCCTGCAGATAGTTGGCCCGGTCGTCTGGACTGGTTGGGCTTGCGCAGCAGATTCGATTGTGCTCGCTTTCGTAGACGAGACTTGGAGAATTCCTTGACAGCCTGCGTATCCCAAGAGATCAGTCCTGGTCTGCACAAATGTAGGCTTTGACAGCTGAGAGCAAAGATGCTGGTCCGCAATTGCAGACTCATGAAGGGCTCACATATTCGTGACCGTACTGGTCCACTGCCAGGTGCACAGCTCCAAAACTGCCTCGTCCAATCTCTTGCTTGATTATGTACTGGTTGATACGATGTACGGCTCCACCGTCGTCGTCGCTACTGCCGTAATGTGACCGTGCATCGAGCGTCTCTTTCACACCTTTTGATCTCGATGGCGCTCTTCGGTGGTGTCGGAGAGGACTCTGATATGCCGGCGCAGAGCTATTCATGATAGCGTCAGCAGAGACGCCTTCAATGGCCACCAGTAAAAGACCTACACATGTCTGACCGGATGTCGATAGTGATGCCCGCCACTTTCGTGTGCCGACGATGGGAGATTAATGCTGATGCCATGACTAGGAACAAAGCCGGCCGCTACCTCGCGCTCAGACAGCGCTGCATCCGGCGTGAGGGACGTGGGCGAAGGGGTACCGTCGGTGGCCATGGTTTTTTCAGTCACGTAGGGTCGAAGGAAGGCATTGGGCAAGCAAGAAAGACTGCAGAAGGTGTCGTTCGATTGGACTTCTCGCGCTTTCACACGCTTCACATGAGAACTGACTAGAGGCAGTCTAGTCCGGCATCAGCTCCTGCAGCAGGCAGGCCTCTCGAAGGTAGCGATAAAGTGAAGTGGGGGGGCTAGTTAACTAAGTTAACTTAGAACTAATTCTGCTAAGTCATCACCGATAGTCAGAGTTGAGCATTCCATTGGACTGTCGACCGTGACCCTTCATATGTCCGCTCCTGATATTAGTCTACGTTATGCATACTTGAGAACAAATGAGATCCGACTTCTCGTCAACATTGTCTTCCCAAGGCGATGCGAGCAGTTTCAGCCAGCAAACTACCTGACACTTGAGGCGCCATGGCCGGCATGAGCGTGTACTCCTTCTACATCTTCGACAGGCACAGTCAGTCCCATCTTCCAACCACAAAGCACAATGCAAAAACGCTAACAAACACCTCCCAGCGGAATGCATCTACTCCAAGCGCTGGACAACACCTCCCGGCTCTGGCCAACGCGCCTCCGCCACCAGCGGCCTCAGCAACGGCGAACTCCCCATCTCCGCCAAGAAAGCTCTCAAACTCGAAGACGACGCCAAACTCATCTTCGGCACCATCTTCTCGCTCCGACGCATGGTGCGCCAACTCGGCGGCCAGGACGACCAGTTCCTCTCCTACCGCACTGGAGAATACAAACTCCACTATTTCGAGACTCCAACTCAACTAAAGCTCATCATGCTGACCGATACGCGCGTGGGCAATATGCGCACGGTTTTGCATCAGATCTGGGCGACGTTGTATGTGGAGTATGTGGTCAAGAGTCCACTTGCGCCGATTGAGCATCCGAAGGGTGTGGGTGTTGCGAATGAGTTGTTTGAGGGAGGGTTGGAGACGTTTATCGCGTCGATTTTCTCGCCGCAGCAGTGAGATGTCTCCGGGGGAAGCAGAGTGTACTAATGACTGTGAGGCTAGCCACTAGAGGCCTACTCTCTGGTATCGTCAAAGTTCATTCATGCGCATGGCATGCCAAGACTTGCCACAATCTCGAAGAACAAATGGCAACTACTCTTCCGAGGCGACAGACCAGGGAGATGGTACGGACTATACTTTGAGGCTTGGAAATGGAAAAGTGCGCTGTCTCTGAGAGCACTCATATAACAGCCACCATGCCCTTGTCCGTGGGACGTGTGGAGACTAATACACGGACCCTGCTCGAGCGCTCGAAGAGGGCCTATTGATATCGCTGCCTGAATAGCAGCAAGTACTCTCAAGAGACAGACCAAGGACTGCCACAACAGATTCATGCTGAGAGATTCCATAGCGGCACTCAGTCAATTACGGAGCCCAGCTCGTTTAGCATTAGGTAGTGCCTAGCAAATGTGCAGAGCTCTAGACGAATAAATACAGAATATTGATCAATCATGTCAATGGCATGATGGGATCTGGATTTCTTCCACTGGTGCTGTGGCATATCTGACCCTCCACGCTCTATCGTTCTAGCATTCTACTTCCTATTTCACCCGGAAGAATGATGTACCCCAGCTTCCAGTCCGTGCACCTCGAAGATCCCCAAACGCGAACTTCACATCGCGTCTCACGCCTTCGACGTCTTCTTGCTCGATAATGACTTAGGCTTTGGCAGCCTTCGAAACTTTGCGAGCAGTCTTTTGAACTCATTGATAGACTGTTGGCCTCCCCATTTGTCCTCTTGACCTTGCCTCCGCGCCTGATCCACGAATCTGTCCACGCGCTCGAGATATCCCGCCGCCGACTCGCCGAGATCCTCGTTGACGATGTTCTGATTCTCATGCTCATCTAGGATCGTGTTGATCCAGTGTACGATATTGGAGCATCGCAAGATGTGGCCGCCAAATGCTAGGCTGTCGCCAGCAGCTCTGAGACGAAAGACCATGTGCACAGTGCCTGCCGGAAAGAAGACTGTCTGCCCAGGCTTGAGTACAACATAACGCCATTTGCCGCCTCGAAAGATCTGAGGATTACGCTTCCATGCGTCTCGCTCTTGCTTCGAAGGATTTGAGAGCCATCCGAAGCCTACGCAGCCTTGGTTGAACGTGATAAAAGTGCTGTATCCGTGGCTGTCTTGATGTGGCTCAGTCAATGCGCCTGCTTCTGCAAGCAGTGCCCACTTCTCGACCTCCTTCCAGCCAGGCTCGTACTTGCGACGACGAGTCTCATCAGCATAATCGGGGATCTTCAGCTTGGTGATCAAACGGCAGTCTTCGTTGTTGAGAAATGATGGTCTTAGACCATCATCGTGATGTGTCGCAAGCTCAAGCATATTCCAAGGACAATGATCTGCAGCTCTCGTCTGCTGGAAGCGCTCCTTCACCTGCCGCATCGAGACTGATCTCGCCCAGGTTCCGGTCTTACCGATACTGGAGGATGAATCCTGAATATGGACAGTTGCATTATCGTCATAGTACTCCTCGAGGAACTGGCTGGTTGTCGATAACGGAAGCGGCTGTTGCTCTGCTGTGATGATTGGACCATTGAAGAACTTGCCAGGTGCCAATTCTGCCAAAGCCTCGTCTCTTGAGACAAACTTGGCTTCTTCCTCGTCCGGGTAATCTGCTAGCGACAAAAGGTCTGCTATTCGCGCCGCAGATCTTCTGTGAACTGTTACGCGCTTTTGCGCAATGACACCTTGCAGTTCTTGCATCATGGCTTCCACATATCTGCGATCGCCAATCTCGTCCCGCAATGGTCGGACATTGCCACGCCCATCAACGTGAGACGCGACCGGCGGCGGTATGAATATCATCATCTCGGCTTCACTCTCTTGTGGCGGCGTCGCAAGCTGCGTCGGTGCGCTCGATGCGACTCGGGGCGTCGCAGCAGATTGAGACTTCCCCAGTTCATGGTTAAGCTTTCTTCGTTTCGCGGACGGTGACGGCTCGAGAGGTACCAGTTCTGTTTGAGGCGGTGTTATGGTTCGTTTTCTGGTCGATCGCTCTCGTCCGTACATCCTTGGATCGAACTTGACTGCCGTTTGCGCCATAGTATCGCCGTTTGTTGTTGCACCCGGTAGTTGGACGGGATCTTGCATGCATTTCGAGAGTCTCGTGGGCTCAACGTCCACAGCCGCTCCGGCCATGGTTTCCTCTGCACGTTCCCGACCGCTCGCCGCTTCTTGCCGTGCATGATCGCGACTGCGCTTCAGTGGCAATTCAACCACAAGTGAGGGCTTTGTGGGCAAGGTTAGTCTGACGATCAGTGACGGGTTTTGCGACGAGGTCTCCATGATTGAAGGTGATGGTGAGCAGATGCCGGCATGTGCACTGCGCGGTGTATACCAGAGTGCCCGAGACGATGACAGAAGGGGATCGAGGAAGAAAGACAAGCCCTTACCTTTCGAGATCTGCGACAATGGCGGCTCATGCTGCCGTGCTCCGGAAATGGCATTGTCGTGTCGCGGTTCATTGTTCGACACGTTGATGCACAGACCAAGCGTTCATCTGGAGATCCGCACCACGTTCTGGCGTGGAATGTGCATATCGCGGCAGAGTGCGTCAGAACTTGACGAAATGTGAGGAGAACGGAGGGGCACATAGCCAAATCATGCGCAGATCACGAACGAGTACACGCAAAAGAAGACGGAAAGTGATCGTAAGTCTTGCGTTCGCTCTACAGCATTCTAGACTTTACACCGCTGAACACAGCATCCAAGAAGTTCTGTACATCATACGTTTGAACCAAGATGTCGCTGCCATGCACTGTCGGCACATCTTGTGGTCATCTCTTGTGCAGTCTCATCGCGCCGCGCTACTTGCACGCTCGCTATCGTCAGCCCTCGACCTCATGCGCGCCGTTAGGTGATCAGCAAACATCGCAATTGCCCGCAACGAGACACAGACGGTAGTCACACGCCTGCTTGAGCATCGTCTTCTTCTCGAGCGGAGTGCAAGCACTCCAGACTGGTGGATTGCAGCCCGTCTCGGTGATGGTACGCGCTGCGAGGCTAGCTTCGTCGGAACGAGCAGTTGGAGGATCGTTCTTCTGAGTGCTTGGCAGAACGATCATCTGGCCACAGTCGGTGGAGACGATGCCACCCACGTTGCGTCCGGAGTCGCCGCCGTTGCAGACGTCGAGAACCTGGTAAAGCCGGTTGTAGCACTCCTCGACGTCGAGGTAGTCGGTCTCGCACATGAAGTTGGACACTGCAGCTGGTCAGTCGGTTCAATGGAGTGGAGGTGCAGCCGATACTCACTCTGGAAATTATAGTAGACGCCGTTGTCAGCCTGGTAGGCCTTCGAGTTGATGGTGTCCACCTTCTTGAGAGTGGCCTGTGGGTTCTAATCAGTACAGCCGAGATCTGACGCGCCTCAAGTTGGCTCACCGTATCGAAGATCTGACAGAAGTTGACCGCGTTGCTCTTCATGTACAAACCTGGATCGGCAGCAAGGCCAGGCCCGAAGCAGGTGAGTGGCTCTTCAGCGAGGGCCTTGCGAGAGGTTTCGGTGGCCTTCGAGGTGTCAGTGGAGTCTCGGAATCCGAACAAGTGATCCTACATTGACGGTTGGAAGGCCAACAACAGTGGTGGAGAGGACGATGAGCGCAGCGAGCACGCCAATGACCTTCTGCTTGAGTGAAGACATGTTCGATTGATTGTAGAACGAGCTCGAAAGGTAGTGACTGTGGGTGCTGACTGAGGATGCTGGCAATGTTGTTCGAGTTTGGGTTGAAGAGAATTCAGAGTGCGTGTTCTGCTGAAATGGTTCGAACACGATCGGAAAGCTCGTGCACTCGCGCTAGTCCGTTTGCTTTCCGATATTGCCCAGGCCGGGTGGAGTTTCATGTGCGAACGGCTGCAGATTGATCACGGAAGACACCTTTCAACGAGTCTTGTTGAGCGGTTGCGTGAATGTGGTCAGCTGAGTAGAGGAGCAGTGACAGGGCCACCTCACTTGCGCCTTCACAGCACATCTATGCGCTCGTCACAACGCCGATGCAGCTGTTCCAAAAGTGACTGTTTGCCCAGACACTTGAACTGACCTCCGACTTTCCACGGGACAGACGACCCACGAGAGCATGATGGAGGGAACGATTGTTCCTGGATGGTCTCACAACGATCAAAATGCATCATATCGACAGGAGAATCTAGCACATTGCGACGATGTCCGATGCGATGCCCCTGTTCACCACGACGATCTCCTTCGCTGGTCAAACGCTGAACCACGTCCGATGTCAGACGAGCCTGCTTCGAGCAAAGGGCTCACCACCTTAAGAGCCGTATATGCATTCATGGACCAGGTGAGCAGAGACATGAACGCGCAGCAGCCTAGCAATGGGACCACTTATGATCGTTCACTCGTTGCACAAGGGGGCGCATTACCAGTCACAAGTGAAGCAGAAGTCGCCACAACCAACACTGCACACGACGGACACTTTACAGTACATCACTCGCTCCAATAACGACAATTCCTCCACACCACAAGCTCCGTGGACAAAGCCTGCTCTGGGCATTCGCCGAGTGAGTCGTACTTGTAACAATCTAGCACCCACCATGGAGGACCATTCGCCGCTGTCAATGGACGCCCTCTTTGTGACACCAGAACGAGCTTCTGCAGACCCAACGAATCCAACTCCGTACCTCAACATCGCCTCAAACCCACCAAGTCCTCCTCAGTGGCACAGCACCCCCTCTACAAGCACGAGAAAGCGCAAAGCTGGTGTCGAGGTACCGCCGCTTCACATATCTACTCACTCGCAACCTGAGCAATTCGCCACTCCAGTTCAAGGTCCACCGAGCGCAGGTGTCTTCGGGTCGCAGGCACGCGGCCTTCGAGGTGGCCAGCGACGTACTTTACAAGCCGATCAATTCTCGGCTCCACCACAAGAAGTGCTCGCACAACTACAAGAGATCCCTCAGCTTCTCCAAGGTGGCATGTCGCAATTGACGCAAATCGTCAAAGACCTTGCTCGGAAGCACAATGCGCTGGAGAAACGTGTTCAGGAACTCGAGCGTGAAAACAGAGTGCTGAAGGGGCAGCCCTCGCCGCCGACCCCAATACAACAGGAGAACACTATGCCGCTGGGATATGAATTCCAGGCTCCGCAATCAGCCCTGGAGGACGTCTACATGGACACCGACCCACGACCACGCAAGAAACGGAGCAAGAACGCGATGCCGATGCCCGGCGAAGCATATGGCGGGCCTCTGTGAGTCAATGTGCACATCTCATCTCGCCACGAACAGCAGCTGACCGGCATCAATCTAGCTACACCCAGCCGAACAAGAGCCCAGGCTTGTTCAGTGGCATGATCACCAACAATCGACAAACCGCAGCCCCCGCCCAGTCTCCACAAACACCTCGAGCTTCCGTTAATGGGTACCGCCCGTTGAACAGGCTAGATCGGGGAGCAGCTGCTTTGAAGAACGCCTATCGAGACGCTTAGGAGAAGAAGAGGCCCTCTGAGCTTTTATTGTCACGTTATGAACAAATAGGTTCAGTTCGGAAGTGTGACGAGACAGGCTGGACTTGTTTGAACGTGGTTAAGTTGGATCGCCCCGGACTTGGCTTTTGGCTGTCAATTGGAAGTGCAGCTATGGATTCCCTCAGAGGAGGGCTGCACAATCAGGTCTCGTTAAGGCCTCTACATATGACTAGTGCTCATTCAAACAACAGCCACCGCCAGACTTCCATCAGACTACTTTGACAAGGCTCAAGACGCTACCTACGAAGTCGACGTTGGGGCTTGCTTGCATCGAAGCATCAGAGGAGGCCAATAAGTTTCTTCCAGTATCTGGGAATCATTACACAGACTATAGTGTGTAAAATCTGTCGCCAAAGTCACCAAGACCTGGTACGATGTAGCTGTGATAGAGGCGTTAGCAGTGGTTCTAGCAAAATCCAGGTCAAATTCATACTTCTTCTCGTTCAACCCTTGGTCAACAAACGCAGTGACCACCCTCAGTTTCGGATACTTGTCCGCAAAGTTCTGTACACCCTCAGGACTGGCGATGAGATTGAGAAACAATATCCTGTCCTCAGGTACGCCTTTACTGATCAGGACATCCGCCGCCATCAACGCACTGCCGCCAGTAGCCAGCATGGGATCAAGCAGCAACACCCATCGGTCCTTGATGTCTTCGGGCAATTTGTCGTAGAACAGGCGAGGCTGCGAGGTCTCCTCGTCTCGCTGGATCAGGATCTTGCCGATGCGGACTGATCTGCAGCACTCGCGGAGAGCTTGCTCCATGGCTTCGCCGGCTCGCATGATTGAGACACCGCAGATCTTGCCTTCGAATTTGACGCCGGCATAAGTTCGGTCTTGGACGGGAGTGGTTACAGTATGAGGGAGGACTGGCAAGTGGTTGAGTGCTTCTTCAACGAGCAGTCGGCTGATCCTGTTGGAGTGAAAGATGAAGTCTGCACGGCCCGTATTGACATCGCGAAGCATGCTATTATAATCTCAGCCGTGGCCCTCTGGACAGGATTTATACCAGTCATACGTAAGGAGTGCAATCAATTGCGGCGTCTGTGGTAAGATGTGTAGGCTCTTGATCTTCGGTACTGTTGACACCGTCGCTGTCGGCTTGTCTTCAGCAGCTCTGTAGTTGGGTCCGAGCTGCTGGCTTGGACCTCTGATGATTGGGGATCCAGTAGCCATGGTTGAGATTTGGAAAGTTTGGTTTGATCAGAAGTCTGTGGAGTCTGAGGCTGTCAAAATAAGTGAGGAGTATACAGCCCCTCGCAGGACAAGAAGCTACATATTGAAGAAGAAATACAGAAGCAGCAGAAGTGGAGCATCTGGATCGCGAGAGGCTTGGGGTCGCGTGTCCTATCATAGTTTCGGCTGATGGCGGGCAGCTCCGATAACAAAAGTAAGTGTGGCTTGAGATGTGGCTGATCCATTTTCAGGGTCCATGTTGATTGGGAGGCACGCTCACCTCGTAGTTCACGCTGCTCCTTCTTACCCTCACAATTCACACAAGCCTGGCCGAGAACCTCACTTGCGACTCACGACAGTCTTCGATACACGCGATCATGTCAGCCAAGTGAGACACATGCGCAGCACGGTGAATGAGGTTCAACGCGTGTCGAAGCACCTGAACAACATTCAACACTCTTAATGTTGTTTGTGGTCCGAGACAATGAGCTGGCCTACATGACGTGTATAACCAAAAGTGTTAACATTGAACGACGTCCGAAGCACACTATCGACTATGGCTGCAGTCTCTACGATCACCCACTCACGCCGGCGCAAGCAAACAACGTACGGCAAGGCGTCCCGCAGCGCTAGTACTTGGAATGTCAAGGGCTTCAGCGATGATGAAGACGATCTCGCAAGTGTCGCAAATGTAGTGAGACATCCAGAGGTCATTGTTGAGCGGATCAAGTCGCCTGTGAAGGCTGCTTCACCAGAACTGCCCAGAGGGACCGTCAAGGAGTCCTACCGGGTCGAGAAACGCGCGCAGAAGAAGATTCGCTCTCCCAAGCAGGCCAAGATCAAAGAGAAGAAGCTAGATGAGTGGGATGTGCCGTCGTCAGACGACGAGGTTGGCAATAGCTTCCGGCGCAGATCTCCACTAAAGATCATATCCCGGCGCAATGTTGTCAGTGTGGTGGAGGAGCAAGAAGTGTCGCTGGCGCCATGGGAGAGGAGGAAGCAGCCTTCTGCGCTAGATCAAGCTAGTGACAGATCAGAGACTGAACTCCAGGCATCACTGGACAAGCAGCTGCAGGAAGACGACATTGTGCTCAACGACAGCGCGTACACCAGTCCGGAAGCTCGATCACCAGGAACGCTCGTCAGTCCAGGAGGTGGAAGTGCCGCAGAAAGACTGAAGGCGAGGCGGACGAAACGCACAGAAGGAGACAGCACCGACTTGAATCCAAAGCCTCGGAAGCGCGTGAAGGCAGCGAATGATGACAAACAAAGACAGGACCAGAAAATGCAAGATGCACAAGCTCCCATATGTGAGGAGCGCGATGCGGAAGCACCACCAAAGATGGATGAAGAAGACGATATCTACACGTTCAGAGAATCCATCGAAGCCGGTAAGCCGAGACCAACGGCTGCAATGCGAAGGAGGATGCAGCAAGTGGCTCGGTATGGCAAGCTCCCCACAGTCGCCCGGTCTTCACCTCGCACGATGACTTCTGCGCCTGCCCGCTTAACAGAAATGCTGCCTGATGATACGGACACCACGGAGGACACTACGCGTTCGCCCAGTGTTTCACTGAGCCGACCATCGACACCTGGTAGACCAGCAAGCGCAGGCAAGACAGCCACGCCAGAGACGGCAAGGAAGACAAGCTTGACACCTAGACAGGACCGAATGTGGCAAGAGCTTCTGCAGGAAGACGAAACAACAGCGACGCCCAGTGGGCTTCCCATGCAAGGCCTCACGCTTCACTCCAACCGCTGCGCATTGATGGAACGGACTGCCCCGTCTCGCATGTTAACAAAGTCCAGCTCTGATCTCGGTCCACCTAGACAGCGAGACAGACTTGTGGATCGCCTCAAAGCATCAGCTCCCGATTCGGACACGGAAACGACTGATAGTGAGCACATTGAATCCGACACAGAGGATGCCAGCATGGGAAGCGATGATCCAATGACAGAGGAATCTGGCACCAGTCAGTCCCAATCTTATAGCCAGAGCACAGTAGTCCTGGAAAGCGGGCCCAAGCACACATACTCCCGTGTCCGTTCGTACTTGCCCGAGGACAGCTTCGAAGATGGCCTCATGCTGAGCTTACCCGATGCACCACCAAAAGCCATCTCACGAACATCAAGCAAGCCCAAGACCAATTCGCAGAGGTCGACATTGGATCTGCCGGAGAGTGATGGGGAGGACGATGGCAGAGCATTGCGTACGGTCCACGATTTGAGAGCCGCTGGTGGTAATCAGCGCTTCATGGATGAGACAGCCAGCTTGCTAGAAGACATTGCTAGTCGAGATACATCTACACGAAGCCGACGACGAAGCGCCCTGATTGAGCTCACGAAGAAATTGATGGACAGCAAGGCATTCGTGGAGAAGTTCTTTAGACAAGGCTTCGAGCGACACGTGATTGCTGAACTTCAAGCGCCATCTGATGACATCGCCGATTTCGTGCTTATCGCTGCTTCTGCTACATTACTGAGCGACGAGTCTCCAGACCACGTTGCTCAATCTTTCCGCGATGGTAGTGCCGTCCCATGGCTGGTACAACGGGTGCACAGCGAATCGGACCCTATGATGATGGCCAGAGATCGCAAGAACAACATGTCCAAAGCAGCACAGCTGACATTTGTTGAGTTCGTTGGCAAGCTGAGTGCGAACAAAGCGCTCTGGGGTGACCTCGAGCCTACGCTGATATCTCCTCGCACTTTGGCTTTGAAGGTGCTCGACAGCCTCGTTGGCAAGCTGCGACGCTCGGGAGACAGATCGGAACTGGTAGATCGTCACGAGGTGCAAGAGCTCTTGTTCTCCGAGTCCTCACTTGCCGAAATCCGTCACGATGAGATCCCTGCGGATCTCACTCTATCTGTTTCGGTCCTCGAGAGGCTCGCTGCACTTGGAGCACCGGTTCCTTGGCCAGTAGACGTTGTACAACGCATTGGCCAACTGCTCGTTAAGCCTGTATTGACTGGCGCCAAGCTGAAGCATCTCAGGTTCCTGGCTTTGCGATTGTGCCTTAGTCTCACAAATGATAATATCAAGGGCTGTAAGCAACTTGCAAAGCTTCCGGTGGTGCACAGCCTGTTCAGCACGATAAGCAGTGGCTTTAAAGGACTTGCCTCGCAACTGCAGGACATCGAGCTGGACTTGTTAGTCCTTGAGATGGGTGTCATTGTCAACCTCACAGAGCATGCTGAGCGGGCGCGCGCCAGTGCTGTGAGCACGGAAACCGCGCCGTTACTCGTCGAGCTGGTCACAGCATTCAACATTGGCCAGAAAAGGCTTCTGGATGCGGAGACGGAGGAAGAGACAGCAGCCAACGTCGCTTATGGACACCTCGCAGTGGTGCTTGCCATCCTTTGCAGGAATCGCGACGCAAAGCAGCTCATCGCCGCTAATCTTCCACGAAAGAATCTCGGCAACCTCATTGATGCCGTGGAGGAGTTCATTGGCCACCACCGCAAAGTCGACAGGCTCGCTTTTGGTGGCGAAGAGGGCGGCGAAGTATGGAGCGCGTTCACAGAGAAGCTCAAGGAAGTATTGGACAGGCTCAAGGCCGTAGCGGAAGACGACTAGGCTTTGATCTCGCACACCACGAGATGGCAAGCGATTGGACCACTCTTCCCTTTTGTACCACTTGCAAAGATACCCCTCATTACAGGAATTGTACGAACCAGAGATACCCCTAGACAGAGGATTGAGAATGTCTCAGTCAGGACAGCAGAATGTCACAAATGACACATCTACCGCATCCCTTCTCTCCTTTGTTCTTCTTCGCGCCCAATGTCGCACGACGCATCGCGCCTGTCTGCGGTAAGATGCGGCTCTAATCATGTTGCACGACTACAATGCTCGCCGTTCATCCGAAATATTGGTGCATGTAACATTGTATCACACTCAGCCGGCAGTGAAGAGTAAGCAGGAGGAGAGGTGGAGTAAGGTAGCAATCCATGTCCGGCACTTTTTCCTGTTTCGAATGTCTCGATCACATGTCAGAAAGAAATCGGCTAGTAGCATTCGCCAACCACGAGTCGCCCATGCACACAGAAGGATGCACAGATGTCTTTGATGTCTGTCCTCCGGTCTAGCGGGCCGCTTAGTGTGGTAATCCAATGCACTGGGAGCTTTGCGCAGCGAATAGGATGCGAGATGCCAAAGTGCCCCTCCAACGCGATCCTGGCAAAGACGATCTATGAGCGAGCAAGCTCTTTTTTTCTATGGCCGCGTGTCTTGACCGCAAGTTCGTCGCTACGACGATGTTACGTATGTTCCGCCAGAAGTCGGGCTGGCAAAGGAATGAGAATGCGAGCAGTGATCCAGACCCTGAAGTTCGTCGTTTCCATTCGTTCTTGAAATACATCATCATCGTCGTCATTCCCCCTTCTCCTAGCTGCGCGTTGTTGACTCTCTATTGACTTTCTCGCCATTGCGCCGCGACGCATAGCACATTGCCGCCGGACCTATCATCCTTGTAGACACAGCAGCAACAACAAGAAAAACACAAACCTTGCAAGGAAGAGCTCTATTGACAAGAACGAGAGAAGAACGTGTTGGTTGGACGCGCCAAACCGGATAGACTTCTACGTATTACCAACGTAAACGGGTCCAACTCGGCAGGTCTAAGCAGCTGAGGACCAGACTATTCCTCTAGTTCTGATCAAACATCTCAAATCAGGCCACTCTTCTACATTTCTTGCTGTTGGGCGTGACTTCCACAGTTATCACAATCTTCTGCCGGATAATCTCAGGACGACAGCGTGACCACGCGGAGAGAAAGATCGACCATCATGTCGTCCAAGGAACCCAAGCAAAAGCAGCGCAAGATGGCCATTGTCGGCAGCAGGTCTGTCGGTAAGTTAGTCGATTCAGTCCAAGCACCAAAATCACGATGATCGCTTCTCGCGTGATGGAAGACGAGCTGCTGCATGAATAAAGAGCACCACGTTTCACTGCACAGCAAATCAGTACAAGCTCACTGACTTTCCCATTTGACAGGCAAATCCTCACTCACAGTGCAATACGTCGATGGCCATTTCGTCGACTCGTACTACCCAACCATCGAGAACACTTTCAGCAAAGTCATCAAATACCGAAATCAGGACTTTGGTGTCGAGATCATCGATACAGCTGGCCAGGATGAATACACGATTCTCAACAGCAAGCATTTTATTGGCATTCATGGGTATATGATTGTGTATTCTGTCGCGAGCAAGCAGAGTTTTGAGATGGTGAGGATTATTAGGGACAAGATTCTGAATCATCTGGTGAGTTGTCTTCTCTTCTTTCTTTCGCGAGTGGAGCACAGGGACCGCGGGCAGGATCAATAAGAGGCGGACTGTGGGAGTCAATGACCGCTGAAGCTGCACGAAGCAGTACTCATGGGCTTCGGTGTCAAGCTGGAGCTCGCAGATCCCTTGCTACTGAGATTGACCTCACACGGCAACTGAGGAGTCGTTCACAATCTCATACCGTGGATTCGTGCTAACTATTCTCGATCTTCAGGGCGCCGAAGCCGTCCCCATCATGGTCGTCGCCAACAAATCCGATCTCCGACCCGAGCAGCGACAGGTCTCCGCCGCAGACGGTAAGAAACTCGCCGAAGAGCTTGGCTGCGGCTTCGTCGAGGCTTCTGCACGATACAACGAGAATGTGGGCAAAGCATTCGAAGGCATGATTGCAGAGATTGAGAAGGGTCAAGAGGCCGGACAGCCTAAGGAGGGAAATTCAAAGTGTGTTGTCATGTGAGTGATTGACAAGAAATCGAAAGAGAGGGACTAGCGAGAGACGAGGAATGCAGGGCATGAATTGGGCTGGCGAGAGAGAGTTCCGGGTTTGCGCAGAAGAATTGGCTACGTGGTAGATGCCATGGGAGCAGACCTCGAGGAGTAGGAGCTTGAGCAGGAGGAATATTATACCCAGACACATGTCTCAGGCTGGTGTCGTGCGACTGGCGCAGACATGTGAGAAAACCAGTCATTGCAGCTAGGGAGAACGACACACCATTCATTGAGGATGATGTACGATACCGGAGTTTGGGAAGCGATCGAGCGGGACAGAGGGGTATAGAAGTGATTAAGCACGGCGCAAGCGACATGGTTCATATTTGTATTCTGTATCAATACTAGCGATCACGATTACAACGACAAACTAACTTGCTGCAGTGGCCACCTAGGATCTCGTTGTGATATCCAGTTTTACCGGGACAGAGATCGCTCACCTTATCACGGTGTTCCCTGCTAGTGTATTGATGGCGAAGAATTGTATCTAAAATATCCTGATAGCTGGCTACTGTGACAAGACAAGTGGGACTCATGCTGCGTCCCAGATGAGGGCAACCGGTGAAACATTGTCCATAGCTCGATTCAAACATTGTCTATAGCTCGATTCATGCCTGGCTACGCTTCAAAGTCTCCACATCATCAACTACGACCCATGCGCAGCCTTACCCTGCACAAACCCCTGCAGCGTTGACCAGAAAGAGCCTCTAATCGCCAAATAGACGTTCCTGAAGAACACAAACGGCAAGCTTGCGTACGGATCGCTGGCGAGACCACTACCTAGTCTTTGCATGTTGTAGTAGAAGAACTTGATCGGCAGACCGCCACCTATGACTTTCGCTGGTATCATGCGTGCGAACCATTGCCCTCGGACTTGGTGGCTCATGCCTAGTGCTCGGTCATCGTCGTACTCTGGACTGAGGAGAATTTTTCGAGGCAGCTCTGGCTCGAGCACAGCTGATCTTCCCAATCCGATGAGGTCGCATACCCCAGAGTCGAGAGCATCTGCCATGCCGGTTCGTGAACGGAAACCTCCTGAAAGTTGGATCGGGATGGGAGATTCCATTTTCTGCACCTTTTCGGCAAAGTCTGTGAAAAATGCTTCTCTGATGCGTGTGCTCTCCTTGATCTTTGGCGCTTCGCTGATCGTCTTCTTCTTGAATGAGTTGTGTAGTCCGCTGGTCTTTTGCTCAGCGTTCCCGCCGGAAATTTCGACGAAGTCGACCATGCCGCAGTTCACAAGCCAGCGGACTTGTTCCAGAGCTTCGTCTTGTTGCAAGCCGATTTCTCCCATGTAATCTCCGGAGTTCAGTTTGACAGCGAGACAGTAAGGTGGAGGACACCGAGCGCGCACTTCGCGGACAAGTCGTTTCAGGAGGGTCATTCGCTTTTCGGGTGTACCGCCATACTCGTCGGTTCGGCGATTGGTGTGTGGTGACAAGAACTGTGAGAGCAGGAAGCCGTGAGCACCATGTAATTGACCTGAAGAAATGGAGTCAGTATTTCGGACCATGCCTTTCTGCTATCAAGATCGTGTCTGTATCGAGAACAGCGCGAATGTTGACTGGCGCGGGATCTTTTGCCAAACTTACATCCAGCAAAGCCAGCATCTCTAGCAACCACCGCACCTCGTACGAAGTTCTCAACCGCATCATCAATCTCTTCTAGGCTCATCGCCCTCGGTGTACCGAGCACTTTCCGCAAAGCCAGCTTGTCCAGCCACGTATCGCCCATCTTCACAGGCACACTGCTCGGGCACAACGCAGGCATATCTCTGGGACGATTGCCCGCACCAGCAGGACTCATTCTTCCAGGGTGTGCCAGCTGCACAATACATGGTGTCCCGTGCCCTTGTGCTATTTGTGCCCATTGCTTCCATCTGGCCAGAATCTCTGGTGAAGTGCTTTCTGGTCGTGTGCAAACGTCGCCGGCGATCGAGAGGAATCGTATGTCGACTTGTACTTGGCCAGTTATGATCAGACCGTATTGTGATTCAGCCCATTTCTTGTAAATGTTCTTGAACTTGTCGATTGGAGGGTCGAAATGTGGAGCTTCGGCAAGTGTTTCTTGCATGGGGCATTTGACAAGACGATTTGGTAAGGTCAGTCCACATGGTAGTGTCAAGGGTTGGGCAATTGTCTCTAGAGGTGACAGTTTGTGTTTCGAGCTGCCACTGCTCTTCGTGTTCCCAAAGTCTCCCATAGCGATCGTAAGCCTGCTACTCTTGCCAACTAGATGTTCAAGGTGGTTGATGCCTCTTCGCGAATATAGGAGTGCGTTGTGATCGAGATTGAGCAAGTAACAATCTGAGCTCGAAAGGTAGCGCCATGGCTACTGTTACCATCTATTTGAGATGTGCACCTCCTCTCGCCCTACCGAGTTGAGGTGAAGTATCTCCGTCTTGCCCACAGTCTGATAAGCTTCACGCCGACGTCAGTGCAAGCGGAACCGACGCTTGAGCGGCCAAGACGCGCCTCGTGAAACCTTCCTCGCGGCTAATACGAAAGACTGCGATCTTGGAGGCCTCTAACCTTTGGCACTCCGTATCCTCTGATGGTTATTGTGTAGGTGCGAGATGTCCATTCTAGCACTGCCGCAGGAATTGAAATATTCATGTTGCTGTCAGCTATCGACAGAGGTTGGAAACTCGGCCGAACGAAATTCGTCTTTCTGCGGCTTATTATTGGAGTTCGCAGAAGAGCTCTGGCGACTTGAGGCACTGGAATGTGCATAGAACGATGTTTTGTCTGCGGTCGAGTGAAGGACAGTCCTGGTACCTGGGGTCGTGAGTGGATGTTGGCTCGTTATGTCCCTCGTGACGCTCGAAAAACGCCTTAATCGTCCATGCCCCTAATAACCACAGTACCATCACCACCAGCACTCGCCCATAGCTTCCTCAACTGATTCCACACCACTGCACTCACAACATCTTTCTTGCTCGCGATACTCTGTGCCGAGCCCTGCTCCTTATGCCAGATTCGATGTGCCACCACACCAGTCAACACATCCCATACCAACACCCTCCCATCCTCCGTCCCACTCACAGCATACGCCTCGCCCATAGCCAACGTACTCCTCAATCTATACGTCTCATTCCTAAAACTTTCATCCCCAAAGGTCTGCAAACATTTCCCAGTAGCCCGATCAAAGAACCTCAGCTTCCCATCCAGACTACTCACCAGATACCCATCGCCCGCCTTGGTCGGCGTCACATTCGTGACACCCTTTCCAGGCGCCACATAATCCGTGTCCACACAACCCATACTCAAATCATACACCCTCACACACCCATCCACCGAGCCCACAAAGATCTCATTGTTGCACACAGCCACACTCGAAATCGAATCCTTCGCTTCACCAAAACTCATAATCGGCTTTTCGCTACGACTCTTCGCATCCCATACCTTGACCGTCCCGTCAAAACTGCCACTGATCACAACAGAGTCCCCTTCGCCGCCAAACGCAACACAATTGATTCGCGCCGAGTGACCTGTGAAGCGGCGAAGAGTTTGTGCGGTGGCTACATCCCATAAAAAGACAGTCTTGTCTCCGCCGCCGGATGCGAAGCGAGCGTTGTCCTCGCTGACGCTGAGGTCGAGCACTTCGTAACCGTGAGCAGAGTATGTCTGGATCAGACGTCCGGATAGAGGGTTGAACAGTCTTATGTTGCGGTCTTGACAGCCTGTGAGAATGTATTGGCCAGTTCCTGCTGAAAAGGTGACAGCGTGTACCGGGCCATTATGATTTGTGAGTCTTGATAGTTGCTTCG
This sequence comes from Septoria linicola, assembly GCA_024114885.1. NCBI lineage: Eukaryota > Fungi > Ascomycota > Dothideomycetes > Mycosphaerellales > Mycosphaerellaceae > Septoria > Septoria linicola. Next base: position 3,548,347 of record CP099420.1, read on the forward strand.
TCGGAAAGCGAGGGCTATTGGATGTCATCGTGGCAACATGGTGTTGATGAGCGTGAAGAAGTGAAGGTGTTGTGAGCAGACGCGCCAAGCATATGGGTTGCGCCAGGGACAGGGATAAATCTGGACAAGGACTCAATCTTAGGTAAGTGTGAAGAGAGTGAGTGCATATTAACTACTTGGTATTACATCTGACAAGTATGCACTAATGCTTTTGAGCGCGTGCCAGCGATGCTCAGCACGTGCAAGCCTCGCAACACCAGCGCTAAGTAACCCACGACTTTCTCCTTGATAAACACAATGAAAGCAGTAGAGGTATCTTCGCACTTCACAACCAACCCTAGGAGAGTTCCCTTCGCCCCGTAACAATGCCTGGCATTCTGGCGATGCACTGAAGCTTTGAGTGCCTTCATCTGTTGCGATCGTCACTGTCTTGCCGTAGCCTGCTCGGTAGCACTTTGCTGTATCCATGTTCGCTCTAAGAGGTCTCTTTCCGCTTAGCGGCGGCCGGTCCGCGACATGCTACCCTGCAGACCTTCGACCTCTTGTTCGAGCTGCTTGATGACAGCGTGGCTCTGCTCCAAGTCCTTGTTGAGGCGGTCACGCTCAGCGATGAGCTTCTGCTCCCATTGTCTGAAACGTTGCTCTTCGACCTTGACCTGTTCCGTGAAGCGCTTGCGGAGCGACTCCTCTTCTTCCTTAAACTTGGGGTTGTCCAATTTTCTAGGTCTTGCCTCACCGAACTTCCTGGTCTCCATCTGCTGAGCGCGGTACACTTCGTAGTGATTCTCTTCCGTAGTGTGAATCAGGTCGAGCATGTGTGTGCGAATGAGAATGGCGCGCAGCTTCTTGAAGTCGCAGTGCTCCTCGTTCTCAACTTCCGCAACACCCCAGTGGTAGTGGCGACCCTTGACAGTGCGGCCATCTGGTGTGTTAACATCGCGCTCGGAGCCAATGACGGAGAATGGCATGGCGGAGATCAAGCTGCGGGCGTGCTGGAGGCCAGCCTCGTCGTCCTCCTCGAGCGGTGGTGTGTAGATTTTGATGCCTTGCGCCTCGATCACGGACCTGATCTGTAATCAAGACTGTCAGCGGGGTGCCACTCTCTTCTGTGCTGAATCACTTACGCGGTGCTTGAATCGTGCGAGGTCTGCTGGGGAGAGAGTATCCGCCTTGGCAACAACTGGTATCAAGTTCACGCGAGTGCACAGGCGCTTCATGACTTCAATGTCCAATGGCTTCAGGGTGTGGCCGGTAGGGCGAATGAAGAAGAGGCATGCGTGCACACGCAGGTCAATCTTGTCGCTTCGCTTTGGCTGCTGCTCCTGCAACATGTAGCTCTCATGCTGATCATCCAAGAATTCTATAATTGGCTGCCAGCTGTCGCGGTTGTTCACGTAGTCGCCGAAGCCAGGTGTGTCGATCACAGTCAAGCGGACCTTGAAGAATTTCTCCTCGAGCTCGGCCTTTGTGATCTCAATCTCCACGGTCTTGTCGATCTGCTTTGCGTGACGTCGCTTGTGATCGGCGTAGTTCTTGATGGTGGTGCTGAAAAGGGTGTTGATGAAGGTGGTCTTTCCAAGGCCAGACTCACCGGCCACCATGATTGTGAAGGCAGCTCCTCGTTTGGCCACAATCTTGTGGCGCTGGTTTGGCAGCTGCGCGAGCTGTCAGTGTGTGTTCGTAGGTGCATTGAAACATCTACAACGTACGTTGGCAATGCCAATGGGTGTTCCTCCGGTCTCTGCCATGGCTGCTGGGATTGTTGGTGGTTTGCGAGATGGAGGGTCGGTGACAGGCTTCTTGATCGATGAAGCTGGAACTGTTGGATCCGACGACGGGAGATAGGCGCCGGGGATGTTTCTGAGTTGCGCAAAGGAGTCTACTGCGCGGCGGATGTTAGCCAGTGGCCTCTGCTGGATGGTGAGGGTCTCCATCAATGGAGCGGCCCAGCACGCGCGTTCAGAGGGTTTTGGTCGATGCCAATGGGATACTTCATACAGGATTGGATGGACAGTGGAAGGATACACACACTGCGCCGCTACAGCTGAGGAAGTGTCGTGTCGTATGGGTTCGAGTAATGGGGCCAGGAGTAAAGCAGCAATTGCGACTGCAGACCCTGGGAAATATGGCTGGAGAGTCGAGGAGGAAGTTGCGATGCTGGCACATCTCCTTTCCAGCTGGCACTTACCGAAATGGCTCCGTCTGTGCACTTTCGCATTCGACCGACGAATGGGAGACGAGCGTTCAGAGTTCACGACAGGGTGCGGTAACTTAGTGTTGCCGTTAGTGCCTGTGGGGAGGGAAGAGCCGCATCAAGAGACTCCATCACGAAATTTTGGTCACGCCTCGTCTTTGCATGTGATGGCGTTGTAATGAGCGTGGAACTGTGAGCAGATTAAAGTTGCTAGTCAGCTGCAAGATGAAGACGGAATTCAAGGTAAGCCCCATCTACTTGTGCGACTGCGAAATATAAGCTTCAGCAAGCAAACAATTTTCTGGCGAGACTGACGGTTGACCAAAAGTGCAGTTCTCAAATCTTCTGGGCACTGTCTATCGGAAAGGCAACCTCGTTTACACCAAAGATGGCACCTGCCTTCTCTCTCCAGTCGGCAATCGAGTCTCTGTATTCGACCTGATCAACAACAAGTCCTACACATTACCGTTTGCGCATAGGGTCAACATCGTCCGGATAGCGCTTCATCCTAAAGACCAACTACTGCTCACGATAGACGAGACCGGTCATGCCATACTATCGCACTTTCAGCGCAGGATAGTACTTTATCACTTCTCTCTCAAAAGTGCAGTCTCAGCCTTGACTTTCTCTCCGAGTGGCGATCACTTTGCTGTTGGCCTTGGCAGGAAGATCGAGGTCTGGAAGACTCCATCCACAGTCGGCGAGGATGCTGGACTCGAATTTGCGCCGTTCGTGCGACACAGACAGTACGGCGGTCACCACGACATTGTTCAGAGCATACAATGGAGTAGCGACTCCCGATTCTTCCTTTCAGCCAGCAAAGACCTAACAGCGCGAATATGGAGTTTGGACCCGGAGGAAGGCTTTACTCCTACCGTGTTGGCTGGGCATCGTACAGCAGTGTATGCAGCATGGTTCAGCAAGGACCAAGAGACGATTTGGACAGTCTCCAAGGACGGCGCGTTGTTTCAGTGGCAGTACTTGCCTTCACCTGATGCCGACCCAGACAACATCAGCGAAGAAGATGAACGTTGGCGCATCAACGACAGACACTACTTCTTCCAGGACCAAGCGAACTTGACGACGGCCGCCTTTCACCCTTCCTCGAATCTGCTTGTGACTGGCTTTTCCAATGGACTTTTCATGCTGCACGAACTTCCCAGCTTCAGCGAGATACACAAACTGTCTATATCAGCTTCACATGTGGACACCGTGTCGATCAATGAGACCGGTGAATGGCTTGCATTTGGATCGTCTGCACTTGGACAGCTTCTCGTATGGGAGTGGCAGAGCGAGTCCTACATCCTCAAGCAGCAGGGACACTTTGACAGCATGAACGCTTTGACGTACTCGCCATCTGGAGACCGCGTAATCACATGCGCTGATGACGGCAAGATCAAGGTCTGGGATACGACATCTGGCTTTTGCATTGTGACTTTTACAGAACACGCCTCAGGCGTCACAGCATGCGAATTTGCCAAGCGCGGGAATGTGCTCTTTACAGCTTCTCTCGATGGAAGTGTACGAGCTTTCGATCTGATCAGATATCGATGTTTCCGGACATTCACAGCCTCGAAACGACTACCATGGACTTCCATTGCCGTCGATCCGAGTGGAGAAGTTGTTGCGGCAGGCTCGACTGATGACTTCGACATTCACATCTGGAGCGTACAGACAGGCCAACTCCTTGATCAGCTGACTGGTCATGAGGGACCGGTGTCTACACTCGCGTTCGCGCCTAACGGTGGCAATCTGGTGTCTGGTAGCTGGGACCACACAGTCCGAATCTGGTCAATCTTTGGCCGGACACAAACTTCAGAACCCATTCAACTCCAAGCAGATGTGCTCGCAGTGACTGTGCGTCCCGACGGCCGGCAGATTGCAGCTTCCTCTCTGGATGGCCAACTCACATTCTGGAGTCTGAGTGAAGCAACGCAAGAGGCAGGTCTCGATGGAAAACGAGACGCTAGCGGTGGCCGCAAAGCAACAGATCGTCGCACTGCCGCAAACGTAGCAGGCACGAAAAGCTTCGGCACCATCGCATATAGCGCCGATGGCTCAGTCTTACTCGCTGGCGGGAACAGCAAATACATCTGCCTCTACGCAGTCGAAACCGGCGTCCTCCTCCGCAAATTCACCGTATCCGTCAACCTCAGCCTCGAAGGCACTCAAGAATACCTCAACTCCAAACTCCTGACCGAAGCCGGCCCGCAAGCCCTCCTAGACGAACAAGGCGAAGCCTCCGACCTCGAAGACCGTAAAGACACCAGCCTCCCCGGCGCCAAACGCGGTGACGCCGCCCAACGCAAAATCTCCCCCGAAGTTCGCGTCCCCGGCGTAACATTCTCCCCTACAGGCCGCGCCTTCTGCGCCGCCAGCACTGAAGGCCTACTCACCTACTCCCTCGACACGGCCGCAGTTTTCGACCCTTTCGACTTAGACGTCGACGTCACACCCGAAACTACCCTCGCCGCTCTCCACCAACAAGAATACCTCAAAGCACTCGTCATGGCCTTCCGTCTGGGCGATCTCAAACTCGTGCGCAAGGTCTACCGCGGCGTGCCAACATCCGATATTGGCCTCGTGGTACGAGACATTCCACAAGTCTACCTCGACCGTCTACTGCGATTTGTGTCGAAAGAGGCAGATACAAGTCCGCATCTGGAGCTCAATTTGCTGTGGATTGAGAGTTTGCTCGATCAGCATGGCCGTTTGTTGAAGCAAAGGCAGGGCGAGTACGCGGAGGTGGTGAGGATGATGCAGAAGGCGATTGGGAGGTTGCAAGGAGAGATTTTGAAGGTGGCCAATCAGAATGATCATACCCTGGATTATTTGCTTGCGCATCCGAGAGAGTCTTCTGGGACTGAGCTGAAATTGAAAGCTATCACGAATGGCGGCGCAGAAGAGGACGACGAGAATATGGCGGAAGGTGAGGATGATGATGGAGGCTGGGAAGGTTTGGAGTAATGTTGAGCTTTTTCACAACGACTGATAGACTGTATAACAGAGTGATATCCTCACGAGTGTAGCAATGTCCCCACACATCTCCTTTCTCTTCAACCACTTCCGCTACCCACCGCCTCCACTCAACCAGCAGCCTCTACACTCCTCAACACGACTCCAAGTCTTCGAAACCTCTCCACATCCAAGGGCGTCGCAGCTATCAAAACCAAGTCCTCTCCTCGTTCCCGCCTCATCCGCTCACACATTCCAAAATGAGAACGCTACTCTCTCAAACGCCTCACAATCCTCGCCAGTGTCCCTCCGGAAACTTTCTTCCCACTATCCTCCTTTGCCTTTCCTTCCTCATCACCACCGTCGTTCTTCTCACCCGCTTTCTCTCGCAAATTCTCCCAGCACGCGCCCACGCACCTCATCCTCTCAGTATCATACCCGCACAAAGTCTCCGAGCTACTGCATCCACTGCTCCGTAGGCTTTGCTGCTGGCAATGGTGAGGAAGATGGCGATGGTCGAAATCCAGGCGCTCGAAAATCCGCTCCATCAGCACTGTGATGTCGAGCATGTTGATTTGCAAATCATTAATTTGCGAGCGGAGCGCGGGGAGGTCTTGGACTTGAGCGTGGAGTGTGGATAGCTCGAGTTCGAGAGGTTGGGTTGTGGTCTTGACTTCGTCGCTGGTGGCGGCGTTGGCTGTGGGATTTGAGGAGAGATGAGTCTCAACAGTCAGGTTGTCATTGATGGTGGAGTCCTGGGTTGGATGCGTGTCATCTTCGGGTTGACTCATGGTGACTTGCAGGGATGAGTTATAGATATGCTATGTTGGTTGACTTAGTGTAGTGATGTCGCTATTTGTTCATGCGTACAAATGTATGCTGCGAAGCTTAGAAGGGAGCAAGAGCGGGTGCGCGTGCAATGAGGCAGGCATAGCCTCGAAAACTTGGATTCTTTGGCAGGCAGTACTCTGGATTGTGGGTGTGTGGAAGCCATGGGACATCTTGAGTTTACTGAGTGGTTGAGCCAAATTCTGACTGTCCAGCGATATCCTTATTTCACGCATTGAGCGCACAGACTCCTCGTTCTAGGTGTGAAGTCGGCCTTAGTTGGACGGTCTCCTTACGAGCTCGTAAGTTTGGAAGTCTAGGGAGGCTCGTGGTTGCCGTGTGTCTCGTGATTGCTTCTCGAAGACTGCTGCTCGGTAGTAAATAATGATTCGATGGGGCAGATATAATGCTGACTGCCATCACTCATTCCACAAATCGCGTGCCTCGTCTGGGCTGCACAACCTCCTCTGCTTCGGCAACGAGTAAGTATCCCGTAGTGCTGGCCTCGTCCGCAGAACTGCTCCTATCAGATTCGTGATTTCGCAATTCTCTCATTCCACACTGGACTCGGACGTCGCCCATCTTACGTACAACTCCACGACTGCCGCTAGCAGAGTTCACACTGTTGAGCAGTGGAGCCTGGAAGACGTTCGCAATTTCGAGTGGACTCATTGTGACATGCAAGCCGAGTCTCCAGTATCCCCAGAAGACGGGCAGAATGGCCAGTACGGCAAGGAACTCGAGAATGACAGCGCCGGCCCACCATCTTAAGTCGCTCCGAAATACGTTCAGTCGCACAGTCTGCTCTGCATCGACTTGTTGGCGTAGCTGCAAGCCAGGATCGAGCCGCTTGGCCCAATCTATCTCTCCTGACGAATTGGCAGCCGCAATACCAGCGCGGAACATCAGAGTGTTGAATTGGTCAATTATGGAGTTTGTCGGATCCGCGAAGGAGCTGTTGCACAAAGTAGACTTGATGGTATATTTGGTGACCATGTTGTTGAACGAATTGCGGTCAGGCATAATCGCAGCGCCAGTCTGTCGCGGATCGGTGACGGCCTCCATGGTCGCATTAGCAGCTATTTGACCCTGTAGGAAAGCGCCCAGAACGGTGATGGTAAGAGGCACTTCGCTGTCGGACCTGTTGACGAAGGTGTTGTTGGCCATCGCGACGATCCTGGCTTCGCTTGGTGGTCGTGCGAACTTCATCACATTCTTCTTGTGGATCTCTACATCGTACTCTAGCACGGCTGACACGAGCTTGCAAGTAGTCTCTGTGTAGTGGCCTGTGCAGCTACTGAAGTTTGCAATGCCAATTTGGAGTTCCACCTCTTCGGGTCCAGCGAAGGGCGGATCAGCGTGCATCTTGTCGCGTATCTGGATGTTGAAGAGCGGCATGGGTGCCACTTTCCCACTGATGCCTGAGCCCCAAGTTGATGAAGCATTATGCTGGATGTCTTGAGGCGTGAGTGGCCATGTCTTGGAGGAGCAGTTGCGGACCATGACGCCAGGTCCGCGCACGGTGGCACGACAGTCTCCGTCACAGCCAGAGATATCAGCGACAAGTGTGCTGTTGTACGTAAAGCCGTCGAGTGCAGGATCAACGGGATGGCCTGCTCAGTAAGTCAGTGCTGTAATGAAGGCTCGCAACCTGATACTTACTTGTGGCCATCCCGTCCTTGGTCAACCTCCCACCGAAGCCGGTCGGGAGCTCTGGTGCGACAGGAAACTGCAGTAATGTAGAGCTGGTCTGAAGCTCAGACTTTACAGAAGATGCTTTCTGCAAAAACGGACCATCAGCTATGACCAGGGCACTAGCAATCATAGCGAAGGCCAGTATTGGCTCGGTTTTGGCATTGTACAGTGCTCGGCAGATTCCTTGACCTGACTCCCAATGTCTATTTCAGTTAGTGGAAGGATGTCTTGGCTAGGTAATCGTGCTCACTGACCTTTGTAGCTCATCGACAGTCGACCCACGATACGCTTTGTACCACCATGCAAGAGGTATTGCCTGGAGTAGAGCAAACTGCAGTGAGCGACTGATGACCGCCGAGGATATGGCCAAATATACTGAGGGCGACCACGGCCAGTCCGCCACCTTCTCTCCATTTGAGCCAATCAGGATACCCAGAGAGGCGAGCATGCAGCAGAGCACTAAGAGAAGAGCAGCAATGCCGATAAGTTGCGCTATCCTGAGAAGAGTGGGCTGCCATTCAGGTATATCCTCAGGCGGAGAAATGCCTAGGTCACGGCCCCATGAAGAGCTCCTCGAAAGTTGACGGACGGAGGTGATGAATCGTGGTTTCCTTTTCTCATCGTTGAGAATCGCGTCTGTCTCTGCTCTGTCGGGTGTACGATGCTGGGTTTCCTGGTTTCTGATGGAATTGACTCCTTGTGGCGTTGCACCACGGCCGACAGTCTGCTCTTGAGCGGCTTGAGTGTCATCTTGCGAGGTCTTCGTAGAGCTTAGCAACGACTCGCCTATAGCTGTAGTGACTGGCACATCGTCAACTGGTGACACTGGTGGAGCCAACACGGAGAAAGCTGTGTCCAGTGGTGATACAGGTGAGAAAGTGTTTGCCGTGTCCCGACCTGGACTTGTCGGTGTTCTCGGAAGATGTGTCAAGGTAATTGTCGACGCACGCTGAACGTTAATGCCGCCGGTACTGCTACTATCAGTTGACGCACAAGTCTCAACACTCGTCGACTTGTTCGACTCGGATTGAGACGAGATTCGCTTCTGCTTTTCTGAGCTGGTACCCTCCATTTCTGGTGTTGAACGCAACATGCTAAGCAGTCAGCACTGCTGAGACGGACTGTCCGAGGGCCTCGTCCGTAGAAGTAACAACACGCCATGATGTTGGATATCTCTATAACGGGTCAATTCATGTAGCAAGCTCGTGGTCTCGGCAAAGGAACGCGTTCATCCGGCCAAGGGTGGCATGGCTCGCTGCCATGACCTTCAGCGTGACAGCCAGGAACGTGTCCAATGACGACTTGTGGACGTGCCATTGAAGGTTTCTGTGATGAGTATCGCAGCTAGGGGTCTGTTTGATAGTGTATAATTAGAAACTTGACTGCTCGTGGCAGGAGCTCGAGAATGGCCTCCAGAGATAGCCGGCCATATAGGCTCGCCTCGGACGAAGCTGTCGCAGACATGATGGCGTGAGCGTCAGATATTCGCTTCGCTATACCTCGAATGGATGCTGCACGGCGATGAGCAGAGAAATGGAGAGCGATCACGGAGGTCAAGCTGTGTTTGCCCGAAGATCACACATCTCGGCTTCACAATGACAGCTCACGAACACTGTTATAAGCTGATGCAATCGCTGGCGGACTGTGAATGGTACAATATTGATGATCGGAGGAGACAATGTTTTGCAGCGAGGAGGAGAGGTAGTGACGAGCAAGGCAACTTTGCCGAATGCCTACAAGTTCTTCCCAAAGCCGATTGAGGCAGATAGATTGAGGCGCATCACTATAACTCGATGTCTCCAATGCCTAACGCAAGCTATGTCGCTTCCAACGCACTCGTATTTGAAACGCCTGCCTTGTTCGAATCATAGCTATGTTCGAAGCGTAGCCATGTTCGAAGCGTAGCCATGTTCGAAGCGTAGCCAAGCTGCGCGTGCAACTGTCCACAGCCTTGCTCCCATGATTTGTTCGATACCTTCGCCATTCGTACATGAATTTCAGAAGCTCGAGTTGACTTCAGAATAGTTTGCTCAATGGCGTGTCCTATCTAAAATTGGAGTGAGATCCACACCTGGGCACTTTGTCATTGTGATTGTGGTAAGTGCATTTTGGTTGCTCTGTGACATCAATCGTCCCGTGCGACGTGTTCCCGATGTTGCACAGCTCCACGCTCATATCCACAAAGAACTTTTTCGGCAGAAAATCGCTTGCCTCCCTGGGGAAAGTCCGCATTCGAAGGTCTCATCATATGAAGATAGTCGTCCTGAAGCATTTTAGCCAATAATATAACGCCGATGTTGCAGCCATACAAGTATGCAATGGCACTGGGCGTTAGAGCTCGGCGGCCCTGTTTGCGGATGCGAAGCAGTGAGTCGACAATCAGGTTTGAAGGACGAGATCCTCAAGTTCGTGGGCGGCGATGTACAATTTGACCTGATTTAGTTGTGGTGATGGCAGTACTTCGTTGTGGTGAGCCCACTCCATATAGGCTTCGAAGGTGTCGGGCTCCATATTGGGCAACGAGTACGTGCTCCTCTCCTCGGTCCTTGTAGATGGTACGAAGGCTCATTTCCGCCTTTGTGCTTCGAAAAAGCCAGAGTGCTTGCAGAGCTTGCTCTCCAGAACACAGTACTTCATTGCTTTCGGACCCACCAAAACCGTCACTCGTTCACCTTCTTCATCGAGGATCGGCCGAGAGCCGTCTTTGTCATAGGCGAGCTTCTCGTCATCTCCCAACGTGCGCGCTATGATGCCTGAATACCGCGGCGGATTCTCATTTTCTTCCTTGACGCCTTGGTCGAGGTTCGTAGTCTGACCACTCCTGCGGAAGAAGCGTCGTAGCACGTCCATCGTAGCGAGGATCTTTGTGGTCGCGATGGAATGGCAGCTGTCGAATTCGAGAAATGGCAAAGTTGGAGCGCGACAGGAACCTTGCCCGCAGCATTCCTACCAAATTCCTCGTCGCCATGGTCTTATGTAACGCAAGTTGGCACTGAACATGCCAAAACGGGGTCTGCAATCAGCAATTCTAGCCCGCCATCGGTGGTAGCTTTCCATCTACCACGTTTACGCGGCGTGGTCTGGTAATGGCAGTTCCCGAACTGCTTATAATGTGTCGCGTCAGAAATACGCCTGCTCGGATCGCGCTAATGGTACTGAAATGTGTCAGTGCCGCAAACATAAGCTCCAGTCGAACCGAAATTTGCACATGTAGGATAACTCTCTATCCGGACTGTCTGCTGGAAGGCTTGGCGCGTCACGAATTCACCGGACAGGACCTCGACTAGCCGGTGAAGCAGTGTGGTCGCACGGCATTCGTGAGGAACGCGGCTGATGGAGGATCTTCGCGGTTGAGGCTGTCGAAGGAATCCGTCTACGTGCAGCTTGACCGGCATGCCGTAATGCCGTGGGGTGGAAGATCGTGTATGCCTTGTGCTCTCATTCATCTGCGCTATATCAAAGTCAATATACAGCTTCAGTGTGGTACGAAACACGTAAAGATTCGTGGGAGCTCTTCAGGTGCTTGGGGGTCAAGCAGCCACGGTGATAGTGAAATGCCAAACTTCAGCGGGCAGACAAATGTTTCTCGCTGTCGTGTGTCGTGGACTGCAGTATACTGATGCAGCAAGTCGAGAGAGTCGTCCGCAATGCCAGCACACCACATGCCGCATGCGTGTTGTTGCTGGCGCAGACAGCCGCTGTCGTTCGTGCCATGTCAGCGGCAGCTAGCGGTTCTGTCCACGTATCTGCCGGAGACTGCACACGACTTCTTCCCGTAAAGAGTCTACTGTGTTGCACATGTCGATTTGTCCGATTGGTCCCGATTGACCATGTCGCTTGTGTTGTCGGTGGGCTCGTGCTGCAAAGAGAGACGTGCAGGATCATCGTGGCATGGAGTCTGAAGAGACAAAGGAGCAGCGCGGCACCAGCAGGAACGCGAGAGCTGCACGGCCAGATGTCCGTGGCGAGGACGATTCAACCATCGAGACAGCAGTGTCACGAGCAAGAATTTCATGAGAGCATCCAGGTATCTTGGATGGCAGGAAAGCTGACCTGGACTATGCTGTATGCGGCCAGCCGAGAGCTGCAGCGCTGCAATGACGAACTTTCGCATGTGGTAAACAGCAGTTCCCCTCCATACAACCTTGCAATCAAAAGGAACGAGTGTCTACGCAAACAGCACGCTACTACCACCACCACTACTGAACACAGATTGTCACCATCCGTGTCTTGCTCAACAAGACTCCGCCACCACACCGCCAGTCCGTCTGCCTTGATCCCACCCACACATCGCCAATCAGCTTAGGGTTTGGTTCCTGCATGATGCCCTCTGTGCTCCACGTGCGAATTGCAGTCTGCTGACAATCTCGCCAGCCTTCCTGCTTCCTCTCCATAAGCCCGGCTTGACTTGCTTCCTCTTTGATAGCTCGTCTCTTGCGCTACCATCCACTTTCGACCGCCGCATTCACAGCTCCGGCCGTCGACATGGCTCAGACTGCCCCTCCTCAGCATTCGCCCGCTTCAGCGCCTAGGAGGCCCAAGGGTAGGCTGCTTCTGCATTGGATCGCGACGCATGATTGAGATAGCTAATAGCACGTGAACCAGGTATTCTGAAGAACTCAGCCTCGTACCAGCAGACTTCACCAGATGCTCGCGTGAGCCCAACGACCGAGCGACCCAGCTTCAGCAATAACGATGGTGCGGCCGATGGAGCACGTCCGGGAATGCCACCACGCGAGATGTCTGAGAAGGAAATCACACAGATGAACACCGAGGCCAACGCTGGAGGCCATCGACGTTCGAGCAGTGCTACTCAGCGAGCTAGTATCGGTCGACGACTGTCCTCGCAATCAGAGGGCATCACAAACGGGCAGTCACATGCCGATGGCGAGCAGCAGAGATTGAAGTGGGACGAGGCAAATCTGTACTTGAACGAAGGACAGATGGGAGGAAAGATGAAGATCGACGAGCCTAAGACCCCTTACGCTGGCCAGTACGACCCGGCTGAGGACGACGACGAAATCGAGACCATCAACGCCCAAGAACTTGCCGTGGATGAGCTGGACATGAAGCCTCGTGCACGTAAAGCTTCGGGTTCGCGCGCCAAAGAAGGCGACATCCCAGACATCGATCTTGGTGAGCCAGAGATGGATCCGGCAACACGACGTGAGAGCGATTCCGAGCGACGAGTTCACGTGGATCCCGATGAGATGGACCACGATGGTGCTGGTCACGGTGAGCAGAGTGAAGCGGACATGACTAATGAGGAGCGTGAGAAGCACCACAAGTTTGAGCAAATGCGCAAGAAGCATTACGAGATGAAGAACATCAAGAACCTGCTGGGGTTGGTGACACCACTATCTCCAATAATTGGTCCTGATACTGACCGCTCACAGTCATCCTGAGGAGCTTGATCGGCTTGACGATGAGTAGACCAAGTAACGAAATTGACGAAAGCATAGCATTGGGTAACGGCAAGAATCCTGCACGATTTGCGACAAGCAGTATCGCGGCGTTCAGAGAATAGCATTGGGACTGGGCGCAGGTCGGAAACCACGTCTGAAGCACATCGAAGCGAATGCATGAGTGTAGTATGTCTTTCGGCTTGCAGTCAGATGTAGCCCATGTACACTTTGGTTTACTTGCTTCGCTTTGCAGGAAGGAGCGGAGAAGCCGGTCGTTGCATGTGAGGGAAGGCACGACGTCTCGTAAGTTTTTGTGTGGTCCGCTGACCATTTATCGTCGCCGCAGGAGGCCTGTATAACGTCTGCCGACTCGCCAGTATCCTTGCACAATTTGCATGTGCGCCTCGGTCACGATCGAGAATGTCTATGACAGCTGCCGTACTCCATCGCACGTCGTACACACGCCAACGGAAAAATGCTGACCAAATTCGATAAGTGCCCCTACTCTATCGCACCCTGGTCACTGGAGCCAACGTGTCGCAAGAACAGCACAAGCGAGCTCTTGGCAATATTCGAAACAGCCCTACCAGAGCATACTTCGTCTACCTGCTGCCAGCCCACCTCATCGAAGCTCCAGTTGCCGCCAGATACTGGATGAACTATCAAAAAGGTGCCGTGTCCGAACTTTCGTGCACCACGACTATGGCGGCGTCAATCTACCTCGTGCTATCTCGTGCCTGGCCTGTTCAAGGTGCGACCGCGAGCTGTGGACCAACCAGGAGCGCGATGAATATAAGACACAGCATATCCTCATGAACGGCAAGTCTTGGGTAGGTTCTTTCAAGCACGATTGTTGCATTGCCTCGTTTCCTGCTCTTGAAGAGCGTCCTTTCTTTTTAAACACCAACTTTGAGTCACTCATTTGAGCAGTGCAGCGCACTTATCACCTCCCGGCGAGGTATATCTCTGGAATGATGAAGTTCCCAACTACTGCTGCCGCCCTCGCAGCTCTCACCGCCACTTCTTACGCACAGGTATTCTCTACCTACACCGACGACGATGGAATCGTCCTCTGGCAGAACACGTGGGACTCGCAAGTCGGAGCTGGCAACGCGCAGTGGGGTCTGGCCCTCCCACCAGCGGACGCACCAGATTACACGAACGAGTACATCGGTCGTGTTGTCGCTCCGATTCCTGAATCTGGCACCTGGCTCGGAATCTCTCACAGCAGCGGAATGACTTCCTCCCTGATCCTTCTCACCTGGGTCAACGACGACGAGGTCATGACCTCTTTCCGCTATGCATCAGGATACGTGGAGCCCGATGTCTACAAGGGCAATGCCTCGCTTAGTGTCATCAGCTCTTTCGTGAACGAGACGCACTATGGCCTGACTTACAGATGTGAAGACTGTTGGGCCTGGGATCAGGATGGTGTTTCTGGCTCTCAGGTTCCAAAGACCACTTCTGCTGCAGCACAGTTGATGGGCTGGGCTCAGGCTACCACTGCACCGACAAACCCCCAGGGCGCTGATGCGGGTATTGTGCAGCACGCTGCAGATGGAATCATGGCTGCCACTGTGGGATCTGCCAGAAACACCCAGTACACAGAGTGGTTGAGCCTCGCCACTGCCACTTCTTCATCTTCACCTTCGCCTACCAATGGGACTGCGCCTGTCGGAACTGGAACTGGTGGCGGGTCAAACACAACTGCAACCGCGACTTCGTCTGCTTCTTCTGCAGCTTGCACTGGCGATAGCAGCGCCATTACTTCTCAGACATGGGAATACATCGTTGTCGGCTCCGGAGCTGGCGGCATTCCCGTTGCAGACCGACTCTCGGAATCTGGTGCCTCAGTCCTCCTCATCGAGAAGGGGTCTCCATCTTCCGGTCGCTGGAATGGAACTTTGAAGCCGGAGTGGCTCGAGGGCACAAACCTCACACGCTTCGATGTCCCAGGCCTTGACAACCAAATCTGGGTGGACTCCGACGGCATCGCATGCACTGATGTCGCTGTCATGGCAGGCTGTGTTCTTGGTGGAGGCACAGCAGTCAATGCAGGCCTTTGGTGGAAAGCAAACCCAACGGATCTCGACTACAACTTTCCTGAAGGCTGGAAGAGCGCTGATATGGAGGCCGCGGTCGAAAGAACCTTCGACAGAATCCCCTTCACAGATGTTCCATCGCAGGATGGCATCATCTACCAAGGTCAGGGCTACGATGTTGTCGCTGGAGCTCTGGCAGCCAGTGGATGGAAGAACGTCACTGCTGATGAAGTGCCTGCTGAGAAGAACTTGACTTTCTCGAGGCCAAACCACATGTTCTCCGGCGGTGAGAGAGGCGGTCCAATGGCGACGTATTTGGTCTCTGCGAGCGAAAGGGACAACTTCAAGCTTGTCACTGGCACATCTGTGGCGAGAGTGGTTCGCGATGGCAGCACTATTACTGGCGTTGAAGTCGAGGCTTTCCTCGAAGATGGAATCTGTGGCACGATCAACGCCAAGAATGTCATCTTGTCTGCTGGTGCTTTTGGTAAGTCATAAAGACGAGAATACCCGCGAAAGTCACTGACGACATCTAGGAACGCCCAAGATTCTCTTCCGATCTGGTATCGGCCCTCAGGATCAGCTCGAAATCGTTTCGAAAGCCGAAGGAGACAAGATGGTCAATAGCTCCGACTGGATCAACTTGCCTGTCGGCCAGAACCTAGACGACCACACATCAACAGATATTGTCGTCACGCACCCCAACATCACCACCTACGACTTCTACGGCGCATACTCTGCCCCAATCGAGGCAGACATGAATCTCTACCTCGACAGCAGAAGTGGCATCCTGGCTCAGTCGGCGCCAAATCTGGTGGCAAACTTCTGGCAGGAGGTGGAAGGTGCTGACGGCATAACTCGACAATTGCACTACACTGCTCGCATCGAGTCCAGCCACGACGTCAAGAGCAATAAGTCCATCTCAATCACTCAGTACCTGGGTCGTGGCTCTACTGGGCGAGGTGTTACCACAATCACCGCGGCACTGAACATGGTGGTGTCCGAAGTGCCCTACCCAAGTGATGGCGAGGACCTTGCAGCGATCAAGACGGGCATTGAGTCTCTGCTCTCTACATTGTCTATCGATCCACAGATCAAAATAGCCTACCCGCCGACCAACACATCTCTCGACTCTTGGTTGGCTGACTACCCACTCACGACCTCTTCTCGTTCGGCAAACCACTGGATGGGCACAGCGAAGATGGGTCTTGACTCCGGTCTGGTCGATAACGGCACTGCAGTCGTGGATTTGGATACCAGAGTATATGGAACTGACAACCTGTTTGTGGTCGATGCTTCTGTTTTCCCAGGCATGGTCACGACCAACCCATCCGCTCTCATCGTCGCAGTGGCCGAGCACGCATCCGAGAAGATCCTGGCACTTGGCAGCGCCTCGAATTCCAACAGCACCTCTCCCGCCAACGGCACTTCCACGTGAGTCGACCATCGTCAACACCATTCTCTCCTCCATAAACGAATCCAATCTGATCACCAGCACAGTGCAACAGCTAGTGCCAGCTTCCCTTCAGCAACAAACGGCACAGCGCCACTAACTCCTATCAACTTTGCCATCGTATCAAGCGCCGCCCCCGTGCCATCAGGAACAGCAGGGGCCGGCGCTGCAGTCGCGAAAGTAAACCAACAATG
Organism: Septoria linicola; assembly: GCA_024114885.1. Taxonomy (NCBI): domain Eukaryota; kingdom Fungi; phylum Ascomycota; class Dothideomycetes; order Mycosphaerellales; family Mycosphaerellaceae; genus Septoria; species Septoria linicola. The sequence goes on from CP099420.1 coordinate 3,565,113, forward strand.
CGGTGGCATCGACTTCCAAGGAGCAACTGCTTGCGAGGGCAGACTGGCATGCAAGCAATGGAATCCATATTACTACCAGTGTGTATCGGGATAAGTAGGAAGCTTGAGGTAGAATCATGTGAGGGTCGGAGAGCAACGTGCGAGTCTGATAGGTGTAGACTGACTCGGAGATGCGCTTCGAGTATGTATATATAGGTCTTCGATGTTGACATGCTTTCGCGGTCGATGAAGTTTGTTTGGACGTCAGACCCTGCTAGTCCTTTGCATCAGTAGCATTTCTGCGTTGTGATGATCAGTAGTCTGTACAGCTACTCATTAGTAGCAGCTTGTACCCTGCACGCTGTAGGTATCGTCGCCTTCACGCTCAGCCATGTGCGTTTCTACCGTCCTTCAAACCTCACCCTTCCTCGCCACAGCAAGACCCACCTCCACTGGTCGTTTACAGGCACTCGCATAAAGCTGACAAGAAAGACCAAGCCCTCCCACGCATGCGTGCATCCTTGTACCACGCACTGACGTCGCGGCAGCCCATGTCAGAGTGGTATAACATTGACCCGAGAACAGCCATCAGTATCCGAGCCCTAGTTAGCCATCCCACATCACTTCGCATAACGCGTTCAATGTCCAACTTCATGGTGAATGTGCCATTGAATTAGCGAGGACTTCGACTTGTTGGGTCTTGGAGAATGTACGCGACTACGCCTAGCGAGTTGCGTTGTTGTGTTGGGATTTGATGGAACTATGTCGGTCGCCAGAAGGAGAAGTGCAGTGTGGTCTTTGCTAACGTGTTTGATAAGCAACGGAGCTGACCGAGAATGCTCGTGCACGAAGCTGCCAAAACAGCCGACAACATTCCTAACAACTCTCCATGATGCATCAATGCTATCATCGCCATCGGCGCCATCAATGCAGTCGAACGAGCGCATACAGCCGATGATGCCGCGCGTGTAAGCTCATCAATTGAAGGCAGTTTTATCCGCTCCGCTTGTTGTTGACAGCGGCGGACCTGCCCATCAACCTTGAGCTCCGCCCACAACTCCACACGTTCGGCCGAACACGGGAAATGTCGATATAGCTGTGCGAAACTAGTGATGGCTCACTGCTACTGGGCTTCGTTGCGCCACAAGGTGAGGTTCAACTCGAGTTGACCAGCAGTCTCTTCCCTTCGAAAAGCCAGCATTCCGGACTTCACCCATTGTGGTATATACATATCAGGCGCGGGCCGTATGCAGATAATCGCCAGATATCCCACGCTGCAGGTCATCTTACTCTTGCATGCGCACCTCGCATTGGCGAGACGGGAGGACGACAACCACTGACCACCTGCTTTTGCGTGAGGCGAAGCACGACGCCAACTGGTCGAAAAAGCAACGCATCCCACGCTTCATCTGCAGGTCGTACACAAATCCGGGGCAGCAACCTGGCTGCTTCTGCGTCCAATTTGGTCCACACGACACTGTCCACGACATATCCTCGACATCAGGCGGTTAGCTCGTTGTGACGTCGGATCACCTTCGGCTGCGCCGTTGTACTGGACCTAGGCTGAGAGGACTTGGCTGGGCATTTATACTAGCTGTCGTCCAGCTTCGAGGGCCCGGACTTCGATCAACAGCAACAGAACTTAGTCTCGATTTGTGTGCTGGCGTGGATTCATCATTTTGAAAGCATTGCAATAGCTATTGGCCATGAACTTTCAAGCATCGATTGTTGCAGAATACCCATTACCTGTCGAAAACGTCAATCGCTGAGAAATTGACAAGAGTGACTCAACGTTACGCCCTTCCCGAAACAGATAAATTGTTGGAAGAGGTAGAACATCGATCAGATTTCTGCACATTGTTACTATGGGACAACCTATAATAGAGTCAAACACTCTTCTCAACGCTAACATCGGTTTTCTGGTATACTACACGACTCTCGAGCATTAAAGCAACACTAACATTTGACAGAGAACACACCTTGCGATCGTTCACCTTCCAAGCTCGGCTTATCCTTTATTCCTGCAGCCCATACTTAGCCTGCTTCTGCACAACAAATTGAGAGATGAAGACGGAGCTGTAATACCACCACATCGGCCATGGAACTATTGGCACCCTTTCGTCAATGTGTCGATCACACCAAACGAATGTTCGATCGTCTGCCCAAGAGAAGAAGCCGAAGCATTGTTCCAGCCACTGCTGTCCAGTCTCAGCCCAGCGCTGCGGAAGCAAGTGTCTATCAGCCGTGAGGACTATTCAGTAATCACGATCGATGGAGAAGGACTTGAAGCTGGACAGCGAGTCCTTGACCTGACAAGTCCGCTTGCTTTGGCCGGCATACCTATCTTCTTCATCACCTCTTACTACTCCGACTTCATCCTAGTCCCGTACAGCACGCGCTCAAATGTCATCCACGCACTGGAAGAACGTGGCTTCGTCTTCGAAGCCGACAGCGAAGACGGTGAAGCAGGACATATGACGAATCCAGCGTCACCGCTCCTGAACTCACATGCTCGACAAGGATCTTCCTCGTCGAGCTCCGATGGCAGTGGCTTTGGTTCGAGCTCAATCCCAGTCGCGCCTCACACTCCACCGCCAACAACGATCTCCGATCTCCAAACCAGAACATTCAAGATCCTCGCCCGCAACAATGTCAGTCCCCACGTCGATCCAACTATCGAACTCATCACCTGCGCCGGCTTGAAAGACAGCACGCCGGGATCCTCCGAATCAAACTTTACAGAAGGCAAACTCCAAATCGGCATAGCAAAATGCCTCACCGCTTTCCCTGCCCCTCGGTTCTTCTCCGTCACCCTGACAGACACCGAATCCCTCTCCCTCACTCTCGAAAAGCGCCTCTTGACAAACTTCCCCAATGGAGGCGAGGACATCTTACTAGGCACTCAAGCTCCCGAGCAAATACCCATCACGCTTGACCTGCAGGATCTACCTCTAGAAAGCACGGGGATAGTATGCGGTGTCTCTCGTCGATTGACAGAAGGTATGAAAGGGCGGATGGGGAGAGAGATGTTCAATATGAGTTATTTGAGCACGAGTCGTGCGGGGCATGTCATTGTCTATGAGGATGAGTTGGAGGATGCGATGGAGGCTTTGAGCGGGGGCGGCGCCGCCGCTGGTTAATGGGGGGGTGTGGCAGAGGGATTGGAAAGCTCTGAGACGACCAGCTGCGAAAGTGATATCAAAAGATTTGTAGCGACCACTCTTGGAAAGTCTCGATCGACTATGTCGACCTAGAGAACAGCCAGAGAGAAGGTATATGTAGTCCGTGGTCCGCACACGAATCTCAAGTTATGCAGAGGGCCGTATCGGTATCCGCATAGCGTTGCGTTAGTCATGTAGACAGAACTGTGTCGAATGCAAAAAGAAAGGTGCACGACACATGCTGCGATCCAATTGTGTACTGTATGCATTTTCATCCCTATCTATCGCCCTGTGTGATACTAATAGACTGACTGTTCGACTGATGTCATTGGTATATCGCTCTGAACGCTTTCACACACGAAAACAGCAAATTCGCACCACTTCACTCCAAATCTAGTCCTGCTTGCAACGTCCCGCCTACGTGGTTCTCGAACGAGACACCTAGTCCCGCTTCGACCACGTCGGTCCAGCACTCAGGCCAGAAAGTACAACACGGCTCAGACTGCGCGAACGAGTGCGCTTGTGTTGGTGCGAAGGTCCGGCATCGCCATGATTCGACAAGGCTGTCGATCTGCGCGTGTTGACCTTTCTCAGTCCCTCTGGATCCTGATCGCCACCCGCAGCCGCCGTCATGGCCTGGTCGGCACGACTCTGCGGTCTTGTGTGCTGAGCGGGTAGACCGGCCTTATCGAGCTCCCCATCTTCCCATGTTCTGTTTCTACCAAATTTGGACTGGTTCTCTTCGGCGAACATGCTCCCTCGTCGGATCAAGCGTCGCTCGGCTTCTTCGTGCTCCTTTTGTTGTAGCTTGTCGCTAGGTAAGAGGATAGCGCGATCGAGGGCGTATGGTAGACCACGATGGCGTCCTCTGATCATCATGGCGATGATAATCAGTTTTGATATGGTTCTGAACTCTGCTGAGAAAGATGCGTTGATCCCAGGATAGCCGAGTGACAGACCGACTGTGCCATATGCCGAGACAATCTCGAATAGCACACTGAACATTGTGAAAGCCGGCTGATTCGTGTTGGAGATCCGGTCACCTTCAACGATGGCGATGATGAAGAGTCCCAAAAAGATATACCACAAGTCGAAGGACAGCTGTCTACGCAAATGCTGACTGACATAGCTCTGTTCGTCATCGTCACCGGCGGCCTCTTCGCCCCCGAATATACCGAGCGACTTCTCTTCGTACACGTTGGTTCTGCGAATCGAGATGGCAATTGGGAAGACGGAAATGTACATCATGATCATGTAGCTGACTTGTATGGCGGCGTGGAGATCAGCGAGGTTGACTGATGCAAACCCAGCTGTTCTTGTCGAGGTGGCTTGGAACCAACCATTCAGAACACGAATGCCTGGATGAAGCTGGCTGACGACCTCTTGATTTATATCCAGGATGATGAAGAAGACGAGATCGATCAGGTTGAGGCCAATGAGTACCCAGAAGAGCCACCACGTCGCCTTGCTAGGGAACAACAATGTGAAGCAACGACGTGGGTGGTCCAGCAAGAAGCGCAGCTCTTTCCACAGCTCGCTTTCGTAGGTCACGATCTTCGACAGCAGCCAGATGATGAATCGCAGCATGCATGGGAAGCCAGTATTGCCGATGATGATCAGGAAGGATCCGAAGAGCAGAGGTAGAACAGCAGACTGGAAGCTGATCATTGAGTCGGGCGTAAGTGTAAAGCCAAGATCGTTGAACAGGGAAGCTGGAGTGAAGACACCCCACCAGCCTGGATCTGTCCCAACGCTGCGTACATAGCCCTCCCAGGGCTGTGTGTGCTTGATCCAAGGTAGCAAGACAGTCATACCCAGAACATGAAATCCGACGTAGTAACAGCCAAGAATCTTGGCCAGCGTCTTCAGGGCACGGTACTCGATACCGCCAAGCTCTTCTCGTTGTGCTGATGTCAAACCCATGAACATACTGTTACGGCCAGTAGTGGCAGTCCAGTCAAAGTAAGGCATAGGCTCTTCTTCCCTCGGCCCAGTGAAGTTAGTCCACGCTCTGGCAAAACTGCGTCGGCCGTCTGTGATGTTTGGAAATCGAGAACTCCTGCGGTCAAGGGCACTCTTGATCCTGGCGAGGCGAGACTGTTCAATCTCTTCGTCGGCATCATCGACAGCAGACTTGTCGTCCTCCTTGGCTTTGGTAATTTCGCGCTCTCGGTGAGCAGGGTGCTCGGGCACGTCTAGTGTTATTCCACGCCTGATTCCGCGTTCCTCTTGTGAGATCTGGCTATGCTCGCCTGCGCTCTTGGGTCGATGGAGGGGGCCGCCAAAGGATGTTTTTGTGTTCAGCCGCGACATTGTGGTGTCCTCATCAAGCTCCTCTGGCTTTCGGCCTCTGTCGAAATCCCGCGGACCAGGAATGTACAGTGCGCCACCCTTTTTCGCGTTGGCCTGTTGTCGTTCAAGGAACTCGATGTGCTTCGAAACATCTCTCCCATCCGCAATGCGAGTGAGCTCGGGGGACTCGCGGCCAGAACGCGCTGGAACTTCGTCTGCGAACGTGATCTCACGACGTAGCTTTGGATTCAACCCCATGAACTGCTGAGTTGGACTTGGAGGCTCCTCCATCGGAGTCGCGAATTCCTCCGGCTCCTGCACTGCAGGCACCGCAATTGTCGACTCCGAGGACGCGGTCGTGGTATCCTTGTCTTTGCTGCCCGATCTACTGCTTTCTGACGAAGCGTGATCTACTGGCTCTAATCCAATGCTCGGCCCGATCTTCTCTTTGAACTGTTGTCGCTTCGCATGCGTATTGTCGTCGTTGCCCGTTCGATCGATAAATCTTGCAGTGTCTGTGTCCACTGTAATCTTTCTCCCTTGAATGCCTCCAGCCTCCATGACACCAGCATCCACGTTCCGCGAGTCCTTTTCTCCTCGCATCTGACTCTTTGATCGACTGAGAGTGAATCTGTTCCTCCCTCTCTTCGCACGGCTCTCCTTGACGATATGTTCAAAGCGCTTCTCGAACCAGTAGAGACGCACGAAGACCACGAAAGTGTTGATGAAGATGGGAGTGCAGATGCACGTCACGAGCATCATGACAGCCTGTTGGTAGGTGTGCAATGTGTTGATATCGATGGTGTTGAGTCCGGACTGGGTGGCCATTCCTGCGGCGAAGAAGAGGGCGTCAATGTATGGCATGAGACCAGCGGGGTAGAGCATGATGGAGCCAATGATGGTCATCATAACCATGAACATGTAGTGTAGCGTGATGAAGTTGAAGTGCGGCTTCTTGAACGACTCCTTGCTGGGGATCAGCCCCGTGAGCCATTTGCCCAAATCCTTCAATGGCGACAGCGGGCCATCTGCGAGGACTGCCATTGTTGTGGTCGAGCCTCGGTCTATGTGTGAATTGTAGATATGTCACCAGTTGGTGGGTTGTAGAGGTGGATGTATTGTTTAGACCTTGAGCCTCGTCCGTAAGGTGAGGAGGGGCATCCTGTTATTGAGTGAAGCCGTGGGCCATTGCAACTGAGGAACGCGTGGGCAGAGGAGAGGCGAGGCAATGCGACAAGCGGACTGAGGTGTTCCTGCACTCTGTCCGGAGCTAACTAGAGTTGTTGTTGTAATACTATACTTTATTCAGTGTATGCAGCCGGTCGCTGTCGTGAAAACGAGAAGTGAGAAGCGTCGGCAGTGGCAGTGGCAGCTGAAAGGCGTCGAAAAGCCACGCCGGGCCAAGGCGATCGACACGTGCTTAACTCTTGTCTAACTTAGCGGCTCTGACAGCGCCGTTTCACCTCTCTCACACCTGGTCTGTGATCCTCACTCGCTTTGCATCGTATTCACCCTCAAAACAGGACAATGTAGACTACTCCCACTCCCACGAATCTGCCACGAAATAGTGAAACCGTAAGATGACGTGCCTCCGATGCTGCCAGCTGCCCGAAATCTTTCTCTCCAGGCCCCATCCCTCCACCAGCAGAGATCTGACCCTGTTTCCACGATGCTAACTTAGTAGCGTTGACATCCTGGTCGTCGGATCACGATGCCGGAACTTGCTTGTTGCTTGTGCAAAGTCTAATGGCACTGCCACGATGACATCTGTCTTTGCTTCCTGGTAGGGAGACGCGGCGGTGAGCAGTGCGAGGACTGCACTCCGGTGTATGCGACTTGTAGAGTACAAGCCGTGATCAGAAGCGAGACAGGATGACATGGGAAGCGAAGGGGGCTCGATTGACAGCAGCAGCGACTTTCAGACAGCCGGTGCAGGCGTCAATTTGTATTGATGAGATGCTTACCTTGGCCAATGACACCCGCAGAAGACCATGTGGGAGGCTTCGGGAGCGTGAGTGCTCCAACAAGCCCTTAGTCTCTAAAAACTGGAGCGCAGCACCATAAGATGGCATGGCTCTTGGTATACGGGCTGTGCATGTGAAGAAGGCTTGGCTTCTCCAATCGTTTGCGGCGAGAATGAGATTTGTGCTTGGCTTGCATATGGCAGATAGTCGGCACGTTGATGTGGTGGAGCTTGCAGGACTCCGCGGAGAGCGAGGACGAGAAATGGTTGTTGAGCTGGAGTTCAGGATGTGTAGTTCAAGGGCTCGCAGTACGTTACGTGTTGGCGAACACAGAGCTAGTTAATGAGAGGACGCGGTGAAATGCGCCTGCCGAGCTGGCGGTCAGTAAGCATATATATACAAGGATATAGTAAAGCATGGGAACTCAGGAAGAACCCGCCGGCCATGCGGTTATGAAGATGGAGAAGACGACTGCAAGTGGTAGAAGAAGGAAATCTCATGACTTCGTAACATCAACCTATTCAATACACAAATGTACACAGCCAGTCCGCTCCCAAAGTTCCATGTTTTTTTCACTCAAAGTTGTCCCAACGCCACCGCCATACCAGGATCATACATCTGCGTCTCCAATTCATAACTCTCAAACTTGATACCATCCTCAAACATCTTCATGGGAAACACGCCGATGATCATGCACTTGAACACACAGTCTTGAATCGCACCTCGCACTACCATGGCCGTGTGGCGATCTCGTGCGTAACGCTCAATGAAAGGGCGAACAAGGAGATCGCCATCGCACAGTAGAGGGCGGATGTATTCCAGTACAGCTTGGTATTGTGTTTTGCCTTGGAAGTGCGCGTGGACAAAGCCACGAGGAGTTTGCAGACGCATGTCATCGGTGGTGAGAGAGTCGATGGCGCCGTATACGTGGAGAAGCATGGGCTGGCCGTCAAAGGCTGGGAAGTCGGGGTTTGCTGGGAAGTTGGATTCGTGTGTAGGTTCTGTGTCACGCAGGACGGTCTCAGATAACGTGGTGATGCTGCTGCGGATTTTGGACATGCGATTGTTGCTGTTGAGATAGTCTTGCTGGCTACCTGTTCGTTCGAGGCCAAATTCGTCTGGACAGGAGCTGGGAGGAGTGACAGGTGGAGAACCGGCAAAGGACCAACCAGGTATCCAAGACAGACGTCTTGCCCATCCTTGCGAGGAACGTCGTTTGTTCTTCACCTCATCTGGGCTTATGCTTTCTTGTGGTATAAGCTCATTCTCGGGTACAGACGCGAGGGCGATTGCTTCACGATGCGGGTGACTATCGAGGCCATCACCACTGGTCGACGACGACGACGTAGAGCGGGCTCTCCCACTGCGTGTAGTAGACTTGTTGGCTCCCTTTGAAGGATCAGAGTGACGTCTGTTTGTCCTCGCGTTCGGCGCCAGTGCAGTGAGGGCGGCCATATTCGAGATGTCGGTTTTGGTGATGTTGGTGTTGACGGTGCCTAGTTCTGCGAGGGAGTTACAAGAGCGACATCACTCAGTGTATGTATGCGGAGATGGCAGGTAGCTTGTAGTTTGGATCGTGTGAGACATTGGAGGTGTCAGCCGATGTGCTATCCAACATCGTCTCAGTTTACGCCCAATCTCCATTGGTCAATGTGCCCGGCCCGCGTCCAATATCTCTAAACAATGCCAATGAGAGATGCCGGCGACTTCGCAACTCGTGCTCTCTTGGGACTTGACGCTAATTGAGCGCATCATATCACCTCTCTGTAGCACGTTTCCCGTTGGCTCGTGGCTGAGACATACCAGTAAAGACGCGACGCTGCAGTATGACAGCATCCATTATACCTGCGTGGAATATATCACACGGACATCCCTTCGTCGTCGTTTGGTGGGAGTGCAAGCCGGCATTGCCGTGCTGCGAAGTAATCGCAGGCTTCGAGATCTATCAACGAATGCAAACTTCACCCACCTGCTTTCAAGCTTGGGCCGAAAAGATCGTTCATGTCCTTGTCGTTCTTAGCTCGCTCGGACTTGATCTTCTTAGCCTTCTCCTCGTCTATTGTGCCTTCTTCTGTGCCGTTTCGCTTCGCAGCAGCCGCAGCTTTGACCAGATCTTTCGTGTTAGGATCGCGGCAGCCTTCCAGTTTTCGTTCCAACGCCGCCCGTTCTTCCTTGCTGATATTGGTGCCAGCGTTGTACGATGCAAGTATTACCGAACAGCTCTCTACGGTCGCCAGGATCTTTGATCGGGACGGCAGCGCCAGTGGCAGCTTCGTATCCAGATAATGCATCAAAAGTGGCGTATCTGCCACGTGGAGCGCCGCGAACAAGATCTGGGAAGGCGTGTAGAGAAAATAAACGTCCGTGAGCGACGCCTCTGTGTCTAGAAGGTTTTTCGCGGCTGTCCACGCGAGCTGGATTCTCTCCACCAGTTGCTTCTGCTCAATTTTGCCGTTCGTGGTCGGAGGCATGGTAAACTGCGTTCTATTGGCAGAGTCTGGGCCCTGGAGACCGAGCATGGCCTGTTGCACTTCTTGCCCACTGACTTGCACCACGCTATCGACAAGCCCTTCAGCCATGTTGAGCAGCTCCATGAGGGCTCCCTTGAGACCTCTGTAGGGTTGCCGCACGTCGAGCATGAAGCGCAACGCCTGCATGACCTTGTACTCGGGTGCTAGGACTGCTTCTGGGTCTGCATTGATGGATCGCGAGAACTTTGATAACGTCGTGTGTGTAGCCTCTGTCTTGCTCGCAAGGAACATGACCGTCTTGTAGATCTCCTTGGGAGGGTATGTCATGCAGCTGTTGTTCAAGTAGAAGCGCTTGAAGTACTGGATGGCGGTGGTGTAGACGGATGCCTGCCATTGCAGATGCACGCCCGTGATGCGCAACACATCGCAGTACTTCTGCACGAGCCGCAACTCTTCCTCTTCTGTCAGACACTCTGCTGTTGCTCTTGCGCCATGTTGCTGCTGGCCAAGACACTGCTCCGCGCGAGCAAGCGCGAGGTGGTGAGTCTTGCGGCGTTGTGCGGCGAGCTGCTCGGGCGAGAAGGACCAGAATCGGAACTGCGTCGAGCGGCGATAGATGTCGTCCTCGGTCAACGGCGCGCTCATCGTGTAGCAGAGCTTGGTCGCATGTCAGAAAGATCCTCGAGGTTGCGACTGATGGTCGGAGTTTGTTGTCAATCTGGCCGAGAGTGATGCTGTTTCTTGTTTCTGAATTCACGCCGAAACTAACTTACTGACAAGGACATCAACATGGCCATGTTGAAATTGCCGACGGAGCTGATCGCTTTGATCTTCTCGAGACTGGACGATGTTGACGTCTTCGCAGCTCGCCTCAGCAACAAGTCACTTGAGGAGGCCTCATTTGCCTTTTTCGGTAAGCGCTTCTTCCGCAAGAAGGGCTTCATGATCACGTCTGCCAGTCTGGACGTGCTCAAGCAGATAGCCCAGCATCAAGGGCTACGAAAGCATGTGCAGCATGTCTGGTTCAATCCAGACTGCTACACTTTCGCCCGACCCGCCTGTGCTCCAGATGATGAAGATTCAGATATGGACTCTGCCGACGATCTGATCACTCCGGCCGAGAAGAAGTCCTCAGAAGCAATCAAGGTGTTCAACAAGCTTGCCACACAGTACGAAGCCTACCAGCAAGTGATGCAAGACCATGCATCATTACTGTGTACTCCAAAACTGGAAGGCGATCTTGCAGTGGCGTTTGAATCACTGCCCAACTTAAAGACTGTCGGGATGCGAAGGAGTGAGGACTATGGACCTTATGGCTGGACTGTGCTACGAGATGCTATTGGCGAGGATCCAAGAGTGTTGGGACCAATCCCTTCTGGTCCTGTGTACGATCTATCAGACTCAACCTATCTATTCATCGCCATCATCTCTGCTGCGGCCAAGACTGGGACACAACTGCAGCGACTGTATACCGATGCCATAGAGATAGACAATATCAAGGAAGAATGGCTTTCTCAGTCCACTCTAGATCAGGCCTGCAATTCCATCTTGTACATTGAGCTCAATGCTGTGAAAGGCTGGCTGAACACTAGGCCACACATCAGGTCTCAGCCATACAATACCTTGAGGCGACCTGAAGACTTCGGTGCAGGACTTATGCGACTGCTGAAAGCGACCACGAACTTGAAGGAGATTGGTTTACAGATCTTCCCAGATAGGAAGCAATCCCACTTGCTCGCACCCACCGCTCGCAATCCGGACAGCTGGCGCTTGAGCTACCCCTACGTTGTGCTACAGAAACTGTCGACGACCTTGACCTTGCCACACCTCACTCGCATAAAGCTGGAGAAAGTGACATCGACATCCTCCAGCCTGATCGCCTTCCTCAAACCAAGCTCCGCCCATCTCACGAGCCTCAAAATCCGAGACGTCCGACTCCTTACCTCAACCCAAACCTCACCGACAAACCCCTCCATATTCGCCAGCACAGAAGATTCCTCCGACCTCGAACCTCAACCCTGGCAGACATTCTTCACCTTCCTCCTCACATCCTGCCCCGAACTACACTACATCCTCCTCAACCACCTCATGCACGATCGCGGCACGGTCTCCTTCACAGAAGAAGCTCCGCCACCTATGCCAGCTGAAGAAGCCGAAATGCTCATGAATTGGATTCCACCAAGTCATGGCGGGCAAGGCAGTTTTACGAGGTATGAGCATGTGAATCTGCAGGTTAAGGGGAGGGAGAATGTGGAGAGGGAGTTGGCGAGGGTTGTGAAGGAGCATTGGTATCATCCGCCTTTATTTAGCTATTTGATGGATGAGGCTGTTTGGCATACGGATACGAGTGATGAGGAGTGGTGAGCTCGATGATGGTTGTGGTGGCGCGGAGCATGCAGAGGTGCCTGAGTGTGGATTGTGAGGGGCACAGCCCGGCTGGGCAGTGCATTGCTCTACAGCCTTACTCAACCCCGGTCTCTTGCAGCACTTCTGTATCACTTGTGCACTGTACGCCCTCTCTCTCGATTCGACCGCGCGCATTCATATCTTTGCGAGGCAGGAATACCGATCGTACGCATCACCGTTACCACAGTCCCGCGGGCTTCACGCAGTCGTTGAACTCGAGCGTCACAAGTGAACACTACGCTGGGCTCTTTCCAGCAGCGCAGGCGAAGGGTTTACTGGTCAAGTCGGGACGAGGTTAATCCCTCATATTCTCCCGTGGAAGACTAACATGCGCGTCAAATCGATAAGAGGGCGGCGCCGCCGATCCAGTCGGCCAATAGCAACAGCAAGGCCACCGATACAGAAGTGCCGCACATCGCAAATCTTCCAAGGGCAGTCATGGGTCCAATCGACTCTGAGGCCATAGCGCACGCATACGTGCCAATGAAAGACCCGCAGAAGCAAATTCGACTCCTGTATTTCCTTCCAGGAGGTGAAAAAGACACACTGCAGTTCGAACTCAGCACATGGTACATCGCCCTTTCACCGGCATATCGCGCGATCTCCTACACCTGGGGCGAGAACAAGAATCACAAAACGGTGTACATCGGCGGGGAAACCTTGGCGGATTTGGCCAAACGCTCATTATGCACTCTCGCAAATACGGCTACATGCTCCTGGTGCACCTGTCTGGCCAACCACTTCAGCCGACTCATTTGGGTTCTCCTTACGCGTCGCTGTGATGTGTTTGGCTGCCTGTACATGTAGTGCAGGAGCTAGAGATCCTTTGGCAATCTGTGCCGTGTGGGATCGTCGTGCACAAGTAGGCTGCGACGATCATTGAGGGCTGGAGTCCAGCAGTAATGCACACGCGATGGAGATGTCAATTGACGGAGTATCGCGTGCTTAGACTCGTTCTTCTGCTGCTCGGATCCATCGCGGAGTGCGTATGTGCGCCATGTTAGCGTTCTCTTGTCAGGCGTGGTTACCAAATCAGCAACGCGAGTGCCAACACCTTCGATCAAAGACAGCCACTGATTTGAAGAGCCCACTTGCGAACATCGATATATTGTACGCAGGTAGCTCGTAAAGATGGGGAGGAAAGCTCTCAGAGGATCAAGGGCTGGAGTCGCGAGCTCAGTGACTCCGTGCTGAACACATACAGTAGCTCGATGCGGTGGTTGTAAAGTGTAGATATTCTGTCTCGACTGTCGGAATAGACATCCTGAACGTCTTAGCGATGCGCCATGGAGGTAGAAACATTCTGAGCATGAGTTCGCGGTGTGACTGCACGCTCATATCTGCGGGTAAGGTGACGTCGGTTCTTTTGTGCAATCTTCGAACACTGCTTTGCATGAGAACTTCCACGTACTTGCTTTCTGAGACTGTCTCGCGAATCTACCGCGCCCACCGCCTCGTCAACAAAGCGTCACGACAACCGCTCGAGCTCAGATGATAGGACTCTTCAAGGTCTTCCCAAGCTGAACTCAGCGTCGATGTCACGGCGCCACCTATATTGTAAGAGAAGAACACGCTCAAGACAAATTTCCATATCTGCTCCTGTCGGCTTTCTACATACCACAATGCTGTAGAAGAAGCCGATCATCTCTAGGCCATGTTCGCTAGCTGCGCGCCTTCCAGCTCATCCCATGGCCTCAGCGACGTGCGCTGTCAGTGACAGCGATCACGGAAGCAATCGCATGGGTCAGCTTTCAGTTTCACCCTTCCCAGCGGTGTCGCGTACCCAAGTCGCATCAGTGGCGGGCTCTTCTTCAAGCAGACACCCAGTATCGATAGCGACCGGCCAGTTCGGATGTGCGTGAGCCACGTCCTCACCGTTGCGATACCGCTCGGGAGGCTGCCACGAGTTGCTACAGTTTTGAGCACCGAGACCGCCGTGGGAAGACATGGCTGTCGCCCGCTCAAACGCTGCACGAATCCGATGCGTCCGAGGTTGTGCTGCGGTGCCTGCTGCCGCATTCGCCGTGGTATGCAGCAGATATCACAGGTCATGAGGTCCAGCTATGCTAACATTGCAATGGTTCACGATGACGCCAAACAGCTGCGAACGTAAGTGTTCCAAGTTTGCAAGACGTGTTCCTGCGCCTGAAACGTGGGAAGACCCTGTGAGAGGCAGCCAACCTCCTTCCCAGCCTCCTCGGCTGTGGCAGGGCTGGAAACAGATCGTCACACAGGACGATCATGAAATACATTCCAGACTGTCTTGGTCTCCTGTCCTCCTTCAAGCCTTCGTCCAGACCACTCGTTACACTGCTTCTCTGTGTTTGCAGAAGGATACATTTAAGAACACGCGTTCGCAGCGCTGTACTGTACAGACCCACATCGTGTCAGGCACGAACTCTCTGGCGGCCCGAGCCCACAGCTTCATCTCAACACACCGCACCGATAGGCGGGGGCCCTGCTTGATCGACGACGGGACGGACTCGTGGACTGGTCGCAACGATCAGCGACCTCCATAAAACTCCCTCAGCTTCAGGAGCGTCGCCGACAGAAACATCACAGACTGCTTGTCGCAGCAAGGCGTCGCAGATAGCAGCCCTCGGACCAGTGATAGCCCGAGTCAGAGGACCACCAGCTCCGATACACGATCCTGGGCGAGTATATCTCGTCTACAAAGTCTCTCCACGTTCAAGTGGAGCTTCGAAGGGGGTGTCAGAACAAAAGTGGCTCAGAATTTGCAACCTTTCACGGTCGTAACCTGCGTGTCCCTGGTAAAACACCTTCCAGCATTCGGAAACCACTCCCGTATCGACGAAACATCCCAGTCTCCCGCAAGGACTGCCTGAGCCCACACCGCCATGGGTACGCCACGATATCAAGCGCCCGACCCCTTTCAGGAGCGCAATACACATTCACAAACTGCATACCACGGAGCTGGAGGCCTAGACTTGACGCCAACGCTGCGCATCGAAAACAATCGCTTTGAGGATGTGCGACTAAACGAGGATCAATCGAACACTCCAACACCGACACGCGAGGGACTTGGATCACGGCTTTTGTCTTCCTTGTCGAACGCGCAGCCCGCAGCAGCAGCACTGTCGCGCTCTGGTAGCGTACTGCATTTACGAGCAAGGTCGTGGGCGGCAGCATACAATAACAGCACAACACCAGAAAGGTCACCGTCACCGACGAAGGGCAAATTTCTTGATAGTCTGTTCACGGGAGAGTCTGGGAAAGTGCGACTAGGTGTTCCTACATCGCCAATCAAGGAGAAGGAAGAAGCAGAGTTTGTCATGGAATACCGAGCTGGGTTTACAGAGCGGCCTGAAAGGCCGAGATTGCGACAACAGGCGACTGCGAGTACCGTCAACAACACCACCGCGAACAATGGAGCGCGTAAGGCGTCGTGGTTCACACGCAAAGCCAGCTCGCCAGTCGCGCCTGTTGTCAAAGTCGAGGACGAGATGTTAAACCTAAACATCAACACAGCGCTGTTTCCTCATGGACCTGCCGATCCACTCTCGCCGCAAGCCTTCAACGACCTCCTGCTCAACGCGACAAACCTCATTCAGCGCATGCAAGCCGCATACAAGGAAAAGGTGGACTACCTCGCAAGCATACAACCCGAAATCGACGCACAAAAAGAGGAAGTCGAAGAAGCCAACACCCGCTCCGAGCACCTCAAAATGCAACTCGAAGATACGGCACGTCAAGCCCAAGAACAGCGCGGCGTCAACGAAGAACTCATCATCAAATTGTCCGAAGAAAAGATGAAAGTCCAACAACTCCAAGAAGAACGCGCCAAAACCATCCGTCTCGTCCGCCAGGACACAGAGTCCGCATCAGCAGACGAGGATCTTGATCGCAATAGCACCCACAAACGCAACTCCCGCGGCAGCGCATCAGACTCTGGCTTCGAATCCGACGCCGATACAGCATCGATCCTCAGCAGCGGCATCGAAACTCCCACATCCCAACACACGCCTCGATTCGCCCTCAACCAAAAAGACCTCCACCCGATAGACATGCGGTACGTTCCCTCGCGAGGCAGTGCCTTGTCGCAACAATCCACCGCATTCTCGAGAAATGAAGGTGTCGCGTGGGCGACAGTTGAGAAGTTGAGGAATGAGAATTTGGATCTAAAGGCGCAGATGGAGGATATGCAGAGGAGTTTTGATGGGGTGTTGGATTTTGTGGATCAGATCCGGGATTCGTGAGTGCGATTCTCTGATGGGAAGAAAGGCGGAGCTGGACTCTGCCTTTTGTCTGTTGCCTTTTGATGTATATGCGAATGTGGAGATGCTCGGAAGAGATCGAACCCAAATCTTGAATGGAGAAGTCAAGACATTTTGACTCGAGATTACGATACCCGCACGAACGGCAACGCGATGCGATGGTTTGAGGTTATTTTTGCAGAGAGCGGTATAGATTTGGCTTCTCCCCAATCCCGAGCGATGGACTGCATATCATTCACATTCTATCAAAATCAAAACATACTCCCATTCCGCCAGACCTTCCAGCGATTGAGGTTACTGCTCAAAAAGACCATCTCGCTAAGTCCACGCTATGTGCTCTTTTACATCATTCCTGCATCTCTTGTAGAGTGCTTCATGCATTTGATCGCCTAGATCTCTCATAACGTCTTCTGAGAATGTATCTGGATCTCCCGGCACATTGTTTGAATGATCGACGACTTCCCAATCCTCACTGGGCTCCACAATATCCCAGTCGTCCTGCTCAACCTGATGAGGTTGAGCGACCTGCGGAACAGAAGCTCGAGACCGCAGCACATCGCTAGCGTTTCCAACGCAAGTTCTGACTGGCGATGGCTGTGAGCGCAGAGGTTGAGGAATTGGCCTTGGTCTGGACGGCCTAGATCCCACCAATGCTCTGAACTTCCGCGTGCGTTCGTATTGTCCTTCTCCATATCTCGCTACCCTTGATACAGCATCCTCCGCCTGTACCCGATTACTACTGGGTTCCTTCTGGCAAGAGATTATGGGTATTGCTGATGGATCACCGATCATAGAGCCGCTGCTTGCAGTACAGTTCTCGTTTTCCCTCCTTTTCGGATGAGCCTCTTCTGTTGTGGAAGGCCGAAGAGTTATCTCTGAGCTTTTCTCTAGCGCTTCCAGCCACTTCTTGATGAACGGCCTGTGGTCACATATCGCTGAATCATAAGCTGTATGGGCCGCCCGCGCTTGTGATCTGAGCGTCCCTTCAGACAGGGTAGCGGTTGCCGCAGCCGAATCGGTCTGCTTCGCTAGCTCATGTAGATAGTCCTTCAGGAATGGTTTGAGGTCCTGATGTGTTGCTTGAGAGGTCACGATGTCCGGCGCCACTGCGACAACAGGTCGTGCTTCGTCGATGGTGGCCGATACACTAGCGGGTGCAATAGATTTCGATGGTGACGATGGCAGTGCAACTACCAAGGCACAGCACAGCAGCATTACCACTCCTTCTGCATTGAGGCAGTAGTAGAGCTTAGAGAGAAGATACCCGCACGCGGTGGGTTTCCTGTCCCACCAGGACCAGGCGACGTCCGAGAGCAGAATATGGCAGCAGATTGAAGACGCTGATGGACGAGCGAAGGGTATCTTTGCGCGTGGAACCTTGGCCTCGCCATTCTGGGCCGTGTTGTTTGACACGGCTCCGCCGTTTTCGTTAGGACCGATCATAAAATGCGCGGTCTCCAAGAAGCGGCAGACAAGACGCATCAGCGCCGATATCATACAGACATCCTGGTCCGATGCCACGCAGTTCTTTCCCATCCCAAGATTGAGGTTGAGTGCAATGAGCGTTATGCACTTCTTGCGGATGTTTGGGTCGGCAGCATACTCCTTGAGCTTCCGACATGTTTTCAACGACAAAGCGCAGATGCACTTTGTCGCCTTCCAAGCCGCCACCCTGCTCCATGCTACTATTGCCCGTACTGGTGCGAGTACTCGGGCCCAGACTCGCGCGATGTCATCGCCTTCTTCCAGTGGCCAAGGACAAATCAGGCTTGCAACGCTGAGAAAATGAAGTGTCAGGACCGTCCACGTTGAAGCAGTCTTCTCTACTTCGAGATGCACAGAAGTGAATACCATGCAACACAGTGCGCCGACAAAAGCCCAAAGCCAATCGCCATTCTTCCAGGTAGGTTGTAGATCTTCAATGATAGCCTCCTGTGTTTCCACAAACTCCTCGTGCAAATCATGTCTTCCACTGACAAGAGCTTGGAGTTTTGAGCGTTCGATCGTGTCGCGTATTTCGCGCTCTGTATATCCCAAGCGCAGGCTGACCGCCGAATAGGCTCGTAAAGCAGTGAATACGGCAAGGCCTGAAGGGTATATGATCAGAAGCAATGTTGTTAGAGCCATGATGAAGGATATGTTAGTGAATTTGTTCTGCGAGCGTAAAAGATTTCCGGTGTTGTGAATTATGTACTGACGAAATGTGCGGACACGTGTGCCTCGATGTGAGATAGGTGGTATGTGTGGCTCAAGAGGCAAGTGCCACGTGCAAAGCTGTAGTTTGCGGCAGGCAGCAGTGAGGCTTCAGCCTGACCAAGAATGAAACTTGTCATCGCGGCAACTTAGGTGCAAGAGTCGAAGCTGCCGTCACGAGCCATGGAACTGACGAAGACCGCCATCGTCTCGGTCGAATAATCTGGCCATGCTGATCGTGTACCAGAAACCTTGTGGACTCCAGCCGTCCTTGTGCCCACCCACCTTGCTCGTCGACCATGCCCAGCATGGTGAGCTGCAATAGCAAAGTCGTACAATAGCGACACACATACATTGAGCTCTTTACTGGTCAACCTCGCGGTCTCAGAGACAATCCAAGCCTTCATTACAGCACTGGAACTCGCCATTTGTACCAACAAGACAGCCTGGACAATGCTCACATTACTCGTGTCAAGTACTGCGACGAGCTAATTGCTGGATGCTTATCAGGCTCATCGAACAGAACGAGGATTGTGGGACTCATATTTCGAGGCTTGTCGCACTGTGGAGGAGTCAAGAGCAAAAGAAACAGCCAAGGACGCCGAAGCACTCAAGGTCTCCAAAGCAACGGCATCGACGACACAGCCGGTTTCAACAAGACCATATCATCCCGGCCGACAACCCATTACGGAGCAACCATCGCAGGTTCGCACCCAAACTTCAACTTCAGAGCCTGACGAAACCCGATAAGGTCACTTACGTGAATTCGCGCGATTTTGGTCGCATTCAGTGACACATTTAGAAAGAAAACCTTGGAGGAAGCGAATATGATCTCTACTCTGTTGATAGCAACCTTCTGCGCGATCTGGGTTTCAATTTACGGCAGATGCCAGAACAATTTCCAGAGTCGAGCCCGCGTGTGACCAGAGAAAAGTCTCCCTGCTGATCTCGCACAGTGATCGAAGGTTTTCCGGTCCCATGTCTCTCCTTGAAGGAAATGCCGCAGTAGTCCAGCCTTTTGAATGCCACCTGGTGCCCTCCCCGTGCTGCAACCTAGGCTGAAGCATCTGAGGATTTGCAGCGGATCGTGCTAAAGATCTCGTAATGTCACAGACGAGTGACTCGATAAGCACAACTCGTCTGGGTCTACTATGGGGGTTTGGCACAGCCTCGGTCGCGCACATCGGTGGCATTTACATCGCTTCCAGAGCATACGACATCTTGCTCAGGAAGCTACTGCCGCAGACAGAAGAAGACAAGCCAGCATCGAATGGAGATCCCATTGCAGCCCGGTGCAGCTTCTTTAGCGATCGCAGCTCACCTCATGCTGAGATATCCTTGCTTCGAATGCATCTATGGCTGGCGCGCCATGGATCAAAGCAGCTGGAAAAAGAACCTCTACGTCACAAGCACGATCATAATGCCGGTCGTGGCTCTCTTGGCTGGCAAGTATCTCATGCTTGCGGAAGACCATATTCCTGGGCCTGCGATCGCGTTGATGCCATTGCTACGACTGGGCAGATCTGGTCGGAATTCGAGGCGTCGATAGTAGACCGATGCACGGAGATCTCAAATGTGAGATTTCTGGAGAAGCGCACCATGTGTCGGAGGAGGGAGTCATACGGCTCAGGATGAGTCGTTACTCACATGGCGAAGACTAGCGAGCTGATGGTAGCGTCACAAACACAACTCTTCAATAGCTCTTGCGTGGGGTCCGAGTGTTCCGTCGTAGGACAGACGACCAGTGATTCTGTCCAGCTTGAAGGCCACTTGGCCATGATAGGGTTTTGCAAGCTGCGGATTCCAAAGCCACGACTCCACCAGAGTATTGGAAGTTCTACGGTACCACATCTCCCTTTGAGGGTCGTTGCGAACTGTACTTCGGCACATGTCCACTCTGCGGTTTTTGATTTCGTAGACCTAGAGACGAGAAGTATTGCCAGGGATCGGGTGCCCATGCTACCACAATAGGCAAGCTGCGGAAAGTAAAGAGGTTGGCAGAAGTCTCTCGAGCCCGTGTGATCGTACAAGCTCTTCTCTGCACGGGCGCAGGTTTCCGATGCTCTGTGTCATCTTCGCTAGAACGTCTTCCCGCTCCTCGCAAGATCTTCAGATTCCTCACAGCTCTACCCTCCAACAGAGACCAGGCATGTCTCATTACGAATGTGTTACCTTGTCACCGCGAATGCTGGAGGACCGTTACCAGCTTCCACTGTACAGCACTCGCTATGCGCCTGGCCTCCTTTGGTCAACGACCGAAGATCTAGGGTGCTTATTTCTGGCATTCCACAGTTATGGTTGCGTCAGCCGCCTTCTGATGCGGCCATGTAGCACTGAAAGTACCTTCCTGACACTTCGAGGACACTTGAACCGAGACTATGCTTGGCGGCTCCTGCAGATCGGCGCGACGATCACTCATGGCTTTCTGAGGTTCTACGTTGATTATGGCAGCGCTCACTGGATGGACTGCAACATGTATTGCGCGCGCGTTGGGGTGCCGCCAGCCACATGGCAGCAGCACCGCTTCATTGCTATCCGCATCGGCACGGTACTTGTGGGGTTTCTCGTTGTTAAGCATGCGAGCAACATTATACGGATCGTGCTCGATAAGACAGCCGAGCTTGCTGCAAGATTTGGTAGCAGGATGATTGGCTTCTTCGTCAACGCGAGGACGCAAGTTCAGGCTTGGCAACAGGAGCGCTCAACCGAAGCGGACAAGGAACGTGAGTTCAAGCAGCTCCAGCTCCAGTGGGAAGTGGACCAGCTCGAAGCGAAGCGAGATCAGCTGAGCCGAGAGATCTCTGCACTGGAGCAGAAGCAGGCAGAGTGCGTTGAGAAGCCTGATGAACAAGTGGCCGCGAAGCACTCAGAACAGAAGATCCCAGCTGTCGAGAGTCGTGTATCTCGATGCGTGGAAACTGCCTCAAGCAGCCAGGATCAGAAGCGGAAGTGTATCCCGGAGGTTGTGCCAAGACCTGAAGCTCCAGCGAGTGTAGTTAGGGCAGCACAAAGCGCGGGAGCAGTTGCCCCAGCGTCTGCCTCAGCAGATTCACAGAATAAACAGACAGGCAAATCGGTCGCCACGTCAAGCGATGTACCAGCAGCAGGAGAGATGGACTGGGAGACGACCGACGCCAAAGCCATACTAGCAGCGTCTCCAGCGGCATCGTCATCGACTGAACATGCAGAGAAACCCGCTCGCCGCAGTATGTCCACACGATCATCACCTTCCGGACAGATAGAGCTCTCGGCCGTGAAGGAGACACCGTATTCCACAGCAGCGAAAGCGCAAGCACGGAGCAAAGGTATCTCGAGCGCCGATCAGCCGGCAGCGAAGGCTCGAGTAGCAGGTCCAGAAACTACCCAGCAGGAGCGACCTGCACTCCATCCCTTCTTCGAATCTATCCTCGCTGCATCATACACTCCGGACCTTGGCAGTTACGGATCTTTCCATCCCGAAGAAGATGCGTCTCGCCAAGAGGAAGAATCTCGCAAAGAGCCAGCCTCCCGCAAGGCGGAAGAATCTCTCCGCGAAGAGAAGGCTCAACGCCAGAAGTATCTTGAATGGCAGTATGAGAGACTTTCCCAGCAACAAGATGCTCAAAGCTCGTCCAGGTTTGGAACCAGAGCTCTACGTCCCGCTCGTGGGGATACTGCCTGGCAAACCTCCGGCCCGCAAGGTAGTCACACTTCGACTGGCCGCGAAAAACTCTTTCCATACACAGAAAGCTCAGAAGAGCTTCAGCAAGCCCGCCATGAATTCCGCCAGCGGGGACGCGATCGACTCAGACAGCTAGCACGTCTTCGGCGGAGCGCACAACGGCAAGCTGCGGAAGCTCGACAGCGGGCACAAGCTCTGGCGGAGCCCTTCGATACGCAGGCTTCTTCTGCTCATCAACAGCAGTCATCCATCCCTTCTGTTCATCCGACTCATCATTCATACGATCCATCATCTTACTACTTCTCCTATGGCGACCAGCAGCCGCACCAGACTTTTCATACCAAAGCATCCGAGTCCACGGTGCATCCGTGGACTGAGCACCAATCTGCATCACCCAGTCAGCCGGTAGAGTCATATTCGCACGTGCGGTTCGTTGGACTTCGAGATCAGTACGATGATTACGACCCAGACGAATATGGTAATGTGTTGGGTCGCTGGAGCAGCAGCGGAGAAGAGGTCGTGAAGGGCCAGGGAGATGGAGAGGTATCGTGGGCGAGTTCGTACAAAGAATCTGATGAGGACGATGATGATGATGATGATGTATAGATGAGCTTCAACAAGGACATCCAAGGGAATGAGCGTACTGAGAAAGCGCTTCGATTGTGGATGCGCGTGCTGATCGTCTCATTTGAAAATAAACAGGAGCCTTGTGAAGATGTGATGCTGTTCGTAAAGCGGCGTGCGAATTCGGGCAAAAGCAGTCCGCAAGATGCTACACAGTCAGCATTAGCACAAGCACAAAATGAGACAGACTTTGGAACGGAGGGAGAAAGGTGCTGAGATCAAGTGATTCCGCCTTCTGAATGTGACGGCCATCTTAGCTAGCTGTGGCCATCTTCAGCGAGCCTTGATGCGCTCGTAGCGTCAAATCGAAGTGTCGTTAGGTCGTAAAGGCATGCGACAAGACAGCATGTTCCTGTCAGCCGTTTCATCTCTTTCTATTCCCACCCTGCGCAACGAGTCAGCCACAGTGTTCATTGACAAGTGGATGTATCAGCTCAAGCTACTCGCCTCCTCTTATTCGGTGTCTCCGTCCCCAGCTCCGATGCGCCCTCCTCTGCGCTCTGTCCCGCGGGCTGAGTCGCTGCGGGACTGGTAGCCTCACTGCTCACACTCGCGAAACTGCCCGCTCCAGACGCTGCAACATGATCTTGGTCAAGCGTGTTGTTGCCATCGCTCGGAAACATGTCAGCTCCAGTGTCGCCAGCTTCGCCAAAGTAGTCGTCCGTCCACTGAGGATTCGTCTGCTCTGCCGCAGCTTGGAAGTCGAAGTTGTCGTCGAAGTTGTTAAAGTCGCTATCGTTCACCTGGCCGTGGTGCAGATCGTCCATAATGAAGTCAGGCAGGCTGCCATTGGCGTCGTCGCCAACGAAGCTTGCGCCAGGTGAGAATTGGCCGATGCGATCTTGAATGTTCTGGATATGTTGGTTGTTGGAAGCTTGCATAGCTGTCAACGCTTCAAGCTGCTCCTTGTTCTGTTTGATGTTGTCCATGTGCTGTTGCATTGACGGCGCGTTGGGCGAGACCAGGGCGTTGTTCTCGCTCGTTGCATCACCGCCATGCTGATTGATCATGGCAAGCATATTGCTCCTTAATTGGGGGGTGAGCCCGCCAACAGCATTCGAATAGTCTCCGAGAGTGGAGAGATCGAACGCGGGCGTGCTCTCGTTGGAAGCACTCGTAGCGTTGGCGTTGTTGATGTAGCTCATGACTTGGCTGTTGTCAGGTACAGAGTTGAGGTAATTTGGCGTTGCAGCATCATCTTTGATTGCTGGGCTGCCTGTGGATGGGCCGCGATCAGGGGCGGGAATTGCACTTTGGGGACGCAGTGTGTCTGCACTGGCGCGCGAGATTTGTGGAGAGTTGCCTTCTGGTGGACTGGCTGATAGCCGGACTGAGCCGCTACTCACTCTTGAGTGACCATTGGGGGCATCGAGGAGCAATTGTGGTTTCTTGGCGTATCGTTCAATGTGCTGATCGTTTGTATCATTCAAATTGTCGTTGTACTCTTCAACAACGCCGCCTCGCTGCTGTTGCCCGTTTTGTGGCTGCTTGCCAAACATAGGCGTAGACTGGCCTTCCAGACTTGAATTGTAGAAAGTGGCTAGGAAAGTCAAGATGGCGTTGATGGAATTTTCGTGTCGGTCGTGTAGTTGCTGAAACGCGGTCGCTTGCCGATAGAAGTGCTCGTTCTGTTCCTTGAGCTGGTTGATCATTCGCGAGATCATGCTTTGCTGCGACTGTAGCTTCTTGAGCTCTTGGCGCACAGCCGCCATCTCTGTTCGGGGCATTTGAGCAAGGCTATTCGGACCGACGCTACCCACTTCACCACCCGATCGACCTTCGGGTCCTGGCGAGTATTGCCGTTCTTCGTCGCTGTCGTAGCCTTCGCCTTTGACGGTTCCGTCACGTTTCCGCTTGGCGCCTGATTTGGCGATCGGTTTCTGGATGAGCCACAGTAGATCCGGTCGATTGCGTCGAAAATAAGGATGCGAGTACATGCTGGGTGGCTTTTGACCTTTCCGTGCTGATTCCGACTGTCGTAAAGAACCGTCTGCAATGTCGACCTTCTTGTGGAAGCCGTACATGTTGAGCTGCCGCACGAAGGAGGCGTAGTTGTTGTGCTTGAAGAGTTCGGGGATGAGGGTCCGCGCAAATTCGTCTTCGTCCAGCACGATGAACGAGCGGCCATCTTCCGACCATCTGATCTTGTCGGCGTTTTCGTCCTTGTTGAGGAAGCTGAGAGCCATGTTAGCGAGCCTACTCCTCGGCACTGGTCCATATGATAGAACTACCTGCTCAGCTTCATGACAAACGGCGGAATTTGCTTCCTCTTTCCCGATGCTTCCCTCTTGGCCAACGCAACCTTTGCTTCCAGCTCCGCCTCGCTCTCTTCTTGCGCATTGCCCAACATATTACCGTTAGAACCGCCGTTCCACACGTCGAGTTGTCCGCCGCGATGCTGTGCCGTAGCCAACTGCTGATTTCTGCCCCGCCTCACCAAGTCTGTCGACTGTCCCAAGGCAAGGTTGTTGGCATATGTTTGCGACTGCGCATTGTTGAACGCAGTTGCAAACTGGTCGTTGTTGTCGTCAATGATCGGAGCTGCAAACGACTGATCGGGGTGGAAGCCGTTTGCGAAGTCAAAGTTGGTGTTAAAGTCGGCAGGGTTCTCGGGCATGGGTTGGTAGTGCACATTCTGCGGCGCCATAGGCGGCTGCTGTTGCTGCTCCAATGATGAAGCGCCTGGCGCACCGCGATTGCGCGTTGCCGCGGACTGCTGCATGGCTCTTTCGTGCCGGCGGAGACTGCGACTGCACGTGTCCAGTGGGCTAGTGCTGTTCTCTTTCTGATCGGTCTCGGGCTGTGCTGGGCGCCGAAAGTGCTGTGCAAATTACGGTGTGAATCCTGGTGGTGGAGGAGGAGGAGGAGAGAAGGGCGGAAGAAGTAAAGTCTACAAACTACGAGACGTGCAGGGCAGCCGAGTGGAGTGAGGGTGGTGCGGGCAAGTGTCTTGTCTTGTATAGGCAGACGTGTCTTTCTTGTGTGGCCCTTAGTTCTGGCGAGGAAACGACCAGCGAGTGCGCCGCCTAGTGCTGCCTCATTGTCGAGCACACCAAACGTGCCGCTGTCTCTCTCTTTCTCGGCCTTGTTGTGGCCACTGCAGAAGATGCGAAGAAGCTGTGCAGCTGCGCGGGCCTTGTTCGCGCCGAGTCTGCTTGTGTCGCATGTAACTGTTTATACCGCTCAAAGAGGTCGCGGGAACGTCGCGACGGGATCGTGCGGTCTGCGGGGTCTGCTGCTCGCGACTGACGGGAGTGTAGATATGTGTGCGTGGATGTGATATTGTATTCCCTTCGAGCTCTGACATGTGCAACAGCGCCTGTGACAAATGCGTGCACTTCGGTCGAAACTTTTTGGCCAGGGTTCACTGTGACTTCAATGCAGATTTCACTGCACTCCTCGATCTCTACCCTCCACTTCTCCATGCGAGCTGGCAAGGTTGACGATGTGATACGCCATCGCATTGGAGACACAAGACATTCGCGAACCGGGACAATCTCCGTAAACCATCACCTACCAAGAACAAAGAGACCTCTCTCATGCTCCCCAAGTCACAAAACTTTCTTCGCGAGCCACAGACTACTGCGACTGAAAAACGTCCCATCATGGCCGATGGCAGCCTTTTCATCCCTGACCTGACAGTCGTCATATGAGCGTCGCAGTGCCTCCTTTGGCGCCTTGGAGGAGAGCTCCATACTGATGACACGCACTTCCTGGCGGCACCCGTGAGCTTTCATGTCGATCTCCGCAAGGCTGCGATTGCCAAGAGTGCTATGTTTCATCAGAACATGAATTGACAGGCACACCGCAGTCTCTCTTTCCCCGTCATTCGACCATGAGTACATATCTTGACCCTCAACCGTCGGGGACAGGTCCGTCGCAAGTACATTGTAGCAACTGTGCTGGGAATCACACACCCTGATCCACGTTCAAAACGTCCGCGCATGCAGACATGACGACGAGCGCGATAGCAAGACTAGGTCCAGACCGAGGAAATGCATTGAGAAAGATGTAGACAATGACGCTGAGGACGGAGAACCACGCACACAGAACTGCGAGATAGCTCCGAACAGTCTCGGGCATCTAGGGGACCTGACACACTCACCATTAACTTAAGCTCACATACTGTATTCCTCCTGCAGCGCACTCTCAATGCTGGCCCGGGGATGTATTCCCTCGCATTTCCAGCGAGGTTTGGGGTTGATCAGCCCTTCGGCACAAGTTTCTCCGTGTGCCCCTCTGCCCACATGCAGTGCAACGATGATATCTCATGCCATTGAAACAAGCTCAAAACTGCTGACTTTCGAGTTGTTCTCACATTGAACCTTGACCATCACTCACCAGCCCTAGCACCACCTACCTAACAATACAGCAGTCACAACTACCGCAATGAAGTTCCGAGATGGTAAGTCAGCGAAAGCTCACGCCAAGCAATCAACATCACATGCAAACATGGTAACTCAATCACTATCGTCATCATCCAGGCATGTGGCTCGTAGCCCAGGACAAACGAGTCGAATACGCAGAAGAAGTCTACTCCTCGATCGCCTCCCAAAATGGCGATAAGCTCAGCCTGCTCTGCCCAACCACCCCAATCCGCTCTCGAGGCGACACACTCAATCGTCCGACCCTGACCGTCGACCTCGAAGCCGTCACAGACGGCATCATGTCCGTAGAAGTCACCCACTGGCACGGCGCCACTAACAAAGGCCCTCACTACGATCTCTTTCCCCACGGCAAACCCGCAGATCTCAACTCCTGCATCACAAAATCCTCAACCGGCACGACCCTCTCCTCAGGAAGCATCTCCGCAACGCTCTCCTCCGCCCCGCATACCTTTGACATTCGTTTCCATAGCACAGACGGCAAGCACAACTTGACATCCCTCCTCAACCGCAGCATAGCATTCGCCTACTCCCCTCCCACCGTCAGTCCTATGCAAACAGCCGACATGCGCAGCTTCAAACACTACATCCTGACCCAAACCACCCTCGGCGTAGGCGAACAAGTCTTCGGGCTAGGAGAACGCTTCGGCGCCCTAAACAAAGTCGGCCAATCCATCTCCCTCTGGAACGCAGATGGCGGAACATCCTCTGATCAAGCGTACAAGAATATATCCTTCTGGCTCTCCAACAAAGGATACGGAATCTTCATCGACCATTTAGAACGCGTGGAATTAGAAGTCGGGAGCGAGCGATCCTGTCGCGTGCAGACTTCCGTCGAGGGCCAGAGATTAAAGTGGTATATCATCTATGGTCCCTCGCCAAAGGAGATTTTGAGCAGGTATACGACGTTGACGGGGAAGCCGAATAAAGTCCCCGCGTGGAGTTTTGGGTTGTGGTTGAGTACGTCCTTTACGACGGAGTATGATGAGAAGACTGTGAATGGATTTTTGGAGGGGATGCGGGAGAGGGAGATTCCTGTGGAGGTGTTCCATTACGATTGTTTTTGGATGAAGGGGTTTCAGTGGTGTGATTTTGAGTTTTCTGAGGAGCATTTTCCGGATCCGAAGGGGCAGATTAGTCGGCTGAAGGAGTCGGGGCTGGTGAAGAAGGTCTGTGTGTGGATTAATTCGTACTTGGGACAGGCTTCGCCGGTGTTCAAAGAGGCTGCCGAGAAGGGATATCTGCTGAAGCGGAAGAATGGAGATGTCTGGCAGTGGGACTTGTGGCAGGCGGGGGTGGGTATCGTGGACTTTACGAATCCAGAGGCGTGCAAGTGGTTTGTAGGATGCTTGAAAAAGCTGTTCGACACTGGTGTCGATTCTATCAAGACAGACTTTGGCGAGAGGATTCCGACTCAAGATGTGCAATGGTTTGACTCTTCTGTGGACCCAGCTAGGATGCACAATTACTACTCTTTCATGTTTAACAAGCTGGTCTTCGAGGCGCTCCAGGATCGATATGGCAAGGACGAAGCTGTGCTGTTTGCTCGATCTGCTTGTGCTGGTACGCAGCGATTTCCGCTGCAATGGGGCGGCGATTGCGAGAGTACGTTTGAAGCCATGGCAGAGTCGCTGAGAGGTGGGATATCGCTGGGGTTGTGCGGCTACTCTTTCTGGTCAGTCGACATTGGTGGATTCGAAGGCTATCCCGATGCCACGATCTACAAGCGCTGGGTGCAGTTTGGCCTGCTATGCTCGCATTCCAGGCTGCACGGCAGTAATTCGTACCGTGTACCTTGGCTGATCGACAATGATGAGAAAGGTGATCAAGGCTGCTCCGCTGTGCTGAAGAAGTTCACTCAACTGAAGTGCCGCCTGATGCCATATTTGTACAGTCAGTCAATGGGAGCAATACAGCATGGATGGCCGGTGAGTGTGCGAGCCATGGCATTGGAGTTCCCAACGGATCGCACAGCTTGGACTTGTGACCAGCAGTTCATGTTAGGTAGATCTCTCCTCGTTGCTCCAGTCTTTGACGAGAATGGAGATGTCGAGTTCTACTTGCCTCCCGGGAATTGGACAAGCTTTTGGGACGATCGTGTCCTGAAAGGACCACAGTGGGCCAAAGAAAGCCATGGTTGCGACACACTGCCGATTTACGTGCGGCAGGGCAGCATATTGGTGCTCGGGAAAGCGAACGAGACGCGCACAGTCTATGACTGGACAGATCCAGGACAGCATGAGGTCAGACTGTATGAGCCTGACAGCGAGACCAACTTCTCCATGTATGACGCCGAAGGCAAGCTTGTGGCACATCTGGGAGTTCAGCAGGAGCATGGCATTTGGAAAGTGAAGGGAGCCGGTGTCGATCTGTCGGTTCGTCGTCAAAGCAGAGATCAGAATTATTGAGCCTTGACGAGGCGGCAGAGGATGACTGTACATCGATCATTAGCAGGCTGAGCTGCAGGGCTGTAGTGGGTTTCGTCTCCAAAATTGTTGTGAAGACATAGTCCCGTGTGTCGATACAGAATGGGTAAGCAGAGCGCCATGTGCTTGCGAAAAGGGACCATCGAGCAGTATTTTTGTAAGGCTCGCTCCTGCTCATTGACCAAACAGGCAGGCGCTTCCTCGAGACTTCGCTGATCTCTTCAAATCATTGTTGTAAACGCGAAGTACGAAGTACGGGCGGCATCGCGTCTTGTGGTACTTCATGTGTGATGAGCGAGGCATGAGGAGGTTGCAAACGCGCCGCTCTGTGTAAGGCCACTTTCACGCTTCGTGCCACTTGAGATGCAGCCAATAGCTGTTCTCCGTCAAAGGCCGCAGTCG
Organism: Septoria linicola; assembly: GCA_024114885.1. Taxonomy (NCBI): domain Eukaryota; kingdom Fungi; phylum Ascomycota; class Dothideomycetes; order Mycosphaerellales; family Mycosphaerellaceae; genus Septoria; species Septoria linicola. The sequence goes on from CP099420.1 coordinate 3,595,312, forward strand.
TGCTATGCTATTTGGCTAAATGCAGCTGCCGTCGTGTGTCTGCCGTGACGGCGATGCCGCTGGCGCATTCGCATTCATCATTTCAGCTGTGCTGGGGCTGTAGTGAGAGTCTAGACCTGTCCGGCATCGGGCATCTCCAGAACAGGATGAATCGGGTTTGTAGCTTCATTGCTTGTCGTACGCCAAAGAGTGTTTGGCGTCGGTTCTTTGTGATGGGCGTTCGCCGATGTCATACCTTACCAGTTTTGAGAGAACTCAATCGTCTGTGATCGTGGGTTTGTATGGTTAAGCTGCAGGAAGGTCGAGCGCAGGTGTGGCGCATACGACACTGGTCGCGCCTTCTTCACACACGAGTTGTCCGGAAGGGTGTCCGCAAATCTACCCCCTCGTCCTTAGTTAGCTAATTCATCATGAGCGTGCGTCGACACATTTTGCCACACCCACCGGCTACAGTGGTGTCCGAACGTACACCGCAATCGAGGAGCATGATTGGGACGTGGACTGCATGACGAGATTAGAAAGATCACCTTACATGCACAGAAATAGTGCTCACCCTGGTATATGTGCTCGCGTGAAACAGCCACGCGCATCTCCTAGGTCTCACAGAGGTCGATCACAAGCGCAGAGAGCTTGACTCTGGGCCAGCGGACCCTCGGCCTGCGGCGTCTCTACGGTGAGGCTCGCTTGCCGGATGGCATTGAGGTGTCGATTGTCAAGAAGGTTAAGCTCGTTCACTGCTCCGCGTCCACACAACCAGGCTCAATGGCCAGGGCTCACGATCGCTGGAGAGAGATACCGACAGACCATGAACTAGTCAGGCACGAATGCCAGGTACCGAGCGCGCTGGACTGATATCGCGAGCCAACTTTCGACCAAAGTCACCAACTTCTGTCGATCATGCCGCTTAAGGAGATATCAGTGGCGAATCTCACTGCCACAGTGAGGCGTTCCCGTGGCGCAGCATCAAAATCCATAGCACATTTTGACAATGCGTGCCTCCAGTAATCACAGCTATGCAAGGCTAGCACACGTGGATTGCGCCATTGAACCAATGGGCTGTCGAACGTGGTGGTCAAGAGGAGTGCCTTGGCGCGGGAAGGAGACAAGCATGCCATAGCTAACGGGACCGTGCATCACCGGGCACGCCGACAGGCTTCTTTTGATCCGGAGGCAGTCCCATTGATCAGACTTCTTCATGCTAGGCCATCTGTAAGTCATGAAGACACGCCAGAAGACGTATGCCTCAGTGCGAGACATTCATATGTCCTCGATCTTTCCTCAGGCGTGGCAGCCTTACCTTTGGCCACATGGATTTGCCTACGCTCTCATGCACTTGCTTTCCTATGGACGTTGTTACGCTACCAACATAGTCTAATGAGCACAGCGTACACATCACGATTTCTTAACGGCCTCCTTCTACCGGAACACATCAAGGTCCATTGAGCACGTGTCAGACTTCCCAGATACTTGTAGCTCATGTTGAAAGCTTCTCCAGACCATCTGGATGGCCTCAAACTCGTCTTCGAGTGGACGATCTCCGGCCGCTGGAAACAATGTCGTGCTGCCATACCGTATGCACGTCTCGCAGAGATATCTTGATCTGACGAGGCAGAAGCTGGACCTCACACGACTGCCTCGTGAGCCTCGAAGTCGTCAGCCTGCACGCTGGAGTCTTGGTATCGGCAAGGCTGAGCTGGAGCCTCTTGTGGACCATTGGATGGAAGAGTACGACTGGCGGGCCCAGGAGGTGAGAATTACTCTGGCATGGCGAAATGTTCCCTGCTAATCTCTTGCAGACTCACTACAACAACACGCTTCCACAATATCGAGTAGTTGTACAAGGTACACGGCTACATTACGTTCACAAGCGATCCGCGTCACCCAACGCAATACCGCTTGTCTTCGTCCATGGCTTTCCTGAGAGCTTCATCGGAGTGGCACAAATGATTGATGGTCTCACCGATCCTCAAACGTCACCCCCGGAAGGCAGTAATCACGTGCCCGCGTTCCACGTTGTGGTTCCCAGCATACCAGGCTTCGGCTTCAGCGACATGGTTGCCGAAGAGGGGAACAACATTGCATCGACAGCAGAACTCTTTGACGCATTAATGAAGTCTCTCGGGTATTCAAAGTACATCGCTACTGGAAGCGGCTGGTATGTCACAGCGCGTCGATCCCGAGAATCACCTCATCCTTGAGCTGCCACAAGAGACAACACACTAACCATATGACAGGGGCTTCAACATCTGCCGTTTGATGGCGTTGACGCATAGTGAGAGCTGCATCGCTATACACACAGCCAATCCCGATCTGCCCGATCCTAGGTCAGTGCCCATCTCCGATAGCTGTCTTCAAGTGCTAACATAGGACTCAATCAGGACCAGCTACGGCTACTCGCAACAGCCGATGTCGATGCCCCCATCGCCCACTGCGCAAGGCATGTCGCCTCCACTCACGCCCGGCTCACAATCGCCATGCCTCGATAGACCGCAGACACTATCATACGCACTTTGCGATTCTCCCACGGGTCTATTAGCACACATTGTGGACGCAATAAGTCCGTCCTTGCAGAATTCAGAAAGCCTGCCTGCCACGAATGCTGCAAGTCTACTGCAGAATGCGTGGACGCCCACGACGTTGTTGGACTGGACCATGCTATACTGGTTGCCCGGTCCGGAAGTTGCCCTTCGATGGCTCAGTAACTCGATTCCTATGATACCCAAACTCTGGCGTTCTCACAGCCCAGTACCTCTGGCGATCTCGCACTTCGCGGATCAGGCTTCGCCGCAACCTGGAACACAATGGGCAGAAAGCTATTTTCGTGTTGCAATGATTCGAAGGCGGTCTGGTCGCGTGCGTTTTCCTGCTTGGGAACGGCCGGTAGACATGATGGCCGACATTCGAGAACTGGCTGGCATGATGGCACCGATCTTTTTTGGCAACTTCTCGTCATCTCTTCCAGGCAGCATGGGACCGCCGCCACCTATTGTACCTTCTAATATGGGCCCTCCTCCTGGTAGAGGATACTGATCAATATATGTACCGATCACCATACCCAACGCTAAATGTACACATATATCCACACTGAACAACACGGCATAATTTGAATTCACCTTCTCACACGTCGTTCACTTTCTACTCACGCAGGCACTGTATCGACAACATCTATCAATATGAACAGACTGTGTTCAGTCTGCATAACATGGCCAATCAGAGCCAGCTGATTCTTGCCTTGGCGCATGCAAGTGAATGGCCAGAATCTGGAGGCGCAGCCCGTGAAAACCGTGGCAGCCACACGACCCACGTCACTTGGCAGCTGCGCAAACAAAATTTAGAACATGCTAATTTATTGACACCGCTCAACACCGTTTCATTGATTGACCTTCAATCGAAACGACCTACGCAGACCAGTGACTGCTACACGAAGAATTCGATACCTTCAAAAATCGAAGACATCTCCTGCGTCACAATTGCTGCCACCGCGCGTGACGAGTTGGCGACCCCTCCACAGCGGATTGCGAACCTGATGTCAGACTCCAATTGAAGAGTCTGTCACAACCTCGAGCTTCCGTGAGATCTCCACGTTCCATGCGTCCAGAAGATCTTCTACGAGCCCTCTCCAAGCCTCAGAAGTGAGTGGTAGCAAGAAGGTGCCCGGCAGAAATTGGAAACAGTGACTAAATTGGGAACAGGCCCAGATAACACGAGCTACTTGCTGCACCGAGACATACGATCACGACCATCGACCACCGCCTACTGACCGAACACCACCCGATACTTCCGCCGGGTATCGGAGACACATTCACCACGACCGCAGCATAGTCGGCACCATTCCAACCCGCAAGAGCTCCTTTATTCCCCTCTGCGCGAGACCTCCTTAACGTCGACCACGGTCGTCTAACCCCATTCACCACCGCTTGTTGCTGGCGTAAGCCAGCCTCCATTTCAGACAGAAGGGTGTGGGCCTTCTCTCCTCCGTCGAACTTGAGACATTCGCCGAGGCAGCAGAGTGTGCTATCACGATCAGGACACTTCGACTTCGAACCGACAACCAGCTTCCCGCATAACCGCCACCAGAGCAAGGTTTGGAAATGGTGAACATTGCCATTCCTCCAGACTATACCAATTCTCCTTCTTCGTTGAGTGGGACTCCACAATGGACAATCAATCGAGATATCACTGCTGGCGATCTCGATTCCAGCAATGCATTTGAAGGGCCAGAGAAGCTGCTAGAAGTATGGTTTACTGAGTCGGACAAGACGCTGCCGGCGTCTGCTGCGCCAGACGGCCTCAAGGCTGTGTCGCAGGACACATGGAAGGAGATGCTTGACCTTGTCAACTGCAAGGTCTTATCAGTCATCGAATCAGGCAATGTTGACGCCTACTTGCTATCTGAATCCAGCATGTTTGTCTTCCCACACAAGCTCGTACTGAAGACGTGTGGCACTACTACACTTCTACGTGGACTGCCACGCATGTTGGAGATTGCGGCTCTCGAAGCGGGATTCCCACATGTCAAGGCGAGCCTGCCCGAAAGCACTACTGCAGCTGCGAAGCCACACCGTGTCTTTTACAGTCGCAAGAACTTCTTGTTCCCGGATCAGCAAAAGGGTCCACATCGCAGCTGGCGTGATGAGGTGCGCTATCTCGACAAGATGTTCATGGGAGGGAGTGCATACATGATTGGCAAAATGAATGGCGAGCATTGGTACTTGTATATTACTGGACCAGGCACTGAGTTGACTCCGCCGTCTACGCCAGAAGGAGAGTCGTTCCAGACTCCGACCCAGCAGATGATGCTGCCAGAGAAAGGCAGACACATGCCAGAGAACGAGGTGGGCGATGAGACTTTGGAGATTCTCATGACCGACTTGGAAGAGCAGAACGCCCGCAAGTTCTACCTCGAGGATGCAAGCATCATTGCGCAGGACAATGCACGCTGCTCGCATTTGGCACGCAAAGATGCCATTGCTCATCTGGGAGTCATCCAGGAGCACAACAACTCCGACCCAAGCATTTCTGGCAACACATTGGTCACTGGCAGCGACGACGCTAGCTTTGATGTCTTTGCTCAGACTTCGAAGGAAAACGCGGAGTTGAGCTCTGAATTGGACGAGGAGCCGCTCTCTCTTGGCGAGGAACTCAGCACTGAAGGCCACACTCTGGGGACGGTCGTCACTGAAGCCTGCGGTCTGGCAGACGTCTACCCTGCATCGAAGTACCCCGACGCGCGCATCGACTCGTACCTCTTCACTCCATGCGGCTACTCTGCCAACGGAGTGGTGCCAATCCCTGGCGACGCCGAGAACACCCATTACTGGACAGTTCACGTCACACCTGAGCCGCAATGCTCCTACGCCAGTTTCGAAACCAACGTGCCAACTCGCCAGACTGGTCGTACCACGGTCGACGTTGTGCAGCAGGTTGTTGGCATTTTCAAGCCCGGTCGCTTCAGCGTCACTTTGTTCGAGGCCAAGGAGACCTACGAGAATGGCAATGCGAAGAATGACAGGCAGATGGATCGTATCAAGGGATACAGGCGTATTGATCGCGTTGTGCACGATCTTGAAGGTTACGAGCTCGTCTTTAGGTATTTCGAGCGTGATGACTGGAAAGGTGGTGCGCCTCGCTTGGGAGAGCGCAGCCCATAAGCATCAATGCTGCAGGTATTACGGCTGGTTGGAGAAGTAGTATTTGAGTTTTGTTCGGGAGTTTATGCATTGAGCGTATGACAATGGTTGCCTGCGAGAATTGCTGCTTTTCCGAAACCACTTGATGAAGCTGACCCCACACCATAGTAACAATCCTCCTCACAACCAAGATAAGCCTACCGCTTCACATCACTGCCACTCTCATCATCCCCATCATACCCCTCATAATGCGCATCAAACCAGCTCTCTTGTCTCCTCACGCCTATCCACCGCGGCCTACACCACGGCTTCATCACCGGATCACCATAATCGTCTAGCCTTCCTGTTAGAACTCCTGTGCGGCGAGGCGGTGTAACTTCTCCGCCGCGACAGCGTATGCGGTGTTGGCAGTCGCAGAGGTCGTAGTGGCCTTCGCCTGTGGTGCCAGCGTGGCGTTCGGCTTGGGTGAAGGTAATGGAGGATGTGTGTGTTGGGGCTGGTTTCGATGGGTGGGAGGAGGACATTTTTTGATATGTTGAGAGAGGAAAGGGGAGTTCTTGTTGGGAATTTTGGGCGAGGAGATGGGATTAAGTATGTTTGTGAGGCAGGTCATTGATGTTCGGGAATGATGGTTAGGAGATGATGATTAGATTGAGAAGGTGTGGTGAAGGGTCGGAGAATGCAGTGCATGAGGCTAGGAGAAGACGGTATGCCATACACTTGATACGGGAGACAGGGTCTCAATGTGGCCAACATCATGCATGCCTATTCAGCCGAATGCTAGCTGACGATGCACTTAGGACTCGACGAACGTATCGCCTTTCCATGCCGCCCCACAGGAAAGAATTGGCTCGCTTGTCCCACGTTACTTGAGAGTCGTTCCTACTTTTCCATGATCTATACCGAAACTACGAATTGCTTCCCCTTTCAAGATCTGCAGCCGCGCACACTGGCAAGAGCCACAGACCAAGATACCACATCTTCATTTCGCGCTGCGCTACCTCGTCCCAATGCTCCCAATCAACATAATCCACCAGGCCGCAACACGGGCAAAGCGTCTCACACCAAGAATGCCACCAGATCTCCTCACCCTCCTCACACCCAACTGGACCAACATCTCCCAACACATCTGGACACTCACATGCACCCTCACCCTCAAACTCTCTATACTCGCCTTCTACACCCTCTTCGACCTCTGCATAGCACTCACAACCAGCCACATCCTCGCTATGCTCATGGACTGCGAACACTATCCATGTCGAACATCTCCTATTCTGGCTGCAGGCGCTGTGGTTGTGGTTGCGTTGTTTACAGTGATCATGGCGGGGTTGATTGGGCAGGAGAAGGCGTTGTGGTATGTGCAGTGTGGGACGTCGGTGGGTGTTGTTGATGTTGTTAGTGGTGGGCGGTTGTTGGGGTGAAAAGGGTTGAAGGGGATTGGTGCTTGGTGGAAGTAAGTGGTGGAGAGTGAGGATTCGTGAAAAGAGGGTCTTTGGAATTGCCATGGCGCACGCAGGATGTGTCTCTCTTGACCGGCCTTTCGAGGCTATGATTCGCTTTTCCGGATTTATCTGGCATTGAACGAGGTCACGAAGTCAGTTTCTGTTCGAGATATACCACATTGTCACGCGGCCAAGGCTCAGCAAGGAGAGTCAGCACAGATAGCAGATAGCTGAGATGGAACCGTACAAGCCGCAAAGTCTTTGGAATTCATGAATCATGGGAACATATCTACACTGCTCTAATGGGGTATCTCTGCGCGATAAAACACTTTTCCGCTCCTCAAAGCAAGCTGACTTCATCAAGTCATGTCATTAATGTACTCCTCCGATACTGGCAGTTTTTATCACGATGCCGTGCCTGTTCATTCACGCGTGCCGCAGCATAGACTGGGTCCAGTCAAGCTTGTCGGACTGAGCAGCTTAATTGCGTGGGTTGGTTGATGCAGGACGAGCACCTTTGGCGGCTTGCTGCTGTGGGTGACCATGAGGATATGCTGGCATTGAGGGTACACTGGAGGTCGGTCTTGAAGAGCCACCGACATTCGGCAGACCATGCGGTTGTGGTGACTTTATAGGCAGCTTGAGCACGAGCTTACCTGGAGCGGGTGTCGCTTGAGCAGACCCGCTCTTAGCTGGCCGACCCAGTGGAGCTGTCGAGGGTGGTGCTCTCGGAGGCGGCATAGCAGCCTGACTACCTGACAGACCGGCTGCAGCGTTGGCTGATTGCTTGCCCATTTGCCGCATGTTTCGACTGTGGGCAAGTTCTTCTTCAACCTCGCGACGCTCCTGCTCGTCCAAAGGTGCATCGGCGGCATCCTCCTGCAAAGTCTCGATCGTCGTCAATTTGCGAATTTGAGGTCCGGTATAGCGGTCTCCGTCACGGATCTGCTTCTTAAGAATCTTGTGCAGAACAGCCTCATCCTTTCCTAGCCACTGGTTGAGATCCTCTTGCAGCGTCTCTTTCGGCTCGTATAGCCAATCTCCAGCTTTGCCCAAAGCAATTCGACGAGGGTTCTTCTTGTCGACAACGCGTTGTGTCAAGGATGTCTTGAACATCTGCTTGTCGTAGATGTTGTCCTCGAAGGTGCCGCCAATCACAAGCCGATACACGAAGACCGGCTTCTGCTGGCCAATACGATAGGCACGACCGACAGCCTGCTCCTCGTGCGAGGGATTGAAGCCGAAGTCCAAGATCACGACACGATTGGCGCCTTGAATGTTCAGGCCAACGCCAGCTTTTGTAGACATGAGCATAATCTTCGTCTTGCCTGAGTGAAAAGCTTCGATGATTGGTTGACGCTTTGGTATGGGCACATTTCCATCGATACGTCCGCACCGTAGGCCCTTCATTCTGAGCATCTCCTCGATATAATTGAGCGTGGGGAGGCTCCCAGAGAAGACCAGGACTTTGTCGTCGCAAGCGTCGGCAAGACGGAGAATCACGCAGAGCATCTCCATCTTCTTAGAATGGTCTGGGCGAAGTTCGTCATCAATACCGGAGATCATGTCTTGCTTAATTTCCTCCGAAAACGCGAGCGATTGTATCGCTTCGTCCATGTCAGGAAGTTGATCGGGATCGATGTCATTTTCAGCTGGCGGAGTCTTGGTGCCGCTATCACTAACAGATGGCGTGGACTCTCGTCTCTGCTTCTGGGACTTTGCGCCAGATTTAGCCTTGGGTGGCTCGAGAAGCTTGCGCTTGAACGCGAGTGGGTGATTCATGAGAAGTGTCAGAGCGGCCAACCACGCAAAGATCCTTGTCTGGCTGACAGTGCCATTAAGATTGCTTTCGTCTTTGCTCAGCGCCTTGAGATACTTCTTGTACACAACGCGCTGCATGTTTGTCAGCGGCATCATGATCACAAATTCGAGCTTCGGCTTTAGGGATCCACGCAAGACATAAATGTCCGCACGATCAACTTTGGGCTCGATCTGGTTCCGTAGCACAGCAAGCTTCTTTAGCATTCTCCGCACTTCATATGCCGTGCTGTCGGAGCGATTCCCTTGCGCAATCGGGTTCGAATACTGCTGATTGAACCACTTTTTCTCGCCAAGGTAATCAGGTGCAGCGAAAGACACCAAAGAGTAGATCTCGTCGACATCGTTACTCATTGGTGTGCCAGTGAGACCAATCCTGCTTTCGGTACGAAGCTTCTTCGCTGCCTGTGTCACCTTTGCATTTGAGTTCTTGAGCATGTGAACCTCGTCGGCGACAACGATCTCCGGGCCTTCAATCAAGTACCTATCCAGCTGTGCGCCGAGATCGGCTAACGCGTCTTCTTTGACATCTCTCCAGTTGACATACTTTTGGAAGAGGGCGTAGGTCATGAAGAGCACACCTCCAAGCCTGTACCAATCTTTGAGCACCTCGACGACTTCGTAAGGCTTCCGACCGCTCTCGATTGCGGCTATGTTGGTAAAGACATGAGAGGCCCACTTATCAATTTCACGACGCCAATTCTGTACGAGTGCAGCTGGCAAAATGATGAGCATACGCAGCTGCCTCTCGTGAATGTCATCGGGTCGTAAATGATCAGGAACCTGTTGGTAGACGCCGGGGTTTGTGGACTGTGCAGCTTCGTTGAGCGCAACCAAAGTGGCAATGGTCTGCACGGTCTTTCCAAGCCCCATGGTGTGAGCGAGAATGCAGCCTTGGCCACCATCGTCACCATCCGCAGTGATCTCGCGCCACATGAACTGGATGCCTCGGATCTGGTGATCCTTCAGGCTATTCGCAATCTTTCTGTCAATGCAAATGTACTCCTCGCCGTCATCCTTAGAGGCCAGCGGATTGATCACAACTGTCGACTTGCTAGGATCTGACTGAATCATGGCTTGTAGCTCCTGTGAATTGGAACCTGCATTCTGCAGTTCTTTGAAGCGTTGTTGGCGATGGTATGCTGCAGCTTGCGACTGTTCTGCATTGGCTCCCAGCTTGATCTGCTTCATCTTCCTCTTCTTCGGACTTCCCGCGGGAGGTTCACCCTCTTCGTCGGACGAGAGGGCGATCACCACGGAGCCGCTCTGCTTCGCGCTTGAATCTGGAGGTGAAGATCCCATGCTGCGCTCAGGCCGTGTCCATAATTTGGGCTTGTTGAGGTAGGTTTCCAGCAGGCTGCAGAAGATTGCGATCTGCTCACCGCCATCTTCCAGACTCGCTTCCCAAGGGATGCCGCTGCTGTCGTCCTCAAGATAGTGCTGAGGTTTACAGAACTTCCAGGCTAGAAAAAGCTTTGTTGAGGTCACGATTGCGTCGTCTCGGTCCTCCCCAGAGTAATTCTTCTGCAGTGCTTGTAATTCTTTACGCACCTCCTTCGCAAACTTCGGCCGCCAAACAGCCTTGAACTTCTGGTGTATCGCAGTGCGTTTCTCGGGACCTGCCTCGGCGAGGAGCTTGATCAGGACCCGCATCCTGTCCAGTCGTTCAACGAGTTCATCAAGATCCCAAGAAGCCACCTCTCGTGCAGTGTCGTTCTCTGGGTTAGAGCTATACCAAACTTTCTTTTTAAGATTTGACTTCTCTTTCTTCACTGGCTTCGCTTTGGCTGGAGTCGAGTCCGATGATATTTCGATGGGCTCCTCACAGTTGTTGATACCATTTCGAAGTCTCGACGGGGTGCCGATTTTCAGCTTGGTCACCTTCCTGGCGGTCTTGATGAATCCACCAGGACTGATGAGTGGCTCAGAGTCTGACGCATCTTCGTCGTCGCTATGCTGCGGTGCGCTGCGTCGGCTCCTGCCCGATGGCGTCTCTTTACTCGGGGATGATAAGTCGGGCTCGAAGTCAGAATGATCAGATTCCGGCAGAAGCGGCATGACGTCCTGCTCTTCGTCGGTATACTCGGGCAGGCCTGTTGTTGCTGACCCTGCATCATTGAGGGAGCCCATGTCCTCGTGCTCCGACATCTCATCGCATGCGTCCTCGTGCTCAGCTTGGCCAAGGTCTTGAGATTGCGGCTCCAGGTCACCATGCGCAGAGTGAAAGTCATCATCCTCTCCGACGTCCTCCATGGTGACGTCGCGCTCGACGGAGAAGCGGTCCTGAGCATCAGTATGCAGATGCTGTGAGCCAACATTGGCCGATGTCTGCCCAGAGTGTGTGCGATGACCATGACGCACGACGTGGTGAGGCTCCTTCTTTCTCTGCCACACTTCGATCTGCCAAAGTTGTTCTTCGATGTCCTCGACGGTAGCGTCCATAGTTCTGCACTGCTCAATGATTTGCTTATCGCTACGCCATTGCTCACGATGCATCTCTTTCCGGAACTTCTGCACGCGCTGCTCAAGTCGATTGATCAGGTCCTGCGCGCCAACGATCAAACCATCGCGCAGTGTACGGCTCTGGCGAGTATTCCTCCACACAGTCCACGCCCGCTTCTCTTCTCTCTGCGGCAAGACCTTCGCCCTCCACTCCGATCGCATGTCCTCTAGAGCAGCATCGATGACGGCGTCAAGGGAGCGCTCTTTCTCGTTACCATCTTCTTCTGCGTCTTCGACTTCATCGGCATCGATCTCTTGCTCGAGAGTTGCCAGAGAACCTTCATACTCTGATTGGAGATAAGCTGGAAGCACTTCGTCGCCAGCGGTTGACTTGTGCTTGGTGGCAAGGAAGTCCCATTCACCGGTGTTCGAGCCTTCAGGCAGACCTTCGAGATTCATGTTATCGTAGTCGAAGCCGGACTCCAGATAGGCAACATTCTCTCGCTTCGCGATACAGCCTGGACCTTGATCGGACATCTGAAACACCAAAGCTGACTGAGCCTTGCTCCCAATGAGCAGCTTCTCATCATAGGGAAGCACTGCGATGGCGTCTCGTCCGTAGCGTGATATCTCTCTGACAGAGTCACTCTGCGATTCTGCAGCATCTAGATGGAGAAAGTGATGTAATCGCTTGTACACAAAGCTTGCCTCTCCTGCAAGTGTGTCTGGAGCTTGAAATTGAAAGTTCGTGTCTTCGAGCTCCAAGTCGGATCCATCATCAGGAATCATGGTCGACTCATCGGCTTCAGGTGTGTCAAGTTGTGAAGCTGGGTTACGAGTTATGTCCTTCGCTAGCTTTGAGCCTCGCAGCTCTTGCCCAAGCTTGGTGTCACCAAAGAAGATCTTGTCCACCGGAAGCTTTGCATCGTTGAAGAACGTGGCAGGCGGTGCCGGTGCTTGCAACTGGGGGAGAAGGTTCAGCTTGCGACGCTTGCGGCCGCTGATGTCTTGTACTTCAGTCTCTCCAGCACGCTTCGCATTAGAATTGTCCAAAACTGGTACGGGTGAAGGTTGTTCTTGCTCCGCACCAGCCACAGCTGCAGGGGTTGCTGCCACTGACAAAGGTGTTCGAGGAGCTGGAATTTCAGTGTTGCTGGCGTATGCTGCCGAAATCGCCTTCAGTCGTCGAATACAGTGTATCACGGCACTTCGCTGCCCGAGTGATGTGATGCCGCAGTCATCTCGAAGGAAGCCTGGATCGACCGCATCGAACAGCACTGCTCCGCAAACGTCGTTGTTCTCAAGATTCTGGGCGAATAGTTCCATGTCAGGCAATCGGCCGTTCGGCATGTCATCAACGAATGACACGGCATCGTTGCGGAAGAATTGAGCGACTTCCAGTGCCGTCCACTTCCACGGATCGGACGTCATGATGTCCTATGTGTGGTATGTCGCAAATCTTGGTGTGCAGAGGTTGATGTCGTTGGTCAGAATACTCGGCCAAGATTAATGATTATCGTAAGCAGAGGCAATAAAGCGTGCTAGCTGCCGTGCCGAGTTGGTACTGACGCGGTTCTCGCGCGTGAATTGTGAGGTAGTGACGGCCAGCGTCAGGCGGACAATAACGCGACAGTACCCTATTGTCCGCGTGTTCGGACGAGATCGCGAAGCCGGGTGAAGGCGAAGTTCTGTTGCCTTCACACGGCAGGCGAGGCAGTAGCGATGTATTGATAGTGGAGCGAAGCAGATCAGTGATGCTTACGGGAAGTGACACCCTCAGTTGTCGGAAGTGAGAGCTACAGCTCCTCGTCAGCAGATCCGAAAAGCCAGCGTGCTTATGTGAAGCAGGCGTCGAATCTGAGTGTGAAGCGCGAGCAGGGCGCCAACAGCTGTGCCGCAGTGAAGCAGATCGCCTGCAGTGTGAATCGTCAGGCAGGCAGCCTGTTCCTGCGACAGATGGTCGCACCCTCTTACAATAGTGACCTTCTGTAGTGTTTTCCACTCTCTGTTATGAAATCCGAAAGCGCTTCAGCCCACTTAGACTCTCTTCATCAACAGACCGTGAAGCGCTCGTTGCCCGGCCCTCAATATTGGCGGGGCGCTAGCAGTTCCCACTCGTCGCTCTGTCATGTTATGAGCAGAGTAACAGTATGCAGCGGTAGCTCAACAGTCGTCAACAAAGTCGAGCAAGGAACGCGTCGTGGGTCGTGGCCAGCGGAGTGCTGTGCAGTCGGGCTGCGATATGGGGAAGAATCGTGCTCGACGACTGTGGCGGTGGGAATCAGACTGCCAACAACTTCGCAGCTGTCGCCCAGCGACCGGTGTGCCGGTGTTGTGAGCAGCACCAAGAGGCCAGACAGCAAGCCAAATGTGCTTGGTGCAGCACTTCAACGCGTGCGTGAAGTCAAAGTCGTGAAGTTCGCCGGGAAATGTCGTGCCTGCCGATCATCGGCAGAAGGACCCACCAAGATGACTTTCTCCAAACGACACTTGCTCCTTCTTGATGACAGACACATACCACCAAGATGTCGACCAATATGTATCCAGAGTACCCACCAGAGCTCAATGAAGAACAAAAGTCATATCTCTTGAACAATCTCAAGGATTGGTCAATTGCCCACGGTCTGGCAGTAAGAGTAGCACCAGCATATGTGCCAGCAGAACAGGACCCAGCAGGAGCATTGGCAACGACAGCACCAGTGACATTGTTCCCAAGCCTGTTCCCGAAGGTCTGCTTTGAGCAGGCCAAGTCAGTAGCCAGAGCATACAATGAGCTCTACTCTGCCATCGCCAGCGATGAGGACTGGTTGACTGGCATAGTTGAAGAGTAGGTACTCTCCGTAAGTTCTGCGTGCTTTCGTCTCAGTTCAGGGCTCACATGTTGAGAGCTTATGTGTTCACTTGCACGCATATGGTCGACCTGAACCCTCACATGTTCCTCACTTTTTTTGTCATTTTGATCGCGAGGACTTTTGAGCTGACAAATGCACGTAGACTAGTCGAGATAGACGATTTCATGGCTGGTCTATGGAAGGTGCATCAAGCCGTGAAGGCTGAGGGACATACTCAGGTATGCCGCATTCTATGTCCTATGTGCTTTTCAATCTGATGTTCGTCTAGCCACTGGCTCTTGGTCTGTTCCGATCAGATTACATGGTCCATGTCGACCAAGGGACCACGTCTCAGCCCACTGTCAAGCAAGTCGAGTTCAATACCATCGCTTCCTCCTTCGGCGGCCTGTCAAGTCAGGTCTCTGCTCTGCATCGCCACTTGCAGACCATCGATGCATACCCTGAAGAGCTTCCAAGTCTTATCAATGACTCCGCCCTTCCACCTAGCACTTCTGTCCCCTCCTTGGCAAGAGGAATGGCTGAAGCTCACAAAGCATATGGTGCTGCCTCGACCGGCCTACCTACGTGTGTCATCTTCCTCGTGCAGGATCCCGAGCGCAACGTTTTCGACCAGAGACACCTGGAATATGCTCTCAATGAGAACCACGGTGTTCGCACTTTCCGCCTCCCATTCGGACGAGTACTTAATGACACGAAAGTCGACGACAATCGCAAGCTGATCTACACGCCACCTCAGACCCCGAAGAAGCAGTACGAGGTCACCGTGGTATATTTCCGAGCAGGCTACTCTCCGGATGAGTACACTACCGATGCTCATTGGTCCGCTCGTCTTCACATCGAGCGTAGTGCAGCTATCAAATGTCCGACAGTCCTCACGCAGCTTGCAGGTACCAAGAAAGTCCAACAAGTGCTAGCCACACCTCACTCTCCTCACCTTGCCCGCTTCCTGCCAGATAAAGCGCAAGCAGCGGAAGTTCTCAAGACATTTGCCCCCATATATCCTCTCGACAAGTCAGAAGCTGGCAACGAAGCCCGTAAACTGGCTCAAGATCCAGAACGCGCCAGCCGATATGTCTTGAAGCCACAACGAGAAGGCGGAGGGAACAATATCTACCGCAAAGCTATACCGCCTTTCTTGAAGGACCTACCTGAATCGCACTGGCCGGCTTACATTCTGATGGAGATGATCGAACCACCAGCGCAGTCCAACACCATCTTCCGTAACGGCGAGCAGCAGACCGGCGGCGTCATCTGTGAGCTTGGGATCTACGGTGCGTGCGTCTGGAAATCTGGCTCAGATGGTAAGAGGGAGATTGTGGAGAACTTTGAAGCAGGATATTTGCTTCGTACAAAAGGTGATCAGAGCGAGGAAGGCGGCGTTGCTGCGGGCTTTGGAGCTGTTGATAGTCCCTGCTTGGTGGAAGTTTGAAGGGACGGTAGGTCTAAGACGTTGGCTGTCCAACGTTGCACAATGCTTGTATGCATCAAGATGTTGGTTGCTCTGTGTGGTTCGGCATGTCTTGAACAGAGGTGTCAGCTTTCCGGTTCGGAGTCGTTCCCGAAGAGACAAAAGCACGCAATACGAAGGACAGGCTTGTTTGCGAAAGCGCGAAGTTATACTTCGCTTTGTCGGATGGTTCAGTGTCGGATGGTTCAGTCTTGAAGGAATCACGATATATAGACAAGAGACACAAATCGAGAACGAACTTGGCTGATACTCAACATATCCCTTCTCGTGAACTCCTGCTTGTACACCCAACGGCTGAAGCAACTCGCGTACTGCAACATCTCGAGCTTGTCTCCCACTTTGGCACGGGGCGTTGTGAAGATGTTTCAGCTTCCAATTGGCCGGTAGTGGCTGCTTGGAAGCAGGTTTGCCGTTCCGCTGCAGGCTTTATCGGCACTTGCATGCTGAGCCGCTGGTTGTGCTGTGCATCCTTCATGTACAATGAAGCAATGAAGGACTGTCTGCGTCGTCGTCAACAATTTCTGCGTAGCATTAGGCTGGGTGTTCCTGGCTGCAAGCTGCTGAAGATAGCTCTCTGACTTTGCACAGAGCTCTTCGACAAGGTCACTCTTTGCAGTGCACACGTGCAAGATCGATCGTGCGGCTGCTGGAGCGTGCTGTCGCGAGGATCATCGCCGTCGCGTCTTTTTCGCGATCTGAGCCTCACAGGGGTTTCGCGTAGTTAAGATTTGGATTGGGCTTGATGCGGAAAGGCCGTCGCAGTTGTGCTCCGAAAGTCTATTATATTCCGGAACCATCTTAGGAGAGGATAAAATATGGCTGCGCTGTGCTCCCATCTGCGACTTGAAGGCGTGCAACAGAGTAGACTGGCAGCGCACGAGGTTTGTGCTGCGACGCATTGTTATATTCCGGTACGTCCTCGAGCGCGAGTCGTTGTGCAAACGCCATTGTGAGAGGTGTCACAGCACATCTCGTGCATATACTAGCGCGCTCCACTCCTACAGCCAAACCTCACGTCGCAATTTCGTGGCATCACTTGCCCTGTCTCATTTCCTTCTGCTTCCGTCAGCCAGCCGCTTGCTTCTTTGCAGAATAAACCGCGCGGCGACGATCTACCGCGGAGAGCAAGCGCGGAGGAAAAAAGTGTCGCAGCTTTGACGCGCCGTGAACGGACATCCAACGGCATCGCGATGGAGAATCGCATGCGCTGTCAAGCAGGTGTCAGCGCATCAAAGTGGATGCTGCAGCAGCAATGCTGGTTCCGGTATGCATATGAGAGCAGCAAACCATTTGAGACATGCCTAAGTCCGTGGAGCCGTGAGGTGATGGGCGAGAACTGGTTGGATTTGAGCATCTCGATGCTTTCGCTTCCCTGCTCTTCCCCCAAAGCCAAGGCTTGCGCCAGCACCCCGTGGCCTGAGCATCGATACATTGGCTTCCTATTCGAGTCAAGAGGCTATTGAACAGCTTCATCCATTATCGAAACATGACGCAGGATTGGCCGCCTTTGGAAGTCAAACTTTCGCTATGGAACGTCCTTGCCGACTTGCCGTTCTCGTGGACTGGACGAGAAGACAGGGCTCAGCTGAAGAGGACTTTCGAGTCGCGCCGAGTTGATTCCTCCAATCTGAGTCGCGACTAGGCGATCCCGGTGAGTAGTTAGAGCTGTTGGCATTGGACCGGGGTCCCGTGATATACACTGTCACCTCGCCGTCACTTTGTCTCTGCTCTTCCTCCGCTCTGTACCGGGAAACATTGGCAACCGTCGAGACGTTTGCGCCGAACAGGCGTTGCCTTACCACTGGACATCCGAACCACCTTTCGGATTTTGGATTCTTGATATTTTATTGTTGATGTGCGAGCTCGAGCAAGCTGTAGCTGGGGTTGCGCAGAGCTTCAAGTGAACGGGACACACGCCGTACCTCCAGGAACACAATCATTCATCATGCGCCTCCAGTTCGCAGCGGTCAGCGTGCTCTTCGCGCTATCGTGTGCAGAGCGTATCGGTCCTAAGCCACACTTGCGAGCACGACAGGACGAAGCAGCAACGACGACAGCAATAGACAATGCGCCGAGCAGGACCGAACGAGAGACTGGCCGAACACCAACGCCAACGGACTCAGCTTCAAGAACAAGCGACAATGAAGAAAGCAGGACAACTTCAAATTCGCTGGAAACTGGAGATGTGACCTCTGCCATTACTGCTACGCCTATCGAGACATCACTTCCGATCCCTACCACGAATGCAATATTACCAGATGGATCAGATCGAGATCCTAACGTGCTGCCCATCCAACCCACGATTACGCCTGCACTTGGAGTTGCTGGCGCACTTCTCATGATCGCTGGGCTTGCGCTGGGCTTCGTTGGTATCAAGCACAGACCAACACAGACATTCCTTAGCACTTCTTTACTGATCGCGCTGGGCATCGAAGTGTTGATCGTATATCTCATGCGACCGCCGGTGTCCAATGCAGTGCAAGGAGCATATCTCATAGCTGGAGCAGTGGGTGGCTGTGCACTGGGCGCTCTGGCACTCATCTTCAAAGAAGTCTCAGAAGGCTTTGGCTGTCTGCTAGGAGGCTTTTGCTTGGCTATGTGGCTTCTGGTCCTGTCGCCCGGCGGTCTGATCAAGAACAAGGTCGGTAAGATCATTCTGATCGGGCTTTTTTGTGCAGCATCGTTCTCGCTGTACATCAGTCGGTTCACGCGAGTGTATGGTATCATTGTCTGCACATCATTCGCCGGTGCTTATGCATTCATTCTGGGCATCGACTGCTTCAGCAAAGCTGGTCTCAAGGAATTCTGGCTATACATTTGGGGTGAGTTCACAGAAGTAATCATGAACTGGTTTGGCTCTACTGACATTGGCAGATCTAAATGAGGATGCATTTCCTCTATTCACCGATACATACCCAATCAACCGTGATATGCGTGCTGAGATCGCCGCTGTCATCATCATTGCGTTCTTCGGCATTCTGTCACAAATCAAGATCTGGAAGATCGTAAAGGAGCAGAAGGCTAAGCGTGAGGCAGACCGCCTCGCTGAGCAAGAAGCAAGAGATGCAGAAGAGGAAATGGTGGGTCGTGACGTCGAAGCTCAGGTCGCGCGAGAGCGTGGTGCGTGGGAAGGCACTTATGAGGGCAAGAAGATGGCAGATGTTCACGTCGACTCTGTGACGGACAGCGATAAGGGCTCCAACATCGACGACTACGATATGTCCAGGCCGAACACCAACGAGAAGCGCCGGTCTTTCCCAATGCTCAGCCTTCACCCAGCCACCAGAGATGGCTCGGAGCCGAGATCGCTGGAGCATCGCCAATCATCCGGAAGCCTGAGTGTACTGTCAAGAGAACGAAAACGAGCTTCAGCTGCACCAAGCTTGCCACCTCTCACCTTCGACTTCGAAAGCGGTCCTGCGCCCAAGATGGAATCGCAGGTCTCGCTAATACCTCCAGCAGCTTCACCCGGGTTAGGCATCAGTCATGCTGGAAGCAATGCGAGCAGTACCGTCGACCTTCCGTTGCAGGAACGCCGCAAGGTTGATGTCAGACGACTCTCGATGGCATCACTGTCTGCGCACCACGCTATACAAGATGCAGAAGATCCATTCGAGGCCGAGGAAGACGATGTCGCTTCGTCGATAGCGGCCACAGCAGCGGAGGCTCCAGATATGGATGCGCTGTCGCTTCGGCTGTCTCGACCAACGTCTATGTACCTTTCGCATTCCACGGGCACGACTCCAATGCAGGTTCGAGAGTCATTTATCGAGGACGAAGACGATGAAGCTCTGTGCTTGCCTGGCAAGAGCCCTGGAGCAGGCTCTAAGGGTGGTTCAAGCCCGGAGATTCCCCCTTCACCAAGCGGGTCTTACTTCAGCGGCGCCATCGATGGAGGCGAACATGCAAAGGGTGATCTCGTCAAGGAACGTCTGCCGAAGAAGATGTCCCGGGCCGCCTCCACATACAGGACAAATGAGTGGGCCAAGGAGGTCAGTCGCGCCGAGCCAGTACCAGTTGAGGAGATGGAAGAGCACACTCGCGATGCTGTGCAGGTTGAGACTGCAGATGCAGCGGCTGCAGCGAGAGCCGACAAGAACAACGCAGCTCCAGCACCACCCACTCCTCCTCCTGCCCCCAAGCCCCAGCCTGTCGCAAAACCAAAGCCAGTCGCAACAGCGTACAATGTCGATCGCGCAAGCAAGAGGCTGAGCCGCATGCCCTCTGGTAATGCTGCCACGCCGGTCTACGCGCACACTTTGCAAGACAACGAGGACAGCTGGAACATTCCGCTCGCGAAGCGCGTAAGTAGCAACCCTGCACTCAACTCGACATACACGATAGCAGAAGAGGGCGCGCGAGATGTCACCTCGCCAACCCTGCCAGAACATCAGCTCATATCGCCACCCATCCTAAAAGTTTCAACGCCGGGTCCTTCCCGGCCACTCTCACGATCTCAGTCGAAGGATCGGTTGTCCCAGATGCCACGAAGCATGTCGAGCATGTCGAATCTCCTTGATGCCAGGCAAGATCGCCTCGATGCTCGTTTGACCACTACATCCTTCATGGCGCCCAGCGCAGAAGTGCCACCAGCCACTGCTTCATCCTCCTCGGACGGGACTGCCAAGGGCGACGACTCGCAGGGAAATCCGAGCTCAAACACTTCCATCTCCGATGCAATGCATCCTATTGGTGAAGCAGATGAAGAAGATATGACTCTGGCAGAGCGTAAAGCTCTTGTTCAGCGACAATCTGTTCTGGCTCAGCAAAACGCCAGCTTGGCTGACCGCCCACTAAACCGCCGCACGTCGACACGGGAGGAGATCCATGACCCATACCGAACATCCCTTATATCACCAGCGAAACAAATCAGAATGTCGAATCCAATGTACGACTCTCACCAGCCTCGAAGGACTAGCAGCCACAACGTGAGCAAGCAAGCCATGAACTGGAACCAGTGGCGCGACTCGACAGCTCAAGTCGGACAACAACGTGATCCGATCCTGACCAGTGACAGCCAAATGGACATGCTGCGAGCGGCCAGGATGCAGAGCGAATCGGAGAAGAAGATGCGCGATGAGCAGAAGAAACACATGCAGGAACAAATGGACCAGCACATGCGCATGGGAGGCATGCACGATGCGCATCGGGCTGCACTCGCGAGGATGCAAAGCAAGGTGAAGGATTGAGAGATTACGCTTTGCTGAAAGCGCGATAAGTGACTATCAGGTCACAATGGCATAGAAAGGGGAGGAAACGAAGCCACGAAGGCTTCCACGACAGAAACCACAGTCTGGTGGCACGACGACGACATTCTCTTTGACCGGCTGGTCACATTTGCCACAAAAAGCACGACGACTTTTCGGCCATTCCACATATCGCTTTATTCTTTCGGCTACTTGTCCTCATGGCCATCATGAGACATATGGCACATACGCACACATGCATACATACAACCAGAGAATATTTCTCCAGATATTTATCATGATACCCAATGGGCCGAGAAGGCAGGCGGAGAGGAGGAGATGGGATAGGGATCTAGTGTTCATTGTCAATCACCGACGCCACTAAGGCGAAGGGTTGTATGGATATAGATTCAAATGTAATGTTTCTACATCTAGTTTGACTTTACTCGCTCTTATGTCGCCTTCTGCCGCTAGTCTCTCTGTTTGTGATGATGATGCTGCTTATTGCAACAAGTCGTCTTGGCTTAGCTCGCCTCTCCGTGAGCGTTAGGGTTGTTCAGATGAAAGTACTGGGACGACGACAACGAGATCGATTGGACTTTCTGATCAAGCCATTCAACGAGGATTGTGCAGACCATTATGTTTGCATGTTTTGATGGCTCAATGGCACTGTCCGCGGCGTCAGTAGACAATTGTCTGATTTATGGATTTTTCTGAATTTAGGCTTTCGCAGAAAGGGCAGGCGCGGAGGTTTGTTCCACACAGGAGTCCCGAAATCGAAGGACGGCTGGACTGTTGCGTGCAGAGTGCCACACACGTAGAACTACTAGGGCACTCCGAGCAAGCAGCGTGGCCGTCAGCGTAAAGGTACACAAGAGGGATGGTCGCGAAAGAAGAGCAAGAGGCAGATGCCTTCCACGAGTGGCAGTATTATAGTACGACTCTGATCAGTATCGACATCTCTCCTATGGTCCCTAAACAGACGATGGCTTCTCGCTGCCATCGCTCATCCCCATGAAACCCTCAGTTCTGGCCCTCAAACTCCTTGAACCCACCTCAAGCTTGGCTTACACTCATTGCCATATGACCTACAGCTGGCCCGATTCTGAGGCTTGCAGGTAATGTTTCCTGCAATCATCCTGCAGTACGCCCATGTGTCTCTGCTGTAGCTGGAACTCATAGTGACCAGGTCACCCGAGCAGAAAAAGATTTTGGGTATTATCGTTCCACTTCCGATATCCTCCTTCACCGCTTGGCCTTCTTCTTCAGTTTATGCGCCGGAAACTCCTTTTGATTCCTAGGCCGCGACCGAGACCCTCTGAGTTTGGCGACTGCGCGCTGCTTTCGTGCCTCTTGTAAGCGTGCTACTTCACGCTTGCTGCGCTTTGGCTTTCCTGCCTCATCAACGTCCATTTCGGTTTCTTTTGCGGCAGCCTCGGTCTCCTTCTCGGCGGGTGCGTCTTCGGGCTCTGCAGGCTCAAAGTTAGTGTTTTGTCGCAGGAAGGGACAAGGCAGATGTACTGGTATCCTCCATCACCAATTCTTTGGGCGCCTTTGCAAGCGCCAGCAGCTTTGCATTTTGTCGCTCAATGCGAGCAGTTTCCACAGGCCCGAAGACGTTCTTTTTTAGCGCCTGATTGTTCTTCTTGATCGCACTGGATCGCGAGCTCTTTCCCATTTTGACTGATGTGTGTATGTGTTGTACCTCTACTGAGCGACCACTAACGTTAAGTGCCAGTCGCAGAAAGTCGAAGGTAAGTTTTGGAGATCTGGAACGCTAGCTGCAGGACGATAAGACAAGCGCGCGCACAGAGCCCTTGGTGGCGCATCCGATAAAGGCAGATCGCGACCAACTTATCACATGATGCGTTTCTGAGCCTCAGAACTCTGCTTTTGGTCGACCTCAGTGCAGGACAGCGGGTGAGCAGAGCGACGGCGAGGCAGATTGGTGGACTCGTGTGAAGTGGCACAATCTCCATACACATGATTTCACGATTGCCGAGGCAGAGAGTCGAATGATCGCGCCTGCTGCTGCACAATAGCAGAAGCACAAAACACGAGGAGAAGAACGAATCGATGCTTCCGCAATGCAATCGCAGCTTCTTCCTCTTCTTCGCCTTCATTCTGTGACACTGTTGCGCTCGCGCGACCACTGACACTTCCCGTTCATCCGGCAAGCGGGCCCAATTTGAGGATTCAGCACATCGCAACGATCGACCCGACACCAATAGACATCTTTCGAAGCTACAAACCGACCGCGCGAACCACTCGCCACTTCTGGGAGGGTCGTTGAGGTGGAAGGCGCGCCTGCAGGAATTAGAGGGCAATGGCAGCCTCGGGCGGGCACATGCTCCAGCAGCAAAAGTCTTCTCTCGAGACTCGGATCAAAACCCTGGTCAACAACGATCTGAAGGACATATGCCGAGCATACAATTATCAGGTGTCGGGGCAAAAAGCAGCATTGCAGAAACGCTGTGTAGAAAGTGAGGCTTGGCACATCTTCATTCGGGCGCTTCACTTGCGCGGGAAAGGGCAGCTGCTGACTGGTGTGCAGTTCTTGAGACGATCGTGGCCGAGGGCGATGTAGCTGCTTTCAGAGATCTCAACTTCCGGGTCAACAACCACGGGAAAGCGCCGCCACCACAAGCAACGCAACATTACTCTCACTCCAGCACGACGACGAACGGCTACGGCCAGTATCAGGGCACATCTTCGTCGCCGGCAACAATGGCGCCGGGTCGAGCGCCAGCGCAACTCAATGGCACCCACCGAGCGAGCGCAACGCGCATGTGTGAGTCGTTGCCTTGATAAAGCTTTATGAGTACTCTTTGGCTGGTCTGACGCGCGCAGGGTTCAAATCGAGTCCGTTCTACGAAGACCACGAGGCAGTGTATCCACTGCAGGATTTACCAGGTAAACATCATTTCGTTAATTTCTCCACGCTTGAGCGCACTTACGATGGAGACTTACAGAATCGCGCGCAGAAATGCCACAGAACCGACATACCGTGCGAGGCACAATCTCGCTCTCACCGGACCAGTCACAACGGATGAAGGCTGATCCCAGCCTGAAATTGCTGCTCTACTGCGGCAAAGGAGCCAACCACTACAGCCTGGTCGATGTCGAATTCCCCAATCAGCTCGAGGTTAAGATCAACAATGATGATGTGAAATCAAACTTCAAAGGCCTCAAGGGCAAACCAGGAACCACGAAGCCTGCAGACATCACCGACAAGATCCGCAAGAACAGTGGCTACCAGAACCAATTGTCGATCACTTACGCACTCACCAAAGAGCGGTTCCACATCGGCGTCTACCTGGTTCGATACGTTCCTTCCGCCATACTGACGCAGCGCATCAAGGACGGTCGCCACGGCGGTGGCGTGATATCGAAGGAACAGGCCATTCGAGAGATCAACAAAGCAAACGATGACCCAGACATCGTGTTGTCATCCGAAGTCATGTCACTGAAAGATCCAGTGTCCACGCTACGTATCACGCTGCCAGTCCGATCTACAGTCTGCACCCACCGACAGTGCTTCGATGGCAGCATGTTCTTGCAGATGCAGGAACAAGCACCACAATGGCTTTGTCCCACCTGCAACAAAAGCGTCTCATACCAGTCGCTCTGCATCGACAAGTACTTCGAAGAGATTCTGCAAAAGACTGCATCCTCTATTGAGAAGGTCACTGTCGAGCCAGATGGTCAATGGCATATCATCAAAGAGGAAGACTCTCAGCCGGCCAACCAGTCAAGTCGCGGCAACCGAGCGAAGTACGATGATGACTTTGACGACGACGATGATCTGATTGAGGTGACTTCAAATTCTGCTCCCAAGCCGAGACCTACAAACGGAGTGCCACTGAACAACAGCACTTCATCACTACTATCGCCGATGCCTGGCGCTGGCTATGCCATGACACCGCCATTATCTTCCCGGGGACCGTCTGCGGCGCCATCCACATCATCAGCACAGACGGGAGGGAAACGCGCCGTCAGCTCTGTTATAGATCTGACATTGTCCGATGACGACGAGCCACCTCGACCCGCCAAACGGCAGTCCACGAACACGAGTACGCATTCAGGCCTTACATCCCTAACATCACAATCCTACTCCACACCGACCTCCCTTCCTGACCCTCGTTATACCTCGTATCCTGGCGGCCAAAGCAATTCCACTGACGCGTTTAGGGCGTCAGTCAATACGACCAGACCAAGCAGCAACCACAGCAGGGGCAGCGCGGCGCCGGAGCAGTACGGTGTCAACCAATACATGAACCATGAATATGGTAGCAGGTCTGGATCTCCATTCCGAGCAGGAAGTAGTGCCAGTCCGTCATTCACAAACAACAACTGGGCAACGTACTCGCGACCAGCGTCAACGCTTGGGTCAAGCAGTGGTCAAGGGTTTCAAACTTTTGCTATACGACCTCCAACATGCCTTGGAGGGACGATGAACGGCTCAACGAGCGCAGGAGATGGCACAACGGCATCAACGACCAGTCAGCAACCCCCACTTCGATTACCACCGATAAATCCCAATCCACCCAGTGGATACAGTAACGCATCTTGGCGAAGTGGTTCACATAGCAGTTATTCGCAAAGTCCGAATGGATAGCATACCGGGCGCAACGGATTACCGCATCGTGGACGCAAGTGCAGAAAGGGGCGTTGTCGTTGCTGGTGCTCATCAGGGCAAAAGCTCTGAGAGATTACTGGGGTTTTATGTAGATCATGAGCAAGGCGTTCAGGCGGGACAGCACGTTTGCTATCGCTACGATGTCGACGGGATGATGATACACCATGAATGTTACTAGCATTGCTCTTCCTCGACAGCTCGCGAGTTTATGCTCAGTGACCGGATTTTTTTATCTATTGAGTCGGAAGCTACTGATCTACTGCTTGATAGGACGTGAATCGGGATCTTCACTCGCACCACTTACAGTCGCGGCAAGCTGCTCGATCTCCTACCCAAGCAGCTGCGTCTTTTGAGACACCTGACTGTAGCTACGAGACGCGGCTCAGTATCAGCATCAAGCTCAAGAGGATACTGGTCCATGACTACCACCACGCACGAGATCAGCGGCTTTCTGACGGATGCGCTGGAGCCGCGATGGTGTCCTCTCTCCTGATGAAGACGAACGAAGGGGTGGAGGAGGTGGTGGAAATGGTGAAGATGATGCTGGACGAGCTTCGTGATTAGGTTGCTGGGCTGGAGGCTGCTGTTGATGCTGCTCTTCTCGTGGGATCTGTCCTTCGCGCTGTTTCTGTTCTTGCTGCTGCTGCTGCTGAAGGAGAGCGACTTGTTCGGTGAGTTCGATGAGTTTTAGCTGAGCTGATGCTGCTTCTGCTACTGCTGCCGCTTCACGGGTCTTGCGTTCTGCTTCTGCCTCCTCTGCTTGCTTAGTTGCGGCTGCGGCGGCGACAGCTTCGGCATCACGTTTCTTTTGCTCTGCTTCGGCTTTTGCTGCTTCTTCCTCCCGAGCCTTTTGCTGCTGCTCGGATTCCAGGCGAGATTTCTCATCATCGAGCTGCTTCTGGTCTGCTTCGAGTTTGTCACGAGCAGCGATTTCTTCGGCTGTTGAGCTCCGTATGGGACGATTGTGACGCCAGCGATTGGCTGCTGTTAGTGAGCCGATACGAGGATGGGCCGCTGAGGTAATGGATGAAGCACTGTCGTTAGCCAGGAATGGCAGATGGGGCGGACTGTGCTGATAGTGGCGATGAGGGCCTGGCAGAGTCTCAAGTGGTGTTGGCAGTGGCACTGTTATGTTCCATGACGATGATGACGGAGGGTTGATGACTGGAGCGTTGCCATTAGTGGCAGATGATCGATGCAAGAAAGTGTTCGATGGCTGCTGATCTCCGTAGTCAGCTATGCAGGTTGGGCAGTCGTACGCTGCGTGCTCGCGGCAACGTCGATCGAAGTAGTAGTGGAGGAATTTCCGTGGTAGGCTAGATCCACTGGCTGAAGCTTGTGTTGATGAGCCTGGGGTTGGTGGAGGCGTGGGCTCATGCCAACCTGAGGATGGACGGTGGTGCTGCATACTGGTGACTGCTGTGTTAGTCTGGGGAGAGAAGGCTGGGAGACTTCAAGATGTCATGCTTGTTTCCTTCGAGGATGCTTGCTTGCAGGTGAGTCGAGAACTTGCTGCTTGTTTGCGTATGCCTTCCACGATACATGCATCCGATCGATCAGGAATCTATGATCATGGAGGAAATCATGACGAGGGCTGCTGCAACGAGCTTTCCGATCCGGGTTTCTGACGGCGCGCAGGCTCTCTAGTCACATTCCTTTGACGAGTCGACGACTTGCGAAAACTGGCTCAGCCGAGCTCGACAACTTCGAACGTCTTCTGGCGCTTTGCTGGTGGCTCAGATGTGGTAATGCTAGGCACTGGGTCGACGTTGGCGAACAATGCTGCATGTGCCACATTGTCCGAAGGGTCATGATACGGGATGCCTTTCTGGACCAGTGTGAAGAAGTTCTCCTCTGAAATCAAGCGCTCTTGACATCGCTTGGCCTTTTCCTGAACCTGTATCGACGAGCTAACAGTAATCAGCATGCGAGTGATCGCGCCGGATCTATTGCCTCTGGTATGCGAGTGAGATTAGTGTGCACAACGATGTAATCTGCACGACCGATGTTGAGCCTCTTGCTCGAGGCCACTGTAGGCGTAGAGTGCTGTGACAAACTGGGCGGCACTTAGAATCTCCAAATTGGGCGCACAGGTGACTCATATGTTCGGTATGATGCCCACTGCACAACACTCTAAGCTCTTACAAAGTGCTCCTTTGAGCCACCATTGATCTTGCCCATTAGGATAGAGGTCACGGGTCCGAAAATGCGTGGCGGAGGACGTGAAGGAGTTTCTATCACAAGCTTGGATGCTTTTACCACGGGCTTCGGAGCTGCTTGTCTCTTCTTGATTACTTTACTTTCAACCTCGACTGCAAGAGCCGGCGTGCTCCGAACACTATCACGTAAGTCTCGTCTCGTCTCGTTCCACGCCTGCATGCTGTTCATCCTCAAGTATGTCCTTCACTGCCTGATCTGCTGCTTCCATTGTGGCGTAATGGCCGACGACAGAGGTCGATCCATCTTGATCTCGACGGCGGGGGTAGTCTGTAAGCGTGACTGTCCATATTGCAGTTGACATTGTTATGCAATGTTGGGCAGGAAGTTCATCGACTCATACGACGCGACGCGACGCAACGCGACCAAATTAGCTCGTCTCGGCATTTAACGTTAATGCTGGCCGATGCCGCTTATGG
Source organism: Septoria linicola (assembly GCA_024114885.1). NCBI lineage: Eukaryota > Fungi > Ascomycota > Dothideomycetes > Mycosphaerellales > Mycosphaerellaceae > Septoria > Septoria linicola. The sequence goes on from CP099420.1 coordinate 3,623,425, forward strand.
CACGTGCACACTGCAGGTGAACATTGAGCTGTATGACATCTATTCTCACCTCTCATACATCACCACAAACGACAGCAGACACGATGAACTCTGTAGCCTCGAAACGACTCTTCCAAGAGTATAAGGCTCTCACAGTCGATCCTCCTGAAGGCATCACTGCCGGTCCAGTCAACGAAGATGATCTGTTCATGTGGGAAGCCATCATTCAAGGTCCGGAAGGCACACCTTTTGAAGGCGGCGTCTTTCCAGCAGAGTTGAAGTTCCCAAAGGACTATCCGCTCATGCCACCGACCATGAAATTCACCTGCGATCTGTGGCATCCAAATGGTATGCATCCTGATCCTCACAAGCCATGATGCCTGGACGGAACACTGACACTTCCTCCTCCCAGTATATCCAAATGGCGTCGTCTGCATATCGATCCTGCATCCACCTGGCGACGACCCAAATCACTACGAGCAGGCTTCCGAACGCTGGAGTCCGATTCAGAGTGTGGAGAAAATCTTGATCTCCGTCATGAGCATGATCGCCGAGCCCAATGATGAGAGCCCCGCGAATATCGATGCCGCGAAGATGTGGAGGGAACGAAGGCCGGAGTTCGAGGCCAGAGTGAGGAGAGACGTGCGGAGGAGTCTAGGACTGTAATGCAGGCATGGAAGAATGATGTGACATGGTTGTGTGTTCAAGCGAGGCGAATGGCGATCGAAAGATACCTTGGAACGAAGTATGAGATACGAAATATGCGCAGCTGTGCACGAATGGACAGCTCAGGGCCCACGAGATTCCTCGAACAGCCCAGATGTCCCTTGATAGGATTTGGCCGGTGTAGGGCAAAAGAGAATGGACGAAGACAGTCAGATTCGAACTGACGACCACCCACGAATGCATGCTTAACGTCTAAGGACGACAGCGGCAAGCAAGGCAGCACAGAGCCATCGCAATGGTTGCTTTGCAGCAGGTGCGCTACCCCTGCGCCATGTCTTCTTGTGTTGCCATGCTATGAAGCAATCTATGAATGTGTATCTGCTAGGAATGTCAGGCGCTATCGCTCTGCCTTACAGATATAGCATTCAGCAGTTGTAACCATAGAGCTCGGCAGCCCCAACCGGCAAAACAAGTCTATCTAGGCGCATTCTTCTATCTCTACCCACTCTCCCGCTAGCGCGAGGAATGTCGTCAGAAGTGCGGAGTCCTGCTTTGCGGGCGGTGAATTCCCACAGCTGAGAGACGAAAAAGAATGGCGAGATTGAGAGAATGCAAGCAGAATGCTACGCCGAGGTGTCAAAAAAGTGAGCATGAGCAAAAAAGAAGAGGTGGAGACCGCGGGATTCGAACTCGCGTCTCACACCTCGAGAGAAGATGCAATGGACTAGCTGCTTGCAAGCAGCACGGGGTGAGACACCCCAACAAATTGATGACACAGGAAGAGACTTCCTAAATTGATGAACAGGGCGAGAGCGGCCTTTGTCGATGGATGGACAGGGAGAGACTCCCTAGAGTTGTTGACTTGCGATTGATAGAGGCATTGATGGCCTCCAGTATTGCGATTTCTCTCGAGGTGAGCGTCTTACCACTAGACCAGATCCCCGAGTTTGTTTGCCGACGAGAAGGGGGATCTTTGAGCGGTCAAGTAGGTACAGCGGGGTGGAAGATCTGAAGGGGTTCTCACGTTGGACTCCTGGTTCTGGCGGAAGTGAAGCGAATCACTAGCGAAGCAGCGAGCTTGCATCCGACTTTGACATCAAGCAGACGCACACCAGCGCTACTTAATCGGAAAGTGCTCGACACTGCGCCCTTTTGTGACAATGGCCAGACAGGCAGCATGGAGGCACGGCAGCTAGCCAATCGAGATGCAAATCCATGGTTCTGGAGAGCAAAAATGTCGCGGAACCCGGGCACGAAGCAGGGCATAGTGCAAAGCTCGATGTCACACAGACCGGAAGACCATCCCTGGCAAGCACCCAAAGGTCTGCAGGCAGACAGCAAAAGAAAAGCAGAGGACACAGCAAAAATTTGGAGGTCGCGGGACTCGAACTCGCCTCTCACAACTCGGTGATGCTTCGTTATCATTATCATTATCGCACTGGTTTGGGGCTTTGGTTTGAAGTCCGTAATGATCAGTCACCGCCTTCGAGCGACGAGTTCATGGTGATCGGTCAAGACCTCGCGCTGTGACTGACGGTCAACGCGCCACCTGAGCGTTGCCCGCCAGAATCAATGAACTACGTGCGTCCGCTAGTACTTGCAAGTACTTGTGGCATTGCTCGCTAGTTCTACGAAGCTTCTACCGAGTTGTGCGCCTTACCACTAGGCCAGGCCCCCTTGAGCTGGGTTTGATGAGGGGAGAGTTGTTTGTGTACTGGTGAAGGCTGCGTGGGGGAACGCTGTAGAAGACGTACGTCCAAAGGTCTGCTTGGCCAGCCGGCACAGTGACCGCTCGAGAAGTCGATGTGCCACTGAAAGAACAAGAATCTTTAGATCGAGCATCTCAAGTGGACTCCAAGCAACGCACACCAAAAGCATGTCTCTACACCAGGCGCACTTCCGCGATCATTCGAGTCAACTCGCCCAACGTCCACGATCGCGAAAGCTGCTTCTGATCCGCATCACATCGCAGCGCACTTTCCGCCATTCCCGCCTAAATGCCTCTCCTCTTCCGACTCGACCACTTCAGCACCTCCAGCCTCCTTCCTACTCCTCTCCTTCGCCGCCTGCTGATCACATCGACACTGCCTCACAGCAGCCAACGCGAACCACCTGTCTCCAGAAGCGAACAATTGATTTGTGTTGGGTCCTGTCGGGATTCCTAAGAACAATCGTGGTCGTTCTCGATGCTCTCTGTATTGAGGATGGGAAAGCAGCAATCGACAGTGTTGCACGTAGAGGTCGAAATCTTTGTCGCTGGAGTTGAGAAGGAAGCGCTCTATGATGGCAAGATAGTCGAGGCTGTCCTGGCCGTCGCCACTGCTTTTGGACGCTGCAGACGTGGTTGGAGAGAGAAGGTGGTCGCCGTGGTAAGGAGATTGCATCGTTGTGCTGTCGTGCCGTCGGTGGCAATGCAGACCTGGCTTGGGGTCACGATTATGAAGGGTGCATGCGGCGACCTGTCAGTTGACGGCTGACGTTCTGGACACGTTCACGATGCGTTCCGAATATGAGCGGCAGTACAAAGCTCACTCGTCCCCTGAAGTAAACAGACAGGCAGGTCACGCGCACTTCCACATCACTCCGCATCAGCACGAAACGACGACAAACGCCAATCACGTGCACTCATTCAAGAGCCATGAACCCCATGTTCAACATGACGGAATCACCATGGTCCGCTCCAGGACCAGGCGAATGGTGGCCCGACTACATGCGCCCCGAAGCATGGGGCCAACAGCCCATGAATCAACCAATGTTTCCTCTTCAACAGCAATCCCTTGGAGTTCCTGGCTCAGCTACTAGCGCTTCGAGAAGTAGTACATCACGAAGCAGTAGACGTCCTAGCGGCAGTCCGGCGTCCTGGACTTCACTCCCTCAGGTACCACGGCCAGGTCTGAACATGTCAAATACAGGGAGCGTGGCGAGGAGTATCGCTCCGGGAGAGAGTGCATTGAGTGAGCCGGGCGGCGGTAGCAGAGTAGGTGGGAGTAGGGCTGGAGGAAGCAGATCGGGCGGTAGCAATGCAGGAGGAAGCAGAGCCTCGAGATCTCGAGCTGCGTCTTCTCGTGCGAGTCGGAACCCGAATACTGTGGTGACAGGTGCCACGTTTGGCCAGGCTCCGCTTGGTTTGCAGCTTAGGACGCCGAGTCAGGTGCAAGGTAATGGTGTTCATGGAGCTGGGCCGTGGTAGGCAGATCATAGGTAGCGATCTCAGATCCAATGAGGCAGCTATGCAGGCGTGAAGAGGTGCTGATCTATCATCGGTTGCAACTTCTCTAGCAGTGGTAAGGCGGCTTGCACCGTGAACCTAACACTATGCAACGCAGCCAAATACTGTTCGAGTTTGTGAAGAAGGCCAGGCTTGTCTTATGCAAGTTCGAGAACGCATTCACTGTCGAAACAAGCGAGATATATACGACAGAGGCTGGAGAATTGCATCGGACTACTGTACAAATGGCAGACACCTCGCTTTCCCCCTTGGCCCAACCAGAGAGCCATGGGTATCGAACCGTCCAAGCCCGACAGAGGCCCAAAAAGAATCTACGGCCAACACGGCATGCAAAAGTCAGACTACTGGGACGGAAACTCGACTCCCAAACCATACATGCCTTCGCCGGAGATGTTGCAGAACAGTCCCTTCACGTACAGAATGCCAGGAGGTGGTATGCCTGGGAATGGCATGCAACCGCAACAGCAGATGCCTATGCAAATGCCCATCCCGAGCCCGCAAATAGGCGGCCAACAGCAAATGATGTCTGGCGCAAGCACCCCTTTCTCCGGTCCGACGTATCGCAGTGGTCCTTTAGGAGCCTCTCACATGCAGCTAGCACAGGCGGCGCAGATGATGCAGGGTCAGCAAGGAATGGGGATGGTCAATGTCAGTCCTTTCACGCCGAGGGATATGTTAACGGGACAGCAGGTGAGGATTGGTGGGAGGGTGTGGAGGGTGCCGAGTGCTGAGGAGGAGCGGAAGAGGATGTTTTGGGAGTGGGGATAGATGGTGAGGCTGTTGTGAAATGCAGTGAGTTGTATGGAGTAGTGGCAGATTGTCTGTCGAATCTGACACAATCTATGCGTGGCAGATGTCGTATTAGCTGTGTCAGTAGCTCGATCGTGCGCATCTTGCGGCTTTGAGTTGTTTGCAGCATGATCGTTGATGTCCACGTGCGATCTCGATAGGCCGATCGCGAGAGATCTGTTCTCCAGGTCGATACTACAAGCGCCAGCGCTTTCTAGACAGAAAAGGACTCAGATACTGCTGCTCGTCAGCATAGCTCAATTGCAGTTCATGGTCGATCCACGAGACATATGGGGCTATGAATCTCCTTCGGAAGAAGCTGGTAGCTGGGTTCCTGATTACATGCGGCCGACCGTACTGGATTGGCGGGCGCAACAGCTTCAGCTCAAGGAACAGCTCGATAGGATCGAGTGTGGCCTTGAAAGAATTGAGAGCATGCTCGGCAGTGCGCAGAATTGGCGTCCAAGCATTCCTCTCGGTCCACTGACTTCTGCATTGGAGAGTCGTCCCAAAGGTACTCAGACGAGGTCATCGCAGCAGCATAGTCGTGCGAGCAGTCGGCTTAGCTTAAACGAAGGCACGTTGAATGCTACCGAGAGGAATGATCTTGCCGTGCGAGCTGAGATAGCGAGGGCTCAACGTGCTATGCACGCAGATTCTACCACGCAGTATCGAAGAGCTCCATACGCACTTCCCCAGGAGTCTCTCAGTCCGGCGTCCAGCCTGCAGACACGTACAGATGCAACCTTCACGACTCCAGTAACGACGCGACACCATCAGCCACAGTTGAACGAGTCGTTGATCGAAGGTGCCTCACGCACCGGCCCAATCTCGTTTGCATACTCATCTAGAATGTTTCCAGTCATGTTCACTCGAGGTGGAGGATCATTGACTGACACTCTTGCGCAGCGTGGTGCGAATTCGGTGGGCACTGAACAGGCGCCGTTGGGGTCAACACAGGCACGATCGATAAGTCCGTCTACACCACGCTCGGCATTTGTTGAGCATGGTATTCAGTAGGGGACGCGGCTTGGCCATCGCCTGTGTCAGACGAAATGGCGAGAAATCATCGGGCATGTAATATCGTGGTAGTGATCGGTAAAGTAGACAGCGAAGCAAATTAGTGTATTCTCCACGCGGGGTTCAGCTCGACATGCTCTTCCAGTGAAGGATCGTTCTCGTGGGGACTTGTTCAAAGCAGCAGGATCGGCATGTCGGGCGCCGTGTAGGATGATATTGCTCCATTTCGCGGGAGCAGACCATTGTTCGATTCGTGAGAAGTGGTATGCTCAAGCTGACGGAGCTTCGAACAGCTGCGTCATCGGTCGCGTAGTAGGCCCGTCCCGACAGCTTTGTGCTTGTGTTGGAGTGCTTGCTTGCAATGGATTTAGGACATCAATGGACTTAACACTATCTCCATCGTAGATTGCATAGTGCAACAATAAGCCCTTCCTCAGCAACGATACTCATCGGAAGAGGTGGTTTGAAGAAGCGGTATAAGACGCATTGTCAGTCTCAGCTCAAGTTTGAAGAGCCAGTAAAAGAACAAAGTAGTTATCCCAACAATCGCAGCAACCATGGCAGCTAAGCAGATTGTCCTCATCACTGGCGGTAAGTTAGTCCTTCCGAGGTATAGGAGACTTGCAACTGACAACGCATGTAGCGAATGGCGGTATAGGTTTTGAAGCTGCTCGCCAGCTGATTGCAAGTGCGAACAAGCACGTTCTCCTCGGCAGTCGCTCAGTCGAGAAGGGGGAAAAGGCGGTTGCAGAGCTTCAGTCTCTTGGGCTCCCCGGACCGGTCGAACTCGTCCAGCTGGATGTCAGCTCTCACGCCTCCATTGCTGCCGCCGCGAAACTCGTTGCAGATAAGCACGGCAGGGTTGACTGCATCGTCAACAACGCTGCTATCTCTGGAGCTCTGCTCCCGCAGGACAAACCAGTTTACGACCAGATGCGAGAGTGCTTCCAAGCGAATGCCATAGGGCCAGTCATGGTTGTGGATGAGTTCGCTCATCTTCTCAAGAAGTCCACCATGACGCCTCGCATCATCAATGTCAGCAGTGGTGCAGGATCAATCGAGAGACGCACCGCTGCAGATTCGCAGATTCGCAATTTGTCCGCGATCCAGTATCGAGCTTCCAAGGCGGCCTTGAACATGGTTACTGCCGACCAGGCCGTAATGCACGAGGAGGATGGGTGGAAAGTATTTGCTTATTGCCCCGGCTTTACAGTGAGCAATTTGAGTGACATGAATCAGGCCTCGAACGGTGCTAAGCCCACATCTGAGGGCACGAAGCCGTTGGTAGATCTGATCAATGGGAAGAGAGATGCCGAGTCTGGAAAGTTTGTGCATACCACCGGGCAGTATCCTTGGTGAGATATTTGTTTTGCAGATTGAGGTCATTCTCATACCTACAATATGTCCAAATCAATACCACAACTTACATATTGCGATGGTGAGTACTTCATCGAGGACGCGTCGGCAGCTGTTGTCGTACATAGCTTTGTCCGGAATGGGGGACCTTGCGAACAACGACATCTCTTGTAGTCATTCGTGCTTCTCGTACTTCTCCCAGTAAGAGGGACATGGTCTATAGCGAGTGTGTGAACGTGTGCGCACGATACGTGTGTAGACGGGAGGAGAAAGCAACACGAAACACACGCCAGGCAGAACGCCAAGAGCTGCCTGGTGTGCCGCTTCCTCGACGACAGCGAACCTCTGCCACAACATCTTCAACACACATCCGTTGAGCATCCGACACATCACCGAAGACGAAGCACGGCAAGACTTCTTGCTTGTCATGCCAAGTATGCTTGAGTGCATACCTTCGGGCCAGACGAGAAAAAATGCACAGAAACAGCCTGAACGGCCACTCGAATCCTCACGCAAAAGCACGACATCGAGCTAGCCAACGATGATGCGTGCGATCGACCTCGCGACGAACCATTCGAGCCAATGACAACTTGGCTTGCGCTTGTTTGCGACTGCCATCTGCTACATCAACTGAGCGATGAACCGAAACAACATGTCAAACTGATGGGTTCCTGATCTGCGGGCGACGTGGGAACGAAGATTCTTTCCTTACGTTGCATCGTGTTTCCGCGGGTCTGCAGCGTGGCCCGCACGTGTAGCCATGTTATTCGGATCACTTATAGGCCTCTCGTCCTGATCGTGCTCGCTCGTTGTACCCAGTCTCCGGAACCCTAATGTCGAGCCCAGTCATGTCTGGAAAGCAGTTATCAGAAGGCGAAGCTCGCTCAGCATCACCAGAGCTGTCCTCAACAGCAGCTTCGGACCTCGATGAGAACTATGATGTCTACAAGCAACACAATGGCGAACCTATTGACCCAGCGGAATCGAAAGCTGTACTGCGCAAGATCGATCTGGGTTTGATTCCGACATTGTGGCTTCTCTACCTATTGCAGTACCTGGACAAGAACGGTATCAACTATGCATCAGCATATGGCCTCCAAAAAGGGACGAATCTACATGGCGATCAATACAATTGGTTGGCCTCCCATCTTCTACTTTGGCATGGCCTGCCAATCGCCAGCTTCTCCTGGACATTTGCTTACCGAAGTCGTCACTAGGCTACCTGGCAGGTCAGTATCCTTCTGGTGTCTTGATGCAGAAGCTTCCGCTTGGCAAATTTCTAGGTATGGTTGGCACTGCGATCAAATTGATTTGTCGCCCTGACGTTCTGCAGGTGGCACATGTGTGACATGGGGAGTCATCCTTATGACAACTCCAGCGTGCACCAACTTCGCAGGTATCGCGACAACCCGTTTTCTGCTCGGCTTCGTGGAAGCTGCTGTCAACCCAGGTTTCGTCCTCATGATGGGCATGTGGTATGTCTCGGCCGAGCAGCCACTTCGCCTGGAAGCGTACTACTGCACCAATGGTATTGCAACCATGTTCGGCGGCCTCATCGGCTACGCTATTGGCCACATCAATGGAGGTCTAGCACGATGGATGTATGTCTTCATCATCTTCGGAAGCTGTTCGCTGGCTGCAGGCGTCTACGCCTTCATTGTCCTACCAGACCTGCTATCGAAGGCTAAGTTCCTCAATCCGCGAGAACGTTACATTGCAGTCGAGCGAGTGGCAAGGAACAGGCAAGGCGTCAAGAACTCGAAGTTTTCCAGACACCAGGCGATGCACACGCTGTACGATCCGAAGACCTGGATCCTGTTCATGATGGCCGTTGGCGCCCACGTACCGAACTCGGCTCTCACCAGTTTTACATCACTCATCATCAAGTCTTTCGGCTTCGACACATTGGGCACACAGTATCTGCAGATTCCCGGAGGAGCTGTCCAGTTCCTGTCCTTGCTGGGTGGTGGATTCATCTGCACGAAGTTTCCAAACGTCCGATGTATTACTATGATTGTTGCAAATCTGATATGCATCTTGGGCTCAGGACTTCTTGTCGGTCTGCCTGACAGCAACAAATGGGGAAGACTTGTTGCGATCTGGCTCTGCTACTTCCAAGGCAGTGGCTTCTCGATGTCTCTGACCATGATCAGCAGCAACATCGGTGGCCTTACCAAGAAGCAGCTGACTGGAGTCATCATCTTCACGGGTTACTGTATTGGTAACATAATTGGCTTAGACATTCAGAGGATCGAAACGGCTTTATGACATCGCTGACTGTGATCGTAGGCCACAAACCTTCAAGGACAATGAATCTCCTGGGTATCACTCTGCTTACATTGCCATGCTGGTAGGCTACAGTGTCAAGCTCACCGCGGTCTGTGTGCTATACTTCTACATGTGGAGCGTAAACAAGCAAAGAGACCGAGCTCTAGCCGCTTCCGGCCTGTCGAGAGGGGAAGAGGAGAAAGCCGCCATCGAGAGCGGCATGCATGACATGACAGGTGAGGTTCCGACGCCTGAGTCCATCTACAGCTATGACTGACAATCTGAACAGAACTGGATAATAAAGGATTCCGATATGTTCTATAGTCGTGCAAGTAATGCTCATCGAATAATGATATCGGGACATCAAGCCTCTTACTTTCACTGCCGAATGTATGGCCTATGTCGTCGTACCGTTCACTGAGATGTGCTTTCATCCAGAGGCCCACGGAATCCAGAGCGCCGACTTGTAAGCAACACAGGATGCTGGTGCACCGCCGCAACGATGCACCCTAGGCTGCTGCTAAAGGTTTTGAAGGATCGCAGAAATGCCAAGCTTTTCGAGGCCGAAGCTGTCGGCCTTCCGAATGCGCGAGCATCACAATCGACGCTACAAGCCGCCTACGATATATCCAAGATTTATGGCGATCTCGTACTTCAACGCTGGGAGTACCGACATCATTGCTCTTTCTGTGTGCATTCCATTCTGCCATCGGCTTTTCGAGTCCCCGCAGCCCAACATAAATAACCTGCGAGTCCAGTGGAAGCCAGTCCTTTCGGAGCATCACATTCCAATACCTGTTGCTTGCATACAATATTGCTGGAAAGTGCTTTGTTTTCCACTCTGCCAACATGACTACTCGGACCAGATCCATTCTAATCACTGGCTGCTCAGAAGGTGGCATTGGTGCCGCAGTCGCGTTGCAGTACCAGAAGCGAGGTTACCACGTCTTCGCATCAGCGCGGGATACCACCAAACTGCCTACATTACTTACCTCGCTGCCGCAAGTCACGCCAATCGTCTTGGACGTTACTTCGGAAGACTCCATTCGCTCAGCTGTTGAGACAGTTTCGAAGGCTACCTCGGGAACACTCGACATTCTGTTCAACAATGCCGGCACATCTTTGACCTGCCCAGCGCTCGACACCCCAATCTCAGATGCTCGAAAGCAATTCGAGGTTCACGCAATAGCGCCTCTGGCAATGGCTCAAGCTTTCTTCCCTCTGCTGATGAACGGCGAGTCGCCTGTAATACTGAACAACTCGTCGATCGCCGGAGAGACCAACCTTCCATTCCAAGCGGCGTATGGAGCTTCGAAGGCCGCTGTTGCAAATCTCGGAGAGACTATGCGACTGGAACTTGAGCCGCTAGGGGTTAGAGTCATTACAGTCGTGACTGGTATCATCGAAACCAAGCTCCATGAGAATGAAAAGCTAGCGGAACTGCCTGAGAGCTCATATTACCTGCCACTAGGTCATTGGCTGAAGGAACGAAAAGCGGGCACGAACCGTCCAAAGGGCATGGCAGTCGAGGACTATGCCAGGCTGTTGGTGGACAAGGTTGAAAAGGGCCAGAGCGGGAAGATCTTCGTTGGGCCGTTGACGCCCCTGTTCGTGTGGTTGGAGTGGTGGATGCCAACCTGGATCTGGGTAGGTCCTCGGCTCTTACTCTGCGACTCCCGCTAACACTTCGATGATAGGACAAGTTCATGCTGATGTCAGGCCCACCGAGCCAGAACGAGCTGATTAGAGAGGAATTGGCAAGGAAGAAGCAGTCGTAAGACCTGCGATCGTGGCCGATGATGAACACGGTACCCGACAAGTCGCGCGCGTGGAAACAGAAAGCTAGTCCCGCGTATGGCATGACTGCAAGCTGATGTGACAAGGCTGAACATGGCAAAGCTTTGAGGTACTTTGTCTACAGCCGAACGGCTGCGTAAGGGCGGGAAAATTCAGCAGCCGATAGTCAGCACTACTGGGAATGAGCCACGGTCGAAAGGGGTGGGCATCTTGGATATGCCGTGGCATGGCGGGCGTTCAGCGCCGTGAATGGCAAACAGAGTTTTAGCCTTCGCTCGAAACGGCGAGTTCCAGTCGCCGATTATGTCGACCAGGAGCGCGGCACGAGCAACTTGCTCTGCACCGCGAGCGATATAGTTGCTAGAGCCTTGGTTTCGAATGTCGTCTTGGCTGCTGGTCCTGGTTTCAGCTCTGTCAATCGCGGCAGCAAGTCAAAATTCGCGTCATGGATAGGGCTTGTTCTGCATTCATGTGAAGCTGTCTTCGTTCTCAATCTCCAACGCCCTTACAAAGCTTTGAATCGCCAACCAGCTGCAATGAGTACGCCTACCGTGGAGGAGCCAGATCGCAGCTCAGTTGGCACGCTGACAGCGCCGGCATCGTACGAAGTGTCAATTGATCTTGGCCAGATCATCAAAGACACAGGCGATGGCATGGCCTTGCTGCGTCGGGACGTCTATCATCTCAAAGCCAATGCTGAGGTGATCCCGTAGCTACAGAGTTCGATATCCAATCTCGAGCAGAATATGGAGGACTTGAGAGTGACGCTGGAGCTTGATATGAAGGTCATCTGCGACAGGCTGAAGGTGCCGCATGTCACCTGCGAGCAGGTCCGGACCAAGAGGGTGCAGGAAGAGGCTGCTCAAAGCCAGGGAAGCAGATGGCAGCGTCGCATCGAGCACAAGACACATTCATCGGAGCCGATGTGGGCAGTAACTTAAGGAGGAGAGATAGTGATTGATGGAGAGACGCGAAAGAACAGCGCGACGCCGAAGCGAAGTTGGCCGCCCTGGACCACCACTTTTGGAAGCGACCCGATTCTGCCAAACCTTCACGCCAGCCTCGACTTCTCTGAACGACACCTGCAGATAATGTCTTCACAACGATCAGTGGCCGTGATCGGCTCGCTGAATATCGATTTCGTGACGAGGACATCACGGATACCACAGCCAGGCGAGACACTGCAAGCCATATCTTTTGACACCGGCTTTGGTGGCAAAGGTGAGTGCAGAAGAATCGTGGCTTGAGAAGTCAGAAGAGCAGTCACTGAGAATGGAATAGGTGCCAATCAGGCGGTAGGTGCTGCTCGACTTGCTGGAGAAGATGTCAAAGTCCGCATGATTGGAGCCGTTGGCGATGATGGCTTCGGAAGTGATTACTTCGAAGCACTTGGCAAGGAAGGCATCGACACCAGCGGCATCAGAAGACTCAAGGGTGAGAAGACTGGCGTCACGAATATAGTCGTCGATGAGACGGGAGAGAATCGCATCATGTTCGTTGCCAATGCAAACATGAAATTTGATGACAGCGAGGATCTGGTCAGCGATCAAGAAGGCGATGTAGTAGTGTTCCAGCTAGAAATCCCCTTCGAGACTGTGAGTTGCTTCCATTCCTCATCATACCCAGATCGTGTCATGTTGATCATTAGGTAGGTCTTGTACAATATGCGAAAAGCTCGTGAACACGGAAGACATGTCATGTTCAACCCGGCGCCTGCTGTCAAACTTCCCGAGGACTCGTATGCGAATATGGACACCTTGATCATGAACGAGACAGAGGCGGCCATTCTGTCTGGCCAAGCTGAGACAAGCTCGGACAGAGACACCCTGCTGCAGCGCTGCGAGACATTCCTGCGCAAGGGCGTTCGACAAGCGGTAGTGATCACTCTTGGAGGCGATGGCTTGGTCTATGCCACTGCTTCTGGCGCATCTGGTCATGTTAGTGCGCACAAGGTCAAGGTCGTGGATACAACAGCGGCCGGAGACACATTCGTGGGCGGTTATGCAGTGCGCCGTGCGAGACATGTGTCTGGCGAGTTCGACTATAAGCAGGCGCTAGAGTTCGCGACGCTGGCAGCATCAAAGACGGTGAAGAAACATGGTGCGATGGCAGCCATTCCGTATCTGAAAGATCTGTGAAGTAGGGATATCCAGCCAATAGACGGAGGTGATCGTGACAGTAATCAAACATGGTGTCTCGCACGGTGCGACCTTTTCGACGTCACGAGAGTCCAGTCCAAGGAGAGCTATTCACTGATCTGGAACGATCAAGTATAAGAATGCTGACCACAAGGCCTAATCTCCAGACTTCAGAACGCAAACGAACAGACCAACAACATCGAAGCCAGCTGCCTCAACCACTACCAGAAATCGAGATCACGTTGTGATCGAAATCAATCAACATGGGCAATCGACACCGCAAGATGACCCGCTTCGTCAAGACCATCCTTGAGATTGAAGCAAAATCACCGTCTGACGACGAGCCTCTGAAGACCAGCTCCACCGACATTTCTAAGCATCGAAGAGCTGCTATCAACGGCGGACATAACTACTGCGGTCCATATGGACCATATAACTACAATAACATGTGCTACAAGTGCAAGAACTATCCCTACAAGTACTACAAGGACTATGAATGAGGCAAATCAGCTAAGCCTGGCTGCGACAATGACCGGTATTGGAAGGCGGAGCACCAAAGATCAGAACTGGGCTGACCATGAACATGGGTAACACGTGCGCAACTAAATGCTTTTAGAGGTGAAATAGTCAATGGACTCCGTTCAATAGCGGCACATTGATTTGTGGGAAGTTGGAAGAATGATTAGATCTGACACTTTGCAGTGCTACGAGTGAAGCGCAGGCTGTGACGTGGAGATGTGAAATTTGCAGAAAGATTCGTCCAAAGGATGGTTGTAATGAGTGAATGGGATCCCACCGTGAAGAACTTACCACCTCACTTCGGCGACAATAGTAATTCCTTAACACTGCTTGCATTTCTTGACTTTAGTTCATACCAACCACCAAACAACATCACAACACGGCACACAAGACATGGCGATGGCAACTGCAACTCCACGGAAGCGCAAACAGTAAGTCATGTGCACCAAGCGTCTGACATACCACTCGCTAATGTAAGATGTAGCTGCGACTTCTCAGAAGCGACCATCACCGTGTTGGTCGGAGACGCAAAGAAGAGCTTCGCCTTGCATCCAACGATCCTCAAAAACAATTCTCCGTACTTTAGAGGAGCGCTTGGAAGCCGCTTCAAGGAGTCAATCGACAAGGCTGTTCGCTTACCGGAAAGCGATCCCGCTGTCTTCCAGGTCTATGCTACCTATGTCTATACCGGCGAAATCTCTTTGCAGCGAGCCGGGACTGGAGAAGACCTTGATGAGGAGAGCGATCCCAGCTATACTGCTCGTTTCCACTCTCTTGTCAAGCTGTACGCTCTCGCCGACTACCTTCAAGACATCAGCCTCAAGAACAAGATAGTCGACATCATCATTGATCGGACAACTGGCCATGGTGTTCTGCTGACAACACTGAGCTTCGCCTTCGCGAACCTTCCTGCAGAGAGCATCATGTGCCGACTGATTACGGACACCCATCTCACGTACTGCTCTGCAGAGTTCCTGGAACAATCGTGGAGTAGTCTGCCAGAGCCCTACCTCAAAGCCTTGACTCTTGGGTGGGCCAAGGCAACCCATGACAAGTCTGCAACACCCGTACGCCCAGACGATGCCCATCGGTGTAAGTATCATGAGCACGACGAAGAGTTCGTCCAAGGCGAGACATGTGTTGCCGGCACGAGACAGTCGCCGCCGAAGAAGAAAGCAAAGCGTTGAGTGGACACGGGCAGAATTTTGAAGTTTGTCAGCGAATACCGCTACGAAGAGCCGTGAGTGTATGTTGTACGGCGACAATGAGAACTGCAACGCGAGATATCGGCAGGCAAGGTCAAGTGCCAAAGCCCAGCAACAGAGAGTCTTGGAACTTGGAGATGGAGGACAGCAGAGAGGTCGCAGCACGTCAGGCTACGGCAACAGCACAGTATGATAGTGCTAGTCAAGCTACTCAATGCAAGTCTATATACGAGCTCGGGTTGCTTCACGTCTCGTGCTCCATAATGATCGACCCTGATCCTGTCTGGTCGTCCTCGTTGATCTCGACATCCTTCTGCACCTCGGCCGCCGCATCCTCTAGTCGCTTCTTCTCCAATGCCTTGTTCCGCGCTATAATGAACCTCTCTCTCGGCGTCCAAGGTGATTTCACCATCTTCAGTTGTTGTTCCTCAGTTTGTGTTGGAATCCTCCTTCCACGAGTACCCACGAATCCCCAGGCCATGAAATCGTACCACTTCCGCGCCATGTCGATTCTCCTTCTGACTGCTTCGCCCATGACGAGCAGGTCCGGACTCAGAATCTTGATGGGCTTGAAGGGCGTGCCGTTTTTGGGCATGACGAATTTCTGGTAGCCGGTCTTGTAGAACTGCTCCATTCTCAAGCCCATAATGGGGAGGGTTCTGTCGATGTCTTCGGGTGTGCGCGAGTCGAAGCGGAATCTGTGGCGCATCCAGAGCTTGAGTATGTCCAGTGGTTGGATGGGTCTGCCGTTGCCTGCGCCGTCTGGTGCCCAGCCTCGCATGACGCGCCAGAGCGGTGTGAGGCTCTTCTCTGCGAGGAGTTTCTCGCGCAGATTGCAGCCGACCGCCATACCGTGGGCCCATCGGTTGGGCCAGATACCCTGATTGGGATGGTTTGCGGGATAAGCTTTGAATGCTGGATCGGTGAAGAACATGTCCACTTTGATGAAGAAGTGAGTCGCGAGGTGGAGCGTCCTATCGGTGATGTAGACCTTGCTCTGTATGCAAGCGAGTCGATGAGCATTCAAGGGCAGATCCATGATGAACCAGAGGCGCTGTTCGAGATCGTTAGCACAAACCTGAATGCCAAGTGACTGTTTTGACATCTCACCTTGATAGCATCTCTGGTCTCAGGTGGCGTGCGGAAAGCCTTTGCTGCAAGCTGGATGGTCATGTCCTTCACCACGCCTTCTCGCCACACGACCATCTGTAGCCAGCGCATGCTAGGCACGTCTCTGGAGAAGAGGTTCATCTGCGCAAGCTCTGGACCGAGAGGGTCTGCTTTTGTCTTTTGTCGCTTGATCGGGTCTTTGATGCAAAACTCTTCGTAGTGGCGCCATGGAAAGATAGACTCTGCGCCTGGCGCCCAGGTCCGGACACTGGCGAGAATAAACGCTGTGTAGTTTTTGTTGTAGTACCAGTGGAACTTCTTGTCGATGGCGTACCACGAGATCAAAGAAGGTATGTCAAGACAGCTGACCAAGGCCATGATGAGGGAGCTGTCTTCGATGATGGCGCCTAATAGACTAAATGGTTGCTTTGGTGGCGTGAATAATGCTTCTGGGTGAGCAGCAGTCGTCGAAGGACTGGTGACCAGTGGCGCGTCTTGAGGCAACGGGATCTGTGCCTTTGATGGCACCAAGTCCATGCCGGAAACGCTCGGTGGATTTGGCCTCGTCACTGCGACTGGTGATTGTGTTCCTTCGATAGTTGACGCTGCTTGTGCGACCCTCAATCGTGGGACGCCATTATCATCGTACTCTATCTGGATTCTGCTGGCCGCCTTAGATCGTTTCTGAGGTCGGGCGTTGGTTTCGTCAGATCCATCAGCTTCATCGTTCTCTGCCACTGGCCTTGAGCGTTTGCGGATGCCGCAAGAGACTTGCTGATCTGTCTCGAACTTTTCAACTTTGGCACTCTGTTGTGCCGAGCTATCTGAGCGCTCCAAATTAGGCGGCATCGCCTGCGCCGAGTTTTCCGAGGTCGTCATCCGCGCCGAAGAGGTGGTTGTAGGCTTGAGGATTGCTGTCTCGAACTGTCTTGCCGGGGTGTTTGTGGTCGGGAATGCTGAAGTCTTTGGGTGTTCGCTTTTTGGAGTGGCGTTGAGTGCCATGAACAGGATGGAGTGGCTCTGTTGCTCCGGCGGCTGATGGGCGGAGGACGAAGTTTTCTGGTACGTAGTCCGAGTAGGGAGTAGGCTGGACTCTGTTCCTCGATCGGTACTCTGTGTGCTCGCTGCTGACTGCACTTTGTCCGCTTCGTGACTCCGTGGAATAGGAGAGCGATCGGCGGCGCTCGCGCCGGGCGTTTCGAGCATCTTCACGTCTTCTAGGGCGGCGTGGTGGCGGAGTTTCATCTCGTAAGTCGTCATTTCGTGCCGATCTAGATTTGCCACGTCTGTTTTGGCGGTCATGTTCGTCGCGAATGTCCTTGGCGAGGGTGTCTGCTTTTGCTTGAGCTTTGCGCTCCGCCTTCTTGCGAGCGTTTCCTGGTCGATGGAAGGCTCCGTCGAAGGCGTTGTATTTGGACCAGCCTGTTCAGTCAGCTGAAAGTTCTTCGAAGTAACAGAAAGAGTGGCAAAGACCATTACAGAAGACGATGGAAGCGCCGCGAGCTGATGGCAATGGACGGACTCACAGAGAAGGGAGGCGAGGAGCGTCGCTCCGGACAAGTAGTAGAGTGATCCGATGCCCATGCTGACATTCGCAAAGCTGTGGCTGGTTCTTGATTGTCGAGCCTGCTGGAGATCGCGGCGTAGCAAGTGGAGAGAGTGAAGCGCTGGTGTGGTGTTCTGAGCTAGTCTGTCGAGGCAGCACTTCCGGCAATGTTCTTGTCGTTGTGCGTGTTCTGCAGGCAATTTCAGCAGTGGGAGCTCGACTCGAAATGTTTGTTTGCGCTTTGCAGATCGCTGCGTAGTGAGGCCGCCCTTGACGACGCACGTGGGAGCTAAGCAGCAGTCGTGGGACCAAGTGAAGCCGCTTGTGCCCAGCGTGAGAAGCAGCAGGAGGCGAGCGACGCTACACTGCAGCTGTAAGGCTGAATGTCCCACGCACAGCCAGTATTTCAATCTCGATCGAGGAGTGCAACGAGGCGCGGCTCGGAAAGATGCAGGTTTGTGAGATGCTGAAGGCGTTCTCGATGGGCGACGAGCGTGAGGGGTCGGTCTGGGACAGAATCGTGCGCTCGACTTGCCACTGTGCTTTTCAAAGTCGATTCGGGTGCCTAGATCGATGTAAGTAGAGCAGACCATACGGAACTTGCGTCTTGGCCAGAGATGGAAGGCGCATCAACGCTGAGGGTCATGCTCTTGCGAGTCTCCAATTGTTCTCTTTTCCTAATTGTAACAAAAACTTACGCTGCGTTGAGCGCTGGTATCACTGGAAGGCCTGTTGAAGCGCAGGCCTGTTGAAAGACCTTCCCAGCCGTGCCCGAAGCTCCCCAAAACGCCTTGAATATGCCCAATGCGGCGCGCAATATGCGACACCAATCCTTTCCACCTCTTCGCAGGCGCGGATCGATCTATCCTGCGTCGGCTGCTCATTCCCAGTGCTGGCGTGGCCTACCAGTCCGGTGTTTCTACGGAAGAACCATTGTCAGGATCCTGGCCATCATCCTCATCATCACTCAGGACAGCGATTTCAGGTCACGTCTTAATCAAGCTCAGGAACTCCTCCCTCGTCTTTGCGCGCTTCCTCATGGCTCCAAGCATGCAGCTGGTGACGGTCGAGGAACCAGACTTTTGAACACCTCGCGCGCACATGCACATATGAGTGCACTCCATCACAACACCAACACCTTGCGGTGTCAAGACATCACGGAGGGCCATGGCGATCTGCTTTGTTAGCCGCTCCTGGACTTGGAGGCGCCGGCTGAACATCTCAGCAATGCGAGCTAGTTTCGAGAGTCCAATCACTCTGTTGGAGGGAATGTAGCCAATATGGACCTTAGCCACCTTGTCAGCTCGATCACAGCACAACACACGTAGTCACTCCTACCTTTCCGAAGAATGGAACCAAGTGATGCTCACACAGAGCATAGACCTCGATGTCCTTGACAATGACCAATTCATCGTGATTTTCCTGGAAGATGGCATTGTTCACAATGTCTCTGAGATTCTCTTCATAGCCTTTCGTGAAGAACATCATGGCTTTCGCATAACGCTCTGGTGTCCCATGCAGACCCTCACGCTCTGGATCCTCGCCAATACATTCTAAGATCGTTCGGACCGCACCTGAAAGCTTTTCTAACCTGGCTTTGGCCTTAACGGGATCTTCTCGCTCCTGCAACCGCTCCACTGCGCCTACACTGGGAAAGGACAGCCCGTCAAAGTCAATCGCTGATGCTCCAGTATTGGGCGATATCGAGCGGCTTGTGGCTGGTGGTGTCAAAGGTGCTTCATCTACTGCGGCTCGAGGCTCAAGGCGTGCTTTGAGGCTTTCAAGCTGTGCATCGTCGACTTCTTCGTATTGTCTAGCAGACTGGCTCTGCGTGCCGATGGGCAGAGCAGGTCGTTCTAGCTCTGCCATGGGTATAGGCTCTCTACGTGCTCCCAGACCACTCGATCGAATCGACGCCAACACTCTCTCCCCTTCCGAATCAGACATCGGGGAATGGCTGAGATTTGCCAAAATGTGGTATGCGGGGAGTATACTCTGCGGAAAAACTGCACTTCTCCAAGCGTGGAATGTGGAGGACAAGTATAGACCTCAGAGAAAGTGGTTGGAGAAGGCGGCTTGGATGTGGTAGAACAGTCGATCCATAATAATGCTAGAGCTAGCGTCCACTGTCCCGATCGTTCATGGTCAGCGCAAGAAAAGATTATCACGATGCGACTTTCGGCGTGCTGAAGTGACTCCGCTTTGAACCGAGCAAATCAAGGGTCCAATCGCACACGGTCGCAATCCTCTCATCAATGCTTCACCTCTCCAAGGACGAACACATCTGTCCCATCGACCACTTGCATGCTCATTTCAGCGCCATCAAATGCTGCGTTCCGCGAGCATGTTGTTGACCTCACTGTCTCCGCTCTTCCATTCTGGGGCCCTGAGACTTCCGACGGGCAGCCACGGTTGCCGGTTTTCTCACATCTTCAGTCAGCTCCTCTCGCCTCTCGGGTGACGATGTGTCCTTGCTCGCGCACCATGCGCAGATCTGGAAAGGGAATCCCCTCATAATCATCGACATCAGACCACGAAGACATCTGTCGCATGCCGGAAGTTTTGATCAAAAGACGCAAGCTTCGGGTTTTCGTTGCGCTCGAGGCCTTTCTGAGCCACTGCCGGAGAGCTACTCATCCCCGTCATGCGCTTTCTTAGATAGTTCTGTTTACCGTGATGCATCTACGTCACCCCAGTGTGACGACGAAGGAAAGCGATGCTATTGTCTGCGAGCGCCATATGCGCCTGTCAATGCACCAGTAGCTGGCAGTGATTTCAAGGCTGCGACGGCAAAGCCAAAGGCGAGGTGTACTGCTAAACGGGCGGGCGAACATGATTTGCGTGCGCCAGACATGCGTGATCATCAGCACGAAAGTGAGCGCAAGCCCACTGCTACTGGTCCCATGTCTTCTCAGCGGAGGAGATGGCAATCCTGTCAGATTCACTAATGTTCGCTGGTCGCCCAGCAACATCACCCAGCGATGCTTACAGGACGAAGACGATGACTTGCGTGTTCCATCGAGAACACTACTTTACAGATTCGATCAAGGTAGCGACAGCTCGCACGGGGTAAGCCAGCGATATGCATGTTGCACGTAAGTAACACAGGCTGCAAGCACCATTAACATCGACCTAGCGATGATGGGACGACGTTCTACTCTCACCGCTGAGGCCCGTCTGTCCCGAGTGAAAGTTGTAAACGTGGTCACCCGCACGGCTGCACATGAGGATCACCCGATGCAGCAGGAATGCTACAATGGGAGCGTAGGACGATCGTTCAACTACTGACTATCACAGGATTCAGTGCATAAGAAAGGGCCTGAGGTGAAGGCAGACTCGAGGCGAAATCATAGCCGGACGCGCCAAGGCCGCTGCGCGGTGGATGAGGGGCGTGCATCCGCAATCATCTACTGCACATCCAGACAAAACATCTCTCTAAAACTCCACATCTGGTTTCGAGTGACAGCGACGGCAGAGATATCGAAGGGCTGGAAGTGATGCTGCCTGTCTGACATTTTCGCTTCGTGCTGTGATTGGAATATATTGCTTCGTCGGGCCGCCGACCTTTCATGTCTCTTCCCGCACGCCGGGCTTGACGACCTTGACACCTCCATCGAGCCACATGGAGGATTTGGGATCTTCATCGGGAGCGGTGCCAGCAAAGGACAGCACTCAGTCCAAGAGCAGTGCTGCGCGCCCTAGTCGAGCGCAGCCCTCTGTGCAGAGTTTTGTGAAGCTTCCCTCGCCCGTGCCAGAAGGAATCAGCGTTTCTGAGCCCCTACCGCAACCCGAGTCGTCGCGATACGAGCAATCACCCTCCCGGCAGCACCACCATCGATATCGCGACAGCAGCAGGAGCAGAGACCGACGACGATCACGCTCTCGAGGCGCACGCAAGGGAGGCGGCGACGACAGCTGGAGTTACCCATCATCGCGCCAAGACGACTACCATCGAAGCTCACGCTCTCACCTCTCCGCGTCGCACAACCACGACTCATCCACCGATCGATCTCACCACCACCATAGCCGCCATCATCGCAGCAGTCACGCTGCGCCAGACTCAGACTCAGCATCCGGGCGACATCATCGACGCACTGCAGATTGGGATGATACCAGGGCACGGTCGCCCCGATCCACAAAAGACGGCGACGCTGTAGCAGACAAACGCTCGGCGGGCGGACCAGACGAGTACTCGCGTCGTCGCAGGAGATCACGCTCAGCATCATCCAGCCACCACGAAGACACAAGTCGTCGGAGAAGGGATCACTCGCACGGAAGGCACCAGGACGACTATCGGAGCCATCGTCGGGACCACGATCGTAGCTCTCGTTCGCCTCGCCGGCATAGGACTGAGCACAGCGAGAGAACTTCTGGCCGGAGCAGGCGCCACCCAGAAGACGATCAATCAAGACCAGCATCTCCTCCACAAGGAAGCAGCAGACCTAGTCGGCGCGAGACCAGATCACCACGAGCGGAAAGCACTGAAAGCTCTCGACAGCCACCTATCGTCGAGGATACTGTTCATCGCTCGCATAGCCGTGAGAGCCACTACTCTCAGCAGGTCGAACCAAAGGAGGACGACGATATGTATGGCCGTGGTGGCTACGGAGCCAGATATGGAAGCTACAACAACTACAATCAGTATGGCTACAACGCGAACACACCATACCAGCAGCAGCAATCATATGGTTATCAGCAAGGCCCTGGCGCATCTGGTGCTGGCTACTACCAGCAACAACAATCAGGCAAGCAGTACGGCAGCACACCTCGTGATCCATACCCTCGGCCTAGTCCACGCGGAGGTGCAACAGCAGCAGCGGCAGCGCGGGGAACTGGGAGAGCTCATTTCGCCAATCTGTCATGGACACCTGGTGACGGTGTGAAAGGCGGCCAGATTGTTGAGCCTGGCAAGTCCAGCGCATCCGAGCCCAGGTCTGTGGTCCTCGCTCCTGATGTCGATGACAGCGATAACCCGTACCGGCCACCTACGGATCTTCGTGCAGATGACGAACACGCGGCGAAGAAGCGAAAGCTTGACCCAGCTACGCCAACCGGACCTGCTGTTGAGCAAAAGACCGCCGAACAGAAAGCGCTGGAAGCAGAGCGTGAGAAGAATAAGATCAGTTTCTCGATCAAAGGTCGTGCAAGCAGAGTCGCTGCAGAGGAGAAGACACCTGTCATTGCGAAGACTGAAACGTCGCCACTGCTTGCGAAAAAGACACCGGTGATCGTCTCTCCACTTGTCCAGAGCAATGTGCCCGCGAAGAGTTCGAACTACATTGGCAACACCCGAGTCTCAGATCTAGCACATCCCCGCCGGTTTGACGTGCCTGCCACACGAAAAGAGAAAGTCAGGAAAAAGCGACTAAAGACCAAGCCGGAGCTCAGTGAGGAATTCAAGCAATCAGAGAGTGTGTACTTCAGGAAAACAGGCAACGAGTCTGTTGTCGGAAGTGGCACGTATGGCAAGGTGTACAAAGCTATACACGTTTACACTGGAGGCATGGTAGCGCTCAAGAAGATCCGCATGGAGGGCGAGCGCGATGGCGTAAGTTGAGTTTGCATTCTTGACATAGTTCTATGCTGACCAGACTGCAGTTCCCGGTCACTGCCATGCGCGAGATCAAACTCCTGCAGTCACTCAACCACAACAACGTGGTTCCTTTGCTGGAAGTCATGGTTGAGCGCAATGATTGCTTCATGGTCTTCGAGTATTTGTCTCACGACTTGACTGGACTGTTGAACCACCCCACGTTTGCGCTCACAGCTGCGCACAAGAAGGATCTCGCAAAGCAGCTGTTCGAAGGTCTCGACTATCTTCATAGGAGAGGAGTCTTGCATCGCGATATCAAGGCTGCCAACATCCTCATCTCCAAGACAGGCGAGCTCAAGCTTGCTGATTTTGGTCTTGCGCGATTCTATCAGAAGCGCCAGAAGCAAGACTACACCAACCGCGTCATCACCATCTGGTACCGTAGTCCAGAACTGCTGCTTGGCGAAACTCAGTACGGTCCGGCAGTCGACATTTGGAGTGCGGCTTGCGTGCTTGTCGAGATTTTCACACGACATGCCATCTTTCCTGGAGACGGCAGTGAAATCAACCAACTGGACAAGATTTACAATGTGCTTGGAACGCCGTCACGTAGTGAGTGGCCTGCGATATCCGAGCTGCAGTGGTACGAGCTCCTCCGACCTACGACACGAATGCAATCGACCTTTGCAGAAAAGTATCGAGAACGCGTTTCGCCGGAAGCTTTCGAACTTCTGCAAGCAATGTTTCTGTACGATCCCGCAAATCGACCTACTGCAGCTGATGTGCTCGAGCATCCATACTTCACTGCGGAGGAGCCTAAGCCAGCGCAAGTGGTCGAGCTCGCAAATCTTGAAGGCGACTGGCACGAATTCGAAAGCAAAGCGCTACGAAAGGAGAAAGAGAGACAGGAACGCGATGCGAGACGTGCTGCTCGAGAGGGCGAAAAGCGGAAAGCGGAGGAGACGCCTGGTGGTGCCGCGCCCCCTGATGCTAAGAAGATGAAGGCTCCTCCTCCTGCTGGGCCCAGCGCTGATGTCGGAGCATAGAACGCTGCGGTGGAAGTGATGAAGCGACGAGATCGGTGGCCGCAGAGAAGAGGCATGTGACACACACGTACAGAAGTAGATGGTAGAATTCGATAGGCATACTCTGCCTGCGCAAATACGAGTATCGCTATGATCTGTTCTGTCTGAACTTCTATTCTGGCACAAGTATAAGTTACACTGCTCTCTGTTCACGAGTACTGCACATCTGGTATCAACAAAACACACATCGTCCCCCATAAAACGCCAATCATATCCCATACATTGCTGCTGCTCTCACGCATTACTGTAAGGCTGCGTGGGCACCAGTCCTCTGATACTTTCACTTTCCATCCGCCCTAGACTCGCGGCTCGTTCTTCCTCCTGCTCCACGATCGTTGTAACATGGATCCCATGTCCGCGATCCGTCGGCGTCAGTCGTCCATGATAACTCATGGAGTCTTCACTAGACACTTCTTCGATGTCCTTCTCGTTCCTCCCTAATCTATGCGTCATTCGCGAGAACTTCTCCATGGGCGTTTCATTGGTCTCGCGGTTCATGCTTCGTGTTGCAGAGATGTGGCATGAAGCTTGGTTCTTGCGTCCGCGGCCGCTGAGTTCGAGACCGGCGAAGTCACCTGTTGGTCTGGAGCCGCTGGCTGAGGAGAAGAGGCGTGGAAAGTAGCGTGTTATGCAGCCTTTGAGGGTGGGGAGGCAGGAGCAGAGGATTCCGACGTTGACTTCACAGCTAGAGAAGATGGCTGCGAGGGGATTGTCCCAGCTGACGTCTGTGCTGACGGAGATGGCGTAAAGGGAGGAGAGGCGCATGACGGATATTACGCAGACGGCGCCGCCCATGCCGAAAACGGCCATGAGGATGTAGCGTTGGCGTTTGGGGAGATTGAGAGATTTGAGGACTGGCAGTGGGAGGACTGTTGTGGCGATGTCGGTGACAATGTTCATTGCTGCGTTTGAGAACCTAGGATCACCACCGTTAGTGCTTGTGCTTGGATCTGAGACATTCGCCATGGGTCAGCATAAGCTAGCTCACCAGACTGCCAAGCGATTTAGACATGCTCCTGGTATGGCTGGGTTCCAGAAATGTTGTATAGGCCAGCAAGCGAATAGTGCAGAGAAGAAGGCCCATAGTGTCCACCCGACTATGACGGCCATCAGAGTGAAGCACCATCTCCTGAAGCGCTTTTCTGGGAAGATTCGAAGATATTGGAACAAGATTGATAGCTTGGCGAACATGAGCGCCAGGTAGTAGATCCAGACGGAGGCCCAGAACCAGATGAGGGAGTATGTATTATCGTTGTCGGACAGAGTGTCTGCGTGGCGGCCCATGCCATACTTGACTTGCATAACCATACATGTCGTAAGAGCAATGGTCAAAAGCAACGCAACAGTGATGACCAAGTCATCGATGCCCGCTGATCGAACAATGGCCAGTCGTGTAATCAGCCTTGATACGGTTGCCAGGAAGGCCAGCACTGTGAAGGCGACTGTCACGCCAACCACAGCGCTGCCAGGCGCGTGGCCGACAGCCATGTTCAGAGTGAGGTAGTGGTATCGATAAAGATGACCAAGGGCCGCATGCGCCTTTCGTGGGGCAGAAAATGGAGGGCAAGTTCGAAATCAAGCAATCGGTCCTGCAGGCGGGAGGCGGACAGCCATAAGGAGAGGAAGTGGATCGCTTTGTCAATGCAGTTGTGCAACAAGCACTACAAGCATCCCAGACTCGCCCTGCATCACGGTCAACTGTCTTGGAAGCTGAGCAGTTCCATAAAATGAGCAGGAAAGCTGCAGTCCTGCGAACACAAGCACAAAAGCTAGAGAATGATAAGATCGACCCGGAAACGCAACCTTATGTCAGTATGTCGATGGGTTACCACGTGGAGCGGATTGACGATCAATCCGCGCAAGAATCTAGTATGTAAAAGTGGTACGAAACATGGATTTTCATGCGTGACGAGCACGCCGACATTGACCGTCTGGCACCATCTGCGGCACGCAAGTGGCTGACCAGGTCGCACAGTCGGTTTGGTGGGTCCCAAGTCCCCAATGCAGTGGGCCAGTATCGAGGTCAACGATAGGTCGCGACTCGCGAGATCATCCCCTGCCGCCAAGGTTTGGTGTAAGGCTGTGAGTGGCTGACTGGAGCAGTCGTGACAGGTGAGACCTGGCATCCGCGTCCTGTATAAAGGCATCCGGCCGTTGCTGCAAAGTTTGACAGCGATTCTCTGCTCATGGCGAATATGTTGAAGAGGGCGGCTCGGAAAAAGGGCTGCATCGCACATTCGAGACGAAGTTCTGCCGCAGGTATATGATGCTGCTTTGAGGAATGATCATCAGGCACGGACGTAGGCGAATTACTCGAACCAGATGAGGCCCATGTGTCGGATCGATAGCAGGAAATAGCAGATTCATGATCGTGCGAGTGCTGTGTCAGTGCGAAGTATAGAGGCGTTGCCGAAGTCAGTCTTGCATGTCCCAAGAACATTAAGCCGGATTGCTCCTCATGAGAATTCGCGTGGCGGCGTTCTCCTTCGGGCGTGCTGGAAGAAGTGACTTGACCAAATGGTCAGTAGCCGATCAGTGGTGAGGTCTGCTCGTGCATGCTACTTCAAGCATGTCCATGCAAGGAAGCAGATCAGAGTCATGATCACCATTATTATTGCCGCCTCACAGGCAGTGGAGAGGACCAGGTGAGAGCGCGTACGTGAGTCGGCAGTCGCTCGGTCATGAGTCGCGACTTGTCAGAGAATCCGAGAGCCCCTTTGCCAACGCGTTGATGGAGGAGACTGATGTGTAGAAGGCGACTGAGGCCACGAAATGCGCGATGCACAAAGAACACGTAGACGTGGCTGTGAATGTTGGTTGTCATTACTGGGAAGAGACGGAGGGGAGGATGGAGGAAGGAGAGGCTGAAATCGCGGAGAGTCGGCGTCTCCCCAAACTTCACATGACAGCTTGCCTATTCTGCTGCGGTAGAGCTGGTCTGGTCTGGACTGTAATGAATTCCTGGACCTGACTGAATGCATACTGTCAACCACGATACGATACGATACGACAGATCGTTCACGATGCATTCCAGCTTAGTGCGTATCCAGAATGTGTTTGGCTTCTTCACATCTGTCGCATTTGCCGTAGCTGCAGCCATCGCCGTCAGCGTGCTGCTCAGTCCTCAGAACCCATCGGCTGACCTCGAGCTCAAGAATGTGCGAGTGTGAGTATTGCTCTACAAGAAGAAGCACTTTGATGCATATGTTGACAGAAAAGCAGCGCACGAGGTCGACCACACTACTACAGCACCAAACGCGAAGAATACGCCCACGTCACCTTCGACCTCGACGCCGACCTGTCTTCCCTCTTCAACTGGAACACGAAGCAGATCTTCGCCTACATCACCGCCTCATACCCCTCCGACAACCCCCAAAATGTGCCCGACTCGGAAGTCGTAGTGTGGGACGCCATCATCCCCTCCGACTACGCGCCGCTTCACCCCAACACGTGGATTCACCCTTCGCCCAAAGGAAAGAAGAAGCCCACCAGGAAGGAGCGAGCATTGGGTCTGGGAGGAAAGGCGTATCCGGAGGGGAAGTCGCCGGGCATTATCAAGCTGAAGGATCAGAAGCCCAAGTACCAGATCACAGATGTCACGGGCAAGATTGCGGACAAGCAGTATGCCACGTTGACGTTGCACTGGAATGTCCAACCGTGGGTGGGCTTTTTGACGTGGACGAACTTCAACACGTATTGGAGATGGCAGGGTCTGCAGGGCGGCATGTCGAGTGTCTTCAATTTCCCCAGTATCAAGGGCAGTGAGACTGTCAAGAAGGAGGATCTCAAAACCGAGACGGGGGCCGAGGCGAATCGAGGAAGTCCTGCATAGATTGACACTGCTCCTTCTTGCGCTACCTGAATCAAGATGAGATGACCACAAGTCACGATGCTATCTTCGTATGATTGTATTCCAAGCTGACAGCATGTGTTGACAGCGTGAGCAGTGTCCGTGCTCATCAATCAGCCATCCTCTCACGCCCAGCGTGCATGAATGACACCGAGAACACTGTCCTTGGTGAATTGTCCATCCCTCCGAAAGACGTAGGTATGGCTAGGTCTCTGACAGACGAACCCACACCCAGGCCAGGCACTTCAACCAGTGCAACATGTACTCAAGAACCACAATCATAACTTCCAGCATCACATTGCTGCCCATCTCTCATCTCCGACCAGCTATCCTTCTCCCGATCCTCTCCGCCTACTACTACTTACTCCTCACACCAATCACGATCAAGAAACTCCTGCAGCATATCAACACACTTCGGCCGCACCACTTTCCGCAGCGCTCTCGCCCCTTTCGATTCTCCTTCTTCAACTCTTCAAACTTCAGCTTGATTGAGATGCCACCAGCTGCGCAGTAGTAAGGCGGAGCTGATGTTCGAGGTGGGTGATGCGATTACCTTCTTCTTCTTCTTCTTCTTCTTCTTCTTCTTCTTCTTCTTCTTCTTCTTCTTGCTCGTGGTTGGGACAAGTGAACAGTGTAGATCTTGGGAATGACATGATTGGCAGGGCTTGAGTGAGTGGCAGTCTCCTCCCTTTGCTGGTACCATTGGAGTTAAGCGGCCTGTACCGCTCTACTGAATGTCTTCTTGGAAGAAGAAGTCATCGCTGCCAGAGAACGAAGAAGCGTGTCATTCACAAACCTCTCCAGCTCTGTTCTTCTGACTTGCAGAGAAAGCTCTCGGAGAAGCCTGTCGAACTCCTGGCTCATGGTCGCTCTCGCCTCTCGCGTTGAGTGCGTTGCCGCCTTCTGCTGACGCCCAAGTCTCAGTCAGTCACTGGCAGAAACAACACAAAGATAACGACACTGCAGGCAAGACACGCGTGCCTCACTCAACGAGACAGTGATGTGATGGACCAAACCGAGACAACAAGGCCAACTTCAAACATGTCTGCTGTCTGCGGTCAGTCACTCGCTTGGAAGAAGGAAGGTAGCGAAAAACGAGAAACGGAGAAACCGACACAGACAAAAGGTATAGCAGCTAGAATGTAATGGTCAAAATGTGTGCAGTAATTGATGCATTTCGGACTGTAAAAGGCGCAGCTTGCTCCCTCGCTCGCTCGCTCACCACCCTTTCAGCCACAAGGCTTAAAAGTTGCCGGGTATAAAACTATGGTTCGGATGCCGTCGGGCTCATCTTACCATCAAAAAGGCGTGTCGTGAGGAATCTTTGATATGTTACAATGTGCACGCCGCATGGGACCTGCCCGCGGAGGTGGGGGGCCACACCTGCTGCTTCCTGGTGCTCGATTCGCGCTCGTGTCCAAACCTCAAATGAGAATTTGGATCATGGTTCTTTCTTCTGCCCTCTTGCTTGCTTGGTAAAGAAAACAGAAACACACGCACAAAACAAAGCGCCACCCAATGCCGCTCAACAAACACTCTGAACATGATTGTACGGTGAAGGGTACAGATGAACCTAATGCCTGTGGTGGTGAGCGTGCTTCTCCACGTGGCGCTTGTGCTTGTAGCTTGGTGGTGCCTCGTAGCCTGCTGGTGCAGGAGAGGCAGTGGCTGTCGCGGTCGCGGTGACAGTCACCTTGACCTCCTCAATGACCATCTCCCAGACCTCGTTGCCCTTGGTGACATAAGTGGTCGTGCAGTCCGCTGCGTCACTGGCCTTGGAAGCAGGCGCAGATGTGACAGCAGCTGGTGCAGAGGAGCTGGAGCTGGAGCTGGAGCTGAGCTCGGCAGCAATGACAATGCCACCTTGAGCAGTGTCAGTGACCGATGGGTTAGCTGGCGAGTAAGCTGGCGCAGATGGGCTGAAGGTTGCTGGCGCGGAAGTGTGTGGCACAGCGCTGGTCTTGACAGTGGAGCCGTGCTTGCCGTACGCGCCTGGCACAGGGTACTTGGTGGCTGGCTCGGGACCGTACTGGATCGGCACACCGACTGGGAGACCGTCACGAGGGCCGGCGCAGTCATCCTCCTCAAGGTCAGCAGGCATTGCGAACTTGCACTTGGCTGGAGTGGCTGGGTCCTGGATGGTGAAGACTGGGCAGTCCTCGATCTGACCTGAAGGGTTGGTGCACGTGTTGATGGCGGTTCCGAGGAACTCGGCGGACTCCCATCCCATGACGAAGTCAGCGTGGTAACTGGTGCCGACTGGGTCACCGGTGGACACGATGAACTGTCCATCCATGCCGGCGAACTTTTGTGTAGCGAAGATGGTCTCGTAGAAGAGGAATGGGTAGTGGACATCGTAGCCTTCTGGGCAGTTGCCCTCCTTGACGAGCGATGGGTATGCAACGTGGGATCGGTGGTCATCGGAGTCGAGCTTGCCATTGCCACACGATGGGAAAGCCATTTCGAGACGAATGCCGTCCTTGCAGTTGTTGTCCATGTCCTGCTTGCTTGGGAACTGGTGACGGTACAGCGAAGCCTCTGGGTCCTTGGCATAGTTCAAGCAGTTGAAGCCGATGGCGCGCTGCTCCAGGAAGAACTGGTCGGTAGGGACGGTAGGCCAGTTGCTCAGTGGCTCATCTGGGAAAGGACCGGAGAAATTGCGGTAAGCGGTGTTTCCGGCGATCATCTGGAAGCCCTCCGGGAATGGCTGCACATCGTCGAGGTAGAAGAGGTAGTAAGCAAGCATGCCTCCGACGTTCTCTACCATTTCAACGGAACCATTGGCGTGCTGAAAGTAAATGGGTGGCGTCCAGTAGGCGGACTTGTCCTGGATGACATCGCACGAGGTGCAGTCGTACTCTTTGTCGGTACATTTCGCAAGCGACTCGTATGAGGTGTTTTGGCCAAAGTCTGTCCAAAGTCAGTCAAATATTCGTCACTTGTCATCGAGTCACTTTGCACTCACTTCCGCCACCGAAAACGATGTGCGAGTGATCAGCCACATCGTTGGGGGCGACCATAGGGTCGATACGGGCGATACCAGTGCTCGAACGGCACGGCATGCGCCAGAAAGCGGCGGCATTGCCAGCGAGGGCGAGCGCGGTGACAGAGTTGAAGGTCTTCATGTTGCTGAATTCGCTCCTGGCGCTGGTGGTAGGAGATGCTGGTCGAGCGCCTGCGCGGTGATGGTCTGCGTTGCCGGCGCAGTGAGGTCCAAAGGCTGAATTCTATGCACAAGCTTCTTCGCGCACAGCGACGAAGGCGATCAAAAGTTGATGTTCGTGGTAGTGGTGACTGGAAGCTGGCTTTGCATGTGTTGACGGGAACCCGCTCGTGCTGTCGAAAGATGCCGCGTGTCTTTGATGTTGTGTTCTGCGGGGCTGGCTCTGGTATGCACCTTGCGCGAACTGGTCTGTCGGCTTGTTGATGTTGATGTTGTCGTGGTTGGCGGGTTGATGTTTCTGGTAAATTTAAAGCCGCTCGAATGGGTGGACTAAATGAATGGAACGACTGCAATTGTGTAGCACTGGGCCGCACAATAGAACAGTCTGGGTGAATGAACGATTGCCACTGTGATTGTAGTGAAGGAGTGACTGTGAGCGAAGCGGCAGTGAGGTGCAAAACTTGGCGGCTGGCTTAAGGATGGACAAGGCATGCGATCAAGGGCCACTGTGCGTTTCGAGCTAATGCGGCTAAATGCAGCGGCCCGTCTCCTGGACAGGGATTGTGCGTTTCGATTGAAATTACACTTTGAGCCTCCTGCTCTGATTGAACAACACCACCACCAAGCATGAGCAGCGGCAAATACTGTGCTGAATCACAGCCGTCTTCCATGAGCTCATAGGATGTGCCTTTTCGTGCATTTCTTGAACTCGCGCGGCATCATCAGCCATGCGAACTGTCTGGACTGCCAGTGCGACCAGCAGTCGATCGCCGGCACCGAACCATCTGCGCGAATAGGGATCTCCATTTGACAGGCAAATTCCCGTGGCATGGCAAGGGGCTTGCTGGCCGTGTTTCCGGCCTGCAAGGCATATCTGCGCCCTCCTCGTGGTCGACGATGGTTTGCTATGACGCACAACCGCTGCACCTCAGTCTTCCATTTCCGATGTCGAGGCGGCCTTGGTCGAAGGACGGACCTGCATCGTTGTCTTTCTCCAAAATGAACCTGCTTCTGCTTCATCAAATTGACAATAATCTCCATGGTTTCGATTGTTATCAGTCACAGGATCAGTCGAGACCGCCCTAGCCGGCGAGCCATCTCAATAGAGACTGCTAGCAGACAGCACATTTCCGCCGTGACAGGCATTGCGGCACCATGCGTCCGAAGCGAGATGCAACCACATCCGCCTATGCAGCATAGGAAATGGTAGTTATTCTGGGTCGGCAATCTGTGCGATGGAGACGATTATGGCAACTGACAGCAGGTTTGCGATGCCATGCTTGGTGTGAGTGTGGCAACAAAGTCCTCGGAAGATGCTGCTAAACCTGGGACCACCTTGTTGAGCTCAGACACAACCAAGCCACCTGGGCGTGGAACGAAACCTAGTCCCACGACAGAAACTCGTGCCTGCTGAGGACTCCAGCCTCGTTTGCAGCTCGCAGACATGCCCAGTCGTTTGACACTGCGGTGCTGCGGTGTTGGCGCACATCTCGAAGCAACGAGTGATTCATGAAAGTCTCTCTGGACCACATCCGTGCGACTATGATACATCAGTGCAGCAAGACGATGCGACCAGCTTGCTTGTGGTCCGGCCTCAATCTCGCTCGTGCGGCAAGCGTGGTATTACGTGGCCTGCGTTGTGGAAAGATTGCACAATAATCTTCTATGGTCTCTACGGACGCTCGACGCGCGTCAACGTGCGCAACTTCATGCTATCTAGCAGCGGTGCAACACGACCAGGGATAACGATTGCAGAACGATGGTACCTCACAGTCAAGCTTGATGCTCGCAGGCTTCTCCAAGTTGCTTGTACACGGCAATTTATCTGAAAGTACATTATTATGCTGTGCTCGCTGTATCTGGATCTTCACGGTACTCCGCACGAAGCACTCTTGCTGTAACCGCCACCAAGCAGGATATATTGCTCACTCGAAGATCACCACGCACTGTCTTTCGGTGAACACCGTCCCATCGGTGGCATGCGCTTTCCGTGTTCGACATTCTCTTGCGCAACTCCCACAATCACCAGCAACAAGTCAGCGCTGCAGCTGCCGCGATCCACACCAAAGCGCTCAGAGGAATGCTACTGCGACGCGCTGAACCTTCAGATATGTCGCTGCTCGATGCCTGGCCTGAAGAAGTCGCGGAAGCAGAAGACGTCTCGCTTGAAGACCAGGGCAGTCTAGTCCGTGTGATTGTTGTGCTCGATCCGGTCGCTGGAGTCGTGACCGAAGTGCCATTCGACCTTACGCTTCCTGTGCCCAAGAGAGTTGGCCTGGATGTAATAGCAGCGCGGAAGCCGCTCATTGTCTTAGCGTTGACAAGATTCGTTGGCCGGTCTTTTGTGAGTGTAAGTGTACCATCGTATGTGTATACGTTCGGTATGTGCGAGTTTGAGCTCGACGATGGCTGTGCGACCTTGCTTTCAGGCGTGGGAGTTGCCGTCGCCTGTTGCGCCTTTTGACTGCTGCACAAGGTTGCTGTCGCGGTTCCAATGAAGAGGTGGCAGTCGTCCAAGCTGTACTGCTTGTTGGACATGGTCTGTGATATGCCACCAGCTGTCAGAGTAATGGTGCCCATCACAATGACCCTTGGCTTGCTCTGCGCAAGGTCTGTGATAGAACTTGATGATGTTTTGACTGGGTATGCCACTTCTGAGGTTGTCATGCTCTCCTCGTCGGCTTGAGATGGCGCACCAACAGTCACTTGTGGTTGATATGTTGTCGTTGCTGATGCATGGTCTGCTGTGACCTCAGGCTCTGCCGATGCAGACGCTGTTGATCGATATACAGTCTGTGTAAACTGTATCTGTTGCGTAATTCGGACTGTCGTCACGGCATTGATGCTGTGTGCAAGGAGGCCACAGAGAAGAACAGCGGAGTGCATCTTGGTCATGAAACGTGTATTTGTGCAAATGGTGGATGTGATACTAGCATCGCAACATCGTGTCTTTCGAGCAACTACATATTCTACTTCGCATCAGTGACAGCAGACTTCTACGCGCTGCTGTGCCTCTCAAGAGCATTAGTATATTGAGGCACCATGAGAAGTGCTAATATTATGCGGCGTAGCGGTCTTCGCCAGGTCGTCGGCGACTCCGTCTGGGCGCTTATGTCTGCACACATGTGGCTTCCTCTTTGCGGCCGAATGCTCGCCGAAGAAGTCCCTTTGAGCGATCACAATCGGATACAAAGTACTTCGCAACGAGACACAGCGGCGCCGTTGACATGCTGCGACAAACCAAGAAGACGAGATGAGCTCAAGAGCGACATCTTGCTCGGCACCAACTCATGGTCATCAACATGTCTGTCTCATCGATGTCCGAGCACTTTTTGGCTCTCGGCATGAATGCCGTCCCCTGTCGATCAAACGTCACCGGGAGCATTTGGCTTCGGTAGCCCGGCAGGCGCTTCGAACGCTGCAGTAGTTACTGCTGCCGTTGGCCTGTCCTATTTCTGGTGCTTGAGCCTGTCAGTTCTTACCATGTCGTCAAATCGATACCGTCTGAAAGCACACAAGAGTTGTGAGCAGACAGCGAATGGCCACGCGAATGGCCAAGTCACCGAGAAGCCAATAGAGGAGAAATATCTCTCTCTGGCATGCGTTTCGCGCCAGCGACATATTGATATGATCACGCGAGCATAAATGAACACGACTACAGGATTCCTTGAATGGACGTGTCTGGACTGTCATTAGCGGAACCACATGCCTCAAGAAGCTGATTACAATACAAAGAGTGTCAGTAGAATCACTGCGGCTATCGCAATGCTGGAACCTGAGAAGAGAGTAGCCGTGAGGCTAGGAACATGCACCTTAGAGAAGATTGATCATGTTCACGTTGTATCTAACTTTGTATCTACCGCTGATCAGTCCAGACTCCGCAAGCCGTGCCTGCCGCCAGGCTTCTTGCTGCATCTACAGCCTGCCAAGATGTTCGCGAAGGCAAAACCCTACCCGTCCAGTCAGTTTCCGATCCAACAGTGAACACGTTCAGACTCACATATCTATAGTCAATAATCTCAAGTCACGCGAGCATGCACTCAGCTGATCAAGAAGAGCTGGCACGATGCTGCTGGTTACGCCAATCCCAAAGCTGGAGCAGATGCGTGTAGCTACCAGCCTCAAGACGCCCGACCATGCGAATGTCCTCATCATACAGTACAGTATGCGCGCCGGCAATATGACAAGTCGTCGAATTGTCCAACTCACCGTCTGGATCCTTATGCTCGAACCAAAGAGGATCGTGTGTGCCGATCATTCTGTACCTGCCTTTGTACTTCAGGTTGCCGATGCACACATAATCCACGATGAACTGGACCTTCTTCTGGATGCCGAGGCGATTCCACGAGTACAGTGGAAGGGAGAACATGTGCTCGTCGGTCATCCATAGGATGATGAACATGCGCTTCTTGGAAAAGACGGGTCCTACAGGAGTTACATTCACCTCGTTACCCGGGCTTGGCGGATGGGTCCATGTTGGCTTGATGGTATGGAACTGCAATGATGTCGCCTTTATTGAAGTCAGCTTGGGTGTAAGGCGAGATGATACATACCTGGTTGCGGAACCAGCCCTTGCGTTGCTTATGATGGGTGTTCTTGTCGTTGACGGCCATGGTCGATGGCGTCGAAGACTTCCATGGTGCTTCGGAGGGCGTGGCCCGCAGCCCGTGTAGGTTCGATCGGCGCCAGTGTTGGAGTAGCTCCATTGTTGGCGAAGTCAAAGTCGTCAGTAATCTCAACATCTTCGACAGTCTTCGTGAATGCGGCTATACCTTGTGAAGCTGCTGGAGCCAGGGGCATGGCGAGGTGCTTCGGGTCAGGAGCTCGAGATGCAGCATTCCGGATTGCCGCCTGCCGATGCAGACTCAAGGCCGGGTTGTTGGCACGTGGTGGAGCTGTGGTCTTTGCAGCAGCCTGTGCGAAAGACAACGGCCTGCGATTTGATGCCATCGGCGTGACTGGTGCATATATGACTTGAGCAGCTGGCGTATTGCGACCTTGTGCAGGGGCGATCGAGCCGGCTCGTTGCCCCGCGATGCCTTCCTGCATAACCATCTTGAGTCTCTCTCTTTTCCACACTGGGTATTCGATCAGATAACCGTATCTGTGGTTTTATCGTGGTGAACGGCTAATGGGATTGGACTAAAGTGTAAGCTCCATCTCCACTAGTGAGGAATTTGATACTTATATTCCATGGGGAGGGAAACGACCATGATAGGACCCGGGACTACGACACTGCAGCGCAATGCTGTCGACCACAATGTCATTGTTGCATTGCTTCACAAGCCTCTTCTTGTACAGGGGGACATGTCAGGCTTCAGCTGGCTTGGTCGAGACAGAGGAACATCCTCATAGGAAAGCAGTGAAGCTCATTCTGTCGTGATATGAAAGGTCTTGGTCTTTTGTCCTTCGAATGACAATGTATTCGCTGGATGACGAATTGCGGGTGCCACTGTCAAAGGCATGAAGACAACGCCATTGTCGCTCGAGCCATATAGCGCTATTCCTATATTTGACACCCGCCGGTGACTGAAGACAAAGCATGCAGCCATTGTGAGACTGGCGACACTACTAATACGTTAAAGCCATATCTTCCTCCACACCAACAAATTTACCCAACCATATACGAATCACAGCATACTCATTTCAACATGCTTTCTTCCGACTTGATCGCAGTCCTGGTGCACAAGCTGCAAGGCGCAATCATCCATCGAGACATCTACCCTAGACTCTGGGGAGCCATCGACGACGAAGAACCAATCTACGGAACTTCAATTGACAACAGCCTGCTCGAAGATGACACAGCTCAATCCAGCGGAAAAGATCGACGGCATCGAGGCGCGGCCAGACGATGATTGGCGGAGTCAGGATTCAAGATTCTGAGCATGTCGACGAGCTACAAGAAGCGCGCAACGCTAAGTACGTCCAATTCATTGACGAGAATGATCCGGACGACTACACACATGGACCAGCTCGAATCGAAATCGTTCTTGCTAATGACGGTGTTGGGCCTTGTGCGGGACTACTGCTCACGTTCGACTTGAGCTGCAAAATCCAGCAAGCAGCTGGCAAAACTCATCCTCATCAGCTAACGCAACAGATCTCGGCGACGACGACGCGATATCTCTCAATCAAGAAAGAAAACTTTGCCGACATGCAGAGCGACACGGACGCTGTGGGTTCGGAAGAAGAGTCCTGATTGTACAAGAGAGAGTTTCACAGCCTGTTGTGACCGTGTGACGCCTGTGCTGTCGAATGCTATTTGCACTAACTTACCTTCATGAGCACTTGGGCGCTTCTCGCTTGAAACGTGTGTTATTGCCTTGGTCACGTACCTTTCGCCAGTCCTTGAGAGTTTCCAATTTTTTTTAGCACACGAGCATTGCACAAGTCAATTTACTGCTTCCTTTCACATCTCTTTTCTTACCACTCTCCTTCTTTGCCTTCATCTGTAGTGTTGCTTCTTCCTCGCCTTCGCGACGTCGGACAACTTGGACAAGAAGACTACATGGTGGACTGCTCAGCTCGATCGGTACAGCACAGGTGTCAATCATCGTCTTTGATGGGGTCCCTCAAGCAAGCGAAGGTCATCCGTAAGCGAAGAGGAGCAGGAGTGGGATGCATACGTCTGAGGACATGGCTCTACTCAACTACGACGCAGTCAACGACTCCGCAGATTGCGGTTCAACCTCTGGCCGTCCCACTCATTCATGGCATTTACCAATGCAGCCCTTGAGCGCAGTCGAGCATTCGTCCGCTCGTGCTATGAAGCCGATGCTCGACCGCTCGCTCCATCCAGCTCCATGCTGTCATCCAATTGTCGTATCACTCTTCTCCTCCTCGAGCCGGTTGCCCCTCGAACATGGCGGATGCGATTGACTTTGGTAGCAATACCCTGATCCCACAGATCTTCATCGGCGCCTCCCAGCACACCTTGATTTTCGAGTTGCCTCAATGCCTTTTCCAGCAGGTCTGTGGCCAGCGGATCCTGAGGAGAAATGGCCAGAGCTTCGTGAAGTGCCACCGTGGCCTGGAACGGATCGTCCAGCTCCATGAGAACAAGCCCTTTGCTCGCGAGGACTGCCGTGTCTCGCAGGCCCAGCCGTACGACTTGTTCAAACTGCTCCAGCGCTTCGTGAAATCGGAGTGCCTTTCGGAGAGCGTGGGCGAGGTTCAGACGAGTTGTTGTGTACTGGTTCTGCGGTGCTTCATTGTCGGCGGCAATCTGTAAAGCCAAGTTGAAGTGGTCGATTGCACTATCAAACGCACCCTCCATGTAGCAGACCATGCCAATCTCGTTGATCAGCAGTGGATCTCTCTGACATAGTGTGTATGCTGCGGTAAGATACTCTCTCGCTATGGTGAGGTTCCCCAGCGCAATCTCTTGCATACCGAGGAACAGCTGAGGGAGATGCGTGCCTTGGAACAGGCGAGCAGCAGTACTGTAGGCGGCGATGGCCTGATCGCTTTCGCCTTCAGCGGCGAATGTATGTGCGAAGCCAATCCAGGCAGCGCCAAAGTGGGGATCCATCAAGCTGGCCTTGGAGAAGTATGATCGTGCTTCGGGGATTCGATTCGTGGTGAGATAGTAGGTGCCGACTGCGAGCCATGTGCAGGGCTCATCAGGATGTGTGTCGGCCAGGGCATGGGAGAGTGAGAACAGGGCATGTGTGTGATCGAGCTGGGCGAGCAGCGCAAGATGGAGAGGTACACAGGCAAAGTTGGAGGGGTCTGCCTCCAGGATTCGGGTGGTGAGGTCCACAGCGGCTTGGAAGCGTGAGGCAGTAAAGAGCTTCTCGGCTTTGGCGAGGAGGATGTCGGGGTTCTGGGACAGAGTGTAATGTGTCGACAGTGTCTCGATGGCGGCATCGAAGTCGTCCGGACGTGCATACTTGGACAGTCGTGTCGAGTAGAGGTTGCGGGTAAAGTCTGCCGCTTCCGAATCACCGCGGATCGAGTCGAAGTCGAGGCTGTCGAGAAAGTGCCACTCCTCAGCAGGACTCATGAGCGAGTTCTTGACCAGCTGCTCAAATGCCTCGAAGCATTGCACGTCGATCCGTACGGCGTCCTTGTAGCAGTCTTTGGCCCGATCCAAGGCATTCTGTTGGGCATAGCACAGTCCGCGCAGATAGCACATGCCCGCTTCATATCGCAGGTGGGTCGAGTCTTCGAGGTCACGCTCGGCACTTCGGTCCACTCGTTCCACTCGTTCCGTCCGGCGGGGGAGTATCGATGGTTGCTGCAGCAGTGTCGAGTGCAAGCCATTGCCAATGTGCTGCAGCTTTCGTCGCTGGGCATCGGCTGTCGTTGCGAGATGCACGGGATTCCCCTCGCCCAGCACCGTCAGCGCATCTGCATGTCTCCCCTGGCGGATGGCGCAATGCGCGGCGAGGTATCGTGAAGCGGGCGATCGTTGCAGCACTTCGGAGCGCGAGAGGAGCGATGATGCGCGCGTGTAGTTGCCAGCGGAGAAGTGTGTTTGAGCGAGGGCGTAGGCGTCTTCGTCGGCGTCGGTCAGAGCGAGCAGCTTGTCGCCGACAAAGATGGCCGAGTCGTACTGATGTCGGTTCAGGGCGTCTTGTCGCCAGTTGCGCAGGAATGCCTCCATGATTTGGTGGTGTGGTGAAGAGCGGCTGGCCCAGTCACGGACAACTTCTACTCACCTACTCACCTACTCACCCTGCACGGCACGAAAGAAGGGAAAGTCCCACTGTAAGTTAGAACTAGCGTCGCGTCGCGTCGCGTCGCGTCACGTCAACTGGTGTGGTGTGGGGCAACCGCGGACGCAGCTCCTGCCCTGCCCTGCCCTGCCTTGCCTTGGCGTGTGACATGACATGTCTGCCTGGACCTGACTGACTGACTTTCTTTGCCGACGTTCACGTTCACGAACCCCACTTCTTCTTTCTTCTTCAGCACCACTATACACAGCGACACCTCTCCGGAAACAACACCCGTCGCCACAATGTCTGAACGAAAGGTCCTCACCAAATACTACCCACCGGACTTCGATCCCTCGAAACTTGAAAGGAAGCGCGGGCCCAAGCAGACTGGCCCGAAAGTGCAGACGGTCCGCCTCATGGCACCTTTCAGCATGAAGTGTACCACCTGCGGCGAGTTCATCTACAAAGGCCGCAAATTCAACGCCCGAAAGGAAACCACCGAGGAGAAATACTATGCCATCACAATCTTCCGCTTCTACATCCGATGCACGAGATGCTCGGCGGAAATCACCTTCAAGACAGACCCGAAGAATATGGAC
Source organism: Septoria linicola (assembly GCA_024114885.1). Lineage (NCBI taxonomy): Eukaryota > Fungi > Ascomycota > Dothideomycetes > Mycosphaerellales > Mycosphaerellaceae > Septoria > Septoria linicola. The sequence continues at coordinate 3,663,937 of CP099420.1, forward strand.
TATACCTGCGAGAAGGGCGCAAAGAGGAACTTCGAGCCGTGGAGGGAAGCGAAGTTGGCCGAGGAGACGGAGGAGGAGCGTCTAGATCGCATTGCAGAGGAGGAAGAAAATCGTGATGCGATGAAGGAACTGGAGAAGAAGACGTTGGATGCAAAGACGGACATGGCAATTGCAGATGCTCTGGATGATGTGCGACATCGAAATGCTGCGCGAGAAAGAGTGGCCAAGGATGGGATCAGTACCGTCGCTGCGCCAAAGGTGGACGACGAGGCCGAGACGATCGAACGAGAGCTGGAAGAGCAGGCTAAAATGGCATTCCAGAGTAGCACTGGCGAAAGAGTGAGACGGCTGGGCGAGGACGACTGGACTGAGGAGTCGTCGTCGTCGTCGTCGTCGTCTGCAGGCCGGCCGAGTGCAGAGGCAGATCGAGCGGCAATGCCGCCTCCTGCTCTGCCCACTTTCCAACGCACATCAAAGCCCAAGAAGAACTTTGCCGGTGCGCTGGGTATCAAGAAGGGAATTCTCAAGAAGCCTGCCGCTCCGCCGGTACCTGCTCCTGCTCCCACGCCAGAGCCCGAGCAAGAAGACATCCTGCTTGACCGGCCTGTCACGGCCATGGATCTACCAGGAAAGCATGTCGAGCTGGGTGTCGGTCTATCTCTGGTGAACTACAGTGACGACTCCGATTCTGATTGAGTACACAATTCTCTGTCTGTCGAGTTGTCTCGCCCACATTCGCACTCATGTACCGAGTCTCTTCGTGCTCGCATACCGTGTTGCTCACACCGCATCGAACAATGTCCACTCTGATATGGAGGCAATTGCGTATGCACATGGCAAACAAGTAGCAATGGCACTTCCTTCGGAATCCAAGATTCATCCGATACCATTACCGGAACGAAAAGTCCTCTCAAGCACATTTTGGCAACGCTTTGTGCCCGAGCCACATCGCAATACTTCGAGCATAGCATACCGAGCATGTACTTCGCGTCCGGAATGCTCATCTGGCCATCAGTAATCATACCGAACGCTCGGTTTGCCCATGTCGCCAAGTGAAGAAGAGAGGACCCGAAACTGGTTCGGTGTTGGCCACTGTTGAGCTTCGGGTCACGAACAGAGAACGACACATCTGGATGAGGATCAAGAACAGGTTGATTCCGCGCAATGCTATGGTACAAATGAAATCATCTCCATGTCATCGGACCTGCTCACAGATCTCCTCCACTCTTCGCTCCACAAAACACAACAACCAAATCCAGCACTCCATTTTAGTTTGGGATCGCTGGGCAGCCCTCCTGGCAGTTACCACGGCACTTGACCGATTCGATGCAGGTACATCGCATAGTATAGGTGCCGGCACCGTCGTTTTGGGTGCATGTAAAGTCGCCACCGTTGCTGCAGAGTCTCCATGCCCCGAAGCTGGCGTCGTATGCGTCGCATGTTTCGCCGTCGGGACAGTTTGCACCGTAGCTTGCTCTGAAGACTGGTTCCTCGTACGCTTGACGTGAGACCATCAAGTCGAGCCATCGCTTGGACGCGGCACTGATCTGAGCTTTGCTAGTCTTGTCTGCATCTGGACGTTGTTCCGAGGCGGTCCACTGAATCTTGCAGTTGCATAATCTGCAAGACTTGTCGAGCAGGCCGGCCATGGCGGTGCTGGCGAAGAGCGCGGTCAAAAGAGTGGTGAACTGCATATTGAATGTGCTAGAGAGCATGTTAGCGTGCGGAGGTGTGGCAGTGGGAAGTGGCTGCTGCTTACTGTTGTTGTTGTTGTGGTGGTGATTGGTGAGCTGGAATAAGTGTTAGATCTGCTTGATTCTGCTGGTGCTGGTGATGATGATGATGATGGGGAAGAATCGGATACTGATCGACTGTTATATACAGATATCTCCCGTGCGGGGCGCCCGGCGATTGTATAGCTCCTCCATAGTGCTAGTTTCATCTCGGTAGCTTTCTGACTATCGCGCGTGGCTGCACCAGCATTGACCTTCTTCGTCGTTCATTGCTGCCCCACGATCAGTCACTACTCGATGGCCTGCCATGCCGTTCTAGCCACGACCATTGGCCTGGCCAGACCCTTCTGAATCTGGTCAGGAACCGATTGCCCCACTCCAGGACCTATGAAGATACGGCATGCTTCGCAGAACACGCTGCATGGTGTACGATGCTCAATGGCTATGTCTGATGGGGCTGCAAGTGGGGTAGGTAGTCTTGGCTAGGCAGAGTTGACAGGGGTGCAATATGCCATAAGGTTTGCTGAAAACGCCGATAATGCCAGAGGGGGAGGCGTGGTGAGCAGCCATGACACACACCACGGAGAATTCGAGCTGTGATGATTTCGAGGACTAGTCGATGCCAGTGGTGCTTGGCTCGGGGTTTCTTCGTGTACATGGACTGGCGTCTCACGATCGGTGGTCGAGATCGAGCGTGTGCGCACAATGAACATCATCAAAGGAGATCAGCGTTCCTGCTGCACGGAGTGTGCGGGTATATGTACAGAGTTGACTGTCAACTGGACTAGATGTCCTTTCTTGTCCACAAAAGCTTTCTCTACTCAGCTCAGCCACGGCTACGATGTATCTAAACCAGTGATGCGCTGAAGTAAACAAGGACTCTTCGAGAGAGATACGAGAATCTGAAATTCGTCCAGGTCGATTGTGTTCGTATAGGATGGATATCTCTAAGCACATACGGCTAGTTCTATCAAAAGTCGCGACGACGGGACTGCGTTCCGAAGCACGGGACTCGCTACGAACACAGCGGGGTTCCTGGAATGCTTGATCATTCCCCTTGTCGTCCTAGGCTGGATATAAGCCACGAGGCAGCAATCTCGCAAGGCTGGAAGCAGGTGAAGTCGGAACGGCATTTCTGACCATGAGCTTCTTCCGAGTCCGCAGCTCCCTGTCGTGGACACTGTATTATCCCAGAGAGGACCTTCAGATCGTCAAGCACCTCGAGCCATGGTAAAAAGTGATGAAGCCGGAGATGAGACGCTGGCCAGGGTTCTCCTGCTGTGGCAAGCAGATGCTCGCCTGCGAAGTCTTATGAGCACCTTGAGGCACGTCGGTAGCTAGACGAAGTGCTGAGCAGGCTACAAAGTGCTGGCTGTAGCTTGCCACTAACTCTCCTGTCGTACCAAGCTGTACACTTGCGGTGGATGCTGCATTGCCATTGCTGCGCAGCTAGCCAGCCAGCTAGCGAAGCGTTCGGAGACCCTAGGGTTGCCACGCTGTCTCGCCTAGTCAACCCCCTCTGCAGTGTCCCCTTCGACCTAGAGCATTTGTTAGTTGCGTGGTCATTCACAAGCAAGCCATTTGTCTCTGGAAGGCATAAGTAGCGGTCCGGGATATAAAGGTCCCTGTCGCGTACACGCAAGAATCTGACCTCGCCTCGGAGCACGTGAGTTCCATAGCACGTGAATCGTGCACGTGCGACTCCGTATCTTAGTAAATAACAACACCTTTACGGTACCAGTTATAGTACAATGCCTATAACAATAGTTACTTTAATTAATTATATTATAGTATAACGTACGCGCTTTATAACGTAATTAGCTTATATTTATCTCGTATAGCTATTTTAGAAACGTACTCTATAGGCGTAAGGTTCTAAAAGAAAGTAAAGATAAGATTCTCTTTTAATTCTATTATCCTTTCTATTATAGAGTAATATAGTTATATTATAACTAAAATAAGTATATAACTAGTAGGTAGCTACCTATTATAAACTCGATACTATTATTAGGTATAGGTAATATAATCTTATCGTTTTCTCGAGTTTCTTTCTCTTTCTTTAAGTATTATACCTAGCGATATCTATTAAGTATCTATAGTAATACTTTAACTACTTTAACTTACGATAACGATCGTAGGTCTTAAGATTACGCTTACTTTAGACGAATACGTAAAGTAGTTTAATAGTATAGTAATTACTATAAAGCTTAGTACTATTAGATACGGAGTAGGATAATTTGTTTACAAATAGGAGTAAAGAGTCTACACATGCCAAGGGTATCAGGTTACGTTACCGTTCTTTTTTCGGCACACTCTCAGCTAATCATTTTTGGACCCTGTTTTTTTTCGTAGAGTAAGATAGACCTCGTAAACTCGGTCAATGAAACGTCAACGTGAGGCTCAGCAGTTTAGTAGGCATTTCTGGCCGGCCATTGTTGTGTCGTGCACACTCCGTTCCAGGCTTAGGCGAAAGTATATCTGAGCCTCGATGGCTCTGTGCACACTTCGAGACGATGAGGATAGAACGGGGCGAAAACATGCGATGTAAAGTGCCGATGCGGGCGGTGCACCAAAAGTGCTTTGCTTGTGGATCAGTTTTCTCATCGGCCCGCAGTCCGGGATCAGAGACTCCTCCTCACCTGCTCTTCTCCCTTGCCTGGCTTCCATCACTGCACGCACTGGTACATCTACTACACAGCACTGATACCCAATCTTGCTGCGTGGCTCATTGTCAAGCTTTCACATGCAGACCCACGATCTTAGAGTGAATATCCGCCGTTATTGTGGCGACAGAGACCAGTGCAGCTTCGTCGCGAGTTTTTGCCCAGCAGCATGAGCCAGCTGGCTAGCAGGAGCTCGACATGTCTAGAGCTCACGAAATATGGGGCAGCACCAGCTTTACACATTCTGCATCGGGCAGAGCTTGCTATTACATGCATCGCACAGCAGAGAAAAATGGTTTGTGGCTGCAGCGTGAGCGTCTAGGCCTGGTCAGGCCTTCTGGCCAACGTTGTCCTTGAACTCTAACTGCCTGCCAATACATGTCTTTGCCAGAACGAAGCAGTGTAGCGAGTATGCATAACTTCAAACTCTGACCAGCCGCTCTAGGCACTGCGGTCAACAGCTTAGCACTATAGGCTATAGCTCGCCGAGAGCCACATCGACTCTTTGTCTGCGGCCTCACAATTCTCAGCTCTCAAGTCACTCCATTGCGTCCGGCATTCTTCGATAGACAACATGGGCAAGTCAGATGTGGTCGTGGTCAGCGAAGAGCTCAAGGACCCGGAGTCGCTTCAGCGTACAGGGACCTTGAACCCACGAGATCTGGTCGAGAACTGGCCAACGGAAGCGATCAAAGCTGAGAAGTATCAGCGGGAATGACCTGTCATTGCGTACGACATCGTTCTTGTTCTACTACCACTTGATCTCCTTGCAAAAGCGATCGTTGCCACCATATTTGCGACTCAGACGAGGACAGACGGAAATCTTTACCTTGTGCCTACTCGCATTCGAGCTCTGGTGGCACTGGACGATCAGCTGGTCACGTTGTTCACCATCATCTTCGCCACGACACTTGCCACGCTTGTCCGCAGAATTGCTCTCTGGAGAGCGCAGACAGGAGCTTCAGTGGCGGATCTTGAGCAGCTGCATGCAAGTACAAGTCTGCCCAAAGCACTCTCCAGCATCTGGTATGTCAGATCTTCATCCATACTATGCTTTCACTCACGTAGCACTCAGGTCTCTTCGCGCATTTACACTCACCAGCGTCGGTCTGGTGGCAATCTGGTCATGGTCCTACCTGGGATCTCAAGCAGCTCCTGTGAGCTAGCGTCCCACGACAGTGCACTCCCTTACAACCTCCAAATGGCATTCGTCAGCGCATCGGCACCATCTGCATTCGACGAAGGACAACCAGATTCTCGTCTGCTGGCAAAGGCCAACGCAGGATATCTTGTCAAAATGGGTGCATCAGAAACACATGCCATGGACATCTCTTCAGGTTGGGACGATTCGTGCGAAGCACTGATCCCGATGTGGGATTCTCAGTTTGCGAAAGTCTTTGCTGAGAAGAGTCCACATGGAGGCCATGGCATGGATGCAGATGGCTGGTGGGATACGGACCTGCCAACCTATCAGAACCCAAATTCGGCCTTTGGCATTCCGTTCATCGCGATCTACAATGAGAGCGGATGTGAAGGATCCAATTGCACGCGTATCACCGATCAGCTTATCGGTCGTGTTCGACTGAACACCAGCTATGTTCAAGCGAATTGCTCCGAGATCACTCTGGCTCAGGGAGCCTCCTTCCATGAGATAACGCGGACTGTGGCGCCAACATTCAACACGATCTTCAACATGACAAGCAATACGACACTAGCTACGATACAGGCGTCACGAGAGATTCACGGCCTTACTGTCACGTCAATGTGCAATCTCACATCGACCGACATTGAGCTGGAAATTGAATGCCGCAGCCAGGGATGTGCCACTACGCGCGCCAGGCCGACACCAAACCAGAAGCTGAGCATTGATTTCTTCTACAACAGCACTGTCGGCCAAACGTTCCTTGATAACATGATTGCTGCCATTGATGCACCCGCTTATGATGGCGAGGACTTCCTGTCAAGTGCCAATAAGATGCAGACCGCCAGCGGTTCCATTGATCAGGCTCTGGGAGCTGGCGATGCTGCTACGCTTGTGCTTCAGGCTTCTCGTGGCCTGACCCAAATCATCAACAGCTATCTCTCAGCTTCGCAGCAAGCTCTGATCAACAGCATTGATTATGACACGATGATAGCCGGCGTACTGGGCAGCAACAATGCTACCTTCACTCCAGTCATCATGCATGGCGCTCCTTATGCACCGCAGTACATCATCTCCCTACCATGGCTGATCATCGACTATGTATCGTGCATTGTCCTGCTCGTTTGCTCCATAGCGGCGGTGGTGCTGCGGCGCCGTACGCTGGCGCCTGACGTGTTCGGATATGTGTCTTCTTTGACACGAGACAATCCGAATATTCAACTAACAGACGGCGGATCTGTTCTGCCTGGCATGGAAAGAGCTAGGAAGTTGAAGAATGTCAGGGTGCAGTTTGCCATTACCAAGCAGGAGGGAGGTGTAGGGATAGTGGGGTTGACGGTGGCTGAGGATGGAGCAAGAAAGTTGCAGAAGGGGGCGTAGTATCTATGATGCGTTGTAGCGCTGTACTCCTCCCTACGCTGCGTCTCAGTCGGCAGTCCGAGACTCGTCAATCCAGCGTCACGGGACTCGAACTTTTCGACTCAAGGCCACGACCCTAAGGTAGGGGGCCCGGGATGTTCTCTCGGCCTGACGAATGCTGGATCTGCCAGTTTGACCGTGCATGAGATAGGGAACGAGCAACATTCCAAGTGGTACGATTTAGCTGGAGTAGCCAGCGAGAACAGACCGTTCCATCTATCTCATCCTGCGATGGTTGCATGTCCGTTTCCCATCTGCGAAGAGCCTCGAAAAGGTGGAAGGAGGGGGCTGAAGTGATGCATCAAACTGAGCTATAATGCCCTTAGCATGCAGTCAATTGAGACAAAACTGGGATACTGTCAAACCTCCTCGGGTTTTCCCAAGCTTGTCTTGGCTGAAATACGCAGGGTAACCTTGGGTGGCTTCTCTGCCATTCTAGGCAAGCCATGGCTCTGCAAGGTGTTATGTTCTATCTTCAGCTGCAGGATTGCAACGCGTGAGCCAGAGTACGATGCGGTAAGAGACATTGCGTGATGTTTTGGAAGAGTCAAAGTGAGAACTTTTGGCGTAGGGACCTGTCTCGCACACTCGGACAGGAGACAGCATAGTAAGCTGCAAGCGGGCAGTCCTGGGCCCAGGGCTTGGAACCAGCCTGTGGCTTGGATCGACGGTATGCCCAGCACAAGCTGTATGGCAAATGTTACCCTTGGCTACAGAAGCAGTAGGATGATCGCCGCGATTAGTTCACCTACCAAAAAAGATCGGCTCGAAGTGCATCGGCCGAAACGCAACTCCTCATGCACATACGGATCATGAGAGCCTGTTGTGGAGGTACATAGAGCTGCCACTTTCCAATTCCTGATAAATCACCTCCAGCTTAATTCCCTGAACAAACACCAACGCACCACAATGCACTTTCAATCTGTCCTTGTATTCGCAGCGTTTAGCGCCGCTACAGCTTTGGCACAGACCCGTAATATTCTTGTCTGGGCCAACAGCGTCAGGTGCGAAGGCACAGCGCAAGCCTGCAACGTTAGTCGTATCTCGGTATCAGCAGAGAACCTGCAGTATGTGCTAACAAGTGGACCTTCGTAGAACCTTCGTGCCGGTTCTAACTTCTTGCTGTGGCTCAGTCAGTCGCCGCTATGGCAGTGGACGTATTCGCCGGGACTCTGCTCGAGCAGGTGACAGATTCGAAACATATCTTCCCAGTGGCAGTACGGCCATCCTCGACTCTCGGGACTAGCTGCAGAGTTGTTTCAGTCGTGAAGGACCGGCATTCTATCTAATATAGGCTACAGCTACGGCTTCATCCAACGACTGCTTTCGACCATGGCGCAGCCACGAGACACTATCCAGATCTCTCTCGGGCACGCCGTCTTTTGGTGCATTTTCAGGAAAGGCTAACCTCTAAAGTCGCGCGTAAGTAGTGTGTCTTGCTGCAGAAGCATGATTTTCCCTTCTCTCCCAATCTTCTCTTTTGCAGCACTCTTTCCGCTTTCCGTCGTAGTATTGCGTCTTGTTAGTCCGGCTGGCTCTTCGTCAGCAGCTTCACCATGCAACTCTCCTGGACTTTTCTTGGTTTACTGCTGGCCTCAGCAGACGCAGCGAGTTTGTCTTGCAAGAAGGCACTAGCTGTGGCTGTCAGCTGTCCAGCTTCTCATGGCATCACGTATACACCGCCAGGCTGCTGTATCGGTGGAGAGGACTCATTCTTCATCTCATGCAGTACAAGATATGCCGGCTCGACTCTGAAGGTGCGGAGAGCAGTGAAAGATGTAAAGACTTGCATTGCACAGTGCAAGCCAGCAGCTGGATGTGAAGCGATCAGCTACGATGCGCGGGCCAAGACTTGTACTTATAAGGGATCCGTCGACTTCAGCAAAACAAAAGCCCTGCCAAGGGTCGACAATCTACGCGTACAAGTAGAAGTTGAGACGCAGACCCTCGAGCACGACATGCTCTACTCGAAAGACTACAAGGTCTGCTACCGTAACAACACTCAAGACGACTGCGAAGAGCTATGCAGCGACGACAAGCAGCTCGCTCGCTACTTCCAGCACGAGTAGCCTGACTACGTCTTCTTCTCGATCCACTCCATCTGCGACACAGCCGAGCAGCAGCAGCAGCAGCAGCAGCAGCAGCAGCAGCAGCAGCAGCAGCAGCAGCAGCACGCTGTCCAGCACACTTTCTACCAGTCAATCGACAACAGCGCCTGGTACCTCAACCTCATCCAGCACGGCCAGTCCCACTACAAGCACGACTTCCACATCACTGAGCACGACTGCGGGCGAAGGTACCACCTCCTCAGCGAGCACGACCAGCTCAAGCTCATCGACAAGCAGTACAACAACAACAACAACAATAACAACAACAGCAGTCGAGAGTACCACTACCAGCACACGTGAAAGCACAACAATAGCATCTTCAACGACAGCGACGAGTGCAGTGCCTGTCCCCACGACATGTGGAAAGTCCTCAGGCTCGTCATATCCTGACGGAGGGGCGCCTGTATTCAGTGTGACGTCGGTGTCACTACAGAGCTGTTATGAGAGGTGCAGAGATCCACTACCGGGCGAGACCTGTGAAAGCTATGTGTGGAAAGATGGAGACGTCGAGAGCTGCTCAGGATATTCGCAACGGATTGTCCAGCTAGGGGAGTCCACGGGAGCTGGTGCTTTGTCGTTCGATATGGCATGCGGGTCTCCTAACGGAAGGACCGAGTCTTCGACAACGAGCACTTCGCAGAGCACATCGCAGAGCACGTCGCAGAGCACGACGGAGTCTTCAACATTGACCACTTCACAGAGCACGACGGAGTCTTCAACGATGACCACTTCGCAAAGCACGACGGAGTCTTCCACGACGACTACTCTGAGCACGACAGTATCGACCACATCCAGCACTTCTCAAAGCACGACAGAATCTTCGACGACTGCCTCGCAAAGTACCACGCAGTCTACGACCACTCTGACCACTACTTCTAGCACAACAACGGAAGCGCCAGTAACATCGAGTACGACCAGCAGTACTTCCAGCATCACTACGACCACGGCTACCACTGCTCTGAAGACTGGAGAAACCTATACAGCTCGTAAGTCATTTCTCCATCATTTCAATCCACACGTTCTCATCACGGGTACTACTTGCTAATTCATGGCTGCAGAGGATGGTAGCCGTTGGCTTGTCAACCGCGGTACCGAGATCATTGGCCTCAAGACTGATATACCCGGCGTCAATCCGATCACTTCTGTTGCATCCTACGAAGACAGTATCGAGCTTTGTTCGCGACAAGGCACCATCTGCAGAGTAGTAAACTTTGGGGTGTATCCAGGCAGCACCAAGCCGCAAGCGTATCTCAAACAGAGACTGCAGGCGGCAGATATTGGAGACGGCGGCAACCGACAGACAACCTCTCCGAACACAGCTGTAGATAGTGCCGTTCGCATGACAGGCCCAAACGGTCAGAGCCGAGAGTTGCTCAGCAATGGAGATTTCAGCAGTGGCTCACTGTCGCCATGGACTTCATTCTCACGTGCACAGCGAGGAGCTGCGTACGCTATTGGCAATGGTGGGGCGTAAGTGCTGAGGGAGTGGAACACTTGTGATGTGAAGAAGCTAATGTCTTGCCAGTACTGCCAGATTGAATCCTTCAGGCAACACATATGACAACGTCCAGCTAGTGCAGCCCATATCGGCTGTAAACGCTGGATCAAACTACTATCTGGACTTCACCTATGCCTTGGTAGTTGATGATCAACCACTCGGAGCTCAACTGGCAAGCTGCAGTATGGAGGTGCTTATACAGCCTATCGGGGGTTACCTCGGACCGTCCAGAGTCTATTCGGCGCGTCCATTGAACACTGGTCCCACCGGAACTCGAATCAGCATAGGAGGCTTGCTGCCCGTAGACGCCGACTCGATTCTGATCTGGCTCTCATGCGGACAGCTGAACGCTCCCTCTATTACCCTGAGCAAACTCAGTCTGGTCTCGTACGAACCTGAAGCCAGCGACGGTTCAGTCATTGCACCGAGTATGCTGCTCGTCAATCCTAGCTTCTCCGACAACGGATCTATCTCCCCCTGGACGTTCAGAACAGAATCGGGCTGGACAGCCGTCAGCTCGGCGCCTGGCTCTATCACTGTGTCGTTCGCCGGCCAATCTGCAAGTGGGTCCACAGGTACAAACCTTGGCCAAACAATTCCAGTCGTAACGCAAGGCTCCGCAGTGTCTGTACAGGCGAGCATCGATGTAGACCTTACAGGGACTGATAGCTCTGCCTTTTGCACGCTACAGATGTATTTTGGTGGCGTACTTCTGTCGTGGCAGCCAGTAAACCTCGCCGGAGGACAACAGCAGAGCATATTGTTCAACCGCGTTGGTCAACCCCCAAATGCCGACACGAACTCATTTGCATTCAACTTTGTGTGTCAGAGAGGGCAGACTTTCGGAGCAAAATTCACCCTAAGTAATGTTGTCGTGGCTGTCAACGTGCCTGGAGCGCCGGCGTCGGGATAGTCTAGCAGAGGTTCGAAGCCACACGCATGTGCGGTAGCGGCGGGTCATATACATAGACATTTTACTCTCCTTGCGCAGAATCAGACCGATAACCACGCTGCATGCGCAGGCTGTGCAAGCTGTCGCTGAAACGAGCGGGCTGACACTTAGCTGGAGAGCGCGCATATCGGATCCTCTGCTGGTCGTACGCGTTGAAGTGTTATGGACTGGCTAGTATATGTCAAAGTGCAGGTTGAGTATCCTCGTGTTCTAGTAGCTGAACTGCAACGGCTGATGCCAGCCTTATGAAAGGCATACCCTCGATGTAGTCTCTCTTCTGGTCTCCCAACATAAATTGGGCTTCATAGTGACCACCACTCGATTCCGTAACGTGCCTCCAAGCAAGATTCTAGAGTGGCCAGCCAAGTCCTTTGGTCGTGCCGAACGACTTGATCCAGACAATGCTGATTGCGTAGCGTGCTGAAATGTAAGCGGAAGAAGCTGTGTCGGCGAGAGTGGCGTCTAAGCGTCGGCCGTAAGAGCGAGAGCACAATTTCTTGCTAGAGGGGGTTTTGCATTCTAGGAGCTGGAACTACACGCGACGCCAAGGCAGTTGTAAGATTCCAGTACACGATGCATAGGTTCCTGCATGGAGCATGACGGCACAATAAAGACCATGATGAGAGGCTGTGATCTTATTCACGGAGATCAGGTGTCGCGCCACGCCATGGTTGAGGCTAGAAGTTTAGATAGTCACACGCAAAGTTATGTTTCGAGCGATGAGATGATGGACAAATTTTTGGTCATTCCATAAGTGTACTATGTACTTTCACAGTAGTCGTATCTGTCTATCACGGGCCATCGTGGCGTGATATATAGTGCTAAAGGAAAGGCGATCATCCTCCGGAGCAGACCGCTATGCGATTCGTGAAGTTATGCTCTGCCGGGGAATAGACTGATGGGTCCCTTCTTGGATACGAATGGTAACTTCGGTGGCCTTGCGAGAGGGAAAATCGACGGCTTTCCTCTTGTCCCCGCCAGTTTCCTCAAGAAAGTTCCAAAGACGGGTTCTGCGTCGCGACTGACATGAGATGAGGATGTTGACTATCATGTGAACCGTTAGCCTTTTGCTGTGCTGTCTTGTTGATAGTACGGTCTCACGGCTATGAGTGCATCTGGCGATGCTATAGGTCGAGCGAATGTGTCTGTCGCAAGAGCTAGGGATACCAAGCAGATGCTTGAGAAGCGCATGATGTTTGAATTGCTTTGTAGTAATGCGGATGTTACTGGCTGTGATTGCGGTACTAGAAAAAGTGCGAGTTGAGGACATACTTACAGTAGTAATATGAACCAATTGCCTGCACGAGAGGGATCATCGACCCCGGTCTGAATATGCCGAAGCCTAAGTAATCGTTGGATTTTAGTCTTCATCTCTTCTTGGCGTTTCCGGCGTTTCGTCTTGGCTAGCAGCATCGCTGCTACCGGCAGGGCGGCTCAGACGGGCACGGAAAGCTGTTGAAGCCGGTGGCCTTGTCGGGAGCTGCTTGCAATTGCGTAGCCTGATATCATGGCGTCAAAACGAAGCTGACATTGTCTTGACTATCGCTTCGCTCGTAGGACACCGTCGACACCCCGCACGTATCGACATGTTACTATGCCTCTATGCCTCCTAGAAACATAGTAATAACAGCTAAGAATAACATATGCGGTTAGGTATATCTTTTCGTGTTACTTCGTTTTAGAAGGTACTAGAGGTCTCGAGATAGAGGCTAGTAGTACTCTAGAAGCGACTACTATACGTGTTCTACTATTTTATATTATAAACTAGACGAGATACTCTCTAGATCTCGGTATTATAAGGTTAGATAATAACCTCCTCGGTATTACTATCTATACTCTAGTAGTCGAATAGAATTCTAATATAGATATCGTAATCTAGGTCCTTCGTCGTATATAGAAGATAAGACTATTCTAATATCTAGTAGTAAGCTATAGGTTTCTTATATCTAGTCTACTATTATTATATAAGATATTTTACTACTAACTACTATAGCTCTAGAGTATACTCTATAGTTATATAGTTCTAATATTATAGCTAGTCCTAATATATTAAAGAAGCTACTACTAAAGAAGATTAAGATTAGAGATTCTATATCTACTCTATATAATATAATATCTTGTTTTTAACTTTTAGCGCTAGTACTTATTTCTAGAAAAGTAGTATAGTATATATAAATAGAGTAAGCTTATCTACTTAGGTTAAGATCTAATCTCTTAGGATCTTCTATAGTACTTTAATAAGTTACTTTATAAGTATATAATAGATTAGCTATATAAGAAGAAGCTAACTCGATATAAAAATAACTATTAGATTAATCTATCTACTAGTATATTTATTCTAAAGCTCTACTTAGTAGCTTAAGCGTATAACTATTCTAAGAGCTAGGATAATAGCGCTATAAAGGCTATCTTCGATATAGATTCCTAAGAAGTATATAAGACTTATAAGAAGTATAGAACCTAGTATATTATAATAATTAAGATAAATTAGGCTCTAATTAAAAGCTATAGTAGTAAGCTATCTATAGAACTACTAGTAGAGAGCGTTAAAGGCTATAGTAAAGATAGAGCTAGTTATTATAGCTAGTTAGAGAGAGAATATCTAGCTAGATCTATTTATAATAGTAGTAAATTAGACTTTTAGAAATAGAAAGATAAACGAGTAGCCTAGAAAAAGACTTTATATAGCTAGAGCCTAACTCTAACTTTAACGACTTAATAAACTTTAATAAAGCTAGTAATCTTAATAATATTAGTAATATTAATATATATAAGTATTATAAAACTAGGCCTTACTCTTACTAATAGAGCTAGCTCTTATATAGTTAGATCTATTCTCTCTAGTAGTAAGTCGCCTAGCTTAACTAGTAAGTAAACGAGCTTAGATAGAGATTATATTAGTACTAAGATCTTATAGTATAGTTATTAGTCTTATAGAAGTAATAACTTTAAGTTAACTTTAAGTTAATACTTAGAGACTATATACCTTAGTATAGTAGCTCTATATTAACGACTTCTTATAATTAGATAAAGTAGAAAGATCTCTTTCTACTATTATAGAATATTAGTATCTATAGAAGAAAATATTAAAAGTAGAGAGTATATTAGATACTATATAATATTAAGAAGAGTATAGCGTAGTAAAGAAGAATAGAGAATTAATCTTAAACTATCTTATATATATAGTATAGTAGTAATATACTAGGAACTAAATATAAAGTTAATTAAGTTAGTTATCTAAGAAGAGAAGAAAAGAAAGTAAGATATACCTCTTACTAAGCCTCTAGTAGATATCTTAGGTATTTAGAACTATACTTAAATATCTATATCTAGACTAACTATCTAGGATATATTCTTAATACTTCTACTTATACTATATAGTTAGGTCTTTCTATAGTAATAGATAATAACTATTCTAATACTAACCTCCTAGATAGATATAAGAGTAGCTATTATAGAACAAGACCTATTTAGAGAGTAATAGTCTTATAATACGTATATTAACTAGTAGTAACGAGCTTAAACTAGTAGTCCTAGGACTAAGAGCCTATACTAGGACTATAGAATATTAAATTAATTAAGTAGAGTAAATATTACTATCTTAATTACGAGCTACTATCTTACTTTTATACTAAAACTACTAAGTATAGTATATAGGTAGGCCTTTACCTTACTAATCCTCTCTTTCTTAGTATCTAACTAGATACCTAACTACTTATAGATCTTACTTAGAATTACTTAAAGTTAGCTAGCTTTCTTATTAAAGTCTATTAAACTTTTAATTAGAGGCCTATTAAATAGTTACCTTTTTTAACGATAACTACTAAAAATATCTTCTTAGATCCGATTATTATTCGCTAGACGCTACTCTTCTACTATATTCTTAGAGATCTCCTTAGGAATAGCTTCTCTTTATTTCGATACTAATATTTCTAAGTTACTATCTACGCTTATAAAGCTAGCTTTACTAAATATATACTCCTTAATATCTATAACTATAGTAGAGGTAGTAGCGAATTAAGCTTTAGCTATAGTCTACTATTTAGCTATATAGACCTTAAACTCCTTTTTACTTATACTAAAGATCTTCTTTATTTCTATACTTACTACCTAATCTACTTATAGAACTCGGCCTAATAAGGTATTAGAAATTAGGCCTAGGCTAGTTAGTAGTATCTTAGTAGCGAAAGGTTTTATTACTTATATAGAGTATATAGTATCTAAAGCTATAAAGAGTATTCGCTTATAATAGAGATATATACTATAGACTATAGAAACGTTAATACGATTACTATTAGGTAACTTATCTAACGCTTAACTCTTAAAGTAGGCTAGAAACACTATTAGAATTATATAATACTCGTTATCTACGCGAGTATACTAATAAAGGAGATAGGAGTACGAAATAACTAGCGAGCCTATATTAGTATAAGGATTCTTCTAACTAAGATTAAGGTTAGCTTTTATATCGTTAGTAATTACTAGAGCTATAGTCTCGATAAAGCCTATACTATAGCTTTACTTATTAGAGATAATCTACCTTACTAGCTACTTTACCTCCTTAGGGTTAAAGAGCCTATTACTAACTATATTAGAGGTTAGTAAAAGTCGTCCTCTATCGCTAGTATTATCTAGAGAGATCGTAAACTAAACCTAATTAAGGCCTTTCTTCTTAAATAGTATATTCTCGTTTAAAGTAATATACTAGAAGCTATTAGAGTAGTTAGAACTAGCCTTATCGTCGAAGATATAAAAGATAGTAGATAGGTAGGCTACGTATTTAAAGGTCGTATATAGAGTAGTAACTAGCTAATATAGCTATAGTAGAGAATATTAGTAAAGAAGCTATTAGGATAGCGAGTACTATATACTATAAGACTAACTATACTAACTAATAGCTATATTATACTATCGATATAGCGCGAACTCTTATTATATAGTTTTAAGTAAAGAATCTAGGATCTAAAATAGGCTTCTAGTAGAAGAAGAATAAAAGAGGAAACTATAGTCGGTCTAGATATCTTTATTACTATTATAGTCTAAGAGCTCCTAAGCCTTCTAATAGATATTAGAAGTAACCTTTAAGTCTACTAGTAAGGTAAAGGCCTACTTATATACTATACTTAGTAGCTTTAGTATAAAAGTAAGGTAGTAGCTCGTTTCTAAGATAGTAATATTTACTCTACTTAATTAATTTAATATCTTATAGTCCTAGTATAGGCTCTTAGCTCTAGAGCTACTAGTTTAAGCTCGTTACTACTATTTAATATACGTATTATAAGACTATTACTCTCTAAATAGGTCTTGTTCTATAATAGCTACTCTTATACCTACCTAGAGGGTTAGTATTAGAGTAGTTATTATCTATTAATAGAGCCGAAGATAGAGCTATCTCTTCTCTCTTATACTAGGACTAGAAGCGTAGAGGGTAGAAGATAGCCTTAAAGCGAGAACTAATATACTATAAATATTAATAAGAGGCCTAAAGGAGCCTATATAAGAGGCGACTTAAAGAGCTATAATAATATAGAAGCTTCTAGAATATAGATATTGCTCTAACTTAGAAAAGTTATAAACCTCTAGTACCTCTTAGTATAGATCTATTTAGTAATTATCGTATAGATAGTAAGATAACTTACTATATTAGAGATTTACTTAGAGTCTCTATACCTATAATAGTCTTCGATTAGACTCTAGTTTAGTATAAAAACGCTCTCGTTTAGATAGCGTAGAGGCTATAGGATAGGCTAGACCTATCTAGGTAATCTTATATTCTCTAGTATATAGAACGCTTAGAATAAGCTCTAGTATAGCGTTAGACGCTAATCGTTTAGCTAAGAGCACTAATTACGTCTAAGGCTCTAGACCTAGTATATAGTATAAGCTAACGTAATATTATACTACTATAGTTATATAGTAGATTACTCGAATAAGTAAGGTAGACGCGCCTTACTATAAATAGTCGAACTATACGACACGATACGCTCTTACTTATTAGGTATAATTAATATAGCTCTAGTATTATAAAGAAAAGTTTAACGTTTACTTTTAGATAGCTAATAAAATTTTAGACTCTTGTTTTTCTTAGTTATCGTTTTAAATAATAACTATATTTTATTTAAAAACCTAATTAAAGAGAGTATAATATACTCTTAGAATATCTTCGAACGAGCTCTATAAGTAAATTAGTATCTACTAGCTAGCCTATAATACTAGATAGTAGCTTACCTAATTAGCTTAATAAGTAAATTCGAAGATCTCTAGTAAAGCTACTACCTACTTTTATTTTATTCTCTCTACTAGACAACGATATATCTATAGAAGCTAAGGACTAAGAAGGTACTAACCTTAACTCTAATATCGATATCTTTTAAGAACTAAACTTAGAAGGTAGACTATCTATAGCGTAGTTCTAGCTACTTATAGAGACTATCTATACGACCTAGAGCTAGTAGGTAATTGTCGCTTAGGTTCCGCTACTACCTAGCTCGGACTAGAATCTCTTCTTTAATAGAGAGAATATAACTAAGTATATTAAGCATTTTAAAGCTCTATATAAGAACTATACTATTCTACTTATTAATAATAATAAATAGCTTTATAAGAAGTTACTTACTTAGGTTATAGTTATCTAATATAGACGATACTAGCGTCTTAATAGTTTCTATAATCGAAACTACTCTAAGTTTAAGAAGTTAATTATTAAGGAGTACTAAAAGTACGATAATATATATATATTTAGAAACTACTACTATATAGAAAACCTTTATAAGGTCGACTATAGCGAGGATAATAATCTCTTAGAGTACTTAAGGTAGTTTATACTCTACTCTAATACTATACCTACTTCGTATATAGACGAGCGCTCTTATACTCTTCTATTCGTATAAGGCCTACTATTCTACTTTAGTAAGAGGCTCTAGGCCTATCTTAGGTTAGACCTTAATAATAGTAACTTAGATTATAGTAAGCTCTTAAAGATAGCCTAGTATTAGATTAATAGTAATAAGGACTTTAAATTAGAAGTATATAACGAAGATAGTAGAGACGTCTAGTAGTTATACGAAATAGTAAAGAAGTCTACTCTAAGACTAAACTCTAAGTTTAAGGCTAGAGAAACAGTAGTCTATAAAGGCTATAAACTAGTAAGCGTCGATAATATTACTACTAGTATATAAGACCTCGTAATTACTACGATTCGTCGACTTAAAGAAGAAGGCTCGTAGCTATTATACTCGTCGATAGGATAGTAGGCGAAGTCTTATAGTTACGACTATCTATATATTCTAAGGCCTACTTATAGCTAGGAGATTTCGATTAACTTAGCTATAATAGATAACGAGTTAATAATTAAGGCCTATATAGCGATCGCTCTAAAGATTTTAGGTTATTAGATATATAGGCTCGAAGGCTATATAGCTATAAACTACGAGTACCTAAAGTAGTAATAGATAATAACTACTCTAATACTAACCTTCTAGGTAGGTATAAGAGTAGCTATTATAGAACAAGACCTATTCGGAGAGTAATAGTCTTATAATACGTATATTAACTAGTAGTAACGAGCTTAAACTAGCGGTCCTAGGACTAAGAGCCTATACTAGGACTATAGGATATTAAATTAATTAAGTAGAGTAAATATTACTATCTTAGAAACGAGCTACTACCTTGCTTTTATACTAAAGCTACTAAGTATAATATATAGATAGGCCTTTATCTTACTAATCCTCTCTTCCTTAGTATCTAACTAGATACTTAACTACCTATAGATCTTACTTAGAATTACTTAAAACTAGCTAGTTTTTCTATTAAAGTCTATTAAACTTTTAATTAGAGGCCTATTAAATAGTTATCTTTTTTAATAATAACTACTAAAAATAAATACTTTCTTAGATCCGGTTATTATTTACTAGACGCTACTCTTCTACTATATCCTTAAGGATCTTCTTAGGTATAGCCTCTCTTTTCTTCGATACTAATACTTCTAAGTTACTATCTATACTTATAAAGCTAGCTTTACTAAATATATACTTCTTAATATTTATAGCTATAGTATAGGTAGTATCGAATTAAGCTTTAGCTATAGTCTACTATTTAGCTATATAGATCTTAAACTCTTTCTTACTTATACTAAAGAGCTTCTTTATTTCTATACTTACTACCTAATCCGTTTATAGAACTTAGCCTACTAAGGTATTAGAAATCGAGCCTAGGCTAGTTAATAGTACCTCTATAGTAAAAGATTTTATCGCTCGTATAGAGTATATAGTACTAGAAGCTATAAAGAGTATCTACTTACGATAGAGATATATGTTATAAATCGTAGAAACGTTAACGTAATTACTATTAGGTAGCTTATCTAATATACGACTATTAGAGTAGGCTAGAAATACTATTAGAATTATATAATACTCTTCGCTTATACGAGTATACTACTAAGAGATATAGAGGTACGAAATAACTAGCGAGCTTATATTAGTATAAAGATTCTTCTAACTAAGCTTAAGGTTAGTTTTTATATCGTTAGTAATTACTAGAGCTATAGTCTCGACAAAGCCTATACTATAGCTTTACTTATTAGAGATAATATACCTTACTAGCTACTTTACCTCTTTAGAGTTAAAGAGCCTATTACTAGCTACGTTAGAGGTTAGTAAAAGTCGTCCTCTATCGCTAGTATCGTCTAGAGAGATCGTAAACTAAACCTAATTAAGGCTCTTCTTCTTAAGTAGTATATTCTTGTTTAAGACGATATACTAGAAGCTATTAAAGTAGTTAGAACTAGCCTTATCGTCGAAGATATAAAAGATAGTAGATAGGTAGGCTACGTACTTAATAGTCGTATATAGAGTAGTAACTAGCTAGTATAGCTATAGTAAAGAATATTAGTAAAAAAGCTATTAGGATAGCGAGTACTATATACTACGAGACTAGCTATACTAACTAATAGCTATATTATACTATCGATATAGTATAAACTCCTACTATATAGCTTTAAGTAAGGAGTCTAGAATCTAAAATAGGCCTCTAGTAGAAGAAGAAGAAAAGAGGAAGCTATAGTCGGTCTAGGTACTCTTATTACTATTATAGTCTAAGAGCTCCTAAGCCTTCTAATAGACGTTAGAAGTAACCTTTAAGTCTACTTTAGTTACTATAAACTAGAAGGGTCTAAGATAGCTTCTACCTACCTCGTATATTAGAGCGTTAATATTATTCTCTAGTTCCTAAGTATTAGTACTCTTCTTACTATAACGAGTACGTCCTATAGGCTTAGAGAAGAAAGTATTCGCTTCTAGCTTAAACTATATCTAGTTTTAAGTATTCTAGACGATAAGAGCTTAGAGATTAGCTATACTATCTATCTAAATAATACGCTAGTAGAGAATATATATTACTTTAGCTATCTTTAGAAGCTTTAAACCTATAGTATTACCTATCTTAGCTATATATTCTTTATAAAAAAGCTAGCTAAGGTATAGAGGAAAATCGATTAAAGCGTAGCTCTTAGCTACTTTCTTCTTCTTCTAGATATTATTAACCTTTTTAAGAGTACTACTAACGATTATATAGTAGTAGACTTTAGAAGTAATACTATTCTTCGTATAAGCCTAGTAACGTAGATTAGGCTCTAAGTCGTTCTCTAGCTCTATTCTACTATTATCTTCTAGTACGATTAGTAATAAGCGTTATAAACCTAGTAGTAGCTCTATTATAGGTAACTCTTAGTTTTATATAGGATCGCTATTATCTAAAGTACTTAGTATAAGAGAAGTTTCGATCGAGTTAATAATAGTTTCTCTAGCGCGAATTCTAGTAAGCCTCCTACTCTTATAAAAGACAAGCGTAGGCTTCTTTATAGAGCTTAGCGTTAACTTCTCTAACTAAGCTTTTAGCTTCTATATAGTACTAGGCGATATAGAATCTCTAGGATAAGGCTTTAAGGTTATAAGTAAATTACTTTCTTCTCCTCGATTAGAGTTTAGAGTAGAACTAGAAGAGGATAGGCTCTTAGGCGTAGAAGAAGAAAGACGTCTATTAGATCTTAGGTTTCTAGAAGAAAGTAATAGGCTATAGGATATTAAGAGCTATTTCTTTACTATTAGGAATACGTAGGTTAGTTCTTTAAAGATCTCTCCTTTACGTTCTCTCTTAGTAAGCTTAATAGTAAATCTATACTTATTAAGCTTATAGCTTGCTTCTAGGCGCGCTTCTCTTATCTTATAGCTAAATATATCGACTTACGAGAGCTCTACCTTAAACTTATTCTAATAGCGTCTTCTATCTAAGTTTATATTAATAAAGCCTAAGCCTTATAAGCTAGGAGTCTTCTTACTTCTCTATAGCTAAAAATACTAGCTATAAGAGAATATATTCGCTACCTACTAATAGAAACGATCTTACTTTTACTATACTAAGAAAACCTAGTCTTTAGGCTTACTTTCTTTAAAGATACCTTTATACTTATTTAACTATTAATAAAGGTTCCTAAGTATCTCTTTATTATATAAGACTTAGTTAAGGAAAAGGAAGTTCTACTTATACCTAAACTCTATATATAGCTACTACTAAATTAAGTTCCTCTTCTTTATTAAGCCTCGGCCTTTTTAGTATATCTTCTTTATATTATTACGCTTTACGCTCTATACGTTAAGGTACTTTAGTAAAATCTTAGCTAAGAGGCGTTTAAAGAAGTTAAATATACTAATCTTTATTCTATTATTTATTTTCTTAACTTACTTAAGTACTAAGTCGATACTCTTCTTCTATTCTTATAGCGTTTCTAGTAATAGAATAGCTTTAGTAGTATTATTAAGGTTTGTTATACTAGTAAGAGGTCTACTTAAGGCCTAGAAACTAATAAGAGAGCCTTCGCGATTAGTACGAGCGAGCGCTATACCTTATATAGAACTTAAAGAAGCTATTTTTTGTCTTTTCTTTAAAGAATCTTATCTAGATAGTTCTTATATTAGACTTCGAATAGGCGAGGTAGAAGGCGAAAGCGCTAGTCTTAATAAGCGTTTAAGCGTTAAAGAACGCTAGAAAGGAGAAGTCTTATTCTTTATATATAATAGAGAAAGAGAACGTCTTTAATTAGTCGTATTAGTAGCTTAGAGCGATATAAAGCGCGTAACTAGTAACGAGTAACTTAAATAGTAAGAAGGGTCGAGCGTGTAACTAGTTAAAGAGTTTTCTATTATATTAGTTACTACTAATAGATAATAACTACTCTAATACTAACCCCCTAGGCAGGTATAAGAGTAGTCGCTATAGAACAAGACCTGTTCGGAGAGTAATAGTCTTATAATATATATATTAACTAGTAGTAACGAGCTTAAAATAGTAGCCCTAGGACTAAGAGCCTTATACTAGGACCGTAGGACATTAAATTAATCAAGTAGAGTAAATATTACTATCTTAGAAACGAGCTACTATCTTACTTTTATACTAAAACTACTAAGTATAGTATATAGGTAGGCCTTTGCCTTACTAATCCTCTCTTTCTTAGTATCTAACTAGACACCTAACTACCTATAGAGCCTTCTTAGAATTACTTAAAACTAGCTAGTTTTCCTATTAAAGTCTACTAAACTTTTAATTAGAGGCCTATTAAATAGTTACCTTTTCTAACAATAACTACTAAAAACACTTTCTTAGATCCGATTATTATTCGCTAGACGCTACTCTTCTACTATATTCTTAGAGATCTTCTTAGGAACGGCGCCTCTCTTCTTTAATACTAATACTTCTAAGTTACTATCTACGCTTACAAAACTAGCTTCGTTAAATATATACTCCTTAATGTCTATAGCTATAGCGTAGGCAGTATCGAATTAAGCTTTAGCCGTAGTCTACTATTTAGCTATATAGACCTTAAACTCCTCCTTACTTATACTAAAGAGCTTCTTTATTTCTATACTTACTACCTAATCCGCCTATAGAACTCGGCCTACTAAGGTATCGGAAATCGGGCCTAGGCTAGTTAATAGTACCTTAGTAGCGAAAGGTTTTATTACTCGTATAGGGTATATAGTGCCTAAAGCTATAAAGGGTATTCGTTCGTAATAGAGATATACGCTATAGACTATAGAAACGTTAATACGATTACTATTAGGTAACTTATCTAATACTTAACTATTAGGGTAGGCTAGAAACACTATTAGAATTATACGATACTCTTCGTCTATACGAGTATACCGCTAAGGGAGGTAGGGGTACGAAATAACTAGCGAGCCCGTATTAGTATAAGAGTTCTTCTAACTAAGGTTAAGGTTAGCTTTTATATCGTTAGTAATTACTAGAGCTATAGTCTCGACGAAGCCTATACTATAGCTTTACTTATTAGAGATAATACGCCTTACTAGCTACTTTACCTTCTTAAGGTTAAAGAGCCCGTTACTAACCGCGTTAGAGGTTAGTAAAAGTCGTCCTCTATCGCTAGTATCGTCTAGAGAGATCGTAAACTAAACCTAATTAAGGCCCTTCTCCTTAAGTAGTATATTCTTATTTAAGGCGATATACTAGAAGCCGTTAGGGTAGTTAGAACTAGCCTTATCGTCGAAGATATAAAAGGTAGTAGATAGGTAGGCTACGTATTTAATAGTCGTATATAGAGTAGTAACTAGCTAATATAGCTATAGTAGAGGATACTAGCGAAGAAGCTATTAGGACAGCGAGTACTATATACTACGAGACTAACTATACTAACTAATAGCTATATTATACTATCGATATACTATAAACTCCTACTATATAGCTTCGAGTAAGGAGCCTAGAATCTAAAATAGGCCTCTAGTAGAAAGAGAATAAAAGAGGAAGCTATAGTCGGTCTAGGTACTCTTATTACTATCGTAGTCTAAGAGCTCCTAAGCCTTCTAATAGACGTTAGAAGTAACCTTTAAGTCTACCTCGGTTACGGAGAACTAAAAGGGTCCGAGGTAGCTTCTACCTACCTTATATATTAGGGCGTTAATATCGTTCTCTAGTTCCTAAGTATTAGTACCCTTCTTACTATAACGAGTACGTCCTATAGGCTTAGAGAAGAAAGTATTCGCTTCTAGCTTAAACTACGTCTAGTTTTAAGCG
The DNA here is from genome assembly GCA_024114885.1 of Septoria linicola. Taxonomy (NCBI): domain Eukaryota; kingdom Fungi; phylum Ascomycota; class Dothideomycetes; order Mycosphaerellales; family Mycosphaerellaceae; genus Septoria; species Septoria linicola. The sequence goes on from CP099420.1 coordinate 3,688,534, forward strand.
TTCTAGGCGATAAGGGCTTAGAGATCGGCTATACTACCTATCTAAATAATACGCTAGTAGAGAGTATACGTTATATTAGCTGTCTTCGGTAGCTTTAAACCTATAGTATTACCTATCTTAGCTATATATTCTTTATAAAGAGGCTAGCTAAGGTATAGAAGAATATTAATTAAAGTATAGCTCTTAGCTACTTTCTTTTTCTCCTAGATATTATCGACTTCTTTAAGGGCTCTACTAACGATTACCTAGTAGTAGACTTTAGAGGTAATACTATCCTTTATATAAGCCTAGTAGCGTAGATTAGGCTCCGAGTCGCTCTCTAGCTTAATTCTACTATTATCTTCTAGTACGATTAGCGATAGGCGTTACGGACCTAGTAGCGGCTCCGTCGTAGGTAGTACTTAGTCTTACGTAGGATCGCTATTACCTAAAGTACTTAGTATAGGAGAAGTTTCGATCGAGGTAATAATAGTTTCTCTAGTACGAATTCTAGTAAGCCTTCTACTTTTACGAAGGATAGGCGTAGGCTTCTTCGTAGAGCTTAGCGTTAACTTCTCTAACTAAGCTTTTAGCCTCTATATAGTACTAGGCGATATAGAATCTCTAGGACGAGGCTCTAAGGTCGTAAGTAAATTACCTTCTCTTTCTTAACTAGAGTTTCGAGTAGGACTAGATAAGAATAGGCTCTTAGGCGTAGAGGAAGAGGGTCGTCTATTAGATCTTAGATTTCTAAGAGAAGGTAATAGTCTATAGGATATTAAGAGCTGTCTCTCTACTATCGGAAACATATAGGTCGGTTCTTCGAAGGCCTCTCCTTTAGTAAGCTTAACTATAAATCTATACTAATTAAGTCTATAGCCTACTTCTAGGCGTACTTCTCTTATCTTATAGCTAAACACGTCGACCTACGAGAGCTCCTCCTTAAACTTATTCTAGTAGCGTCTCCTATCTAAGTTCGTATTAATAAAGCCTAAGCTCTACGAGCTAGGAGTCTTCTTACTTCTCTATAGCTAAAAATACTAGCTACGAGAGAATATGTTCGCTACCTACTAATAGAAACGATCTTGCTTTTACTACGCTAAGAAGACCTAGTCTTTAGGCTCGCTCTCTTTAAAGGCGTCTTTATACTTATTTAACTATTAACGAAGGTTCCTAAGTATCTCTTTATTATATAAGACTTAGTTAAGGAAAGGGAAGTTTTACTCGTACCTAAATTCTATATATAGCTACTACTAAATCAAGTTTCTCTTCTTTACTAAGTCCTAGCCTTCTTAGTATATCTTCTTTATATTATCGCGCTTTATACTCTACGCGTTAAGGTACTTTAGTAAAATCTTAGTTAAGAGGCGTTTAAAGAAGTTAAATATACTAATCTTTATCTCGTCGTTTACTTCCTCGACTTACTTAAGTACTAAGTCGACGCTCTTCTCTTAGTCTTATAGTGTCTCTAGCGATAGAATAGCTTTAGTAGTATTATTAAGGTTTGTTATACTCGTAAGAGGTCTACTTAAAGGCTAGAAGCTAATAATAGAGCCTTCGCGATTAATACGAGCGAGCGCTATATCTTATATAGAACTTGAAGAAGCTATCTTTTATCGTTTCTTTAAGGACTCTTATCTAAGTAGTTCTTATATAGGACTTCGAACGAGCGAGGTAGAAGGCGAAAGCGCTAGTCTTAATAAGCGTTTAAGCGTTAAAGAACGCTAGAAAGAGAAAGTCTTATTCTTTATACGCGATAGGGAAAGAGAACGTCTTTAAATAGTCGTATTAGTAGCTTAGGGCGATATAAAGCGCGTAACTAGTAATAAGTAACTTAAATAGTAAGGAGGGTCGAGCGCGTAACTAGTTATAGAGTTTTCTATTATATTAGTTGCCGCTTACGTATATAAACAGCTATATAGCGTTACTAGGTAGTAACGAAAGATAAGAATCGAACTTAATAGAAGTAAGGCTCTATAGTAACTAAGTAATAGTTAATAAGGAAGAAGAGATCGTTTAGAGCGTAAAAGTAGTCTAATTATATGCCTTATCGTAGTAGCGTAACTACTATTAGGATTAGGGGTCTATACGTAGAGCTTAGTTACGTAAGGTTTTAGTTATCGTTTAAAAAGACAACTAAAAGTTTACTTTACCTTAACGCTTCTATAGCCGTCGCTTACTACTAACGTAACTACTAACTACTATAGTATATACCTTACTATTACTAATAAGGACTAAGACTTAGATACTATCGTCGTTACCTCTACTAACTTAAAAGAGCCTTATTTCTCGTATACCTAGTCGACTTACTAGATCGCGCTTTCTACGTCGTAAGAGACTACTAGCGCTATAGTTAATAGCTAGAAAGGAGCTATTAGCGCCGCTATTACTAAAGATTCAAGCTTCTCTACTCTTATATAGGCTGAAAACCTTAAACTTTAAGAATTCTCTACTAGAAACTAATATTTTTAGCGATTCCTTTAGTTAGGCGAAGATTAGCGGTAAAAAAGGACCTTTAGGATAGAAAACCCTTATCTCTCTTCTTCGATTAGCGACCGAAAAGGACTCTAGGAAAGTAGATTATAGTACTAACCTTAGAAATTACTAGTAGAAAAGAGCTTTAGGAGTATAGGTCTAGCTTAGATTTTTAAGACCTAGTAGTAGAAAGTAGCTCGGGATAGCTAACTTTTATAGCGATAGTAGGCTCGAGACTTAGAAAAAGGAGTAGGATAGTAGGTTAACTAGTAGATATAGAATCTATACTTAAAAGTTAAGTTTAGGAGAGTAACTAGCTATATAGATACTTATCTTAGCTATAGAAAATAGCGTCGAGATAGTTAGGATTAGCTAGATTTTTACTAATCTAGTAAAAGAGGAGCTTAGGAAGCTTAGATTAGAGCTCGATAGTAGCTCTAGGAATAAAAGAAGTACTTAGGATAGCTAAGATTTAGCTAGATTTATACTAGTCTAGTAAATTACAAGCTTAGGAAGCTCTAATTAGAGCTTAATAGTAGCTTTAGGACTAAGAGAAGCGCTCGAGAAGGTTAGATTAGAGCTCGATAGTAGCTCTAGGAACAAAAGAAGCGTCTAAGATAGTACGATCTTAGAAAGATTAGCTCTTTTATAGTAGAGGCTAGGCTTTAGTAGCTAGATCTTAGCTTATACCCCTAATTAAGTATTACCTATCGAATTTCTAAATCTTTAGCTCCGCTAGGCTAGCTTTAGCCTTTAGCTTACTAAGTCTTCTACTTCTTCTTTAAGCTCTATTAGTAGCTAGCGTATATAACTCTCTCTTTCTTCTTAAGTTATTACTAATAGCTTACTAATAAAGATCTATAGATACTTGTACCTAGGTAGAAGGCCTAGTTCTATAACCTTCTCTATTAGTAGCGGTACTTCTTCTAGTTTAACCTAATCTAGAACTAGCTTTAGGTTTTCTTATAGAAAGGTATATTTCTTAAGGTCTATTCTCTTATAGATATACTCCTGTTTTAAGCTATCTAGTTCCTTAAGCTTATACGATATACCTCCTTATAATACTTTAGATACTCTAAAAGAGCCTTCCTATCTAAACGTAAGCTTATAAGAGAAGCTAGTTTTTAACTTAGAGTAGTATACTAATACGAGATCTCCTTTCTTTAGTATAGTAAGGTCTATATAACGATGTTTATCGAAGTACGCCTTGTTCTACTCTTAGAGACGCTATTAATATAGTCGTCCTTCTTCTATAGTCGTTTCTATAGCTTCTAGGGCTTGAGCTCGAATCGTAAGAAGCTCTACTCTAGTCTTAACCTTACTCTAATCTATAATCCGGAAGGTATAGTGTTCTAGTTCGATTAGTAGTACTACGTCACGCCTAATTATTACTTCCGACAGCGTTAGGCTAGTAGTAGAGACTATTATCGTTCTTTCTACTTATAATACTACTAGAATATAGTCCCTAATCGAATAAAGGCCGCCGTTAGAGAGCTTTAAGTAAGCGTCTAATATCGTCTTATAGCCGACTTTAACGATAGCGTTAGACTAAGAGTAGTATAGCGAGATATTAATACGCTTAATACTATACGATAGTAGTAGCTTCTCTACGTTACTAAGGTTAGTCTTATAGTTATCGAGGATAACTTCTATAGTAGCACCCTACTAGTAAAAGATCTCTTCCTATATAAACCTTACTATCTATACTAAGAAGATACTCTTCGCTAGGTACTAGAATATACGTACTTCTAGCTAGCGCGATAGAGATTCGCGTATAACTATTAACGAATAGTTCTTCGAGATATATAAGCTATCGATATACTACTACTAGCCGACTATAACTTAGAGCGGGATTTATAGCTTTCTAGGTACCTATCTCCTATACCGAAGACTATAAATAGTATATTACCGAATAGCGAGCGAGATTTAAGCCTAAACCCTATCCTACTACTATCGTTTCTAGATAAGATTATACGTCTATTTAGCGCTACGATAACCGTTCTTATAATAGTATACCTTAATAATACGAGCTCGCGTTTTAGGTTTATTAATAACTCGCTATAGAGGTCTAGCTACTCGCTCTTAGCGCTAGAGCTAGTTGTTTTTAATATAAAACAGCCGACACTTCTTTCTTAACTACTTATACTCGTTATTAGAAACTCTTTTAGGTCTTTATATTCGTATAAGTATAAAAGCGATATTTATTAACTCCTAAGAGTAGATTCTATTAATCGTAGGTAGCTCGCTCTAAATCACCTATATAGAGAAAGCGTTAACGTAAAAGGTATCGAAGAATTACTTATTAATTATTAGATCTACGTCTTCTTCCTATTCTATAGCCTCTATATCTTTAGGCGTAGTAGGCTTCCTTAATAACGAATCTAGAGCTATATACTTCTTACTAGGAATATATATAATATTAAAGTCGAAGAGGTAGATCTATACTAGCTAGCGCGTTATTACTATATTTAGTAAATTAGAGATAGCCTTATTAAGCTAGTAAATAAGGGTATTTATATTAATCTCTAGTTAGAAGTATACTCTAAATAGCTATAGTTTTAGCTTCTTTAATACCTTTAGTATACTAAGGTATTCGCGCTTTCTAGTATCGTACTTAACTTCTACTTAGTTAAATAGGCCGGACTTATATCGAACTAGATAGTAGAGAAGTAGCTCGTCTCGATTATATTAGGAAAGCGTATATCTCTAACCTTTACTACTCGAATCTACGCCTATAATAATAAGTCCTACCCCTTCTCTATAGTTAAGAGTAACTAGGGCTAGGACTGAAACTAGTACCTTTAAGACGACGTCTTTAGCTAGTTAGTATTCGGTAGTCTATTAAAACTTAGTATCCTTCTATAAGAGTTTAAATAGCGGAGTAAGGATAATCGTGAAACCTTTAACCTAGACGCGGTAGTACGTAACTACGTCGAGGAAGATTCGAACCTCCTTCTAATTTTCTAGCGTCGGCTATTTCTTAATCTTCGCTACTCTTATAAAGTCTAGATAGCGACTATCGATACTAGTAAGGTAACTAACGATTACTAGTTATTCGTAATAGAGCTATAGCTTATTAAAAGCTATAGTTATATTAGCTCGTTCTATATTATAGAGAACGTCGTCTATAGCTATAATATGTTTAATAACGTAATAGTAGAGGCTAGGTTTAACCTCTTTACTATCGTACTTCGTCTTAGGCCCTTTAATACCGATATTATTAAGGAACGGCTATACCTTATACGAGATATACTCTATAAGTACTTGATTAATAATATAAACGAACTAGGTAACAGAATTCGTAGCTCCTTACAGTAACGTTGTCTACTATAATAAGCCTAGTAGTAAGTCAAAGCCTATAAGGTCTCTATATAATTTATCGAGTAGGATTTAGTTATATCTAGAGAAGATATTAACTAACGAGGCTAGCGCGTAACCGGTAAAGTCCTTAGAGAAACCCTTAGCGTTAGGTAGTAAGTTCGAATCTCTTATAGTAACTTAATTAAACTTCTAAGCTACGTTAATTAACTAATACTTCTTTAGCTTACCTACCTCTATCTTCTTACTAATAAGGAAGTATAGGTTTTAATAGGCACTATAGTATAGCTTAAGAGTTCTAGCTTAGATTCGTTGTCTTAGTATATCCTCTACGATATATCGTAGCGATAGGTTTAACTTGAAGCCTAGATACTACTATAGCTTATAAGAAACTATCTAAATCTTCTATAGTAGAGTAATATTAGGATTAATTCAGCCTAAATACGTAAAGTCCTACGTAAAGGTAGCTTCTCGATTCCTTAGTATATAGTATAGTAAATCCAGCTCTTTTAGTAGTAGTTCTATACTAGGTTTGAACTTTATAAGCTATTTAGGCGTTAGGCGTAATCTAGGCTCGATCGTCGAGAACCTCTTAGTTAAGTACTTACTATTATAAGGTCTAGTACTAGGTAGCATAGCTACTTCCTTCTTAATATAAGTCCGTCGCTAGTCCTTTAATCCGCTAGGGTTTAAGCTATTAGTTATAGTAATATCGGCATTTACTAGTTTAATCTTATTAGTAACTCGCTTATAAAGAGTATAGGCGCTAATATAATTATCTAGCTTCCGCTACCCTATAGCTTCTTTATTACAAGCTTTCTCTACTACTATATTAATAGCGGCCGAGATAACGTACGTCTCCTCGCTAAGCTTGTCGTCTACTTTATCGGAGATAACCTCGTTATAGGGTCTAGGTTCTTAGATAGCTAGCTCCGCCTCTCTAAGCTTCCTACGGGTAATTATCAAGTATTCGCTTCTATAATTTAAACCCTAGCTCGATTAAGACACTAGTATAGTATCGTTAAAACTGTACCTAATACCCTAGTATAAGTCTCGCTCGCTAGTACAAGCTAGCTTAGCTTCGCTAGTAGCTAGTAGAAGCTTCTTAAGTCGACTATTTTAGCTAAATTTAGCGATATTACCTTTAACGGCTACTACTACGAGATAGTCGTACTATGTTTAAGTCTAGCTATAATTAACCTGTCTTAATAGTTCGAGCTACTATCGTAGAGAGGTGCTTTGTCTAATTAAGTCCGCTATAAAATAGTCTCTAAAGTAGATTACCTTTATATATAATAACTACTACGTAAGGTAGTTAAAGACTTGATTCTCTAGGAGTTTAGAGCTATTAGTAACTATAAACGAATACTAGTACTAATCGCTTATCTATCTATACTACTAGTATAGTTTAAAGTATAGTATAGGAGGTATAACGTAATTATCGTTTAAAAAGGTAACTATAGAACGTTCTACTAGCTAACCTCTCTAAGTAGAGTTTTTACCTCTAACTACTAAACCTTATACGGAAAGGGTAGTAGAAGCTTGAAAAGCTTATAATCCCTCTCTCTACTCCTCGCTATTATAAGATCTAGAGTCCTCGATAGTATACTCTATATTCTTTAGCTAATAATTATTAAAAGTCAGAGTTCGGACACTAACTTCTACCGAACCTAGACGCGATATACGTATTAGAGCCCCTACTAAACTCGTGCCGTCGACTAGAGCTAGTTCCTCGGCACTCTAGCTTTTCCTAGTACCTATTCTATAGTATATATATTACTATAGCTATTAAAGCCTATAAATATAATAATACGACCGTCTAGAGTACTAATTAAGCCCTCCTAAGAGCTATTATCGTAGTTCTTAGAAGCTAGGCGTACCTGTCGTATCTATAGTCGGCTAAGTAAGATTAGGCTATTCGCTAGTAAGACTAGAAATAGTATAGTAACTCTTACGCTAAAGGTATCGATTAATACTTCTAGGTAGTACCTAACGAAAGTAACCTTACCTCCGACTCCTCCTATAGTAATATTACTAAGAGGGGTTATACTAACTTAAAGCTTCTAAACGTATTCGATCGGTATAATTATTAACTTAGCCCCCTCGTCGATTAAAGACTTATAAGCTATTATTCGAGAGCTGTACTTTATAGGCACGTAGATACTTAGAATAATCTAATAGATATTATTAAATAATAGGAGGATATTATTAGTCTACTCGTAAAGCTTAGAAGTAGGCCTAGGTTTTACTATATTAATCGCCGTAGTAGTAGCCTAGAAGGCCTTGATATCGGTCGCTAAAATAGCTTTTATTAGCTTCTCTACTATATCGTAGAAGGCTTTAGATAGTAAGGAATATACGCTAATCTTAGCTCTACTACCTCTATTCGTACGCTTCTTTACCTAGAGCTTATTAAGCTTCTTACGTAGATCTGTATTATTTAGAACACGACCTTATAAGGAATACGACGCTCGCTCGCTATAGAGAATAATCTCTACTAAGCTTAACTAGACCTTAGATTCGAGTATTTTGTCTATCTAGAAGACGTTAGCGTTATTATTAGCGTACGTAGCTCGAAGGTAGTTATCTACCTACTTTGTCTTTAGAGGCTCTTTTACCTTCTTTCGCTTTTAAGTATACGTAGGAGCGACTAGAACTAGTAGACTATTTAGGTAGTCGTATATCTACTTATCCTCGACCTTATCGTTATTACGTCCTTAAGTTTAAGAATCCTCTAACTCTCCTATATCCGTAAGGTAAGAAGCTAGCTAGTTTTTATCTTTAACCTCTTTAATACGAGAGTAACGATAAGCGCGAGTTCTTATAGCTATAGCCTAGGTCGTAATCTACTTCTATACTCCTATTAGCTATCTTCTAACTAGACGAGAAAGGTTCGGGTTCCGTTTTGTCTTTACGCTATCTCTAGCTACGTAGGCGCTAATTAGATCGTCTTAATCTTTCTACGTAATAGAAGCGACTTAACTAATATTAATAGGACCGTCGATACTAGCTGCCTTGTTCGCTATCCTCTACTAGCTCGCTCTTAGCGTTAATAAACGATCTATATTTTCAAGATTAATCTTTCCGTAGCGCTACTCTAATACTTCTATTAATACGAATAGCTTTAGTAGTTCCTTGTCTTAGTAGTACTATATCTTTTCTATACCTAGGCGAGGCGTTCTATAGTATATAATACTAGTCTTTAGATCTCTATATATTAAGCCCTTAGTCTCGAACTACTATAGATACTCGTAGTTTATAGCTATATAGCCTTCGAGTCTATATATCTAATAACCTAAAATCTTTAGAGCGATCGCTATATAGGCCTTAATTATTAACCCGTTATCTATCGTAGCTAAGTTAATCGAAATCTCCTAGCTATAAGTAGGCCTTAGAATATATAGATAGTCGTGATCGTAAGACTTCGCCTACTATCCTATCGACGAGCGTAGTAGCTATAGGCCTCCTTCTTCGAGTCGACGAATTATAGCGATTATAAGGTCTTATATACTAGCGGTAATATTATCGACGCTTACTAGTTTATAGCCTTTATAGACTACTGTTTCTCTAGCCTTGAACTTAGAGTTTAGTCTTAGAGCGGACTTCTTTACTACTTTATATAACTACTAGACATCCCTACCGCCTTCGTTATATACTTCTAATTTAAAGTCCTTATTACTATTAATCTAACGCTAGGCTATCTTTAAGAGCTTACTATAATCTAAGTTACTATTATTAAGGTCTAACCTAAGATAGGCCTAGAGCCTCTTACCGAAGCGGAATAGTAGGCCTCGTATAAATAGAAGAGTACGAGAACGCTCGTCTATATATAAAGTAGGTATAGTATTAGAGTAGAGTATAAACTACCTTAAGTACTCTAAGAGATTATTATCCTCGCTATAGTCGACCTTATAAAGGTTTTCTATATAGCGGCGGTTTCTAAGTATATATATACTATCGTACTTTCGGTACTCCTTAATAATAGATTCCTTAAACTTAGCGTAGTCTCGATTATAGAAACTATTAAGGCGCTAGTATCGTCTACGTTAGACGACTATAACCTAAGTAAGTAACTTCTTATAAAGCTATTTATTATTATTAATAAGTAGGATAGTATAGTTACTATATAGTACTTTAAAACGCTTAATGTACTCGGTTACGTTCTCTCTATTAAAGAAGGGATTCTAGTCCGAGCTAGGTATTAGCGGAACCTAAGCGACAATTATCTTCTAGCTTTAGGTTACTTAGATAGTCTCTATAAGTAGCTAGAACTACGCCGTAGATAGTCTACTATTTAAGTTTAGTTCTTAAAAGGTATTAGCGTTAGGGTTAAGGTTATTACCTCCTTAGTCCTTAGCTTCTATAGATATATCGTTATCTAGTAGAGAGAATAAAGTAAAAGCGGGTAGTAGCTTTACTAGTAATCTCCGAATTTGCTTATTAAGCTAGTTAGATAAGCTACTATCTAGTATTATAGGCCGGCTAGTAGATACTAATTCACTTATAGAGCTCGTTCGAAGGTATTCTAAGAGTATATTATACTCTTCTTAATTAAGGTTTTTAAATAAAATATAGTTATCGTTTAAAACGATAACTAAAAAACAAGGGTCTAATATTTTATTAGCTATCTAAAGGTAAATCGTTAATCTTTTCTTATAATACTAGGGCTATATTAATTGTGCCTAATAAGTAAGGTATATCGTGTCGTATAGTTCGACCGTTTATAGCTAGGCGCGTCTATCTTACTTATTCGGGTAATCTACTATATAACTATAGTAGTATAATATTACGTTAGCCTATACTATATACTAGGTCTAGGGCCTTAGACGTAATTAGTGTCCTTAGCTAAACGATTAGCGTATAACGCTATACTAGGGCTTATTCTAAGCGATCTATATACTAGAGGATACGAGATTGCCTAGATAGGTCTAGCCTATCCTATAGCCTCTACGCTATCTAAACGAGAGCGTTTTTACGCTAAACTAGGGTCTAATCGAAGACTATTATAGGTATAGAGACCTCGAGTAAATCTCTAATATAGTAAGTCGCCTTACTATCTATACGATAATTACTAAATAGATCCGTACTAAGGAGTACTAGAGGTTTATAACTTTTCTAGGTTAGAGCGATATCTATATTCTAGAGGCTTCTACGTTATTATAGCCCTTTAAGTCGCCTCTTACGTAGGCTCCTTTAGGCCTCTTATTAATGTTTATAGTATATTAGTTCTCGCTTTAAGGCTACCTTCTACCCTCCGCGCTTCTAGTCCTAGTATAAGAGAGAAGAGATAGCTCTACCTTCGGCTCTATTAATAGATAATAACTACTCTAATACTAACTTTCTAGGCAGGTATAAGAGTAGTCGCTATAGAATAAGACCTATTTAGAGAGTAATAGTCTTGTAATACGTATATTAACTAGTAGTAACGAGCTTAAAATAGTAGCTCTAGGACTAAGAGCCTTATACTAGGACCGTAGGACATTAAATTAATTAAGTAGAGTAAACATTGCTATCTTAGAAACGAGCTACTACCTTGCTTTTATACTAAAACTACTAAGCACGGCATGTAGGTAGGCCTTTGCCTTACTACTACTTACGTATATAAATAGCTATATAGCGTTACTAGGTAGTAACGAAAGATAAGAACTAAACTTAATAGAAATAAGGCTCTATAGTAATTAATTAATAGTTAATAAAGAAGAAGAGATCGTTTAGAGCGCGAAAGTAGTCTAATTATATACCTTATTATAGTAGCGTAACTACTATTAGGATTAGGAGTCTATATACGAGACTTAGTTATATAAGGTTTTAGTTATTATTTAAAAAGATAACTAAAAGTTTATTTTACCTTAACGCTTCTATAGCTATTATATACTACTAACGCTACTACTAACTACTATAGTATATACCTTACTATTACTAATAAGGACTAAGACTTAGATACTATCGTCGTTACTCTTATTAACTTAAAAGAGTCTTATTTTTATATATCTAGTCGACTTACTAGATCGTACTTTCTATATCGTAAGAGACCGCTAGCGCTATAATTAATAGCTAGAAAGGAGCTATTAGAGCTGTTATTACTAAGAATTTAAGCTTCTCTATCTTTATATAGGCTAAAAACCTTAAACTTTAAGAATTCTCTATTAGAAACTAATATTTTTAGCGATTTCTTTAGTTAGGCAAAATTTAGTAGTAAAAGGACCTTTAGAATAGAAAATCATTATCTTACTTTACTAATTAGTAATAGAAAAGAGCTCTAGAAAGGTAGATTATAGTACTAATCTTAGAAATCGCTAGTAGAAAAAAGCTTTAAGAGTATAAGTCTAGCTTAGATTTTAAGACCTAGTAGTAGAAAGTAGCTTAGAATAGCTAACTTTTATAGCGATAGTAGGCTTAGAACTTAGAAAAAGGAGTAGGATAGTAGATTAGCTAGTAGATATAAAATCTATATTTAAAAGTTAAGTTTAGAAGAGTAACTAGCTATATAGTAATAGATAATAACTACCCTAATACTAACCTTCTAGGTAGGTATAAGAGTAGTCGCTATAGAACAAGACCTGTTCGGAGAGTAATAGTCTTATAATACGTGTATTAACTAGTAGTAACGAGCTTAAAATAGTAGCCCTAGGACTAAGAGCCTTATACTAGGACTATAGGATATTAAATTAATTAAGTAGAGTAAATATTACTATCTTAGAAACGAGCTACTACCTTGCTTTTATACTAAAACTACTAAGTATAGTATATAGGTAGGCCTTTACCTTACTAATCCTCCCTTTCTTAGTATCTAACTAGATACCTAACTACTCGTAGAGCCTTCTTAGAATTACTTAAAACTAGCTAGTTTTCCTATTAAAGTCTATTAAACTTTCAATTAGAGGCCTATTAAATAGTTACCTTTTCTAACGATAACTACTAAAAACACCTTCTTAGATCCGATTATTATTCGCTAGACGCTACTCTTCTACTATATTCTTAGAGATCTCCTTAGGAACGGCGCCTCTCTTCTTTAATACTAATACTTCTAAGTTACTATCTACGCTTATAAAACTAGCTTCGCTAAATATATACTCCTTAATATCTATAGCTATAGCGTAGGTAGTATCGAATTAAGCTTTAGCTATAGTCTACTATTTAGCTATATAGATCTTAAACTCCTCCTTACTTATACTAAAGAGCTTCTTTATTTCTATACTTACTACCTAATCCGCCTATAGAACTCGGCCTACTAAGGTATCGGAAATCGGGCTTAGGCTAGTTAATAGTACCTTAGTAGCGAAAGGTTTTATTACTCGTATAGGGTATATAGTGCCTAAAGCTATAAAGGGTATTCGTTCGCGATAGAGATATACGCTATAGACTATAGAAACGTTAATACGATTACTATTAGGCAACTTATCTAATACTTAACTATTAGGGTAGGCTAGAAACACTATTAGAATTATATAATACTTTTCGTCTATACGAGTATACTACTAAGGGAGGTAGGAGTACGAAATAACTAGCGAGCCTATATTAGTATAAGGGTTCTTCTAACTAAGGTTAAGGTTAGCTTTTATATCGTTAGTAATTACTAGAGCTATAGTCTCGACGAAGCCTATACTATAGCTTTACTTATTAGAGATAATACGCCTCGCTAGCTACTTTGCCTCCTTAGAGTTAAAGAGCCTATTACTAACTATGTTAGAGGTTAGTAAAAGTCGTCCTCTATCGCTAGTATCGTCTAGAGAGATCGTAAACTAAACCTAATTAAGGCCCTTCTCCTTAAGTAGTATATTCTCGTTCAAGGCGATATACTAGAAGCCGTTAGAGTAGTTAGAACTAGCCTTATCGTCGAAGATATAAAAGGTAGTAGATAGGTAGGCTACGTATTTAATAGTCGTATACGGAGTAGTAACTAGCTAATATAGCTATAGTAGAGGATACTAGCGAAGAAACTATTAGGATAGCGAGTACTATATACTACAAGACTAACTATACTAACTAATAGCTATATTATACTATCGATATACTATAAACTCCTACTATATAGCTTCGAGTAAGGAGCCTAGAATCTAAAATAAGCCTCTAGTAGAAAGAGAATAAAAGAGGAAGCCGTAGTCGGTCTAGGTACCCTTATTACTATCGTAGTCTAAGAGCTCTTAAGCCTTCTAATAGACGTTAGAAGTAACTTTCAAGTCTACCTCGGTCGTAGAGAACTAAAAGGGTCCGAGGTAGCTTCTACCTACCTTACGTATTAGAGCGTTAATATCGTCCTCTAGTTCCTAAGTATTAGTACTCTTCTTACTACGACGAGTGCGTCCTATAGGCTTAGAGAAGAAAGTATTCGCTTCTAGCTTAAACTACGTCTAGTTTTAAGCGTTCTAGGCGATAAGGGCTTAGAGATTAGCTATACTATCTATCTAAATAATACGCTAGTAGAGAGTATACGTTACGTTAGCTATCTTTAGTAGCTTTAAACCTATAGTATTACCTATCTTAGCTATATATTCTTTATAAAGAGGCTAGCTAAGGTATAGAAGAATATTAATTAAAACGTAGCTCTTAGTTACTTTCTTCTTCTCCTAGATATTATCGACTTCTTTAAGAGCTCTACTAACGATTACCTAGTAGTAGACTTCAGAGGTAATACTATCCTTTATATAAGCCTAGTAGCGTAGATTAGGCTCTAAGTCGCTCTCTAGCTTAATTCTACTATTATCTTCTAGTACGATTAGTAATAGGCGTTACGGACCTAGTAGCGGCTCTATCGTAGGTAGTACTTAGTCTTATATAAGATCGCTATTACCTAAAGTACTTAGTATAGGAGAAGTTTCGATCGAGGTAATAATAGTTTCTCTAGCGCGAATTCTAGTAAGCCTCTCGCTTTTATAAAGGATAGGCGTAGGCTTCTTCGTAGAGCTTAGCGTTAACTTCTCTAACTAAGCTTTTAGCCTCTATATAGTACTAGGCGATATAGAATCTCTAGGACGAGGCTCTAGGGTTATAAGTAAATTACCTTCTCTTTCTTAACTAGAGTTTCGAGTAGGACTAGATAAGGATAGGCCCTTAGGCGTAGAGGAAGAGAGTCGTCTATTAGATCTTAGATTTCTAGAAGGAGGTAATAGTCTATAGGATATTAAGAGCTATCTCTCTACTATCGGAAATATATAGGTCGGTTCTTCGAAGGCCTCTCCTTTAGTAAGCTTAACTATAAATCCGTACTAATTAAGTCTATAGCCTACCTCTAGGCGTGCTTCTCTTATCTTATAGCTAAATATATTAACCTACGAGAGCTCCTCCTTAAACTTGTTCTAGTAGCGTCTTCTATCTAAGTTCGTATTAATAAAGCCTAAGCTCTACGAGCTAGGAGTCTTCTTACTTCTCTATAGCTAAAAATACTAGCTATAAGAGAATATATTCGCTACCTATTAATAGAAACGATCTTACTTTTACTACGCTAAGAAGACCTAGTCTTTAGGCTCGCTCTTTTTAAAGGCGTCTTTATACTTATTTAACTATTAACGAAGGTTCCTAAGTATCTCTTTATCGTATAAGATTTAGTTAAGGAAAGAGAAGTTTTACTTATACCTAAATTCTATATATAGCTACTACTAAATCAAGTTTCTCTCCTTTACTAAGTCCTAGCCTTCTTAGCGTATCTTCTTTATATTATCGCGCTTTATACTCTACGCGTTAAGGTACTTTAGTAAAATCTTAGTTAAGAGGCGTTTAAAGAAGTTAAATATAC
Source organism: Septoria linicola (assembly GCA_024114885.1). NCBI lineage: Eukaryota > Fungi > Ascomycota > Dothideomycetes > Mycosphaerellales > Mycosphaerellaceae > Septoria > Septoria linicola. The sequence goes on from CP099420.1 coordinate 3,704,039, forward strand.
TAATCTTTATCCTATCGTTTACTTCCTCGACTTACTTAAGTACTAAGTCGACGCTCTCCTCTTAGTCTTATAGTGTCTCTAGCGATAGAATAGCTTTAGTAGTATTATTAAGGTTCGTTATACCTATAAGAGATCTACTTAAAGGCTAGAAGCTAACGATAGAGCCTTTACGATTAATATAAGCAAGCGCTATACCTTATATAGAACTTAAAGAAGCTATCTTTCGTCGTTTCTTTAGAGACTCTTATCTAAGTAGTTCTTATATAGAACTTCGAATAGGTAAGGTAGAAGGCGAAAGCGCTAGTCTTAATAAGCGTTTAGGCGTTAAAGAACGCTAGAAAGAGAAAGTCTTGTTCTTTATACGCGATAAGGAAAGAGAACGTCTTTAAATAGTCGTGTTAGCGGCTTAGAGCGATATAAAGCGCGTGACTAGTAATAAGTTTTCTATTATATTAGTTACTACTTACGTATATAAACAGCTATATAGCGTTACTAGGTAGTAACGAAAGATAAGAATCGAACTTAATAGAAGTAAGGCTCTATAGTAACTAAGTAATAGTTAATAAGGAAGAAGAGATCGTTTAGAGCGTAAAAGTAGTCTAATTATATACCTTATCGTAGTAGCGTAACTACTATTAGGATTAGGGGTCTATACGCGAGGCTTAGTTACGTAAGGTTTTAGTTATCGTTTAAAAAGACAACTAAAAGTTTACTTTACCTTAACGCTTCTATAGCCGTCGCTTACTACTAACGTAACTACTAACTACTATAGTATATATCTTACTATCGCTAATAAGGACTAAGACTTAGATACTATCGTCGTTACTTCTACTAACTTAAAAGAGCCTTATTTCTCGTATACCTAGTCGACTTACTAGATCGCGCTTTCTACGTCGTAAGAGACCGCTAGCGCTATAGTTAATAGCTAGGAAGGAGCTATTAGCGCTACTATTACTAAAGATTCAAGCTTCTCTACTCTTACGTAGGCTAAAAACCTTAAACTTTAAGAATTCTCTACTAGAAACTAATATTTTTAGCGATTCCTTTAGTTAGGTAAAGATTAGTAGTAAAAAAGGACCTTTAGGATAGAAAACCCTTATCTCTCTTCTTCGATTAGCGACTAAAAAGGACTCTAGGAAAGTAGATTATAGTACTAACCTTAGAAATCGCTAGTAGAAAAGAGCTTCGAGAGTATAGGTCTAGCTTAGATTTTTAAGACCTAGTAGTAGAAAGTAGCTTAGGACAGCTAACTTTTATAGCGATAGTAGGCTTAGGACTTAGAAAAAGGAGTAGGATAGTAGGTTAACTAGTAGATATAGAATCTATACTTAAAAGTTAAGTTTAGAGAAGTAACTAGCTATATAGATACTTATCTTAGCTATAGAAAATAGCGTCGAGATAGTTAGGATTAGCTAGATTTTTACTAATCTAGTAAAAAGGAGCTTAGGAAGCTTAGATTAGAGCTCGATAGTAGCTCTAGGAACAAAAGAAGTACTAATAGATAATAACTATCCTAATACTAACCTTCTAGGCAGGTATAAGAGTAGTCGCTATAGAACAAGACCTGTTCGGAGAGTAATAGTCTTATAATATATATATTAACTAGTAGTAACAAGCTTAAAATAGTAGCCCTAGGACTAAGAGCCTTATACTAGGACCGTAGAACATTAAATTAATTAAGTAGAGTAAATATTACTATCTTAGAAACGAGCTACTACCTTGCTTTTATACTAAAACTACTAAGCATAGTATATAGGTAGGCCTTTATCTTACTAATCCTCCCTTTCTTAGTATCTAACTAGATACCTAACTACCTATAGAGCCTTCTTAGAATTGCTTAAAACTAGCTAGTTTTCCTATTAAAGTCTATTAAACTTTTAATTAGAGGCCTATTAAATAGTTACCTTTTCTAACGATAACTACTAAAAACACCTTCTTAGATCCGATTATTATTCGCTAGACGCTACTCTTCTATTATTTTCTTAGAGATCTCCTTAGGAACGGCGCCTCTCTTCTTTAATACTAATACTTCTAAGTTACTATCTACGCTTATAAAACTAGCTTTACTAAATATATACTCCTTAATATCTATAGCTATAGCGTAGGTAGTATCGAATTAAGCTTTAGCCGTAGTCTACTATTTAGCTATATAAACCTTGAACTCCTCCTTACTTATACTAAAGAGCTTCTTTATTTCTATACTTACTACCTAATCTGCCTATAGAACTCGGCCTACTAAGGTATCGGAAATCGGGCCTAGGCTAGTTAATAGTACCTTAGTAGCGAAAGGTTTTATTACTCGTATAGGGTATATAGTACCTAAAGCTATAAAGGGTATTCGTTCGCGATAGAGATATACGCTATAGACTATAGAAACATTAATACGATTACTATTAGGTAACTTATCTAATACTTAACTATTAGAGTAGGCTAGAAACACTATCGGAATTATACGATACTCTTCGTCTATATAAGTATACTACTAAGAGAGGTAGGGGTACGAAATAACTAGCGAGCCCGTATTAGTATAAGGGTTCTTCTAACTAAGGTTAAGGTTAGCTTTTATATCGTTAGTAATTACTAGAGCTATAGTCTCGACGAAGCCTATACTATAGCTTTACTTATTAGAGATAATACGCCTTACTAGCTACTTTACCTCCTTAGAGTTAAAGAGCCTATTACTAACCGCGTTAGAGGTTAGTAAAAGTCGTCCTCTATCGCTAGTATCGTCTAGAGAGATCGTAAACTAAACCTAATTAAAGCTCTTCTCCTTAAGTAGTATATTCTCGTTCAAGGCGATATACTAGAAGCCGTTAAGATAGTTAGAACTAGCCTTATCGTCGAAGATATAAAAGGTAGTAGATAGGTAGGCTACGTATTTAATAGTCGTATATAGAGTAGTAACTAGCTAATATAGCTATAGTAGAGAATACTAGCGAAGAAGCTATTAGGACAGCGAGTACTATATACCGCGAGACTAACTATACTAACTAATAGCCGTATTATACTATCGATATACTATAAACTCCTACTATATAGCTTCGAGTAAGGAGCCTAGAATCTAAAATAGGCCTCTAGTAGAAGAAGAATAAAAGAGGAAGCTATAGTCGGTCTAGGTACCCTTATTACTATTATAGTCTAAGAGCTCCCAAGCCTTCTAATAGACGTTAGAAGTAACCTTCAAGTCTACCTCGGTCGCGGAGAACTAAAAGAGTCTAAGGTAGCTTCTACCTACCTTATGTATTAGAGCGTTAATATCGTCCTCTAGTTCCTAAGTATTAGTACTCTTCTTACTACGACGAGTACGTCCTATAGGCTTAGAGAAGAAAGTATTCGCTTCTAGCTTAAACTATGTCCGGTTTTAAGCGTTCTAGGCGATAAGAGCTTAGAGATCGGCTATACTACCTATCTAAATAATACGCTAGTAGAAGGTATACGTTACGTTAGCTGTCTTCGGTAGCTTTAAACCTATAGTATTACCTATCTTAGCTATATATTCTTTATAAAGAGGCTAGCTAAGGTATAGAAGAATATTAATTAAAGCGTAGCTCTTAGCTACTTTCTTCTTCTCCTAGATATTATCGACTTCTTTAAGAGCTCTACTAACGATTACCTAGTAGTAGACTTTAGAGGTAATACTATCCTTTATATAAGCCTAGTAGCGTAGATTAGGCTCCGAGTCGCTCTCTAGCTTAATTCTACTATTATCTTCTAGTACGATTAGTAATAGGCGTTACGGACCTAGTAGCGGCTCTATCGTAGGTAGTACTTAGTCTTACGTAGAATCGCTATTACCTAAAGTACTTAGTATAGGAGAAGTTTCGATCGAGGTAATAATAGTTTCTCTAGCGCGAATTCTAGTAAGCCTTCTACTTTTGTAAAGGATAGGCGTAGGCTTCTTTATAGAGCTTAGCGTTAACTTCTCTAACTAAGCTTTTAGCCTCTATATAGTACTAGGCGATATAGAATCTCTAGGATAAGGCTCTAGGGTCGTAAGTAAATTACCTTCTCCTTCTTAACTAGAGTTTCGAGTAGGACTAGATAAGGATAGGCTCTTAGGCGTAGAGGAAGAGGGTCGTCTATTAGATCTTAGATTTCTAGAAGAAGGTAATAGTCTATAGGATATTAAGAGCTATCTCTCTACTATCGGAAATATATAGGTTAGTTCTTTAAAGGCCTCTCCTTTAGTAAGCTTAACTATAAATCTGTACTAATTAAGTCTATAGCCTACCTCTAGGCGTACTTCTCTTATCTTATAGCTAAACACGTCGACCTATAAGAGCTTCTTCTTAAACTTATTCTAGTAGCGTCTCCTATCTAAGTTTGTATTAATAAAGCCTAAGCCCTACGAGCTAAGAGTCTTCTTACTTCTCTATAGCTAAAAATACTAGCTATAAGAGAATATATTCGCTACCTACTAATAGAAACGATCTTACTTTTACTACGCCGAGAAGATCTAGTCTTTAGGCTCGCTCTCTTCGAAAGCGCCTTTATACTTATTTAACTATTAACGAAGGTTCCTAAGTATCTCTTTATCGTATAAGACTTAGTTAAGGAAGAGAAAGTTTTACTCGTACCTAAATTCTATACGTAGCTACTACTAAATTAAGTTTCTCTCCTTTACTAAGTCCTAGCCTTCTTAGCGTATCTTCTTTATATTATCGCGCTTTATACTCTACGCGTTAAGGTACTTTAGTAAAATCTTAGTTAAGAGGCGTTTAAAGAAGTTAAATATACCGATCTTTATCTTATCGTTTACTTCCTCGACTTACTTAAGTACTAAGTCGACGCTCTCCTCTTAGTCTTATAGTATCTCTAGCGATAGAATAGCTTCGGTAGTATTATTAAGGTTCGTTATACTCGTAAGAGGTCCGCTTAAAGGCTAGAAGCTAACGATAGAGCCTTTACGATTAATACGAGCGAGCGCTATACCTTATATAGAACTTAAAAAAGCTATCTTTCGTCGTTTCTTCGAGGACTCTTATCTAAGTAGTTCTTATATAGGACTTCGAACGAGCGAGGTAGAAGGCGAAAGCGCTAGTCTTAATAAGCGTTTAGGCGTTAAAGAACGCTAGAAAGGAGAAGTCTTGTTCTTTATACGCGATAGGGAAAGAGAACGTCTTTAAATAGTCGTGTTAGTAGCTTAGGGCGATATAAAGCGCGTGACTAGTAATAAGTAACTTAAATAGTAAGGAGGGTCGAGCGCGTAACTAGTTATAGAGTTTTCTATTATATTAGTTACCGCTTACGTATATAAATAGCTATATAGCGTTACTAGGTAGTAACGAAAGATAAGAATCGAACTTAATAGAAGTAAGGCTCTATAGTAACTAAGTAATAGTTAATAAGGAAGAAGAGATCGTTTAGAGCGTAAAAGTAGTCTAATTATATACTTTATCGTAGTAGCGTAACTACTATTAGGATTAGAGGTCTATACGTAAGGCTTAGTTACGTAAGGTTTTAGTTATTATTTAAAAAGACAACTAAAAGTTTACTTTACCTTAACGCTTCTATAGCCGTCGCTTACTACTAACGTAACTACTAACTACTATAGTATATACCTTACTATCGCTAATAAGGACTAAGACTTAGATACTATCGTCGTTACCTCTACTAACTTAAAAGAGCCTTATTTCTTATATACCTAGTCGACTTACTAGATCGCGCTTTCTACGTCGTAAGAGACTACTAGCGCTATAGTTAATAGCTAGGAAGGAGCTATTAGCGCCGCTATTATTAAAGATTCAAGCTTCTCTACTCTTACGTAGGCCGAAAACCTTAAACTTTAAGAATTCTCTACTAGAAACTAACATTTTTAGTAATTCCTTTAGTTAGGCGAAGATTAGTAGTAAAAAAGAACCTTTAGAATAGAAAACCCTTATCTCTCTTCTTCGATTAGCGACTAAAAAGGACTCTAGGAAAGTAGATTATAGTACTAACCTTAGAAATCGCTAGTAGAAAAGAGCTTTAGGAGTATAGGTCTAGCTTAGATTTTTAAGACCTAGTAGTAGAAAGTAGCTTAGGATAGCTAACTTTTATAGCGATAGTAGGCTTAGGACTTAGAAAAAGGAGTAGGATAGTAGGTTAACTAGTAGATATAGAATCTATACTTAAAAGTTAAGTTTAGGAGAGTAACTAGCTATATAGATACTTATCTTAGCTATAGAAAATAGCGTTAGGACAGTTAGGATTAGCTAGATTTTTACTAATCTAGTAAAAGAGGAGCTTAGGAAGCTTAGATTAGAGCTCGATAGTAGCTCTAGAAATAAAAGAAGTACTTAAGATAGCTAAGATTTAGCTAGATTTATACTAGTCTAGTAAATTATAAGCTTAGAAAGCTCTAATTAGAGCTTAATAGTAGCTTTAGGACTAAGAGAAGCGCTTAGGAAGGTTAGATTAGAGCTTGATAGTAGCTCTAGGAACAAAAGAAGCGCCTAGAATAGTACGATCTTAGAAAGATTAGCTCTTTTATAGTAGAGGCTAGGCTTTAGTAGCTAGATCTTAGCTTATACCCCTAATCAAGTATCGCCTATCGAATTTCTAAATCTTTAGCTCTACTAGGCTAGCTTTAGCCTTTAGCTTACTAAGTCTTCTACTTCTTCTTTAAGCTTCGTTAGTAGCTAGCGTATATAACTCTCTTTTTCTTCTTAAGTTATTACTAATAGCTTACTAATAAAGATCTATAGATACTTATACCTAGGTAGAAGGCCTAGTTCTATAACCTTCTCTATTAGTAGTAGTACTTCTTCTAGTTTAACCTAATCCGGAACTAGCTTTAGGTTTTCTTATAGAAAGGTATATTTCTTAAGGTCTATCCTTTTATAGATATACTCCCGTTTTAAGCTATCTAGTTCCTTAAGCTTATACGATATACCTCCTTATAATACTTTAGATACCTTAAAAGGGCCTTCCTATCTAAACGTAAGCTTATAAGAGAAGCTAGTTTTTAACTTAGAGCAGTATACTAATACGAGATCTCCTTTCTTTAGTATAGTAAGATCTATATAGCGATATTTATCGAAGTACGCCTTATTCTACTCTTAGAGACACTATTAACGTAGTCGTTCTTCTTCTATAGTCGTTTCTATAGCTTCTAGGGCTTAAGCTCGAATCGTAAGAAGCTCTACTCTAGTCTTAACCTTACCCTAATCTATAATCTAGAAGGTATAGTATTCTAGTTCGATTAGTAGTACTACGTTACGCCTAATTATTACTTCCGATAGCGTTAGGCTAGTAGTAGAGACTATTATCGTTCTTTCTACCTATAATACTACTAGAATATAGTCCCTAATCGAATAAAGGCTACTATTAGAGAGCTTTAAGTAAGCGTCTAATATCGTCTTATAGCCGACTTTAACGATAGCGTTAGACTAAGGATAGTATAGCGAGATATTAATATACTTAATACTATACGATAGTAGTAGCTTCTCTACGTTACTAAGGTTAGTCTTATAGTTATCGAGGATAACTTCTATAGCGGTACCCTACTAGTAAAAGATCTCTTCCTATATAAACCTTACTATCTATACTAAGGAGATACTCTTCGCTAGGTACTAGAATATACGTACTTCTAGCTAGCGCGATAGAGATTCGCGTATAACTATTAACGAACAGTTCTTTAAGACATATAAGCTATCGATATACTACTACTAGCCGACTATAACTTAGAGTAGGATTTATAGCTCTCTAGGTACCTGTCTCTTATACTAAAGACTATAAATAGTATATTACCGAATAGCGAGCGAGATTTAAGCTTAAACCCTATCCTACTACTATCGTTTCTAGATAAGATTATATATCTGTTTAGCGCTACGATAACCGTTCTTATAATAGTATACCTTGATAATACGAGCTCGCGCTTTAGGTTTATTAATAACTCGCTATAGGGGTCTAGCTACTCGCTCTTAGCGTTAGAGCTAGTTGTTTTTAATATAAAATAGCCGATACTTCTTTCTTAACCGCTTGTACTCGTTATTAGAAACTCTCTTAGGTCTTTATATTCGTATAAGCACGAAAGCGATATTTATTAACTCCTAAGAGTAGATTCTATTAATCGTAGGTAGCTCGCTCTAAATCACCTATATAGAGAAAGCGTTAACGTAAAAGGTATCGAAGAATTACTTATTAATTATTAGATCTACGTCTTCTTCCTATTCTATAGCCTCTATATCTTTAGGCGTAGTAGGCTTCCTTAATAACGAATCTAGAGCTATATACTTCTTACTAGGAACATATATAACGTTAAAGTCGAAGAGGTAGATCTATACTAGCTAGCGCGTTATTACTATATTTAGTAAATTAGAGGCAGCCTTATTAAGCTAGTAAACGAGGGTATTTATATTAATCTCTAGTTAGAAGTATACTCTAAATAGCTATAGTTTTAGCTTCTTTAATACCTTTAGTATACTAAGGTATTCGCGCTTTCTAGTATCGTACTTGACTTTTACTAGGTTAAATAGGCTAGACTTATATCGAACTAGATAGTAGAAGTAGCTCGTCTCGATTATATTAGGAAAGCATATATTCCTAACCTTTACTACTCGAATCTACGCCTACGATAATAAGTCCTACCCCTTCTCTATAGTTAAGAGTAACTAGGGCTAGGGCTGAAACTAGTACCTTTAAGACGACGTCTTTAGCTAGTTAGTGTTTAGTAGTCTATTAAAACTTAGTATCCTTCTATAAGAGTTTAAATAGTAGAGTAAGGATAATCGTGAAACCTTTAACCTAGACGCGGTAGTACGTAACTACGTCGAGGAAGATTCGAACCTTCTTCTAATTTTCTAGCGTCGGCTATTTCTTAATCTTCGCTACTCTTATAAAGTCTAGATAGCAACTATCGATACTAGTAAGGTAACTAACGATTACTAGTTATTCGTAATAGAGCTATAGCTTATTAAAAGCTACGGTTATATTAGCTCGTTCTATATTATAGAGAACGTCGTCTATAGCTATAATATATTTAATAACGTAATAGCGGAGGCTAGGTTTAACCTCTTTACTATCGTACTTCGTCTTAGGCCCTTTAATACTAATATTATTAAGGAACAGCTATACCTTATACGAGATATACTCTATAAGTACTTGATTAATAATACGAACGAACTAGGTAATAGAATTCGTAGCTCCTTATAGTAACGTTGTCTACTATAATAAGCCTAGCGGTAAGTTAAAGCCTATAAGGTCTCTATATAATTTATCGAGTAGGATTTAGTTATATCTAGAGAAGATATTAACTAACGAGGCTAGCGCGTAACCGGTAAAGTCCTTAGAGAAACCCTTAGCGTTAGGTAGTAAGTTCGAATCTCTTATAGTAACTTAATTAAACTTCTAAGCTACGTTAATTAACCGATACTTCTTTAGCTTACCTACCTCTATCTTCTTACTAATAAGGAAGTACGGGTTTCGATAGGTACTATAGTATAGCTTAAGAGTTCTAGCTTAGATTCGTTGTCTTAGTATATCCTCTACGATATATCGTAGCGATAGGTTTAGCTTAAAGCCTAGATACTACTATAGCTCGTAAGGAACTGTCTAAATCTTCTATAGTAGAGTAATATTAGGATTAATTCGGCCTAAATACGTAAAGTCTTATATAAAGGTAGCTTCTCGATTCCTTAGTATATAGTATAACAAATCTAGCTCTTTTAGTAGTAGTTCTATACTAGGTTTGAACTTTATAAGCTATTTAGGCGTTAGGCGTAATCTAGGCTCGATCGTCGAGAACCTCTTAGTTAAGTACTTACTATTATAAGGTCTAGTACTAGGTAGTATAGCTACTTCCTTCTTAATACAAGTCCGTCGCTAGTCCTTTAATCCGCTAGGGTTTAAGCTATTAGTTATAGTAATATCGGTATTTACTAGTTTGATCTTATTAGTAACTCGCTTATAAAGAGTATAGGCGCTAATATAATTATCTAGCTTCCGCTACCCTATAGCTTCTTTATTACGAGCTTTCTCTACTACTATATTAATAGCGGCCGAGATAATATACGTCTTCTTACTAAGCTCGTCGTCTACTTTATCGGAGATAATCTCGTTATAGGATCTAGGTTCTTAGATAGCTAGCTCTACCTCTCTAAGCTTCCTATAGGCAATTATTAAGTATTCGCCTCTATAATTTAAACCCTAGCTCGATTAAGACACTAGTATAGTATCGTTAAAACTATACCTAATACCCTAGTATAAGTCTCGCTCGCTAGTATAAGCTAGCTTAGCTTCGCTAGTAGCTAGTAGAAGTTTCTTAAGTCGACTATTTTAGCTGAATTTAGTAATATTGCCTTTAACGGCCGCTATTACGAGATAGTCGTACTATGTTTAAGTCTAGCTATAATTAACCTATCTTAATAGTTCGAGCTACTATCGTAGAGAGGTACTTTGTCTAATTAAGTCTACTATAAAATAGTCTCTAAAGTAGATTACCTTTATATACGATAACTACTACGTAAGGTAGTTAAAGACTTAATTCTCTAGGAGTTTAGAGCTATTAGTAACCGTAAACGAACACTAGTACTAATCGCTTATCTATCTATACTACTAGTATAGTTTAAAGTATAGTATAGAAGGTATAACGTAATTATCGTTTAAAAAGGCAACTATAGAACGTTCTACTAGCTAACTCTTCTAAGTAGAGTTTTTATCTCTAACTACTAAACCTTGTATAGAAAGGGTAGTAGAAGCTTGAAAAGCTTATAATCCCTCTCTCTACTCCTCGCTATTATAAGATCTAGAGTCCTCGATAGTATACCCTATATTCTTTAGCTAATAATTACTAAAAGTTAGAGTTCGGATACTAACTTCTACCGAACCTAGACGCGATATACATATTAGAGCCTCTATTAAACTCGTACCGTCGACTAGAGCTAGTTCCTTAGTACTCTAGCTTTTCCTAGTACCTATTCTATAGTACGTATATTACTATAGCTATTAAAGCCTATAAATATAATAATATAGCTATCTAGAGTACTAATTAAGCCTTTCTAAGAGCTATTATTATAGTTCTTAGAAGCTAGGCGTACCTATCGTGCCTATAGTCGGCTAAGTAAGATCGGGCTATTCGCTAGTAAGACTAGAAATAGTATAGTAACTCTTACGCTAAAGATGTCGATTAATACTTCTAGGTAGTATCTAACGAAAGTAACCTTACCTTCGACTCCTCCTATAGTAATATTACTAAGAGAAGTTATACCGACTTGAAGCTTCCGAACGTATTCGATTAGTATAATTATTAACTTAGCTCTCTCGTCGATTAAAGACTTATAAGCTATTATTTAAGAGCTATACTTTATAGGCACGTAGATACTTAGAACAATCTAATAGACATTATTAAATAATAGGAGGATATTATTAGTCTACTTATAAAGCTTAGAAGTAGGCCTAGGTTTTACTATATTAATCGCTATAGTAGTAGCCTAGAAGGCCTTGATATTAGTCGCTAAAACAGCTTTTGTTAGCTCCTCTACTATATCGTAGAAGGCTTTAGATAGTAAGGAATATACGCTAATCTTAGCTCTACTACCTCTATTTGTACGCTTCTTTACCTAGAGCTTATTAAGCTTCTTACGTAGATCTATATTATTTAGAACACGACCCTATAAGGAATACGACGCTCGCTCGCTATAGAGAATAATCTCTACTAAGCTTAACTAGATCTTAGATTCGAGTATTTTGTCTATCTAGAAGACGTTAGCGTTATTATTAGCGTACGTAGCTCGAAGATAGTTATCTATCTACTTTGTCTTCGAAGGCTCCTTTACCTTCTTTCGCTTTTAAGTATACGTAGGAGCGACTAGAACTAGTAGACCGTTTAGGTAGTCGTATATCTACTTATCCTCGACCTTATCGTTATTACGTCTTTAAGTTTAAGAATCCTCTAACTCTCTTATATCTATAAGGTAAGGAGCTAGCTAGTTTTTATCTTTAACCTCTTTAATATAAAAGTAACGATAAGCGCGGGTTCTTATAGCTATAGCCTAGGTCGTAATCCGCTTCTATACTCCTATTAGCTGTCTTCTAACTAGACGAGAAAGGTTCGGGTTCTATTTTGTCTTTACGCTATCTCTAGCTACGTAGGCGCCGATTAGATCGTCCTAATCTTCCTACGTAATAGAAGCGACTTAACTAATATTAATAGGACCGTCGATACTAGCTACCTTGTTCGCTATCCTCTACTAGCTCGCTCTTAGCGTTAATAAACGATCTATATTTTCAAGATTAATCTTTCTATAGCGCTACTCTAATACTTCTATTAATACGAATAGCTTTAGTAGTTCCTTATCCTAGTAGTACTATATCTTTTCTATACCTAGGCGAGGCGTTCTATAGTATATAATACTAGTCTTTAGATCTCTATATATTAAGCTCTTAGTCTCGAACTACTATAGGTACTCGTAGTTTATAGCTATATAGCCTTCGAGCCTATATATCTAATAACCTAAAATCTTTAGAGCGATCGCTATATAGGCCTTAATTATTAACCCGTTATCTATCGTAGCTAAGTTAATCGAAATCTCCTAGCTATAAGTAGGCCTTAGAATATATAGATAGTCGTGATCGTAAGACTTCGCCTACTATCCTATCGACGAGCGTAGTAGCTATAAGCCTCCTTCTTCGAGTCGACGAATCGTAGCGATTACGAGGTCTTATATACTAGTAGTAATATTATCGACGCTTGCCGGTTTATAGCCTTTATAGACTACTATTTCTCTAGCCTTGAACTTAGAGTTTAGTCTTAGAACGGACTTCTTTACTACTTCGTATAACTACTAGATATCCCTACCGCCTTCGTTATATACTTCTAATTTAAAGTCCTTATTACTATTAATCTAACGCTAGGCTGTCTTTAAGAGCTTACTATAATCTAAGTTACTATTATTAAGGTCTAACTTAAGATAGGCCTAGAGCCTCTTACCGAAGCGGAATAGTAGGCCTTATATAAATAGAAGGGTACGAGAACGCTCGTCTATATACGAAGTAGGTATAGTATTAGAGTAGAGTATAAACTGCCTTAAGTACTCTAAGAGATTATTATCCTCGCTATAGTCGACCTTATAAAGGTTTTCTATATAGTAGCGGTTTCTAAGTATATATATACTATCGTACTTTCGGTACTCCTTAATAATAGATTCCTTAAACTTAGTATAGTCTCGATTATAGAAACTATTAAGGCGCTAGTATCGTCTACGTTAGACGACTATAACCTAAGTAAGTAACTTCTTATAAAGCTGTTTATTATTATTAATAAGTAGGATAGCGTAGTTACTATATAGTACTTTAAAACGCTTAATATACTCGGTTACGTTCTTCTTATTAAAGAAGAGATTCTAGTCCGAGCTAGGTATTAGCGGAACCTAAGCGATAATTACCTTCTAGCTTTAGGTTACTTAGATAGTCTCTATAAGTAGCTAGAACTACGCCGTAGATAGTCTACTATTCAAGTTTAGTTCTTAAAAAGTATTAGCGTTAGGGTTAAGGTTATTATCTCCTTAGTCCTTAGCTTCTATAGATATATCGTTATCTAGTAGAGGGAATAAAGTAAAAGTAGGTAGTAGCTTTACTAGTAATCTCCGAATTTACTTATTAAGCTAGTTAGATAAGCTACTATCTAGTATTATAGGCCGGCTAGTAGATACTAATTCACTTATAGAGCTCGTTCGAAGGTGTTCTAAGAGTGTATTATACTCTTCTTAATTAAGGTTTTTAAATAAAATATAGTTATCGTTTAAAACGATAACTAAAAAACAAGGGTCTAATATTTTATTAGCTATCTAAAGGTAAATCGTTAATCTTTTCTTATAATACTAGAGCTATATTAATTATACCTAATAAGTAAGGTATGTCGTATCGTATAGTTCGACTGTTTATAGCTAGGCGCGTCCGTCTTACTTATTTAGGTAATCTACTATATAACTATAGTAGTATAATATTACGTTAGCCTATACTATATACTAGGTCTAGGGCCTTAGACGTAATTAGTGTCCTTAGCTAAACGATTAGCGTATAACGCCGTACTAGGGCTTATTCTAAGCGATCTATATACTAGAGGATACGAGATTGCCTAGATAGGTCTAGCCTATCCTATAGCCTCTACGCTATCCGAACGAGAGCGTTTTCACGCTAAACCGAGGTCTAATCGAAGACTATTATAGATATAGAGACCTCGAGTAAATCTCTAATATAGTAAGTCGCCTTACTATCTATACGATAATTACTAAATAGATCCGTACTAAGAGGTACTAGAGGTTTATAACTTTTCTAGATTAGAGCGATATCTATATTCTAGAGGCTTCTATATTATTATAGCCCTTTAAGTCGCCTCTTACGTAGGCTCCTTTAGGCCTCTTATTAATATTTATAGTATATTAGTTCTCGCTTTAAGGCTACCTTCTACTCTCTACGCTTCTAGTCCTAGTATAAGAGAGAAGAGATAGCCTTATCTTCGGCTCTATTAATAGATAATAACTACCCTAATACTAACCTCCTAGGTAGGTATAAAAGTAGTCGCTATAGAACAAGACCTATTCGGAGAGTAATAGTCTTATAATATATATATTAACTAGTAGTAACGAGCTTAAAATAGTAGCCCTAGGACTAAGAGCCTTATACTAGGACCGTAGGACATTAAATTAATTAAGTAGAGTAAATATTACTATCTTAGAAACGAGCTACTACCTTACTTTTATACTAAAACTACTAAGCATAGTATATAGGTAGGCCTTTACCTTACTAGTACTTAGGATAGCTAAGATTTAGCTAGATTTATACTAGTCTAGTAAATTATAAGCTTAGGAAGCTCCGATTAGAGCTTAATAGTAGCTTTAGGACTAAGAGAAGCGCTTAGGAAAGTTAGATTAGAGCTTAATAGTAGCTCTAGGAATAAAAGAAGCGCCTAGGATAGTACGATCTTAGGAAGATTAGCTCTTTTATAGTAGAGGCTAGGCTTTAGTAGCTAGATCTTAGCTTATACCTCTAATTAAGTATCGCCTATCGAATTTCTAAATCTTTAGCTCTACTAGGCTAGTTTTAGCCTTTAGCTTACTAAGTCTTCTACTTCTTCTTTAAGCTTCGTTAGTAGCTAGCGTATATAACTCTCTCTTTCTTCTTAAGTTATTACTAATAGCTTACTAATAAAGATCTATAGATACTTATACCTAGGTAGAAGGCCTAGTTCTATAACCTTCTCTATTAGTAGTAGTACTTCTTCTAGTTTAACCTAATCCGGAACTAGCTTTAGGTTTTCTTATAGAAAGGTATATTTCTTAAGGTCTATCCTCTTATAGATATACTCCCGTTTTAAGCTATCTAGTTCCTTAAGCTTATACGATATACCTCTCTATAATACTTTAGATACTCTAAAAGGGCCTTCCTATCTAAACGTAAGCTTATAAGAGAAGCTAGTTTTTAACTTAGAGTAGTATACTAATACGAGATCTTCTTTCTTTAGTATAGTAAGGTCTATATAGTAATGTTTATCGAAGTACGCCTTGTTCTACTCTTAGAGACGCTATTAACGTAGTTATCCTTCTTCTATAGTCGTTTTTATAGCTTCTAGAGCTTGAGCTCGAATCGTAAGAAGCTCTACTCTAGTCTTAACCTTGCCCTAATCTATAATCTAGAAGATATAGTGTTCTAGTTCGATTAGTAGTACTACGTCACGCCTAATTATTACTTCTAATAGCGTTAGGCTAGTAGTAGAGACTATTATCGTTCTTTCCGCCTATAATACTACTAGAATATAGTCCCTAATCGAATAAAGGCTACTATTAGAGAGCTTTAAGTAAGCGTCTAATATCGTCTTATAGCCGACTTTAACGATAGCGTTAGACTAAGAGTAGTATAGCGAGATATTAATACGCTTAATACTATACGATAGTAGTAGCTTCTCTACGTTACTAAGGTTAGTCTTATAGTTATCGAGGATAACTTCTATAGCGGTACCCTACTAGTAAAAGATCTCTTCCTATATAAACCTTACTATCTATACTAAGAAGATACTCTTCGCTAGGTACTAGAATATACGTACTTCTAGCTAGCGCGATAGAGATTCGTATATAACTATTAACGAATAGTTCTTCGAGATATATAAGCTATCGATATACTACCGCTAGCCGACTATAACTTAGAGTAGGATTTATAGCTCTCTAGGTACCTATCTCCTATACCGAAGACTATAAATAGTATATTACTAAATAGCGAGCGAGATTTGAGCCTAAACCCTATCCTACTACTATCGTTTCTAGATAAGATTATACGTCTATTTAGCGCTATAATAACCGTTCTTATAATAGTATGCCTTAATAATACGAGCTCGCGCTTTAGGTTTATTAATAACTCGCTATAGAGGTCTAGCTACTCGCTCTTAGCGCTAGAGCTAGTTATTTTTAATATAAAATAGCCGACACTTCTTTCTTAACCGCTTATACTCGTTATTAGAAACTCCCTTAGGTCTTTATATTCGTATAAGTACGAAAGCGATATTTATTAACTCCTAAGAGTAGATTCTATTAATCGTAGGTAGCTCGCTCTAAATCACCTATATAGAGAAAGCGTTAACGTAAAAGGTATCGAAGAATTACTCGTTAATTATTAGATCTACGTCTTCTTCCTATTCTATAGCCTCTATATCTTTAAGCGTAGTAGGCTTCCTTAATAACGAATCCGGAGCTATATACTTCTTACTAGAAACATATATAACGTTAGAGTCGAAGAGGTAGATCTATACTAGCTAGCGCGTTATTACTATATTCGGCAAATTAGAGGTAGCCTTATTAAGCTAGTAAACGAGAGTATTTATATTAATCTCTAGTTAGAAGTATACTCTAAACAGCTATAGTTTCAGCTTCTTTAATACCTTTAGTATACTAAGGTATTTACGCTTTCTAGTATCGTACTTGACTTCTACTAGGTTAAATAGGCCGGACTTATATCGAACTAGATAGTAGAGAAGTAGCTCGTCTCGATTATATTAAGAAAGCGTATATCCCTAACCTTTACTACTCGAATCTACGCCTACGATAATAAGTCCTACCTCTTCTCTATAGTTAAGAGTAACTAGGGCTAGGGCTAAAACTAGTACCTTTAAGACGACGTCTTTAGCTAGTTAGTATTCGGTAGTCTATTAAAACTTAGTATCCTTCTATAAGAGTTTAAATAGTAGAGTAAGGATAATTATAAAACCTTTAACCTAGACGTAGTAGTACGTAACTACGCTAAGGAAGATTCGAACCTCCTTCTAATTTTCTAGCGTCGGCTATTTCTTAATCTTCGCTACTCTTATAAAGTCTAGATAGCGACTATCGATACTAGTAAGGTAACTAACGATTACTAGTTGTTCGTAATAGAGCTATAGCTTATTAAAAGCTATAGTTATATTAGCTCGTTCTATATTATAGAGAACGTCGTCTATAGCTATAATATATTTAATAACGTAATAGTAGAGGCTAGGTTTAACCTCTTTACTATCGTACTTCGTCTTAGGCTCTTTAATACTAATATTATTAAGGAACGGCTATACCTTATACGAGATATACTCTATAAGCACTTAATTAATAATATAAACGAACTAGGTAACAGAATTCGTAGCTCCTTATAGTAACGTTATCTACTATAACAAGCCTAGTAGTAAGTCAAAGCCTATAAGGTCTCTATATAATTTATCGAGTAGGATTTAGTTATATCTAGAGAAGATATTAACTAACGAGGCTAGCGCGTAACTAGTAAAGTCCTTAGAGAAACCCTTAGCGTCGGGTAGTAAGTTCGAATCTCTTATAGTAACTTAATTAAACTTCTAAGCTACGTTAATTAACTAATACTTCTTTAGCTTACCTACCTCTATCTTCTTACTAATAAGGAAGTATAGGTTTCGATAGGCACTATAGTATAGCTTAAGAGTTCTAGCTTAGATTCGTTATCTTAGTATATCCTCTACGATATATCGTAGCGATAAGTTTAGCTTAAAGCCTAGATACTACTATAGCTCGTAAGGAACTATCCGAATCTTCTATAGTAGAGTAATATTAGGATTAATTTAGCCTAAATACGTAAAGTCCTATATAAAGGCAGCTTCTCGATTCCTTAGTATATAGTATAACAAATCTAGCTCTTTTAATAGTAGTTCTATACTAGGTTTGAACTTTGTAAGCTATTTAGGCGTTAGGCGTAATCTAGGCTCGATCGTCGAGAACCTCTTAGTTAAGTACTTACTATTATAAGGTCTAGTACTAGGTAGTATAGCTACTTCCTTCTTAATATAAGTCCGTCGCTAGTCCTTTAATCCGCTAGGGTTTAAGCTATTAGTTATAGTAATATCGGTATTTACTAGTTTAATCTTATTAGTAACTCGCTTATAAAGAGTATAGGCGCTAATATAATTATCTAGCTTCTACTACCCTATAGCTTCTTTATTATAAGCTTTCTCTACTACTATATTAATAGTAGCTAAGATAACGTATGTCTTCTCGCTAAGCTCGTCGTCTACTTTATTAGAGATAACCTCGTTATAGAGTCTAGGTTCTTAGATAGCTAGCTCTGCCTCTCTAAGCTTCCTACGAGTAATTATCAAGTATTCGCTTTCGTAATTTGAACTCTAGCTCGATTAAGACACTAGTATAGTATCGTTAAAACTATACCTAATACCCTAGTATAAGTCTCGCTCGCTAGTATAAGCTAGCTTAGCTTCGCTAGTAGCTAGTAGAAGCTTCTTAAGTCGACTATTTTAGCTAAATTTAGCGATATTACTTTTAACGGCCGCTACTACGAGATAGTCGTACTATATTTAAGTCTAGCTATAATTAACCTGTCTTAATAGTTCGAGCTACTATCGTAGAGAGGTACTTTGTCTAATTAAGTCTACTATAAAATAGTCTCCGAAGTAGATTACCTTTATATACGATAACTACTATATAAGGTAGTTAAAGACTTAATTCTCTAGAAGTTTAGAGCTATTAGTAACCGTAAACGAACACTAGTACTAATCGCTTATCTATCTATACTACTAGTATAGTTTAAAGTATAGTATAGAAGGTATAACGTAATTATCGTTTAAAAAGGTAACTATAGAACGTTCTACTAGCTAACCTTTCTAAGTAGAGTTTTTACCTCTAACTACTAAACCTTATATAGAAAAGGTAGTAGAAGCTTAAAAAGCTTATAATCCCTCTCCCTACTCCTCGCTATTATAAGATCTAGAGTCCTCGATAGTATACTCTATATTCTTTAGCTAATAATTACCGAAAGTCAGAGTTTAGATACTAACTTCTACCGAACCTAGACGCGATATACGTATTAGAGCCTCTACTAAACTCGTACTATCGACTAGAGCTAGTTCCTCGGCACTCTAGCTTTTCCTAGTACCTATTCTATAGTACGTATATTACTATAGCTATTAAAGCCTATAAATATAATAATATAGCTATCTAGAGTACTAATTAAGCCCTCTTAAGAGCTATTATCGTAGTTCTTAGAAACTAGGCGTACCTATCGTACCTATAGTCGGCTAAGTAAGATCGGGCTATTCGCTAGTAAGACTAGAAATAGTATAGTAACTCTTACGCTAAAGATATCGATTAATACTTCTAGGTAGTACCTAACGAAAGTAACCTTGCCTCCGACTCCTTCTATAGTAATATTACTAAGAGAGGTTATATCGACTTGAAGCTTCTAAATATATTCGATCGGTATAATTATTAACTTAGCTCTCTCGTCGATTAAAGACTTATAAGCTATTATTTAAGAGCCGTACTTTATAGATACGTAGATACTTAGAATAATCTAATAGATATTATTAAATAATAGGAGGATATTATTAGTCTACTCGTAAAGCTCGGAAGTAGGCCTAGGTTTTACTATATTAATCGCTATAGTAGTAGCCTAGAAGGCCTTAATATCGGTTACTAAAACAGCTTTTATTAGCTCCTCTACTATATCGTAGAAGGCTTTAGATAGTAAGGAATATACGCTAATCTTAGCTCTACTACCTCTATTCGTACGCTTCTTTACCTAGAGCTTATTAAGTTTCTTATATAGATCTATATTATTTAGAATACGACCTTATAAGGAATACGACGCTCGCTTACTATAGAGAATAATCTCTACTAAGCTTAACTAGACCTTAGATTCGAGTATTTTATCTATCTAGAAGACGTTAGCGTTATTATTAGCATACGTAGCTCGAAGGTAGTTATCTACCTACTTTGTCTTTAGAGGCTCCTTTACCTTCTTTTGTTTTTAAGTATATATAGAAGCGACTAGAACTAGTAGACCGTTTAGGTAGTCGTATATCTACTTATCCTCGACCTTATCGTTATTACGTCCTTAAGTTTAAGAATCCTCTAACTCTCCTATATCTATAAGATAAGGAGCTAGCTAGTTTTTATCTTTAACCTCTTTAATACGAGAGTAACGATAAGCGCGGGTTCTTATAGCTATAGCCTAGGTCGTAATCCGCTTCTATACTTCTATTAACTATCTTCTAACTAGACGAGAAGGGTTTAGGTTCCGTTTTATCTTTACGCTATCTCTAGCTACGTAGGCGCTAATTAGATCGTCCTAATCTTCCTATATAATAGAAGCGACTTAACTAATATTAATAGGACCGTCGATACTAGCTACCTTGTTCGCTATCCTCTACTAGCTCGCTCTTAGCGTTAATAAACGATCTATATTTTCAAGATTAATCTTTCTATAACGCTACTCTAATACTTCTATTAATACGAATAGCTTTAGTAGTTCCTTGTCCTAGTAGTACTATATCTTTTCCGTACCTAGGCGAGGCGTTCTATAGTATATAATACTAGTCTTTAGATCTCTATATATTAAGCCCTTAGTCTCGAACTACTATAGGTACTCGTAGTTTATAGCTATATAGCCTTCGAGCCTATATATCTAATAACCTAAAATCTTTAGAGCGATCGCTATATAGGCCTTAATTATTAACCTATTATCTATCGTAGCTAAGTTAATCGAAATCTCCTAGCTATAAGTAGGCCTTAGAATATATAGATAGTCGTAATTGTAAGACTTCGCCTACTATCTTATCGATAGGCGTAGTAGCTATAGGCTTCTTTCTTCGAGTCGACGAATTATAGCGATTACGAGGTCTTATATACTAGTAGTAATATTATCGACGCTTACTAGTTTACGGCCTTTATAGACTACTATTTCTCTAGCCTTGAACTTAGAGTTTAGTCTTAGAGCGGACTTCTTTACTATTTCGTATAACTACTAGATATCCCTACCGCCTTCGTTATATACTTCTAATTTAAAGTCCTTATTACTATTAATCTAACGCTAGGCTGTCTTTAAGAGCTTACTATAATCTAAGTTACTATTATTAAAGTCTAACCTAAGATAGGCCTAGAGCCTCTTACTAAAGCGGAATAGTAGGCCTTATATAAATAGAAGGGTACGAGAACGCTCGTCTATATACGAAGTAGGTATAGTATTAGAGTAGAGTATAAACTACCTTAAGTACTCTAAGAGATTATTATCCTCGCTATAGTCGACCTTATAAAGGTTTTCTATATAGTAGCGGTTTCTAAGTATATATATACTATCGTACTTTCGGTACTCCTTAATAATAGATTCCTTAAACTTAGTATAGTCTCGATTATAGAAACTATTAAGGCGCTAGTATCGTCTACGTTAGACGACTATAACCTAAGTAAGTAACTTCTTATAAAGCTGTTTATTATTATTAATAAGTAGGTATAAGAGCTAGGTAAGGTCGAAGGCTAAGACTCGCCTTAGGCTCGTAGGCTTAGCGTATAGTATAATTATAGTACGCGTATATATCCGAAAGGAGGCAAGAATTAGTCTTACGATATCCTAATAGTATTATTAGGAGAGCGCTCTATATATTACTATATACTCCTTTTATAATTCTAATTCTTCTCCTTCTAAAGGTAGTAATCTATAGAGGCCTATAGCTCTCTAACGTAACGTAGGTATAGCGCCGCTAGAGCTTATAATAGGCAAAGTAGACGATTAAGGTAATCCTATAGATACTAACGAGGTTTAGGAGTAGGAGTCTACTAGTATAACCGAAGACGGTACGTAGGTAGAGCGTATATAGCTTAAAGCTAAGAACTAGGAACTACGTTGTCGCTTAGAGGTACGCGCTCTACGACGAGAGAATAATCGGCTTCTTATAGAGTTAGAATCTCTATCCTTAGTTACTCCTAGTACTCTCGATATTAGCGATCCTAAAGACGACGCTACTACTAGTGTTATAGGTAGTATACTTTACGATAGCGTATCGTATACGCGATATAAAGGTCTTAAAGTTAGAGAACCTCGTGCCTTTAAGAGCGAGATAGTCCGAGAAGCGAGAGAGTTTATTCGTAGTCTCGAAGTAATCTTCCTTAATAGTCTATAAGAGTTTAGTATAGAAGATTCGAAGGTCCTATATAGTATTATATAGCTCGTAGGCGAGGTATAAGAGACCTAGTATAACGAACACTCTAAGGTAATACCTCTAGACTATACTTAGACTAAGTTCAAGCGCTTTATCTATAACGTTATTAGAGATTAGGCGAATTATACGATCCTCGTAATAGTCGAGTATAAGAAGGCCTAATAGGGTAAGAGCTAAGAGGTACGTTAGTTCGCTATAGAGCTAGGCTACTTAGAGTCTTAACTAGGCGACTATACTAAAGCGTAGCTAGTACGCTAGCTCCTTATAAAGTTAAAGCTAGCGCTTCGACGAGAGATTATTAAGAATTATACCGTACCTAGTAAGCGCGCTAATTTAGTTACGTTAGTAAGGCGCCTAGAGTAAGCTAATAGGGTAATTCCTATATAGTATAACTAGGGTAGAAGCTAGAGTAATAGAGACCGCGAGCGCGATATATACTCGAAGCGTAAGCGTATAGGGAGCGACGCTCTTACGCGTAGACGCGACGATAGTCTAGGAGGGAATAGTACGCGTCGCTCTAGCGATAAAGGTTCTACTCGCTCTATTATAGGCTATAAGTATTTAGAATACTATAGCTATAAGTAGAAGGGGTATATTAGTACTAATTCTATCTACCCTAACCGAAGTACCTAAGACGATAGTAAGAAGCTATTAGTACGTAAGGTTATTATAGAGACGCTAAAAAAAGAGAAGGTATTAGAGAAAGACTACGACCTCTAGATACTAAGCTTAGTAGCGATATATACCTCTCTATATAAGTCGTAAATACGACTTACCTAAAGAGCGTAGTCGAGGCGTAGGATAGGCTTAAGCTAGCCTAATTCCTCCTTAATAATACTACTAATATTAACGTAGTATTAAGATCCTTTGTCTTATAATATAGTATTATAGCTCGAACTAATACCGCCTTATCTCTAGCTACCTTATTTACTAGAGAATTAGGGTATTATTATAGCGTATACTATATACGCGTACGGCTCGTAGACTCTATAGGAGTAGAGCGTATAGTAGGCGTAATCTTTTATACCTATAATATACTAACTCCTAATATAATCTTAGGTCGGCTATAGAGGCGTACTTATCGTATACGAGTCGATAGTAGCTTAGATAAGTAGACCTATAGCGATACTTTTAAAAACGTTAAGGTTAGGGAAGCCTATAAGTTTTTTAAGGACTTAAAGTATATACTAACTATATATATAGTAGTAATAAGTAAGATAGGCGAAGGCGAAGAGCTTAACTCTCTTCCTCCTAAGTTCTAATAGTTCTCTAACGTTCTAAACCTAATAGAGGAGATAAGGAGCAAGCTAGTAGATAGCGTAGAGTATACGATTAAGCTACGTCTAGGTACTATTCTGCTCTTTAGGCCGCTATATTACTAGTCGGGTAAGGAGCTAGAGGAATTAAAGAAATACTTTACTATAGGCCTTAAGTACGATTAGATCGAGCGTAGCGTTAGCGAGGCAGGTACGCCTATCCTATTTATACTAAAGAAAGATAGTAAACTAAGGCTATATATCGACTACTAAGGGTTAAACGAAATTACTATTAAGAATAGGTACCTACTTTCTCTAATTAGTAAAACGCTAGATAGGCTTATAGGAGCTATATAGTTTACGACCCTAGACCTTATAGATATATACTATCGGATTCGTATTAAGCCTAGCGACTACTAGAAGACTACGTTCTATACGCGCTATAGCTACTTCTAGTATAAGGTAATACTATTTAGCCTAACTAACGCTCTAGCTACGTTCTAGGCGTATATTAACTATACTTTAGTAGGTTTAGTCGATACGTGCTATATAGTATACCTTAATAATATTCTTATCTATAGTAAGAGCCGCGCGGACTACGTACGCGACGTATACGACGTGCTTATACGTCTCTAGAAGTTCGGACTCTATACTTAAAGAGTAAAGTACAAATTCTAGTAGAAGGAAGTCGATTTCCTAGGCTTCGTAGTAACTACTAGAGGCGTTATAATAGATCTACGTAGGATAGACGTAATCGCGGCGTAGCTAACGCCTATAACGCTTATAGAGGTTTAATCCTTCCTTAGGTTTACTAACTTCTACTAGCGTTTTATTTTTAAATACTCTAGAGTAGTATCTCTACTTATAGCGTTATCTAAGAGCGCTATAGTAGGTAAGAAGCTAGGCCTACTTAAGTAGACTATACGAGAGGAGTAGGTATTTACTAAGTTAAAAAGGCGTTTTTCTATAGTACTACTACTAAGGTACTTTGATTCTACGCTTAGGTTATGGATCGAAAGCGACGCCTCTAATTATATAATTACTATAATCCTTAGCTAACTCTTCGAGTCTAAATAGTACTCTATTATATTTATATCTAGAAAGATAATTACTATAGAGTATAATTACGAGGTATACGATAAGGAGCTTCTTATAGTAGTTAAGGCTTTTAAAGCGTAGAGGCTATACCTCGAAGGCGCTCTATATACGATCGACGTACTAGTCGACTATACTAACCTTTATAGGTTTATAGGCGTAAAGAAGTTAACTAGTAGGTAAGCCTATTAGGCTATATTCCTAGCCCTATTCGACTTCGTTATAACGTACTAGGCAGGTAAGCGAAACCTAGCCGACGCGCTATTAAGGCGTAGCGACTACGCTAAGGAGGTAGTAGAGGTAACTAACCTTCTACCTACCCTATAGACTAAGTTATAGCTATAGAATAATTAGAGTACGAGAGACGTAGGCGGACTACTCGTAGCTCGTATCTATACGACTTATAAAGAATAGTATTCTTCGATAGAGAGAAGTACTAACTCTAACCTATAGTAGTAGTTCTTAACGCCTATACGAGTAGTAGGTATAATTACTAAGGGCGAAGAGCTATATATAAACGTCTTAGACTTGATCCTTAGATATACTCGCGCGCTAGTATAGGCTAAGCTAAGTACAAGCGTAGTATACTCGTAAGCGATAAGTAATAGCGGCTAGTTCGAGTAATACGCTATAAGAGAAAGAAACCTCTAGGTAGACGATTTACTATACGTACCTAAGGACTACGCCTTATAGACGTAGGTAATTCGTATATATTACGATAATACCCTTATAGGCTATTTTAGTAAGAACAAGACTATCTCGCTAGTACGAAGGAAGTACTAGTAGCTAGAGATAACTAAGGATATTATATAATACGTAGAATCCTATAGGAGTTACTAGAAGGTAAAAGCGCGTCGCTATCGACTATATAGCGAGCTAACTACGCTACCTATACCGGATCGTCTATTCTAAGAGTTAACTTAGGATTTTATTATAGACCTCCTACCGAGTAAGCGAGGAGTATACGTATATAATACGATTCTAGTTATTATCGACCGATATACGAAAATAGTTATCTTTATACTAACTACGAAGAGGTATACTAGTAGTAACCTTATAAGAGTATTAATATTAGAAGTAATTAGGTATTATAGTATACCTATAGGTATTATTAGCGATAGAGGGTCTATATTCACGAGTTAGTTTTAGTCTGACTTCTACTACGAGGCGTATATAAAGCGTAAGCTAAGTATAGCGTTCTATCTATAAACGGACAAGTAAACCGAAAGAGCGAATTAGACGCTTAAGACTTACCTACGTATCTACTACGTAGAGTAGTAAGATAACTAGGTAGACCTATTAGTACAAGCCGAGTTCGTATATAATAATAGTATATATACGATACTAAAGGTGTTACTATTTATAGCGCTATATAGTTTTAATCCGGAGCTAGTAACGAGTAGGTAAGAAGCTTAGAACGCGCTTCCTAAAAGGGAAGTACTAGCCGCTAAGGAAGCTATAGAAAGATTAAAGAAGAACTATAAGACGCTAAGTAAACGCTAGCGAGAAGTAAGCGAGGCGTAGGCTAGGTACTTTAATAATAAGTATTAGGCTAAGGAATATAAGGTTAGCGATATAGTCTTACTATCGATAAAGAACCTACGACTAAAGGTTCCTTCGAAGAAGTTAGTAGATAAGTTTACTAGGCCTTTTAAGGTAATTAACGTAGTAGAGAAGTAGGCGTACTACTTAGCCCTACTACTAGACGCTCTTATCTATAACGTATTTTATATATTACTTCTAGAACCTTAGAGAGGTAGCGAGACGTAGGTAGAGAGTATACTACTCGTAGACTACTAGAGTAAATAGGAAGTTAAGAAGATCCTTAGAACCCGAGTAAGGAAGAGTATACGCTAGTACTTAATCTACTAGTAGAGCTAGCCTAAAGAGTATAACTAGTAGGAACCTAAAGAATATATTAGTAGCTATATAGTACTTGACGTATTCGAAGCGTAGCGCGTAAGTAGGCACGTAGTAAGACAAAAGCGCTAAGGTACTAATATAGTAATACTAAGTACTAAGCGCTAAACTTATATATAGGAGCAAACTTTAAATTTAAGAGAGTAAGAAAATTACTAAGGTATTTAGGATATATCGAAGCGTGAACTATATTATTTATATACGCCTACTAAGTAGGTCGTATAGTGCTTATAGGTAAGAAGCAAGAATCTAACTATAGCCTATATAGGCGCGAGTAGAGTATAAGAGGCGTAGATAAGTAGCGAGCGAAACGCTTATTTATCGTCTATAGAGAGCGTATTATCGCTAGCGTTTCTACTACTAGTAACGCCCTCTACGTCCTTATCCTTATCCTCCTCTACCTCGTCTACCTTCTCGTCGAATACGGCGTCCTCTAAGAGGTTACTCTCTTCCTAGTTACTACTCTCGAGGTAGGCCGCCTTTATAGTAGCGTCTAGAGCGTCGCTAGAGGCGCCTACTATATAGTTAGTCTACGAAGAGTATTAGTATCGTATAAGGATCGTATAGGAAAAGTAGGTATACCTCGTACTATAGTTTAAATATAGCTACTATAAAGTTAGACTAGCGCTAGGTCTCTACTAGACTAGCGACAGATATCGTACTAGTCGCTAGTAAGGCGAGCGCGCTCGCCTTATATAGCGTATCCTAGCCGCTAACGGCTTTACCTTTATTACTAGTAAAAACCCTCTTAGAGGTCTTAATAGAGGTATAGAGGCTCTTTAGGTAGCGCTTTACCTACTCTTTACGTACGCCTTCTAGGAGGGTCTCTAGCTACCTACGGTAGTATAGTACGTAGCGCGCCTACTACTTAAGGTTTCTATTAGTAATACGCTTATAATAGTAGTATTAGCGCTTATAGCGCTAATACTTAACCTTCTAGCTAGGCTTTATTACCTCGTCGTACGTAGGCTCGTCGTCTATACGTAGTCTATTAGTAGGTAAAGCGTAGTTAAGGAGTATTCGAAGAGCTATACTATTATAGGTATACTTAATATAGTAGAGGTAGATATCGATATCTCTATAGCCTCTAATATCGTCGATAGTATAGGGTAGGCGGTTTAGGACTACGACTCTAGTACGTTTTAGTAGTATTATACTTACGTTAGTAGTATAGTAATCGTATAGAGACACTAGCTTACTAAGGATATAGAAAATATTATATACGTAGAAAGAAAGTCTAAGAGAGAGTTAGAAGAGTTTTTAAAGAATATACTCGAGCCTAGCGACGTAGTCGCTATAGTAGAGATTATATTACTACGTAAACGTAAACATATATAGTAACTCTTTACTTTATAGCGCGTATTTACGTAATACGCTAAAGGTCTATAGGTATAACGCGTTAGAGACGCGATAAGCGTAGAATATATAAAGTATATTATAAAGACTAAATAGAAAGCCTAGAATATAACCTATAAAGTAAGGGTTATCGCTAAGAGTAGCTCTCTTAAAGAGAGAAGATAGTTATAAGAGCTAGGTAAGGTCGAAGGCTAAGACCCGCCTTAGGCTCGTAGGCTTAGCGTATAGTATAATTATAGTACGCGTATATATCTAAAAGGAGGCAAGAATTAGTCTTACGACATCCTAATAGTATTATTAGAAGGGCGCTCTATATATTACTATATACCTCTTTTATAGTAGGATAGCGTAGTTACTATATAGTACTTTAAAACGCTTAATATACTTAGTTACGTTCTCTCTAGAAGATGTCTTCGGGTTTAGGCTTAGACATTCCTACGTACTTCTTATTAAGAAATATATATCTCTATACTCTACGTAAATAGAGCTCTTAAACGTACTCCTCTATTTGTCTCTACGACGTAGTATTATTATATAACTACGTCGCGTAGTCGGTAGCTTTTAGCGTCGTAATTAGGTCTAAGTATAATAAAGAGTCGATTACGCTCTAGAACAATATAGTAACGTCGTATACTAGATACTTCTTATTAAGAGATATATATCTCTATACTCTACGTATATAGAGCTCTTAAACGTACTCCTCTATTTGTCTCTACGACGTAGTATTATTATATAACTACGTCGCGTAGTCGGTAGCTTTTAGCGTCGTAATTAGGTCTAAGTATAATAAAGGGTCGATTACGCTCTAGAACAATATAGTAACGTCGTATACCGGATACTTCTTATTAAGAGATATATATCTCTATACTCTACGTATATAGAGCTCTTAAACGTACTCCTCTATTTGTCTCTACGACGTAGTATTATTATATAACTACGTCGCGTAGTCGGTAGCTTTTAGCGTCGTAATTAGGTCTAAGTATAATAAAGGGTCGATTACGCTCTAGAATAATATAGTAACGTCGTATACTAGATACTTCTTATTAAGAAATATATATCTCTATACTCTACGTATATAGAGCTCTTAAATACACTCCTTTATTTGTCTCTATAACGTAGTATTATTATATAACTACGTCGCGTAGTCGGTAGCTTTTAGCGTCGTAATTAGGTCTAAGTATAATAAAGAGTCGATTACGCTCTAGAATAATATAGTAACGTTATATACTAGATACTTTTTATTAAGAAATATATATCTCTATACTCTACGTATATAGAGCTCTTAAACGTACTCTTCTATTTATCTCTACGACGTAGTACTATTATATAACTACGTCGCGTAGTCGGTAGCTTTTAGCGTCGTAATCGGGTCTAAGTATAATAAAGGGTCTAGGTATAATAAAGGGCCTAGCTATAATAAATAGCTCGGCTATAATAAAGCGCTTAGCTATAATAAGGAGGCCGGCTATAATAAAGGGTCTAGCTATAATAAAGAGCCTAGCTATAATAAAGAGGCTCTAACTCGTAAGAGCCTTTATTTAGAAAACGACCTCTAGTAGATTAGGAGAAGTAGAATACTCGGCTAGCTAGTAATTAAAACTCCTACTAGCTAGTAGAGTATTCTATATTCTTCTTAGTACTATAAGTAGCTACCCTATATACTTTAATTAGCCTCTAATACTACCTATACGCCTCCTATAATAATAGTAAAATTCTCTTAAATCTAGCTATATCGCTACCTATATTTTCTTTTAGGAAGTTAAGGTCGTATCCTAACTACTACCTTCGAGATATAAT
Organism: Septoria linicola; assembly: GCA_024114885.1. Classification (NCBI taxonomy): domain Eukaryota; kingdom Fungi; phylum Ascomycota; class Dothideomycetes; order Mycosphaerellales; family Mycosphaerellaceae; genus Septoria; species Septoria linicola. Next base: position 3,733,874 of record CP099420.1, read on the forward strand.
ATTATTCTAATATACCTCTAAAACGCGGTCGTCTATTATCTTCTAACGTCGTAGCTAAAGTAGTATATATACGTCGAGAGCGCGACTAGGAACGATAGCGATAGTTACGTTTATAGCGTACTATATAGAATAGTACTTTAGCCGTAACTACCTATTAGTAATAATAAGGTAATCTTGTTATCCGCTATCTTAATATAATCGTAGAGTAACTAACTCCTACTCTACTATCTCTCTAACTCTACGTTCTAGATATTCCGCTTCCTAATAATCCTAATAATATATAGCTTTTAGAAGGCGCCCTTCCTATCGACGACTATAATAATCTCTATAATAGTAAAATATCTAATAAATATAGAGTAGATCTTTAGTCTAACTTACTAGAAGTACTAGACCTACCTATAGTAGACTCTTTTCTAAGAGATATCGAAGAACCCTTATATAGTCCGATTTCTATATCTAGTAGGGCTAGTAGTATACTACTAACTCGGGACTCTACTAATATATCTTCCTCTATAGACTCCTCGTAGGTTCGAATAGCCGAGTTCGATAATACTATCGTAAGCTCTAGCGTCGTAAGCCCTAGCGACTAGTTACTAGAGAGTAGTAAAGCTATATATTATACCTATTCTATTAGTATACTAGATAGAGAGAATAAACTAGAAGACGAAAATATAAGAGACTACGTCGACGACTAGGACCGCGCTAATAAATAGAATCGTACTAACGACTATAACTATACTAATAACTAGAATCGTATCGACGACTAGGACTACGCTAACGACTAGGACTACGCCGACGACTAGAATCCTACTAACGACTAGGACCGGCCTAATAGCCTAGGTCGTCTCGACGACTAAGATACGACCTACTAACCTAACGACGAAGCTAGAAACTACGATCGGTTAGGTAGCGATAATAGTAAGAGTAGCGAAGTTAATAATAATAGCGATAGTAGTAACGTATTATAAGACTCGTATAAGTATATAGCTAAGAAGCTATATTAGTAGTTATAAGGCAGATTTTATAGATATATATTAGACGATTATAAAATAGAGCGCCTTCGACATTTAGAGAAAGTAGGCGATATAGACTATTATTCGCTATTAGAAGCCTTTAGAAGCGCTCTATTCTCTTCTCTACTTAGAATACCGACGCGAATTATAGCCGACTATCTTCTACGTTATAACGCGCCTCGATAGGAGGAAATGTTTTATAGTATATCCTTATAGCTAAATAGAATAAGACCTTCTCTAAAATATATATACCTCTATAAAGAGTAGATCCTAGCTACTAAAGCTAATATCGCTTTCGATATCGATAGTTTCTTAGGATTTACGTTATATCTTAGTTTCGTACGCTAGAGTATTCGCTACTAGCCTATACCGCTTTTAAAGTAGAATATTAGTATAGATCTTTATATCTATACCGATTATTATACCGAGGATCAAGAAGTAGAATAACTACGATCGTAGTTAAATCTACTCTAGGACATTCCTTACTTCTATCTTAGAAGGATTAAAAGAACAATAGAGATATTAGTTTTTATCCTCTTCCTATATATACCTACTACTACTAGGAAATTTATCTTACTTACTAAGGAACAATATACCTACTAGCTAGATAGGATCTTCTACCCTACTATCTATATATTCTATAATACCTATTATACTTAATATCTTCCTACTACGTATCGATATACCTATATTAATAGTAAGGTATATTAGATCGAGGATCGCTTAGTTAGAGGAGTAGGATATAAAATATAGAGAGCGATTACCTATTATCTATACCTAGAATATCTTAGTAAGGTATAGAGTAAGATTCTTAAAATTATCGAGAAGGAAGCTAGACTTCGTAACTTCTAAGAGCCTTAACTATTCTTTTTAGCTAAAGGGACGAAATTATAATTTAAGACAAGTCTTATATATCCTACGTTACTCTATACGATAGAGAACTTTAGAACGTATCTAGAGTAGGTTCTCGATTTTAACGTTATTTAATACGAACGCCTATTTATTAATATTAGTAAAGAGATTTATACCTAATCCTACCGATTACTAGCCGATAACCGAGATCCTTACGACGAGTAAGTATATATCTATATATAGAAATAATACTATCTTAAGAAGTATCTCGAGTAGATATATAATAGAGAGCCGCCTTAGAGTAGACAGATATTCTACGAGTAGAATCTACTTTATAAGGCCTATAATCTTATAAGCCTTACTCTACGACGATCGAAACTCTTTAAAGGTAGACTTATCTACTCTTAGTTCTATAGTTCTATAAAGAAGGTTACTAATTCTTCGAAACTATATTCTTTCTCTAACGACGGATTAGAGGAACTTATATTCGACCTAGTAATCCTTAAGGCTACTTAGAGCTAGGCTAAAGGCCGCTACTAAGACGTATATATAATTAAATAGTTATATCTATATAGTAAGCGCCGAGCCTACGTAGTACTTATAGACTCTCGTAGAAAATCATTTAGACTACGTAAGGAACACTATATTAGTTAGTTAATATACTATTCGTTATAAACCCGGCTTGCCGAAGAAGACTACGTAGAACTCGAGCTAATACTTAATAACTACCTATTATATATATAGCTAATCGGGACCGAAGAGTACTTATATTTCGTATAGTAGAACTTAAACAAGTTTACTACTAGGTTCGAGGTCGTCTATACTCGCTATAGAATAGGTATTATTATATAGGAGCAAACTAAAATAATAGCTATATTCCTCTACTATCTTCGATTCGTAGTTAGAGGAATAGAACTCTACTACGAATCGGCTCTCTAGTAGAGCTACTACGAACGTATAATAGAGACTAGAGATATAAAGAAGTAGATCGGACTTAGCTTTAGTAATACCCTAAGTAAGTATAGGTACGCTTAGATAGAGCCTCGGTTCGACTAGATAGAACTCTAATTTCATACTAATATTATAGACTATATTCTTTTTAGTAATAGCGTCCTTCGTTATTAATACCTTCGATATAGTAGCGAAGTTAACGCCTTCTTCGATCTTATAAGACGTATAGATCTTACCTATTAATAGCTTAGCGAATACTCCGAATACTAGCGTGTTCGTAGTTAAATTATCCTTTAGCTAGTCTACCTAGTATTCGAGTAGTTCTATAAGGATATCCTCGAAGTAGTTAAATACGAGATCAAACCTAGAATACGATAAACTACTCTAGAGGGCGAGCTTAGCTAGTCTATAGAATACTTCGAGGAGATTATAAACGATAAAATCTATCTTATTATAAGAAACCGTAGCGACTTCAAGCTTATATAGTCTCTAGTTAGCTTCCTATTCGACTTTAATAATAGTATTCGTTATAAGTATTAGGAAGTAAAGCTATATCGAGTTCTATATTAAAGGATATATACTAGTATATCGATACTCGATAATAGTACTACTCTTAGGTATAAGTTTTAGCGACGTTTAAAAGGCTACCTATTAGACTACTACTAGATCTTATCTTATCCTATATATAAGGTTTTAACCTAAACTATAAAGTAGGGTTAGCGAATATAGTATTTAGTCGTCCGCTAAGAGATATAGAGTACGCCGATATAGATATAGGGCTAGAAGAACTAGTAACCTAGTTAGCCTCTATTACGCCTAGAGTTTATAGACTAGTTAAGAGAAGAATAGAAAAGATAGCTACGTCTATATAGGCCTCTAGGTAGAGAAGAGTAAGTTAAAACTACTTGTTAAGGAATACCTTACTAGCTAGTAATTAGAATATAGACTTACTAGACACTTAGTATATACTTCTAGAAGAACGTATCTTTAGAGGAAGGTACTATTATAGGAATATACTACTAGAGGCACGTACCTTCGGAGGAATATACTACTAGCTAGTAATTAAAGACAACTAGAGCTAGTAAATATTTTAATACCTTAGGTATTATAAGCTTATATAATAATACCTAAGGTATCTATACGTACGTACGAGAAGTAGAATTCTAGTTACTTCTAATAAGCTAAGCCTAATCTAGCTATTACGATCGACGGTTAGAGCTTAATAAAAGCTTATTTCTAATATATAAATCCGGATATAAGACGTATATTCCTCTACTACTACCGAATTTAGTAGTAATAAAGAGATTTCCTATCTTACTTATAGATTCCTTTACTTTCCTTTACTTACGCGTAATGTCGCTAGCTTATTTATCGCGTATATATAGGTATATATACTATAAACGTCGCTTTATTTACGCTAGCTTCTAATAATATTTAATAATCTATCTTCCTCTCTCTTCTTCTTCTTCTTCTTACCTCCGATATCTACCTCTACTTCTACTCCTCTCTCTATCGCGTTACTAGCTAGTAATTTATTTCTCTATTTGTTCGCTAGCTATATCCGTACCTCCTCTAAGTATATTACTATCTAGTAAGTTACTTCCTATTTACTTAGAAGCTACTTAAAGCGAGCTCTAAAGATATATATAATAGTACCTCGTAAGAGACAAGTTTCCGAGTCGGAACCTAATACTCTCTTAAATAAGAGAACTAAGGTCGGCGATACTATAGAGACTCTTATAGAAGACCTACTCGACGCCCTATTACTATTCGCGACCTCGACTACGAAGAAAGTATAGACCCTACGTAAAAAGTAAGGACTAAATACTAAGGTCTTACGTAAGAGACTAGCTACTACTTCGCTCGATAATGTCCTAAGCGTAATAGTTTCACGCGACGATTTAGCTAAGAGTAGAGTAGAGACGCGAGTAAACGACTTAATAAGTATCCTAGATTCGAGTATTCGACCTACTCCTACTATACTAACCTAGAGTATATTTACGTATAGTATCAAAGCTATATAGATTACGTAGAAAGACGATAACTTAGCTAGATATATAGAGCTTAATAGCCTAGATTAGTTCTCGTTAGTATAGCGTATAGTTTTTCCTACTCTAAGAGAATACTATAAGTATTTTATAGTAAGAGTTACCTCTATATTCCTCGATATTACTTTAGTAGAACGTATTACGTAGTAGAATAAACTACTAGCTAGTAGTCTATATTATCGTATTACTAGCTAGTAGTATATTCTACTAAAGTAACTTATACTCTAATTCTAGTACTAATTTAACTATAGAATAATTTTAGATAGGAAGGCTTAGAGAGGCAAATGCTAAGTATTCTCTCTCTAAATACCTATATCGATATTATTATAGAATCCGGAAAGAAGAGAGTCCTATTTAGAAAGGACCTAGAGACTACTAACTAGGACTATTTCGATAAGTTACTCCTCGATCCTCGCCTCTCTCTCTCTACTAGAGGCAGCTTCTCGTACTATATAGTTATTATCGCGCTCTATACTATATATCTTATAAAGTAGGCTATCGATACCTACTAAGTAGATAAAGAATTATAGGTAGAGTTATACCTGCCTCTCGTTTTCTATAGTATACCTATACTAGTAGAGGAGCTACTAGCTCTACTTATCTACCCTATAGACGAGTTCTCGTTATATAACGAGGACATCTTTCGAGGCTTCTATATTATCTACTTGTTTATACGAAAGAAGAGCTATTAGATAGGAGACTAGAGCGCTAATACTAACCTAAAGATTAACCGGCCTAAGGCGATTACGCTAGTATACTATATTACCTCTAGTTCGATAGCTACTAACTCTATCGAGCAAGCCTATCGATAAGCTAAAGGTCTTATAATACTAGTAGATATAGTATTTATAGAGATTAACGAAATCGCTAAGGATTTTGTATATACTAAAGAGTAGAACGATATAGGTACTACTATTACGGTATTCGATAGTATTAAGGTCGACGCTTCTACGATCGCTCTAGACCTAGACAACCTAAGCGACGAAGCCTAAATCCGTATTATAGACGTATTAAGTAAGGACGTCGAGTACTTATATAACGATATTAAGTATATAGATTAGCTTAGCTTTAAAACTATTCTTCTAATATCTTTAGTTAATAAGTAGCGACTCTTCTAAGAGGTATATATAGAATACTCGGACTCCGCTATACGAGTAGTCGATAGCTCTAATACTACTATCGATACCTAAATATTCGCTACCTTATACGCGACTATAAATACCTACTTAGCGATACTACTAATATAGGACGAGTCCGTCGCTATACTTAGGCTAAAGGTTATACTCTTAGAATCTAGAAATATAGACCCTATTACTAGCGAAAACTTCTAGGTCGAACTAGATAGGCTCCTACTTAAGCCCTAGTAACCTACTAGTATCGCCTAGCTAATAAAAATACTCTAATTAGAGATACGCTATACTATCCTTAGAGATAATATTAGTCTTAGTAAGACTATCTAGGTACTATATATAGTTATCTATATAGCTAGAGAAATTAAGTAACGACGATAGTAGTAGAAAGGTAAGTCGGTTTATTAAAGAGTTATATAGAACGATCTACTAGCTAGTAGATAAGACGTCTACCTACTAGCTAGTAAATTATTCTATATCTATTACGTAATTTACTAATATTTCTAGACGCTACGGAAACGGCTATAGGAGACGCTACTAACGACGAGGCCGAATAGCTACTTACCGACTTTAAAGTTACTAACCTCGAGCCTCTCTACCGCTCTTATCTCGTTATCTACCTACTAAGTATACTCTAGGCTTAGATCGAGCCTATTACTAAGCTATTTAACGACCCCTCTTCGACAAGATATATCTGCCTTATTATATTCTATAGCCTAGGTAGTAATACCGATAGAGTAGCTATAGTAGGATATACTAGTATCCTAAATACTAACCTAGACGGCCTAGAGATATACCTCTCGAATCTATTATTTAACGATCTATATACTTCTTCTACTATTATCCTTAGTATATTCTAGTCGCTATAGAATAAGATTCTTAAGAAGAGTAAAGTATATATACGCTATAACGTATCTAAGACGCTAGTCGCGGCGTAGGTTAATAATAACGACGACAGTTCTAACGTCGACGAGGAACTCGAAGTAGAACCTATAGTCCTCGAATTAGAGCTTAGTAATAGCGACGATAATAACGACGCTAAGACCGTAGATCCTTCGCTATATACGTAGTCTATAGATAACGAGATCCTTCTCTATAATAAGTAGAGCTTTAGTATAATCTATATAGACGAGGCTTATTATCTAGGCAATCTATAAGCCCTCTAGACTAACGCCTTATATTAACTAGAACCTACTATAGAGTACGTACTCGTTATAGTAACTATCTTCTATAATATAGTTAGCGATAGTATAGTATTATTTCGCTTTTTCTAGAAATCGCTATCTAAGGTCCTTCCTAAAGAGCTCTACGAAGGTCTAAATAGCCGTGACTATCGTTCGCTAAGCGACTCTTTCTACGAACAATATTAACGTAACTACTTCGCTATCCTAACTATAGTCGATCCTAGCCTCCTAGGTAGTAGTATATCGACTAACTAGCTCTACCTCTCGGCTTTATAGCTTCGCTACTTCTTCGAATATACGTAGACAGGTAATATAAATATAGTCTTCGACCTCGTACCGCTTACTCTAGGTCTTACCTAGTTACGCCGAGTTAAAGGTTAAAAGATTATTACTTATAGGTCGATAGTAGAATTAGGTATAGAGATCCTCTCTATTACGACTATCTATATAGAGATACGTACTAATATAGTAGGTACTACTACGTACGAAGGTATAGCTCGTAGCTACCTCGACGCCTCGGGCTAGAAGAGCCTCCTAGTATTCGATAAAGACGATAAGATAGGTTATACGTTAAGTCTCTATCGATAACTAGTACTAACCTATAATAACCTAGTAAACGTACGCTTACTAGACCGCCGATACGATACTAGCGTAAAGTTAATTAATAGCCTATAAGTTAGTTCTATAAAGTAGTCTACTAGCTAGTAGTAGTAATATCTATCTACTAGCTAGTAGTACGTTCCTTATATATATATATATATATAGTACTAATAATTACTATAGAGAAACCGGTAAGATCGATAGCTACTTCTTCTACTATATATTAATTAAGACTAACCCTTAGGCTCCTCTTCTAAATACTTATACTAGCTACCTAAGTTAGTACGTCCTACTATCGCCTAAGTACTACGCCCTCGTCGGCCTTCTTAAGAAGTATATTATCGAATAGGGCTAAGGTATAATTATTTAAGGCTAGGAACTAATTAGTAATCTCCTCGCCGAGTTTACTTATTAACTCCTCTAGATCCCCTACCGAGTTATCTACGCTAGTATTAAGAATCGCGCTCGTATATTAGCCGAGCGCTCCTTTAATAATAGCGAGGTAAAGGTAATAATCCTATCTTTATACTCTATAGCGGAGTCTTTAAACTTATAGCGAGGTAGTAACGTCTAACTCGTAATAGACTACGTTAGCCTCTACGCTCTAATCTAAATAATAGGCCGCTAAAATCGTATAGGCTAGACTAAAGCTATAAGAGTCCTAGTCCTCCTTATCGACGAGATAATCGACTAGTATCTTTAAGCGAAGTATTAGAAACGCTTCGTTAAGTAAGTAATCGCTAATACGATAGTACTAAAGGATCTTCTAGATACTATTCTTAAGGATAGCCTATTCTAGTCTAAAGACGCTAAGGGTAGATTACTCGAGACTAGTATATAGTCCTCTAGATCTTAGGAAACTAATATAACCGATTAGGTAATAGAAGTTTTCGCTAATAGCTTAATATAATTAATATTTAGTATTCGCTCCTCTCGTACTAGTTAAGAATAGTCTAACGTACGAGACTTACGAGCTAAGAACCTATTACTATAGAAGTAACTATTCTATTTTACTTATAGTAATCTCGTCGCTCGAGAGCTTTTAGGCTAACTAGAATCTAAAGAATAGAAGAACGGTAAATTAGCCTCTAACTAAGTCTATCTAGATAACCGAGACTAGATAACTATCGTCTACCTCGTAGTAACTAGTAATAGACGTAAGTAGTAGTTCCGACCTAGAGCACTATTAGTTATAGACACGAAGAACATTATTAGATATATCTTTAGTACTACCGACTACGTCCTCGAAACCGATACTACTAAGATTACGTACCTTAATCGAATAGGTAAGTACTACTTTAAGTAGAAGTTCTTACTAGCTAGTAAGATACTCTTTTAAATAACTTATAACTTAGTATCTACTAATTTAATTCTATAGAGGTAATCGTAGCTACTATACGATTAGTAAAGTAACTATCGACGTATATCTACGTAGCCTACGACTAGTTACTCGAAGAAGATTCCTAGAAAGTAGTAGAAGATCCGATAGACTTAGAGGAAATTTCTAATAACGAGCCTACTCTAAAGGAAGGAGAAGTCGCTAACCTACTTATCGATATACGTAAAGATAGTATCGTTATAGCCTTAGGCACTATACTAGCGAAATTAGTAGCTATTAGCGAGACCTCTAGTAATAGCGATATATAGGAAGACGAGAGTAAGTAAGAAGATAGGAGTAAGTAAGAAGAAGAGAGTAAGTAAGAAGAAGAAAATAAGTAGAAGGTAAGTATTCTACTTATAAGATAAGAAAGTAGTCTACTACCTAGTAGAGTATTCTACTTTTAGAGAGAGTCGATATACTAATATCGTATAGGGCCTAGAGGCTAAGTCTACTAAGGATACCGTAGACGATATATAGGTAGTACGGATAAAATCCGCTACTATCTAGGCCTATCTCGAAGATATCTTAGTAAAGAACCTTACTATATTCTATACTACTCGTTTTAGTAAAGTTAATAGGGAGCGTCAGGCTAAGGCTTTATTAGTCGAGGACATATATTCGCTATAGAAAGTACTACCCGCTTAGGAGAGGTCGGTAATAGCTAACGAACTTCTTAAGCTTAATCTTAAGTAGAGGTAAGTACTACCTACTAATAAGAGGCTAGTAGTTACTAGTAGATCTCTAGCGCTCTCTATAAGTAGAGTATAGTACTTTATAGATATATTACGTCTACCTACGATAATAGTTATACTTCGATACTCGTTCCTCCTTAGGGTTAGAGCGAAGCTTCTACCTATTCGACCTAATCGTCTCTTATATCCTTAGGGTTACGTATATCGAGCTCGCTTAGGGTTAGAGTAACCCGCGATAACCCGTGATAACCCGCGATAACCCGACCACCGATAACCGACCAGATCGAGCTTAGGGTTATGAAAGGAGAGGGGTTAGAGTAGAAGGCCAGGCGGCGGGCTCGGGTTGTTAGGGTTAGGGTTAGGGTTAGGGTTAGGGTTAGGGTTAGGGTTAGGGTTAGGGTTAGGGTTAGGGTTAGGGTTAGGGTTAGGGTTAGGGTTAGGGTTAGGGTTAGGGTTAGGGTTAGGGTTAGGGTTAGGGTTAGGGTTAGGGTTAGGGTTAGGGTTAGGGTTAG